>OZ034804.1:43086996-44502918 GCA_964028335.1 Altica lythri | reverse complement strand
ACTACTCATATTTAAACAAAATATTGATCACAACTATGATTTATTATATTTTAATCATACTATTTATAATACCAACCCCACTACAATTACTTTTTATAGAACAGCATCATTATAATGTCATTACAAAATAAATCATTAAAAATATTTTTATAAGATTATTAAAAAACATCATTATAAGACTATTAACAAGTTATAACAGGTCAACATGTTCAATCCAAGAATTATGTTTATTATCAAAACCAAGCCACTTAACAAATATTTTGTTTCCCTTTCTTTTTAATATTTTTTCTACTAGATAGATGTCTGCATTATTTGTTTTCTGTAATTCCTGTTCATAGAAAGCCCCTTTAATCGGATTTCCCTGTATATCCTCCAACAAATAAGTTGTAGGATTAGTAATATTAACTTTTATGATTTTAAAAACTTCTGTGGTCCAATTAGGAGTATAACCTTTTTCAAAAATATGTTTAGCCTTCGATATTCGCACCAGATCACCTATTTTATATTTTCTTGGTCCTGATGTTTTTATATAATTAAAACGATCATGTAAAATCGTTTTTTCATTTAGCTTATTTATTTCAGATGGTCTAAATTTAATTGTAGAATGTATCGTATTGTTGTATTCTTTAGTAATTTGAGGTAATACATTAATCCATTTATAATTACCATGTAAACTAAAATATTTGTATAATTTTGATTTCAAAGTTCTTATAACTCTTTCAGCTATCGCAGCTTTCTTGACAGTATATGTACTATAATGGTTGATATTATACTTTCTCATTAAATCTTGAAATTTAACGTTATAAAATTCAGTTCCCTGATCAGTTTGCAGATTTTTAGGATAACGTTTTGAATGTTTCAATATACTTGCAAAAGCCTTTGTAATTTCTTCTCCAGTTTTAGTTTTTAAAGCTACTGTCCAAAGATATTTAGACAAGCAATCAATGACTATCATTATCATTTTATAACCCTTATTACTATTAGCATAAGGTCTCATTTCCGCAAGATCCATTTGCCATAAGTCATCTAATCCTTTGAGAATTATTTTTCGACGAGGATAATTTTTACGAGCAGGTTTGTGAAGCTCGTTAACTAATTGAAGCTTCTCTTTCGTCGTCATGATAATGACTAATACGATAGATGAATATATTATTTAGTGTTTAATTTTAGATTTAATATCATAAATTTCCTTAAATACATCATTAATTTTCATATCATGTAATTGTAAAAGATCAGAGGTTTCTCTAAATTTTTGTAGCCATATTTCTATTTGATTATTAATTTTACTTATCTCATATTCAACTTTATGTCTGCTAGTATTCTGTTCATCCTTATATTTGTTTAGCTCCCGTATTAATTCACCATGTAGTTTTGCTAAATCAATATTGTAAAGTGTATTTGCATCATCTACGTATTTCTTTGTTGCCATATGTTTTTCAGAAGTAGGAGGATGTCTTGAAATAAAGTTTTCAATTGAATCTATTTTGTTTTTTATAGATAAAATTTTAATTGATATTTGATCTTGTAGTTTTGGTAAATCTTCATTATACAGCTGATTTTTTAGAGATAATAAACCAAGCCTAAATTCTCCTTTTAATTGTTTTAATCCAATTATTTGACTTTGATGACTACGTCCAAACTTATCAAGACTCATTATGAAAATGATCACACTACAACGTTACATTAGTATATAATATCTGCTTCTCGTAATTCATTAATGATGGAAACAATTTCATTAGAATGAGATGTATTACCAGCTTCTTTCGAAGCATAGAGTAATTGCAATCTTTCACATAATTCATTTGGATCATCCCAATACACATATTCTACAGGATCATCATTATATGTTAAATACATTCCATTACCTAAAGTCTTAGATGTATACATAGGTTTTATAATATACTTATACTTAAATGTCGAACTATTTTTTAAATATCCTCGCTTATTTCTATGTACATTTGTTGCTTCTAATAAGAGTTTGTAATTTTCTAAATCTTTAGAAGTGTAGTCTTGAGGTGCATCATAGAAAAGTAATTCATATAGTTCAGGTGATCCTGAAACATATCCTTCTTTTGTGAAAACTGCTCCCGTTTTAGTATCAAAGTTGATATTTTCTGCTCCAAGAAACCATTTAGATGTCGATATATCATATGTTGGACCATATACTTTATCTATTTTATCATCATTTTGCCAAAATTCTTTTAAATATTTTAGAACTCCTTGTGGATATTGCTCGAGGTACTCATTTAAAACAGTTTCTGGAATATCTTTATCATCTAATTCTTCCGATACTTCCGCGTTATCCTCAACCTCATTCTCAACATCACTATTATCACCTGCTACATGTTTAAGTTCTAGAAATGATATGTTTTTATTCTCATGTTTTTCTTTTTTAATATTAGGTTTTTTTTCATGTTTACAATAACTTAGATTAGCTGTCGATTGATTTAAAAATTTTGATGATTTAGCAATATCCTCCAACGGTTTTGATATAGGTTGAAAAAGCTTATTTAACGTTTCATCTTCTTCTGTTCTATTAAGTTTTAATGCAAGATATTTTTTTCTAATATCTTTGGTTAGTTGAGCTATTTTTCTTTTTCGGGCAGCTTCCAAACTATTCAACATTTTGTTGTAGACTGATTAATATTATTCAAAGCTTAAATTTTAATATATTTATCAAAACCCTTACGATAGCGACCGTTATTTAGAGGGAACTCCTTAACAATAACCATCATACCATGTTTTTCATTCCAACACTGTGAACATATGTTTTTAAATTGATCAAAATTCATATCTGGTGATACATGTCCATCGAATATATGTTTAAGATTTAATTCATCTTGTTTGAATATTACAATCATGTTACAATTATCTCTTATTAGCACTTTCGGTATTTTAGAAAAGGTCTGACAAAGATATGCAACATCAATATTTTTATGTCGACACATAGAAAAATATTCACGAATTTTTTGTTGTTTGTCACATGCAACGTCATCAAAGATGAAAACTGAATTAGATTTCGCATCACTAACATTTATGATTTCATCATTATCTCTAAACGGAAAATATTCAACACCTTTCACATTATTTAATACTTCTGCTAATAACTGATATTTAGGTTGATAGAGCGATTTAGAATATACATAAACGTTTTGAAACTTTATCCCATTTGGATTAAAGAGTAATGACATCATTGCGTTTGTTTTACCACATCCTGATGGACCGCATATGATAATACGAAGAGTATTTGGTAGCAATTTGCTATGTTTACTTTCTTCACATTTTATATTAAAATCTAAGTTATCCACAGGTAGCGACTGTACTTGTCGAATGATTTTCATTTTGTGTTAAAATATATAGCACGTTTTTTAATAAATATATGTTTATTGAAAACAAAACAGTTAGTTCTCATGCTACTGTTTAAAGGTGAGGGTCTAGTAAATAACTTAATAAACAAACTTCCCTTCGAAGCACATTTATTGGGTGGTTATCAGTATTGTGGACGTAAGTATTATAAAAAAAATGTTTAATTTTTATTAACATTTTTTTGTTTTTTTTAGCTGGAACAAAACTACAAAAACGTCTATTACGTGGAGATCCTGGTATTAATCCATTAGATGTTGCTTGTAAAGAGCATGATATTGCATATTCAGGCGATAATACAATAGCGGAGAGGCATAAGGCTGATCAAATTCTAGAAAATAAAGCTTGGGAACGTGTCAAAAATAAGAACGCGAGTTTAGGTGAACGAGCAAACGCATTATTAGTTACAGGTGTAATGAAAGCTAAGCGAAAACTAGGTATGGGTATTAAACGAAAAATTTCTTTTAAACGTGGAATTATAGATAAAATTAAAAAATCCTTAATACCTAACCTAACATTAAAAAAGACTATTCAAAATGCATTAAAATTTGCTAAAAAGACTGTTTCAAAAGCTGGAAAAAAGAATATTCGAGTACCTAGAATTATACCGTTTGAGAGCAAGATGGGAGGTTTTTTGCCGTTGATTCCTATATTAACAGCTTTAAGTGCGATAGGGACAATAGCAGGAGGAAGTTCAGCTATAGCAAAAACTATAATTGATGCTAAAAACGCTCAAAAGAAACTTGATGAAGATCATCGTCACAACAAAGCTATGGAGTCTATAGGAAAGGGATTGTATTTAAAGAAAAATATCAAAGGAGGCTACGGCTTGTATCTGAAGAAAGAAAAAAAAAACTTCCAATAAAGCTACCCAATAGACCACTAACTAACATCGATTTAATTAATTATGCAAAGAAATTAAAAATACCATATTTTCGTGGTGTTTTTATGCGAGATAGTCTTCCAATTAACGGATCTAGAAGATGCGAGTGTTCAATTGTTAATTTAGATATATCGCAAAATGCTGGAACACATTGGGTAGCTTATAAAAAGATAAATAACAACGTAGAGTATTTTGATTCATTTGGTAATTTGAAGCCGATGAAAGAGCTTGTTAAATATTTTGGTTCAGGTGTTAGAATTTTCTACAACAATAATCAATATCAAACATATAATCAAATTAATTGTGGACATCTGTGTTTGGAATTTTTATATAATGGCAGCTTACTTATCCAAAGAGGCACTTAATATCATTGAAATACTTATGGAAAATATTTCACCTTCAGTTTGGTATAAACTGCCATGTGAAATACGTGAGGATTTAAAAGAATATTTACCATGCAGTATAGATCCGGATTGTCATGAATGGTCAGATGTTTGTGGAAATATGACGTCAAAATGTCTATTTTGTTTTATATGTTATAAATAAATTTAATGATTAGCATATTAGTCTATTATTTAAATCATAACATTTTCTGATAATGGTTAGTCATGTCGCAACTTTTAACCTTAACGAGTACCAATAACGAGTTCTCTTTTACACCGTCAACACCTCTTGTACTTAATCCATATAAAAGTTACTATTTAGCAGTGCTAGGGTTTCATTCCTACAATTCAATACCTAATATTGATGGTGAAAAATTTTACTACTTCGAGTACGACAATTTAGAACAACTTAGAGAAAGAGAAATACTTCTACCTGTAGGTTGTTACGAGATTAGTGATATAGCTGCTTATATAAAAAAACAATTGATGTTAAAAAAAAACATTGCTGAAGAAGATTTTTTCTTAGAACCAAATAATAATACCCTTCAGTGCGAAATTTATAGTAAACTATATGAAATCTCTTTTGAAAAGACTGATAGTCTTGCTAATCTCCTAGGATTTTCTAATAAAATATTAGAACCTGGAATAGTTCATTCTTCAGATCTACCTGTGAATATTAATAAAGTGACAAGTCTACTTTTTGACTGCAACATTACTGAAGGAGCTTTCTATGGAAATACACCAGCTCATATAATTTTAGATATTCCTATAACAGTAGATCCTGGTTTTGCTATCAACGAGAGACCTATCAATCCAATATATTTGCCTATAAAGAATTTGAAAGAAATTAATCACATCATTGTAAGGGTGTCTGATCAAGATTTAAGACCTGTTAACTTTCGCGGAGAAAGAAGCACCCTTCATCTAGTTTTACAAGAACGATAAATGGGTCTCATTATAGAACATAAAAGGACGGTTCCAACTAAAAAATCATCAGTTTTATCTAGATCTTGCAAGCATCGTAAACTAACTAGAGTAAACAGAGATTTTTTACAATCGATTGGACTTAAAGTTAAATATGGTAAACCGTAAATATATACGATCTGAAGTTGAATCTAAGCGACTTAAAGTTGACCCCATTTTTGATCTACATCGTGAACCAAAGTATGATGATTCGATTAGAAAAGAAGAATTTAGATCGTACACTCCATATGTGAAATCATTTAATAACAATGATGTCGTAGAGTTTGTAATAAATCAAGCTGATTCGTTTTTTGCTCTACATGAATCTTTATTAGAAATTAAAGGTAGATTAGATATAGTTGGAGGTGGAAACGTACATCTAGCTCCCAATTTTGGGGTATTTCTATTCGATTCCTGTTCATATAGTGAAAGTTCAAAAGAAATTGAAACAGTGAGAGATCCCGGAATTGTTAGCGCCGTACGTAGTATGCTATGCTATCGCAGTGATTATGCAAGATTTATGAGTATTGCTGGATGGAATTTTCCTAACCATCCGTTCTTAAATGAAGATGATAAATCTTTTAGTTTGTTGATTCCTCTTAAACATATTTTCAACATTTTTAATGATTATACAACAATAGCTTATGGGAGACAAACATTTCGTCTCGTACGAGCTAGTTACGATAATGATAGTATTATTGTAAATGAGGTAGGTGCTGGTAGTACCGCAACTACAACAACTGTTAAGATTATTATAAATAGTATGGAACTGAAAGTGAAACATGTGTTTCCCAATGATGAAATTAAAATTAAATTGATGGAACCTATTAAAAATAATATACCAATATATATTCCATTCAGAAAGTGGGATCTTAATGAACTACCCTCAATTAAAGACGGTGCAAGAAGAGAAATCTGGAATGTTAAAACAAGCTCATCAATTGAAAAACCGCGTTATGTTATAGTAACATTTCAAACTGAGAGGCGCAATAGAAAAGAAAAGGATTCAACAATTTTTGATAATGTTAATATATCAAGTGTTCGAGTATCTCTTAATGGTGAATATTGGCCTAATGAAAGAATGCAACTGGACTTTGAGAAAAATGATTATGCTGCAGCTCATTATAACTACACTGAATTTTATCCTAGTTATTCATATTCGACTGAGAGACGATCACTTTTAGATTATCAAGCATTTAAAGATCATGCCTTATTTGTAATAGATTGTTCAAAACAAGAAGATGGAATGAAATCTTCAACTGTCGATATAAAATTAGAAATTGAAGCTAACAATGGTTTTCCAAAAGATACAAAAGTATATTGCATCATTATTCATGACTGTTTAATGGAATATTACCCTCTTACGGAGGTAATCAAGAGTATAATATAAATACCTAATTTAAATGTGTTATATTACCTATGTAAATATTATACTTTTTTATAATAAAAAAATAATAAAAAAAATGTGGTTATTAATAATAAAACAATTTTACAATTATTAAAAAATATATTTAATATTTTATACTTCTATAACTTCAAATGAAGCCGCAGGCTTCGGTTTTCCGGTGTCCACTAACCCGTGGAACACCAAGCCATATTTTTGGCTTTTAAATTCTTCCATGAATGGTGTATAATCTTCAACCACACGTTCTGGTAGAAAAACAACCATATCCAACATTTCTAAAAGTACAGTTTTCCCATAGTTTGATTTCACAATTTTTGCATCTAATATTTGATATGATGTGCCCACCTCCAAGGAGGATAACTTCACCACAGGTTTCTTTTGCGATAAAACAGACGATTTGTTTATTTTAGAAAAATCCATCTATAAGAAATAAATAAAATTGTAAGTATATAAATATCGTAAAGCTCATTATATATAAAAAACAGATAAAATGTATAATAAATAAATAAGTCAATAAATTAATAAAAAATCATGTATACCTAAAGGATATAGAATAGTAGACGCATATATATAACTGATAAAATGTATAATAAATAAATAAATAAATAAATAAATAAATAAATAAATAAGTGAATAAATTAATAAAAAATCATGTATAAAGAGTATAGAATAGTAGACTTACTGTAATAATTATAGGTAATAGCACTTCAAGAAACAACTGGAACTAACTTAATAAAATTGAATATTTCGCTTATATTTATACCCACTCTTTATATTAAAATCTAATTTACAAGAAAAAAATAAATATAAAGTAAATAATTTTAGGGAAATTTTAGTATAGGGCAAATTATATATAAAGTACTTTGTAGGAATTTTTACTAATTAATTTTTAATGGGAAAGTTAGAATATAAAGTATATGACAAATTATATATAAAGTACTCGAGGAAATTTTTACTATTTAATTTTGGTAATGTGAAATTTAGTATATTAAGTATCGATTTAGAGTCGAATATGACAAATTATATATAAAGTATTTGGAGAAATTTTTACTATTTAATTTTGGTAATGGGAAATTTAGAATATTAAGTATCGATTAAGAGTCGATTATATTTTTTTTATCTGTAACACTTTAAAAATTAATAAATTTCCGTTAATATATTTATTGTTAAATACTTAAACGTAAATTAATGACTTTATATTTCATATTTTCTAATTATGATTGAAAAAACTATTTAAAATATGGTGTTAACAGTATGAGAGTCTTTATTGTCAAAGATTTCATAGAAGTTGGTTGATTTTAATAGTCTGCGAAAAGTGATAATTGAAGTGTGTGTATAAAATTTTTTGGTAAGTTTTTTTATTAAATAATTTTAAATAGCTATAACTGTTTATATGGATTATTTTGTATCATATTGAATTTCAAATTAATGTTTTTTTTTTTTACTAATATATTTTTTTTTTAAATTTCATTATAATATTTTACCATTATTATTTTTAAAAATTAATTATTTAATATTTCTCTTGCAGTGTAGTTACCTACTTTATATCAGACACATAATTAAATTTCTTTTTTTTCTATCTAACTATTTAAAATTTAGCATTATGTCAATAATTACTGATCTTATTCAACATATAACAGCTATTTTAGGATTTATAAGTATTACCTATGATGGTAAAACAGTGGAGGAGGGGTTGCTGGAATGTACAAAGGCTGTCAGAAAGATAAATAAAGATATTAAAAATGCTACTTCCATGGGCGAAAGACAACACCTAGAGGCTTGTTTAAGAAATGTTAAATCGTTAAGATCTCAGATTAAATTAACAAAAAAGAGAGGATCTGGAATTATGACTAGGGCAAAAGAGTCTGGAATTAAAAAAGTAGAATGGGATGATTTGACTTCAGCTTTTAAGTCTAGAATTCGAACTGGAGTCATTTCAAACCTTAAACATAAAGATCCTATAGCATTTCTTGTCGATTGTAAGACACTCTTCAAACGTAGAATTGGTAACGCACTCAAGAAAGATGAGTCTGTTAAAGTGAACACAGTTTTTTGTGGTGAATTTGAGATATATAGAGGCCTACAGATCATAACTGAATATAAATATTTCACCACAGCTAACTGCCCCATCTATAGAGATACAAATTTAAATAACTGGTTTGATGATAATGTGACAAAACTTATTCTAAAAGACCTGGAAGAATTCCAGGAACGTGATAGCGGGTGGTCGTTAAAAAGAGTAGTAAACTTGGGCGTAAATATTAATAAATTTGTTCCACAACTTGGATCATCATATATTGAACTACCACCTCAAATTAAAAGAAAAGAAGCATGCATTAATGTTAAAAATGATGATCAAGCCTGCTTTGCATGGGCAATTACATCAGCTTTGTATCCTGTTAATAATAATCCGCAAAGAACAAATAAATACCCACATTATTCTGAGGTATTAAAACTTAAAGGTATTCAGTTTCCTATAACTATCAAGCAGATTCCAAATTTTGAAAAAATGAATAACATTTCTATCAATGTTTATATCCTAAAAAAGTATAATAAACAATTTTCGACCCTCCCTACATATTTAACAGCGGAAAAGAAAGATAAGCATGTAAATCTGCTTCTAATACAAGATCAGTATGACAAAGAGTCTACTAAATATCATTACGTTTGGATAAAGAATCTTTCACGACTTTTGTCTAAACAACTCAGTAATGAAAATGGTCAAAAGTACTTTTGTGATAGATGTTTACACTACTTCCGTTCGGAAGATAAGCTAAGTAAACACATAGTAGACTGCATTAAAAGAAATGATACCGCCACCAAAATGCCTACAGATAGCAAAAAGATGCTTAAATTTAAGGATTTTAAAAACAAAATAAAAGCCCCCTTTGCTGTATATGCAGATTTAGAGAGTATTTTAAAGCCTTGTGCAGAAAAGACTGCTTATCAAAAACATATTCCAGCAGCAGTAGGATATTATTTTAAATCTTCTTATGATAACAATCTATCATTCTACCGTTCATATCGAGGATCCGATTGTATGCAGTGGTTTGCTGATGAAATGAATCAACTTGCTGAGGATGTCTCTACTATATATCTATGTCCGTATAATATACACATGACTCCTCAACAAGAGAGTGATTTTCAAGCATCCACCCGCTGTCATATTTGTGAACAACCCTTTAAAGTTGGCGAGAAAAAAGTGAGAGATTATAATTACTTAATTTCTGAAAATAATTACCGTGGAGCTTCACATAATGAGTGTAATGTTAATTATCAAGACACGCACACAATCCCGGTAATCTTTCACAATTTGAGTGGTTATGACGCACATTTCGTGATAAAAGATATTGCAACCCGAATGAAAGGATCTATAGACTTACTGCCTCTCACTAAAGAAAAATATATTTCGTTTACGAAGCATATTGATGAAGCTCGAATTCACTTTAGATTCATTGATAGTTTTAGATTTATGGCATCATCCTTAGATAAATTATCATCTTCTTTAACAAAATTTACAAATCTGAGGTCTCAGTTTAATAACATACCTGAAGATAAGTTTAATTTGTTAACAAAGAAAGGTGTGATGCCATATGATTACATCAATAGTTTTGATCGTTTTAGTGAATCCTGTTTACCTCATCAAGATGCTTTTTATAACAAATTAGATAATAAAGCTTGCCCCCGCCGTATGTATAAAAGAGCACAACAAGTATGGTCTTCGTTTAACTGTAAAACTCTAGGTGATTATGTAGACTTATATATGAAAACAGACATTCTACTCCTAGCAGATGTCTTTGAACAGTTTAGATCGAGCTGTCTTAAGACGTATGATCTAGATCCAGCCCACTATTTTACGCTACCCGGATTTACTTGGGATGCTATGTTAAAGTTTACGAAACAGGAGTTAGAACTTCTTACTGATATGGATATGTTTTTGTTTGTAGAGCGAGGCATTCGAGGTGGTCTCAGTCAAGTCTGCTCTAAAAGAAGGGTTCATGCAAACAATAAATATATGTTGAATTATAATCCTGCAAAACCGGAAAACTATTTAATGTATTTTGATGTCAACAATCAGTATGGTTGGGCTATGAGTCAAGCTCTTCCATATGGAGAATTTGAGTGGGTGGATTCAAATATTGATGTCACTACAATTGCTGATGATAATAATGTAGGTTACATGCTTGAAGTTGATTTAGAGTATCCACATGATTTACATGATAAGCATAAAGATATACCTTTCTGTCCAGAACATATCAACCCTAAGACTATGAAGCCTCCTGCAAAGTTAAAAGAGAGTACTAAACTTATGGCTACACTTTATAATAAAGAGAAATATATCATACACTATCGATCACTAAAACAAGCTTTAGAACATGGCTTGAAATTAACGAAAATACACAGAGTATTAAAATTTAAACAGTCTCCTTGGTTGAAACCGTATATTGATTTAAATACGGAGCTTAGAAAAAAAGCTAAAAACGAATTTGAGAAGAATTTATTCAAATTAATGAACAATGCTGTTTTCGGTAAAACTATGGAGAATGTAAGAAAAAGGGTTGATGTAAAACTTCTTACCGAATGGGAGGGTCGTTATGGAGCTCAATCATATATATCTAAGCCTGAATTTAAGAATTGTATAATATTTGACGAAAATTTGGTGGCGATAGAGATGAAA
Organism: Altica lythri; assembly: GCA_964028335.1. Taxonomy (NCBI): domain Eukaryota; kingdom Metazoa; phylum Arthropoda; class Insecta; order Coleoptera; family Chrysomelidae; genus Altica; species Altica lythri. The sequence continues at coordinate 44,491,243 of OZ034804.1, read as the reverse complement.
AAAATTGAGGTTTATCTAAATAAACCTATATATGTAGGGCAAACAATTTTGGATCTTGCAAAGACTACAATATATAGCTTTCAATATGATTATTTACAAACACGATTTGGAGAAAACTGCTCTACTTGCTACAGTGATACAGATTCCGTTTTATTAGAGATACGAGGAAAAGATCCTTATCAAATTATAAAGAATGATTGTGAGAAATACTTTGATACTTCAGACTATCCTACAAATAATGTGTATGGAATACCGCAACTAAATAAGAAAGTTTTAGGTATGATGAAAGATGAAAATAATGGATGCATTATGACTGATTATGTAGGACTGAGATCAAAATTATATACTATGAAAGTGGCCATCTCAGAAGATGAGGTGCAAAAACTGAGGGCAAAATTAAAAGACGAAGAATATGATGATGATGAGATTGAAAAAAATGTTATGAATTATGGTGTAACCAAAAAAGCAAAGGGGGTTAAAATGTCGATAGTAAAAAATAGTATAACTTTTAATGACTATATTGAATGTTTAGAAACATCTAGAAGTAAGACCACTTCACAGAATCTCATACAATCGAAACATCATAAAGTCTTTTCAATAGAACAAAAGAAAATTGCTCTCAGCTCTGATGATGATAAAAGATATCTGATACCAGGGAAAGATGAGACATTACCATGGGGGCATTACTCTATTAACCCTAAAATAAATGTTTATGATGATGATCAAGTAATGGATTGTTTATAGAGTTCAAAATTATTATTTTAAATTTAAATTATTTACATAAAATTGTTTTCTTTTTTTTTTATCATAATTTAGTATAATTGTAATATAATAAAACTACTTGTTTTATATAAATTAGTATGTATAAGCGTGTCTGATATTATGAAGTTTGATCAAATTGGATAGAAATTTACGTACGACTATGGATTAAAAATGAAGATGGAATATATAAAATGCAGTCTGATAATAGATGAGAGATATATGGATAAAATAATTCTACAAACTGTTTTGAAAATATTTTTAAGACCAAATTGGATAGAAATTTACGTACGACTATGTATTAAAAGATGAAGATGTAATATATAAAATGCATTCTGATAATGGATGAGAGATATATGGATGAAATAATTCTACAAACTGTTTTGACAATAATATAAATTTTTTGAGTTGGATATTATATAGGTGAGTCTAAAAGTTACTTTAATAATTTTTTATTATAATAATGTTTTTTCTTATATATGATTTTAGATCGATTTCAAACAGATGGGAATAATATTTAATCAATCCGGAATCAATCAAAATTTTTATATAAACCTATCATATAGATAAGAAGATTAAAAGTGATTGTTTAAAAGGAGAAATATTAGATTGAAACCCCACTTATCCAGCCTTAAAGCTTAATATAAAACGAAACTTTTATACAAATTTTCAGTTTCATAGAAGGCATCATGAGAATAGCACTTGTAGATATTCAAGGAATTATCTTTGAGGATATATTTTATCCGAAAGAATTGTCTATACTGATTGGAAAACATATTACTAGTTTTCTGTTTAAACCACCAGTACCCTTCCACACATTGAGTTCTAAGGATAAGAGAACTAATAATTATGTTGAAAAATATGTTCATGGAATAAAATACGACTCTGGTGATATTGAATATAATGAAATTAATAACATACTGGAAAAATATTTATTAAATTCAGCAGACTGCATATACGTCAGAGGTAGTCAAAAACTAAATTTTTTAGAAACCAAATGTCGAGAACTTGGAATTTCGACAAATATTTACGATGTTACAAAATATGATGGAACCCCCTGTTGTACTGACGTCTTTCAACCTGTATTCACTCAATGTTTCAACCACGCTTATGGAAAATATATGTGTACTCAACATAATGTAAATTGTTTAAATAATTGGTTAAAAAATGTTGTCTTACCATTTTAAATATATATTTTTTAATAAAACAAACTTCTTATTATTATATTTTTTTATTCTTTAATCCTATAATCACCCTAATGATTTTTAATAGTGGTATAATGCTTATCAATATATTACTCTTAATATTAATTATTTCAAACATGGCTACTCAATATCAAATTATGGGTGGGGTTTATTAAATATTTATCAATTATATATTTTTATTATAATGTAATTATTTCATAATAATAGTTGTGGGGCTAATTAAATAATCATCAATCAGAACGAAGCAATGGGGGTAGTAAACATCAAAAAATAATTAAATAAATACAAAATGGGTGGGGTTTATTAAATAATAAACAATCGGAAGCGGATAATGGGGCACTTGTAATTAAGTAATTAAGGGTCGGAGATTGTCAACCAATCAGAATCAAGCAATGGGGCATTTGTGACAAAAGTTGGTAGCACTGTAAAGTTGGTAGCATGTAAAGTTGGTACGATGACAGCGAAGTGCGAAAAAAAATTCAAAAATATACAAAAAGAAGAATTGGCTGCTTGCGTCGAATGTAAAAGGTCAAAAGTTGGTAGCACTGTAAAGTTGGTAGCATGTAAAGTTGGTAGGATGTCAGTAAAGCGCGAAAAAATTCGAAAATATACAAAAAGAAGAAAAGAGGGTTGGCTGCTTGCGCCAAACGTCAAAGGCCACTCGAAAATTGACAGTTGTCTGCTAGCAGTCAACCAATCAGAACCAAGCAATGGGGGATTTCTAATTATTAAGTAATTAAGGATTGGAGATTGTCAACCAATCAGAACGAAGCAATGGGGCATTTCTAATTATTAAGTAATTAAGGGTCGGAGATTGTCAACCAATCAGAACCAAGCAATGGGGCATTTCTAATTATTAAGTAATTAAGGGTCGGAGATTGTCAACCAATCAGAACCAAGCAATGGGGCACTAGTAATTAACAAGTCATTAATAATAATTAAGAGGCGGAGTCAGGCAGCCAATCAGAACGAAGCAATGGGGCACTAGTAATTAACAAGTCATTAATAAGCAATTAAAGGGCGGAGTCTGTCAGCCAATCAGAACCAAGCAATCAGGTTAAAAGTGAAAGTGGGTGGGGCCGGGTGGGGCTATGACGTCAGACGACCTTGAACGGTAACAAAATTCGCTTTTCGGACCTTCATAAGAAAAAGCATGGGATTTTGGGCTCGTTCTCTTGTAGGTCCTTTACTAACATCAATAAGGAAAAGTGCCTTGGCTTTTTGGATTCGATTAAAACTGACCTCTATCTTCTAAGACGTGTCATTATTGGTGACAAATCTTTTGTATTTCAGTAGACCCAAAAACCAAGCTCCAGAGCATGGAGTGGCACACTTCAAGCTCTACAAGACCCAAAAAAGCAAGGATGGTGAAGTCGAAGATAAGATGCATACTGACTAGTTTTATCGACATTAAAGGACTCGTCCACAATGAGTTTCTACCTCAAAGCCAAAAGGGTCATGCGTGTAATACCAAACATCAAAAAAAGTAAGCGTTGAATCACGATAATGCTTATTGTCACAGCAGTTTTAATACGATTTTTTGACCAGTAAAAACATTCATGTGGTTCCTAGCGTTCTTATTCGCATGACTTAAGTCCTTGTGACTTTTTCTCTTCTCGAAATTGAATAACACCACAAGAACTCATTTTGGAACAGTCAAAAGGGTGTAACCGACTAGCTTCAGACAATTCCAATATCGGAGTTACAGCACTGCTATGGGAAGTGGAAGAACTGTCTTCCGCGCTGTTATTTTGAGGATGAAAATATAGAATTGTAATTCTATTTGAATATTTTTTTTATCAGTCTCACACTTAATTTACAGTCCCTGAATACAGACTTTAGAATTCTCCAAACAAAAAACAAATTTATCAAAGGAAAAAAAAAATTTTAAAACCTTAAATAACCCAGAAAAAGAAATGTGATTGCGCATTTTCAGAATACTTAAAGATTAAATATGTTACCTGTGGGTACTGAGAATACCAAAAGTTGTGTGGAGGAGAGACATTTGTATAAGGTACTCCGCAAACTTGATAAAGTTCAGACTGAAACAGAACAAATAAAATATTTTAAAATACTGTAATTTATTATTAATATTTTATTCCTTACGGTATTAAACGGTGCTACATAAGACGGACTTTGCTGTGGTAAATCTTGATGAAATGGTGACATTAGTGGAGAATTTTGTACATTTGTGATCATAACTGGATTCTAAAATAATAAATATACCAAATCTATAAATTATAATTTATAACAGAAAATTAGAGCATAACAGACGAGAAATATGAATAAATAAATGCTTCAAAACACGAAAGAAGTATACACAAGAATACTGAAGTACTAGTACTTGTAAAATCCATTTAAATTTTTCAAAATTCTCAGTAAATTATATTGCCCTTAAATAGTTATTTTGTTGTTAGTTTCCGTGGGTTATCGGTAACGCGCCGTACTTTTGATTTGAAGCTTCGGGTCCAATCCTTGTTTTTTTATTTGAATGTATCTTCTGCACATTTTCATTTCTGGTTGAGTATTATCAAATTTGTTTGGTCGTTTCGATTATTGACAGATAGTTTATTTAAAGTTATTCAATGTATTCATTTTACATCAATTTTCATATTCTCACAAGTGTGCAAAAATAAATATTCTTGTACCATATGTGTGAATTACAGCGATTCCATGATTAAAATTGTACTTTTTCTCTTAATAAACATGTTTACAGAGTAAAACAAATTATATAGCTTTACAAACCATACAAATTTGAGATCATATTCCTCATTTTTTGACAAGCTTCTTGTTTCGTTTTTCGAATCCTTTGGTTTCATGAAGAATCAAGTTTCTATACTTTTTCCAACAACTAAGAAAGTGTAACTTTTAAGTGAGGTATACCTGTAAGAGTAACCCTTTGGGGTATCTCTAGACAAACTATTGAGCCGTTGTGACTATGGCACTTTTTCGTGTGTGACAGCCAATAAGAGTTAGTAGGCGAGATTAGTTTGCAATATAGTATTTTTGTATTACTCACACTTTGTTATTGTTCGTTTTTTGTTATTCATCCCCTATTGTTTACCTCATCTTCCACTTGGTTAAATTACTGCTATTCCTAGATTGCTAACCAGATGGTTAGTTAACTTGGACCTGGGTAGGAAAAGACTAATGAAGATATTCCTCATTCCAAACCGCTACACCTTATTCTCTCGGGCTTGATAATGTGCAGTGTGTGTGCATTGCAATGTAAAATATTATATATACAAGGTATGTGGCAAAAATATATCAATAACAATAAGAAAAACAAAAAATACCTGATTCCAGTTAGTTGGTGACAAATAATTTTCATGTGAGCAATATGAGGATCCAGAAATCTCAGAAGGTGCCTTCTAAAATAAAATAATGATAATAATAATAATAATTATTATAATAATATTGGCTGCAGCATGCTTAATGACTCATTAAAGATAATACAAACACTAGTTTGGATATCTCCCATCGTCTAAACATTGACGACATAAAAGTTATATACCACTGAAATTTGGACTAAAAACTTAAAACATCGAAAAAGAAAAAGTGGTTGACAGATATGGTAATGCCGACTAGAGATATCATAAGACGCCATGTAAAATGAAGACACCTACAAATATCTAGGGTTTCAGCAGGCTAAGATGATCAACAGGAGCAAGCCAAACAAAGAATTAGGAAACAGTTTACAAAAAGAGGAAGATTTTTATTAAAATTTGATTTAAAAGCAGGGAATCTAATTCAATTAACCAACACGTATGCTGTAGCGGTAATGACATACTCTTCTGGAGTTCTGGAATGGTCAGAGACTGAATGGGAAGAAATTCAGCGATTGACTCGAACTATGATGACAAAACACAAATGTCATCACTCCTTAGGACCACACTACCGCGAACAGGAGGAAGAGCTCTTACTGACATTTTAAATCAACATCACGGGCAGATAAAGACATTAGTACATTTCTTTTTTTAAGAAATCTTGGACATTCAATTTTAATGATTTTGTAGTAAAAGCAGAAAAAACTACTCTCCTCTAAACATCACAAACTGTGATAAGCAGCATAGTCGAGGCAATGAAGCATTATGATAGGAAATCTTTTAGGATAGGAGGCATCGGAATGCGGTTTTTTGCATTTGCTTTTCAAAATTATTTATACCATTCATACCTACTTTCTACCTAGTACAAACCGGAAGTTGCATTGCTGCAGCCAAAAATGCTTTAAAAAAATTCATTTTTTAAGAGATTTTTTTGGCAAATTCAATAACTTTGTAAATAAGAGTCAGAATTGGCCCGAGTTAGATACCCAGGGGTTTTTGAGGTCGCTGATCATGTTTATGATGTTCAAATTAAGCCCCCGAACACCTGGAGCTCAGGAACGTCGACGAACTTCATGCGAGGAAGTAGAGAAACTTGAGACCCAGGGGTTTTTTGGGTCGCTGAATTTAAATACGGCACCGGCGAACACCCTACGGACACCTGGTGCGCCCTAACCTGGATGCGGACGTCATCTTCAAGAAGTTTCCTGGAAATAGCGAAAAAAACGAACCGAAAATCATTATGGGAGCACTTTGTGTACGCTGAATCCGAATTTCATGTGGAAAACGACATCCCAAACACCTGTGGCGCCCTGACATGGCTCTGAAAGACATCTCCGTCGATTTCCCAGACACAACTGAAAAATAGGAACCGGCAATCGTTACGGGTGGTTTCTTGGAGCGCTGAAGTCAAATATGACATCGGCGAACACCCCACGGACACCTGGTGCGTCCTAACCTGGTTCTGGACGTCATCCCCGAGGGTTTTCCAGACACGTTCTACGCGTTGTTGGGCGGAGTCTGGAGTTAGGGGAAAGTATCTGTGTATACTTGTATACTTACACAAAAGCGTTTTAAGCGTTATGAGAAAAGTGAAAGGCTGCTTGGCAAAGTTCGGAGGTCCAGCCGGAGATTATTCTCGTCATTTTTTCAGGACTGGATCACCTTTTTCCAGGGCCCCTGGGGAGAGTTACACATGAATGAATGTATGAAATTATGAGACGATTTTCGGTTCGTATTGTCTCTGGAAAAACCGCGAGGACTGTTAAGACGCACCAGGTGTCCGAGCCGTGTACGCCGATGTCATATTTAAATTCAGCGCCCCAAGAAACCCTCCGTAACGATTGTCGGTTCGTCTTTTTCAATTCTGTCTTTAAAAACCTCGAGGATGACGTTCAGAGCCAGGTTAGGGCGCACCAGGTGTCCGTGGGCTGTCGCCGGTACCAGCGAGCCTAAAAACCCCCTTAACACCCTTAACAATTTTCGGTTCGTCTTTTTCAATTGTTTTTGGAAAAACCTCGGGGATGACTTTCAGAGCCAGGTTAGAGCGCACCAGGTGTTCGGGGCATCGTTTTTCACATGAAATTCGGATTCAGCGCACACAAAATGTCCCCATAATGATTTTCGGTTCGTATTTGTCGCTATTCCCAGGAAAATTCTCGAAGATGACACCTGCGTCCAGGTTAGGACACACCAGGTGTCCGTGGGGTGTTCGACGGTGCCATATTTGAAATCAGCGACCCAAAAAATACCCTTTTCTCTCCTTCCTTGCATGAAGTTCGGGATAGTGCTCCGGGGATGACGTTCGTTGACGTTCCTAAACTCCAGGTGTTCGGGTGGTCAATTTGAACATTATAATCATGATCAGCGACCTTAAAATCCCTGGGTACCCAACTTGGGCAATTCTGACTCTTATTTACAAGGTTATGGAATTTGCCAAAAAAACTCTCAAAAAATGCATTTTTTGAAAGCATTTTTGGCTGCAGCAATGCAACTTCCAGTTTGTACTAGGTAGAAAGTAGGTAGGAATGGTATAAATAATTTTTGAAAGCAAATGCAAAAAACCGTATTCCTATCCGTCCTACCCTAAAAGATTTCCTATCTTTGGCATTTTTAATGCTTCATTGCCTCGACTAGCAGGAAGCACTACATGGACGATATCACCATGACCTGAACCAACACCACATTGACAAGTAAGCGTCAAATACATGGCTTTCTGAGGAAACATCTTTCCTGAGACGGAAGGATTTATGCTTGCGATTCAGGATTAGGTCATTAATACTAACAATTACATTATGGTAGTAAATAAAAAGACTAACTTAGTTCGTCTAGTAGATGTTGCGCCAAATAATAACAACGTGTTAGATAACACAACGGAAATGGCAAAATACACCGATCTTACCATTGTGTTACAACAGATGTGGCATGCTGAGAATCTCGAAGTGATACTAGAGATCGTATCATTTACAGATCTGATCCCTAAGAGTCTCTTAGAAAGCCCTGATAAGATGGGACTCGATAGGAATACCTACATCGACATCCAGAAGACAGTGATACTGAACATGCGTTACACTGTTCGTAAATATTGAGCCTAATCCTATTTGCGTTTGAGCTTGCTGAGTAAGTGTTAAATTTTTTACATAATGATAATGGCTGTCACTAAGCATCAGCCTGATCAGCTACTAACAATTGTAAATGAGCTCTCGGTAGACATAGGAATTCACTTTGGGATGGAATAGTGTCGCATATTAAACCACCAAAAAGGAAAGCTATATCATAATTACTTTCAAATATCAAATAGAGATATCATCGAACTAACGCAAGCTGAAGAGATCTACAAGTACCTAGGAATTAGGCAAGCACAAAGAATAGACCAACGAATAATGAAAGAATAATTTACTTCCGAGTTTCCAAAAAGACTTAAACAACTGATGAAATCGGGACCCACAGCAAGAACCTTTTTAAAGCCATCAACACATACGCCATACTTAGTACTTAGAATCGAGGCTACATGTAGCCATGTGCACAAGTTTGCACCCTAATCACCAAACAACAACTGAGAAATTACAGAACTGGAAACAAAAACTCCTTCACGGGTGACATCTCATGCAAGAACATATGGACAAAGTAGCGTCAAACTATTGGCTGGTCTCGGGACAAATTTTTCTTGGAACTGAGGCTTTAATATTATCCATTCAAGATCAAGTAATTCTTACTCGCAACCATATTAAATTTATAGCAAAGGATGCAGGTGCAGTATAAATGGTAGATGCAGATACGAATGCCTAGATTCTTAGACCATTCAGCATATAGCAGGAGGATGCAAATCATTTGCATTTACACCTAATGAATATAAAGAAAGACATAATGTTTTAGCGAAAATTGTATATCAAAAGCTGGCTTTAAAGTGAAAAATCTCCATAGTAGAACTATGTTTAATGAACAATACTAGAGAACGACAACCACAAACTCTACTGGGATCGTACCATTTTGACCAACCAAACTGTCACGAACAATAGACCGGATATAGTTCCAGTGAATAAAAAGAACCATGATTGAGGTAGCTATCGCTAACAACAATCTGCTCCAGAAGAACAAGGAGAAAATTTCAAAACATCGCAACCTAGAAATACAGTTGCAATACCAATTTCGATGTCGACAACTGATTTGTACCAAACAACCTGATAAGCTCCATTAAAGCACTCGGAGTCAATTAGAACGTCTACAAAGAATTACAGAAAGCGGTTCTCCGAGCCACAGCCCAGATTGTCCCAAAGTTTTTGGGATCTAACAGCAGAGATCGTCCCCGTGGGCCCGAAAACCTGGACAAGGCCCCGACCGAGCTTAATCCCTTTGATTCTTAGTATCTGGGATCAGTAAATGGAGGAGTGCAAGCCTTTGGCTAAAAATTAATAATAATAATAATAAAAATCCAAAATTTAGGGAACAATTTTTGCTTTCACAAATCAAGTAAACAAAATATTCAATACATTTTGACTTGCTATAACATTTTTCAATTTTACCTACACTATCATGCTGTGAAGACGATGTAGATCTAAACACAGGCTCATCACTTCCCTAAAAAACAGTCTTTAAATATAATGGTGTTTTTGATAATTTTACAAATATACCAACCTCAGCAGAATTTACATCACTTCTTTGGGAATCATTGGAGTTATTTGGTAAACTAAAATATTGATTAATTAATATAAGGGAAAACGAAATTTTGTAAGCAAAAAAACTATTTAGATAACAAGTAATTTTCATAAAAAAAATTATTCAAAATATAATTTGCTGACACAAGGCATCGGTTTTGTAAAAAACTATGTCTCTTTGCTGGTAAATACAATTTTGTTGTAAGCAAAGTATGCCCTTTCGTTTTGTAGCATTTTTTTTTTAAGTTTTATACGAAATAAATGAAATATACAAATCGATAAATAAAAGATGTAAATTGAAGTTAAAATATATACCTGTTGTAGAATTTCCTGAAAGAAAGCTTAAATGTATGTCCAAACAACTGTGCATTCTTGAGCGATTTAAATGAATCGTACGCCACAGTTTCATTTTCAAAAGTAATATATCCTGTTCCCATATGTAAAAAAATGTTTAATATATGTTTGGGTTTTACAATTTTAATTATTTCTTCGTATAGCTCAGCTTTTGTTAACTCTGGCAGAGGGACATCGAAATATAACCTTTTTGACTAAAAATAAGTATACAAATATATTATTTTATAAAGTACCTTTGATGTAAGAATATTGTTGGTATATGTTGGCACCTATAAATTACTTGAAATGTTTATTATCCAGACCGCGCATGATTCTCCATGGATCTAAATTAGAGTAGATATTGTTCAGTTAATCGCAGTAGTTACGATTTAAGTATCCTATTGTTCTATCTTAATTACACTTATAGCTCTCATCAATATTGATTTTACTAGTCTTAACTAGTCGTAAATAAAATCACGAAGCAATTTTTTTTCTTTTTACGATAAAATTTCAACGCATATCAAAGATCAAAGAATATTATTATTCTAACGCTTTACAAGTTTTTGAAAAACATTTTCAAAGACAATGACCGTTCAACTAAGAAGAAACAACTACTTCCTGGGCTATATGCCCCAACGGATATTGGATTACACTTCAAAGTCAAACGGGGTTGGCATATCTAATAGATAATTTAATCCGACCATTCTGGTTTGCAGTTAGAAGGGACAACATAACTTGTAGACCGGTTTCGGTGTATTTGCACCTCGTCAGTAAAATTTAAAAATTGTCAAGGTCATATTTGGACGTAAAATTCACGCTCTTTCGATTCCCCTTGTCAAAAATACATGTTTCTATTTAAAAAAATCCGACGTGACCATCGCCTGACCATGATGGTCATGGTCAAATCCATCTTAACCATCTGATAGCCAGGAAAAAACTATAGATATTATATTTTGCAAGTTTTTTCTGGGACCCATGGTTTTTGAGTTACCAAGGGTTTCCATACTTTTTCCTCGCCCGGTATACTTATAAACAAACGCTTTAGAAATACTGCCAAAGGAGTTACTACATTTGCAGGAGCAGATATTGGATCAGATCATCTACGTCTTGTGGCAGATATTAAACTAAACTTAACCAAAATCAAAAACCTAATTACTTAACTTTGACAATGCAGACATAACGACCTCAAGAGCAAAGTCAAGGAAATCTACAAAAACAATGATTATAGAGATAAACAAACCAAGAATAGTAAATGGATGACGGAGGATATCTTGAGCCTGATAGAACAACGTAGACTAGCTAAAGCAAATGAGACAATATAGATATCTGCAAAGGAGAATTAGAAGAGAAATAAAATTAACCAAAAAAATGGATGAAAGAGAAATGCGAGGAACATGCCTAAGAAGGTGAAGAAAATCAGCAAAATATTCAAAAAACAAGTTCCCTCTGTACTAGTTGACAAGAACAACAAAATCATTGTTGATGAAAATGATATTAAAAACGAATGGCAAAAATTTAAATCGGAGTTGTTTGACGATGACAGAAATAATAACACTGAATTCTACCAAGATTGTACTGATGGTCCAGAAATCATGAAGTACGAGGTAGAACAGGGTATAAAAAATTCTAAAGCTGGAAAATCTCTCGGCTTTGATGAAACACCAACAGAATTGTTAAAACTCATAGACGAAGACAACATAAAAGTAGTAGTAAAACTTTTCAGTGCAATATACAACACAAGTGTGATTCCCTTAGACTGGTTCAGATCTAACTTTATCGCAATCCCTAAAAAACATAAAGCAAGAAAATGCTCAGAATATCGATTGATTAGTGATTAGTCTAACGAGCCAAACCCTAAAGATTTCTTTAAGAATAATTCAGATTCTGACACAAATGTGAAGAAGATCTAAAAGACATCCAATTTAGAAATACAATGGGAACTAGGGAATCACTTTTTGCGCTAAATATCCTACTACAAAAATGCCGTGATCAAAGAAAAGATGTCTTTACATACTTCGTGGATTTCAAAAAGGCATTTGATAGTGCAACATGTAAAATTAATGGAGATTACAGAAATAGATATACGGGTCATTAAAAATTTATACTGGAATCAAACCGCCAACGTAAGATCGGAAATAGTTTCACCGACGAAATCCCCATACAATCAAACAAGGGTGCATTTTGTCCCCAACATTATTCAATGTTTATTCAGATCACTTATTCAAAAAGCACTTGAAAGACAACCTTATGGGATAAAAATCAACGGTGAATTGTTTAATGTAATTAGATATGCAGATGATACAATGATTCTATCAGAGAGGTTGAAGGTCTCCAAACTCTGCTTGATCGTGTTCGCGAAGTAGGAAAAGAAATGGGCATTGCAGCCAACGAAAACAAAACCAAATTTTTAGTCTGTAGCCGTAATCCACATCCAGATGCGAAACTTAAATGGAGTAGAAGTTAAAAGGGTTCATAAAATAACATATTTATGAACTATTATAACAGAGCAACTAGATCCAGACATAGAAATAAAACGCACAATCGCAATGACTAAAGCACTTTTCTAAAAATGAGAATATTTCTTTGCAATAACCATCTCAACTTAGAACCAAGACAAAGAATGATTAAGTGTGGACTCTAAAAATATCAACTATGAATCGAATGGAAACGTTGGAAATGTGAATTCATAGACGGATGCTAAGGATACCATGGACGGCCAGGAAAACCAATGAAGAAGTAATAAGGAAAGTCAACAAAGACAGAGAATTGTTAAAATTTGTTAAATATCAAAAAAATGTCTGGGTCATGTATTGAGAGGAAACCGATATAGAATACTAGAACTGATCCTGAAAGGAAAAAGAGGTGTATACAGAAAACAAGTTTCTTCGCTGAAAAACATTCGAGAGTGGACTGGAATACCAAATGTGGGGCAACTTTTCCATACGGCAGAAGTACTTAGCACATGAAGAAGATGTACCAGTATAGCTCCGAATTACTATTGCAAAACCATAAATCGGTGATATATATACATATACATAGCTCTACAGGCCTGAAAAGCCCAAGGCTTTATTTGTCATTTCTCTCAATTTCTTCTTATTTTGGCACATGCGTTTCCAGTTTTGTACAGCTAAGGTTCTCAAATCCGCCTCCACTTCGCTCTTTTCATCTTTCCTTTGGTCTCCTTCTTCTCTTTTTTCCTTCTAAGCTTCTGCAAATGATCATTTTTGAAATCCTACTTTCTACCCTCCTTTAGACGTGTCCTAACCACTTCAACCTTTGTGCTCTAGCATATCCTGTAATACTTGGTTCTTTGTACATATCCGCAAGCTCTTGGTTTGTTCTTCTTTCCCATACCCCATTGTTCCTTTTTACTCCAAAAATTTTTCTTAATACCTTTCTTTCCCATAATATGTCTAGGGAACTTATATCTGCTTTCCTTCAATAAATCGGTGATACTGGATACAAAATGGCGAATAATACCTATATTTTTAGTGCTCTAGTCTTCCTAGTAAATGGTCTATCCCAAAACTTAACCAATACAATCTTTTATGGCAGTGAGTAAAAAAATTTGCTAGTAGGCTATAATTTTTTTAATGCTTAAATATATCAAAACAGTGACAAATATTTTCAATATTGTTTTAGGAATGCAGAAATATCTATATTCTATACATACAAACTGTAGAAATGAAAATTCTGTACATTAAAGTAATTTAAAATATAATTAGCGGGGGGTGTTACTACATCGATATAGAACTCAAAAATGTGGTTAGATTTTTTTTGTATGTCTGTATGTTTGTGCGAGCATCACGTGAAAACTACTGATCCGATTCAAATACGGTTTTTACAGATGTATTTGTCTTCTTTCAACTTGCCACGCGAACGACGTCGTGGGTACATCTATATAGAATAAAAAACCCAAAAATGTGGTTAGATTTTTTTTGTCTGTCTGTATGTTTGTGCGCGCATCACATGAAAACTACTGATCCGATTCGAATGCGGTTTTCACAGATGTATTTGTTTTCTTTGAACTTAACATCTGGTGTATAAAAATTTCTCCTCCCACTCCTTCAACCGGGATGGGGAGAGAAATTTTTATAATCGTCACGCCACGCGAACGACGTCGCGGGTACAGCTAGTGTTAAATAAGTGAAAGGTACCTAAAACTGTGCCAATTAACATTTACAGTTTTGAAACAAATTTCTATCCAATGAAATTCAAAAGTGGGCAATTTGTTTAATGTTAATCCACTTTGACATGATTTTTGTAATAAAATAAATATTTTACCTTAATTTTTTCTTCAGGAATTGCCCAATCGATGCGAACATTTTTTCCAAATAACTTCAATCCATCAAAAACGTATTTTCTGGCTTCCAGTGCATTTTTATGTGTATTGTAAGTTAGAATACAATCCACTTTCTCCTTCCTAAAATCTTTGGAATTTATTATAAATACATCTTGAAGACCGTTGCCGATTACTTTAGAAACCTCCCTAAAAATTTCTTCCGCTGTATGTTGTTTGTCCACATTCGTAATTTCTAATTTATTATTATCAAACGACATTTTAACAATCACTGGTTGATCCCTGAATTTCATTCCGCATAAAACCATTGTGGCTTTTCGAGCTGCTTCGATCTCGAAGAAATTTACGTAGCAATAACCTCGACAACAACCACTAAATTCGAGTAAAATCCTAATTTGATACACTTGTCCTATAGGAAACACGAAGTCAAGTATTTCTTGTAAAAGCACATCACTCGGGAGATGTTTTATAAAAATTTCAGTACCCCTGCGATAATGATTCGCTCTTTTGAATGTTGCTATTATTTGTCCGTTTATATGAGTAAGATCATAAACCGATGAAAAATCTCCTTTTTTACATATCATTTTATGCAAACTTATATCGAAAAGAGGATTATTTGTAGAAGCCATTTTTTAACTTTATACCCAAATATACAATCTCAATATCCCTAAACCTTGACTAACCAACCCACTAAACTCACTTAAACTGAAAACTGAAGATAACGTTATGAACAAGAACAACAGCATAATTGTGACGCACGCGTTTCTGTTTTAAGTCACATGGTTAGCGGGTATTTTAGTGATTGGATATCCCTTGGGCTTTAAACTGGAAATACGAACAGAGTCGAAATAAGGGTAGTTTTGCAATTTGCATTAATTATTTTAGAAACTTTATATATATACAAAACAGTGTGGGTACCTGGGCATTGGTTTATATGATAATATAAAAGTTAAGTTCTACAGAATACGTATAGGCTTGTCAGAATTAATATGGACGAAAACTAATTTTTCCATGTGAAACACGGTATTGCTATTTATTTAGCTATAATTGAAGTAAAACTTCTTTAGGCGCGACTAGGAGTAACTCAGATTTTTTTTCTGATGGAACGAAGTAATTCTGACGGAAGTATCGGTGTGACGTCAGCTATGGGAGGAGCTTAAAAACCTTTCCAAACAAAACAAATTTGCATTGACATTTTAGTGGAATTGAGGTTATGTTTTGTTTAGAAGTTTATAAATTTTATTATGGTAATCTTGTAATTAATTATGTATTCTTTAACTATTAGATACTATTCTGTTCGAGTAAAAATGGTGTTGTATTATAATCTTCTTTCGGTTTCAAATACATTAAAGGTATTTAGAGAGTAAAATCTATGTTTCACATTTTAGTTATCATAAACCTATTTTTTCATATATAACAAATAATGATAACTTTCAAATTCCTATTTCTAATGAATAATATAAATATAACATTATATCATTTTTTGTAAAGTATATAGACAATAAATATAATTGAATTGTAATTTAATATTTATTTTGCGATACGTACGTCAAATAAGTTTTACTTCAATCGCGCGTAAAGGTTACCACTCTTTTTTTTTTTCATTGAAACTATTTTATGGAATAACTAGCTAACCCGGAAAACTTTGTACCGCCTAGCACTAATTTATTTCTCTCATTTTCCGTTTTTTCAAATTTTTACGATTTTGTCTCGTTTTTTTATTGTTTTTTTCATTTTTATCATATTTTCTCGTTAGATTTTTACATTTTTTTCATTGTACTTTGTAATTTATCGACTAAATACATTGGATATTAAGTGTGCCATCTTAACTAATGGTACCATCATGGTACCTAATTTAAGTAAGTTTTGCATATAAAAATATGAGATATCAACTACGCCACCTTACGGTGGCGCCATAGTATTTAATTACGTAAGAATTGCTGATATAAGACCTCAACTGCGCCACCTTACATAAATATATGAGATACTAGGTGCACCACCTTAAGATATGGCCTCATAGTATTTAATTAACTACCTAAGAATGGCTTATTTAAATCTATGAAATATCAACTGCGCTACCTGACAGTGACGCCTTAGTACTTAGTTTAGAAAGAATTGCTCGTTTAAATATATGGGTTATCAACTGCGCCATCTAATGGTGACGTCACAGTAATTTATTTTGAAAGAATTGCTCGGTGGCGTCATAGTACTTAATTTAGTAAGTATTTCTTAGTTTTTTCCCCTCAATTTTTTTTTAGTATTTTTCATTTTACTTTAGTTTCTGGTTTTTCTGTTTATTTAGTAATAGAATTACAACACCACCTGTCGGTTATCTGTAACCTAGATATCCAAACAAATTAACTTCATCGCCAACTAAAAATTTATTGAAGTATATTATAAATACATAATTTGTATTGGGATATTAAAGAAATGCGGTCGAACGGGATAAAAAGTCTCCTATGTCCGTCTCCTGGTTTCTTAGTTACCTTCCCACCAATTTTCAGCTAAATAGATTTGCAGGTCTTGAGTTATAAATAGTGTAACTAACCGTGGGATTATACAGCAAATAAGATAAAATAAGAAATAGCATAAGGAATAAGACAAAAATTGATCCGTTTATACAGTCAATTAAGAAATAAGAATCAACCAATGAAATCAAGGCTTTTTATGACAACACGTTCATGTCTACTGACAACTTCATGTTTATTGTACTTTGTGCGTCAAAACTTTTAACCTAATTTTCAATTTTCATGTATGGTCGTTTCACATTTCACCGGGAACTCTTTTATATTTGTTTAGTAAAATCATATACTTATAAAATTAACAATTCTGTCATTTCTGTCTGCAGTCTGCACATGCGTACTTCAATTTCCGAACTAAAATAAGATAAGAATGAAAAATAAGTCCATTCTTATTTAATTCCTTATTTCTTATTTTATTTCAGTACATGTATAAACGCTCTCATTGAATTACGTATGTTCTATTTTCTTATCTTATTCCTTATTTTATTTTATTCGCTGTATAATCCCACGGTTACACAACTTTCTTTTATGTATATAGATGATAGTTAAATAACAGATTTGATTTTTTGTGGACTTGTATACAGTGGTGTTGTGCTAATTTTCTTTTTACCGGAACGCGTAGATATAATTATATAGACAGGGCCGATCCTGGGTAGGCGGTCTCTCTGTGCGGTCTGATGTCCCAAATTTAACGACGATGGGGGGGGTGATTTTCCATGATAATCCTGGGGGCGACGTTTTTTTTGGTCTCATGTCCCAAATTTGACGACGGGGGGGAGATTTTCCCCAATTTTTGCCCGTCACCAGGATCGGCCCTATATATAGTATAAAAAGGAAAGGAAACGAAAATCATTACGAAACCCATTTTGTGTATATATATGTTTATTACAATAATAGGAACGATTAATAAAAATTAGTTAACAAATTAAACAATATTGCATAATTATTTTTAACAATATGTACATGAAAACACTAATGGTTTTAATAAAATATTCCAAATAGGATTATGTTCAGGATCTTGTGGTTGAATTTTTCTTGTTTTGTTGTTATCCGCTGAACGATGAGACCTTAACCAAGTTTTTACATAATCATCTGGTTTAAATAATTGTTGTGGTGGGCCATTCATTTTTATAAATAAAAGATTTGTATATTTTCAATTAATATTCTATTTCTTTGTTCATTTAAAATAATATTCATATTACTGAATCCGCGCTCACACTCTGCCGAACTGCAAGGTACAATATTTATGTATCGAATTAAGATTTCTACATCTTCGGGAATTACTTTGCCTCCAGTATTAATATAATCTCTAAACGCATTGATACATCGCATCGGTGATGTTAAATTAAATCTGGTGCATAATGACTGGATTTCATTTTCTCCATAGCCAATTTCAATATCTGCTGGCCACTCCGTTGGATCTAGTACTCGAAATTTACTTATCAAATCATTTTCCGTATGTAGTCTTCTAGTCATATTATTAATGAGACTTACAAGGAATTGATTTCTGTTAATAATAGTAATTTTTTTATTATCCGTTAAAGTTAATGTTCCTAATTTCATCACTTGAACAGCCTCTGATGCTTCTATGAGTTTGTTTCCTTTTTTAACGTCTTGTAGTGATTCCAAATAGCGAATAGTTCGACGGATTAGTTTGTCCGCATATACTATCGTTACACTTCTGTTCTGTAACGCTTCAGACAAGATGGAAAGTTCATGCAAAACGTCATACATTAATGCCAAGTTAATTATAAACTGTTTAGACATGATATATTTTTTTAGACCAATGTATACACTCTGATCAGTTTTTGAACGAGTTTCATCAGTTGCGGCTTGATGAAAATGTTCAGCAAGAGATTTTAAATTTTGCCAAACTGCATTAACAGTTCTGAATGAACTAGCTATCCACCTTATTCCTAAAACACGTCCTATTTTTTTAATTTCTTCTCCCAAATTTTCCGCGCATGATTCTAGTTCGCGTTGATTTTTGGGAGATTGATGATAAATGGTATATAATTTATCCATAAATATATGAAAATGGTTAATACCATTTACTTCCGCGACAGCATCGTTAACAGAGAGCTCCAGGCGATGATTTAAACAGTGCCACGTAATTATATTTGGAAATTTAGCCAATAATTTTGTAGCCACTCCTGACTTTTTTCCTAACATTACACTTGCTCCGTCACTGGTAAATGCAATTAAATTTTGTTTCAAATAATTCTCGTCGAAGCCATATTTTTCCAAATTATTTAAAAGGTATTCTGTAATGGTGGATGCTCTTTGATCGGACAATTCTATTAAATCAAAAAAAAGGAATCGTGGTTCGCTAATGTTATTTATTTCGAATTTTAAAAATATAATTAGAGTAGATTTTTTACTTAATGTTGTGGATTCATCAATGAGAATCGAAATCTTTCCATTTGTTTTAATAATTTCTGAACAAATTCTTAATTTCATATTTTTGGATATGTGATTAATTATATTTGTGCAGGTATATCTGGACCGTAAACCAGGTGCCAAAATTGTTCCATTTAATTCTTGCAATTGCAATAAATTATAATAATCCGAATATGGTCGGTCGTATTTGGCTAAATAATAAGCAGTTCTAAATACTAAAGACGTGCTCTTAATAGACGCCTTATTTAAATTGTCTATTACATTTTCTATTGGTTGATGCTGTTCGCTTTTTAAAATTTTTTCTGAATTAATGTGCGCTGTTGTTTTCGCGTGTTCAAAAATTTTTTTTCTTAAGGACGTTAACTGCGATTTTTTATCTTTACCGTAATAAGAAACGGATGTGGAACTCCATTCCTTTGAAATATTTACACCACGGGTTTTAGGTACCCCTAAGTACTGTATTTTGTTACAAAAAGAGCAACCTAATTTTCCGGATTCGGAAAGTAACCAAGGAAACTGTCTTTTTTTTTCTAACCACATTTCCGCACTCCAAATATTAGGCCACGAGACTTCGTCAGAATCGTTATCATTATAAGTACCTGTTGACGTTGACGTTGATGCTATGGCTGCAAGTTCAACAGGTTCCAGTGGATCAGCGTTGAAGTTGGTGTTGGATACTTGGCTCAATGTTACATTTTCCTGGGTCATTGACTCTTCTTCGCTGCTAGTTTTTAGTTTCTTTTTAAAAAAATCGGTGATGCTACTGGTTTTTCTTTTTTCACTCATGTTGAAATTACTAATAAAATAAATACTATTATTTAATAGGAAAATAAACGGACATTTTTTTATTAATAATGAAAATAAAATATACTTACACTTTAAGTTTATTAGATTAAAGATTTTAAATTTTAATGCATACAATAATTTTGTGTGGCACTTATTCACTAACTAAAACTTCCACTTTCTATAAATGTGCTGTCGCAAAGATGGTTTGACACTGATTAAAAAAAATGGTTTTAAATACTCAAATTCTTACACTAAGGGTTGGGGGATGCACAAACTACAAAGATGGGAATTTCCCAGCAATGCACATTTCAGATCGGTACGTTTGTCGGCATTTTTCTTAGCATCACTGTAATAAACAAATAAAGTTTAAAACATCTACCAATACTGGAAACCAACATCTGGAAATTCTACAACAAATGTATAATAAAACTTCTTAGCATTAGCCGTAGGCCCATTTGGGTATGGCAATAAACGATCCGTGGGTCGCTTGCAATAAAATTTATGTATAAAATCTTTACTTTTTTAAAATTTTATATTTTCTTCTTCTTCTTTTGATCCGATGAAAACTCGATTTTCGAAAAACGGGGTAAAACCAATAACTTCCCGAGTTAAAAAAAAAAAAAATTTTAGCGGGAAGTTAAAAAATCAGCAATTCTTTTTAATTTTTTTTTCAATACGTCAGTCAATTCTCGTTATCAGAAATCATCTTTAGTTCCGGAACGCGTTCCGGTTCAAAACGGAACTACCGGAACGACGTTCCGGAGCGTTCCGGCTCGACAACACCACTGCTTGTATATACATAAATAGGAGATGTTCCAGCTGACTGAGGTATAGATGCGCGCACAGCCGTAACCGTTGATGGTAGAAACGTGAAATTTGGACAGATGTATATTTTCATAATGTGAACACCCACTAAGAAAGGGTTTTGAAAAATTTTAACCCTGAAGAGGTTAAAGTTTATATGGATTTTTATAAAAATTTACTCTTAAAAATATATTACTGAACACGTGTTTCATGGTTATTAAAATTCACGCCATGAAGGGGTGAAATAAGGGTTGAAAGTTTATATGGAAAAATCTTTAAATCGGTACCGATTTTTTTAAAAATTAAAATTCGGAATCTTCAAAATATCTCAATGAGACGTTTTTCATGCTTTATTACAAGTCACACCCTGAAGTGGTAAAATAAGGGTTGATATAATTTATATGGTGTTACGACCCCTGGTAATAGTTCTAATTAAATTAATGGATATCTTTTTAACACACTTTTATTATAACACTTGTTAAATGATTCGAGAACGAAGTAAAAGTGGCCTGGCTCACACAAAAGTACCCTTACCCTTTTCTCGGTGTTACAGTATGACGACCCCGCGGAATCAGCAGAACCGGACTTCAACAGCCAGACGCAATTCAGCAATAAATTTACTATTTAAATCGATTATAATCCAATATAAAATCAGTCTGTAATAATTTAAATTAATTGTTAAATCTTTAATTGTGAATTTTCAAAAGTGTTAAATAAATTTTTGAGTTTAGTTCTTAAACGTTTATCTACAATCCAGAAAGAACCAGGAGCCCACGGGAAACATTAACGTTCTCCAGAAGCTTGCGAGTGTGGAAAATTTTTTTCATTTCGCCACATTTCTATACAACAAGGCCAAGGAATGCAGTACAGCATAATCTTGATCCTGTAAGCATTTATTATCGTTTTACGTACATTTCATGACAGACTCCTCTGAATCCGACACAGATCATACTGTCACCGATACAGAGCTAGATTATATAGATACACCTAGCATAATAGAATTCAATATCAGTAGAGAAGAACAAGAACTAAGTAACCTATTCAATAGTTTAAATCTTTCAAACATATCAGAAAAATCAAATATGGCACCACCAGCATTCGACATAAAACAACTGAACTTATTACCAGCCTACGACGGTAATCCAAATGGACTGTATGAGTTTATTAAGGTATCAACAATCTTATTAAACCACTACTATGACGCAGAACATCCAGAATCCATCCAGAACAAATTTTTAACCATTGGCATCGCCAGTAAACGTACTGGAAGAGCAAAAGAAATTGTTTCGATATATGGCTGCACTAGTTGGGACGAAATAAAAGAAACTTTGATTCAGAATTTCGGTGATCAACGAAATGAGAATTCGCTCACTAGAGATCTGGTCAACATGAAGCAAGGGTACCAGGAAGATGCCAGCCAATTTTATGAAAAAATTATGGGGCTTCTTAACACCATCACCAACTACGTAGATATCCATAATGAAAGTGCAGAAATAAGGGCAAGCAAACTCGTTTTTTTCCGTCAACAAGCCTTAACCTCGTTCCTAGCAAGACTTAGGGAACCAATGGGATCTACCATAAGAGCAATAAGGCCAACAACTTTGGCAACAGTGATGCAATAAATACAAGAAGAAAATAACATCCGTTATTTACAAAGAGGCTACAACCAACCATTTGCATTAGGAGCAAATTCCAACCTAAAGTCGTCTCCACAGCCATCAGGGCCCATGCGATTTCAGCAAGATCGCCTACATCCACAACCATTTCAATGGAGAAATCCAGCCGTCTTTACCAACCAAGGATTTCGGTATCAACCACCCAGAGCTGCAAATGTACAGCCTTTCCAAATGAACCAAAATCCATTTGCGACAAATCAGCAATTTCCATCCACAGCCCCGAGACCATTCTTTAAGATGCCAAACCAGCCGTTCGCCAGGCCAAATTTTGAACCGCCCAAACCAGCTTTCCAAAATTTTAAACCATCAAATCAACCGAATTTTGGTACAGCAAGGCCCGGTCCATCTCAGCAACCAAAGCCAACACCAATGAGCGTCTGCTGTACTGCAACTTTAAGCAGACAACCAATCCAACGAAATGTCAGAGTTCCACAACCAAACAGACCCAACTTCACCTTTGAAGAACTATATAACATAGAACAAGGTCCAGAAGAATACTATAATGAAGAAAACTACGACTACTACGACCAACAAAAACCCGCAGAAGACCAACCTTTTGATGAACCCGAAGAATACCTATACGAAGAGGGAAGGTCCAAGCGAAAACCTACAAACATAGTAGAACTACACACTCTTTACGATAAAAAGGAGTTACCTTTCATCCAAATAACAAATCCTCTGTAAAGTATATTGCCTAAGCTCTGGTCGGTAAGTACGAATGTAGATTCCTGCTTACCGACTATTGACAATCATCAAGTGTCAACATTGACTTTATACTTATTTACTTATGTTAAAATACTCGTTGTAATAAAGCGTTCCAAAGTTAAAGTATTATATGCGTTATATCTACAATAAAACCCACGTTACATGGTGTCAGAATTAATAGCAAGCAAAGAATTATATAAAAATTGATACGTGGACAAGGAAAAAAGATAGAAAACTCGCAAAATGCCCGATTCAAACGATGCAGTGTCTGGTATAAAACCGCCAACTTACCTACAAATCGAAACCGACAAATCCACAAACTGGAAAAAATGGTTACAACAATTTGAGTGGTATGCTACCGCAATACAACTAGACAAAAAACCAGTAGAAGTACAGGCAGCAACATTCATGGCTGTAATAGGTCCAGATGCCATTGAGATATATAATAGTTTTAACCTTAGTACTACAGAAACAAATAACTTAAAACTTATAAAAGAAAAATTTAACGACTATTTTGCACCAAAAACAAATATATCCTTCGAAAGATATGTATTTTTTAAGATAGAACAGGAAGAAGACGAACAATTTAACGAATTTTTAACGAGAATCAAAACACAAGCCAGTAAATGCGAATTTGGAAACCTATGTGACGAAATGCTCAAAGACAAAATAGTATTTGGAATCAAATCCAACCAAGTAAGAGAAAAGTTGTTAACAGAAGATAAATTAGTGCTAACAAAAGCAATATCAATCTGTAGAACCAGTGAAAAAACCACAAAACAAATGGATGAATTCGAAGCAAAGAATAAAACCGATAAAGTACTGTCAGTACAAAACAAAAAGAATCAAAATAGACCGACCGAACACTTTGACTGTAAAAGATGCGGTATGACTCATGGACGAAGAGAATGTCCAGCTTTCAACAAACCTTGTAAAAAGTGTGACAAAAATGGCCACTTTGCAAATATGTGCCGTTCCAAAAAATTAAATGACAATAAACCAAAAAACAGAGTTAATTTTCTAGAAGAAAGCTCTAGCTCCGAGGATGACGTATACGTAAGCGTCATAAAGTCTGGAGAAAGGAGGAATTGGACAGAAATAATAGAAGTCGGCAACTACCAGTTTACTGCAAAATTGGACACCGGAGCGGAATGCAACGTAATACCAAAGCATCTAGTGAACCAAACTAAAGGAACCATCAAACCTTGCCGTACCAAAAATCTAATAAGCTATTCCGAAGATTTCCGAAGATAGAATGGCCGTCCTGGGACAAATTGAGTTAACATGTACCATAAAAAACGTAGTATCTAACATTACTTTCAAAGTTGTATCAGAGAGAGTCACACCCATATTAGGTTTAGATACGTGTGAAAAATTAGGACTGATAGCTAGAGTCAAAACACTAAAAGTCAGCCAAAACACCGACGACGACATATTTACAGGATTAGGCTGCTATAAAGACTACGAATATGACATTGACCTAATAGAAAACCCAAAACTGGAGATAAAACCATCGAGAAGAATACCATACGCAATAAGAAACGAAGTCAAACAAGAACTCGACAGGATGGTTAAACTAGATGTGATAGAACCTGTGAAAGTACCCACCCCGGCGGTAAGTCCAATGGTAATTGTCAAACAAAAGGATAAACTGAGAATCTGCATTGATCCATCAAATGTTAACAAAAACATTCTGAGACGGCACTTCCCTCTAACTACGATAGAAGAAATATCAGCCGATATAAAAGGTTCAAAATACTTCGCACTAATCGACTGCACCAAGGGTTTCTGGCAAATAAAACTATCAGAAAGGACCCAAAAGATTCTAACCTTTGCTACTCCTTGGGGCAGGTACTCTTTTAAAAGGCTACCATTTGGAGTATCATCGGCGCCAGAAATTTTCCAGGAAATATTAACCAAACTATTAGCCGATTTTGGGAACGTAAGAGTGTCCATCGACGACATATTTATGCACGCCAGAACTAAAGAAGAGTTAAGAGAAACTGTTAATAAAGTAATTAAAGTACTAAAAAAAGCTGGGTTCAAACTCAACAGAAACAAGTGCATATTTGAGGCAACTAGAATAAAATTCCTTGGACACATCGTCTCCTCTAATGGATTGGAAGCAGATCCTGATAAAGTAGCAGCAATACAGGCAATAAAAACACCTACCAATAAAACAGAACTTCAAAGACTATTAGGTATGATCACATATTTAAATAAATTTATTCCTAAGATGTCAGAGTTAACGCACCCACTAAGAGACTAGTAAAGGACCTACAAGAGAACGAGCCCAAAATCCCATGCTTTTTCTTATGAAGGTCCGAAAAGCGAATTTTGTTACCGTTCAAGGTCGTCTGACGTCATAGCCCCACCCGGCCCCACCCACTTTCACTTTTAACCTGATTGCTTGGTTCTGATTGGCTGACAGACTCCGCCCTTTAATTGCTTATTAATGACTTGTTAATTACTAGTGCCCCATTGCTTCGTTCTGATTGGCTGCCTGACTCCGCCTCTTAATTATTATTAATGACTTGTTAATTACTAGTGCCCCATTGCTTGGTTCTGATTGGTTGACAATCTCCGACCCTTAATTACTTAATAATTAGAAATGCCCCATTGCTTGGTTCTGATTGGTTGACAATCTCCGACCCTTAATTACTTAATAATTAGAAATGCCCCATTGCTTCGTTCTGATTGGTTGACAATCTCCAATCCTTAATTACTTAATAATTAGAAATCCCCCATTGCTTGGTTCTGATTGGTTGACTGCTAGCAGACAACTGTCAATTTTCGAGTGGCCTTTGACGTTTGGCGCAAGCAGCCAACCCTCTTTTCTTCTTTTTGTATATTTTCGAATTTTTTCGCGCTTTACTGACATCCTACCAACTTTACATGCTACCAACTTTACAGTGCTACCAACTTTTGACCTTTTACATTCGACGCAAGCAGCCAATTCTTCTTTTTGTATATTTTTGAATTTTTTTTCGCACTTCGCTGTCATCGTACCAACTTTACATGCTACCAACTTTACAGTGCTACCAACTTTTGTCACAAATGCCCCATTGCTTGATTCTGATTGGTTGACAATCTCCGACCCTTAATTACTTAATTACAAGTGCCCCATTATCCGCTTCCGATTGTTTATTATTTAATAAACCCCACCCATTTTGTATTTATTTAATTATTTTTTGATGTTTACTACCCCCATTGCTTCGTTCTGATTGATGATTATTTAATTAGCCCCACAACTATTATTATGAAATAATTACATTATAATAAAAATATATAATTGATAAATATTTAATAGCTCGAGGTACTCATTTAAAACAGTTTCTGGAATATCTTTATCATCTAATTCTTCCGATACTTCCGCGTTATCCTCAACCTCATTCTCAACATCACTATTATCACCTGCTACATGTTTAAGTTCTAGAAATGATATGTTTTTATTCTCATGTTTTTCTTTTTTAATATTAGGTTTTTTTTCATGTTTACAATAACTTAGATTAGCTGTCGATTGATTTAAAAATTTTGATGATTTAGCAATATCCTCCAACGGTTTTGATATAGGTTGAAAAAGCTTATTTAACGTTTCATCTTCTTCTGTTCTATTAAGTTTTAATGCAAGATATTTTTTTCTAATATCTTTGGTTAGTTGAGCTATTTTTCTTTTTCGGGCAGCTTCCAAACTATTCAACATTTTGTTGTAGACTGATTAATATTATTCAAAGCTTAAATTTTAATATATTTATCAAAACCCTTACGATAGCGACCGTTATTTAGAGGGAACTCCTTAACAATAACCATCATACCATGTTTTTCATTCCAACACTGTGAACATATGTTTTTAAATTGATCAAAATTCATATCTGGTGATACATGTCCATCGAATATATGTTTAAGATTTAATTCATCTTGTTTGAATATTACAATCATGTTACAATTATCTCTTATTAGCACTTTCGGTATTTTAGAAAAGGTCTGACAAAGATATGCAACATCAATATTTTTATGTCGACACATAGAAAAATATTCACGAATTTTTTGTTGTTTGTCACATGCAACGTCATCAAAGATGAAAACTGAATTAGATTTCGCATCACTAACATTTATGATTTCATCATTATCTCTAAACGGAAAATATTCAACACCTTTCACATTATTTAATACTTCTGCTAATAACTGATATTTAGGTTGATAGAGCGATTTAGAATATACATAAACGTTTTGAAACTTTATCCCATTTGGATTAAAGAGTAATGACATCATTGCGTTTGTTTTACCACATCCTGATGGACCGCATATGATAATACGAAGAGTATTTGGTAGCAATTTGCTATGTTTACTTTCTTCACATTTTATATTAAAATCTAAGTTATCCACAGGTAGCGACTGTACTTGTCGAATGATTTTCATTTTGTGTTAAAATATATAGCACGTTTTTTAATAAATATATGTTTATTGAAAACAAAACAGTTAGTTCTCATGCTACTGTTTAAAGGTGAGGGTCTAGTAAATAACTTAATAAACAAACTTCCCTTCGAAGCACATTTATTGGGTGGTTATCAGTATTGTGGACGTAAGTATTATAAAAAAAATGTTTAATTTTTATTAACATTTTTTTGTTTTTTTTTAGCTGGAACAAAACTACAAAAACGTCTATTACGTGGAGATCCTGGTATTAATCCATTAGATGTTGCTTGTAAAGAGCATGATATTGCATATTCAGGCGATAATACAATAGCGGAGAGGCATAAGGCTGATCAAATTCTAGAAAATAAAGCTTGGGAACGTGTCAAAAATAAGAACGCGAGTTTAGGTGAACGAGCAAACGCATTATTAGTTACAGGTGTAATGAAAGCTAAGCGAAAACTAGGTATGGGTATTAAACGAAAAATTTCTTTTAAACGTGGAATTATAGATAAAATTAAAAAATCCTTAATACCTAACCTAACATTAAAAAAGACTATTCAAAATGCATTAAAATTTGCTAAAAAGACTGTTTCAAAAGCTGGAAAAAAGAATATTCGAGTACCTAGAATTATACCGTTTGAGAGCAAGATGGGAGGTTTTTTGCCGTTGATTCCTATATTAACAGCTTTAAGTGCGATAGGGACAATAGCAGGAGGAAGTTCAGCTATAGCAAAAACTATAATTGATGCTAAAAACGCTCAAAAGAAACTTGATGAAGATCATCGTCACAACAAAGCTATGGAGTCTATAGGAAAGGGATTGTATTTAAAGAAAAATATCAAAGGAGGCTACGGCTTGTATCTGAAGAAAGAAAAAAAAAACTTCCAATAAAGCTACCCAATAGACCACTAACTAACATCGATTTAATTAATTATGCAAAGAAATTAAAAATACCATATTTTCGTGGTGTTTTTATGCGAGATAGTCTTCCAATTAACGGATCTAGAAGATGCGAGTGTTCAATTGTTAATTTAGATATATCGCAAAATGCTGGAACACATTGGGTAGCTTATAAAAAGATAAATAACAACGTAGAGTATTTTGATTCATTTGGTAATTTGAAGCCGATGAAAGAGCTTGTTAAATATTTTGGTTCAGGTGTTAGAATTTTCTACAACAATAATCAATATCAAACATATAATCAAATTAATTGTGGACATCTGTGTTTGGAATTTTTATATAATGGCAGCTTACTTATCCAAAGAGGCACTTAATATCATTGAAATACTTATGGAAAATATTTCACCTTCAGTTTGGTATAAACTGCCATGTGAAATACGTGAGGATTTAAAAGAATATTTACCATGCAGTATAGATCCGGATTGTCATGAATGGTCAGATGTTTGTGGAAATATGACGTCAAAATGTCTATTTTGTTTTATATGTTATAAATAAATTTAATGATTAGCATATTAGTCTATTATTTAAATCATAACATTTTCTGATAATGGTTAGTCATGTCGCAACTTTTAACCTTAACGAGTACCAATAACGAGTTCTCTTTTACACCGTCAACACCTCTTGTACTTAATCCATATAAAAGTTACTATTTAGCAGTGCTAGGGTTTCATTCCTACAATTCAATACCTAATATTGATGGTGAAAAATTTTACTACTTCGAGTACGACAATTTAGAACAACTTAGAGAAAGAGAAATACTTCTACCTGTAGGTTGTTACGAGATTAGTGATATAGCTGCTTATATAAAAAAACAATTGATGTTAAAAAAAAACATTGCTGAAGAAGATTTTTTCTTAGAACCAAATAATAATACCCTTCAGTGCGAAATTTATAGTAAACTATATGAAATCTCTTTTGAAAAGACTGATAGTCTTGCTAATCTCCTAGGATTTTCTAATAAAATATTAGAACCTGGAATAGTTCATTCTTCAGATCTACCTGTGAATATTAATAAAGTGACAAGTCTACTTTTTGACTGCAACATTACTGAAGGAGCTTTCTATGGAAATACACCAGCTCATATAATTTTAGATATTCCTATAACAGTAGATCCTGGTTTTGCTATCAACGAGAGACCTATCAATCCAATATATTTGCCTATAAAGAATTTGAAAGAAATTAATCACATCATTGTAAGGGTGTCTGATCAAGATTTAAGACCTGTTAACTTTCGCGGAGAAAGAAGCACCCTTCATCTAGTTTTACAAGAACGATAAATGGGTCTCATTATAGAACATAAAAGGACGGTTCCAACTAAAAAATCATCAGTTTTATCTAGATCTTGCAAGCATCGTAAACTAACTAGAGTAAACAGAGATTTTTTACAATCGATTGGACTTAAAGTTAAATATGGTAAACCGTAAATATATACGATCTGAAGTTGAATCTAAGCGACTTAAAGTTGACCCCATTTTTGATCTACATCGTGAACCAAAGTATGATGATTCGATTAGAAAAGAAGAATTTAGATCGTACACTCCATATGTGAAATCATTTAATAACAATGATGTCGTAGAGTTTGTAATAAATCAAGCTGATTCGTTTTTTGCTCTACATGAATCTTTATTAGAAATTAAAGGTAGATTAGATATAGTTGGAGGTGGAAACGTACATCTAGCTCCCAATTTTGGGGTATTTCTATTCGATTCCTGTTCATATAGTGAAAGTTCAAAAGAAATTGAAACAGTGAGAGATCCCGGAATTGTTAGCGCCGTACGTAGTATGCTATGCTATCGCAGTGATTATGCAAGATTTATGAGTATTGCTGGATGGAATTTTCCTAACCATCCGTTCTTAAATGAAGATGATAAATCTTTTAGTTTGTTGATTCCTCTTAAACATATTTTCAACATTTTTAATGATTATACAACAATAGCTTATGGGAGACAAACATTTCGTCTCGTACGAGCTAGTTACGATAATGATAGTATTATTGTAAATGAGGTAGGTGCTGGTAGTACCGCAACTACAACAACTGTTAAGATTATTATAAATAGTATGGAACTGAAAGTGAAACATGTGTTTCCCAATGATGAAATTAAAATTAAATTGATGGAACCTATTAAAAATAATATACCAATATATATTCCATTCAGAAAGTGGGATCTTAATGAACTACCCTCAATTAAAGACGGTGCAAGAAGAGAAATCTGGAATGTTAAAACAAGCTCATCAATTGAAAAACCGCGTTATGTTATAGTAACATTTCAAACTGAGAGGCGCAATAGAAAAGAAAAGGATTCAACAATTTTTGATAATGTTAATATATCAAGTGTTCGAGTATCTCTTAATGGTGAATATTGGCCTAATGAAAGAATGCAACTGGACTTTGAGAAAAATGATTATGCTGCAGCTCATTATAACTACACTGAATTTTATCCTAGTTATTCATATTCGACTGAGAGACGATCACTTTTAGATTATCAAGCATTTAAAGATCATGCCTTATTTGTAATAGATTGTTCAAAACAAGAAGATGGAATGAAATCTTCAACTGTCGATATAAAATTAGAAATTGAAGCTAACAATGGTTTTCCAAAAGATACAAAAGTATATTGCATCATTATTCACGATTGTTTAATGGAATATTTCCCTCTTACGGAGGTAATCAAGAGTATAATATAAATACCTAATTTAAATGTGTTATATTACCTATGTAAATATTATACTTTTTTATAATAAAAAAATAATAAAAAAAATGTGGTTATTAATAATAAAACAATTTTACAATTATTAAAAAATATATTTAATATTTTATACTTCTATAACTTCAAATGAAGCCGCAGGCTTCGGTTTTCCGGTGTCCACTAACCCGTGGAACACCAAGCCATATTTTTGGCTTTTAAATTCTTCCATGAATGGTGTATAATCTTCAACCACACGTTCTGGTAGAAAAACAACCATATCCAACATTTCTAAAAGTACAGTTTTCCCATAGTTTGATTTCACAATTTTTGCATCTAATATTTGATATGATGTGCCCACCTCCAAGGAGGATAACTTCACCACAGGTTTCTTTTGCGATAAAACAGACGATTTGTTTATTTTAGAAAAATCCATCTATAAGAAATAAATAAAATTGTAAGTATATAAATATCGTAAAGCTCATTATATATAAAAAACAGATAAAATGTATAATAAATAAATAAGTCAATAAATTAATAAAAAATCATGTATACCTAAAGGATATAGAATAGTAGACGCATATATATAACTGATAAAATGTATAATAAATAAATAAATAAATAAATAAATAAATAAATAAATAAATAAGTGAATAAATTAATAAAAAATCATGTATAAAGAGTATAGAATAGTAGACTTACTGTAATAATTATAGGTAATAGCACTTCAAGAAACAACTGGAACTAACTTAATAAAATTGAATATTTCGCTTATATTTATACCCACTCTTTATATTAAAATCTAATTTACAAGAAAAAAATAAATATAAAGTAAATAATTTTAGGGAAATTTTAGTATAGGGCAAATTATATATAAAGTACTTTGTAGGAATTTTTACTAATTAATTTTTAATGGGAAAGTTAGAATATAAAGTATATGACAAATTATATATAAAGTACTCGAGGAAATTTTTACTATTTAATTTTGGTAATGTGAAATTTAGTATATTAAGTATCGATTTAGAGTCGAATATGACAAATTATATATAAAGTATTTGGAGAAATTTTTACTATTTAATTTTGGTAATGGGAAATTTAGAATATTAAGTATCGATTAAGAGTCGATTATATTTTTTTTATCTGTAACACTTTAAAAATTAATAAATTTCCGTTAATATATTTATTGTTAAATACTTAAACGTAAATTATTGACTTTATATTTCATATTTTCTAATTATGATTGAAAAAACTATTTAAAATATGGTGTTAACAGTATGAGAGTCTTTATTGTCAAAGATTTCATAGAAGTTGGTTGATTTTAATAGTCTGCGAAAAGTGATAATTGAAGTGTGTGTATAAAATTTTTTGGTAAGTTTTTTTATTAAATAATTTTAAATAGCTATAACTGTTTATATGGATTATTTTGTATCATATTGAATTTCAAATTAATGTTTTTTTTTTTTACTAATATATTTTTTTTTTTAAATTTCATTATAATATTTTACCATTATTATTTTTAAAAATTAATTATTTAATATTTCTCTTGCAGTGTAGTTACCTACTTTATATCAGACACATAATTAAATTTCTTTTTTTTCTATCTAACTATTTAAAATTTAGCATTATGTCAATAATTACTGATCTTATTCAACATATAACAGCTATTTTAGGATTTATAAGTATTACCTATGATGGTAAAACAGTGGAGGAGGGGTTGCTGGAATGTACAAAGGCTGTCAGAAAGATAAATAAAGATATTAAAAATGCTACTTCCATGGGCGAAAGACAACACCTAGAGGCTTGTTTAAGAAATGTTAAATCGTTAAGATCTCAGATTAAATTAACAAAAAAGAGAGGATCTGGAATTATGACTAGGGCAAAAGAGTCTGGAATTAAAAAAGTAGAATGGGATGATTTGACTTCAGCTTTTAAGTCTAGAATTCGAACTGGAGTCATTTCAAACCTTAAACATAAAGATCCTATAGCATTTCTTGTCGATTGTAAGACACTCTTCAAACGTAGAATTGGTAACGCACTCAAGAAAGATGAGTCTGTTAAAGTGAACACAGTTTTTTGTGGTGAATTTGAGATATATAGAGGCCTACAGATCATAACTGAATATAAATATTTCACCACAGCTAACTGCCCCATCTATAGAGATACAAATTTAAATAACTGGTTTGATGATAATGTGACAAAACTTATTCTAAAAGACCTGGAAGAATTCCAGGAACGTGATAGCGGGTGGTCGTTAAAAAGAGTAGTAAACTTGGGCGTAAATATTAATAAATTTGTTCCACAACTTGGATCATCATATATTGAACTACCACCTCAAATTAAAAGAAAAGAAGCATGCATTAATGTTAAAAATGATGATCAAGCCTGCTTTGCATGGGCAATTACATCAGCTTTGTATCCTGTTAATAATAATCCGCAAAGAACAAATAAATACCCACATTATTCTGAGGTATTAAAACTTAAAGGTATTCAGTTTCCTATAACTATCAAGCAGATTCCAAATTTTGAAAAAATGAATAACATTTCTATCAATGTTTATATCCTAAAAAAGTATAATAAACAATTTTCGACCCTCCCTACATATTTAACAGCGGAAAAGAAAGATAAGCATGTAAATCTGCTTCTAATACAAGATCAGTATGACAAAGAGTCTACTAAATATCATTACGTTTGGATAAAGAATCTTTCACGACTTTTGTCTAAACAACTCAGTAATGAAAATGGTCAAAAGTACTTTTGTGATAGATGTTTACACTACTTCCGTTCGGAAGATAAGCTAAGTAAACACATAGTAGACTGCATTAAAAGAAATGATACCGCCACCAAAATGCCTACAGATAGCAAAAAGATGCTTAAATTTAAGGATTTTAAAAACAAAATAAAAGCCCCCTTTGCTGTATATGCAGATTTAGAGAGTATTTTAAAGCCTTGTGCAGAAAAGACTGCTTATCAAAAACATATTCCAGCAGCAGTAGGATATTATTTTAAATCTTCTTATGATAACAATCTATCATTCTACCGTTCATATCGAGGATCCGATTGTATGCAGTGGTTTGCTGATGAAATGAATCAACTTGCTGAGGATGTCTCTACTATATATCTATGTCCGTATAATATACACATGACTCCTCAACAAGAGAGTGATTTTCAAGCATCCACCCGCTGTCATATTTGTGAACAACCCTTTAAAGTTGGCGAGAAAAAAGTGAGAGATTATAATTACTTAATTTCTGAAAATAATTACCGTGGAGCTTCACATAATGAGTGTAATGTTAATTATCAAGACACGCACACAATCCCGGTAATCTTTCACAATTTGAGTGGTTATGACGCACATTTCGTGATAAAAGATATTGCAACCCGAATGAAAGGATCTATAGACTTACTGCCTCTCACTAAAGAAAAATATATTTCGTTTACGAAGCATATTGATGAAGCTCGAATTCACTTTAGATTCATTGATAGTTTTAGATTTATGGCATCATCCTTAGATAAATTATCATCTTCTTTAACAAAATTTACAAATCTGAGGTCTCAGTTTAATAACATACCTGAAGATAAGTTTAATTTGTTAACAAAGAAAGGTGTGATGCCATATGATTACATCAATAGTTTTGATCGTTTTAGTGAATCCTGTTTACCTCATCAAGATGCTTTTTATAACAAATTAGATAATAAAGCTTGCCCCCGCCGTATGTATAAAAGAGCACAACAAGTATGGTCTTCGTTTAACTGTAAAACTCTAGGTGATTATGTAGACTTATATATGAAAACAGACATTCTACTCCTAGCAGATGTCTTTGAACAGTTTAGATCGAGCTGTCTTAAGACGTATGATCTAGATCCAGCCCACTATTTTACGCTACCCGGATTTACTTGGGATGCTATGTTAAAGTTTACGAAACAGGAGTTAGAACTTCTTACTGATATGGATATGTTTTTGTTTGTAGAGCGAGGCATTCGAGGTGGTCTCAGTCAAGTCTGCTCTAAAAGAAGGGTTCATGCAAACAATAAATATATGTTGAATTATAATCCTGCAAAACCGGAAAACTATTTAATGTATTTTGATGTCAACAATCAGTATGGTTGGGCTATGAGTCAAGCTCTTCCATATGGAGAATTTGAGTGGGTGGATTCAAATATTGATGTCACTACAATTGCTGATGATAATAATGTAGGTTACATGCTTGAAGTTGATTTAGAGTATCCACATGATTTACATGATAAGCATAAAGATATACCTTTCTGTCCAGAACATATCAACCCTAAGACTATGAAGCCTCCTGCAAAGTTAAAAGAGAGTACTAAACTTATGGCTACACTTTATAATAAAGAGAAATATATCATACACTATCGATCACTAAAACAAGCTTTAGAACATGGCTTGAAATTAACGAAAATACACAGAGTATTAAAATTTAAACAGTCTCCTTGGTTGAAACCGTATATTGATTTAAATACGGAGCTTAGAAAAAAAGCTAAAAACGAATTTGAGAAGAATTTATTCAAATTAATGAACAATGCTGTTTTCGGTAAAACTATGGAGAATGTAAGAAAAAGGGTTGATGTAAAACTTCTTACCGAATGGGAGGGTCGTTATGGAGCTCAATCATATATATCTAAGCCTGAATTTAAGAATTGTATAATATTTGACGAAAATTTGGTGGCGATAGAGATGAAAAAAATTGAGGTTTATCTAAATAAACCTATATATGTAGGGCAAACAATTTTGGATCTTGCAAAGACTACAATATATAGCTTTCAATATGATTATTTACAAACACGATTTGGAGAAAACTGCTCTACTTGCTACAGTGATACAGATTCCGTTTTATTAGAGATACGAGGAAAAGATCCTTATCAAATTATAAAGAATGATTGTGAGAAATACTTTGATACTTCAGACTATCCTACAAATAATGTGTATGGAATACCGCAACTAAATAAGAAAGTTTTAGGTATGATGAAAGATGAAAATAATGGATGCATTATGACTGATTATGTAGGACTGAGATCAAAATTATATACTATGAAAGTGGCCATCTCAGAAGATGAGGTGCAAAAACTGAGGGCAAAATTAAAAGACGAAGAATATGATGATGATGAGATTGAAAAAAATGTTATGAATTATGGTGTAACCAAAAAAGCAAAGGGGGTTAAAATGTCGATAGTAAAAAATAGTATAACTTTTAATGACTATATTGAATGTTTAGAAACATCTAGAAGTAAGACCACTTCACAGAATCTCATACAATCGAAACATCATAAAGTCTTTTCAATAGAACAAAAGAAAATTGCTCTCAGCTCTGATGATGATAAAAGATATCTGATACCAGGGAAAGATGAGACATTACCATGGGGGCATTACTCTATTAACCCTAAAATAAATGTTTATGATGATGATCAAGTAATGGATTGTTTATAGAGTTCAAAATTATTATTTTAAATTTAAATTATTTACATAAAATTGTTTTCTTTTTTTTTTATCATAATTTAGTATAATTGTAATATAATAAAACTACTTGTTTTATATAAATTAGTATGTATAAGCGTGTCTGATATTATGAAGTTTGATCAAATTGGATAGAAATTTACGTACGACTATGGATTAAAAATGAAGATGGAATATATAAAATGCAGTCTGATAATAGATGAGAGATATATGGATAAAATAATTCTACAAACTGTTTTGAAAATATTTTTAAGACCAAATTGGATAGAAATTTACGTACGACTATGTATTAAAAGATGAAGATGTAATATATAAAATGCATTCTGATAATGGATGAGAGATATATGGATGAAATAATTCTACAAACTGTTTTGACAATAATATAAATTTTTTGAGTTGGATATTATATAGGTGAGTCTAAAAGTTACTTTAATAATTTTTTATTATAATAATGTTTTTTCTTATATATGATTTTAGATCGATTTCAAACAGATGGGAATAATATTTAATCAATCCGGAATCAATCAAAATTTTTATATAAACCTATCATATAGATAAGAAGATTAAAAGTGATTGTTTAAAAGGAGAAATATTAGATTGAAACCCCACTTATCCAGCCTTAAAGCTTAATATAAAACGAAACTTTTATACAAATTTTCAGTTTCATAGAAGGCATCATGAGAATAGCACTTGTAGATATTCAAGGAATTATCTTTGAGGATATATTTTATCCGAAAGAATTGTCTATACTGATTGGAAAACATATTACTAGTTTTCTGTTTAAACCACCAGTACCCTTCCACACATTGAGTTCTAAGGATAAGAGAACTAATAATTATGTTGAAAAATATGTTCATGGAATAAAATACGACTCTGGTGATATTGAATATAATGAAATTAATAACATACTGGAAAAATATTTATTAAATTCAGCAGACTGCATATACGTCAGAGGTAGTCAAAAACTAAATTTTTTAGAAACCAAATGTCGAGAACTTGGAATTTCGACAAATATTTACGATGTTACAAAATATGATGGAACCCCCTGTTGTACTGACGTCTTTCAACCTGTATTCACTCAATGTTTCAACCACGCTTATGGAAAATATATGTGTACTCAACATAATGTAAATTGTTTAAATAATTGGTTAAAAAATGTTGTCTTACCATTTTAAATATATATTTTTTAATAAAACAAACTTCTTATTATTATATTTTTTTATTCTTTAATCCTATAATCACCCTAATGATTTTTAATAGTGGTATAATGCTTATCAATATATTACTCTTAATATTAATTATTTCAAACATGGCTACTCAATATCAAATTATGGGTGGGGTTTATTAAATATTTATCAATTATATATTTTTATTATAATGTAATTATTTCATAATAATAGTTGTGGGGCTAATTAAATAATCATCAATCAGAACGAAGCAATGGGGGTAGTAAACATCAAAAAATAATTAAATAAATACAAAATGGGTGGGGTTTATTAAATAATAAACAATCGGAAGCGGATAATGGGGCACTTGTAATTAAGTAATTAAGGGTCGGAGATTGTCAACCAATCAGAATCAAGCAATGGGGCATTTGTGACAAAAGTTGGTAGCACTGTAAAGTTGGTAGCATGTAAAGTTGGTACGATGACAGCGAAGTGCGAAAAAAAATTCAAAAATATACAAAAAGAAGAATTGGCTGCTTGCGTCGAATGTAAAAGGTCAAAAGTTGGTAGCACTGTAAAGTTGGTAGCATGTAAAGTTGGTAGGATGTCAGTAAAGCGCGAAAAAATTCGAAAATATACAAAAAGAAGAAAAGAGGGTTGGCTGCTTGCGCCAAACGTCAAAGGCCACTCGAAAATTGACAGTTGTCTGCTAGCAGTCAACCAATCAGAACCAAGCAATGGGGGATTTCTAATTATTAAGTAATTAAGGATTGGAGATTGTCAACCAATCAGAACGAAGCAATGGGGCATTTCTAATTATTAAGTAATTAAGGGTCGGAGATTGTCAACCAATCAGAACCAAGCAATGGGGCATTTCTAATTATTAAGTAATTAAGGGTCGGAGATTGTCAACCAATCAGAACCAAGCAATGGGGCACTAGTAATTAACAAGTCATTAATAATAATTAAGAGGCGGAGTCAGGCAGCCAATCAGAACGAAGCAATGGGGCACTAGTAATTAACAAGTCATTAATAAGCAATTAAAGGGCGGAGTCTGTCAGCCAATCAGAACCAAGCAATCAGGTTAAAAGTGAAAGTGGGTGGGGCCGGGTGGGGCTATGACGTCAGACGACCTTGAACGGTAACAAAATTCGCTTTTCGGACCTTCATAAGAAAAAGCATGGGATTTTGGGCTCGTTCTCTTGTAGGTCCTTTACTGAGACTTGTTGCACAAAAACGTTAGTTTTAACTGGGAGGCCCATCACGATGAAGCACTCAACAAAATAAAGAAAGTATTGCAGAGTCCCCCAGTGCTGAGACTCTACGACGTCAATAAACCCGTGACTCTAACAGTGGATGCAAGTTCGAAAAATCTTGGAGCAGCTATTCTTCAGGAAGGACAGCCCGTAGCATATGGAGCTAGGGCTCTAACCAAATCAGAACAAAACTATCCACAAATTGAAAAGGAGGCGCTTGCCATTCTTTTTGGGTGTAAGAAATTCCATGAGTATGTTTATGGCAAAGATTTAACGGTGGAATCAGACCACAAACCTCTCGAAACCATTTTTAAGAAAAACATCCAATCAATTCCAGCTAGATTACAACGTATTGTATTCAATCTTACGCAATACTCTCCCAAAGTAATATTCAAAAAAGGAACGGAGATACCACTAGCAGACCTTCTAAGTAGAGACTGCGAACCAACAGACCAAAGACACGAAGACGAAATAGATCTGAAAATTTCAATAATATTACCTATGTCGTTGGACGCAAAAGAAGAACTAGTCAGAGCAACCAAAGAAGACGTACATTTGCAAGCTCTCCTACAAATAATAATGGCAGGGTTCCCAGAAAACGTCAAAGAATTACCACTCGAATTAAGACATTACTTCAACTTCAAAGAAGAATTAACACATTATAAAGGACTGATTTTCAAAGGAGACAAAATACTAGTACCAAAAGCGCAAGTCCCCAAAATGCTCAATAGTATCCACAAAGGACATCTAGGAATCCAAAGTTGCATAAGAAGGGCCAGACAATTCCTATATTGGAAGGGACAAACTGACGATATTACGAAACAAGTCAAAAACTGCTCAGTGTGTGAACAAACACAACGGAACAACATAAAAGATACAATATTGGTAAAAAAAATACCAACACTACCATGGCAAATTGTAGCAACAGATTTATTCGAACTAAAAGTAAAGAACTACATAGTAATCTGTGACAGCTACTCTGGCTACATAGACTTCCAACCATTAAAAAACCAATCATCATGGGAAGTAATAGAACAAATTAAGAAATGGTTTGCTACACACGGGATTCCTGAAGAATTAGAATCAGATAACGGAACTCAATACATGTCGAGGGAATTCAGAATTTTTCAGAAAGAATGGGGTTTCAACCACGTCACGTCCAGTCCTCACCACCATCAAGGAAACGGTCTCGCCGAAAGAGCTGCCCAAACCGCTAAAAGCATTATTAAGAAGTGTCAGATGGACAAATCAGACATTCAACTAGCGTTGTTAAACTGGAGAAATACCCCGAGAAATGAGCAACTCGGTTCACCCAACCAACGCCTTTTCAGCAGAGTTACCAGATCACAGATACCTACGAGCGATCAGCAACTAAAACCTAAAATAATTCAGGGTGTAAGTAAAGAGCTACTGCGACTGAGAGAAAAGCAAGCGGAATATGGCAACAAACATACTACTAAACCAACCAACTACGAAATCAACGACAAGATAAGACACAGAATCAAACACCGACAATGGGAAGGGGCAAGAATAGTGGAGAAGCCTGCGCACTTACCAAGATCGGTAATAATTCAGACTGATCGAGGTCAACTACTGAGAAGAAATTTTAGTCACTTGCATAAAACGCAAGCTGATATACCTAAGCATAGGGTAGTAGTTCCTGAAAGCCAAGGTAATGAAGAAACCGTAGTACAACAGCCCACAAAACCGAACCAACAATCATCCGTACCCAGTTCACCTACCGCACCGGATATCTCCAATTCAGAACAACATACGGGACAAGGTCGGCCAGTGGAAACACCCAGATTTTCCAGGTTTGGCAGAAAACTCAAACCAGTAAATAGACTAGATCTTTGACTACCATTTTATAATTATCGTTTTTTACATTTACGCAGAAGGGAAGATGTAAAGTATATTGCCTAAGCTCTGGTCGGTAAGTACGAATGTAGATTCCTGCTTACCGACTATTGACAATCATCAAGTGTCAACATTGACTTTACTTATTTACTTATGTTAAAATACTCGTTGTAATAAAGCGTTCCAAAGTTAAAGTATTATATGCGTTATATCTACAATAAAACCCACGTTACATCCTCCTCTTAAACTACTCATAGACACAGGATCAACAAAATCTTTCCTCAACCCAGAAATTGCTTCTAAATTCGACTCCAATGCTACTCAACTATAGTTCGTTCGCTAGACTTACAAGGGTTTCGAACCTTTTGTAGTTAAAGTTTATCCAAAACCACTTGAATAGACGTGGTCAACGCTCTTTTCGAATTTTCAAGAATTCTCTACATGGGCGTACAGGTGTGAGTCGGGAAGTTAAGCAACATTAAATAGATATTTTACTAGGTTCGTTCATATAATGACGTTCTTTTGAGTTTCCCCTGGTAAAATCGTAAAAATAATTCCTATCCAAGTGGGTCTAGTTATACTATACTTCCATTTTTCAAAACCACAAACAAAATTATTGTGCAACAATACCCTCATTTCCATAATTTTGTTCAAACAACACTCTAAAGTTGTACCTCTTTAAATTTCACAAAACATGCGATGGTCTCATAGACCTTGACAATTTAAACATCCTACAAGCTCGTCTCAATTTTCCGAAATCAACTCTCACACTTTTTCATTCGACTCTACCAATACAGTAGGTACTACGAAACCAACAAAAAGCAATTCTACTCCATACAAGTCGAACCTTATTCAGTCACACGTGTTCGCCTACCAGTAAAAGAAGCCAGTGGTATCATTCTCCTTCCAAAACAATACATCCAAGGTGCAGAAGTCAAGGAATCACTTACCAATGCCCATGAAGAACTAGCATGGAAAGAAGTTGTTAATCCGACACCAGAAATTATCCAAACAGATCTGCCAGAACAAGTAGATAGTATACCTGTTAATCTGCAAGAGTTTCATATTTACCATATGGACACTAGCATACAAGAACAAAAGAAAACCGAAATTGCGGAGCTTTTACGAACAGATCACCTCAACTCCGAAGAACGAGACCAGATCGAGATACTATGTAAAAAATACTCAGACATATTCCATAAACCAGACGAACCACTCACATTCACCAACCAAGTGTATACGAAATCCTACCGATATCCTCAAGTGCAAAAACAGATATCCTCAATGTTAGAACAAGGAATCATAAGGTCTAGCCAGTCACCATGGTCCTCTCCAATTTAGGTCGTACCAAAGAAACCTGACGCCTCCGGAAAGATCAAATGGCGCATAGTTGTTGACTATAGGAAGGTTAACGAAAAAACCATAGATGAGAGATACCCGATACCCAATATCACTGACATTCTCGACAAATTGGGACGCTGCCAATACTTCTCCACTTTACACTTTGCAATCCATATTTCAAATGAACAGAAATAAACCGAAATTTGTTAATTCACAACAATTTACAAAAACTTTTTTACTTTTAATACCAGTTCCTCCACGGGCTTGTCTGAAGACATGTTCTAATTAAACAAAGTTCAAATTGAACCAGGACCTGAATTTCTATCTGAATTTATTTAGCTTTTCAGAGGAGTCCTAAAGGGAATCGTAGGATATTCTTTACTTGATCTGGACTTTGAGAGAAACGACAGAAATCAACAACTTGGAATTTATAAAAATAGTTCTCGTGTAGTTCTATAAAAAGAAGCTTACCAGCGTCGTTGAAATAAGAAGAAATTATCCTTTTTAGGAAACACCTGTTTAACACGATAGTAAAATAAATGACAGTTGATGTAAAAATTAATTCTAAACAAAAAAGTATTCTTGTGTTTTATCAAAAAAACGATAACTTTTCGAGATATAATTATATAACGGAGTGGAGAGTTACAAACAAACATAGGTACATACCTACATACATACAGGTAAAGTTAATAAAAGCGTGTTAATTAAAAACAATCGCATTCCGAGTCTGGTTAAAACAACAACAAGAGAAATTCGTATTAAAATGTTACGATTCTAATTTGATATTAACTCTTTTGGAACTCGCAACCAAAGTTGTAGAATTTTTTTTCACAAAACTCACTTACGTGAAATTTTTTTTATAAACAGGTCTTTGAATCGTTACAAGTAAACATTAGCCATACCGTCCTATCGTTTGTGATTAAGTAACAATTTCCATTTCAAACAGTCTGTACTCGCGATAGAATATACCGCCTGGGTTGAATGAATGGAGTGACATTTTTACTCTGAGAAAAGGCAAAATATCTCGAAGTTACCCTCGACAGGAATCTAACGTGGAATTCACAACTCGCATATACACCTAACCTCTAAAGCTACAATGGCTATGTGGGCTATGTGGACCTGTCGTAGACTTTTTGGGAAAACAAGTGGTCTTAAACGATCTATTGGTCATATATAACGGTTGTTAGATCCATAATCACCTATGCTACGCTGGTTTGGTGGCATAAAACAACGCAAAATAGGCGATAATTCTAGACCTTACCCCCTTGCATTTACATGTAAAAAGAATTGCTCCTTAAAGTGCCTTTAGATTAACAAAAATAAGTCTCTAAAACCCAACGATGTTGCATGACAGCTCAGAATTCTAAGGGTTGCAGCAACCCAATCCATGAAGATGCCTACAGACAATATGTCTTCGAAACGAAATTTCGCACTCACACTAAATTTTAGTATTAATGAGTGTGAGTGTGAGTTAACACAAACGAAACCGCTTAGCTTACAAAAAGAGCACTTATTATACTGAAGG
The DNA here is from genome assembly GCA_964028335.1 of Altica lythri. Lineage (NCBI taxonomy): Eukaryota > Metazoa > Arthropoda > Insecta > Coleoptera > Chrysomelidae > Altica > Altica lythri. The sequence goes on along the minus strand of OZ034804.1, from coordinate 44,447,100 downwards.
GTCTAAAACACCAAAAAGAGAAGGTATAGGTATTAAGATCATAACGTTAGGCTCTCAATGACACCAGGAAACACTTCTACAATCTTCCAAGCGGAACTTTTGGCAATATACTTCTGTGCTTAAGAGTACGTAAAAAACGCCTGAATTAAGCTAGAATGTTTATTACCTACGCTCAATAATCTACCACGTTAAAGTTCAAAACAGCTTGGAGCTGCTAACAGTACCATAAAAAAATGGCTAAACACAACAAAGTAACTTTGCTGTGGGTACCAGCGTAAAAAGAGGGTCGGAAACAAGATTGCTGTTAATCTCGCAAAAGAATGAGCTAGTAGGTACTCTTTTTATTGGATCTTATGAATGAAGGTTGTAATTGCGAATAGGAACTTAGTGCAGTCTACTGGAGAAAAACTCCAAGCCAAAGAGAACCAAAATATGTTTATACGACCTTCACTGCACTACTCTTGGAGCTTCAGAAATCTGTTTTCAGAGTAATCGCAGAAATTCTCATAGGAAACTGACCACTGAGGTACCATCTCAGTAAAATGGGCAAAGTGGACAGTGGAACATGCAGATTCTTTGAGTAAGCAAATGAAACTGCTGAACACATTATCTGTAACTGCAGAGTATTGTTTGCCAACTGCATAAATATCTGAGACAGGTCTTCTTAAAGCCTGATTAGGTTATAAACTTACATTCTAAGTGGATTGTAGACTTTCTTAAAAGCCTAGACCCTATAGATTAATTATATGTAGATATTTTAAATAAAACTGTGATTTTATAAAATGCTTTATATTACAAAAATACAAAAAACATAAAAACAAACATACAAAGTTTCATCTTCTAAAAAACATAATATACATATATTTTTACGTCACCTTCATAACTTATTTTATAAACATATTATTTCCTATTTTGAGACAAACAAACTGGATATTATTGTGTACCTAAATATTAGGTATATATATACTATCTAAAGAAAAGAACTTTAAGATACTAATAAAAAAATAATGATAAACGATTAATATACTTTTTATAGATAAAACTAAATACAATAGGTAAACCTGTAATACGAAAGAAAACGGGAAAATTGACTGATTGAGAATTTGACTAAAATGAATGCTAAAATTGAGACAAATGTTGAAGATTTTTTATAAAAAATGCCATTTATACTCATTGTCACCATGCAGGGTAAGTAGTTAAGCTACAACGCACAGTTGTGCGTAATGAAATGTCATGTTGGAATGACGTTTCATTACGCACAACTGTGCGGTATAGCTTACTTAACCTGCATGGTGACAATGAGTATAAATGCCATTTACTGTCAAAGGAGTAGATAACAGTATAGTACGTAGGTCATATTTTTTTAGAGATGTCAAATATTTAGAATTAAATATAATATAAAATAGTACGTAACTCGAGTGGTAAGAAGTATTACGTACTCGTGTAATTACGCACTCGCCGCTACGCGGCTTCGTGACTTGCGTGCGTAACTTTTCCACTCGTACGTAATGTCCTACTTACCACTCTTGATACGTAATATACTATTACAATACTAAATTATGCAGTTAAGATTATATGGAATCTGATGAATATGAAACATTAAAATTAAATAGAAAATACATAAGATCTAAAAATTTGTTAAAGTGATGAAAAATAAATATGCTGAAATTTGAATTGCAACTGTAAGAAAGATATTAAAGTAAAAAATAGGAACGGGACGTTAAAACTCAAGAAATTGGGAAGATGAAAACATGAAGATGAATTTCAAATTTTAAAACTTAATACTCTACAATCTTATAATTATTATCAAGTCATTTAAAACAGTCTGGTAGGTAAGAAAGATATTTAGTGTAAAAAATAGGAACGTGACGTTAAAACTCAAGAAATTGGGAAGATGAAAACATGAAGATGAATTTCAAATTTTAAAACTTAATACTCTACAATCTTATAATTATTATCAAGTCATTTAAAACAGTCTGGTAGGTAAGAAAGATATTAGTGTAAAAAATAGGAACGTGACGTTAAAACCCAAGAAATTGGGAAGATGAAAACATGAAGATGAATTTCAAATATTAAAACTTAATACTATACAATCTTATAATTATTATCAAGTCATTTAAAACGGTCTGGTAGGTAGATACTAGCGATTATAAAAACAGCAGTCCGGTGAGTCGTTCAAAAGAACATTCTGTAACAAAAGAAATTATATATTAAAAAAAAATTATAAACTTCCAGAAACAGATTTATGGCGATTTTTCAAAAATCAGAATTATTTTACTAACACAAGTAACACACCCAAAATTTTGTTTTTTTAGTATTTCTTAACTTATAACGAAATAAAAAAATTACTATAATGAAGATATTTTATTCAGAACCAAACACAAAATGAATTTTTCAAAAATATCGAAGTTAGTAACGGTTAAAAGCAGTTTTTATAACAGTCGTAGGAACTTCATCACAGATGCATTCTAGACCGTTGGATTTCAATAGGAAACCAGGCACGATTTTGTCCCTTAATGTCTTTGAGGGTACTGAAAGATAAAATCAAGAAGAGTGAAAATCGTGTCATTTCCTGGCCGCGTCTGCGTGACAAATGACATATAATGTAACGATTTTCTCGCTTATGCTATTTCGTGGATAGATAGACGAGTATTCGTTCTACTTATACAAATTTTGATTTAAGGTCTTAGGTAAGGTATAATTATGACCCAAACATGGAAAGTTTATAGGTTACTGTCCGGAATTTTCTCTCTTATGCCATTTAAAATTTTATTAATTTCCAACAACTTTTCCAATAATTTTGACAATGAAAACTTCTACTGACCCTTATACCATTGAAAATAATGAGTATTATTATACAGGAGAAAATCAAGGAACATGGTGGAAAATTTACCGCAGTTTTTGCGCATTTGTTTTTTGTTTTCCATATTCCTTAACGTGAAAAATTAATAAAAATTTAAATGAAATAAGGGAAAAAATCCCGGAGAATAAATAGCATATCAATTTTACATGTTTGGGTCATATTTATACCTTAAGGGCACCGTAGTCCATATGCCGAAATTTTTATAAGCAGAATGAATACTTCTATTCATGAAATAGCGTAACAAAAGAATATTTTTTTTAGAAAACAAAATGCGATTTCCCGGAAAACGCGACCTGGTTTAACTCTATGATATCTTTCTTCCTGGCCTTTACCAGACCAGTGTATAAAAAGGCATAAGAGAGAAAATCGTGGTTGCACTTCGTATTGAAATTCGACGGTCTATTATTGGTTGATCGGTGTTTTTGATCATATCTTGATTCAACTCATGTCACTAACTCAGTATTTAATACGTTAAGTCCTTTTTTGTTCTCTATCTAATATTTTTATTCAGGTAGAGGACCGAAATCATAAATTTTTAGTAAACTAATTATATTGTGATATCTATCACTGAATTAGTAAAATTTGGAAAGATGGAGAGATGTCGTGAAATGCAGCGTGATTTCCACGTTTATTTAATAGACTTAGAGAAAGTGTTTTTAATTTATTTTTATTAAAAGGGTTATAATGTTTCGATAAATAAAAAAAGATGGTATAAGGCGTTGCGAAAGGAAGATCCTTCGACGAATCTATGGATCGGTAATTGAGAAGGAAAGGTGTGCCGGAGAAGTATGTCTGATTTGTGCAAGAGATATATAAGGAAACAAAACCGGAAATAAAAAGCGGTGTTGGAGTTACGTGATTTGTGGTGCATCTGGAGCTCGACCAGTTGTCGGTGCTGAGCCCCTATCTGCCTAGTATGGTGAATGAAGTTATGGCTGAAGGGAAAACATGGGATATGATGTATGTGGATACTGTAATTGTAGTTTTTGTGAAAAAGAGAATAGAAGGAAAACTTGAGAAATTGAGAAAAGTGTTTGAGAGTAGCGGGTTGCGAGTGAGTGGAACAACAACTGAGCATATGGCAACAGACGAAACGAACTATTTAAGGTCTGTGCTAGAGAGGAATGGATGGTTAAAGAGTGAGATGAATCCTAGAATTAAGTGTGGATGATTGAAATAAAGAAGAATGAGTGGAGTTTTGTGTGACAGGAATGTGGGTGCAAAAATGAAAGTTAGATTGTACAAATAGTTGTGCGACCAGCGTTGGTGTATAACTCAGAAACCTAGTCAATAACACAAGAGCAAGAAAGAAAGTTAGATGTGGTAATAGAATAAGAAATCAGAGAATAAGAGGTACTTACAGTGAAAATAGTACAGCTGCGCAAGAAAATCGAGGAAAATAGATTGAGATGGTTTGGTCATGTAGAGAGGAGGTATGAGAAGAGTCAACGAATGTGAGGTTGGGGGTAAGATGAAGAATGGAAAACCAAAATTAAGAAGGATGGATAAAATAAATGACGACCTGAAAGAGAAGAAATGAAGAAGAGAGGATGCAATAAATAGAGATATGGAAACAAATGTTACAGAAGGCTAATACCGACTCAACCTGGGCATGGAATAAACAAAAAGTTTTTGTTCTTTACCTTATTTCCAAATTTCAAAAATTCCTTGAGAGTTGTATCATATATAATTAGTTTCTATTAAATAATGTCATACATACATGCGCTTAAGGAGAAATTGAGTAAGTGTCATATGTGACATCGAGTTGAATCACGATATCATGGAGACTAGACAAGGAGTACGCACTCGACCGGCGGAATTGCCAAAATCTGTCCACGGTATCGTACATATTACGTTTACTTTTTTCACCACTAGCGTCGCTAGTTTTCCTTTTGTACCAGTATGAATATAGACAATTAAATAATCGTGAATTATTAAATTGGTTTTTATTATTTATATCAGAAAAATCGAACCATTTTTTTCATTCTGTAAATAAATTAATAATGAAATAATTAAAAATTATTTATTTTATTTCAAACGACGTCCTCATTGGTCGCCATTTTGGTACAAATGGAACACCAGCGCCCTCTTATTTTGGTAGCCCTATTTGCATACATGGAGTTCGTACTCTTTGTCTAGTCTCCATGCACGATATGATCAAAAACACTGATCAACCACTAATGTATCAGTGACTGAAGTGTATAGGTAGGGATCACAGGTTCCAATCCCACCGGAATTGTTTTTGTTCACGTCATCCCCCAAAACGTCCAATAATTAGTACCTACCTATTTAATAACGGTAAAATATCGGTTACGAGAAGTGATAAAACCACGATAAGAGCTAGTTCTAATCGAACTTACCTTCAATTCATCTTCCAGTTGCTTCATATTTAACTCCAAGATGTCATCAGGAGTTCCATAAATTCTGGTCATAGTATCCTTATATTGCTGTAAATAGTACGAATTTGTATTTGGATATATTAAACTTTCCTTGTATGCACGGTATAAGTCTGAATTAGGTTTGGTAAAATCCAGACCTTGGTCCAGCATATTAAAATAACTGGGATTAGGTGTAGAACATCTCGATACTGGCGTCGTTTGAAAGTCGTTGTAACAGGTTGATGCTGTTGGCGAGGGAGAGCGATAAGGTGCACAAAGCGGCTTTGTAGGTGGTGGTGATGTTTTTGTAAGACGCCGTGGTGATGTTATAGTAAGAGGTGGAGGTGACGTTATCGTATAATCTGCTAATGTTAATGTAGAACGGCCTGGTGATGTTATCGTTACATCTGGAGAAGCTTTTGTAGAACTTTGTGGTGATGTCACAATAGAACAATACGGTGAAGATATTGGTGAGGTTATACTAGAATGAGATGACGATGTTCTTGTCGAGTGTGGTGTAGAATTAACACTGTAAATATCAATATTTAAATATTTTGATATAAATTGCAGTTATATAAAAATATACCTACTTAAATCATTTATAAAGTTGTACAACTTTTATTGTGGAAGAGATATAACAAAAAAAGCAAACATTTGTAGAAATTGTAATTACCTAAACCTGAATACATCTGTCTAAAAATACTTTACACTCGCAGTGTTGTCGAGTTCTAAACGACCCTGATAGTTTCAGAACTGTATTTAGTCGGGAGTAAAGTTAAAATGTATTACAAAATACCACCCGAAAAGACAAAGAGAAAAAGATAAAACATTACCTACATGAAGATAGTTGCAGGTACGTAATATTGCAAATCATTTGAATTTTTGGCAATATGATGCTCTTACGAAGTATCCTCAGACTGAAGAATACAATAGAAGACCATGATTAGGCAGAAAAAGGTGCACAGATCAGAGAGATGGACGTTTTTTTTTTAATTTCTGCATTTCGGAACAAATTTTGTAACTTTGAATATTTTCTAGTCGTTTATTAGAAGCTCGAAGAACTCATATTTCTTCATGTTTCTATACATTTCTAACTGTAAGAAGAGTCCTGCATGAAATTTCTCACAAGCTCATCGAGCTAACAGGATGAGATTTATGAATAATCACAGAGACTGGATCAGGCCCGGATTTGGGGGAGGGCAGGCGGGGCTACTGTCCCAGGGCCTCCACAAGAGAAGGGCCACTACAATTTGAATTATCAATTCCAATGTGTCATAGAAATTCCAAAAACGTGTATTCTCAATCGAGTGGAAGTGGATTTTTCTGGTTTCAAAAATGACATTGGTCTTTGGCCTGACATTATAACAGAAAGAATGGTCAATTATTGGAAGAAAAAAGGTTCTACAATACTGCAAAATTGTGATGAAATCTATCTGCAAAATTCAGTTCTCCAAGATCAGCCCCGAGATAATACAAACTTTGTTCGGAAATGTTCAAAGAGTATATTTACCCGTCGCAATCAAAATCAAGAGACTGTAAATCGATCCTGTCTGTTTTTTTCCAACTACGAGGAAAATTTATTGCTATGCATGTAAATTAATGTCTACCCAAATAACAAAGCTCAGTGGAGAAGGCTTCAGTGACTGGAAGCATTCATCTGAACGCCTACGCGAGCATGAGATTTTGAAGACTCATTTGAAGTCAGTAATGAGTTTAGTGCAACGAGTAGAAGTTACAGGACGTATTGATCAAGAGCTAGCAATACAAGAGGCAAAACAAATTGAGTATTGGCGAAAAATTCTTAGAATTGTCGTCAGTACGATTAAATTTATTGCTGAACGTGGATTAGCCTTCCGAGGAGACGATGAACTTACAATAGTCGTTTGATATATTGAAGGATCGATGATACCAAAGGAACGATTTCTTGCTTTCTTACCAAATTGCGGTCATACTGGTGAAGCAATAGCAAAAGCTTTACTACAATTTTTGGATGACCATCAAATTAATATACTTAATTGCAGCGGTCAATCGTACGACAATGCTGCAAATATGAGTGGCAAATACAGAGGGATGTAAGCTCTTATTTTACAGAAAAATTATTTATCAGCATTTGTACCATGCGGTGGTCACTCACTCAATTTAGTTGGAAAGGCAGCTGCTAACTCTTGTATATTAGCAGTGCAATTCTTTGATTTCATTCAGAATTTATATACGTTTTTTAATAAATTCTTTGTTTAAATAATTTATTTGTTGCGAATAAATTTTTGAAAGACTTTTGTTAAAAAAAATTTGTTTTCATTCGGAAAAAAATAGGGGCCTCCACATTATCGTTGCCCCAGGACCTCTAGACCTCCAAATCCGGCCCTGGACTGGATTGTTCAGCAATAGAGTGTTGTAACGTTTTCTAGCGAATCGCGTTTTTGCTAAGGATCTCCAGACGCACGCAAACGTATTCCCGTTTTAAGGCGGAAGGGTAATGCTTTGGGCGGGTATTTCCTTCAACAAACGCACTGAATTAATTTTGATTGAACATGGAACCCTAATAACCGGCTCATAGATACAAGATACAACTGTGCCTAGAGGGAGGATCATATTTTTTACCCTCCTTTTTCGGGATCATTTCTGATTTATGAAGGATAATGCGCGACTACATATACTGCGCGAATCGTGATATACTACCCAAATACTGTCGGAATTCTCAGTTTGAAGTGACCCGCTTGTAGTCCTGACATGAATCCATTAGAACATTTATGGAACGTATTAGGAAAAATGCAAACAGCGTTGATTGAAAAATGAGAACTCTGATACCGCAAGAACAGATTCAGCAACTTATTCCAAATATCCCTAGGCATATTAAAATCATTCGCAGGTGTAGGTGGCAACCGATACTAAGCCTAATAACAGTCAACTGTTGGCAATTCAAATTGTATTTTTGTTGAAGTTATCCTTTTATTCGTGGACCCGGCGGTAAAAATTTGTATGGGATTAAATCGACAATTTCATTACATATGTAATGGTGTGAGTTAGAGAGAGACATAAACACATATAAGGTATATTGGTCGGTAAAAACAAAGATGAAATATTTACCACATGTTATTAGTCATAACTATAAGTCCTTTAAATACCGTTTAAACATTTAGTACATTGAAAAGAGATAAATATACAAAAAAGCAGTCTGAGCTAATGTATTAATATCATAGTGACGTATCACATTGTGTTTTACTGATTATTTTATAAATCTGTCACGTAAGTATACATATAAAGTTTAGTATTTTATATTAATAAAATTAATAATAATATTCAGTAATGAGTATTGTATTGTAGTCTAAAGTACCGTCACATGGTTGCAGTATATCCTGCACTATGCTTTTGAGGTTGTTGGCAACATAAACAGAGTTTTTAAAAATAGTCGAGGAAATAAAGCACTAAAATCAGCAAACCAACGAAATTTGTAAAGTAAGATGGATCGGAATGCGGTTTTTTAAATTCGATTCGTTAGAGCATCAGGAAATTTTGCCGCTATTTTTCATGATGTAAAAATGGGAAATTGTATTTCTGCATTCGAAAAGTGCATTCCAAACAGACTGAATACATAGAAAAATTACAACTCTGTAAGTACTGCTGGAAATGGGTTTAATTTTTGTGCTCGGGGTTTTTGGGGCCGCCGAACACAAATATCATGATGGCAATGGGCTCCGAGACACCTGGTGCTTAGGACGGACCCCGTTTCCATGAATTTTACGCAAATTCGATTCTAAATGAGTGTGCACTCGGTACTTACTAGGAGGTTTTTGGGGTCGCTGAACACGAATATCATAAAATGGTTTGCTAAATCATTCATAGAAGTATAACTTTTACCGGCAATCCCACCCATTTTTTTCTGTTTAATTTTTCGAAGAATGATAATTTTTTGCATTATTTTACTTTTCAGTCTTATTTTTTCTATGATAACTTTTTTATTGTTTTTAATAATCGATTTCTATTATTAATGTTTACATCCTCCTTATTTAAACTACTTAACATATACATATAGAAATCAACTACTAAAAGAAATGAAAAATATGGAAATACCTGCAAAGTTAATAAGACTGACCAGAATGACAATGAAGGACTCAACAGCAAAGGTTAAAACAGCGGATGGTGAAAAAGTATTTCAACAAAGAACTTGGAGTAAGGCAAGGTGACAGCCTATCGATAATATAGCCTTGGAGGGGGCAATTAGAAAAACAGGACTAACAAAAAATACAATGATTCAAAGCTCGACACAAATAATAGGGTACCTATGCAGATGATCTAGCATTGATAGCCCGTGACAAGAGAAGTGTAGAAGATGCGCTGCTAATATTGACCAGAGAGACAAAAATCAGGGGGTTAATAATAAATGAAAGAAAAACAAAATACTTAAGAAGTACGAGAAATCAAGACCAACTAAGTAGAATAGCAGAAATAAGAATAAGTGATAATGTATTCCAAAGAGTTGACTGCTATACTTAGGAGTGATAGTGGAGAGTCAAAATAGAAGAAGCATAGAGATAAATGTAAGGATTAAAGCAAGAAATAGAGCATTTTGGAAATACCACAAACTACTTAAAGACAAAAACCTGAACAAAAAAAAAACAAAGATTAAGATATATAGAGCGGCAATTAGACCAGTCCTCACCTATGGAGCAGAAGTAATGAGCGTTACAAAAATAAATGATGAAGAAAAACTCAGAATAATAGAGAGAAAAATTATTAGAAGAATACATGGTCCAATTACAACAGATCAAGAGGAAATACGAATTCTAATGAATCATGAAATAAGAAACCTAATGCAAGGAGAAGACATAGTTAAATTCATTAAAGCACAAAGACTAAAATGGTTTGGCCATATACAGAGAAGGGGACTGAAGGAACTAATAAGGAAGATAACAAATTGGACGCCAGTAATAAACAGACCAAGGGGAAGACCGAAATTAAGATGGGAAGATCAACTGCGCGAGGATATATTCAATATGAAAATTACAGGCTGGAGACAAAATATAAACAATAGGAAAGAAAGGAAACAGATCACCGAGCAAGCAAAAAAGCATGAAAATTTATAATGGGTATGGAAAAAAAGGACCTATGCGGAGCAATCTATCGCATGAAATGGATTAAAAGAGCTCATGAACATGAGCGACCTATACTCCACGAGAGTGAACTGTCTATATATAAACATATACAAAATTTTAAAAAACATACAAAATGCAACTATCCAGATTTTTTTGAACAGTAGGTAGTATCTAAAACCACAAGAATATATACTTGAAGCAAAACTTATGAAAAAACTATAAACCAACGGGTATAGTTAATACAATATGTGGAAATCTTTGAGCGTAATCTATTATTTTATAAACATAAACAAGTTTTAGAAAAACATTGGTATAAACTCAGGAAAACAAATATAATAATGCGATAAAAAGCACAAAAATGATCTACGCACATTTGTTCTGTTTATTAATATGGATAAAATCTATACAGGAAAACCACGGAATAACTGTTACTTGTTAAAAATCGTAGATAAATCCATGAAACAATAGTATATTGTAATACAAGTGTTACAATGACAGAGGTTTCGTAGTACGAGTTCAGTTTGTGTATGGAGGGTCCATAAGTTTGTGATACGAACCGCGAAGCGGCGAGTTTCGCAAAGAACGAGTACTACAAACCGTCATTGTAATTCGAGTGTTACATACTATTTTTTATAATGAACTTTAAAAAGTATAAAAAAAAAAAAAATGAGAGTTTTTCGAAATATTTATTTATGTTGGCAATCTTGACAGTTTTGACACTTGTCAGTTTTAATGATTTTAAATTAGAATGTTTGTCAAATTTGTATAAAATATTCCGAATTTAGCAATAACGCTGATAATGTAGTTAATAATTTACTACAACATACTTCTTGATTTACTACCTGAACTCTTTCGTTGAAAATCAGTGCAGTGCAACCAATTGTGTAAAACAAAAGTTACCAAAAACAGTGTTACAATGAATCTATTTCGATACTGTTTTTAGTGTCGAAATAGAAACTTTGTGAACGTGAATTATAAAAACTAATTTGTAACAGAAATGGCTGAAATCACAGATGGAACTAGAAAATATTTAAAAAGTAACAAGAATAAAACAATATTCAAAACCTATAAAAAACGTGTGGAACTCAGTAAATTCCAAAAGATGCGAACATCGAAAGTAGTTACAGCGAATAAGATAAAAACTTTTTTAAAAAAATTGAACTGCATTCAACAAAAAAAAGAAAAATCAGTACTGATTTTACATCTGACGAAGATATTGTATATCGAAACATATGTTATGTAATTTTGTGAAAAAAAAAGTGAATATCGAAAAGTACTCGTGTGATTTAATCTTTAATATGGATATTCATCAAGTAAAAACCACCTGTTAGTTTTAAATCCACGTTTGTCTAAATTTTTTATTATTAACATTTTACTGGTATTCGGTATGTCAAGGAAGTGTTAGTTTTTGGTGTTACATTAAATTACTAATTATCTTAAAAGGTTGGCAACCTGCTTTTTATTAAACAATGAATTTTAATATAAGTGTAAAAAACGGTATCGTGAAGAAGACCTTGAATAAATTGATGAATTTGTTTGGCAAACTTATTCACGAAACTGGTTTTTGTGATTATACAAATTGATTCTACAATCAAGGGATCTGAAACTTAGATGGAATTAGCCACTTTCTACGTATGTGTGAAAAATCACTGCGTTCCAACCTTTTAAAAATTGTCTATTTCCCAACTTTTTGGTTGGAAAATCGTACATTTTTAAATGATTATGAATGTATTAAAACTGATGAGATAAGTTTTAAAATTTTGAGAAATCGACTTACCTCGGTACCAGAGAGTCAGAATAGATGATTGATTCTGTGTAGAAGATTGAAGTATCATTGGAATGCGGATTATGTGGATTTCTGTAAACATATTTTTGTAGAAATTAGACAAACAAAAAATAACATTGTGGAGAAATCGAAAAAATGTCACCAGTGATCTCCACATAGGTATAGCTTGTAGTACCTTTAGGCTTTAACTCCTTCAGCTTCGACGTTTTTGATCAGATCTTGATTAAACTTAAGTCACATGATCATATTTACTCAATTCCTACTTAAATATATATATGACATTCATGAGACTCTTATTATTTTTTTATTGTGGCCCGTCTTTTATTCCGTTAGTGATATGTGGACATTTTTTCGATTTATTTTTAATTTCGTCTCTTGTTTGTCTAAACTTTACAACTCCAATGAGAGATGTCTCAATAAAAATTAAATAAACACTTGAACAGAAAGTCACAGTGTCATGGAAATTGATATATACAATCCTCATGTCATGAGGAAGAACTGTATTACCGTATTACCCATAGGGACAGTCTGTGGAGGGAATCGATAAAGGCGATATCACTCTTACAGGCAAACACGGATGTCGTCGCACCAAGATTTTTCTTTGACAAACCCTACAAAATATTAACAAACAAGACAGCAGACCCCAACGTAGTGAACGCTCTGAGCGCCTATACGGATGGAACAAAAACAAAGCAAGGTGTGGTATGTGGAATTTACTCTAAGTCTAGATCCTTGAACCTAAAAATAAAATAGCTATGGATGGCTTGTCAAGTGTGGTTCAGTCAGAACTCACAGGCGTAAACATAGCTGGAAAAGCATTAATCAATAGGAACATCAAAGGCAGGAATATAAATATATACACAGACTGCCGACAAGCACTACTGACCTTGAATAGACCACGTTTCACTTCAAGTTTAGTACTGGAATGTCACCAATCACTAACTGAAGCCAGCCAGAATAACCTGGTTACTCTCAGCTGGATCAAAGGACATGGGAACTCTAAAGGCAACCGCATTGCGAACAATTTACCAAGGAGGGCTGCAGGCTACAAATATGTTAGCCCTCGCCCATCTACCAAGCTAACACTGTCCGCAGTCGTAGACCTTATCAAACAGTACTCTCACCAAAAATTTATACAGTGCTGGGATGAAACTACAAACTGTAGACTGGCCAGAGAGTTATTACCTCATCCTGGCGAGGAAACAGCAAACAAATTTAAGGCATTGACCAGACAAAATCTCCGAACAGCTGTGGGAATCTTAACAGGTCACTGCCGTTTGCGACAACATCTCTTTAGGATCAAATTAACAGAATCGCCGCTATGCAGAGGCTGCGAACAAAAAGAGGAAACAGTAGAACATATAATGTATGATTGCTCTGCTTTTTCTGAAATCAGAAGATCCGTGTTACACAAGCCGATGTCAGGGAGATCCCCCTCGGGAGCGTCATCACCTATTTTAAATCACTAGGCCTGGTGACAGCCTGAGGTGAGGATGTCCCTACACACGGGAGGATGCACAAAGAGTCATATGTGGCCTCAGTGTTGGCTGAGCACTAGCTCGCCCCTCCCCAAATTTCCAGATCCAGATCCAAGAACCGTATAGATTTTGTCCAGATCGGTTAGCCCTAGGGGTAAAATTTTAACGGTACTTTCTTACTTCTTACATTGACGTTGTTTATAATATTAAGTTTGAAGGTGTTCGAATATTTGATATTTAACTTACCCTGCTTGTGCTATATCTCCATACGGCGAATCTCTGTAAAATACCGAAAAATCGGGAGGGGAATCATTTGGTGATGAAGATGAGGATCCTTCCTATTAACAGAAAAATTTTACATTAATAAAATAATGTCTACAATATATTGCAAAACTGATAAGTTTTTTGGTTATTAGGTATTAACAACTTTATTTACCAAATTTATATTAAAAAGCTTTTTAAAGCAATTTTTTGATAAACGTTTATGTTTGACTAAGAAAATACCACTATTTACAAAAATAGTACCTCTGGATCATAACTTCCGGATCTGCAAAATCTTGTCGACCATTTTTCCCGTTCTTTCACTGATTCGAAAGACTGGGAAAATTTTTTAGGATTTCCTTTAATAATTTCATCTTCCAGTGATGACGAGCTCGAAGTTGTTCTTGAGCGAGATTTCGCCAATGAATTCCTAAAATTATAAAAATTATTATAAAATTTATTTGTTTATCAAAAAAATTTATTATTAATAAACTGAAATAAAATGAAATCAACAGAAACAACATGGCATGACATTAGGTATATGTAAGGATAAAGACTTCTCTTGTTTTTGATTGGCTAAAAGTGTATAATCCTGCAAAGTATGGAGGAATTCACTGAACTTGAAACCACGACGAAGAATAAAAAGGGGCCGGTTCTAGATAATGAGATAAACGAACCGGTCTTTGCCATTGGTAGTGCAGGTATAAAGTCAATTTATGTAGGGACCATTTTAACCGGAGTTCTCACTTAAGATAAGTTAAAGCCATTTATGAAATATTTGATTAAGATATTCGAACTTTTAATTTTATGAAATGACCCATTCTTATCTACTTTGGATGAAATTAGTGATACGGTGTTATGGTTTTTTAATCAATAATCTAATGTAAGTTAAGAAAAAACATTTTATGGGATCAAGCCGATCAAGGTATAACTGAACCCATAACCAGTAAAGGATATAACAGTTGGATAATGATGAATGAAATTTATAAAAAAATACTTAAGAATCGAACGAAAAGTAATAAATAGGATAGTTGACAGGAAACAAAATCGTAAAAAAACACTCGATAACATTATCTCACTCACTGCGTTTAAAATAATGAAAACAATAAAAACATGAAACAAATTTTGAAGAAAGTTATCTTCTTTTTCTGCCGTTGCCATATCCAATATGGACATTAATATAGCGATTTAAATTTTATTAACAGATTATATAACTGAATAGAAACAATGATCATAAGGGATGAAGAAAAAATGCCGTATGAGTAGAACATAGGACAAAATTATTACGATCCATAACAAATGTGCAAAAACTACAGAGGTTTAACACTATTAAACAAAGCACACAAAATTTTGTCAACCTTAATACAACGAAGACTGGGTGAAGCAACGAAGAACATCTTAGGACAGTACCAATGCGGCTATACATACATAAATTTCATTTATCACTATACATACTGATAAGCAAATCATGAAGAAAGCCTATGGAAATAAAATAGAAATTGAACTGTTTTTTATATAGACTTCCAACAAGCATTCGATTCAGTAAAAATGCCGCAACTGCTGGTAGCACAAAAATGGGAATAAATAACAAATTAAAAAATTATTAATAAAAATGACAATGAATAGACCTGCTGCAAATTCTTCCGTTTATCCAATTTGGGTTTATTATATTTACTGCAGCAGTAAATATAATAAACCCAAATTGGATAAACGGAAGAATTTGTCATCAATAAAGGAGTTAGACAGGAAGATATGTTGTGAGCAACTCTGTTCAATCTTGCTTTGAACTACATAGTCAGAAACAATGAAAAAGATATTAGAAGAATTAGTACTTAGCAGAGGGAAAAGTATTGGGATTAGTAATAAAACAAGAAAAACAAAAATATTGGCAAAAATTTTGAAAATAAAAAGGTTAGAATACGACGTATGGAACTGAAAAAAAAAACAAGAGATAGCAAATTGTGGAGGTTAGAATAGGAGGACATACATTTGAGGAAGTTGACTTTAAGTACTTGGGAATATTACTTATAAACAATGTAGAAAAAGAAACAGAAATCAAAGAAAGAATAAAAAGGTCTATAATGCAAATAAAAGACTATTAGACAATAAATTACTGAGCGAGAAAATGAAAGTGAAGATATACAAATACAAAACAAAATTTGACCAAAGATGATGTATGCAGCCGAAACCATTAGCATGACAAAAAAGCAAGAGAAAGACCTAAGAATACTGGAAAAGAAAATAATAAGAACAATATTAGGACCAATAAAAATAAATTATTATGAATTTAGACAAACAACAAACTATGCGATAATTAACGAAATTAAGGAAGATATAGTGACGAAAATAAAGCAAAAAAAGAGCAAAATGGTTAGGGCATGTATGGAGATCAGGACCAACTATGTCAATATACTCATTGGAGTAGACATCAGCTGGAAAAAGTAGACTAGGAAGGCCAAGATCGACATGGTTACAAAAAGTAAGGACGTACGGAACGGGAAAGAAAAAACAAGAGATAGCAAATTGTGGAGGAAAATAACAGAAAAAATTAAATAAAGAAAACGACGACTAATCTACCTTACAAAACAGATCTAGAGAGCTTAATTTTCTGCGTACCCTTGAGGGCGTGTTTTGCCACTATTTATATACACAACTGTATTGATGATAGACCAAATTATATCCGCACAATTTTCGCATAAAGGTAGGTTTTAATATCAAAGGTTACCCATATGGGGTAGTTAGTTTTTAAAGTTTTATACAATTATATTAACCAATCCTGATACTCACACTTTGTGCTGCCGATACTCCGGAGTTGTATATCTAGAAACTGGTTTGGCCCATTCTATCTCTAATGAAGTATCTTTGTAATAATCTAAAAATAACAACACTTGATGTCAATGTTTTTTTTATATATATATATATTATAAATACTTTAATATTCATTTAATGAACTGTATTCAGCCTTCGAAAATATACTAATAGACGCAGCCCATAGACAAATTATCTCTGAGGCAGCCTTTAATGTTCTCAGCGTGAGACGATTAACGATACGAGGAGGAAATAAAACTACATATTCTTTTGATTGCTATAGGAAATAGATCGTAACTTCTCACAAACTAGAAGAGAGATGCAAGATTACTCGTCTCACGCTCATTGTATTAAAGATTGCCTCTAGTTAGTATAAGCTCGCAAATTCGGCCCAAAAAAAGTTAATGGAGTTGCGAAATTATACTTTTTTCTTTGTTATCGTTGCA
Organism: Altica lythri; assembly: GCA_964028335.1. NCBI lineage: Eukaryota > Metazoa > Arthropoda > Insecta > Coleoptera > Chrysomelidae > Altica > Altica lythri. The sequence continues at coordinate 44,429,987 of OZ034804.1, read as the reverse complement.
GGTAATGAAAAATAAATGATTATTATTATATAATTACATAAATTTGTAATCAAAACACTTACTTTTTAGGGAGGTCAGCAATTTTTCAGCATGTTCACGTGTACTGAGATGTATAAAAGCGTAATTCTTGAATTTGTATACTTTTTCTACGTATTTTCGGTTTGTGAATTTTAATACAAATTCAGATAATTCTTCAGGTGTTTGAGTGGTACTTAGATTTCTTAAAAAAATTACTTTAACCTATAAATAATAGAAAAAATTAAAACAATGTTTCAACGTGTTATTGAATCATTACTTTATTTTTATGCTTCGTCTACTCGTCTTTTATTTTGTCGTACAACTTACAAAGCGTACGATTTGCAAAAATTGGGTTTTAAGAAAATCGGATGCAGAGGATGGATGGAGGATACGAACAAATAATGAATTTAAAATGCTGTACGGCGAACCAAACATAAGCACTTTTATAAGATCACAGCGAATAAGATGGCTTGGAAAGATTAAGTTCACCAGGCTACCATAAATGCATCTATACAGAAGTTCCATTTGGAAAAAAAGGAAGGGAAGACTGAGGAAAAGATAGAGTAGCTCAGTACAAGATAGGCCTACAAGGTCTGTTGAGCAATTAAAAAAAACACCTTACAAAGACTTGCATCAAACCATAATACCTTCAAGCATATACTAACTGGAGGAAGCCTTGAATACATTAAGCATGAGACGAATAACGACAGAAATCTAAATTAAACCATATGCTATCTCTCTACCATCGTGCTCTGATTGGTATATACTTGGTTGATACATGCTTATCTCTCCTTAGGTACCAGATAGTTTTATTTTATTTCCCTATCATTAATCGTATTGGGTTGAAAGCATTGAAAGCTACCTCTAGTTAGTATATGCTTAAATCATACTATTGACATACAAGAAAATGTACTCATATCTCGAAGAAGGGGAAATATAGTGGCATAGTAATTTTTCTAGATATATTTATTAATAAAAATGAAGTGCCTAAATAGAAAATTACACCAAAAATCGCTCAAAGATGCCCATTTATGGGACCTCGAAAATCTTTCCAATTCGTTGATCACATGATTGTTTCTTATTTGAACAGACACCTGGTGAATTGTTAGAAGAAATCAGCTTTCGTGTCGGAGATATGGGAGATAATAGAAATACAAATTTTACCAATTACTCAAGTTTACATTAAGTCTTACAGAATTATAAGTGTTTCTATGCATTTTACAAAACACTATAATTATGTTTTTTGGGTCGCTGATTTAGAATCCGAATCAGATGACTTTCTCAACAATTAATTGAAGCTCAAATCTTATTCAATTTGAAAAAAATATATAAAAATTTTAAAACATTATACGAAGTTGTCAAACACTTGTAAAAAGTGGACAAAAAGTAAACAAGAGAACGACGTTTTACAAGAAATCAATATAAATCTGATCGAATAAGAAGGAAACTGAAACTAAAATTAACACGGCAATGTGTATAAAATCCGAATAACGAGTAAAATAAACAACAAATAGAAATAGGATTGTAATAAAAAGATAAAGTAGAAATGAAGTTTTATGTTATAGATGAAAAAGAAACTTACCACTCCCAATACTTTGGCATCAACTTCAGGTATAGGCACTGACCAATCAATAATTACTGATTGTCCCCATAACTTTAGCGAATTTGTATATTTCGCTCGAAAATGAGCCGCACTCTCATGGTCTTTAAATTCTATAAAAACAAAGCCACGGTTTATAGCTCTGTCATTATAACTCCTACAAAAATAAAAATAAATAGTAAATTATATAACGATATCAAAAAAAAATATTATATAATATAATTTGTTGCAAATGATGAAGAGGTGGGTACTAAAAGTACCAAAATCATATTGATTTTAGAAGTGACTACTTCTTACCGTTATCTATTAATTTTATTGAACCAATTATATTAAAATTAACACAAAAAAAACCAACAGAAACAAATGAATGAAGAAATTTAAAAAACTTATTTGCTTTTTAGTGCATTTTCTTTTGGAGATGGTTTATTTTTGTTTGATGTATAATATTAAGAATTAAATAATAGATAGTCAATTTTTTTAACGCACAGACAAGTCTGTTCCTACCTCAGTTTTCTCAGCTATTATAAAATCAGAGTTTCTTGGGTACAATGAAATACACACATGCTCAGAATGTAGGAATAATTAAAAAAATATTTATAAAATGGTTGAAACTGGTTCAAATTGACAATGGAATTGCAGGCTTGCAGGGCTAGCCTATGGCTCGCGCTGCAATTTGCCTACTCGTCCAGTAAAAGACCACTTTCCGGACTTGTAAAACTAATTTCATTGCGACAGTTATCTGAGTCGCAGTTTTTCTATTCGCTTTCAATAAAAAATTGTTTTAATTTAGTTTCCCTCCTTAAGATTCCAAAATAATAGTTCATTTTGAGCAATATTAATTATATTAAAATATTTTATTTGACAACAGCTCTTAAAATCAATGCAAGAAAACAAAGATGTTTCTGGGACTACGACACAACTTTTCGCACTCCTTTATAGATAATGTGAATATTGGCCGCTTTTGGATTTTTTTTAATAAAATGATGAAATATTTGGTAGATTTTTTTAAAATATAAGCTATATAGTCTATTTAAATATTATACCAACTTATTAAAATGTAGACTCACCTATACATGATAATATCCACCACATTCCGAATTCCATGCCGGTCCAACTCCTGCCAAACTTGATCCTTAGTTTTATGAGTAGGAATTCCACCCATAAAAATCCTGCAGTTATTGAGAGAATTTTCGATAAATAGATATATGTCTTTTCTAAATTCCATATGGGATAAATTCTTAACAGCATTTTTCGCCATAGTCGCGGTACGATAGGATACATAACAATATCCTCGATTGTCTATACCGTTTTCTTCCATCATTACACGGATTTTTATAATTTCTCCTGCTTTTGAGAAAAAATTCACAAGCTCATCTTTGCTGACACGCTGAGGTAAGTTTTTCACAAATATCTCGGAACCACCTTTAAATAAAAAAATACAATATTAAAATCCACTATAATTATTTTTTTTTTCGAGTTACAGTTATTGCACTGTATTTTATTTCATATTTTTATGAATACACTGTTTATTCTTGAGTGTTAAATGTCTTACTGGTTTAATTCGGTTTTGAAATAGAGAAGATCGAATTAGTTTTTATTTAAACAATATAAGAACTATAAACAAAATTAATCAGTGGCGTAGTAGGTAAGAATTAATTCATTTTCATATAAAATTTTATATTTTTATTCTTTATGTTTTAAAGAATATTCAAAATTTTGTTAGATATTAAAGCATAGAAGTATTTGATCCGTTTCTGATATATTATGTCATACGGAATTTTTGAAATTTGGAAATAACAACAAATAACAAAATTGAAAGAATTCGTGCCTTAAACCGGCGTTTTTAATGATATCTCAAATCAATTAAGTCTATTATAACACCCATTCCATGCATCTTTAATCACATACTTTGAGAGTTTAATGAGATAGATAATTAAAACATCAACCACACGAGTCATTTTTTTGTACCCTTTTATTTATATTCGGTTAGGTGACCGGAACCACAGAATTTTAATAAATCAATTTTTTGAGATCTTTCATAGGATTTTATGAAATTTAGAAATAAGACAAACAACAATAACATTGTAAATTATAAGTGGAGTCTGCACTGCGACTTAAAACATTTTTGTATAAACCTCTACAGCCATTTATGAGTCCATAAGGTATAGACTCTTTTTCGCTTAGGACGTATATTTGTAAACTGATCAGGCTCTAAGAAGACCTGTCACAGATATTTAAGTCGTTGGGGAACAATTACTCTGCAGTCACAGATAATACATTTAGCCGTTTCATCTGCTTACTCATAGAACCTTATGATCCACTGTCCACTTTGCCCATTTTATAGAGATGGTACGTCACTGGACACTGAGGAGTCCTGCGATTAATCTGAGTTCCTGTTTCCAATTTGTAAATCTATAATGCAGCATTTTGTGATGCTACAGAAAGGTTTAGGTCCGATGAAAGGAGTACTATCTTCTTCTTTTGCGAGACTATTCGCAATATGGTTTCTGACAATCCCTTTATGCCCTGGTACCTATAGCAAAGTTACTTTGTTGTGTTTTAGTTACATATGAGACTGTCTGCTGTTATAGGCTGTTTTGACTACAACGTGGTAGCTTGTAGAGCCTTCATGGCAGTTGGGCTATCGGAGGCAATATTCTGGTTGGGTTTAGGCGTTTGATATGAATTTATTTGAAAGTAATCAATATGAAAAATAACAGATCCACATTTTTTGTATCGAAATCATGCTATAGGAAAACATAAAAATTCACAGGAAATATACAATATTGTAACGAGCGAGAACCCCTTAGTACGCCTCTGTCGCCCTCCAGGTAAACAACGCGCTAATTCTCGAACAGAACGATCGAGAGACTTCCTTCACTATGCAGACTTTCTAGAAATTGTTACCGAAGGACGTTCTGGAAGCTGTGGACTGGTATATAAGCGGAGAGCCACGACCCACGGGGAAGTTTTAAGTTTATAGCGACAGGCTAAATATTTGAGCGATCTACGATCTGCGAAGTGAAAATAAATAGTGAATATAAATCGAAGTTAATTGTTGTACATAAATTAGTGTGTTATAGTTAGTTTAGTTATTTAGTTATAATTCGTTTAGTTAGTAGTGTGTAAATAAATTAGACATTTTCGTTCAGCAGTGATTTTTATTTTGAACCCCTAGAACGTAACAATTGGTGTCAGGTGTGGGGTAAATTAAACTGCTGTGTTAATTTAAATTGTGGACTTCATTAGTGAATATTTTGTATGCCAGTTACGAGATCACAGACGAAGAAAATGGATCAGGCGACAATGGAATTTTTCAAGCAAGCCCTTGAAAAAATGAGCTTGAAAATGGATGAGAATACTCAGAAAATGGAAAATAAAATGGAAGAAAACACTAAGAAAATGGAAGTAAACACCCAGAAAATGGAGAATAAAATGGAAGAAAATACTAGAAAGATAATGGAAGAAAACACTAAGAAAATTGAAGATAATTTGGGAGATAAATTGACATTGATTGAAAATGAGTTAAAGAATAATTACTCCAAACTGGAAAATGAAATTGGAAGCGTAAAAGACGAGATGGGCAACGTGAACGATAAAATTGGAAAATTTGAAGACAGGGTTGGAAACATTGAAGGCAGATTGGTTAATATGGAGGAAGAAATGCAGGTAAAATTGGAAGAACATGTGAAAACCATGGAAGAGCGTTTGAGTAAGAACTTCAACAAATATTGTTCTGTTAAGCTGGGAGAACGGGGTGAGCCAGGGCGAACAAAGATCAAACCTCCAACTTTTGATGGCAAAACACCCTGGAGCACTTATCAGAAACAATTTGAAGCAGCAGCCAACGCCAACTGCTGGGACGATGAAGAGAAAGCAACTGCCTTAATTGTTGCATTAAGAGGAGACGCACTGAATATCCTTCAGACCATTCCTGTAAGTCAACAAGGTGATTATAAGACTCTGACAAGTAGACTGCAAATGAGATATGGTGATGCACATCTCCAACAAGTGTATCACGCACAAATCAAGAGTCGCCATCAGAAGAGCGCAGAAACCTTGCAGGAATTCGAAGCAGACATAGCAAGGTTGGTAAGGCTGGCCTATCCTTCAGCACCGGACAGCTTCCTAGAACAACTTGCTGTCCAGACCTTCGTCGATGGGTTGAGAGACACGGAGACTCAGCAGACGTTGCGGTTGGCCCGGCCCAAAACCCTAGATGACGCTCTGGCCCATGCCCTAGAATTTGAAGCTGCTAAACAAGCTTCTCACAGAGGACAGAGCAAAGTGAGACAGCTTGATGATTCGCCAGTCTGCGACGAGAGTATTGAAGACGTAGTTCGCCGAGTTCTCCAGGAGAAACGTAATGGTGGACCAAGATGCTGGAACTGCGGCGAAAGAGGACACATTCAGCGTAACTGCAAGAAGCCGGTTAAACCACAACGCCAAGAACAGGAATATCATTTTTCTGTGGAACACCGGGCCGGGAAGTCACATGGCAACGCTGACGCATTATCTAGGAGACCTTGTCCTTCCGACTGCAAACACTGCAGCAAAGCAGAAGAGAAGGAATTCTGTTTAAGAACAACCGTCGTGGATCTAGATTGGCTGCCAGAATCCCTGAAGCGAGACCAAGAAGGTGACACCGAACTAAAGATGTTGCTTGACTGGAAAGCAAAAGGACAGAGACCAAGATGGGTAGAAGTGAGTCATCTGAGTCCTAGGGTCAAGTCCTACTGGGCGCAGTGGGACTCCATCATTTTAGAGGATGGATTGTTGAAGAGGTCCGTCGAGAATGACGAGGGTACTGCAGCTAGGACTCAGCTGATAATTCCCCGGAGTCGGACGACAGAAGTATTGGAGAAACTTCATAATGAAACCTCCGGTGGACACTTCGGCATCAAGAAAACGTTGGAAAAGATCAGAGAACGTTTTTACTGGGTCAACTGCAAAGAAGACGTCAAGGACTGGTGCCGAAAATGTAGACTTTGTGCTTCAACGAATGGCCCAAGAGGAAAACGACGAGCGCCAATGAATCAGTATAACGTAGGCAGTCCCATGGAAAGAGTTGCTATAGACATCGCAGGCCCATTCCCAGAGACCGACGATGGGAACAAGTACATATTGGTGGCGTCGGATTACTTTACCAAATGGGTTGAAGCACATACCATCCCAAACCAAGAGGCCTCGACAGTGGCAGAAGTGCTGATAAAGGAAATGTTTAGTCGGTTTGGAGTGCCACTGGAGCTACATTCTGATCAGGGACGAAATTTCGAGTCTGGCCTATTCCAGAGCATTTGTGAAATACTCGGAGTCAAGAAGACCAGGACAACACCTCTTCACCCACAGTCAGATGGCCTAGTCGAAAGAATGAATAAAACTGTGGGAAAATATTTGGCTAAAGTGGTCTCTGACCATCAAAGAGACTGGGACCGGTACCTTCATCTGTTCACCATGGCCTACAGATCAGCCGTGCAAGAGTCTACTAGAGAGACACCAGCTTGTGTCATGTTCGGCCGGGAAATAAGATTACCCTGTGACCTAGAGTTTGGATGTAAGCCCGGAACAGAGATAGCTGGTGAGGACTACGTGAGCACATTGAGGGGCAGGCTACACTACATTCATGAGAAGGTCCGACAAAATATACAAATTGCTAGTGACCGAATGAAGACCCGCTATGACAGCAAAGCTACAGAAGGTGGTTTCAACGCTGGAGATTTGGTCTGGCTGTACAACCCCCAGAAGAAGAGAGGATTATCACCTAAGCTACAGAGGAATTGGGAGGGTCCATACAGAGTGGTAAAGAGGATCAATGATGTAGTGTACCGTATACAAAAACTACCAAGGGGCAAGAGGCGCGTGGTCCATGTAAATCGGTTGGCGAAATATGAGGCGGACTACGACGAACAAGACGAGACCCATCTGAGAAGGACGACCAGCCCAGAGCATGTTGAGATGAGTTTCGACCAGTTCATGGAGAACTATGGTGGAACTGGGAAGGCACGATTCGGAGTTACCACCGAGCAGCAGCAGGACCTCTTCTCTGTGCCTGGAGATTATTCCCTAGCCCATTGTGTCGCCGAAGATCTGCGTATGTCCAGGGGAATAGCATTAGTCTTCAGGAAGAAGTTTGGCCGTGTATCTGAGCTCTTCAGACAACAGCCCCATCCCGGAAAAATTCTAAGTCTCACTGACGGTCATCGTCACCTCTTCTACATGGTGACTAAGAGGTTTTCCGATCACAAGCCCAGCTATAGAAGTATGTGGAATACCCTGCTGAACCTAAGAGACGAACTTACCAGGTTGGAAGTGAAGAAGCTGGCTGTGCCTAAGTTGGGTTGTGGTCTAGACCAACTGAACTGGAGAGTCGTCCGGAACATGCTCGAGGTGCTTTTCCATAAGACAGGAATAGAGATACTCGTGTGCATTTTCAACCCGAGCGGAAACACAATGAAGGAGAAGACTGTGGATTGCTATTTCGAAAAGCAAGGGAGCTGCAAAAAGGGAGATGCCTGTAGGTTCAGACATACCAACCAAGGTGTTCGGGGACCGAACGTCTTAAGGAGGGGGCAGTGTAACGAGCGAGAACCCCTTAGTACGCCTCTGTCGCCCTCCAGGTAAACAACGCGCTAATTCTCGAACAGAACGATCGAGAGACTTCCTTCACTATGCAGACTTTCTAGAAATTGTTACCGAAGGACGTTCTGGAAGCTGTGGACTGGTATATAAGCGGAGAGCCACGACCCACGGGGAAGTTTTAAGTTTATAGCGACAGGCTAAATATTTGAGCGATCTACGATCTGCGAAGTGAAAATAAATAGTGAATATAAATCGAAGTTAATTGTTGTACATAAATTAGTGTGTTATAGTTAGTTTAGTTATTTAGTTATAATTCGTTTAGTTAGTAGTGTGTAAATAAATTAGACATTTTCGTTCAGCAGTGATTTTTATTTTGAACCCCTAGAACGTAACAATATTATGATTTTTGCTCCAGTGATTATCCGGAAGTGTGAATCGCTCTTAAGGAAATTTGTTGCTAAAATTTGATTTATTTTGTTCGAGTTGTTGTTAGATTGTTAAGGTACAGTTTGTCTTTGTTTGAGACATGTCATGAAATAGAATAATGATGAATTAAAATTAGGTTGAATAGTTTTTTAAAGGTAGTAAGAAGTAAAATATTTAAAATAAAATATGTATTAAAATAAGAAAATAAACATTTAAGTAAGTAGGTAAACAGAACCCAGACCAAGAAGCAGGAGTAAAATAGTAAGATCGTTTCAGAATTAAGATCCAGGAAACTGGAGCTAACAAGTAGAGAAGAAGAAAGAAAACCAAACAACCAGAAGAAAAAAAAATGAATAAAATCATTGTATTTAGTATATTTTTGATCTAAATCCACACCCCAGAGATTTTATTGAGTGGAAGCTGTCCCAAGGAGAAGTTCCATATCCATAAAATTCCCTTCGTGTTTCTCGTTACAACTCGTTAATGGCACCACCGATTTGGCTAATTTTGATCTTGAAAATTTGTGAAAGTTTAGTGAAGGTTTCAAGCGTGAGGAAAATAATAAGTAACGGAATATACGAAAAATGACCATTTAATTTTCCAACACAAGTGTGTATCAATTTATTATTTCCATAAATTTCTAATAGATGGCGGTATAAGTTTATCGATACAAAATTATACCATCGTTTGACATCTAAGTTGCATAGAAACCCGATAAATGGCGTTGTAATTTTATTTAATCACTAGGTGTACCTGCGACGTCGTTCGCGTGGCGTGTTAATTGTTGTTTAAAAATTTCTCCCCTCACTCCGTAAAAGGGGTGGGAGAAGAAATTTTTATACACCAGATGTTAAGTTAAAAGAAGGCAAATATATATGATCATGTGATATCATGTGATGCGCACACAAACATATAGATAGACAGACAGACGTACAAAAAAAATCTAACCACATTTTTGGGTTCTATATCGAGGTACCCGCGACGTCGTTCGCGTGACGTATAGATTGTTGTATAAAAATTTCCGCCCCCACGCCTTAAAAGTGGTTTTCTCAACATTTCCCTTTACTGCTCTGCTCCTATTGATTGTAGCGTGATGAAAAGTATACTATAACCTGCTCAGGAGTATGAAAAATAATTGTACCAAGTTTCGTTAAAATCCGTCGAGTAGTTTTTGTTTCTATAACGGTTATACAGACAGACAGACAGACAGACAGACAAAAAATTTACTAATTGCATTTTTGGCATCAGTATCGATCCCTAATCACCCCCTGATACTTATTTTGGAAATAAATTTAATGTACAGAATTGACCTCTTTACAGATTTATTATAAGTATAGACTAGCTGACCCCGCGGACTTCGTACCGTATAAAACTGATGTATTTTTTGGTTTTTTCAAATTTTTACGATTTTATTTTGTTTTCAATTTTTTTTTTTGGATTTTATCGTTTTTATCATATTTTCTCGTAAATTTTCAGCTGTATACTATTTTGGTTTAAATTTTATTTTTTATCGATTAAATATATTAGGTATACTTTTTCCAATCTCAATGTGAAATTTTGTGCTCTTTGGCAGTTTTTAAGTGCCTTTGATGACATTTCTGACCATTGGCGTGGAATTAAATAAAAAGGGTTCATAAATTTTTATTAATTTTTGTTTTAAATTTCAAAAGAAAAACGGTTTTTGTATATTTGTAAATTTTGTATCAATTTGAAAATTGTCAAATAACAAATTAATTCTTTCAAATTAAAACTTGTTAATTTTAGTTATTAATAAGAACATTTGGCTCATTATTCAAATAGTACATAACTCATAATATTTTTATAACAATTGTCTACAAATAATACTCATTTTATCAGACAATCTTAAAAGATTGTCTGTCCAGCAAGGACCATGAGGAGGTATGAGCCTTCCTTGCCTGGAAAGGAAAGGGTTGGGTATGTTAGTAAGAATATAAAATTAGTTTGTTTTTAAAAACAAGTTTTCAAGATACATCACGATAGTTGTAAAGGAAATTGGTTGGAATTAATAACAAGAATTGACAGAGTCTTCTGAAGTAGAATCGTTTCCAGGTTGAATAACTAATGGTGCTATTGGCGGTAAAACAGGATATTTCTTTTCTATTTTTATAACATGTGTTTCGCAATTTTTCCATACATCGCTATTAATGTCACTAATTACCTCTCGAATATTATCAAGAACAACTGCGCTTAAGGTTGGTGACTGATTATATTTTCGTAAACGTTTCTTTACAGTACTCAAACCATTTCGATTGGATTAAAAATACAGTTGTATGGGTGTACACGCAAAAGGGTATGACCGTGTCTGCTACAAATGGTGTCAATGACGTATTCATTTTTAAAATTCTGACTTTTGATCATTCTTAATTCCTTCTTTACTGGAACCTTTTTAGGAACATTGATATTTTTGATTGCCATAAATCTTAAATTTTTATTATTTTTTGTGTTATTATTAGGTATTTTGTTTAATATGCGGTAATGATACGACGCATTGTCCATAACAATTACTGAATTGTAAGAAAACCCAATAGATAGTGTTGAATTTGGATTCATAAATAAATAAATAAACGATAAACTAAAAGAAAGTGGAAAATTAAAAACAGAAAAAATGCGAAAAAAATAAAGTCAAAAAAAAACCTTTTAAATCAAATAATATAACGCCACCGTAAGGTGGCGCAGTTATTATCTTATATATTTAAACGAGAAATTCTTACTATATTAAGTACTATCAACCCAACCGTAATATATTTCTAATATAAAAAATCAATAAAAATAACTAACGCTACTGTGTACTGTAATGGGGAACAATACTATGCGCGCTATTTAACGCACGCATTTTTCTCTTTGAAGTTTCGTTAGATCTAGCACCGCGCTTAGTAAGAGCCGTCGGCATTACTTTGCATTCATATCAAAGGGCTACGCACCGACTTTGAATTTGCTAACTATATACACAATGTTGCCTTTTCTTAAAAAAATCTTTAAGTATAAGTAATATATACACAATTGATATCATTAGAAGTGAAAACTGTTTAAATATGAAGAACCTAGTTAATTAATTTAAGTATATATTTTGTAAGAATATTTTTATATTATCTTTCTAAGAGTCATTGACGAACAATTGAATAGTAAAGTAGAGAGAAATTTTTTAAAATATATAAACTTAGGAATATTCGCAAATATATCTGACAACCTAGATTCGAAAGTCGGTTCCTTTGTTGGGGTTAAAGGGCGTGGTTAATATTAGTTAAACTATAGCAACTGCGACACCTTATGTCATATTATTTAATTTAGCAAGAATTTGTTGAAATATATGAGATATATGCGATATAAAGAATTGCTCGTTTAAATATGTGATATTAACTGCTCCACCTTACGGTGTCGCTATAGTACTTTATTAAGTCGTAATTGCTAGTTTAAATATATAAGATATTAACTGCGCCACCTTACGGTGGCATACTCAGGCTTCGAACTTCATTACTGAACCGCTAGATGGCGTTGAAGAAGCTAGTTTTTGTGATTTTTTTAATAAAAAGTGTCCTATGTTAATTCTAATACTTCCAAGAATATGTGTACAAATTTTCATGATGATCGATGATCGGTTAAGTAGTTTTCGCGTGAAAGCGTAACAAACAAACTTACATTCACATTTATAATATTATAGGGATAGGGATACAGTTAGAAAGATAATTTGAATTTATCTTCGCCCGGAAAAATAATAAATATAATAAATATAAGTATGAAAAAAAGACTACAGAAGAAAAAAACGAAAAGAGTGAAACCAAAAACAAACAAAAATAAAAAACTTGTTACAAATGAATAAAAAAACGGGTTACAAATAAAAAACAAAGTAAAATAGAAATTAATCGTAAAAACTTAGAAAAAAGACTAATCCGGAAAAATCTAGGAGAAATGCACAAATTGTGAAAAAACAGCAAAAAGAAAAATCACGAAAACGACAAATAATAAATTAGAAAAAACCGAAAAAAAAACGATTAATTAATTAGAAAAAATGAGTAAAAAACCGGCTAGATGGCGTTGTATTTTGATGGCTAAATAATAGTGTTAAAAAGCTTAATTGGATTTGTCTTCGGCACGAATGTAGAAAATAAAAAAAAATAGTAAATATCAAAAAGCAAAAAAATTAAAAAAAGGAATAGGATAAAATAGGATATCCGGATAAATGGGAAAAAATCGGAAAATTTAGGAAAAAAAAACGAAAAATGTGTAAAGTCGTTTTTACCGATTTTATAAAAAAACAAGAATTAAAAAAACATGGTTTCAAATGGGAAACAAACAAGAAACCAAAGTAAATGGACAAATGTAGGAAATAAAAAAAAAATAGTAAATATCAAAAAGCAAAAAATTTAAAAAAAGGAATAGGATAAAATAGGATATCCGGATAAATGGGAAAAATCGGAAAATTTAGGAAAAAAAACGAAAAATGTGTAAAGTCGTTTTTACCGATTTTATAAAAAAAACAAGAATTAAAAAAACATGGTTTTAAATGGGAAACAAACAAGAAACCAAAGTAAATGGAAGGGGCAAAGGTAAATTGAGTCCCATCTACCTGAATTAAGAAGGGTCAAGAAATTTAGATGGTCGAATTGAGTCCCGGGTTACTTAAATCTTTCAAATCCTTCTAATCCTCCTGATATGCATATTTCGGAAATTCCTAATTACTTTTTAAATGTCTATACCAAATCATATTTTTATTACCTTTGAATGAAGGATTTCATTGGTTAGACATCTATGGATATCATAAAAAAAGGGTTTCCATACAAAATGTTTAATATAGTTTGTTTAATTTTTGCCTACCTATTCGGTGTTTGTTTGTCAAAATGAGTTCTGTGAGAGTTGTATTAAGTGAAAGAGGGAAAGAACTGATTGTGTTGGATGGCTTCAAATATCGTTTCCATAAGATGTTAAAAAATAATGCCAAACGTTGGATTTGTTGTGCACAGACAAAAGAAAAATGCAAGGCATTTTTAAAAACTGAAGGTGCTGATAACATAGTAACAGAAATTATGGATAACCACAATCATGCAGTAAACGAAGAGGTACTTAATCGCCAAATTTTAAGTAACTCTTTAAAGCGAAAGGCCATAGAAGATGTTAGTGAACGCCCGATGAAAATTATACATAAGGAGTTACGATATCAATACCTTGACAACCGAGGATGTGAGATTGGTCAGAAAAAATATGTATAATGCTCGACGATCTGTTTTGCCTAAATTGCCAAAAAGTATGGAAGAAACTCATGCAATATTAAAAACATTCCCAGTGAAAACCAATACAGGCGAAGAGTTCCTAATGGTAAACGATATAGAAAATCAGATAATTATGTTTTCCTGCAAGACCAACCTAGAATTTTTAGCAGATTTAGAAACTATTTATATAGATGGAACTTTTGAGTACTGTCCGAAGTTCTTTCTGCAAATGTTCTCCATTCATGGTTTAAAAGACGACCATTACATACCATTGGTTTTCTTTTTATTGCCAAATAAACGGAAAAATACATACACACTGGCACTGAAACATCTGGTTGAAGAAATTGGCATATGCAATAAAATACTTACTTTACGAAAAGTATTTGCTGATTTTGAAGAAGCAATTCATCAAAGTGTTACTGAGGTTTGGAGTGATGTTTCTTTGAAGGGCTGCCGTTTTCATTTAGGACAGTCTTGGTAAGTACTTTTATTTGACATTAAATATTTTTTCTTCAAGCGTACAAATATAGGTACGTACATTTTATCACGCAACACGCATTGTAGAATGAATAATTTAGAAAGTAGAATTTTTCAGTAAGTTTTTAATCCATATTTTTATTTTGGCACTTGAAGAAAAAATAGTATATGTTATTCGGAGTCGAAGGTCTTTTTATGTTTCGCCTGGTTGATGTGCCCTGGCTTAGCGCCTCGGCACATGCACCAGGATCAACATAAAAATAATGCCTTCTACTTATAGTAACTTAATATACTATTGCAAATCTTAGATGAAATAAATTTAAAAAATTCCACATATATAGTTGCCTTCACATTTATAACATCAAAACAGGAGTACCGACAAACATCAGCCGCATTTACTCTATCAGCGGTAAACGTTTGTCGGCACTTCTGTTTTGGTGACTTAAATATGAACACAACTATAACACACTGGGCAATATCTTGTTCTTCTAAAATTCTTATAAACATGAAAAGCAAAAAAGTTCTGCAAAGCTTCATAACTACATTTTTGCTAAAAAAAGTGACTTCATTTGGGGAATTTAAATTCAAACATAAAATATCAAAAAAAAATTCATATGAATTTTTCTTTTTTTTTCAAGGTGGCGCAAAATTCAAGCACTAGGCTTATCATCCTTATACAAAGACAAAGACAGCGACGTGAGTAAATATTTAACGTATTGCTTTGCAATACCATTTCTCAACCCAGAAGATGTAGGAGATTGTTTTGTTGAAGATTTATCTTCAATACAACCGCAGAATTCTAAAGTTGTGGAATTTGCAGACTATCTGGTCGATAATTATATATCAGAATCAGCTAGGTTTCCACCAGAAATATGGGCGGAGAAGACGAGCAGTTTACAACGGACGACGAATGCATGCGAGAGCTTTCATGCAAGGTTTAATTCTTCATTTTATTTCGCCCATCCACATAATATATTCCAATTTTTAACAGTTTTAATAGATTTTCAAAGTGACACTTATATAAAAATTAGAAGCATTCAAAAAAATATAAAAAAAGTTTATTCTTCACACACTCTCAAAAATAAAAATTTTCTAAATGAACAAATTTTAAAATTAAATTGTAACTCAATATCAAGATTTGAATTTCTTAAAATTGTAGGAGAAAAATTTAGAATAATTAAATAAACGAATATTTAGCATTTTATTAGGTATAGGTATATTATTGTAAATATTTGTAATTTGTTTAAGATTATATGTTATAATATGAATTTTAGTTTTAATATTCTACGAACAGATTACGAACCCCTACTGTGCAAGCTCAGGTAGGCCCGGGACTCAATTTACCTAACTCCCGTACTCAGTTCGGCTATCATTAAGACGGATTATAAATTTTGGGACTCAATTAGGCATCTCCGAATGGAAGAATGTAGGAAAATCTAAAAAAATTAAAATCAAGAAGATATGATAAGAAAAAAAAATACAAAAAATCTCAGGAATCGAAAATAAAACAAGTGAAAAAACGAAAAAACTGGGAAAGTCATATATAAAAAAAATTGAAAACAAAGAAACAAACGAGAAAATATGATAAAATCAACAAAAAACAGAAAAGCAAACCGAAAAAAACCAAGGAAAAGATCTTAAAAAATAAAAAAAAACAGAAACCGGAAAAAGGAAACATTGATAAATACGAAGTTCGTACTAGTTTAGAATATAGGAGAAATTTTCTTAAAAATATTTAATTAATTTCTATATTCTATTTTAGTAAAATAATGTACTAAAAACTCCTAGCTACTTTCAAATAGGAAAAGATATATTAAGTAAGTATACTTACTTTCAGGTATCAAAAAGTTTCTCTTGGGATGTGAAATCACCGTTTGAAATTTTCTGTATTCTACAGAATAATCCATCTTCATTCATCAATAATTCACTTTGAACTGACTATTTTAAATTTCAATCCCTATTCTTGCACAAATAAACCTGCAAAATAGAAAGAATATGATTGGTTGTTAAAATATTTAAGGGTGGTATTTTTCAAAATTCTATTGGTTTGTGGAATCTTGGAACCATCAAAACATGGATGGTATTAACGACATTCAAAGGTTCTCAGAATTTTGGTCTCTTACGAAATTAGTTGAGTTATTTATGACCTATTTAGATGCACAAAAGATTTATTTTGAAAGTAATAAAGTAATTTTCAAAGAATTTTTTCTTTGTTAAAACCGAAACAAACGCATGTTTATATAAGACCCCGGCAATGTTTAAAAGAAGATTAGTTTTAGAATTTTTATTTTTTTAAAGAATTTTTCTTTTTTTTTGTTTTTTTTAAGAATTCTGTATTTGTTTTTTTAGTTTTAGGTTCGAATCAGATTGTTTTTTTAAAGAATTCCATATTTATTTTCTTAGTTTTAAATTAGTCAAATTGTTTTTTCTCTTTTTGTTTTTTTAAAGAATTTTATGTTCATTTTTTTAGTTTTAGCTTCAAGTTAAAATGGTTTTTTTTCTTTTGTTTTTTTTAAGAGTTTTATGTATTTATTTTTTTAGTTTTAGGTTAGTCTGATTGTTTTTTTTTTCACTTTGTTTTTTTAGCCAGAATTTTATATATATTTTTTAGTTTTAAGTTAGTCAGATTGTTTTTTATTTTTTTGTTATGTTAAATATATTTGCCAAAATTAACCACATTATTTTATTGCAGCGGGATCATTTTAGTAATGTTCAATGAATATAATACCCAAATGCTAGATGAGTTCCTTGACCGTTGAAAGAATATAATATGGCTGTGACAAGAACCTGACCTATCAGCTTCTACTCACATGCTATAGACATAAGAAAGATTTGCTATAATACATATAAAGGATGTTCTAAGAACATTCTTTGTTACTACTCAAACGTGGTATGTTAAAAGAATAGGATAAGAAACTGACAAGAATATGCCTTGTCACATCAAATTCACATTTTTATCATAGGTTTAGGGGTCCCTGGAAGCTATTCTTTACATATTCTTCACACGTTCTCAATGCTATTTTCGCATGTCCTAAGAACTTGCCAGTACTTGTGTCGCATGTTCTTAGCATATGTTAGTCACCTAAAATTGTTATCTGGGTAGTTGCTTCCATGCCCAAGGTGTACAAATTTTATTGTTCTCTCAATAAGAGCGTGAACATGATCTACTTCCATGTGTATGCCTTTGTGGATAACAACTTTTAGGGATGGACATATAATCAGGAGAGAAAAGTAACTTGCAATTTTAGATTTCGGAGTGACCTAATGCTCTTTTTGATCATTTTATTAATACTTCCCGCTTGAAATTTATCCCAAATGAGAGAGCATGACTCTTTCTATATAGCATGGTAGGTGGTTAAATTTAAAGTCCACAATTTTAGTAAATAAAAAGCCTACGAGTAATCAAGTACGGAGTTGGTAGACATTTCTGTAGATCTAGCATAATCAGTTTAGGTTTCTCTGGCCTCTGTTTTTTATCTTTTTTCTTCTGTGCGTATCTATTCTCAGCATCTTGGAGATGATCGTTTTACTCTTGAGTTATAGTTGGATTCTATCTTCTTCAAAAGAAGCGTTTTGAAGGCTTAACTTTGAAGTATCGCATCGGTCACAAGTGTCAGTTGAAGGAACTTTAAATCCTACATTAAATTCGGTGTTGAAAATTGTGCGGTATTCCCAAGGTTTCACCACTTCGCTTCTGGGCAAGTTTTCTTCTTCGGATATTTTTTGTATAAATTGTTGAGTTCACTTCGTAAGAATTTTTTTGACGTCTTGTTACGCCATAGTGGCTTTCATAGATAGGAAATGACTGAATGTGTATACGAACTTTATCTCGAACACTTTCTGGAAGTTTGTTAGGAGGTGGCTTTCTACCTCGCTTATCAGGCACAACAAAACTGCCAGAGTCTTGTTTTTTAGGGGAAATCTGACTGTAATTTCTGAAATTGCCAAAGTATTAAAAAAGAAAACCTTGCATACCTCAAGTTTTCATGATCCTCTATAATTAATAAACAAACACTGCTGGAGTTACGACTGTTTACATCTAACACAACTACGCAGCTAACAGTAGATTATCTTTTTTTAAAGCTATGAAAGTACGATACTTTACCACGCTATGAAGCAAGCTATTTCATGTGATAAAAACCAATAGCTCAATTTCTCATAAAAATGGAGTTAGGATCCTTTTTCTCTGAGGTACAGATATATAAAACGAAATTCGTAGTCAAAATTAATTACTATGCGAATATTTTTTTTAAATACAATTTTCGCTATTTTCAGTATCAAATATACCTCAAATAAAAATAACAAAAAGATATTACAAACAACACTATCTTTCGTAAGTGTAGCTTTATGATTATATTCAGTGACGGCGTTAGGAGGCGGCGAACTTGGGCGCCCCGTCCAGAGGTGCTCGAATTGGGGGCGCTAAAACATGAATGTACTAAGTGTTCGGAAAAAGCAGTTAATTAAATGACAAAACAATTAAATGCGATATCTATGCAGAGGTAACATAAAAAATATTACCGAATAGTAAAAATACCGAAATCTAAAGGTGACGAAAATATTGTACTAAAATTATTAATGCCAAAAGGTAAGCGTAAAAATAATGTGACCGAAATTTAAGAATGCCAAATATTCAAGATGCCAAAAATACTAATTTTTCTTACAATACAAGAAAAGTAAAGAGTGTCTTAGACTGCATGTTATTATTGGTAATCGGAAAAAAAAGCCTCGGAAATAAAAGCCTGGAAAAAAATTCGATGGAAAAAAAGCCGCGAAAAAAAATGCCGTAGAAAAAAAAAGGCGGGGAAGAAAAAGCCGCAGAAAAAAGACGAAAACATTTCATTATAAACAATAATAATTTTGTTTTTTTATAATAAACATTATTGGTTAGGCTGGTTTAGTTCAGTTGTCTGCTTTTATCGTTTTTTTAATAACATTAAGACCGGTTAGTTTAATAAAGTAAATAAATAAAACATTTTTTAAGTTATAATAATCTCCTTTACGCGAAACGCGCATTTTTGTCTTTAAACGTTGCTTACGATAATTTTTTTAGAAATTCAACAATAAAACTTCCTTGAACTTGATGCTGATTATAAATTTGGAGCAGTTTGTAAAGTATCTACCTAGTTTACAAAGGGTTTTATGCCACATTATATACTGGGTATAATCTATATATCTATATTACATATAATAAAACTGTAGAAATGTATATGTTTGTGCGCGCATCACATGAAAACTACTGATCCTATTCGAATGCGGCTTTGAAAGACGTATTTGCCTTTTTTCAACTTAACATCTGGTGTATAAAACTTTCTCCCCCCACTCCTTTAACGGGGTGAAGAAAGAAATTTTTATACAAAAATCAACACGCCACGCGAACGACGTCGCGGGTACATCGAAATAGAACCCAAAAATGTGGTTAGATTTTTTTGTCCGCCT
Organism: Altica lythri; assembly: GCA_964028335.1. Lineage (NCBI taxonomy): Eukaryota > Metazoa > Arthropoda > Insecta > Coleoptera > Chrysomelidae > Altica > Altica lythri. The sequence goes on along the minus strand of OZ034804.1, from coordinate 44,410,223 downwards.
GTCTGTCTGTATGTTTGTGCGCGCATCACATGAAAACTACTGATCCGATTCGAATGCGGTTTTCACAGATGTATCTGGTGTATAAAAACTTCTCTCAAATTCCTTAAACGGGGTGGGGTAAGAAATTTTTATACAACAATCACACGCCACGCGAACGACGTTGCGAGTACAACTAGTATAAACACAAATGGACACCTTTTTTTCAATATGTAGGAAAAATAATATACTTTCATAAATAACCTACCTATTTTAGAAACTATTATAAAAATAATCACAATTTATAAAAAGTTCTTTTTATAAAAGAAAGTTTTTTTTTGGTGATTATAAGTCATATTACTATTATTAAATTATTACTCCCTTGGCAAATAGCGCTTTACAGAGATAGATTACGGCATAGTCCACAGTATAGTCTAAAAAAATTTCTAAATTAGTTTATTTTATTAACAGTTAAAATAATAATTACTGTTGTCACATGTAGAACAAAAAAAAAACTTCTCCCTCGCGTAGTCGATCCCATTATGATAACATAACAGAACTGTCACCTTGACTCATATTCGACGCTTAATCAACTAGGCTACGAACCACATACTTAAACACTTTCAAAATGATAACATGTATACACAATTTATATCATATTTCATATCAATTCAGTATAAATTTCGAAATTTATGTATATACTTAAACACACTTGAAACATGCATTGTCATCCAGTTCTTAGCTATCCTGAAAATTTCAGAGCTCTAGGTAGTCGGGAAATAGGTTTAAATTCGATTACAAAATTCCACGGAATGACACAGAGACAAAGAACACGGTGAAAATATAAAAAACTTTCTAAAAAGAATTTATTTGGCATAAAATCGAGTAAGAAAAAAATCTTAAAACTTGGTACATCCTTAAAAAATTAATTTCACATCATTTGTTATTTTTTTAAAACAAAAAACGATGGTGAAGTCAAAAATCCATTTTCTTAACGACATTTTGTAATTGAGATTGGTTGAAGAAAATGTAAAGTGTAAATTCAGGAATTGCAAATAAACAGCTAACCATATGGTATTTCGAAAATGAAGTTTATGTTGACCGAATAAATTATGCAAATTATTATTAAAAAAACATTATTATTGTTTATAATAAAAATTTTCGGCTTTTTTCTGCAGCTTTTTCTTCCTTGTCATATTTCCTAGATTCGTTATTATTAGCCATGGAGAAACCGATAAACGACCCGACCTTTACACGAAAATGCTAATTTTTGCGAGCGTATAAGAAAAAGAAATTCCGACAGATAAAAGTTTTGAAAAATTTTTTGCCGAAAACAAAAAACTCGACATTCTTACCTCTGGATCTGAAAATTTGGGGAGGGGCGAGCTAGTGCTCAGCCAGCACTGAGGCCACATAATATGACCCATTGTGCATCCTCTCGTGCGTAGGGATATCCTCACCTCAGGCTGTCACCAAGCCTAGTGATTTAAAATAGGTGATGAGGCTCCCGAGGGGGATCTCCCTGACATCGGCTGGTGTAAGCCAGTACTCGCCCAACACGGATCTTCTGATTTCAGAAAAAGCAGAGCAGTCATACATTATATGTTCTACTGATTCCTCTTCTTGTTCGCAGCCTCTGCATAGCGGCGATTCTGTTAATTTCATCCTAAAGAGATGTTGTCGCAATTGGCAGTGACCTGTTAAGATTCCCTCAGCTGTTCGGAGATTTTGTCTGCTCAATACCTTAAACTTTTTTGGTGTTTCCTCGCCAGAATGAAGTAATAACTCTCTGGCCAGTCTACAGTTTGTAGTTTCATCCCAGCACTGTATAAAGTTTTGGTGAGAGTGCTGTTTAAAAAGGTCTACGACAGCGGACAATGTTAGCTTGGTAGATGGGCGAGGGGCGCGAGGGCTAACATATTTGTAGCCCGCAGTCCTCCTTGCTAAATTGTTCGCAATGCGGTTGCCTTTAGAGGTCCCATGTTCTTTGATCCAGCTGAGAGTGGCCACGTTATTTTGGCTGGCCTCAGTTAGAGATTGGTGACATTCTAGAACTAAACTTGAATTGATACGTGGTCTATTCAAGGTCAGTAGTGCTTGCCGGCAGTCTGTGTACCTATATGTTTACATTCCTGCCTGTGCATGTTCCTATTGATTAATTCTTTTGCAGTTATGGTTATGCCTGTGAGTTCTGACTTAACCACACTTGACAAGCCATCCATAGCCCATTTTATTGTTAGGTTCAAGGATCTAGAGTAAATTCCACATCCCACACCTTGCTTTGTTTTTGATCCATCCGTATAGGCGCACAGATCGTTTACTACGTTGGGGTCTGCTGTCTTGTTTGTTAATATTTTGTAGGGTTGGTCAAAGACAAATCTTGGTGCGACGGCATCCGTGTCTGCATTTAAGAGTGGTATCGCCTTTATCGATTCCCTCCTATGGGTGCCAGTCTCTACAGTGGGTTCGATGCCAACTGTGCGAAAGCGTACCATGGTCATCAATGCGACCTCCTTAACAAATATATCAAGGGGGATGAGACCGAGTATGACTTCCATTGCGCTGGTCGGTGTGCTTCGCATGGCTCCTGTTACGAGAAGGCATGCTGATCTTTGTATTTGGATTAATTTTTTTGATAGCTGTCGTTTGTTTCACTTTAGATCACCACACGACAGCACCATATGTTAGCATAGGTCTTATGATTGCCGTGTAGATCCACATGGTGACCTTGGCGGATAATCCCCAGGTATGTCCTATAGTTCGGCGGCAATGCTCATAAGATATAATAGTATATTATGTTACTAGGAGTAGAAGGCCAACATTATTGTTGAGCCCAGATTCTTGCACTGCCGAGGCGCTAGCCGAGGCTGTGCAAACTGGGCGAAACATATAATGGGCCTTCTGCTCCCAGTAACATATACTATTTTTTCTTCAAGCGTAATAATAATATGCATTTTATAAAAAATATAGAAGGCTTTGTTTATATCTCAACTATTTAATTAATACAAACGAAAAATTACATAAAGTGTTACCTATTTATTAACAGTAATATTAAATGTGCAGTTTTGTATACTGCAGTTGTTTAAATTTAAGCCACTGCCACCGCTTTCAGCTTCGACATTTACAATTTTGTCATTGGTATACATCATATTATTAGTAAGTTGATTGTCGATTATTATGTCAGCGATTCCAGAACTATTACTTGGTTGTTCTTGCCAATTAAGTATTTTTTGTGCAGTTTGTGTTTTACTGGAAATGGAATCCTCTAAGTACCCTTCAGCAACACTGGTGGATTTCCATCCACCATGCCGCTTTAAAGCGGTAATATCACCTCCGTTGTCAACTAAAATAGTTGCGGAAGTCCTCCGAAGGCAATGTCCTGTATATTCATGAGGATTTGTTAATTTCAAAAACGTAGCAACGTCTTTTGGTACGTTTGATATTTTGTGGTTACCCATTACCACACGGTGACATTTACCATTCTGGTATTTAATAAAAAATCGCTGCAGGCCAATATCATCCGGACGAAGAGCCGTATACTGTCTTACCAAATTCAAATAAAAATCGCCAATTATATTAAACGACCGTTGTTTTTTGTTTTTTGTGTTTATGATTTTAACCAAAATTAAATTTCCCAAATCTTGGATTTCGCTAGACTTTAAATTAACAAGTTCATCGCATCTAAGGGCTCCTGTGACTCCAAATATTAATATAACCTAAAACAAACGTTGAAATAAATAAAAAAAAAAGCTGGTAGCACCGGGATTAGAACCGCTGACCTTTGCGACCGAAGACAAAAGCTCTGCCACTGAGCTACCGTCATTAAATGTTATAAGTAGGAAATGAGGTAATATTTGCTGTCAAGTTAAATATTGATCTGCTAGTAGATATCACTGTCAACGGTTTAATAAACGTAATAATGATTAAAAAGAAATAAGAAAGTACCTACCTTTGTTGCTAAATAAACATTATTTGGTGCATCCTTGAGAAATTTATCAAATTGATCTTGTGTTAATACTTTTGATTTTTTCGGTGTATAATTTTCCCCTTGGCGCTTTATAAATGCAATTAATTTGCTATATGCTTTTTTTCTTCAAGCGTATAATAATAACTATATTACTTTTTGCAACACAGACCGTAGAAATATCCCATTATTTTACTAGTACAAAAATGAATTTTCATTATTGTACTAATAAAATAATGGGGCGTTGTAATCAAGTAGGTAGAAACTGTCATTTTTAAACTTATTTAATTTGACGTTTGTCTGTTTTGAAAATTTTGTGAAAAATGTCTCAAGAATTGCAATGTAGGTACGCCTCCGGAATTAGTTGAAATAGCTAATTCCAGTATTGAAACTCTAATTCCAACGAAGTCGCGTAAACTGTATGATTTTGCATACGAAAAATTTCTAAAATGGTGCAATGAATATAATGTATAGCAATACACGGAAAACGTTATGCTTGCATACTTCACGAATTTGTCCAGAAAGTTTAAAAGTTCTACTCTATGGGCACAGTATTCAATGATTAAAAGTCAATTAAACATTAAACATAATGTTAAAATAGAAAAATATAGCAAATTAATTGCATTTATAAAGCGCCAAGGGGAAAATTATACACCGAAAAAATCAAAAGTATTAACACAAGATCAATTTGATAAATTTCTCAAGGATGCACCAAATAATGTTTATTTAGCAACAAAGGTAGGTACTTTCTTATTTCTTTTTAATCATTATTACGTTTATTAAACCGTTGACAGTGATATCTACTAGCAGATCAATATTTAACTTGACAGCAAATATTACCTCATTTCCTACTTATAACATTTAATGACGGTAGCTCAGTGGCAGAGCTTTTGTCTTCGGTCGCAAAGGTCAGCGGTTCTAATCCCGGTGCTACCAGCTTTTTTTTTATTTATTTCAACGTTTGTTTTAGGTTATATTAATATTTGGAGTCACAGGAGCCCTTAGATGCGATGAACTTGTTAATTTAAAGTCTAGCGAAATCCAAGATTTGGGAAATTTAATTTTGGTTAAAATCATAAACACAAAAAACAAAAAACAACGGTCGTTTAATATAATTGGCGATTTTTATTTGAATTTGGTAAGACAGTATACGGCTCTTCGTCCGGATGATATTGGCCTGCAGCGATTTTTTATTAAATACCAGAATGGTAAATGTCACCGTGTGGTAATGGGTATCCACAAAATATCAAACGTACCAAAAGACGTTGCTACGTTTTTGAAATTAACAAATCCTCATGAATATACAGGACATTGCCTTCGGAGGACTTCCGCAACTATTTTAGTTGACAACGGAGGTGATATTACCGCTTTAAAGCGGCATGGTGGATGGAAATCCACCAGTGTTGCTGAAGGGTACTTAGAGGATTCCATTTCCAGTAAAACACAAACTGCAAAAAAAATACTTAATTGGCAAGAACAACCAAGTAATAGTTCTGGAATCGCTGACATAATAATCGACAATCAACTTACTAATAATATGATGTATACCAATGACAAAATTGTAAATGTCGAAGCTGAAAGCGGTGGCAGTGGCTTAAATTTAAACAACTGCAGTATACAAAACTGCACATTTAATATTACTGTTAATAAATAGGTAACACTTTATGTAATTTTTCGTTTGTATTAATTAAATAGTTGAGATATAAACAAAGCCTTCTATATTTTTTATAAAATGCATATTATTATTACGCTTGAAGAAAAAATAGTATATGTTACTCGGAGCAGAAGGCCCATTATATGTTTCGCCCAGTTTGCACAGCCTCGGCTAGCCTTCTACTCCTAGTAACATAATATACTATTTAACTCTGCTTACCTTTCGGCATTATTAATTTTTGATAAAAATTGCCCGACCGGAAATGACAAATACGGCCAAACAGTATTGGCATTTCTATTTCATTTTAAAAAGCGCGCATTTTTATAATTGTTATAAAGCTCACGGGGGTAGTCGTAGTTTTGAACTAGGCAACAGCAAACATGACTTAAGCTCCCTGTTATCCTTATGTTACTAGTCAATTATTAATTTTTGAAGTAAAACTTCTTTAGCGACACTATGGGTAACTCAGTAAATCTAACGGACGTGACGTCATTCTAATGTACCGCGTACCGGAAACAAAACCTGATTCAAAATACCTAACACGATTCTGCATGGGCGCCGGCAGCAGGATGCAAGAGGGTGCGCTTGCACCCCCCTGCTATGAAAGAAAATACCTGAATTTACCAGAAAATTATATATTTTTTTAATTTTTTTATTAAATTATTGTTTGAATAAAAACTAAAGGCGTCGCGGTTGCTGTCCAAATCATTCTACATTCAATATATATATATATATATATATATATATATATTAGATCATAATAGTGTGTACATGCAGATGCACCTCCCTGAAAATAATCCTGGCGGCGCTCATGCGATTCTGCCTACTATATTAAATAAAATTAAATCTGTAATTGTATGAATTGACAGCTTGTCATCTTGTCAACCAAAATACATTGCTGGTAAATAGTTTAAATTTGTGTATAAAGTGTTTGTATTAAATATGAATAAACAAAGTGGATTTATTAATGAAGAAAGTGATGAAAAAATATTGAATGAAAATAGTGAGTACCTACTCTATATGCATACATTTTATTTTTGGTGTGTAATTACACTATTTATACCTAATTATTTATACCTACTATTTATACCTAGCTATTTTCGTTTTATAGACTTAAAGAGCTAAAAAGAAAAAGAAATTGTGAACGTCAAAGGGCATATTATAAGCGCCAGAAAAATTTGAAGAAAAATGAAAATGAAAAAAAGACGAGACAGCGACATTCATTATGATTTGATTAAGTAAGTTTATATACATACATACATATTATGATAGTAAATAATTGTTTATACGGAAGCTTTACGTTAAGTAAAAAAGCATGTTGCACGTTTTTGTTCATAAAATAATTATATTCGAAATGTTTTAACACTTTGTTATACTTATTTTAGGTTTGGTTAGGTAGCCATAAAGGCCATAAAACCACTAGTCAGGATGGCTGATCTTTTACCAGCAATAACAGATCCTTCGTAGACGTGAAGAAAACAAACTCAACTCAGGATTTTAAATTTTATGGAATATGCTATAAAATGCTACAAAATGAAATTGTTATCTAACTATCGAAGGCTCTTGTGTTGTATTACAATAAGGTAGATACAACTACAAAATCACACATTCTAAACGTAATGTGTGTATATTTTTAATATCGTTTACCTATTAGTGAAGCAAAACTTCTTTAGGCGCGACTAGGGGTAACTCTAACGTTAGATTCTAACGGAAGATTCTGATGGAAGTAACTGTGTAATTTCAGCTATGGGAGGAGCTTAAATTTTCGAAATTTATTTATGAAATTTTCAAACGGTTTCAAATACATTAATGGTATTCAGAGAGTAAAATCTATGTTTCACATTTTAGTTATCATAAACCTATTATTTCATATATAAAAAATAATGATAACTTTCAAATTCCTATTTCTAATGAATAATATAAATATAACATCTCATTTTTTGTAAAGTATATAGACAATAAATATGATTGAATTGTAATTAAATATTTATTGTCCGATACGTACGTCAACAAGTTTTACTTCAATCGCGCGTAAAGGTTAAACGCACACTCTTTTTTTAATTACATTTTTAAGATGTTGTTTGAGCGTAAAAATCTATAAAAAATTCAGGTGTATAGAAACAAATCTTAAATGAAAACCCTCTTGCTTTTTTTGTACCTTGTGGTTGTCATATTTTTAATCTGGAATTATGTGATGCAGCAACAACGTCTGTGAAATCTATAACTTTTTTTGAAATTTTTAAAAAGTAGTTTACACTATTTCCTGCTTCAAACAATCGTTGGGAAATACTGTTAAATCACGTTAAGATTTTACCGTAAAGAGGCTAAGTGATACTAGTTGGGAAGAAAATATATCCAGTGTACAAATCGTAATACTCAGAATGCTCTAGTCACATTTTCTGAAAGTAAAAAAAGTGATCTTCCCATGGCTCACGAGGCTATCACATTAGTAGATCAATTAAAAGACTTTAGTTTTCTTGTTTCTTTGGTTTAATTCAAATTAATGTTGTCAGTAAATCACTTCAGAAAAGTAATATTGATATTGCAGAATGTCCACATTTCATAAAAAACTATGAAAATTTAGAAAGTTATATAAAGAATGGATTTAAACATGCAATAATAACTGCTAAAGAATTAGCTGAAGAACTTAATATTGAACCAATATCAGGAAAACGAGTAAAACGAGTGAAAAGACAAGATAATGAATTATGTCAAGATGGACTTCACCAGAATAGCAAATCGAAATAAAATTTTTTAATCCACTTTTAGATAGAATTCTAGTTTCAATGAACGAACGTTTGAACAACTAAGTGATTACTCTGAAACTTGGATTTTTTTTCAACATTTATACATTGCCAGATAGAAATGACCTAAAATCATGTACAGATTTTTACTTGCAAATCTGCACATGATTTTAGGTACAGTGAATTCAATTTCTGATATTGATGGTCAGCAACTGTGTGATGATCTAATTATAGGCTAAGAGGCTTTATTGATTCAACAAATTGTGAAAAAAGAATAATATTGCAGCAGAAGAAGTGTTTTTATTCACCAACATTCTATGCAAGAATTGTACCCAAATGTATGGATTGCCTATTAGCCCCGGATGTAGGGGAAATAGTAGTCTTTAATTCAGGAATTTTTGTAACCTGGCCTACATTATAAAGGGAAACATGAAGAACAATCCCCAAGTTCATTAAACAGAAAATGTTTGGTTTTTATTTATTTATGACCTTTCGTAGGTGAAAAATGGGTATTTTTTGTGTTTTTTTAATTTTTTACCTAAAGTAAGTATTGTTATAAGGATTTTTTGTATAAACTATAAAAGTATATTAAAGGATCTTTAGTTTGAGCCATAATGCGTTTAATTAAATCTAATTGTTATTGCAAAAATAAATAATAAAGGTTAAAAATAAAAAACCTAATATTTATTGTAAAACTGCTTTTTTGTTTATTTTGGAGGTATAACGTTCAAGCCTACTTAATTCCAAATCGAATAAGATATTGGCGGCCCAGATCGGTTATTTTGTTGCTGAGATATATGAATTTGTTTATCCCGCAACCTTCAACTTTCAGTGCCTATAGGATTGCCCAAAAATGTGGTAGAGGGTTAATTTTAGTCTTATTTTCTTCCTTAAGCCTTTAACTTTTATATTGTGTTGGAAAGTTATAAAAAAATTATTTTTGATCCGTTAAAAACAGTTAAATATGACGATGTAAAATTGCAGTTATAAACAATTAGAGCTGCAGCGCCCCCTACTTATCCTACAATTTTTTAATTTACAGATAATTGTAGCTGACATCAAGACGAAGATTTAAACAAAAAAAAAAGTTTTTTAAGACCAATGGGAGCCGAGTTAGCATAATTTTTTCAAAAAATTACAGCGACTTTATTTATAACAATTAAGAAATTAATCTGGCGGTTTTTGTTAATGAAAGATCTATTTTTTTAATTAATTATAATTATTTACAATTAAAAGCGTTTTTTGTAATAAAAAATGACAAATAAAGTTGACCTCTTTTCAAGTGACGGCACAGTTATAGTGGTGGGGATCTCTTTGGCGATGCAAAGAAAACTAAATTCGCAACTTCGAATTGGAGACGCTCGGAAAAAATTGTTATATCTCAGTGAAAAATGAACCGATTTTGATCATTATTTTTTTTATCTGGGGTAGCTCGTGGAAATAATAGCATCTGAAATACTTTCACTCTTCAAAAACTACCCCCAACCCCTCTAATTATGTTTTTTTTTCAATAATTTTTTTTTCGTCTTTTACTTTTACAATATTATTTAACATAATATACTACCCAATTATTATTGAGAACGTTTCTTATAAAAGATCTTCATTGGTTTTATAAAACTTTTGTTTTGTTTAAATCTGCGTCTTGATGTCAGCTACAATTATCTGTAAATTAAAAAATTGTAGGATAAGTAGGGGGCGCTGCAGCTCTAATTGTTTATAACTGCAATTTTACATCGTCATAATTAACTGTTTTAAACGCATCAAAAATATTTTTTTCATAATTTTCCAACACAATATGAAAGTTAAAGGCTTAACGAAGAAAATAAGACTAAAATTAACCCTCTACCACATTTTTGGGCAATCCTATAGGCACTGAAAGTTGAAGGTTGCGGGATAAACAAATTCATATATCTCAGCAACAAAATAACCGATCTGGGCCCCCAATATCTTATTCGATTTGAAATTAAGTAGGCTTGAACGTTATACATCCAAAATAAACAAAAAAGCAATTTTACAATAAATATTAGGTTTTTTGTTTTTAACCTTTATTATTTATTTTTGCAATAACAATTAGATTTAATTAAACGCATTATGGCTCAAACTAAAGATCCTTTAATATACTTTTATAGTTTATACAAAAAATCCTTATAACAATACTTACTTTAGGTAAAAAATTAAAAAAACACAAAAAATACCCATTTTTCACCTACGAAAGGTCATAAATAAATAAAAACCAAACATTTTCTGTTTAATGAACTTGGGGATTGTTCTTCATGTTTCCCTTTATAATGTAGGCCAGGTTACAAAAATTCCTGAATTAAAGCCCGAAATCATCCTTATTCTCCCCTGCAGCCTGGGCTATAAAGATTTTGCAGAAAAGAAGGCACAGTGAGTTAATTTTATATAATAAATTCGTGATAAATTTAATGGTTTGATAAATTTGTATTGCAAGAGACTTACAAATAATGTTTTTGTTGATTGTAAATTTGAATAGAAGTTGTGTACGAATTGGTTTGTAAAAAAAAATTAGTCATTCTAAAACCCCACCATTAGTAGACTAAGATAAACAATATTGGTTAAAGAGTGTTTAAAGTCTGAGTCCATAAATCCGGACTTTTTCTGGACTCTCACATTAGGCGGCGATTTTAGAATCTATTGTTTAAATTTAAATAGTATATTGTGTGGCAAGGGATGAAACAAGACGATTTCTGACCAGGGCGAGAGTCGACTACCCGAACGAAGCGAGGGCTGTCTTCGCCCGGTCAGAAATCGTCTTTGTTTCATCCCGTGCCACACACTATATTTTTCATATCACATGCATTGAAACAGCGAGTTTTGATCTCTGAAGCCAATTGAAGTAAGACTATTTCAGACAAATAGCGTAGTAATATCTTGACAACTAGTGATGAGCGAGACTGGTCTTGGTCTTGCGGTCTTGGTCTTGGTCTTGCAGAAAATGCAAGACCAAGACCAAGACCCACTTCAGGCTGCAAGATCAAGACCAAGACCGAGCAGTGCAAGACTTATGCAAGACCAAGACTTAGCATTGCAAGACTTACGCAAGACCAAGACCAAGCCTGCAAGAGTCTTGCGGTCTTGCGTTTTTAAATATATAAACCGAAAAATAAAGCAGCCACGGATTATTTTAAAATCTAACCTTTTTACTAAGCACAACTTATGGTAACGATCTAAAAACAAAATAAAACCTCCGCAGATATTTTTAACCCTAACTCATTTACTAACCACAACCTGTGTTAACGAAGTATTTTTTTGTTCATATATGTATATTTTAACCTAAGGAATCCGACCTCAAGTTTTTGTGCAATACTCATAAATCACTGTGTATATTATAAAGAACCTAGGATGACGCTTTATATTATCAGAATATGCATCTTATTACAATATCTAAAGGGCATACCTATGGCCATAATAACATTAAAAAATATTTTTCTTTCGTTCAATACTAATAAAATCATATCGCTTTATTTTAATTAAGAATTAACCTTGTAATGTATTTTAAAAGAGTTTATTTGCGACGATTTTGGGCATTTTAAATTTCTAGAAACCTTTCAAATGGCACAATGTTTTTAGAACAAATAATAATATCAATAATTACGATACCCTTAAACAGGGGCGCTTCCGAATTGGGCCGGCTACCTGCTATAATCCCCGGTCAGCAAAATGTAATTAAAGGGTACTTTAACCGTAATCCTCTTATCGGTGAAGATGGGCCGTAATTCTTTCTAACATTATTTTGAATTTTGTCATTGGTAATAATTGTAAATATAACTAAGTAGGGGTAAAAGTCGTTGCAAGCCGATTGTTTTCAAAAATTTTCAAAAAAATTAAGGCCGGAAGTAGCACGAAGACAGAATTATTTAGAAACGATGATAAACAAGCGAAATGCGGGCGAAATAACGACATTAGAATTCATTAAATCTGTATGTTACAAATATGCTCCAAAGTAAATGTATAATTTTAATTCTTTAAAAAAATTACCGCATATATGTTATCTTGACTGTTTATGTTTTCCAAAAAAATATAATTTTATATTATGTAAAATAGGCTAGGTTTCTGACGTCAAACATATTGTTTAAATAAGTATAAATTGTAAATTGTAGATTGATAAATAAAAAAAAAATGAAATAACTTCTTTTATTAAAATGAATCTTGTCTATTGTTATTCGTAATAAAATTTATTATAAGTATAAAATTTCAAACAATCTATTTATTTCTTAAAAATCAATATTCATTTTACCCATATCTCCCTTATTTTAGAAAATATTACAAAATAAAGGGTTCCAAAATATCTATATTTAACCACCTATATCTGCAACTGCTGATAGGACGACAATGGATTATCTTAATTGCATCGGCCCAATTCAGATGTCCGCTTGCGAAACCCTACTGTGAGTCGGCCCAACTACGACCTGCCGTAAACAGAGCCATAAATCACCAAACAATAGAAAAGCAGCCGGCGGCGGCCGATTAGGCAAAAGGAACAATTTATATTATTTTATTAGACTTTGCAAAGAGTGTTGAATATTGGGGTTGTAAATAAACATACCAACATTTTTTTGTTAAATTATTATTTTAGAATCAGTTAAGTATGAAGGCGCCTAAAATAGTCTAATCTGTCCTTCATAGGAATTGCAATTGTTATTAACAAAATAAGATAAAAAAAAGATATATTTTTTTAATAACTCGAAAAATATTAATATTCAGGCAATTTTGAAAAAAGCTCATAAAGAGGAGGTAATTTCCGAAAAAAAAGTCCGTCCTCCCGGAACTCTATCTCCATTATTTATAATTTTAATTTGACGTTAAAAATAGGGCTCCGCGCGGCTATTACGGCATGCGCGCGCCACCGCTAAACGGGGTTTATCAGATAACATATTTTTTTTATGAGATAAAACGTTATTTTAAAAATTTGAAAAAATTCCAGTATTTTCCTAACACTTAAAAGAATCTAAATCAGTTTGAAAAAACATTTTACAATACTTTAGGTATCAAAAAATAATTAATCCCTTCTTTACACTTAGTTTTTAGTAAAATCTAAGCTTTACTTCAGCATTAAAATTCTACAGCAGATTACAAACAATAAATCAAGCGTATAATAAAAGTACTTTTACAGATAATCTAGGTACCTGAGGGACGTACGTTCACAATGGAATATTTTCAAAAAGCAATAAAAGAATATCACACTTTTAACAGGATCTGTAAGTAGTTAAAGTACAGATTATTTTGTTTCATGTTCAATCTCAACTCAATCCTTATTTCAAAATAAACCACAATAGATTATAAAAATTTTGTCTGTTATACGAGAAATGTATTTTTCCTGAAATTCGTGACACAGTGGCGTATCGAAAATTATTTATTTTATTTAAATATTTGATGAGTGATTATTAGATATAATCAGGGCCAGCGTTACATAACTTTTTGACCTGTGAAAATTAGATTTTGACGGCCCCATTGAACTCACTTATGTTAAATTATCGACATTTCAGGTTTTAGAATTTTTTTATACTTTTCCTTATATGTATAAAAATATTTTGGTTAAAGAGTCCCTTACATGGAAACAGCGGGCCGTCCATAAATCTGAACCTTTCCTTGAACCTCACAGTAGCCGATGATATGCACTCATGAGTTTACAATCTATTGTTTAAATATAAAAAATATATATGTTATTATTTTTTTACAAATAAAAATAAATAAGTACCAGAAACGTAAAGATATTTTTTTGTGATTTCAACCATTTAATACTTAATACTTAACAAGCGCTAGAGGTATTTTTTAGAACGTTTTTATCTTTTCGTCGTGTTCTTTGTCTCTTTGTCTTTCTCTTTGTGTTTCTGTTTGTCATTCCGGGTGGAATTTTGTAATTGAATTTAAACCTATTTTCCGAATATTTAGAGCTCTAAAATTTTCAGCATAGCTAAAAACTGGATGACAATGAATGTTTCAAGTGTGTTTAGGCCTGTACATAGAGATATTGACACAATTTCAAGAAATTCTAAATTTTATGTGGTAAAATAGAAAGTTTTTTATTTTCGTCGTGTTCTTTGTCTCTGTCATTCGGAGTGAAATTTTGTAATCGAATTTAAACCTATTTTCCGACCACTTAAAGGATAGGAATAACAACTAAAAACAGCATAGGAAAGAAATAGACAGTTGAAGGCGTGGAAATTGGTTGCTTAGTGGTTGAATGTGATCTCAAAAAAAAAAAAATGTAAGTTCCATTCCATTCAACTTACGTTATTATAAAAATTTCAATGTGGAATTTAAAGTAGGTAATTGAATTGATTTAATTATAATTTTCTATTATTGCCTCTAAATTTTCAGCCTTCAATTCTAGTACTTTAACTTTAGATGCTAAACAAGAATTGTCAATACAAACTTGTGGAGTGTTGAGTGCATCCAAGTTAATTTTAATTCATTATTCTGATTTAGTAATTACGACTCTAGAGCATAATTTAATGGCACTCCGCGATTTTTGAAGTGAAAACTTCTTTAACGGCGTTGTGCACTTTTTGTGATGTTTAAAAAATGTTAAACTCGCGTCACGAAGCGTGACCTGATAGAAAATTCGTAAAAAACGGAGTAGTCATGCAAGCTATATATATACGGATTTTTTACTTGATCTAACAGATTATCATTTCAAATCTACGGACTTGAATTGATCTACAGATCTATTGATTATTATTTCATTCATTTAAATTGATTTTGGATCAGTGCAAATAAAGGCGATACCACTCTTACAAACTTACACGGATGCCGTCGTACCAAGATTTGTCTTTGACAAACCCTACAAAATATTAACAAACAAGGCAGCAGACCCCAACGTAGTGAACGCTCTGAGCGCCTACACGGATGGACCAAAACCAAAGCAAGGTGTGGGATATGGAATCTACTCTAGATCCTTGAACCTAAAAATGAAATGGGCTATGGATGGCTTGTCAAGTGTGCTTCAGTCAGAACTCACAGGCATAACCATAGCTTCAAAAGAAGTAATCAATTGAAACATCACAGACAGGAATGTAAATATTTACACAGACTGCCGACAAGCACTACTGACCCTAAATAGACCACGTATCACATCAAGTTTAGTACTAGAATGTCACCAATCTCTAACTGAGGCCAACCAGAATAACGTGGTCACTCTGAGCTGGATCAGAGGACATGGGAACTGTAAAAGCAACCGCATTGCGAACAATTTAGCAAGGAGGGCTGCGAGCTACAAATATGTTAGTACTCGCTCATTACCAAGCTAAAATTATCCGCTGTCGTGGACCTTATCTAACAGCACTTTCACCAAAACTTTATACAGTGCTGGGATGAAACTACGAACTGTACACTGACCAGAGAGTTATTACCTCATCGTGGAGAGGAAACAGCAAAAAAGTTTAAGGCATTGACTAAACAAAATCTCCGAACAGCTGTGGGAATCTTAACAGGTCGCTGCCAATTGCGACAACATGTCTTTAGGATGAAGTTAGCAGAATCGCCGCGATGGAGAGGCTGCGAACAAGAAGTGGAAACAGTAGAACATATAATGTGTGATTGCTCTACCTTTTCTGAAACTAGAAGATCCGTGTTGGGCGAGTACCTATTGGCTAACACCAGTAGATGTCAGGGAGATCCCCCTCGGGAGCCGCATCACCTATTTTAAATCTGTAAGCCTGGTGACAGCCTGAGGTGGGGATATCAATACACACGGGAGGATGCACAATGGGCCATATGATGACTACTAAATATTTCGCATTTAAGCGTGTTTTGTTTGGTTTCAATGTAAAAACGTTTTTAATCTTCGCATTTGATGGTACATTAATTAGAGCTCGTATTGCTTCCTGAATATCAGAGATTACATAGCAACCTGTATTTAACGTTATTTTTTGCAATTTTGATTTATCATTATTATCATAAAGTGCAGGCAGAGCACTAGCTCGCCCCTCCCCAAATTTCCAGATCCAGATCCAGAATCAGTGCAAAAATTGTAAACAAATGCAAAAAATCGCGTTTCCGTAACTTTTTTGGTGTTTGAGATATCAATATCTCGGTTTTATTGAAAATCTTGAAAATTTGAAAAATAGCATTTTTCTGGTTGATTTTTAAAAATTCAAAACGTTTCTGTATCGAGACAAAATTTGGATTAAAAGGCATAAATTTACATTTTAATTTTTTTTCTTGTTTTGTCATATCGAAACTCAAAAAAAACTTGAGTATTTTTTAGAAAAATTGCCATAATTAAATTTCTCAAAAAATTCTTTATCAATTTTAGGTAATTTTTTTAAAATGTGCTTTTATTGTAAAAAATCGCACTTTTTTTGTAAAAATTTGCACATTTTTGTTATAAAGAATGTATTTTTTGTGATTTTTTTAAAATTTCGCTTGTTTTGTCAAAAATATGCATTTTTTGTAAAACTATGGGACATTTTTCTTGTTTTTTAGGATTTTTTTTTAATTTGTAAAGTGCATTTTAAATAAAAATTAAATATGTAACCAATGTCAAAAAACCGCATTTTCATATCTATTTTCGTTGAGTGTTTTTTTGAAACATCGCTGTATTTAAGTTAATTTTGTTTTTTTTTTAAATTTACAATGTAATGTGAATTAAATTTGTAAATAAATATCTCGTTTTTTGATAATTTCCTAAAATCTTATTTTACTTGTTTTTTTAAAGTTTTAAAAATGTGAAAAAGGATTTTAAATAAAAATATTAAATTTCAAATTGAATCCAAAAAACCGCTTTTTGATATCATTTTTGGTTTTCGAAATATAGGTATCTATATTTCCATTTTCCAAATTGTGAAAAACTAAAATTATGAAAATTTACTCATTTTTTGATACTTTTCGACAGTTTCTGTTCCAACAGAAATATCTGATTAAAAAACCAAAAACCGCTTCTTGATTTCAATTTTGATTTTTGAAATATATCGATTATTGTGAAAATACCAACATTCTGCTAATTCACTTAATTTTTGAGATGTCTTAAAACAATTTTTTTATCAGTAGAAAATTTGGATTCAAAAACCGATAACCGTATTTTGATATCTTTTTTGGTTTTCGAGAAATCGATTTCGATTTTTCAAAATTGTGAAAATTTACTCATTTATTTTATATTTTAGAATAGTTTTTGTATCAACAAAAAATTTTGATTTAAAAACCGAAAACCCCATTTTTGGTTTTTGAAATATATCGATATCTCGATTTTTAATCTTGAAAAATAGAAAAACAGCAGTGGTTGTTTTTTGAAATTAAAAAAAAAGTGGAAAAGTTTCTGAATCGAGATGAATTTTCCAATCGAATGCAAAAAACGCATTTTGATACCTTTTTTGGTTTTTGAGATATTATATCGTTTTTTTATGAAGTTCATTTTGGTGCATATAAACAATTTCGGTATTTTTTTACTTATTCTTAAGCTTCTAAACTTATTGGTGATTAATTATTATTATTATCAATAGATATACGGATTTTCTATAGTTCATTTGAAAAGGAATGATAGCACAAATCTTTTTACATAGGAGCTAAAAAGTCTAAATCCAGGGTTGGTCAATGCAGAAAAAATGTAATATTGTATACCTGAATTTTCACTAGACTTTAGTATGACCAACCCGACAAACCAACCCCCATAAAGGTGGCTGACCCAAAGTGGAAAAATTTGTCGAAATTTATGTCAAAATTAGGTGCACTAACCGTTTTTGAAATATTTACAAAAAACCATGGGACCGCCAGCCTTTAACAACCTAGCTGACCCATAATAAAAAAAAATAAAAAACTAGGATTGAATAATCTTTAAATTAAGTGCTAATTAAGTGCTTTTTAAAACACGAAACATAAAATAAAAAATTTAAAAATTAAACGTATTAAAATTGAATATATTGATTGTGTATGGCAAAATGTCACATTTCTTCTTGCACTTTGAACCAAAATGGACATCGGCAGTTTAAGAACAGTTAGAAATCGGTAAAAATTTTTTGTCCCGTAATTATTTTAATGGATAATTCGGAAGGTCACCACTAAAAATTTTTTTTATTTTTTTTTTATCTCGGACCGCTGAGCTGAGACTTGCAACCGGTCATTTCTGGAAATGATGATTAATATAAAAATCACTTTGTCAGAGATTTAAGTGCTCATTAAGTGCAATAGTTTCACGAGCAAAATAAACTGCTAATGAGCAATTTCAACTGAAAATATTTGGCCAAAGTTTTCTTGTTTCTCAACTAAGAGTATCAATCTACACTTTTTAAGCACATAGATCATTAAAATTTTCTTGTAATTCTATTACATACTTAATAATTCTCTCGTCCGAAATGAAATTATTTTTTTATTTTTTTGACCTGGGATCACTGAGCTAATACTTCTTACCGGTCACTTCCAAATATAATAATTATTATAAAAAACTTTTTGTCAAATATTTAAGTGCTCAGTAAGGGCAACAGACTCAATAGCAGAACAAACCGCTGATGAGCCAAGTCAACTAGAAATTCTTAGCCTAAGGGTGCGTTTATGTTGGAGCTGTTATAAGCGACTACAGTGGCGATGAGAGCTGTGACAAAAGCAAAGCTTGTGTACATCTACGCTTTGATGTGTTTATATTAAGAACTTCGATAAGAGCGCCTAGTGTAGGTTTAAACTAATAATGACTGATTCTAAAAAAAATTGTACTATTTTCAAGTGCTGTTAAACAGTAGCTATATTTTAATGCTAGGTTATCACGAGCAAGAAGAACAGCAGAATGTGCATTTGGTATAATGTATTCTAAATGGAGAATTTTATCAACAGAAACTTCTGTAGATGTAGCTGATGATATTGTTAAGTGTATATGTTTACTGCATAATATTATCATAGACAAAGAAGGTATGAAACATCATCTCATAGGAAAACAAACGTTACAACCAAAAAATGCAGCCTTGAACTAGCACTGGAAGACCAAATCAAACCGCAGAAAATATTTATTTAAATTATACTTTTGTCAAAATCCACTATAAATTAATTTTATATAACAAGGTATACGCATGTTGTATTAACTGCCACCTCATTCCACCATTTGTCCAGAACGAACCTATTGTGGTGATTTTTGTCTTTTTGATCCAACAATGGAGATCTAACGAAAATTTCACTTATTAAACATTCAAAATCTATATTTAACGACTCCCGATTTGAGCGAAGAAAAGGTACTAACGCTTTATCACAGCTCTTATCGATGCTCTGGTCGGAATCGTGCCTTAACTCGTAGCTCCAATATAAACACTTGTATGCTACGCACTGTTTTACTTTTCTATGCTTCACTAGGATCGACGCTCGATCGTTTGTCGCAGCTCCAACATAAACGCACCCTTAGTCTTTAACCAAGTGTGTCATTCTGCACTTTCTAAGCACTTAAAAACTGGTACAAATACCTACGAAATAATCCCATAAAATTTCCTTAGTTTTTTTTGCGCGTAGCTCCGGTAATTAATTGACTTTTAACTCGACTCAAAACTTCTCTGCCGTTTTTTATTTCTACTCAAAATGAAGCGCACCTATCTGAATTACTCAAAAATTTATACCATTACTTTTCTACTCCAAGACATTTCAACTAAAAAATTCTAACAAGTAAAAAACGTCTCAATAGGTAATAATTTTGTTTATTTAAATTTTTGCTAGAAATGTTCTATCTAAGAGAAAAATTAGAGTAGTAAAACAAAGGAATCAACGAATGTTGAACTAACCTATTTAGCCTTGCTTATTTTAGAGTAGAGATGGAAAACTATCATTATTTTCAACAATTATCTCTAATTGTTATTTCAACTAGTAACAATTTTCAAAAAATTATCAATTTTTCTATTAAACAATATTTATTTTCAACACTTTTTGTACATCAAATTTAGTTGTACTTAACATAGTTAACATTTTTTATAACTGACCGGTTGCAAGTCTCAGCTCAGGGGTCCGAGTTAAAAAAAAATAAAAAAAATTTTTGGTGGTGACCTTCCGAATTATCCATTAAAAAAATTACGGGACAAAAAATTTTTACCGATTTCTAACTGTACTTAAACTGCCGATGCCCATTTTGGTTCAAAGGGTAAGAAGAAATGTGACATTTTGCCATACACAATCAATATATTCAATTTTAATACGTTTAATTTTTAAATTTTTTATTTTATGTTTCGTGTTTTAAAAAGCACTTAATTAGCACTTAATTTAAAGATTATTCAATCCTAGTTTTTTGTTTTTTTTTATTATGGGTCAGCTAGAGCTAGGTTGTTAAAGGCTGGCGGTCCCATGGTTTTTTGTAAATATTTCAAAAACGGTTAGTGCACCTAATTTTTGTACCTAAATAGCACCTAAAAAGCACCTAATTTTGATATAAATTTCGATAAATTTCTCTACTTTGGGTCAGCCACCTTTATGGGGGTCACAAACCACAAATACAATAGATCATAAAATGCAAATGAGCGAACCCTAAGCGATTAACCAATAATTGAATGCCTCAGTGACGGAGAACATAAAATTACTTTAATATAAAAAAACTAAAATGTCAATATTAAGTATAAACATTTATTTTTATAAAAATACTAAATATTGGTTTAGGACATTCTTTACAATTTAATAATAAATATATTAGGGGGATTAGCGTCATATAAACTTAATTAGTAATAATAATATATAATTACATACCTAAATATATAAGTTATCTTCTTCCGATAAAGGGGCATCATCATCATCAGTTTCTTCATTTCCCACAGAAATAATAATTGGTTCTATTGTTTCCTCTATTAACAAATCGAGTTTCCAGAATTTTTCTTCCTCTGCTATGACATGTCTTATAGCTTTTTGCCAATTGTTAGATGAAATTTTTGATATGGAGGCAGATAATAGTTGACGACCATCTTGAAGTTTAAATGTTGTATTATTTCTCGCGACATATCCCTTTATTTGAGCCCAGATTAATTCTATGGGGTTAAATTCACAGTGATAAGGTGGTAATCGCAACAATTTAACTCCATGTTCTGTTGCTATTTCATCTACACTATACACTTCTTAAATTTTGGTGAATGTTGTTTGCATAACTGCAATAACTCTTTTTTGAGTAAACCTTCTTCTTCTTCAGATTAATTCTATGGGGTTAAGTTCACAGTGATAAGGTGGTAATCGCAACAATTTAACTCCATGTTCTGTTGCTATTTCATCTACACTATACACTTCTTAAATTTTGGTGAATGTTGTTTGCATAACTGCAATAACTCTTTTTTGATTAAACCTTCTTCTTGCACTACTATTTCTTTCATTATTAGCCAATCCAAGAGTTCTTGCTTTCTTCACTTAGTGTTAGGTAACGGCTTCCTTAATCTTGAATGGTAACTGGCATTGTCCATGACTATTACAGAATTGGTTGGTAATAAATCTATCATTTGACTGAAATATTCCTCGAAAACATCAGCAGTCATTTCTTCATGGTAGTCTTTCGTAGAATTTGAAATAAAATCTAACAAGCCTCCATTAACAAATCCTTTATCTCCTCCTATATGAGTAATAATTAAACGGCGACCTTTACCATTCGGAAATTTGAAGCCAGTAGACAAACCTTCTATAAATGCTTGACGAGCATTTGTAACCAGTTTATCTTGCCAAACTTTATTTACAAAATGCCCTTCATTTATCCATGTTTCATCTTAATAAAAAATATTTTTGCCTTCTTTCCTCAATTTTCAAATTTCCCTTAAATATTGCCTCCTCCAACAAACAATTTCTTCTTTCTCTATGAGCGCAGATTTTCTATTGGTACTCTCATAAATGAATCCTAATTTACGTAAAGTTTTCCACAATTTGTCTCTTTTAATGTTTGGCAAAGATTCGTCTTCATTAGCGTCTACTAAAAGTTTATCCAAAGTAGGAATCTTTTTTTGTAAACAAAATGAATGAACTTTTCTTCGAATCAATTGTTTCATAGTATGGGTTTTCTCCCTGTTGACGTTTTAGGTGCTTCTGTAATACTTCCACTCTTTTGTTGCTTTAAAAGTCTATAAATAGTTGCTTCACCAACTCCGGTTATATCTGAACACTTAGAAACTATACTCCGGACAATACTAGTAAAATGTTCATGCACAAGAGCATCATGTACATTTAACACTAAAGTTTTCATTGGCACGGTTAAATGACACTTTAATTTCACAGGAGTAAAATTAGACGTTTGTGCCATTTTTACTACACAAGTTCACTTATTAATATCGCTTTTTATTATATAACTATAACAATTCGGCGTGTTTTAATCACAGGACTTTACAAACAGAACTTTATATCTTAACTAAAATGATTCATAATCTGCAAAATACTTTCTGCCGATTAGAAATTTTAATCCTTTCTAAGAATGTTGAGGGCTACTTAAATTGATCTTCTTTGAAATTGTAAAAAATATTTTATACCTGTAGAGATTACGTACTTATATCATTTGTTGATTAAAATGACTACAAAATTTAAGACAACAATTGAAATAAATTTGTATGTTTAAAAATTTTTGGTAAAACCTAAACATTTTCAAAACAAATACTGAATATTTTATTTTAGAAAATCTCCGTCACTGATTTATGATGTTATATTGGGTTTTATCTTCAATGCAATAAAATTTTTGCTATCAATCATTTTCAAATGAACTATAACAGGGTATGATCAAACAGATTTTTTTAAGGCCTC
This sequence comes from Altica lythri, assembly GCA_964028335.1. Taxonomy (NCBI): domain Eukaryota; kingdom Metazoa; phylum Arthropoda; class Insecta; order Coleoptera; family Chrysomelidae; genus Altica; species Altica lythri. Next base: position 44,387,212 of record OZ034804.1, on the reverse strand, counting down.
TTAAGGATTTTCAAATTTTTTACCTGGCATCACTGGCGACCGTCCGTCGTCAGTAGACCACCGATGAGGCGCAGGGCGCAGGAGAGAAAGTAACGGCCTCTCTTTTTACTGCGCCGTAATTTAAAATTGTAAAATAATTGTAAAAGTTTTGAAGTGTTAAATTTTTAATCTAATATAAATTGTCAATAAAACGTTTCGTGAAATAAAAACCATTGAACGTTTTAGTTTTAATTGAGCGCTGACTAATGTTGAATACAAAACAATCAAATAATAAATTCTTGCATGTCTTAAAAATATGAGAAAACATATTTTCAATATAAAGCAGATAAAAATCGAAAACAATTGCGTTGTTCAACCAAAAATATCTCGGTCAGTTTTAAACCAACACACGTTAACAACCCAACATTTTAAAGCAAATTTTATATTCTTTTTTTGGTTTGAAAAAATCCCTAAACCTTTTGAAATATTTTAGAAAGTATAGATACATATATAATCCCTATACCAGTCTTAAACCCAAAAGGAAATAGACAAAAAAATGAGTGTGGTAGTCAGTGGGACTGCCGACTGAAGTTATACTTCTATGCACACACCCGGATTCATAAATTTGTATGCGAATAATTTAGCAAAATCATTATATGATATTCGTAGCTATAAACCTCAAAAACCTCCACAAAAACCAAGTGCACACTTTTTTTGTATCTAATTTGCATAATATTCCTGGAGACGAGGTCCATCTTAACCACTAGGTGTTTCGAAGACCATCGTCATTATTATAATCGTATTTATCGACTCAAAAAACCACCGAGTACCATGTGTGCACTGATTTCGTACAGAATTTACATTAAACCCTAGGAGAAGAGGTAAATACCCTAGAGATCAAGTGCCGCGGAGACTTTCGAAATCGTGATATTCGTGTACAGCGACCCCAAAAACCCCGAGTTTATAAATTGAACCCATTTTCAGCAATACTTACCGAATTGTAAGTTTTCTCTCTATTGTCTGTTCGGAATGCACTTTTCGAATGCAGAAATGCAATTTCCCATTTTTAGATTATAAAATATAGCGACAAATTTCCTGATACTTTAACGAATCCAATGCAAAAAACGCATTCCAATCCATCTTACGTTACAAAATTCAGAGGTTTTAGTTTATTTCCTCGACTATTCGTAAAAACTCTGTTTATTTAGCCAACAACCTTAAAAGCATAGAGCAGAATATACTGCAACCATGTGACGGTACTTTAGACTACAATACAATACTCATTACTAAGTAGTATTATTAATATAAAATGCTAAACTTTACTTCACTTACGTGACAGAATTATAAAATAATCTGTCAAATAATCATGTGGTCCGTCACTATGATATTCATACATTAGTTCAGACTGTTTTTTGTATATCTATCCATTTTCAATGTACTGAATGTTGAAACGGTATTCAAAGGACTTATAGTTATGACTAATAACATGTGGTAAATATTCCATCTTTGTTTTTACCGACCAATATACCTTATAAGTGTTTCTGTCTCTTTCTTACTCACACCATTACATATGTAATGATTTTTCCCATTTAACTCTACACAATCTTTTTCTACAGGGTGTACGAATAGAAGTATAACTTCAATATAACTTTAAAAAGATAAATCAATTTAAATTTTTCTTTTAACAATTTAACGGATTAATATTTTTATTTATTATCATAATATACCTATCTCTTTTAAGAGAAATTGTATTCTTTAAAAAAACTTTTCTACTTTATTAAAATTTGGCCTTTTTTTCGAGATATATAAAAAAAATGAAAGGGTGCATTTTCGCCCCAATCATAACGGCACTCCGCGATTTTTAAAGTGAAAACTTCTTTAGCGCCTTCTGCACTTTTTGTGATGGTTAAAAAATGTTAAACTCGCGTCAGTACACGTGACTTTATCGAAAATTCGTAAAACGGAGCGACAGTCAGTTATGCAAGCTTTACGGATTTTTCCGTATATATTTTCGGATATTTTACTTGATCTACGGATTATCATCTAAAGTCCATTTCACCGATTTTGGCCGATGACAGAAATCATACTCGAAGTAAATTTAGAGTTACATCTCTCTCAGATACAGGCAAGTTAGAAATTTAAATGAGGACGTTTGTTTTTTAATACAATACCTACGTAACTGCATCTTGTTTCACCGGTAGATAAAAAGTATTCAATACGGATGTCTTGACTTAATTCACATTCCTAGTAACCGTCATGTACGGCTCGTTGTTGAAGGGTTGAATTTAATAATTATTAATGTCATCTTTTTGTAGATGTCAAACCACACTGATAGTTTCAGAAATTTACGACCTAATTTAGAAAAAAATAAACTCTCCGCCATTGGTAGCTTGGATGACAGTTTAATCTTATTTCAGTGGTTTCTAATATCAAATCGGCCAAAAACGATGAAATGGACTATATACTAATATTATAAAGAGGAAAGGTTTGATTTTTTGTTTGTTTGTTTGAAATGAATAGGCTCCGAAACTACTGGACCGATTTCAAAAATTCTTTCACCGTTGGCAAGCTACACTATTCCCGAGTGACATAGGCTATATTTTATTTTCAAAAAAAATAGTGATCCTTACTAAAATGCCATTAATGTAACCAAAAATGACCTTAATCGCCTGCGCTGAGAATACTATTGATTATAGAATAAAATAATGTACTACGATTTTGAAGAATATATAAATATCTACAAAAAATGCCCCGACAGCATATGTATAACTGTTATAGTTACATCACAATAACTATTTTTTAATTTTTTAAAAGTTTTTATCTTGTTATTAATCCTTATCAAAATAACTTATTTCATAATCACGACAGATATCACAAATTTAGCATGTGCAATGGGACGAGGCTACTTATAAAGGAATTAAAGGACAATTAAGTTGTAGCAACCATTATAACTGAACCACCAGCTGGTCAACTAGCTCATACACTGAGGATACCGATGATCCCAACTGATCTACCAAATCCATTTAAACCGCTTCAATTTCCTATCAAAACATCTTTCGCTTTTACTAATAATAAGTCTCAAGGTCAAACCTTCCAATTAGTAGGGATCGGTTTTCCTCATGGCCAACCGCCTAAGGTGGGTCGGAGCACCTAAAGATCAATTTATTTTGCTGCCAGAAAATAAAACAACATGTAATATTGTTTACAGGGAAGCGTTGACCCAATAAATTTAATGGCTTTTGTTATTTTTCTTTAATCCCCGTGCAAAGCCGGGGCGGGCTGCTAGTTTCAAATATACAGACTTTGATTGTTCTATAGATGTATTGATTATTATTTCAAATCTGCAGAATTTAAGTTGATTTTGAATCAGTGCAAAACTTGTAAACAAACTGCGTTTTCGTAACTTTTTTGTTGTTTGAGATATCGATATCGGGTTTTTTTGAGAATCTTGGAAATTTGAAAAAAAAAACTTTTTTTGGTTGATTTTGATGATTTTTGGAAAATCAAAACGTTTCTTTATCTAGACAAAATCTGGATTAAAATGAAAAAATTTACATCTTAATATCTTGTTTGGTTTTTGAGATATCGAAACTCAAAAAAAACTTGAGTATTCTTTCGAAAAATTGCCATAATTCACTGAATGTTTAAAATTTTGCAAAAATTTAAATTGCATTAAATTTCTCAAAACATTATTTAAAATTTTTATAAAAAATCAACTTGATATCTCAAGTTTTGGTAAAAATTAAAAAAAAAATCCACTTTTTTTTGTAAAAATCCCTTTTTTTTGTGAAAATTCGCGCATTTTTGTTAAAGAATGCTTTTTTGAGTATTTTTTTTTTAATTTCGCTTTTTTTGTCAAAAATATGCATTTTTTATAAAATTTTGGGATATTTTTCTTGTTTTTTTAGATTTTTTGAATCACTGGGTAGGTGCGGGGTAAGGGTAAGGGGCATGCTTCCATATACGCAATATATAAGAATTGAGGATTCCAACTGTACAAAACCTATATTTTTTGTTTATATCTTTTGAATAATCACTTCTATTTGCTCATTTTCTTTTGAAAATGTTGTAAGAACGAAAGTTTTATAGCAATATTAGATTTGACATATTTTACTGTTTATAAAACTTTATTAAAAACTAGTTGTACTCGCGACGTCGTTCGCGTGGCGTGTGATTGCTGTATAAAAATTTCTCCCCCCACCCCGTTAAAGGAATGAGAGAGAAATTTTTATACACCAGATGTTAAGTTGAAAGAAGACAAATACATCCGTGAAAACCGCATTCGAATCGGATTAGTATTTTTCATGTGATGCGCGCACAAACATACAGAGAGACGGACAAAAAAATCTAACCACATTTTTGGGTTCTATTTCGATGTACCCGCGACGTCGTTCGCGTGGCGTGTTGATTTTTGTATAAAAATTTCTTTCCTCACCCCGTTAAAGCGGTGGGGGGAAATTTTTTTACACCAGATGTTAAGTTGAAAGAAGACAAATACGTCTATGAAAACCGCATTTGAATCGGATCAGTAGTTTTCATGTGATGCGCGCACAAACAGACAAACCAAAAACTAACCACATTTTTGGGTTCTATATCGATGTAGTAACACCCCCTGCTAATTATTTTCTAAATATCTTTAATGTACAGAATTTTCAATTTTACAGTTTTATTATATGTACCTATAGATTATTTTAATTTTTAAAAGAGACGTGACAACAGCGACAATAATTATATTCGTTAACTGTTAAGTATATATAACCTCAAAAATATGCATGAAAGTAAGTACAATACAAACAAGAATGTTTAAAATGTTCCCAAAACATCTTAGTTCATATAAATAAATGCTAAAATGTATTTTTTTTATTACAAATAACCTATCGCATTATTTTTGACTAGTTGTACTCGCAACGTCGTTCGCATGGCGTGTGATTGTTGTATAAAAATTTCTTACCCCACCCCATTTAAAGAATGGGAGAGAAATTTTTATACACCAGATGTTAAGTTGAAAGAAGACAAATACATCGGTGAAAACCGCATTTGAATCTGATCAGTAGTTTTCATGTGATGCGCGCCTTCCTACAGTTTTATTGTATATATGGATATAGATTTTGCTCGTCTACTGCATAACCCTTTGAATAAAACCTCAACCATAATCAGAGACAATATAAAATAAGTATATTACATAGTCCATTTCATCGTTTTTGGCCGATTTGATATTAGAAACCACTGAAATAAGATTAAACTGTCATCCAAGCTACCAATGGCGGAGAGTTTATTTTTTTCTAAATTAGGTCGTATATTTCTGAAACTATCAGTGTGGTTTGACATCTACAAAAATATGACATTAATAATTATTAAATTCAACCCTTCAACAACCAGCCGTACATGACGGTTACTAGGAATGTGAATTAAGTCAAGACATCCGTATTGAATACTTTTTATCTACCGGTGAAACAAGATGCAGTTACGTAGGTGTTGTATTAAAAAACAAACGTCCTCATTTAAATTTCTTGCCTGTACCTGAGAGAGATGTAACTCTAAATTTACTTCGAGTATGATTTCTGTTATCGGCCAAAATCGGTGAAATGGACTTATAATAAATATATTATCTCTGATCATAATCACGCGTCGGCTGCCAATGCGATGTTGCCACATCTTTGTCAATGTTTCCAAATATACTATAGTATTATTATATTAATGAGAGACAACATAACTTTAACAATTAATTGTTAATTAACCGAGCGGTAAAGTTTGCTGGTTTTAATATAATATTTTAATATAAGTATAAAATTTACGTATAAAAACAATATCATAGTTTTTTCTGCATTTTTGGTGACTTTGTGCACATTCCAATTGCCCACCCTATATAACTCTGTATTAAATTGTGATTTTATATATTTAGTTTAGTCAACATCTTGAAAAACGTGAAAAATAGTGATAAAGGTCCTAAAAATATGAGCGATAGCTCATTCAATCCGGAATGACAATTAGAAAAAGGTGTTTTGAGGATTTTACAGCATGCAAAAAATTCCAATTGTTATTAACAAATTAAGACGAAAAAAAAAACAGGTATTTCGTTTTTTGCTTATAACTCGAGAAATATGAAGAGTTAAGGAATTTTAAAAAAAAGATTCTTAAAGAGGAGAAAATTTCCAATAAAAAAAGTCCCAACTTCCGGAACTCTATCTTCATTATTTATAATTTTAATTTGACGTTGAAAATAGGGTTCCGCTCGGCTTTTACGGCATTCGCCGTTAATTAACAATTGAATAACTTATTAAAAAATAGTGACAAAATATTTTTTCTAACTGAATTATATTCTTTCAAATGTTAGGAAAATACTAGAATTTTTTCAAATTTTTAAAATCACATTTTATGTCATAAAAAAATATTTTTTCTGATAAACCGAGCGGAGCCCTATTTTCAACGTCAAATTAAAATTTATAAATAATGGAGATAGAGTTCCGGGAGTCGGGACTTTTTTATTGTAAATTTCCTTCTCTTTAAGATTTTTTTTAATTCCTTAACTCACCATATTTCTCGAATTATAAGCAAAAAACGAAATGTGTTTTTTTTTCGGCTTAATTTGTTAATAACAATTGGAATTTTTTTCATACTGTAAAATCCTCAAAACACTTTTTCTAATTGTCATTCCGGATCGAATGAGCTATCGCTCATATTTTTAGGACCTTTATCACCATTTTTCACGTTTTTTAAGATGTTGACTAGACTAATTACAAAAAAAAAACGAATCCATCTATTCTTTTATAACCTTCATTTTATACTATTACAGTTTTCCCGATAAAATGTAAATTATCTAAGTTATTACCGAAAAATAGTTTGCAAACAAGGTTGTTCGTTGTTTAATTTGTAAACTTTTAGTTACCAATAACTACAAAAGTACCTATTGACATTTCGAAAGAAACACTTTTGTCTTAAAAGTCACTATTCTAATGATTACCATGTTTTTTTTAAATATTTTCCACAGTTGGTATGGTAACCACTCCCAAAAGAAAGCTCATATGAGCTATTTTCTACCTACTGTCAAAATTTCAAACAAATGAATGCATATAAAAAGAATTGCTAACACAAAACCGTCACTATAACAGTATAACTGTCTTTTAAACGTGTTTTTACTAGAATAGTAGCAAAGTTAAAGCTTTGTATCTGGCCACGTGGTCGGCTTTTACAGCACTCGCGCGCTGCTGCTAAACTATCAGATAAAATACTTTTTTTATGAGATAAAATGTGATTTTAAGAATTTGAAAAAATTCTAGTACTTTCCTAACACTTGAAAGAATCTAATTCAGTTGGAAAAAACATTTTGTTACTATTTTTCAATAAGTTATTCAATTGTTAACTAACAATTTTTTCCTAATCTCTGTTGGCATCAACAATGGGATAAAAGATATAAATAATTGGCCTATTAAAGAAGAGGAAATTTCCAATAAAAATGTCCTAACTCCCGGAATTCTATCTCCATTATTTATAATTTTAATTTGACGTTTCTCCGCTCGTCGGCTGTTACGGCATTCGCGCGCTGCCGCTAAACGGGTTTTATCAGATAAAATATTTTTTTTTATGAGATTTATGTGATTTTAAAAATTTGAAAAAATTTTAATATTTTCCTAACACTTGAAAGAATCTAATTCAGTTGGAAAAAACATTTTGTCACTATTTTTCAATAAGTTATTCAATTGTTAACTAACAAATTTTTTCCTAATCTCTGTTGGCATAAACAATGGGATAAAAGATATAAATAATTGGCCTAAAAATTTGAAACTTCGTGGAGCCCTTTTCATATGTATACTTGTTAATTATGATTTTTCATAACTATTGCGAAGTGCAAGATATTTCATTTTGCAATAGTTATAAAAAATCATAATTAACAAATTAATAAACTTTTATGAAAATTTATCACAGGATCTTGTAAAGTATACATATGAAATGGGCTCCAGAAAGTTTCAAATTTTTATGCCAATTATTTATACCTTTTATCTCATTGTTTATGCCAACAGAGATTAGGAAAAAATTTGTTAGTTAACAATTGAATAACTTATTGAAAAATAGTGACAAAATGTTTTTTCCAACTGAATTAGATTCTTTCAAGTGTTAGGAAAATATTAAAATTTTTTTAAATTTTTAAAATCACATAAATCTCATAAAAAAAAATATTTTATCTGATAAAACCCGTTTAGCGGCAGCGCGCGAATGCCGTAACAGCCGACGAGCGGAGAAACGTCAAATTAAAATTATAAATAATGGAGATAGAATTCCGGGAGTTAGGACATTTTTATTGGAAATTTCCTCCTCTTTAAGAATCTTTTTTTAAAATTCCTTAACTCTTCATATTTCTCAAGTTATAAGCAAAAAACGAAATGCCTTTTTTTTCGTCTTAATTTGTTAATAACAAATGGAATTTTTTGCATGCTGTAAAATCCTCAAAACACCTTTTTCTAATTGTCATTCCGGATCGAATATCTTGCACTTCGCAATAGTTATGAAAAATCATAATTAACAAGTATACATATGAAAAGGGCTCCACGAAGTTTCAAATTTTTAGGCCAATTATTTATATCTTTTATCCCATTGTTGATGCCAACAGAGATTAGGAAAAAATTGTTAGTTAACAATTGAATAACTTATTGAAAAATAGTGACAAAATGTTTTTTCCAACTGAATTAGATTCTTTCAAGTGTTAGGAAAGTACTAGAATTTTTTCAAATTCTTAAAATCACATTTTATCTCATAAAAAAAGTATTTTATCTGATAGTTTAGCAGCAGCGCGCGAGTGCTGTAAAAGCCGACCACGTGGCCAGATACAAAGCTTTAACTTTGCTACTATTCTAGTAAAAACACGTTTAAAAGACAGTTATACTGTTATAGTGACGGTTTTGTGTTAGCAATTCTTTTTATATGCATTCATTTGTTTGAAATTTTGACAGTAGGTAGAAAATAGCTCATATATGAGCTTTCTTTTGGGAGTGGTTACCATACCAACTGTGGAAAATATTAAAAAAAAAAAAACATGGTAATCATTAGAATAGTGACTTTTAAGACAAAAGTGTTTCTTTCGAAATGTCAATAGGTACTTTTGTAGTTATTGGTAACTAAAAGTTTACAAATTAAACAACGAACAACCTTGTTTGCAAACGATTTTTCGGTAATAACTTAGATAATTTACATTTTATCGGGAAAACTGTAATAATATAAAATGAAGGTTATAAAAGAAAATATGGATTCGTTTTTTTTTTGTAATTAGTCTAGTCAACATCTTAAAAAACGTGAAAAATGGTGATAAAGGTCCTAAAAATATGAGCGATACCTCATTCGATCCGGAATGACAATTAGAAAACGTGTTTTGAGGATTTTACAGTATGCAAAAAATTCCAATTGTTATTAACAAATTAAGACGAAAACAAAGGACATTTCGTTTTTTGCTTATAATTCGAGAAATATGAGTTAAGGAATTAAAAAAAAAAATTTTTAAAGAGAAGGAAATTTACAATAAAAATGTCCCGACTCCCGGAACTCTATCTCCATTATTTATAAATTTTAATTTGACGTTGAAAATTTTGATATCATTTTTGATTTTCGAAATAAATCTATATTTCGATTTTTCAAAATTGTGAAAAACCACAATTAAGAAAATTTACTCATTTTTTTGATACATTTCAAAATTTTAAAACAGTTTTTGTATCAACAGAAAAATTTGATTTAAAAACCAAAAACCGCATTTTGATATCAATTTTGGTTTTCGAAATAATATATCGATATCTCGATTTTTCAAAATTGTGAAAACTGCAACCCGTTGATTTTTTTATATAAAATGACCAATAAAACAATTCATGAAATAAAAACCCTTGAAGGTTTTATTTTTAATTGTATACTCATTGCTATTGAACACAAAACAATCAATTTTAAACATTTTTCTACGCACTTCCAAGAGAAACGTTATTTTATACTTACGTTTTACGCTGTACGAACCATCAGTATACCAACTATCACGAAGCAAACCAAAAACTAACTAACTGCGTTTTTTTTACATATCGGTTCCTCTGATTCTGTCGAGACAAGCATCAGGTGCGTTTTTAAGGAAAATAAGGATGATTTTGGGCTGTAAATTACAATCCTCAATTCTTATATATTGCGTATATGGAAGCATGCCCCTTACGTTACCCTTACCCCGCAGTCGCCACAGTGAGTCACTGTTACTGGTTATTGCTAACATTCACTAAGCTTCGTCAGGGAATGTAAATAAAAGAATTGATGCAATGCGCTGTTGCTAAAGTTGCATTCGCTATTTGAATATCGTTTTGTTTTCTATCTGCTTAATATGTTAGAAATATGATGCGATTTTATGAAGATACTTTATTATAGATGAATATTGGCAGGCGTTGCCAGTTTTTTTTCTTGTCAAGTCGGGATTTTGAAAGTTTTGAGTGAAAAAAGCGGGATTCTTTCATCGAAAGCGGGACATAGTAAAATACTGTAACGTTTTCCGGGCTTAATAAAACTACGTCGAACGTAACAATTTACTTTTATTAAAAATACCACTAATTAACAACAAATATTCCAAACGTAATCGCAACTACAAAGAATTATCGCTTACAGAATCACTTAATTAATCACTGATTGATAACACAACTAATTATCGCAAACTTTATCGTTTTCTAATTCACTTTACTTATCGCCTGTCTAGTATTAACTTCCCCCATGCGAAAACTTCGCTCGCTTATATATCCGAGAGAGTCAGGTACTGGAATCTTCGAGGCAATTCCCGACGCTCGCGTGGCTTCTAGATCTGGCCTATTGTTCTAAACATTCCCGAATAAAGACAGGGGCGTACCCGGTTCAATTCGTTACACTGCCCCCCTCTTAAGTCTGTTCGTCTCGAACAGGTCAGTTTCCGTTGTAGGGCTGTAGGCGATCAAGATGTACGACCTTCATCTTCGACTTGGGTGTCCTCTGGATTCGATATACTAAATCATTCATCTTTTTGATGACCTTATAAGGACCTTCCCAATTGCTCTGCAGCTTCGGAGATCGCCCTTTCTTCCGAGTGGGATTGTAAAGCCAGACCTGCTCTCCTTCGGTAAATGTGCGCCCACTCATGCCCATGTCGTAACGAGTTTTCATGCGGTCACTTTCGAGTTGGATTTTGTCTCGCACCTCTGCATTGATCGTAAACAACCTTTGGCGAAGTTCTGATACGTAGTCTTCAACTTCCATGGGTTCTTCCTCTGGACACCCGAACAGAAGATCGCTTGGCAACCGTAGTTCCTTTCCAAATACTACGCTGGCAGGCGTTCGTCCGGTCGTCTCATGCACGGCTGATCGATAGGCCATCATAATCAGTGGTATGTGTTGGTCCCAGTCGTCTTGATGTTCGCTGACGAATATGCGTAGATGGCTCTCCAAAGTCTTAAACCGCTCCACCATTCCATCTGATTGTGGATGCAATGGAGTTGTTCTTGTCTTTCGGATACCCAACATTTCACATACCTTCTTAAAGACATGCGATTCAAAATTCCTCCCTTGGTCGGAATGAAGTTCAAGAGGCACTCCAAAACGGCTAAAAAGGTTCTCTACGAGAGCTTCGGCCACCGTGGTCGCTTCTTGGTTGGGTAGAGCGTATGCTTCGGTCCATTTACTGAAGTAGTCTCCCGCAACTAAAATGAACCGGTTTCCTCTCTTGGTTCTTGGAAAAGGACCAGCAACATCAATGGCAATCCGTTCAAAGGGGGCACCTACGTTATACTGTTTCATTGCCCCTCGAGTTCTCGTTCTTCATAGTACCCGACCCAGTAGAATCTCTGCCTCAATTTGTCTACGGTCTTCTTCATACCGAAGTGGCCTCCTGAGGAACCTCCATGAAGTTCAGTCAATACCTCCTCCCGTTTGGATGCCGGCAGAATGATCTGATGTTTTATTTCTTTTCCGTTACTGCTTTCCCATACGCGATTAAGCACCCCATTAACTAACGCGAGACTGTCCCATTGGGCCCAGTAACATTTGAAAGCTTGGCTTTTTGCCGAGATGCTACTCCATTCTGGTCGAGACCCGCTTTCCTTAAACTCGATGATCGACTTGATATCAGGGTCACCCATCTGAGCCTCTCGCAGAGCTTGTGGACTCCAATCATCGGCCGGCTGGACAATCGTTTGCTTGCAACGAACAAGCTCTTTGTCTCTTTCTGCTCTGCTCTGCTACAGTGCCCGCAATCCTTCTTGCAAGGCCTTCTTGAAAGAGCATCGGCATTGTTGTGCAAACGTCCTTTCCGATGTTCAATTTTAAATTGATACTTCTGAAGTCTCTCGATCCATCGCGCGACTTGGCCCTCTGGGTTCTTGAAATTTAAGAGCCAAGTTAAAGAAGCATGATCAGTTCTTAACAGGAATGGTTGTCCATATAAATACTTATGGAAGTGCTCCAACGTCTTCACGATTGCCAAGAGCTCCTTTCGGGTGACGCAGTAATTCTTTTCAGGCTTGGAAAGCGTCTTCGAGAAATACGCTATAACTCTCTCTGCGCCATCTTGGACTTGGGATAATACTCCACCAATTCCCACGTTACTGGCATCCGTGTCCACGATAAACTCGCAACCTGCTCTTGGGTAGGCTAAAATTGGAGCACTACATAAAGCATTTTTCAGGTGGTCGAATGCTTCCTGGCATCTCTGGTTCCATTCAAAAGGCTGGTCCTTCTCGGTAAGTCGATGTAATGGTCGAGCAATATCCGCAAATCCTTGCACAAACCGTCGGTAGTAGGTGCAAAGTCCCAGGTAACTCTGAACCTCATGTTTATCCTGTGGGATTGGCCAGGATCTAACAGCATCGGTCTTGTCAGGGTCAGTTTGAACGCCTTCCGAGGAAATGATGTGTCCCAAATATTTCACCTCCCTTTTAAACAGTTGGCACTTCTTAGGACTTAATTTTAGATTCACGTTGGAAAGCTTTCCAAGAACTTCCTCCAGGTGTTTGAGGTGATCTTCAAAGGTTTTGCTGTAGATAATCACATTATCTAGGTACACTAGGCACGATTTCCAGTGTAGCCCTTGAAGAACAGTCTCCATAAGTCTTTCAAAGGTGGCAGGCGCATTACATAAACCAAATGGCATCACATTGAAGTGCCATAATCCGCTTCCAGTTGAAAATGCTGTTTTCTCTCTATCATCGGGATGGACTTCAACCTGCCAATAACCACTTTTCAAGTCCAATGTTGAGAACCATTTTGCGCCAGCTAATGTGTCCAAAGTATCGTCTATGCGGGGCAAGGGGTAACTGTCCTTTTTAGTAATTTCATTTAGTTTACGATAGTCTACACAAAATCTCGTAGATCCGTCTTTCTTCTTAACTAGGACTATCGGTGATGCCCAAGGACTACTCGACGACTGAATTACCCCTTGTGCCTTCATGTCTTCCAACAGGTTATCAACTTCAGTTTGTTTGGCCAATGGAACTCTTCTAGGAGCCTGTTTGATCGGAGGATGGTCGCCAGTATTTATTCGATGTTGTACCATGTTCGTTCGTCCCAGATCCTTATCACTTGTTGAAAAGGCACGTCGAAATTTGTTTAGCAAATCTCTGACCCGTCTTTTGTCTTCTGGTACCAGATCTTCGACCACACTGTCTATGAAGTCTTTCAAATCCTCGGACTCAATTACTTTTCCGTCATATAGAGTACCTTCCATTTGTGTTTCATTGACCACAGACTTAATTTGCTCGCAATGTCCAATGATTGTCCCTTTCTTCAATTTTTGGTCATAGTTTTTGATGTTTAACAATCTTGCGGGAATCGTGTTTCTTTTAGCCATTATCAAGGTACGTCCGAGTATAATACCATTGTTAACAGTTGCAGAAGCCGGTTCTAATAACCCAATCATGCCTTCCACGCCATTTTCCAATTTTACAGGTGTTACCAGTTCGCTTCTACCTGGGATAATGATGTCTTCTGATAAGATCAGTTGTTTACTTGCGATATCTTTTTCCCTGTTAATCTTCAAAATAAACTCTTCATTTCCCATCTTCATACTTCTCTGGCCGACATCTAACACGACTCCATGGTACTCCATAAAATCCATTCCAATAATAACTGGATCCGATATATCAGCTACAAAAACTTTTTGCGGTATCTTGCGGTTACCAAGTTCAATGTCGACCACTATCTCTCCGCAAACGTCCATTGTTTCGCCATTTGCTGTGGTAATAATGTAGTTCTTAGAAGCATTTAATCTCCAGGTAGGCACAATGTCTCTTCTAACGATGGTATGCGTGGCTCTAGTATCAATGACCATTTGACAAGATTTTCCTGCAACTTTTCCGTCCAGTACAAGGCTGTTCTCTCCACACTGAAGTTGAGACACTTTGAGTTGGACTCGTGGGGCATGGAAAGAACCAGCCAGCTTCTGCCCCTTAAAGCTGGCTACTCGGAGTTTTCCTGATCGGTAGTTCGGCTTTCCTGGCGAGGCGGGAGTCTACACTGCCTCTTTAGGTGTCCAGTTCTTTGGCAGTTGTAGCACCTGAGCTGCCGTCTTGGTGGTGTCGGGGTATTCTGTGCTGCCGTTGATAAATGGACGGTGCTCCTCCAGAAGTTTTTGTAACTCCCGAAACAAATCGCCATCGTGGTCTTCCGCACCTGCACTTACTGATGCTTGTCGTGCTCTTACAAATCCTCTTGCCGTACTTCGTTTGACTGCCTCGAACTCCAGTGCCTTCGATAAGGTCTCTCCCAACGTATTCGGCTTGGCCAGCTTGAGGGTTTGCTGAAGCTCGAGATCACGAACGCCATCGGCAAAAGCATCGACTGCCATACTTTCAAGTACGTCTTCTGTCACAGTCGGGAACGCCAACCTCACTAATCGCGCGATGTCCGTGCTGAATTCCTGCAGCGATTCCCCGGAATTCTGTCGCCGGTTTTTAAATTGTGTTCTGTAGAGGGATGGCATGTACTTATCTCCAAATCTTCGATCCAGATCTTCACACAGATATTCGAAATTCTCCTGTTTGTCATCGGGAATGCTCTGTAGTATCTCTAGGGCGTCTCCTCGTAGCGAGATAATTAATGATGTGGCTCTTTCCTTGCTGTTCCACCCATTCGCCGCAGCAGCCGCATTAAACTGGCGTAGGTAGTTGGCCCAAGATGTTTTGCCATCATAAGTCGGGGCCTTGATTTTAGAAACTGCTCTTACGCTCTCGTTTTGAGAACTGACTTCTTCCCCTTCTACTGGTGAAGCGGAGGACTTGCCCTTTTTCAAATTATTGAATTCTTGCTGT
Organism: Altica lythri; assembly: GCA_964028335.1. Classification (NCBI taxonomy): domain Eukaryota; kingdom Metazoa; phylum Arthropoda; class Insecta; order Coleoptera; family Chrysomelidae; genus Altica; species Altica lythri. Next base: position 44,371,958 of record OZ034804.1, on the reverse strand, counting down.
AATTTTTTGACCTGGAGGTCAATGTCGTCGACAGAATTCTTGATTTGCCTTTCTGTCACCATTCTCTGTTTTTCAATCTCTTCTCTCAATTCGTTTTCCACTTTCTTCACTTTTTCTTCTAATTCTGCCTTGGTGCTTTCTAAATTCTTCTCCAAGGTGTCAAATCCGTTGTCCATCTGCTTCTTTAAATCTTCTTGTGCTGCTTCAATCTTTGTAGTCATTGCTTCAATCTTTGCAGTCATTGCGTCTTGGCTAGCATCCATTTTTGTCACCATTGCGTACTGGCTAGCTTTCAATTCTTCTTGGCTAGCTTTCAATTCTTCTTGGCTAGCTTCCATCTTTGTCACCATTGCGTACTGGCTAGCTTTCAATTCTTCTTGGCTAGCTTCCATCTTTGTCACAATTGCGTACTGGCTAGCTTTCATTTCTTCTTGGCTAGCTTCCATCTTTGTCGATAACTGGCTAATCATTTTAACGAGTTCCTCCATGTTGTCGAGTCTATTTGATTGGCTTCGTGTTTCAACTGGCATGTATGGCTATTTTCAACTATAGAATTTTCCCGAAGTTACGTCAAATGTTCTTGAAGTAACGTCGAATGTCTTTTATTCCAGTAGTCAAGTAGGTGTATAAAGTCACAATCGAGTTATCTCTTCTTTATTCGGAATAGAACTTTCTAGAACGATCTGGAAATCGCACTATCGGTCACGTATTTACACGCACTATTGATCGGTAAAGTCAGTTTTCCGATATGACTTGCAAAATCCAAATAGAATGTTCTGGAGCTTTCTCGAAACTGCACTATTAGTCCCGTATTTGCACGCACTGTTGACGGATAAAGTCAGTTTTTCGATATCACGCGCGGTTGCCGAATAGAATTTTCCAGAAATTTCTCGATCGATGTCGAAAAATCACTTTTCCGTAGCCAAAACAGGGTCCAATGTCCATAAAATCTATCCAATAGCACTTCCGGAATGTCCTTTGTCACGTTCACGCACAAACCCAATCCCACTTCTGACACCAATAGGACTTTTCATCACAATTTTTTTTTGTGCGCATGCGTTTAGCATCCGCCATCTTTTTCGTACTGTTTTTTGTAAACAACTATACTAAAGTGCCACAACCCGTGAAAAAAAAGTTAAAATATTAATTAAAGTCAATTAACTTGTGGAAAGTGGAAATCAAATATTGTAGTACCTAACCCAAAACAACTGGAAAAAATTATTTATGATCCATTATAGTCATGTCGTCTGTACGAAAAGGAACAACAAAACGTTGTTGTTATGGAGTAAGTATGTAAAAGTGATACAGGGTACAAATTATTCAAAACCAATACATACTATTTTATAAATTTACAAAAGACTTCTTTGGAATATCGCAAAAACATTTCATGTATTATAAAAACTACTCAGCATTTACATTTATCTGATTAAAAATTGCATGTACCTATAGCATCAAAATATTAATTATAAATTTTGTAAATGACTCCAATAAGTAATATTCAAAATATATTTTTAATTATTACAAATAATATAACATTATTAATCAAAATAAAATTGTAAATATTAATTTCGTTAATAAGTTTGCAGCTAGTAAACAAATGTTGATGGCTAACCTCTCAATCAGTTCACTTTTTTTCTCTTTTTGCGGATGCCTATGACATTTTAACCACATTTTTAATTGTTCACAGTTATGAGCTTCAACTGAGTTATAAATAAGTGAAGCACCGTAGATGGTTCTTTCCAGTAATTTATTTGTTTGTGGAGATAATATTCCTTGACCATACATTGTTGATGAAAACAGTACGAATTTTTTGAATTACCGCTATTTCAATATGGCGGCTGCGCCTGCGCACGTCATATGATGAAAAGGTCTATTGTAACGTTTTCCGGGCTTAATAAAACTACGTCGAACGTAACAATTTACTTTTATTAAAAATACCACTAATTAACAACAAATATTCCAAACGTAATCGCAACTATATACAAAGAATTATCGCTTACAGAATCACTTAATTTATCACTGATTGATAACACAACTAATTATCGCAAACTTTATCGTTTTCTAATTCACTTTACTTAACGCCTGTCTAGTATTAACTTCCCCTATGCGAAAACTTCGCTCGCTTATAAATATATCCGAGAGAGTCAGGTACTGGAATCTTCGAGGCAATTCCCGACGCTCGCGTGGCTTCTAGATCTGTCCTATTGTTCTAAACATTCCGGAATAAAGACAGGGGCGTACCCGGTACAATTCGTTACAATACGTATTAGACGTATTTTAAAATACGATAACTTGACAATAAGTTGGCAAAAATAGTCATAAAAATGGATTTTAATAAAAGAATGAAATTTTAAGTCCGTCTGTATGGTTTTAGAATTTAAAAACAAAAATTAAAGTCAAAAAAGTTTTATTTATTAGAAAAATTTGGTGTTTCAAATTGTAACTTACAATAAAAAAATAAAATTGTTGTCAATTATTTATAAGGATTATTCATGATATTTCTGTGAAGATTTAACTTCTTTTAGAGTTTTCTTTTTGTCTTTAATAAATATAAAGAACTCTTGACGTCTTGACATGATAGCTCTAGATTAAACTAAATAAGTAATTCTGCCTTCATTAAATTTATGGAGCATTTATTTCTAGCATCCGACCATTTTAAATTCATCTGGGAAAAACGCGTTCAGGAAAGCAGTTTGATGTTGGGATACTTAATATGAAAGACACAAGTTTAAACATAGGTATTCTTGGTATCTTTTTTTAAAAATTGTTGAAATAGCTGGTGCCATTTCTGTGCGGTGGTGGCAGTGGAGACTTTGGTCCGTTCAGATTTAACTAATTTATTTAACATCTGTTTTGTCTGGAAGCCGAAAAACCCATCCTTTAATCTTTGAGTCAACCTTGTGCGAAAGATGCATAATGACTCATGTATTTCTGTTATGACAATATCATTTCCCTGTGACTTTTTTATCACTGCACCAAAAGCACTTATTACAGGCCAGTCCACATCTATCTGTGCCATCCGGACGCACTTTCTTAGCAAGCTGCACAAACGGTTAAGTTATCCCCGAAAGCGGGATAAAGTCTGTCCCGCGCAGGACATTTAATTTTGACTTAAAAATCGGGACGTCCCGCCAAAATCGGGACGTATGGCAACGCTGGCCACACTAACTTGGCTGCATTTTAAATTGCTATTTCAAAATCAGAAATTATTCGCTTCGGTTTTAAATTTAAATTCAAATCTGTACATATTGTGATTAATGTATCAAAAGTACTTTTGTACGATTCCTGTGATTTATTTGTTAACAAACAAAATACTAGAGGAACATAAAAACCATTTTTGTAGCCATGAATAGTAAACATCTGACAAAAATATTTAGAACAGTATTGAAAAGTTCCATCTACATACAAAGAATCTACATTACACAAAAAGTAAAGGTTTGTGAAACAACTAAAAATTGCGGAATTATTTTTCGTAGATAATAAAAAGTTTTCACCTGTATTTGTTTTTAAATTTAAGTTCACTAACACTTGAAGAACTTCTTCCTGTGACTTGGGCAATGATGGTGTGGATTTTCGTCTTGCAGCATAGATATTTCTCGAACGCAAGAAATCTCTTTCGTCGTCAGCGGTAAATTTTTGAAATTTTCCTTCCTCAATTCCTTGTGGACAATCTTAAAAGGTTTTTCACATATATCTTCTAAAGCTTTCCTCTTTGTAGAATTACTAAAAATTTGCCGGTCAACGTGGATATCTGGAGCATGATTATGCTCCACCGATGCTTTTTCAAGAATAACATAATTTTCATCACCTTCCTTTGTGTACACTTTTTGTTGACACCCTTTTTTGATGCATCGCCATCTAACTTTTCCATCTTTAGAGACATATGCCTTTGAATATTTATATTCATTAATTATTATCAATAAAAATTCTCCCCTTTGACTAAAGATAGTCGTTGGATTCGCCATTTAAAAGTAAAACACTAACGGACAAAACTATATCGTAATACTTGCAACTGAAGTGAATAACTGAAAATATTTATATTCTTACTTTCAACTATCATAAAATTTAGATTTAATTTCCGGTCGTTAAGACTTAATCCCCAACTCTCTCGGCGATGGGGCAGCAGGTACTTGGGATTAATGGGCACAGGTAGTTCGTGGGGCAGTTAGATAACTCCCCATATCGGTACCTATGATTCTGTCGAGACAAGATTTTTAAGGGCGTGCGGAATTACAGAACTGCATCAAGATTTTTTATTCTTAAATAAATATATAAATAAATATATACTTTCTAAATATTTCAAACAATTCCAAGAAATCCCACGATCGTTTACTAATATCTGTATCATAATTACTGTCGGGAGACAGAAAAACAAGCAATAAGTATATTCCCTAAATGGTATAATAAAATATTTTATAATCCAGCAATTTTGGTTTCGGTCTCAAAAGTAATAAAATTTTTATCCCTTTAAGATTTTGGTCGGAAAGATTCTGGTTTTACCTAATCTGGTATTAGATTTTGGTCCAAATCCTTCCCAGAATCCTTACCTGGGAATATCAGTAGAGGTAAATTATTACAATATGAAACAAAACAAATACTAAAAGGATAAATTTTATTAAAAAAAATAGACACAATTTTTAAATACTCCAACCTATCAAAAATTACAAAAGTTATAAACAACTAATTAAAAACCAAAAAAAGGATTTGGTTTTTTGCTTATATCTCAAAAACTATACATTTTAAACTGATTAAAATTACTAATAAAATTTTATCGAGGGCTAAAAATACGTACAAAAAGGAGTTCTATTATCTCTGATATATATTTTGCCGCCCCTTGTGATCTCTGCATCTCCTACACGGAGAAAACAAGAAATGTCAAATTTTATAATTTAAAAACTAAAAAAATTTCTATATATTTATTGAGCTTACAGTTTAAAACAATATTCCTATTAAATTATGTATTAAGAATCCGCTTAATGATGATGATAATTAATAAATCAAAGTTTTAAATTACCTTTTGGCGCGATTTTATATTTGCAAAATCGTCGTTAGAAATATTGTTCATAAGTTCTGACTCTATGCACAAAAAAACTAAAGCATTTAGCTTTTCTTGACATAATGTAGATCGTAGATAGTTTTTTAAGCAAGAAAAGCTTCTCTCACCCGAACAATTTGTCGCTGGTGCTTTATCCACGTTTGGATAAATGTTCTCCAAATTCTGATTTCGCAGAAACGAAGATAAGACTTTTTAATGATCCAGACTCAGGTTTTATTAAAATTCTTTCAGAAGAAAGGTGGCCTTGAAGGTGTACGCATTCTTGAACTAGCTCAGTTTCAAAATCGTTAGGATACTTTTTTGCCAAGAAATTTGCTTTTTCCGTTAGGGTCGATGTTGACAACTCACCTATTTTAGTTAATGAATATTTTTCGTTAAATCTGTTGTAAGCCTTCTGACGTTTTCCTAACTCGGACACGAGTCTATCTACGAGGACGAGAAACTTGTTAACCCGGAAAGTTTCACTCGCAGTTATTCTAATTTCTTCATCGGGTGTTTCGTCAAATCTTTTTTTTTTCTTTTAGGTTGTCTTCTTCCAATATCTGTTGTATATTGCTTCGATATACGCTTAATTTTATCGCTTTTTCTTCGAAGTACTTGAAGTTCTCTCGTTCAGTTACGAAAAACTTACAGAGTGATTCGTAAAGATCGGCAATGGTGATCAAATCTATGGTGGAAGCCTGAATTTGAACATTCACTTTGTTTATTCTCTTTAAAAAATCATTCCACACAACAACCACTACCACCGTTTCCAGTTTTTCTAAATTAAAAAGTATCCCCGCCGCTTCGTTTCGCGTTATATAGGCTTTTCGGTACAATCGTCCTTGATTGATTCCATAGTTTTCAGAACTTCGTGCTAAAAATCTTTCAAACTCTTACACACGTCCTCTCTGGCTGACCAACGTGTCACAATTACTCTCTTCAGGGTTTTGTCTTTCCTGATTTCACTGGTTAATTTTTGCCAGCGTTGTGTCGAGCTTACAAAAAAAACGTAAATTTCCTGTAGCAACATATAAAAGCAACAAGTTTCTGTACAAGATTCAACAGCAGCGGTTCCCACTAATAATTCTTAAAAAGGGCAGAACAATATACGTAAAAAACGTGCTTGGTTTTTAATTTTTGCTTGTAAACTGTTGTATATGTCAAACATGTTCGCGGCATTATCATATGACTGTCCACGACAGTCTTCTATATTTATGTCCAGTGTTTTGAGTTCCGAAATGATGGCAGAAAATATGTCTTCAGCTTTATGTCCCACTGACAACATAAATTTAAGAAATCTTTCGCACGGTTCGCTGTTTCGCTGTTCGCCTGTTTCCAAAACATATCTAATGACAAGGGTAAGTTGATCCACATATTATATATCCGGTGTTGAATCGATGATTAGGTAATAATATTTTGCCTTTCTTATCTCATTTCCAATCTGTTTTAACACTTTATGTCCCATCAAGAGGATAAACTCATCGCAAATGGTACCAGCCTGCTGGTAAATCTGTCACTGTGGCTACTCATATGTAGACATCTCCAATTCACTTTCTGATTCAGACTCTTCTTCTAATTCTGAAACATATTTTTTATTATTAACTTATCATTAGCAGTTTTAAAATCATAGAAAAGCAAAAAGTGTGTAAATACATTTTCAGATTAATTGGTATACAATTAACTGTTTTAAAAATTTTTTGGCTTTCACCTCCTTATAAAGGTCAGAATTGAAGTTTGCGATCAAGATTTTTTACCACTGCACCAACTAATATGTACGGTGTTGATATAGTTATTATCCTAACAAGTGCGGAAAGTTATATTTCTCGCACGCGAACTGCCGATGCAGTTAAGTGCGGGAATAGTTATTATCCTAACAAGTGCGGAAAGTTAATTTCCGCAAGAGTAAGGATCAATATTTTTTCTACAAGCAAAATCACCTCGAAAATTATTTAGATACTTGAAAAGATGCGATTGTGACAATTAAATCTTTCATAGTGTCAATAAATACACGACTGTAGCTATAGCAACCCTACTTAAACAGGTGAGTTTGTTGTTGCTTTGAGTAAGGTTTACAGGGGTGATTGAATAAATTCTGATTTTTTTAAAATCAAACATTTTAAAAATCCCTATTTTCATGTAAAATAATCTTATTTTTTTTACTATTTGTTAGTCCGGGTTCCCACGTGGTAAAAAAGGCATAAAGAATAACCGGCTGAAACTTTCAGAATCGCTTAACTGCACTTAGACCTACAAACTTCCATAGCAACAATATCGATGGATGGGGCATTTTTTCTTCAGCAGTGGTCAAACATTTTGAAAGTTATAACTCTCCCCAGAGTGATGGATTACCGAGTTATTTTTTTGTGAATCAACAGTTTTTTATTATTTTATGTGACCTACAAAAGAAGAGGGCGTTAACTGGTTATTTGTTAAGTCGTTGGCAGTCGTAACTATTACATGTTAAGCGCGTAGGCCCCGCCAAACGCCCTCCTCTTTTTGTAGGTCACGTGTTTTATTATGTAGTAATAATAAAAAACTGTTGATTCACAAAAAATAAATCGGTTATCCATCACTCCGGGGAGGGTTATATCTTTCGACATGTTTGACCGCTGCTGAAGAAAAAACGCCCCATCCATCGATATTGTTGCTATGGAAGGTAGCTGCCTCTTTAAAGTAAGATTAATCCAAGGAAATGACTACTTACGAATTTATTTCCATTGATACGACTTTTAGTGTAGATATGTGGGCAAATAATAGAAACTTTTTAGAACATACGACAAACGCGTGCGAAAGTTTTCATTCGTCATTCAAAAAATATTTTTATGAAAGTCACCCTAATATTTTTACTTTCACAGACAGTTTATTAAATTTTCTTAAGTGAAATATACTGTAAAATAAAAAGCTCAAATATGTATATAAAAATGACTAGAAAAAAAATTGTAGATAAAAACAATTATGTGAATAATTTAATAGAGGAATAAAATGAAAAAAAAAAAAATTATTTTATTTAATTAAATGTTTAAGTTTCAAATTTTTACCAAATTAATATTTAAATAAATAAATTGGTAATTATTATTAGATAAGCTTGACAATATTTTATAAGTGTAAATATTTTTTTACTCTTAATAAGTTTCTATGTCGTTTTGTATATCTGTATATTATAATCTTTATGTAAATGTTTATACTTTTATAATTAAATAAATAAAAAATAATATATTTTTTAATACACCTACCTGTACATAGATTTAGAACTCCAAAGTATACTAAATTTAAATAGGGTAAACTTAAATGCTAAGTTTATATTATTCATTAGAGTGCAATATAATCTGCGGGGGTTCCTAATCCTATATCCCAATTTTCGTGGTGCAATTTAAAGGTAGGATTTTAGAACCCCCGTAGCCGTGGTGCAATTTAATAGCGCCCGTTATATTTTGTATTAAAATGAAATGAAATTAAATTACTAACCAGCGCAATACAAGTGTTCATTCACTTAGGCGTTTACTGGTTTATATTATTTCATATTTTATATTACTAGTGTTAAAATTTTTATATTTTTCAACTTATCATGTATAGTTGATTCAAATAGAAGTGTCATCAAGTAGTCTCTGGAAATTTCAAATTTGTAGTGGCAGCTGGCAGCACCCACGTCCCTGGTGCTTAGGACGGACCCCGTTTCCATGAATTTTACGCAAATTCGATTCTAAATGAGTGTGCACTCGGTACTTACTATACTGTATTTGAAAATCAAGAGAAATGTTTTGCAGTTATCAGTGTTAAAGGCAGTAAACCATAGACGTGCGTTTTCAAAATTAAATTAATATGGAAATAGAAATATTTAATTTGTTTTAGTTATTTATACCTAGATTACCAATTTTAGATAGATAAACATAATTCGTAAGTAGTAATTTAATTTGGGTAAAATGAAGAAAAAGTCAATACTATTATAGGCATTTTGTTTTAGGCATATGTTTATTTACAAAATATGTATATAATATGTACAGATAATTACAATTATTTATAAATTAATATGAGGAGCTAAAAAAACAATTAAGTAGGTATATGAGAAAAAAAAACCAACCGCAAGGATAAAATTTGACGAGCAACATGCAAAAAATACGACAATATTAAATCTTAAAAAATAAAAATTTAAAAATAAAATTAAAGTACATAAATTAATAATTTTAAAGTTATGGTTCCTCGCACTCTGTGTCAGAAGATTCACCATCTGATTCTAGAGAAATTACAATGGGCTCTATAGTAATATCAATTATGTTATCTAGCTCCCACATTTTTTTTTTCTATTTCTGTAACGTGTCTAATACATTTTTGCCAATTTTCACTTGTTACTTCAGATACTGCCTTATTGAAGAGATTTTTAACATCTGATAATTTAAAAGTAGTGTTATTTCTGGCAACATAACCTTTAACTTGAGCCCATATCAATTCTATCGGATTCAGCTCACAATGGTAGGGTGGTAAACGAAGGATTTCAATTTCTCGTTTTTTGGCTATCTCCTCAATATTATATTTTTTATAATTTTGCTTATGTTTTTTAGCAATAGTTAACAATTCTGCCCTCAGCATTGTATTGTCAAAGGCTAAATTTTTAGAAGATAACCATTTTGCAATTTCATCCTTTTTCCATTTAGTGGTTGGTAAAGGTTCAAGTAATCTGGAGTGGTAACTTGCATTGTCCATTACAATAACCGATCCTTTTGGTATGAATTGAATCATCTGTTCAAAATATTCCTCAAACACGTCTCCATTCATTTCTTCGTGATAATCAACGGTTTTTTTTATTCAAATAAGAGTAAACCATTCTCAAGAAAACCGTTTGTACTGCCTATATGACAAATAATTAATATTTTACCTTTTCCTATAGGTTCCTTAAAACCAGTAGTATATCCTTCTAGAAAAGCTTGATGGGATGATTTTATATTTTTGTCTTTCCAAACTCTTTCCTACACAATGTCCTTCATTAACCCATGTTTCATCTAAATAATAAATGTTTTTATTTTGAGCTTTAACTTGTTGTATTCTTCTGAGGTACTGTCTTCTCCAACATACAATTTCTTCAGAATCAATTAGCATTAGAGTGTCTGCCCATTTTTTCAAATTTAAAGTTTAACTCATGTAACATTTTCCATAGTTTATCCCGGCTTATTGTGGGTAAAACAACATCATTCGTAATGGCTTGCAAAACTTTATCTAAAGTTGGTATTTGCTTGTTTATAAAAAATGAGTGAACAAGCTTACGAATAGCATTTTTAAAAAACTCGTCCACGTTGACTTTTAATAGTTTTGGTCTACCTGGTTTCGGCTTTGGTGAGGTTACTTCACCTGATTTTTCCTCCTTTAGAACTCTAAATATTGTAGATTTTCCATATCCCATTGCCTTAGATGTTGTTTCAACTACACTGTCAATAGTGTTTGAGGGATTTTGATGTTTAAAATAGTGGTACACATTCACTACAGCACTCTTTTCATTAAGCGATAAATGGTCTAGTTTTAATTTTTTCACTGGCGTATACTCACAAACTGTTTCCATTTTTAGTCACTACTATTTGTCACGTTTATCGAAAATCAAATAACTGCATTTCTAGAAACTTAAGCACTATTTAAGTCAAAATATCTGTCATTAGAAGCTGTTGCCATTCGGAGGTCGTTAAATAACAATTATCCCTTTCTAATCTGGTTACGCCTATGACGCACGTTAATCCTCTTAGGCCTACTGTAGTAACAATGAAAGATCATAAAATAATGTGATAGGCCAAGAAATTTAATAAATTTTGTATTGAAATTAACAAAAACAATTTAGAATGCATTACAAATATTGACGTTTTACCGCACGTACTGTACTATAGTTTTGCATACCGAATTAGTTTTTATTCTGGGAATTTACTCTCTCTTGATTTTCAAATACAGTATATGAAAGTCCTATGTTTTTGAAATAAGGGACTAGAAAATTAAAATGTTTTCCTTAGAGGTTGTGGAGATGTATAAGTTTCGTTCCAAATTAGTTAGTAATATTCGTTTTTTTCTTCGTTGATTAAAATTATGTTTATTTCAAAGTTTTACGCCAATTAGGTGCTAGCTTAGATTTGTTTATTTTTCATTGATTATACTGACGTTTGTATCAAAGTGTCATATCGATTACTTACTTAAAGAAGTTTGTATTTTTCGTTAAGTAAACTTACGTTTGTTTGAAAAATGGATGGAGAAATTGTAACAGTCACAGTTGAAGGATTAGCAATCCGATGTAGTGTGAAAGAGATACCTGGCGATGGAGGGTGTTTATTTTCATCTCTGTCTTATTTGCTTTATGGAAATATTTCAATGGCTGCTCAAGTTAGAGCTAATATAGTAAGTGTTTTACTATGGACCGATCCGGGACCCCTTACGATACAAAACGCCTTTATGTAGCTAATATGGGTAGGTTGTATACTTATGGCACAACTTGCAAACTGAAAGCAGCTGGAGAAATATTTCCATTTGAATTCCAACTGTTTCAAGGTAGCATACTTATTGCCAGATTTAGAGAGTCGATACAAGGGATAAAAAGAATGTGTTTTAACGGACATTTTAACGAAGACATTTTGACGTATTGATTCCTACTAATTATAAAAGCGAAAGGTCACTCATCACCATATCTCAGAAACTATAAGGCCTACAAACTTGAAATTTGGCAGGTAGGTTCCTTATAGGGTCTAGACGTACACTAAGAAAGGATTTCACGAACCCCTACCCCTAAGGGGGTCAAACGGGGGATGGAAATTTGTATGAAAATCCTATTGAAATAAGGAACTGAATTAAAATGTGTTTTCTTTAGAGGTTGCGGAGGTGTACGTTTATTGTATTTTTAGAAATCAACCCCCTTCATAAGGGTTGAACGGGGATCGGGTACTTTTTATACAACAATCAACACGCCACGTGAACGACGTTGCGGGTACATCGATTTAGAACACAAAAATGTGCTTAGAATTTTTTTGTCTGTCCGTCTGGATGTTTGTGCGCGCATAACATGAAAACTACTGATTCGATTAGAATCTGGTGTATAAAAATTTTGAAATGATTTTTGTATCGGGATAGTTGAAAGTATGAAGACTGAAATAGGTTACTTTTTATACAACAATCAACACGCCACGCGAACGACGTCGCAGGTACATCGATATAAAACTCAAAAATGTGGTTAGATTTTTTATTGTCTGTCTGTCTGGATGTTTGTGCGTGCATCACATGAAAACTACTAATCCGATTTGAATGCGGTTTTTACAGATGTATTTGTCTTCTTTCAACTGAACATCTGGTGTAAAAAAATTCTTCCCCACCCCTTTAACCGGACAATTGAGGGGGTCAGATTTTGTATGAAAGTATCTCATTAATACATTTAAAAATACCACTAAAATAATACACAACATGCATACATACGTGTTATAATTTAGTTTTGATATTCGAAACTAGATGACGCAAGAGGTTATTAAAACGCGTTATCGTTGTTTTTTATGGCAAGTACATATTAAATGACACACAAATTACTATATCTTACTGATAATTATAGTCCGGGTTCCCACGTGGTAAAAAAGGCATAAATAACCGGCTGAAACTTTCAGAATCGCTTAATTGCACTCAGACCTACAAACTTCCATAGCAACAATATCGATGGATGGGGCGTTTTTTCTTCAGCAGCGGTCAAACATGTCGAAAGATATAACCCTCCCCGGAGTGATAGATAACCGATTTATTTTTTGTGAATTAACAGTTTTTTATTATTACTACATAATAAAACACGTGACCTACAAAAAGAGGAGGGCGTTTGGCGGGGCCTACGCGCTTAACATGTAATAGTTACGACTGCCAACGACTTAACAAATAACCAGTTAACGCCCTCTTCTTTTGTAGGTCACATAAAATAATAAAAAACTGTTGATTCACAAAAAATAAATCGGTAATCCATCACTCTGGGGAGAGTTATAACTTTCGACATGTTTGACCACTGCTGAAGAAAAAACGCCCCATCCATCGATATTGTTGCTATGGAAGTTTGTAGGTCTAAGTGCAATTAAGCGATTCTGAAAGTTTCAGCCGGTTATTCTTTATGCCTTTTTTACCACGTGGGAACCCGGACTATTAGGTCCAATGTAGAACTGTCACAGATCAATATTATAAGATAGTCATAATCGGTGTTGTATGATTTATTATTATCGAAATCTGTTCAGTGGTTGGGTTGCAGCGTGATTGATTCACAAACATGAAATTTTTAATAAAAAAAAAGTAGTTAGGCCAGACTTATTTTACTAAGGATATACCTACAGAATGATTAAAATTAAATGTATATATGTAAAATAGACAGTCATTAAATCATTTGTGAATGTCCCAATTCGACGCGAGCAACGCCGCGGGTAAAAGCTAGTCTATCTATCTATATATATATAAAAGCGAAAGTTCACTCATCACCGTATCTCAGAAACTATAAGACATACAAACTTGAAATTTGGCAGGTAGGTTCCTTATAGGTTCTAGACGTCCGCTAAGAAAGGATTTTACGAAACTCTTCCCCAAAGGGGGTAAAACGGGTGTTGGAAGTTTGTATGAAAGTCCTATGTTTTTGAAATAAGGGACTTGAAAATTAAAATGTTTTCTTTAGAGGTTGTGGAGGTGTACAAGTTTCGTTCTAAATTAGTTAGTAATATTTGTTTTTTTCTTCGTTGATTAAAATTATGTTTATTTCAAAATTTCATGCCAATTAGGTGCTAGCTTAGATTTGTTTATTTTTCATTGAGTATACTGACGTTCATATCAAAGTGTCATATCGATTACTTACTTAAAGAAGTTTGTATTTTTCGTTAAGTAAACTTACGTTTGTTTGAAAAATGGATGGAGAAATTGTAACAGTCACAGTTGAAGGATTAGCAATCCGATGTAGAGTGAAAGAGATACCTGGCGATGGAGCGTGTTTATTTTCATCTCTGTCTTATTTGCTTTATGGAAATATTTCAATGGCTGCTCAAGTTAGAGCTAATATAGTAAGCCACGTGTCCAACGATTGGCAAAGATTTAGGTGTTTTACTATGGACCGATCCGGGACCCCTTCCGATACAAAACGCCTTTATGTAGCCGATATGGGTAGGTTGTATACTTATGGCACAACTTGCAAACTGAAAGCAGCTGGAGAAATATTTCCATTTGAATTCCAACTGTTTCAAAGTAGCAGACTTATTGCCAGATTTGGAGAGTCAATACAAGAAAAAAAAAGAATGCGTTTTAACGGACATTTCAACGAAGGACATTTTGACGTATTGATTCCTATAAATTATGGAGGACTATAAATCTGTCTATATATATAAAACTCAAAGTTGACTGACTGACTGACTGATATAGTGATCTATCAACGCAGAGCCCAAACCGCTGGACGGATGGGGCTGGAACTTGGCATGCAGGTAGATGTTATAACGTAGGCATCCACTAAGAAAGGATTTTAATTAATTCCACCCCCAACGGGATAAATTAGGGGATGAAAGTTTGTATGATCTATCAACGCACAGCTCAAACCGCTGGACGGATGGGGCTGAAATTTGGCATGCAGGTAAATATTACGACGTAGGCACCCGCTAAGAAAGGATTTTGATAAATTCCACCCCCAAGGGCATAAAATAGGGGATGAAAGTTTGTATGAAAATTTGTCAATTTTAAACCGATCAGGCTGAGATTTTGCATGCATTTAGCTACTATGACGTAGGCATCTCCTACAAAAGAATTTTGATTAATTCCACCCCTAAGGGGATAAAATAGGGGATAAAAGTTTGTATGAAACTTTGTCAATTTTAAACCGATCGGGCTGAGATTTTGCATGCATATAGCTACTATGACGTAGGCATCCTATAACAAAGGATTTTGATAAATTCCACCCCTAAGAGGATAAAATAGGGGATAAACGTTTGTATGAAACTTTGTCAATTTTAAACCGATCAGGCTGACATTTTGCATGCATATAGCTACTATGACGTAGGCATCCCCTAAAAAAGAATTTTGATTAATTCCACCCCTAAAGGATAAAATAGGGATGAAAGTTTGTATGAAACTTTGTCAATTTTAAACCGATCAGATGTATTTGTCTTCTTTCAACTGAACATCTGGTGTAAAAAAAATTCTTCCCCACCCCTTTAACCGGACAATTGAGGGGGTCAGATTTTGTATGAAAGTATCTTAGTCCAGGTTCCCACGTGGAAAAAAAGTCATAAAGAATAACCGGCTGAAACTTTCAGAATCGCTTAATTGCACTTAGACCTACAAACTTCCATAGCCGCAATATCGCACAGCAGAGTAGCAACTTCTGTCCCGTTCAACTGATTGTCATCAACATTGGTATATATATATATATATATATATATATGAACAGTAGTGGTGTTCCGGGTTTCAATCCGTTGGTTGTTTGTGTCTTCACGACGTTTCGCCAACATCTCAGCTGGCATTTTCAAGTGATGCTTCCTTTGCGGCTGCTAAACTTGGAATGAGCTGCGTGGTCCTGTGCTGCTGCACCGTGATACCGTGTTCTGAAGCTTTTGTATTCTCTCTGGACAACTACAGCACAGGCTATCCTTTCCAATTGGAATCCACCATTTCCCAGGACATCAATGATATACGGACACTTTATAGATTTAGACGAATAAAATTGCTTCTCATCAGGAAATAATCTGCTCTTGCATCAAATGGTGAGTAAACTAATACTCTCTTTCTTATTAGAAACTAGTTTTACTTTAGTTAAATTAACTCAGGAAGCATTTATATAAATGAACTGCTCAGCATACCATTTCTAACATTTATTTCTCCATATATATGAACTTTAAGTCTTACCAGCTGCTATCAGGAGTTGTCTTGCGGTTTTGTTAACACTTTTGACTACTTTTATACTTTCTTTTATAAGTATTTAAAAAAAAAAATCGAAATTTTAACGGAGCAAAATTTATTACATGTTATCCCTTCAAAAGCTCGAAAACAAGAGAGAGATCCAGAAATCAACAATTTTAACAACTGAATCTCCAAACAAACTTACCCTATACATTATTATGCTCTATTCGCCTACTAAATTATTGATCAAATAAAATTACTGAAAATCTAATACTTAATTCCTTATTTACATTTAATACAATAGCCATTCTTTTAAAATTTGCTAAACTTTTGATGAGTTGTTAATTTTATAATATCTTTCGCCTACTAATTATTTGTCAAATCAAATTACTAAAAATCTAATACTTAATTCATTATTTACATTTAATACAATAATCATTCTTTTAAAATTTGCTATACTTTTAATGAATTGTTAACTTTATAATATCTTATCTACAATATAATCTAATATCTTTCTATTTTCAGAACTTTTCATTTGGAAATTAAACTAATAACAAATCACAATATGGCTTGAAAATAAGTAAAAGTAAGTAAAGTAAGTAAAATTTTTATATATTTTTTTTCTATGATTTCTAATATTTTATAATAAAATTTATGTAAAGTTTTACATTTATGTTCTAACATTTAATTTTCTTATTTCATTTTATCTTAATTTATTTAAAATCGGTTTTAATTACCAATGTATCGTAAAATTTATAAACTTTTTCAATATTTACTCTTATTATCTATTTAATACATGATCATTAGAATTTTATATGTTACAGATTAAATTATATTATTTTGACTCTTTGAAATAAATATCTCTTAGAACTTTTAACTTCTTATTTTGTTTTATTTTTCTTTTTTAGGTATTGTGAAGAAGACGATTATAAATTATACCAAATTTACTGCATTTGCACTCTGCCTTAGAATAAGAATATGTTTTCCTTTTCTCTATTTTTCTTAATTTTCTTTATATGTACTTATTGGATATAACATAGTAACTTATATCATCTCAATATATATATATATATATATATATATATCTCGGAGCTGGGTAATTACTTGTATTTACTGTTAATTACAATTACAAAGTACTTTAAAAAAAAAGGAATTAATTACAATTACAAAGTACATGGTGAGAAGAAAAAAATTATATAAGTTTAATTACAATTACTTGAAAAATGGAATTACCAATTACTTTCATAATTACTTTTTGGTCTAAGAAGTTTTTTAATTCTTTTTTAGTAATTTAAATTGTTAAAACATTACTTAAAGAAATCAATCCCAATACAAATATATAATTTTATCAGTGATAAAAAATATGATTATTTTAAAATTAAGTAACTAAGTTAGTTTTTTAAATAAAAATTTATTTACTTTAAACAAAAAATACAACTCATAATATAAAAAATATAAACAGTAAGCAGATTCTAGCCTCAAGTTTGAGGAAGGGTCAAGGAAGGAACTCTGCAAGGTCATGAGTCATGCAGGAATTTTCTTGTTTTTATTGGTAAAAGTAATTGTAATTATTAATTACTTTTAACCAAGGAATTACCCAGCTCTGATATATATATATATATATATATATATATATATATATATATATATATATATATATATATATATATATATATATATGTATGTATGTATAGTTCCGATCTAACAAAATCTATGGACACGATAGCGGTCGCATTTCTTAACGGATCGAAATGAAATTTGGTACAAAAATCAATCGTCCCAAAATCTTGGTCAAGTTCGTTAATGTGCCAAATCGGTACAGCCGTTTGGGTGTGACATCAAATCAAATTAGAAAAAAAATCGTAACTTTTTTACTTCACCCTGTACAAAAAAATGTTAGGGGACTTTTTTGTTTGTCTTAAAGAGACCTACAACTTTTATTTAAGACATTTTTTTCTGAAACGTATACTTTTAATATATTCAATTAATATAAATCTACTGATGCGCCTGGCTTACCAACGGCCATTTTTTAAATTTGAAATATTGTTTCTTTATTATTCCTTATTATACATTATACCAATTTTATTATACCGATTTTTTAAGCCTTATAATACTAATTTTATTATACCTTACACGCAGATTATGGAGGGTAGAGGTAAGGAGAACTGTCTCCGTGTATTGAATGTGTCCGTCAAAATGTGGTAAATAAGGGTGGCGCTACGATCGTAGAAGTAGGGTAAATTTTAAAAAAAGCGCCATAATTTCTTAGACTTAGAGTAGGATAGATAAATAAACAATGAAAGACACATTTCCGCTTTATTATGACACATACATAAGATAATAATAAAGTATATAAAATGAAATTTTATTAATGATTATTTTCCAGCAATAAGTGAATAAGTATTTAAAAATTCATTACCACGTTTTTTTATAGCACTTATATTACGAAATCATACGACATTTCAATCAATTTGTCAAAAACTGCTACATTCATTCTGTACCCTACATCTACTTTAGCGCCATTGTAGTGGCAAGTTTGAGAAGTGTTATGTACCTCTAAAAAGTGGACACATTTTTAATCATTTCCCATTTAAGATCGTTCTCCTTACCTCTACCCTCCATAACGCAGATGTCAGCCTGGATAATTAGATTCATTTTTTTGTAGGTTATGAAATATGGCCCTTGGTTTTTGTAGGTCAATACAATTTTTGGTTACCAAATACTATTTAAAACGTTATGACATTTTTGGCCTACAGTTATTTATAAGTCCGACACCCCCCAAAAGTCATACATGTTTAGGGCGTAGGTTAGGAAAAACGACCCTTTCAAATTGTAGGTCAATATGATTACGTGGTAGGACCAGAGATTTGTCTATGGGTAGGACTATAAAAAAACAATACATTCTGAAAAAATTAACTGGTTATTTGTTAATTCGTTGGCAGTCGTAACTATTACATTTTGAGCGCGTAGGGCCCGCCAAACGCCCTTCTCTTTTTGTAGGTCACATGTTTTATTATGTAAAAATAATAAAAAACTGTTAATTCACAAAAAATGAATCGGTTATCCATCAATCCGGGGAGGGTCATAACTTTGACACGTTTGACCGTTGCTGCAGGAAAAACGCCCCATCCGTCGATATTGCTGCTATGGAAATTTGTAGGTCTAAGTGCAATTAAGCGATTCTAAAAGTTTCAGCCGGTTATTCTTTACGACTTTTTTTCCACGTGGGAACCTGGACTATCTCATTAATACATTAAAAAATACCACTAAAATAATACACAACATGCATACATACGTGTTATAATTTAGTTTTGATATTCGAAACTAGATGACGCAAGAGGTTATTAAAACGCGTTATCGTTGTTTTTTATGGCAAGTACACATTAAATGACACACAAATTACTATATCTTACAGATAATTAGGTCCAATGTAGAACTGTCACAGATCAATATTATAAGATAGTCATAATCGGTGTTGTATGATTTATTATTATCGAAATCTGTTCAGTGGTTGCAGCGTGATTGATTCACAAACATGAAATTTTTAATAAAAAAAAGTAGTTAGGCCAGACTTATTTTACTAAGGATATACCTACAGAATGATTAAAATTAAATGTATATATGTAAAATAGACAGTCATTAAATCATTTGTGAATGTCCCAATTCGACGCGAGCAAAGCCGCGGGTAAAAGCTAGTGCTCAATATAACTCACAGATATAGACAATATAGATCGGAAATAACCATTTGGCGAAATCCTAAAAATACACACATCATGCGATTGAAATTAAGAGGTTTATGCTCATGCGCATTTGCTCTTTTATCATTTTGAAGCGTATGACACATGTGTCATCTTTCATTTGTGTCAATTGAAATTTTTATTATTTATTGTAAATTAGTTATTTGGCGTTATTAATCTGTGCTCAAAACGCTTTATACATTAAATTTAATAAGTTCAAGTTAAAATTTAAATTTTTAACAAATTCTGCTCTTTACGTTTGAATGCGCAGTCGCATAAACCTCTCTTTTTCGCTTTCAATTGTACGTATTTTATAAAAATGACATTTCCGATCTATATTGTCTATATCTGTGATATAACTGTAAACATTTTGACACATCGCGATGACATATAATTCCCTAACTAAAGTTCTGTTTCCATTGAATCTAGTAATAAAGTTAAAGATGATCTCACACGTACCCAGCCCACTTGATGACACTTCTATCTGAATCGACTATATCATGTACCTATGTATTACGTATTAATTTATAAATTGGAATTGGAAGATATATAAGTAAATATAGATAAATAATTGTTATATAAATAAATAAATAATATATGTTCATACGTTATGAGTATAATAAAAAATGTTAAGGCTGAAAAAAAAATTAGAAAAAAAATTGCACTTACCTCAACCCACGTGAATCTTTGTTGCCAGTAAACACACGCGGTATACACTTAAGGGAAGGTTACGCTTGCAGCGCTAAGTCGACCTGTGGCAAATTTTGTCACTAGCCGCGTCTGACAGACGTATGTTATAATACGTTTCAAGATATTTCGTCTTGACTTCTGTTTCCAATATGATTTAACAATAATAAACCCTTAGTAAGGAGCCCTTATATATTCCAAGTAGGCACTTAGGACGCATGTACATTTTGCATTACCAGGGTATCCAATGCTTCAACCATGCTATTGTTTTAATTGGCAACGTGACATACAATATTTTTAGGCGAAAATTGGTTAATTATCTTTGTACAAATGCATTTTACTCCCTGGAGAAATTTTTGAACTCAACATAGTACACAAATTAATGCTCACTGACATTGTATTTTAATTATGTTTGTATATATCTCAGATATAATTTTAATTTACGATAGAAAAAAGTGTATGTGTTTCTGTAAGTGTGTATGACGTGTATGTATGTTTCTATAAGTGTGTATCTATGTAACACTGATAATATTTAGTCTAAACTATTGTAAGTCTTTTTAAAGTTGAATAAATATTATTATTACGCGTGGCATGTTAATTATTGTATAAAAATTTCTACTCTCACCCCGGTAAAGGGGTGGGAGGTGAAATTTTTATACACCAGATGTTAAGTAAAAAGAAGACAAATTACATATGTGAAAACCGCATTCGAATCGGATCAGTAGTTTTCATGTGATGCGTGCACAAGCATATAGATAGACAGACAGACGTACAATAAATAAATATAGTTTAAAAAAACTAAAAAACACGCTTTTATAAAGCATGTTTCTGAAAAACATCGAACTAAAAAGTTAAAAATAATTTTCAAAATAAAATTAAAACAAAAATAAATGAAAAATACTAGTATTATTGTGAAAAAAGCGTGGGCGCTTGACATTCGAAAAATATGGTATGCAGCGCCCACGCTTTTTTCACAATAATACTAGTATTTTTCATTTATTTTTGTTTTAATTTTATTTTGAAAATTATTTTTAACTTTTTAGTTCGATGTTTTTCAGAAACATGCTTTATAAAAGCGTGTTTTTTAGTTTTTTTAAACTATATTTATTTTTTACTTTTTAGTCCAATTTATTTTATTTCAATAGATTCGTTAATTTGCTGTGACGATTACAAGACCCTCACTCAATCATTATTCGTTTATTTAGTTGGAAATGCTTTGAAAGCGTGTTTTTTTGATTTCTCAAATTATATTTATTGTATTCTTATTGTTTATAATTAAACGTATTGTTTATTACCCACTCCCGGCACGGGGAGGTAGTGACTAAAAATAACGATATGGGACTCACCCGAGGCAGCAGCCGCGGAGTGGAGAGTTACAAACAAACAAACAAACATACATACATACATACATACATACAGGTGAAGTTAATTAATGAAATAATAAAAAGCGTGTTAAAAACGATAACTTTTCGAGATATTCACAAAATAGTGTTTATTTCGAAAACTGTCAATGTGACAGCTGTCATAATTTGACAGTTGATGTAAAATTTAATTCCAAACGAAAAAGTATTCTTGTTTTTTTTCAAAAAAACGATAACTTTTCGAGATATTCACAAAATAGTGTTTATTTCGAAAACTGTCAATATGACAGCTGTCATAATTTGACAGTTGATGTAAAATTTAATTCCAAACGAAAAAGTATTCTTGTGTTTTTTCAAAAAAACGATAACTTTTCGAGATATTCACAAAATAGTGTTTATTTCAAAAACTGTCAACATGACAGCTGTCATAATTTGATAGTTGATGTAAAAATTAATTCTAAACAAAAAAGTATTCTTGTTTTTTTTCAAAAAAACGATAACTTTTCGAGATATAATTATATAACGGAGTGGAGAGTTACAAACAAAAAACATACATACATACATACCTACATACATACAGGTGAAGTTAATAATAAAAGCGTGTTAATTAATAAAAAGCGTGTTAAAAATAACGATATGAGACTCATTCGGAATGAATACACTTTAGATCATTCAATGAGGATCCATGTGAGAGCAAGTCTGGTGCCAGCAGCCGCGATAATTCCAGCTCCAATAGCGAATGAACATGTTCATTCCCCGAAATAAAAACTCACATCAAACTTCGAATATTAATTAACTATTAATAAATCAACCATCAAACACATTCGTGTTACAAAATTTGTTATTGTTGTCTTTTGTTAAAGTTCACAATAAAATTTGATGAACATTAAAACAAGTGCTAATTCGAAAATTTGGATGAAACCATATGAAATAGCGACCTTGAATTTATTCGTCATCTTTTTTACGATAAAGTTGATGTAATACGGGTAGTCTTATATATTTAAAAATAATAATCACATCTTTACCAAATTAATCAGAACAAAAAAAAATGGAGTTGCCATGCATCGATCCCGGTACCTCTCGCATGCTAAGCGAGCGCTTTAGCATCTGAGCTACACAACCAGTTAATAAAATGTGACGATAAGCGGTACATAGATTAAAGATGAGCGAAATATTAGCCCAAACTGCAGACATGCGCAAAGCGGAGTGGAGAGTTACAAACAAACAAACATACATACATACATACATACATACATACAGGTGAAGTTAATAAAAGCGTGTTAATAAAAATCTAACCACATTTTTGGGTTCTATATTGATGTACCCGCGACGTCGTTCACGTGACGTATGGATTGTTGTATAAAAAATTCTCCCCCCTTTACTGTTCTGCTCCTATTGATTGTAGCGTGATGTAAAGTATCCTATAACCAGCTCATGAGTATGAAAAATAATAGTACCAAGTTTCGTTAAAAGTAGTTTTTGTTTCTATAACGGTTATACAGACAGACAAACATTTTACTCAACATGTGTTGCAGAATGCAGAATATTAATCATTCTATCGCTTTACGAGTTTTTGAAAAACATTTTCAAAAACCATTAACCATTTAACTAAGAAGAAACAACTACTTCCCGGGCTATGTGCCCCGACGGATATTGAATTATACTTCAAAGTCAAACGGGGTTGGCATATCTAATAGATAATTTAATTAAACCAACCATTTTGGTTTGTAGTTAGAAGGGACAACGTATAACTTGTAGACCGGTTTCGATGTATTTGCACCTCGTCAGTACAAGTATTTTATTTTTGGCATCAGTATCGATCCCTAATCACCCCCTGATAGTTATTTTGGAAATATATTTCATGTACAGACTTGACCTTTCTACAGATTTATTATATTTTATATAGATTTTAGTGAATATTATTTTTCTGTTACCTACTCAATTAAATATAAAAAAAACAAATATCATCAAAATGCTTTTACTAACTAAAATACAAAACACAAAACATATCTAAAACACTACGAAAATTATTACTAAAAACTAGTTAGCAAAGATACGAACAGAGTAAAAAAAATAGATTAAAATTATAATTAGATAAATAAATGGAATAATTACTAATAAACCATAAATCTTTTAACAATTTAAAGAATGTATAAATTATAATTTGTATAAAATTTATTGAAAATTTCTAAATTAATAATTTTAAAAAATTAAAAAATCCGGGGCAAAAATTATACCATAAAAATGTAGCATTACAAGACTTAATAAAACATGAAAATACAAATAAAATGGTTTTTCGTACCTTTGTTACTTACTAATAAAAATATTATTAAAATGCTCTTAATAGGAAAAGTTAATATGAGATTGGCCGGCCTGAAAAAAAAAACAAAAAAGAATAAATACGTGTGAAAACTTTCTAAAAACAAAATTTTTGAAAAGCTTTTTAACCAGTATCATTATTTTTGCAGATTTAAAATTTTTCATTATTTTGTTTGAAATTCTAAAAAATACATTTGCATGTATATGGTACTCACTTCAGAAACAGAAGATTTGGTTCCAGAAGAAATGCTCAGTCGTTTTTTGCGTTCCAAATAAACCAGTCTTCTTTGACTTGGTGGAACCGATCTAAAGAATAATACATAACATTACATTACAAAAGAAGAAAGTCACCGAAAAGGATGTTTAAATTTTGAGTAAAAATCGTAGACAATGCGCGTGGCACAAATGAGTGTGAAAGTATCTTAAAATAGCAATAAAATACTTTATAGGTACCAACAAGAAGTATAGAACCAGGAGTTTAAACGTAATGTTAAACAAATGGTCTCAATTTAGGGGACAGAACTATTGCCGGTAGAGTGCGCCTGTGTTCAAGAGATACTCGTTTAAATCCTTACGCGGGAAGTTTTGTTGCTATTGACAGCTTTTATGACAACTAATCTTAAATAAATAAATTAATATTATATATTGATTGGAACAGAGGAACTATAATGCCAATGCATAAAAAAGGAGATCGGGAAGAATGTAAAAACTACAGAATAGTGATGAGCAAATGCAAGACCAAGACCGGGTTAGTCTTGGTCTTGCATACAAAGTCTTGGTCTTGGCCTTGCAGTCAAATAAGCGGTCTTGGTCTTGGTCTTGGTCTTGTTATTGCAGGGTCCAGTCTTGGTCTTGGTCTTGAACCAAGACTCTTGCAAGTCTTGAATTTTTTTGTAGATTTACTGGGGTCCATTTTAACAAAAAAAAAAAAAAATAGGAAAAAATAGTTTTTAAAATCATTACAAGTAAAGAAAGATTAAATGAAAGGGATAGTATTTTGCATTATAAAAATTTTGTTTTTTTATATTAAATTGTAGCGATAAATCAAGTATGAAAGTACAAACCCCATGCGCAGTTCCTGTATCATTACTCGGAATAATATTAAAAAATTCACTAAATTTGCTCTTCATATTCGGCGTAGGCGTTGGCATTTGTGTATCCCGTGTATCCGATATTTTTGTTATTTTTTTGGATCTTTTATGAGGCAAATATCTATTTAATTTTTGAGAGGTCGACGGTGTAACAGCTTGATCACTTTCTGAATCAATTAAAGTGTCACTAACACACAACGACGATTCCAGGTCACTGATTGTTTACTTCTTTTTTTTAATTTACCGATCCTATTCCTATGAAGGACAAATTAAGACTATTTTAGGCGCCTTAATACTAAACTGATTCCAAAATAATAATTTAACAAAAAAAATGTTGGTTATGTTTATTTACAACCCCAATATTCAACACTCTTTGCAAAGTCTAATAAAATACCAATAATATAAATTATTCCTTTTACCTAACCGGCCGCCGGCCGCTTTTCTATTGTTTGGTGATTTATGGCTCTGTTTAAGGGTATCGTAATTATTGATATTATTATTTGTTCTAAAAACATTGTGCCATTTGGAAGGTTTGTAGAAATTTAAAGTGTCCAAAATCGTCGCAGATAAACTCTTTTAAAATACATATACAAGGTTAATTCTAAATTAAAATAAAGCGATATGATTTTATTAGTATTGGACGAAAGAAAAAGATTTTTGAATGTTATTATGGCCATAGGTATGCCCTTTAGATATTGTAATAAGATGCATATTCTGATAATATGTAGCGTCATCCTAGGTTCTTTATAATATACACAGTGATTTATAAGTATTGAGGTCGGATTCCTTAGGCTAATATATATATATATATATATATATATATATATGTAAAGAAATAATTATTATTTCTTTATTTTGAATTTTGGCTATTCACACGGTATCAGTTCTACAATTTTGTCATTTTCACGGTTACCGTGTTGAATATGTCAGTAAGGGATGTCATATAATAGAAATTGTTAAATTCATTTTATGAAATATAATAGTGGATTTAATTTGTGGAAAAAGTCTACAGAAATAAACTTTATTGTCGTTTCTTTGTTTACAGGTATGTTTTGGTTAAGTGTTTAATTTTGAACTTTGTATTTACGAAATAAATCTTTGTTTACAGAGCAACACAACAGTTTATTTTAATTAATTCTACAAGAGAAAGAAAGATCTTATAAAACGACAATCTTGTTTGAAAATATGGAAAAACTTCAATTCAAATTTACATTATTGCCTGGAAGTGATGGAAAGTCAAACATTTATTCCATTACCTCAATAGCCACGCAGGAAAATAAAGTGTATGCAATACCTGAGGAATTACAACCGGCTGTCCATCACAAAGAAATAGTTAAAACTTCTACTTATAATAAAGTGAAGAATAGTTTAAAAAAAAGGTACCAAATAAGGAAAGTCTGGATAACAATGACAGAAGAGTTAGCTAATATTTATATAGATGAAGACGGTAACTTACAATTTGGTGATCAATATCTGGAAGAAATAATAGAAGAACAAGTGGAGCAGACTACACAAGAAAATAGACAGGAAAGCTTGAAATTAATTGCGGAGAAATTTGTAATAGAAAAATTTACCAGTAGAAATTCCAATGCAAAACTGTGGATTGATATTTTTGAAAGAGAATGTTTGCGATTTGATGTGACATCAGATGAAAAAAAAATTGAAATACTCAGACTGTTTATGGATAAGACCTGCGCTGATTGGTACAGTTCTATGGTTATGAAATTAACATTGGACTCTGAATGGTCTACATGGAAAAATAAATTTTGTGAAACATTCGCCAATAAGGGATGGCACCCAGTCACTTATGCACTGTTTTTTAAATATAAAGACGGATTTTTACTGGAATACGCTATAAAAAAAGAAAAACTTATACTCGAGATGAGATCATCAATTGATAAAGGCACGTTGATAGACCTTATTGCAGCGGGGTTACCAGAAGTTGTACTCAATAAAATCGACAGGGAAACATTAAAAGATACAACGGATTTATTTAATGAGATCAACAAGCATGAACACTTGATAAATAAACGAAATAATATGACCAAGAGAAACTATGGAAATCAGAAGGCATATGGGAAAAGTGAAATAAAAACTGCATGTGAAAAATTAAATAAAGGATCACGTTATCATGATGAAAATTTATGCTGGTTTAAAGAAAAAGAAGATGAGAAAATAAAGAAAAATTCCATTAGGCATGTCAACAACTCGGTGATTGAAGCAGAGTTAAATGAGACTGACCAAAAAAACTAATAGTAACACCATTAATAACTGTCAAACTAATTTTAAATAATAAATTACAAATAAATGGAGTATATGATTCAGGTTCTAATGTTTCTTTAATAAATTCAAAATTATTAAAACTAGAGAGAAGAGGAAACAGTACAAATGAAGCAAATTTAATTACAATTAATGGTGTTCAAAAGACAAGTGGTTTGACAAATTTAAAAATAAAGATTTTTGGATTAGAGAAACAAGTTGATGTGTACATTATTGATGAAAAACACTTTAAATATGACTTTTTAATAGGATTAGATTTGATAAAAGAATTTAAATTAATTCAAACTGAAGACTTAGAAATTATTCAGAAGCAATATCCTAATAATGAAAATTTCAATAAAATGGAACAATTGACTACAACTTTAAATAAAAGATCGACAAATGATGAAGAAAACATTAATATCTTAAAAAGATATGAAATAAATTTTAACGAACATATAAAAGAGGAAGATTTTCAAATTACAATAAATCATTTAGATGAGGATAGAAAAGACAAAATAAATGGATTGATAAGCAAATATAAATCAGTGTTTGCAAAAGATAAATATGATATTGGCACTGTAAATGGATATGAAGCAAGAATAGATTTATTGGTAGAAAAATACTGCAGTAAAAGGCCTTACAGATGCACCGTGGAAGATAAAAAAGAAATAGAACATCAAATAGCAAAATTATTAGATAACAAATTAATAGAAGAATCTTATAGTCCATTTGCAGCACCTGTCACGCTTGCATTTAAAAAAGAAGATAACAAGAAATCAAGACTATGCATAGACTTTAGGGATTTAAATAAAATTGTGGTTCCTCAAGCTCAACCGTTCCCGTTGATTGAAGATTTAGTTGCAAAGACCAGAAACTGTAAATTTTTTTCGACCTTTGATATAAATTCAGCATTTTGGTCTATTCCTTTACGAATAGAAGACAGAAAGAAGACAGGATTCATAACTCAAGAAGGACATTTTCAGTGGACCTGCTTACCCTTTGGATTAAAGACATCTCCAGCTATTTTCCAAAGAATTTTAAGTAATATATTGAGAAAATACAAGCTTACAGATTTTACCGTTAATTATATCGATGATATATTAATTTTTTCTAATAATTTTGATCAACATATTAATCATTTGGAGCAATTACTGGAAGCCATAAAAAGAGAAGGATTTAGACTTAAATTCACAAAATGCACATTTGCGTCAGACTCTGTTAAATATCTGGGATATATAATACAAAATAATTCAGTTAAACCAGTTAAAGACAATGTCATCTCCATAAAGAATTTTCCCACTCCTACAACTCAAAAGCATATAAGACAGTTTCTTGGAAAAATAAATTTTTATCATGAATATATTCCAAGGAGTGCTATGTTATTAGAACCCTTGCATAGTTTACTCAGAAAAGATCAGAAATTTATTTGGTCTGATGAATGCCAAAAATCGTTTGAGATGGTAAAAAACCTATTATGCACTCAACCTATTCTAGAAATTTTTGATCAAAATCTGCCTATCAATATCTATACTGATGCTTCTATAGAAGGCATCGGCGCTATTTTAAAACAAATACAACTTGATGGAAAAGAAAAGCCAGTGGCATATTTTTCAAAGAAACTGAATGAAGCTCAGAAGAAAAAAAAGGCAATTTATTTAGAATGTTTAGCTATCAAAGAGGCCTTAAGATACTGGCAGTATTGGTTATTAGGTAAATCATTTACAGTATATTCAGATCATAAACCTTTGGAAAATATGAATTTAAAGTCAAGAACTGATGAAGAACTAGGGGATATGATGTATTACTTGTCGCAATATGAGTTTCAAATAAAATACGCTCCTGGGAAAAATAATCTAGAGGCAGACTGCTTAAGCCGAAACCCAGTATTGGAGTCAAATGAAAACACAGATGAACAATTAAAAGTAGTAAATTTGATAAATTTAGAAGATATTATAAAAGATCAAGAAAATAATAGAGAAATACAAAATTATAAAAATAGAGTGATAAGAAAGCAAAATTTATATTATAAAAAAGTGGGGAAGAACGAAAAAATAATTTTATCAGAAGAATTCAGTTTAAAATTCCTAAAGAATATACATAAAAGCTTTTGCCATATTGGAGTTGGACAGATGGAAAAAACTATAAGTCCATTTTATTCTACAAAAAATTTGTCAATAAATATTAGAAAAGTGTGTAGAAATTGTACAACTTGTATAAAAAATAAATCAAGAGGTTATGACAAATTTGGATGTATGTCTCAGCTAGGACCGGCAACAAGACCTTTTGAAATAATTTCTATTGATACAATAGGAGGCTTTGGAGGGTCAAGATCAACAAAAAAATATCTCCATTTGTTAGTGGATCATTTCACTAGGTATGCATTTATTCTTATATCAAAAACTCAATCAGCAGGTGATTTTATAAAGCTTGTCACAAATATATCGAAAACAGAAAAAATAGGTATGATTCTGACAGACCAATACCCAGGAATAAATTCTAATGAATTCAAGAGGTTCTTAAATGACAAACAAATACACATTATATTTACAGCAGTAAATGCACCATTCTCTAATGGTTTAAATGAAAGGCTTAATCAAACATTGGTGAATAAAATTAGATGCAAAATTAATGAAAGTGAAAAAAAACAGGCTTGGACAACAATAGCACAAGAATGTGTAAATAAATATAATGAAACTAATCACTCGGTTACAGGATTTTCACCATCTTATCTATTGTATGGTACGAATGTAAATATTCTACCAAAAGAGCTAAATCAAGAAATATCGTATAATGATTGGATAAGGGATAAACATATTGCACAAAATACAAATACAAAAATACAAAATACAAAAAAATCACATAATTATAATAAAAGATTATTTGACAAAAATCGGAAAAATTGGGTTTTTAATGTGGGAGATATGGTTTTTGTGGAAAATGGTAATAAACTAAACAGGAAAAAATTAGATGAATTAAAAATCGGACCATATAAGATAATTGAAAAAATTTCGAATTCTATATATAAAGTAGATACGGGTCACAAAAAAATGGAATCAAACCTTTTTCACATAACAAAGCTAATTCCTTTTCCATTGTTGGAAGAAAGAATACAAGAGAAAGAAGAGTGAAGATATATATAAAGAAATTTTCTCAGGAAAATTTTTTTCAAGGAGGGTAGATGTAAAGAAATAATTATTATTTCTTTATTTTGAATTTTGGCTATTCACACGGTATCAGTTCTACAATTTTGTCATTTTCACGGTTACCGTGTTGAATATGTCAGTAAGGGATGTCATATAATAGAAATTGTTAAATTCATTTTATGAAATATAATAGTGGATTTAATTTGTGGAAAAAGTGTACAGAAATAAACGAAATAAATCTTTGTTTACAGAGCAACACAACAGTTTATTTTAATTAATTCTACAAGAGAAAGAAAGATCTTATATATATATGAACAAAAAAATACTTCGAAACAGGTTGTGGTTAGTAAATGAGTTGGGGTTAAAAATATCCGCGGCAGTTTTATTTTGTTTTTAGATCGTTAGCACAAGTTGTGCTTAGTTAAAAGGTTAGAGTTTAAAATAATCCGTGGCTGCTTTATTTTTCGGTTTATATGTTTAAAAAACGCAAGACCGCAAGACTGTTGCAGGCTTGATCTTGTTCTTGCGTAAGTCTTGCAATGCTAAGACCAAGACCAGTCTCGCTCATCACTACTACAGAACAATATCCCTCTTAAACATTGCATATTATTAGCCAATACAATAAACTCCAGACTGAAGACACAAGCAGAAGGAATCCTAGGAGACTACCAAAATGGCTTTAGGCCAGGCAGATCAACAGTTAACGCCATACACACACTAGAACAAATAGCACAATAAGCAAGGGAATACAATAGAGAACTACACGTAGTTTTCATAGACTTCAAAAGCGCTTTCGACACCGTAAAAAGACAAAAATTGTTGGAAGAACTAGAGGAATTTGGGATCACAACAAAAATAAGGAAAATGGTAGCAATGACTCTTAAGAATACCGCCGCCAAAGTCAGATTCAATGGAACCATTTTCCAAAGAAATAAAAATAAATAAAGGAGTGAAGCAAGGAGATGTTATGTCACCGACACTCTTTAATTTAATTTTAGAAGTAATAATAAGGAAGGCAAAGCTTAAAAATAAAAATATCATCACAGATCAACTCCAAATAATAGCCTACGCAGATGACCTGGCCATCGTTGCAAACACAAAGAAATCACTAATAAAAGCAATTGAAAAACTAGACAAAGAGGCAAAACAAATGGGTTTAGAGATAAATGAAAACAAAACAAAATACATAAAGATAGGTAAGGAAGAGACAACTCCACAGATAAAATTGATTACACTATAGGCTTGAAGCGGTACACACCTTTAACTGTTTAGGAGTCACAATAGGAAAGACCAGGAAGGAGAGAGTGGAAGAAAAAATTTTAAAAGGCAATCAGGCATTCGGAATGAACAGAAACCTTCTGAGAAGTAAAGTATTGACTAAAAACGAAAATGAATCTGTATAAGACCCTAATACGACCAGTAGTTACACACGCATTGGAGTCAACAACACAAACAATAAAAAAGAGGAAGACAGTCTACTAAAATTCGAAAGAAAAATAATGAGAACAATACTAGGCCCTGACACAACAAACGAAGGAGAAAGAAGACTTAAAACAACCATTACAATAGACAGGGAACAAAATGGTGAAAACATAGTTAGATATACTAAATCACGCCGTCTAGAATGGATTGGGCATATACTCAGAAGGCCACACAAAGAAATGCTTCGAAGAATAACGAACTGGACACCGTTATGGCCCAGATGCAGAGGAAGTCCAAGAAAAAGATGGTTAGATGATGTGGAAGAGGACATAAAAGCCATGAACGTTACTGATTGGAAATCTCAATGCAGGGACCGGAAACAACGGAAGAAAATCACAACAGCAGCAAAAACACACAACAAATTATGAGAAATTGTAATGAAGACAGAGGAATAATCCACCTCAAAAAAAAAGGATTGTTGAACGCCCAGGCGTTAGCCATAATCTTAGAGATTGTAAGGCTGTGATGATGATGAAATTAGGCATTGTTTAAATTTCAATTTGTTTTTAATGTAAATTTTAATAAGTCTTATCTCGATGGTCAACCTTTTAATATGCCTTCGTCTTGTGATCTAACAATAAGCACCTGGTAGGTCGAAAGCGCTCTTCAATTTATTAATTAAATTTAATGCACAAGAAAAACAGATCCTTGTGACTCTTGACCATATTTTCGCGTGTAAGTGTGACCCATCATCCAGTTTAGTTGATAAGATAAGTTCAGTTATTATTTATTATATACTAGCGGACCCGGCGAACTTCGCACCGCCTAATACTAATGTTTTTTCCAATTTTTATTTTTATTTTTACGATTAATTTTTTGTATTTTTTATCATATTTTCTCGTTAGTTACCAGTTTGTACTATTATTTATAGTACTTTGTAATTTATCGGTTAGGTATATTATATATTAACTGCGCCACCTAACGGTGGCGTCATAGTTCTTAGGTAAGTAAGTTTTGCTCTTTTATATATATGAGATATCAACTGCGCCACCTTACGGTGGCGTCATAGTACTTAGTTATGTAAGAATTACAGGTGTAAATTTATAACATCTCAACTACGCCACCTTAGGGTAGCGTCATAATGATTAATTTCGTAATAAACGCGTCCGATCGCTGCAAAATTCAAAGTGCTATAAGGAAAATAGCGGCCTCCGATGCGCTATTTATAGGCACGTTAGCACAGTACCACCGCAAGCGCTACGTCCCGCAATTATAAATCTGTAATATCTTCGAAAATATTCATTTAAATCTTGTGCTGTAAAGGACCTTATAGATCTATATTAAATCAACAATGTATTTAAGCTATTTAATTGGATAAGGATTAATGCTGTATTGGTTAAAATCGCTTCGAAAATTAGCCATTATTTGTCGTAAAAAGTAAATGACAAAAAAATGTTATTGTGGGATATCCATAAGAGATAGACATATACCATCGCGGAGTTTTCTGTAGACCTTTTCAATGTGTACAAATAATTAGTACATTATTTTGATAAATCTAGTAGGGTTCAGCCTGCGTTTGCAATGTAAGCGGAAAAAAAATTGATAATTAACGACATCACATTAGAAACCTCAAAAATAACAGTATTTCTGCACTTTTTAATGGATGTTATTATACATATAAACCTTCCTCTTGAATCACTCTATCTATTAAAAAAAACCGCATCAAAATCCGTTGCGTAGTTTTAAAGATTTAATCATACAAAGGGAAATAGGGACAGAAAAAGCGACTTTGTTTTATACTATGTATTGATTAATGGTTGTCCTTTATTAGCTGTTTGTTTTGTTTATCTCATCTTTCACTTGATTAAGTTACTGCTCTCAACAGGATACCAACCAGGTAGTTAGATAACCAAGGAATGGGTGGGAATGGGAAGTGCCTTTAGTAGAACTACCCCTAATCAAAACCCAGGCGTGACACTATTTTAGAATTTTAGATAAATTTAAAATTACTTACGTGCAGAAATTATTCGGAGGATCATCACATCGGTATTTTTTGCTGTATTGGCGGGGTCTAGACCATTCAACTTTGATTTTATTATTCAATATTTGAAGATCTAAACATAAAAAACGTAATTTACTAAAATAATAGCAAAAAAAAGGTGAACAAAGAAAAAGTATAATTTTTGAATGCTTAATCTTTTTCGTAAAATAAAATACCTATTTCGATTAGCATTTACAGTAAATACAATACGTTTGAGTTATTATTTTTCAGTTTTGTTCTCTCAGTGTTTATCTATTTTGTGAAGAATTTAACATTTTCAAAATAGAAAAGAAAACAGCAGTACGTAAGTACTTAAAAATATCCAGTTAAAACTTGAAAAATTTTAATACAAAAATAAGAAACAATTCGAAGTGTAGGATAATCATATTTTTTTTACAATCAAATCTGAATTTGTATAAAGAAAAATTCAAACAATTATAGTTAAGATAAATGACTGCATTATAAATAATTTTTGTATTGCTGCACAGAATTGTAAACTTTTTCTTCGAAATAGAAATGGAACAATTTAAAGAGGGATATAAATATAATTAGAGTTGCCAACCGTACTACTATACTACTTATGCTATATATTATTGTAGATCACTGATCTCTTTCAACAATTTAAGCGATACTGGTTAGTGACTGAGATTTAGAAAGGATTTAAAAGACCAAATTTATCACAAATAAGCTTTACATTTTCAATTTCATTTTATTCAAGGGTAATATAACAAGACCTCGATTATAGTCGGCTATTTTTGTGGTATCTAGATTTTGAGAATATTTTAGTATCAATATGTTGAGACATAATTTGACATAAATATTCTGATTAAAGCCCGAGAGCCTTAGCTCGAACATAATCTTGCTGATCATTTTGGACCACAGAGATCGCGCCTATGTACCTACTGTGTCTGACATAGAATGTAGGACATTCTTCTTTAAACCTGTAGATATGACTGAAGTCATAGATTTCATAAAAAATCTCAAAAATAAAAAGAGTAGTGGTGCTGATAACATTTCAACAAAAATTGTGAAGGGTATCGGTGAGTTTATTGCCGAACCTTTGGGACACTTAGTTAATCATTCAGTTTGTAGTGGTAAATTTCCAACAGCCCTAAAATTATCTACAATTATTCCTGTTCACAAGAAAAATGATCCATATGAACAAGTAAATTACAGACCTATCGCACTTCTGAGTATTTTCTCTAAGATATTTGAAAAACTGGTATAGGTATAATCGAATGTATAATTTCTTCTCAAAATACAACATCTTATCGCAGCAACAGCATGGCTTCCAGGCAAGTAAATCTACCCAAACAGCTGCTTGTTGTCTTATGGATTACATTTATAAGTCCTTAGATACAGGGAAACACGTTGCAGGAGTGTTTTTTGATCTCTCGCGAGCATTTGACTCTCTAAATTTTGATTTTATTGTCAACAAGTTATATAACTTAGGGTTTAGAGGAATTTTCTTAGATTGGATTACCAGCTTTCTTTGTGACAGAGAGATGTATGGCAAAATAAAAGAATCGTCTTCTGACCATCACAAAATCAACTCTGGAGTTCCTCAAGGGTCTATATTAGGACCGTTATTATTTCTCCTGTTTATTAACGATCTTCCCAAATATATAACTAGTTATATATCTATAACTAAGAGTATATTAATTCTATTTGCAGATGATACATCTGTAGCTTTGTCAGCAGACACCCTTGGGAAACTTATAAATCTGATAGAGATTCTAATTTCTACTTTCGAAAAATGGTGCTTTTCAAATAGTTTAATTGCGAACCTTGAAAAAACAAAATGCATCTATTTTGGTTTTAAAAATAACCAATTGCTTAACCTCAATATTAATGGCACTGATCTAACAACTACAAGAGCTACCAAATTTCTTGGAATCAATGTTGACAGTTGTTTAAGATGGTCAGATCAAATATCGCATGTATGCAAAAAATTAAATCAAGCTTACTATGCAATATCACGTACCTATTAAAACCAGTATGCCACATAGTGCGCTGTTAAACATCTACTACAGCACAGCTTGGCCTATAGCCACTTAAGCTATAATGTTATTCTTTGGGGAAATTCCGTAGACAGGGAAAGGGCATTTATCTCCCAGAAAAAGATCATTAGGAAAATGTTTGATATACCTTGGAAAAATACATGTAAACCAATATTCATTACAAAGCAAATTCTAACTTTGCCTTGCGTATTTATATATAAAAGTATACTGTTAATTAGAGATAAACAAAAACCGCTTATGAGAAACATTATCGAACACGTGAATCTGAACGATTCATAACAGCTATGCATAAATCTACCAAATTTGAAATTTCTCCTACATACATGGGGATTAAATTATACAATCACCTTCCCCAATGTTACAAAACTCTAAATGCTAATTCATTCAAAAGATCTATCAAAAATCTTCTTATTACCAAAGCATACTACAGTATCGATGAATTTCTATCAGATGTGTTGGTTCAGAAATTAGAATAGTTTATCGTGTCGTATTGTATTTTATTAATTGTAATTTTAAGAAATAACTTTTGTTATATATCTATGTAGTGCTCGTTATGTTTCTTTGACTTGTCCTATACATTTGTAAATGTCTACATGGATTAATAAACATTATTATTATTATTATTATTATTATTATTATAACTTGTCAATCTTGTCAGTAAACAAACTATTGACTTTTTTGTCACTAAACTGTCAATATAACGTCAAATATTAATTTTGTCACTTTTCACACTAAAATGACAAACTATAAACTGTCAATCTAGTCAAAATTATCATATTTGTTGCGGCAAAATTGTACAAATGACAAAATTATACCTAAATAAATACATATTTATATTTATGTAATGAGTTTTATTTCCAACCATTTTATTAAGTTGTACTATAATTTTTTCCAGAGTACTGTATTTTTTACTTTTATTTTAAAAATACTAAGGTTCATCTAAAAAAGTTGGCAACCCTAGATATAATAAAACATTATATTTTTCTCTTTACTTACTTTGAAGTTTTCCAAATGCATATTCAGCAGAGCTTCTATCGTTAAAATGGACAAAAGCGTAGGATAAATTTTTGTGAACTTTCCGTATAATTTGTGCGCTGACTTTGGTGCATATGCAAGCCATTATATCTTCTGTTTTGTAATGAACAGGAAGATTGCTCAAATATAATACAGTTATCTAAAAAAGAAAATTTAACATTTTAATTTTATAAAGTTTTTCGCTAATTTTATTTAGGTTACTTAATAATGCCAATATAATAATAGGAATCAATAGGTATTACCACCGTACACATTGTACGGTGGTATTACTATGCTTATTTTATCCAAATAAACCAATAACAAAATATATATGAAAGCTATCTTATTTTTATGAGATTTTATTATGCTATTCTAATTAATTTACATCAATTTACTGAAATAAAAATACTTCTGTAACATAATGCCGAATTGCAGAGTTTTGATAACTCGAACTGCATAGTCAACGAATTTTGTTTTTATAGTTCCGTGAGTTGGAACCTTATTAAGAAAATTGTTTTTTTTTTAGAGATTTCAAATATCTTAATCAGTTTTTAAGATACAAGCAAAAACCAAATCCTTATTTGTTTATAACTTTTAAAATTTTTACGAGCGCATTTTGAATTTTTCCAAAACTTTCTACATGAGTAACTAAAAAACAATTTTTATATTAAATTGAACTATACAGACTGGGTGAACTATCTGATGTTATTATAATTAGATGCAACAACATTTAAAAACTATTTATTATAGCTTTACGTACGTGTTCAATTAACAATTTTTTTTTTAAACCGGCCAGAAGTTAGTACTTTCTGGTTTATTTTTAGGCCAGAAAATCTCATTTTGTCGGACAAGGCCAGAAAATAAAAACGAGTCCGGTAAAAGCTTTTACCGGACTCATTTTTATTTACTTTCCGGCCTATCTTTAATGACAAAAACAATAAAATAGTTTTGTCTAAGATAGCGGTCAATTGGTTTCTATGGTAACCGAGTTTTGTATATATTTAAAACTATAAAATAACTTTACATATTTTGACGTTTGGTTGAAATTTATTTATTATAAAATGGATATTCAAAATGATGCATTTGTTGTGAATTAATGGAAGATGAAATTATACCAGATGAAATTGTTGAGGCGGCCACCCAAGCAAAAAAAAATGTTAAAATTAGTTAATAAAGAGTTCTTGTTATAAAAATGTAAACTGAATAATATGAAGTTTATGGTACAAAAATGCCCGTTTAAAAAAAATATTGTACGTAATACGTCGCAAAAGTGCTTTTACTGGACTCGCAGGCTTGCAGGACTCGCCTGCAGCTCGCCCTGCAATTTGCCCACTCGTCCAATAAAAGACCACTTTCGGGACTTGTTACGAAATTTTCTACATTATCAATAACACAATAAAAACAAAAAAATGACATACACATTACATAGATAATTACCTACCATCTAATAATAATATTAGATACCTCTACAATAAGTTAAATTTATTAAAATAAGCTAATCTTCTGACGAAATTTTATCATTTTTAAAATTGTCTATTTTTAACTTAAATATTGTTTTTATTTATTCTAGTAATTTCCAATTTAAACTTTCTATGTAATTTTATATCTGTGTCTTCACAAATAAAAGGGCGTTGCAAGGCTTTAAACCAATAACGCTGAACATCGTTCTAGTACCAATGGCCACAGAAGTCAAATACCTGGGTGTGGTGTTTGACCAGGGGGCCATCATGGAAGCAGCAAATCCAAAAGGTCATACGCAAAGCTACAATAGCCTTTGGTAGGTATAGGGAGATGTTGAAGATGGCGAGCGGCCTGTGACCTCAAAAAGCCACTTGAACGTTCAAAAAGTGATCAAAATTGTTAGAAAAGAACGTTTATCTACTCTACCTCATATTATGTATCAATTTTTAGTTCGTGAAAACTGTCGTTATAGACAGCAGTGCGTGAAGGATTGAAAGTGTGCGTAAAGTAACAATGTATTTTAAATGGGATTTACTTTTTCGCACTGTTTTTGACACACCTTTATATAATCAAATATCCTTAGCATTCGCGTTGTCATGGTGTTGCTATGAGAGCATTAAATTTCAACAAAAGTTATTCTGACAGTTTTGTAGTTTAAATTTTCAAATTTGAATTTGTAATTATTTTTTATTTGTTTATCGTAGATAAAATATTGTATGAAACTGTGCGTGAAGTGCTTTTTGCGCACTTACGCGATATATAGCACTCGCTTCGCTCGTGCTCTAAACATCGCGTGCGTGCGCAAAAAGCATACTTCACGAACTGTTTCATAAATAACTATTATTAACTATTAGGGCTACCGGTGAAGAGTAAATAGTATGTATGGTGTTAGGGGTGAAGAGTAAATAGTAAAAAAGAAACTCTGAGAGAAATGAGAGATGACATGAGGAACTTAACATGAGAAAATTGTGTACTAAGCTTGTGCCCAGGTTCTTTACGGCGGTAAAGACACCCTAGAATGCATCGAGAGGGACTCGAACTTCTTGTCATAACTTGCGACGAGAATAGGAATTTTTAATATTACCCTGAAACCAATAACCAATCAATGCACTGCAAGTCTCCAAATTATCCGAGAGCCTAAAAAACCGGGATTAGCGAGTTCAAATTCAAGGTGTTGATTTTTTATTTAATATACGGGGGTGCAGTCCACATTAAATGGACACCACGAGGGCATACAGTCAGCCAATACTACTATATAAACGTTATACGAAAACTCCGAGAAAAAAATTGCAAAAAGCCCGAAATATGGAAAACGGACTATTTGGCCAACATCAGGTCACGCGCCCTACTCGCCAGACTTTGCACCCTGCGACTTCTGTATGTTCTCAAAAATCAAATTCTGCTTGAAGGGAATCCGTTACGAGTCTATAGAATCGTAAAACAATAACCGGTGCTGCTAATCAACAGCCTGTCGGAAGATTATCTGCAGCACTGCTTCGTACAGTGAAATTTTAAATTTGGCCATAGAATTTTTAAATTCTTATATATAGATATTTTAAAGTCCAACACACAAGATATTGGATTTAAAATTAAATTATTATCCAGGTATATCTACTTCATTTCATTAAAAATGTTTTTTTCATATCAATTGCATTAAAACAGTTTGTTTTGATCCCTGTTTTGTCAGTCGAAACAGGACAATTTTAGACCAATGCAACTGTCAGTCAGAAACTGACAGTTTTTTCTGCCCTAGGGGAGAAACAGCGTTATTTCTGCCCGAGACATTCATTTATGTCTTCATTTCAAGTCTGTCAGAATCGCATTTGTAATAAACAAAAGCGAATAACATCATAATCGTCTGACAGCTGTCGTCAAATCGTTGTCAAGATATTACTACGCTATTTCTTTGAAATAGTCTTACTTCAACTGGCTACAGAGATTAAAACTAACTGATTCAATGCATGTAATATGCAAAATATAGTGTGTGGCACGGGATGAAACAAAGACGATTTCTGTCTAGGGCGAGAGTTGACAACCCGAGCGAAGCAAGAGCTGTCTTCGCCCGGTCAGAAATCGTCTTGTTTCACCCCTCGCCACACAATATACTATGTATTGTTTTACGCAAAATCCCAACGAAATGTAATAATGACGTTTGTTATGAAAATGCGTTCTATCCCAAATCGGGAAGATTTTAAATATATGTTTTATCAATAATTCTGGAACAATTTTCATACTTGAAAAACCAAAAAAGATCCGCAAAACTCGATTTTATGTATTATTTTTTTTAATTCAAAGCAATTTCCTACAAAATCGAACACATTTTAAAATGTTAAAACCACCATTTTATTGTTATTGGAGTGAAATTTGCAATCTTGATAACAATTTTTTGTAAATTTTGCCATTTTCCATTCGTTGGTTGCACTCCAAACATATATGACAGTTTTATTAAACGAACAAGAGTAACAAATTGGAAAATGTTTCCAAAAAAAAGAGGAAAAGTATAAAGATAAAAAAAAAATTTAAGTATCCGAAAAATCGTAGAACCACTACTATGATTTTTCCGATTGTAAATAAATTGGAAAAAATAGTTATTTATGATATGAGTGTTAAAAGTGAGGTTTTATTTTGTGAGTGAAAACGTTTGTGAAATGAGCGGAGCGAATTGAACAATTTCACGAACAAAATAAAATCACTTTTAACACAAATACCATACAATGTTTTTTGTACAACTTCCCTATTTTGATAATGAAACGAGCGAATTTGCAATGACAATAAACCAAACCGTGTTAAAAGTAAACTAAACCGTGTTAAAAGTAAACTTGTTTACATGGCAACGTGTTAAAAGTATTTTTAACACGCTGCTATGTAAACAATCGTTTTTAACATTGTTTGCAATCATTAAAAGTGTCACTTTTAATGACAGTTGTACAAAAACGTATTTAACTTATAAAGTGTAAAAAATGACTATATCCTTAATAATTTAATCATTTAAAATTTAGAAAATTTTAAAAATTGGAAATAAATTGTTAAAAATTAAAAGTGAGAAAAAATCGGTAAGCACAGTAGAAAAAACTGACAAAAAATTGGAAA
The DNA here is from genome assembly GCA_964028335.1 of Altica lythri. Lineage (NCBI taxonomy): Eukaryota > Metazoa > Arthropoda > Insecta > Coleoptera > Chrysomelidae > Altica > Altica lythri. Next base: position 44,330,426 of record OZ034804.1, on the reverse strand, counting down.
AAAAAGGAAAAAGATATAAAAAATAATTGTAAGAAATCATTTAAAATTGGTTGTAAAGTGGTTAAAAACGAAAAAGTAAAAAAAAAACTAATTTTAAAATTTTTAAAATATTAGAATATAAAAAAATGAGTCATCCTGTAAAAAACAGAAAAAAAAATGTGAGCCGTCACGGGACGCCTGGCAGATGTGAAACATCGACATTATTGTGTAAAAGTAATATGCAGAAAAGAACAGATTGTGATAGGAACTAAATATGTCATAATGATAAAATAAAATATTACGATTTTTTCCAGATAACGATGACTATTTCTTGAATAAATTTAAAAAGTGATTTCGTTTAGCTTTTTATTTAATTGCCTTAAATTCAATAATCTTAAAAAAGGAAATTATTAAAACACAAATTTATATAAAAGTACGTTACTATATTAATATAATTTTTACTTCATAATTTTAGTACAAACAAAAAGCGATACTAAATAAAAAATAGGAAAATAATGAATTTAACTATGAATACAACTTTATCGTTGAATAACTTTTAAACGGTATTTAAATGGGAAATGTATTATGATTTAGGCACGGGTTAATGTGAATATTAAGGGCTGGTTAAGGTCTGATAATTTTTGTTAGGTCATAATCTAAAAATTTGATGGGTGTTTGGAGAAAAAAACCAAATCTGGGAAATAACGGACACCCCAATGTATATAGAGTAGGTACTCACTCATTTTTATTCATATTTTTTCATCACTTTCTTTATTAACACTTTGTTTATTCATATTTAAAACTAAATACACAAATTCTACGCGGACAACTATATGACAACTAAATATTCACCAACAATCTATTTTGATGGACTAGCTGTCAATTTTACAGGTCAGCAAAATATGTAGGTATATTATGTTGCCTATATAAACAAATCATTTTTATATATATAGAATAGATAGTAGGCGAAATCGAGTTAGGTTTTTATGAAACAATTCATACCCTGTCCCGTCAAATTTTTGAATCGATGAGCTTCTTCCCCCTATTGTTGGCGCGCCACCGTCGCGTCGCTCAAAACATGACACCAATTTCATATAAGATATCAGTACATCTCTTATCGATTATTATCGATGCGTTAGGTTTTTTACGTCATGACGTCACCGTCACCACGCAAGAAATCTGATTTACGTGCCGCTATAGATGTTTCACATCAAAAAACGTGTCAGAAATCGTTTAAAATTGTAAAAACTGACTACTAACACAGGGCGCAATGAATTTCATCTGAATTATTTTATGGCACCATGAAACTCGTCCGTTAGGTGCAAGGGATAAAAATACATAATGAATTTCATCCGATACCACAATGAATTTCATCCGATTTCATATTTACACATTTGACACTGGAATTTAAATTGAAGTATACAAAAAAATATGTTCAAATATTTAAATAAATATCATACCAAAGTCACCAAACTAAATAACTTAGATTTTTGTCAATTTACCGAGTTCGAAGTAAAAAGTTTGTTTTTGATTTATTGTACTAAAAATTTGGTATTATTTCTGATTGTATTGTTTATTCATTCATTTATTTAAGATAATATAATATTGGGAATTTCTTAATTCCTTTTATACTGTAATAAGGAATTAGGAAAAACCAATGAAATATGTATATTTTCTCTCTCAAAAAGGGTAGGTAGATTAGATTTTGTGAATTCCAAAAAATTTTTGATTAAATAATGGTACTAAATGTTTCATTATATAATTGGGGTAGTTTTGTTATTATAATCCTATAATTGGTTCTGAAACGGCATTAAGGGAGTAGACGGTAATTCATTTAAAAACTAGTTGTTCAAAGTATATTGTGTGTGTATAATGCTTTTTCGTAAACATGAACCGATTAGAAAAAATATTAAGGACACGCGGTAAAGTGATTCTTTTAATGAACGATTTTAAGTTTCAACATAAACATAAATTAATGACTGGTGAAGATAAATGGGTTTGTTCAAATAGTGGATGTAGTGCACAGTTCTTTACCAGAGGAGAATATCATGTCGTCAGAATTAAAACTTTAGAACACAGCCACGAAGCAGATATCCAAAAAATTCAGCGACAAAAATTAACCTCATCGTGTAAACGAAAAGCGTGCGAAGAAGTGTCAGAAAGACTGTCAAAAATAGTAAGAACTGAAATTATGAAATCTGTCGAAGATGAAAATTTAACAGTGAATGATATAAAGCGAAAGAGCGAAAATATTTACCATGTGAGAAGAAAACTGCAACCAGCGTTACCTAAGAATATTACAGAAATTCAAAAATATTTGTAGAAACAAACCAGACAACAGAAATATAGACAATTTAATAAAGTATCTATTTGATACATACACTGGTATATCTGCAATGTTTCCTCCTGCGATTTGGGCTGAAAGAACTGCATTTGTTCAAAACACTACAAACAATTGCGAGTCATTTCATTTGCATTTTAAAAATTGTTTTTATCACCCTCATCCTTCGATATTTATATTTTTAGATGGTTTAAAATAAAATCAAGTGGACACCTATATACCTACATAAAAATTCAAAGTGTTAAAATATGTCCAACTGTTACATCAGACACTTTAAAAATTTGTCTTTATATACAAAATCCAATAGATATGTATACTTCAGGTAAAAAATCAAGGTTGGAATATGTCCAAAGTTTAGTGGTTAGGTATAAAATTTAGAATAAAAATAGGATGTAGAACGTAAGATTTGAAAATATATTTTTTTACAAATAAGTCCTTTTATTACTTTCGTTTAATTTTGAACAAAAGTTCCTGTTTGTGGTCTAGAAATTATAGATTTAACATTTTTATCAAATGTCTATCTACCTATTTACCATTAAATTTTGGATGAAATTCAATGCAATGTAATTACTATAGGTGGACGAAAATCATGGTCATAAACGAGAAGATTATTTTCCTTATCTCTGAGGATTAACATAAACGGACGAAAATCATTGTGTTCGGATGAAATTCAATACGCCGCTAACACAACCTTCATTGATTGTTAGGCGATAAAAGATTTATTTATTATTTATTAAGAATAATACTACAGACAAATTATTCTTCAGCATTAGCAAATCTCAGCAAATTCGATAGACGATAGAGGAATGAATAGCTAATTTGTAATTTTGTTTATTTTGTAAACTGTTAGTTGCACTTATTGAATATTTTCAATCGATTCGTGCTCCAATATAAACAAACACTTTTACGAGCCCATTGGTATTTATTAGAATATCCGGTATATAAACGTAAAAAAACAAAGTTTCAATATGTTTAGGTTACCTATTTTGAATTATGAAATTTAATATTCTTTTTTTTTTTTTAATTTATCATGCGCAATATACCGATCGTTTTTATTATTTTAATACATGTTATTAATATTTTTATTTATAATTTTTTTAAAAAATCAATTTGATATCTCAATTTTTGGTTAAAAATTAAAAAAAAAATGGTCGTAATTTTTCGTAAAAATTTTTTGTTAAAGAATGTTTTGTTTTGTGAAAATTTTCATTTTTTTTAAATTTCACTTTTTTTGTCGAAAATATGCATTTTTGTGTAAGATTTTGGGATGTTTTCCTTGTTTTTAAGATTCCTTGAAATTTTAAAAATGGATTTTAAATAAAAATTAAATTTCGAACCTATTTCAAAAAAGTGCATTTTGATATTTATTTTGATTTTCGACATATGACATATGAGAGATTTTTTTTGAAAAGTCGCTGTAATAAAATGTTTTTGTTTTTTTTTGTAAATTTACAGTATATCTGAATGTGGATTAAGTTTGTAATTAAATGGAAATAACCCATTTTGATATCTTTTTTGGTTTTTCAGATATCAATATCGTTTTTTTGATAATTTCCCAAAATCGAAATTTCATTTATATTTTTGTATTTTTACGATATTTTAAAATTTAAAAAAGGATTTTGTATAAAAATTAAATTTCGAATTGAATACAAAAAAACACATTTTAATATCTTTTTTGGTTTTTGATATAGAAATTGTGAAAAATCAAAATTGTGACAATTTACTCATTTTTTGATATTTTTCAAAATTTCAAAAGTTTTTAAATCAAAAGAAAAAATTGATTTAAGAACCAAAAACCGCATTTTGATATCATTTTTGGTTTTCAAAATACATCGATATCTCGATTTTTATTTTATTTTTAAAACAAGGTAATTTTTTTAGTTTCATTTTAAACTCAGATTTTGTAAAAAATTTTCGATAATTCGATGAATAAACGTTTACTTTCGAACAGTCATATACATATTTGTTAATATTAAGTTTACGATAATTTAGTCTAGTTAACATCTTAAAAAACGTGAAAAATAGTGATAAAGGTCCTAAAAATATGAGCGATAGCTCATTCGATCCGGAATGACAATTAGAAAAAGGTGTTTTGAGGATTTTACAGCATGCAAAAAATTCCAATTGTTAATAACAAATTAAGACAAAAAAAACAGGTATTTCGTTTTTTGCTTATAACTCGAGAAATATGAAGAGTTAAGGAATTTAAAAAAAAGATTCTTAAAGAGGAGGAAATTTCCAATAAAAAAGTCCCAACTTCCGGAACTCTATCTATCTATCTATCTATCTTCATTATTTATAATTTTAATTTGACGTTGAAAATAGGGTTCCGCTCGGCTTTTACGGCATTCGCCGTTAGTTAACAATTGAATAACTTATTGAAAAATAGTGACAAAATATTTTTTCTAACTGAATTATATTCTTTCAAATGTTAGGAAAATACTAGAATTTTTTCAAATTTTTAAAATCACATTTTATGTCATAAAAAAATATTTTTATCTGATAAACCGAGCGGAGCCCTATTTTCACCGTCAAATTAAAATTTATAAATAATGGAGATAGAGTTCCGGGAGTCGGGACTTTTTTATTGTAAATTTCCTTCTCTTTAAGAATTTTTTTTTTTTAATTCCTTAACTCATCATATTTCTCGAATTATAAGCAAAAAACGAAATGTCTTTTTTTTTTGGTCTTAATTTGTTAATAACAATTGGAATTTTTTGCATACTGTAAAATCCTCAAAACACCTTTTTCTAATTGTCATTCCGGATCGAATGAGCTATCGCTCATATTTTTAGGACCTTTATCACCATTTTTCACGTTTTTTAAGATGTTGACTAGACTAATTACAAAAAAAAACGAATCCATCTTTTCTTTTATAACCTTCATTTTATATTATTACAGTTTTCCCGATAAAATGTAAATTATCTAAGTTATTACCGAAAAATCGTTTGCAAACAAGGTTGTTCGTTGTTTAATTTGTAAACTTTTAGTTACCAATAACTACAAAAGTACCTATTGACATTTCGAAAGAAACACTTTTGTCTTAAAAGTCACTATTCTAATGATTACCATGTTTTTTTTAAATATTTTCCACAGTTGGTATGGTAACCACTCCCAAAAGAAAGCTCATATTGAGCTCATTTGAGCTATTTTCTACCTACTGTCAAAATTTCAAACAAATGAATGCATATAAAAAGAATTGCTAACACAAAACCGTCACTATAACAGTATAACTGTCGTTTGTCTTTTAAACGTGTTTTTACTAGAATAGTAGCAAAGTTAAAGCTTTGTATCTGGCCACGTGGTCTAGCTATACGCTAGCAAAAACAATATTAAAATTTAAAAATGAAAATTTCTTACCTTTGCCATTACGTTATTGTCTACTGTTGGTATAGGATCAGCCCAATCTACATAAAGGTTCCTATCCCAAATAATCAAATTATTTGGATTAAATTGTCGACGAGCCACTGCTGCACACCGATGACTTTCAAATTCCACAAAAACAAATCCTCTGTTAAGTTTTGGATTTGCATGATCTTGAAACATAATTAAATCTACAATTCCTTCGGCATACATTTTTAGGATTGACAGAACTTCATCGTGAGTTTTTTCGACAGGAATATTTCCGACAAATAATCTACAATTATCAACAGATTTGTAAACTCCGATATAGACTTTTCGTCTGATCTCGTAATTGTTTAAATGTTTAATAGCCAAATTGGCATGTTCTGGATTGAAATAAGTAGCAAACGCGTAACCTCTAGTTTTTTCAGTAAAATCCAACATTAATCTAAATTTGTATAATGGTCCGATCCTTTCAAACAATGGAATAAGTTCGTCTTCGAAGATGGTCTTGGTTAGTTTTCCAATAAACACTTCGCATCCTTTAGGTGGTGGAGGAATTGAACGATGATTTCTTGGTGTATACACCCTTTGTCCGTTAATTTGAATAATATCATAGCCCGATTTTTCAGTAAGAATACGTAAGTTATTGTTTAGTTCCTCCCTTTTTTTATAAGAATATGAAGATCTATCCAATTCTTCAAACACAACCATTATTAATATAAAATACGAGCTTAAAAATTAATGTACAAAATATAGGTATCTACTTATAAATCTTTTATCTATAACGTGTTACAGTTGTAACAGCACAATTATTACTAATATAAGATTTTACTGAGATACTGAGGACTGATGACTATAAAGAAAGAAGATAGAATATGCAATACGTTGTCTTTGTCACTGTTCTATTCAATTTTAAACTGTTTTGTAACGAGATGAAACGCGTATTTGGGATAATTCTCTTGTTACTAAGGGTAAATCACCTTGAAACTTCTTTAAAATTTAAAACAACAACGTACGTTTTTTACGCCCAGGGGCGGATTTACAAGTCTATCACTCATGAACTGGGATTTTTAAAATTTTTTGGATTGAGGATGATTACAAAAAAATTAAAGATACTTAACAAAGTTATGACTGTTCGAAAGTAGACGTTTATACATCCAATACAAAAATCCAAACATATGACGTTGAATAACCGGAAAACGATAAGTTTTTCATAGAAAACTTATATAGGAACTTTTTTAAAGATCTTGAAAAATCCGTTCAAACGACCACTAGTAAAAGTGATTTTCATGAAAATTAAGGTAAGTTATAACTAAAATAAAGTCCGCATATATCTTTTGCGTCGCAAAAAGTAACAAAAATTCACCGGTTGGGGTTGGGGTGATCACCACCAGAGAAAAAGCACATATTGGCATAGGGTAGATTTTATTTTTTGAGCTATTTTCTACCTACTGTCAAAATTTTAAAAAAATCCATGCATATAAACAGAATTGCTAGCAGAAAACCGTCATATCCTGGACTAATTGTAATGTCGAAATTTTCATTTTTGCTTTTAGGCAACAAGTTTTTGAAGCAGTTCTTAGTTTCACATGGCATGGCACAACTATTTAGTACCGTTTCGTCGACATATAAATATTTCCTGTTTCGTATACCGACCTTTATAGCTTTTGCTAAATTCCCATTTGGTCGACTCTCCATATTTTTTAACGGAATGATAAATGGAATAGAATCGCAAAAAAACTGGACGGAATAAACACGACAAAGTATCTCAACTTCACAAATCACAAATATCTCCTGATTGTATAAGAAGCCCATGGGGCACGTCTAATTAAGAATACCGACCTACACCAAATTATCAAGGGGATCTATGATATCGTAAGTGAACGCCAGATGGAAACTTCTCTACAAAATACACAATCACTATACTGGAGGCTATGATGTTCGAATCGATTACTTATAGAAATCAATCAGAGAAATGAAGCAGGATGTCTTCAATTTAACATCTGTCTTTATGGACAATCAGGATGAGCCTGTCAGAATCCAGGTTCACGACTCATCAAAGAACGAGATGTTAGAGGAAATGGGTAATTTGCGTAAGACCGTGAATCAATTATCGACCATGGTCGAAAGACTGCTGTCTAACGAGAAGCAAAGCAATAACAAGAATTCCCAGCCTAGAGCATGTAAGTTGACATCTACTCAAACTGACTGCCCGCAAGTGAAAGACATCACTCCTGTTAAAATTAAAACCCACACACCTCAGAAGACTGGATCTGATTGCCCGCAAGTGAAAGACACCACTCCAGTTAAAGTTGCAACGCTCGCGCCCCCGCCTTCAAGGAATGGATCAGCTGCTGAATGACATTACGTAAATATTTCAGGAATTCCATCCCCATACACTGCGAGCCAGCTCACCCACTATATGAAGCAGAAGCTTAAAACCACAGAATTCATACGCTGTTTTCCATTGCTAGCAAAAAGGAACAGCCCACTTCTGGACTTTAAAATCGGTGTAAAAAACAAAAATCATCTAGTAATTCTCAAAAACTTGAGCACATGGCCGCCAGGCATAATAATAGGAACTGCAACACCTTCAGCAACTATGGGAATGGCATCTCACATACCTAACACCTCTACCTCACCTCAAGTCCTTCATCTGCAAGTCATCAGCATTTGGAGACTGTTGCAACGAAGGTGCAAACCTCACCACTGGGTGAAAACTTTAAGAAAACAGCAACACTCACAATTGGCTCAGATAAAGAGGCCATTGCGGCATGTAAAAACCAAGCCATTCAGCAAAAGGTTGAGATCATCATGGCGAGAAGTGTGAGGAACGGTGGTGGATTAAACTTGGACCTTGGCGTTTGTTGCGGGACTCTGTTGATGCAGATAATCGTTTCTTGCTGGCTAGACTAAGTGTTCCTTCAATATTGAAACCTCTTAGGCTGTATCTAGCATATTTTCATGAGCAGCCAACCAATGTTTGTTTAGAGGGCCACACTGCGATAAGTATCAAACTGTTTGTTTTAAAATATTGTTGCATTTATTTTGTTAAACTTACAAATAATACTAGCCAAGTGCTAAATAAAGGGATTATTATTATTATTCATATTATTATTATTATACAACTGCTCGAATGTATGGGGATCGGAGGCTCCGTCAAGACTCAGAGTCTTGCTGCAATACAGAAAAGAGCTGTTCGACTAATAAACGACACCAGTATCACCAAAAACTTAGCCCCATTGTTCCACCGAAGATCAGTGTCTGATCTTTCTCTGTTTTACCGATACTAAAACGGTTTTTGTTCAGAAGAACTCTGCTCTACAATGCTTCCACTTGCCAGACCAGCCAGAGCAACGCGTCGTGCCAACTCCATGCACCCGTATACTGTTCAGTGCCAGACATAGAGAACGGATTGGTTCTATCATTTCTTCATCCCCAGGGTCTTCAGATTCCTTAACTTTTTACGTCTTTCTCACCCGTCCTAACTTGCAGTCCTTTAAATCCCAAATTAATAAATTGTCTCTTCTGCCCCAATAGATGTTTTCGGTACATTTGTATTTAGGTCTATACCTACGAGAAAATCCTTAAATAAAAAAAAAGTATCCACTTAAATTAGGTGAAATCTTGGTATGCGCTAAAAATTGCGAAAGTGTTGCGTTTGTATAAGACTGGTAATAAGGAAGATAGCTTCCGCGGATAAAGCGATACTTCAATTCTATATTCGAAATACAAATAAATATTGATAAGAATGACCTGTCTAAAGCCTTTGATGCTGTTAACCATGATATCATACTTGAGAAGATGGATTTGATTGATGTTCAGGAACATTATGCCACATACTTAGTGATTATTTCTCTCACAGGAAGTAATTTTTCCATCTTGGTACAAGTGAAAGTCAAAAGGGAAATATTAGATGTGGTGTACCACAGATATCTATTCTAGGTCATACTATCTTCTTGGTCTACATAAATTCATTAGCAAATTTAGACATTAGAGCAAGCAGCTGACACAACAATTGTATACTTTGAAGACTCTTGTAACGTGATTACTCAGAACATCAAACATGATCTCAAATATTTGACAAAATTTTTATTTTCCCACAAACTAAATTTTAATGAAAAAAAAATCATCCTTCATGTGGGTTGACAAATGTAGGATAGATGCTGATGTTCAAAATGAAATATTATTTGAAGAAGGCTCTTTGCAGTACAACAACGAAATTAAATTTCTTGGTCTTATCATAGATAAAAAACAATCTTGGCATAAACATCTATCTATATCTATATCTATCTATACTTATAATAAATCTGTAGAGAGGTCAATTCTGTACATGAAATATATTTCCAACTATCAGGGGGTGATTAGGAATCGATACTGATGCCAAGAATGCAATCAGTAAAATTTTTGTCTGTCTGTCTGCCTGTCTGTCTGTATAACCGCTATAGAAACAAAAACTACTCGACGGATTTTAACGAAACTTGGTACAATTATTTTTCATTTTCATACTCCTGTGCTGGTTATAGTATACTTTTCTTTACGCTACAATCAATAGGAGCAGAGCAGTGAAGGGAAATGTTGGGAAAACGGGAGAAGTTACTCCATTTTTTAAGCGTCCGTCGGGTGTGCAACCTTGATGCTTAAAGATATACAGAAATCATCTTATTTTTATAATTTGGAGGTGAACTGTGAACAAGGGGAGTTGCGGGGGCGTGAAAAAAAATTTTTAAATCTATAAGTCCTACAGGTTTAAAACTTTTCAAAATAGTATATCTAGTATATTTATGTTTTTAGTTAGTTCATGTTTTTAGTTACCTCTAGTTCTTAATGTTGTTACTTATTGTGTTAGTTGTTTGTATATTTTCGCCATATATTATGAAACAATGCAACATTATCCGACGCATTTCTTTTGGGGTTACTAATGGATTCTCATGTTTCCAGAGAGTTATTGATTCTATTATCACCAAAGAAAATCTACAAGGTCTATATTCTAACTTAGATGATGTAACAGTTTGCGGTAAAGATCAAGAAAGCCATAACTCAAATCTACAAAACTTTTTAAATGATGCTAAAAAATACTGATTAACTTTAAATCAGAATAAGTGCCATTATAATAAAAAATCTATCAATATATGTAGTAATGTCAATTCAACATACCTACCTAAGCATTTTTTATAAATGAATACGGAAGTGCATCGAACTTAATTAAAATAACATATTTCAAATATTTCATTAATAGTATATTACGTATCAAAAGAGTGGTAAGTAGGACATTACGTACGAGTGGAAAAGTTAGGCACGAAGCCGCGTAGCGGCGAGTTCACAATTACACGAGTACGTAATACTTCTTACCACTCGAGTTACGTACCATGCTTTATCTACGACTAATTTAATTTTAATTCTAAATATTTGACATCTCTAAAAAATATATGACGTACGTACTGTACCTACTGTTATCTACTCATTTATAATCATGCAGGGTAAGTAAGCTGTAACGCACAGTTGTGCGTAATGAAACGTCATTCCAACATGACGTTTCATTACGCACAACTGTGCGTTATAGCTTACTTACCCTGCATGGTAAGGTTTTATATTCAAACATCTAGACTCTAGAGTAGACCATGACCCGCTCACAGTAAATAATGTTTATGAACACAAAATACGCCTTGAAAAGAATGCAAGTTCAGCTTATATAAAACCGTATCGCTAACCGCATTCACAAAAACAAGATATAAAAAATGAAATAGACAAAATGTTGAAACAAGGTATTATAGAACCCGCTAATTCCGCTTGATCTTCCCCGCTTTTAATTGTTCCAAAGAACCTGATACAAACAATAATCGTAAATGGAGAATTGTCATTGATTATCGAATGCTAAACAAACAAAAAATAAAAGACGACAAATTTGCTCTTCCAAATATAACCGAAGTCTTAGACTCACTCTCTGGAGCTGCATATTTTTCGCATCTAGACTTAGCACAGGGATATTATAGCCCATTTCATCGTTTTTGGCCGATTTGATATTAGAAACCACTGAAATAAGATTAAACTGTCATCCAAGTTACCAATGGCGGAGAGTTTTTTTTTTAAATTAGGTCGTAAGTTTCTGAAACTATCAGTGTGGTTTGCCATCTACAAAAATATCACATTAATAATTATTAAATATAACCCTTCAAAAACGAGCCGTACATGACGGTTACTAGGAATGTGAATTAAGTCAAGACTTCCGTATTGAATACTTTTTATCTACCGGTGAAACAAGATACAGTTACGTAAGTGTTGTATTAAAAAACAAACGTCCTCATTTAAATTTCTAACTTGCCTGTATCTGAGAGAGATTTAACTCTAAATTTACTTCGAGTAGGATTTCTGTCATCGGCCAAAATCGGTGAAATGGACTATACCAAGAAGAACTAGATAAACCAAGCCTACCATATACAGCTTTTGAGACAAATGACGGACAGTATCAAATGACAAGACCATGGGCGTCATTTCAGCTTTTCAACTGGGGTGGCAAGATCTATAGGGGAGTTTGGGGGGTATGGAATACCCCTCATGTGAACGGGTAGAAAATTTTAAGAAACTGGCTTTAAATTTGTTAGATTTTTAACTATTTTTACAACAATTTTATTGCTAACAAATAGCCTAAAACAATAATTTTTAATGACCTGTTTATATAATTTTTTAGAATAAGTGTGTCACAATATTTTTTATAATGACCAACATGGCTTCATACCAGGTAAATCAACTTTAACTGCAGTTTTATCTATTTGCGATAAATTAATCGACCTTATTGAATCAGGTGAGAGTTCTGTAGGTATTTTCTGCGATTGCACCAAAGCGTTTGACTGCATTCAACATGAGTTGCTCCTAGAAAAACTGTATTCATATGTAATTCGTGGAGTTGCTCTGAGTTGAGTCAAGAGCTTTCTCGGGTCTCGACAACAACGGGTGGCTATTAAATCTTGTATAAATCAATGCTCAAATACAGTTAATTCAGATTATCAGTTTGTAACAATGGGTGTCCCACAAGGCTCTGTACTTGGGCCTGTATTGTTCTTACTATACACGAACACCATAGGAAAAATAAGCAATCGGAGACCTGCTGTAACAGATCGATGTGCCAGTACAACCGTTAATTATGGTAAAAACCAATTTGCTTCTATTTTAGATCTCCAGCAGTTTAACTCTGAAGAAATTACAGACAAAATGACAGGGGATAATACAGTTACATTAGAGCGCAAGCATGCAGAAAAAGGAGATGAACATGGCCATCGCTACCGCCATGATATTGCCACTGTTGTCGGTTATGCCGATGACACCAATATATTAGTGTCTGATAGATCCGATAGGGATTTACAAGATAAATGCTCGTTTGTTGTAGAATGCTTAGCAGACTGGAGCTACGCATACTCTTTACTGTTGAATGCAACGAAAACCAATGTAGTTAAATTCCACAATTACCAAAAGCAATGCACATCTTGGCTTTGGTAATACCGTTATAAAGTCAGTTAAGTCTGTTAAATTCATGGGACTGTTAATTGATGAATGCTTGAATTGCAAAGAGCACTGTTACTCCCTGATATCCAAACTAAATTCTATTTGCTTTTTATTCAGAAATCTTAAAAACATTCTGTCAGTTAAACAGTTATTGGTCTTTTACCATGCTCAAGTCGCCTCAAGGCTAAGATATGGAGTCTGTTTGTGGGGTATTTCAACTCAGGCACCTGATGTATTTATTGTACAAAAACGTATTTTACGAGTAGTCATGGGTATTCCAGGACAAGTTTCCTGTAGACTATATTTTAAGGAAGCAAAAATTTTAACACTTGCCAGTATTGTTATTTTTGAAATGTGAGTATGTGTTTTTAAATAGAAGTAAATTTAGATTAAATAGTGACATACATCACTTCAATACAATACAAGATCTCCGCACTATTTAGGATTAAAAATTTTTAATAAAATTCCGAGCTCAATATCAAGTATTAATAATTTGAATAGTTTTAAAGCTAGTTTAAAGACATTTGTGTATGACAATAATGTATACACCTTAGAGGAATTCTTTGCTCTATAGAGCACACTGTATTGACGAATCCTATATGTATTTGTACATCCCTGGAAAATAAATATATTTATTTATTTATTTATTCAAGCAATTTAAGTTAGCCAATATGTTGATTGACAATACCCGTTCTCCTGTAAAATAACGAAAACTAAGAAAGTAGTATTAAGTTAATTTAGGAGGCGAGATGTAGGATGTAGTAACTAGGTACGTTTAAAATAAACCATAATATCTATAGAGTTTTCCAGTGTATAATTTATTAAAGAACCATCAGTAAATAATTCCAACTTTACAAATATTTTAGGATATATAATTGATAATTTTACAATGAAACCTGATCCAGATAGATTAAAACCTTTATTAGAGTTACCAATTCCGAAAGATTCTGAAAGTCTCCAAAGAGTACTACACTTGGAATGTTTTCATACTACTCGAAATGGTTAACACTTTTTCAACAAAAATTAGAGGTCTCATAGATGGCAAGAAATTTCCTTTAAATTCTACCTTGGTTCGTGATTTTGAAGACAGAAGAACTGATATATATATATATATATATATATATATATATATATATATATATATATATATATATATATATATATATATAGATAATTCACTGCTATGGACTATCGATGATAAAGAAATTCGTTTTGTTGAAACAGATGCATCTTACTTTACTATCGCTGAGACACTGAGTCAAGCTGGAAGACCAGCTGCTTTTTTTCACGTACACATTGAGATTCTGAACGAAGACATTCTACAATCGATAAAGAAGCATATGCTTGTGTTGAAGCACTTATAAGAAGTGGAGAAATTTTTTACTAGGAAGACAATTTAAGTTAATTACAGACCAAAAATCAGTTTCATTTTATGTTTAAAACAAATCCTTCAAGCAAAATTAAAAATGAAAAAATTCTGAGGTGGCGATTAGAACTTTCGTGTTTTAAATACGATTTAATTTATAGTCCAGGAACGGCAAATGATGCAGCAGATACTTTATTAAGAATGTGCAATAACCTAAACACCAATAAACTGCATTCTGATCTATGTCATCCTGGAGTATCTCGTATGTACTACCATTTTGTTAGAATTTGAAATTTACCATATTCAGTAGAAGAAATAAAACAAATTATTACCACATGTCCAATTTACGCTGAAATCAAACCTAGGTTTTATAAAAAGCACGAAGATAAACATCTAATTAAGGCAACAACTTCATTTGAAAGATTAAACATTGATTTTAAAGGACCGATTCCCACTACTTTGAAAAACTCTTATACGTTAAAAATTATTGATGAATTTTCCAGATTTTCGTGGGCTCTTCCTTGTTCAAATGCATCTAGCCAAACAGTAATTGAATGTTTAGATAATTTGTTTTGTTTATTTGGAATGCCAGCATACATACACTCTGATAGTGGAACTAGTTTTACTTCCGAAGAATTTATTACATTATTGCACTCTAACGGTATATCTTCAAGTAGACCGACATCAAATAACCCAGAAGGAAATGGACAAGCAGAAAGGCACAATGGGGTTATATGGAAAGCACTGAATTTGGCACTGAAAAGTCGAAATTTAGATATCACTAAATGGGAAACTGTCTTACCAGATGCTCTGCACTCAATAAGAAGTCTATTGTATACTGCAGTTAATTCCACTCCCCATGAACGTATGTTTATTTACCAACGACGATCAGTAAGTGGAACGTCAATACCATCGTGGCTCAAAGACTCTGGCAAAGTTTTGTTAAAAAAAATTGTAATAAAAAGTTCGATCCATTAGTAGAAGTTGACTTTTTGCAGACAAATTCAGACCACGCTTTAATACAATACGCAAATGGAAAGAAAAGTACTGTTGCAACTAAACATTTGGCTCCAAGAGGAGATATAAAAGATTTTTAAATTCTCAAGAAGACGATACTCAAGTTTCAGGAAATGAAAATATAGATAACGAAATGAGTGACTCCAGCAACGAACAGAGAGCATTCCCGAAATTTCTTATAACGTAAATTTAACTGATTCAAATCCAAGCAAACTACAAGATGTGTCTACATCGACCCGAAAATCATGTAGGAATAGTGTTACGAACCAGACCGTACCTGTCGCCCAGGAAGTAAACGAGACAGACAGGTAGTTCTTGAAACCTGAGAATGTTCGGATTGGATGCCGAGAACCTTCGATGCTAGAAATGTAATGTTAGCGACGTTCTAGACTTGTAACGTTAGCGACGTTCTAGAAGGATTTAATGGTATATAAAAAGGGCCGCTGCAGACGGAAGAATTTATTGTAATTGTAATAGCTGACGATAAAGTGCGATTGTTGTGACTGTATTAAAGTTGAGTAAATTAGTTCAAGAAATTATTATTTAGTTGCGTTTACCAATAAATTGTTAAGTTTATCCCGTATCCACGAAGGAAAAATTATAACAATTGGTGTTAGAAGTGGGATAATTGAAAGAAGACGCGTCGAAATCTATGGGAAACACAAGAACAACTAATTACGACGAGGTGGAAGAAATTGGAAAATTGTTGGCAGCTATGGAACTGTGTCTGGAACAGCGCAGAAAGGAAGAACGAGAGGCTGACGAAGACCAAAGCAGAAATGAAGAACGTGAAGCTATGGAACTGCGTCAAGAACAGTTAAGGAAGGAAGAACAAGAAAAGTGAATAAAAGAACGTGAAGCTGAAGAACAGCCCAGAAAGGAAGAATTAAAAGAACGTGAGGCAGAAGAACAGCGAAGGAGGGACAAAAAAGAAAATAAAGTGAGTAAACAGGAATTTATAATTTTATTAATGAAAATCTAGTTTGTTTATGTTCTTATTTAGTTCCAGGTTTCTTAATGTTGTTAACTTATTGTTTTAGTTGTTTGTATATTGTCATTTATATTTGTTTAACGTCAAGTTATGCGAATAAAAGCCTAATTTTCTAAAAGGTATTTTATTACAAAATACAACAAACGTTTTATTATAATACAAATACTTTATTTTGTTTTAGTGAAAAAGAGCTAAAAAAATGTAACTGGTTATTTCTTAAAGAAAAATTTAACAGAATGTATTATTAATTAAATATTAGATATACTACTTTCATCACAATTATGATCAGAGTTACTTATATTTAGTTACTTCATCAGATTCAATTTCTTGTTTTGGTTCAACCCATTCTCTGGTTCAACCGCAACAGATATTTCTTCAACTGTCTCACATACTTCTTCCATGAACTTCTTCATCTGCATCAGATATTTCTTCATCTGCATCAGATATTTCCTCATCTGCATCAGATATTTCCTTATCTGCATCAGATATTTCTTCAACTGCATTATCTTCTTCTTCACCATTATTTTTAAAATATTCCATTAGTTCAGACACATAAGTATCGTCGAACTGGTGCCATGCATGGTAAATTTTATCCTTTTCATCCTCAGATATTGTATAGCGAGGATCCGAAAGGTTGCTTAAAATTACTCGTGTAAATCTATTGTGTATGCTTTGCCATGGCCTATTAATAATGCCGACAATTGCAACTTCTCTCCAAAACTCATGAATTCGTGTATAATAGTAGCTTTTTGTTTCTATTATCAAATTTAAAATTTTGTTATCTTCTTCATACGTATATGGTAAGATATAAGCCGCGGCAGGTTGTAGATCAGACATAGTAAAATTTTATATATTTTCAATGACCAGCAGTTAACACAAATTACAGCCACACCTATAGCAGTTATATACTATTATATAATGTAATTTGTGGCAGTTATTTAAATCATAAAACAAGAATTGAGAATTGACATCAAAGATTTACCTTTAATCTGTGATTGACATTTTAATCTCATTGTGGTCTTTTCTATTTCAGACTTTCTGACAATGATGAATAACTTGGCTAAATTAAAGAAACTAAAAAGGCCAACAATATTGAATGAATAGATTAAAATTGCGTGTTTATTATGCAGTCAAGTTTATTACGGTCCTACTGCAGGGTTTGTTCCTGCAAAAATAAACAATAGGCGCAGGTCTGTGCGCAGTGAAAAAAGTCACAAATTGATCTGAATTCTGCGCGAGAAATTCAAATTTGCATGCATTGTTGCCAGATTCATTGCATATCTGTAACAATCGAAAACTTGTAAAATACTGAAATACCACAAAATATAGCATTAAAAATACGGTTATACTGATTATCATGTTCCGTCCAATGAGCCTAAATTCACGTGTTAGATAAAAGGTTTTGTAAACAAACATTTTGGTTAGAATTTCTATTTGAAAATACTTTATTTTAAGTAAGTATGTATGTTCAAAACTGTTAAAAGATGAAGTTATTTGGATTTTAGTGTTAATTATAAGCCAAGTTGTAATGTAATATTTAAAGCAAAGTTAAAAACAAAATAATATAATAGATTCTCTAGAAGGCTACAAAACATTTTAATAGTCTTTTAAAAACAAGAAAAGTTTTAAAGCTGTATTGAATGAATTTATTGTATTCAAATCAGATATTTATCCATATGTGTATTTGAAAAACGTTACAAAATATTCAGTATACTCTTCAGAGTAAGAAACTCGTTAAAATAGGTTAAAATGTCCGATTTTTACTGTGTGAACCTTCCACAATTAGCTTTTAAGTAATCATTTGGTTTCATATGCCAATCTAATTCCATATTAACCAATATGTACATCGGAAAATATAATGTAATCAAAAGTCTTTAATTGTAATAATTCAATTTATGAATTTAAAAAAAAAAATTGGACAAAAAGATGCGGATGATATCTGTTTACTGCACCTTAGTTAAGGCACTATAGATATAGGTATTATCATCAGCCATTTTTATTCCAATGTCAATCAATTTACGTGTCAGACCATAGACAACTTAAAGAGACACGTGCAATCGTATTTTGTGGTAAAAATGGGAACTAAACTTGCTGGTAGTGCGAAAAGCGAAAAAGTACTTATAAGGGTATAGTAACAGAGTAAGTACTATTAGCGGTTTTAGTTTAAAATAAATTTAAGGTACTTTAAGCATAAAAAGGGTGTTAAAGTAAAATTTTAAACAAAAACATGGTGCGCTGATGTCGGAACTTGTTGCCAACTTTATATTAACCATTAACACATCTGTTCTATTATCTCTAGTTTTGTGGTTGACATTGGACAAAACATGGCTGACGATAATACCTATGTTTATAGTGCCTTACCTTAGTTATAATAACTGAATTTTAATAATAAGGGTCTACAAAAAAAAACAAAATAAATGTAACAATGTTTATTGTACAAAAAAAAAGTAAAAATAATAAAAACGTAACATTTTATTTTCAATATAGTTTTCAAAATTTAAGGTTTTTCTGTATAAACGTATTAACAAATAATATCATTCATCATTTTTATACATAGATTAGGATCTTTCAGAATTCATCAAAAGTTTGTTAAACATGATACATTAAAATTTGAACTATTCCAACTACAATTCTTATTCTATAAACTTATAGTAGATAATACTACCTACTCGTTTAAAACACTTCAAGTTGTCAAAGTAAACAAATTCTAGCCACCGTAAATTTGAACGCGAGAGTTGGCAACAGCGCTCGCCATAGTCAATCTGACTTTAAAAACGCGTTCTGTCTGGCAGATTTGTTGATGCCTAATATAAAGTTGGCAACAAGTTCCGACATCAGCGCGCCATTGTCCTATGGTAGAAGCTCATCGATTTAAAAATGGGCAGGATATACCAGCATATCTAATAAACTTATAATCTGTGCTAATATATTGGAATCAGAGATAATAGAACAGATATGTTGGTCCCTAACATAAAGTTGGCAACAAGTTCCGACATCAGCGCGCCATGGTCTCCTGGAAGAAGCTCATCGATTTAAAAATTGGCGGGATATACAGCATATCTAGTTTAAACGTTCTATTGGAATAGATACACTTATATTTTAAAATGTTATATTCTTACTGTGATTTAAAACAAGAATATATAAATTTTAAAATATAAGGTATATATTTTCTTACTATAGTAGAAATAAAATCAAACAAAAACAAGTTTTAATAATTACAATTTTTATTTGAACACCAAAACATAAAAAATAAATACAAGATTGTACAAGTTATATATTTAAGATCTTAATAATAAATAACATATGTTTAACAGATATTTTAAAATAGGGTTTTTACACAAATTGAAAAAAGATGGTTCCGATGACTAGTTCATTCCTACCATTTCTCAAAAAAGTGGTCTTTCTTCTGAATAGCATCTAAAACAAAAAAACCGAGCAGTACTTCTAATACATAAACTTTAAGGATTGCTCTCGATCTAAAAAGATCTCTATAATATTTCCTTATTAGGTATACAAGGAACTAAGATTTATGCTCTTGGCACGTAAACCAATCAAAATCAATAATTATTTTTCTATTAAACAATTTTAATTATAATTAATTATAAAGTTAATTAATTCATATTAATTAAACTTTTTTCCCTGAGTGAGGAATTTGAAAGAAATATTTGAAACTTTTAATGATGAAAATGTGTTTCATATACAGAAAGGAAATACTTACTTTTACAATCTACAACACAGCATTTATATCTAAAATAACCTGGTAGTGACATGTTCAAAACTATTCACTATACTTTTACACCCTTTTTATGGTAAAACTACCTTAAATTTATTTTAAACTAAAATTATTAACACTTAACCTATCACTATGCCGCCATAACTGCTGTTCGGGCTACCAGCTGATCATATTTTGCTGGTTAAGTTCCAATTTTCACCACTACAGAATGCGATTGCGCCTCCAGGAATGCGCACAAACATGTTGGCGCCTTTGGGCTATGTTTCAAAAAGTCTGTCTGGGTACAAATTCTGCAGCTTTACCAAACTCTTTATACTTTTGGTGAAAGCTTTCGGAAAAATTTTTATTCCTTCTTCAGTCACAGCTATAAAGTGAAACGACAAAATTTATAATAAAATACAATTAAAGGCTTATATAAGTGATAAAATAACTTACATTAAGTGAGGTTTTGTAATCCTTTTGTTAAACATGGTTCACAATTTTATTATATAATTGTACTAGAAAATATGAAAATCTTGATTAAACAGTTAGATTTTCAACTATGAGTTTAAAATTTTTATAAAATAGATAAATTATTAGTTAAACATTTCAATAATTAATTGACAGTAAAAATATATAATTGATGGATGGTGAAATGCTAAATTTATTAGTTAAAAGTTGAAGGTAAGATGTATATTAGATGATGGACTTTTGTTTTATTTAATTAAATTTAAAAAGAAGATAAGGAACTATTATTTATGTCTAGAAATTAAATTGTTCTCTAAATTTAATAAATTGCAGTAAATAACGAACCAAATGCTATGAACAAAAGAACAGACAAAATATCGTATTGCGGAGACTTTATAATTATCCATTTTTTAGATTTATCAATGTAGAAAACACCTTCTGTTACAAATTACCCATTTTCTTCCTTTTCCGATAGGTACGACTGTAGGTTTTAGTATAAAATAAAAGCAAGTATATCACAAAAAAAATTATTAATCAAAATGCCTAAATGACAATTGAGAAACAATTACAAACTGTTAATTAGGGCTACCGCGTGTGAATTCGCCGCTAGAGGCGCTAGTGTAGCTGGAGGTTCCCGCGTCACTGTTTATGGGTGGGATGCACGGTATTATTTTTCTTTTTAATCAACTTTGGAGTTATTACGAGGTATAAAAATATTTAATTTAAAACATTGTTTTAATTACAAAAAATACGAGTTACGTCAATGAATGTCACTTGTATAAAAGTAGAACTACGAAAAAGAGGTGCAAAGTTAAGCGGGCTGAAAGAACAGTACTGACCAACACTGCGGCATTTTCCTCTAAACATTAATATTTATTTGTAAACGTGACGATGGATGAGTGTAAGCTACAAATTTATTCTATTGACGGACCTACAACGCCAGTGGCGCCAACTGGTGAGCAAGAAAACGGTAGCCCTCATTGAAACACATCAAAACTAATAAATGACACATTTAAAAAAATTAAAAATACTGAAATTGAACCGTTTTACACAATAAAAGCCATAAAAAGATATTGAAATTTGTTTTTAATTTTGAATTGCGTCAAAATTAAAAAAGTATATATATATATATAAAAGGGGAAAATTATTGGGCATGTACGCAAAAAGGATCATAGGATTACGAGTAAGAATGGTAACCGCAGACATGATCCTTTTTGCGTACATGCCCAATAATTTTCCCCTTTTATTTATATTAATACGCATTTTCTTGGCACTTTGTTTATATATATATATATATATCAGAAATTCTATTTGAAATTAATTTGTTGCATTTTTTTAAGAACTTACTTATTTATTAAACAGAATTGATGTTGAAGATATTTTACTAAAATATGTTTTCTTAAAAAAACACCCCACATATAATAATAATAAGAAAAACAAAAACTATTTAATATTATAAAACAAAACTATAAATAAAAAATCACAGGCTCGCTATAGTAGTACAGTTAATATGTTAGCCCTAGTAGTCATTTATCTTCTTTTGAGATGCGGACGGTGTCAGTCTTCTAAACTTATTTGAAGGTAGACTAGTTGTTGTTTTAGGTCTTTTAATTGGTTTCCCCTGGCCACTTGGAAAGATATCTTCTTTATTCGAACCACCAAGTCCATCATAAGCGATATCTTCTCGTTTTGAGTTTACTGCCTTATTAACCTCAGTTTTCTCTTGGGTCTTGAATATGGAATACTAAAATGATAAATAGTCAAATTAGATAAGAATTTCATCCGCCGGAAAATCAGCATTGTTCTGTACAATGGAATATCCAGATAATTTTTTTTTTGTTAATATAGACCTATACAAAAAATCTAAAAGTTTTGTTGAGAGATTTCGGCGTCTTTTTTTAATTAATAACAATTATATGCAAAAAAATGTTTTTCTACTATTTGCTTACCATTAAAAAGCCTAATATTCGTGGTAAAATTACAAAAGTTTATCTTTTAGAACATAAAAAAACATTATAATAGCGATTGCTTTTTGTAAGATTAATATGTTAATTCAAAAAGTTCAAAATACGGCCAAATCGTTAATTGTTTATAACTATTGTAAAAATCAATCTAGATATTTGTTATTACTTCCAAAGTTGGGTATTTTGGTCCTAACACCCTCAAAATTTCAGATTGATCCATCAATTAGTTTAACAGTTATTCTGTTTGTTTATTCTTTTGCAATCATATAAGTCAGATTATAATGAAGATGCAAAAATTCTATGGGTAACAAATTCCCCAAGATGTTATGTCAAAGAAATATAACTTTTTAACTTTTTGATAAAAGTTCAACATAAAACGGGGTAGTAAATCTGAATGGGACAAAGATCCATATTGGGGCTAACCAAAATGGTATACTAATGGCTCCAAGACAAATAAAGGAACAGCTAAATACTCAGAAAGCCTGGGTACCAAGCATTTTTCAAGCGGAAATCCATGCCATTGAAAGATGTGTAGCATCTAATATCGAAAGAAATTATCGTAGACAAAAGATGGTAATCATGTCAGAGAGTCAAACCACTGAATTCACACACTATCAGTTCTAAGATGGTCTTGGAATGCTTAGGAAAACTAAATGGACTATGACAAAATAACGCTGTTCCAGGACACATATGAATAGAAGGAAACGAAACAGCAGATAAGCTGGCAAAAAAGGAGCTGCAACCCCATAATTGAGACAAGAACCATCTTGTGGAATCATCAGTAGTACAGTCTTAAAATTACTAAAGAAACAAATGGATAGAGAAAATTAAAGTACTGAAACGATGTAAGACGGTGCTGGGAAACTATAACCAATAGAGATCATTCAACTGTCTAAACCTCAGAAAAAAGAACCTCCATATTAAAACGGGAATATTAACCTGCTGATTAAGAGGGCACATGAAAAAACTATGATTGGTAGACGAAACCTCAATACACATACTCTCAGAATGCATTGCATTATGTAATTCTAGGATCAGATATCGAGTAAGAAAAGAAAGATACCCATACCTAACTTGAAGCCCAATGATATTCTAAACTTTCTAAGAAAGATGGGATTAGAAGAGCTGCTATAAGCCTGAGAAAACATAAGAATTTTAGCAAGAAAAGCGGGACATAATAAATCTTATAGGTCGCAGGGGGTATCTGTCACCCACTAATTAAAAACATACATATACATTCAATTACATTGTTAATTAGTTAATAAATTTAAAACAAATTACATCTTTTTTTGGTCCTCCGTCATGAAACTTAATTACTTCAAAATCGTCCGGAAAATGACATTTTCCGACCTAGGCCGGCAAAACACCTTTAAGATTATCTAAAGAGATGGCGCTGAGTCATAAGAAATTTTTAAACGTCATATTGAGTATGGATAAATACATGATGAATAATACAAATTTTAATAATATACTAAACTAATAACTAATTCTAAGTTACATTCTCGATTTTATTTTTTCTCATTGAACCATAATAGTACATTGTTTCTGCTATTTTTATATAAAATTATTAGATATTAATATTTTCAATATAACAATTTTTACTGTGTTGCTTATTAGCACAGTATTCGTATGTATAAAAATTAAGGATCTTGAAATCGATTATCACAAAATCATTCCTTATTACTAATTCTTTTAATCGTGCAATAGATGTCAATAAACACCTAATCTTGTATGTCACAAAGTAAAAAGATTTTGAACTTTTGAAAATATAAAAAACTGGTCGGACCAAAAAACAGTGTGTGTTACACGTCCGGAAAATGTTTTGCAAGTGCTCGTATTGTTTCGCCTCGGTGCAAAATGACATTTTCCGTCCTTGTGCCACAAATAACTATTAATAAAAAGAGTACATAAAAAAAAGAAATATCAAAATTCATTAAGTAGATAGGGAAAGATAAAAAATAAATTAGTTTGAAGAAACTTTGTTTTTTGGACACATAGATCTGTGGGTTCCCCTCCACTCAACACTGCTTATAATCTGAACAATATGTTTGAACATCTTCAGAGGATCCTGTTAAGGTGAAATCTCTGCAGAAAACTGGATATAGGCATATATTAACCAAAAAAACTTTCAGAGACCCGAGAAAAATGTTATTTCCCTGATCTAAATATAATTAGAACCTGATTCAGAAGTAAGAAACCAAACTTGCACCTTGAAAAAAACTTCGGCATTGTGGCTAAAATTTTAAAATCATTCTTGTGTGTAAATTGTCGTTAAACTTCGGCTAAAGTTTATATAATCAGGAAGTATTTTCAAAATTCTCGTCAGATTGTTTAACTTCCATAGTTTTATTGAAACTGGTGTTTAAAGGCTTCAAATTTGGCTTTTACTAATGATTTTGGTACTGGACTACAAAATTATAACTACATGGTCGTTTGCATGCACTGATATATGTTTTGATTGACCCATAACTTATTTTTACCTGTTTATTGGTTGAATTTGATATAACTGTGGATGGTGCGGTATATTTAGTATTCAAATACGAACCAAAATTAGTTTTTACTGGCAAGTACGGCGAATCTGAGCTTTCAATAGCTGTTACTCGTTCAGGCTAAAATATAGTTTTCTAAAGATTAATGAATACTATTTATTAATTAGTTTACTTACCACATTAAGTGTTGTACTAAGAGATATTGATGATAAATTATTCTCTGAATTTTCCGTATTTGACATATCCGACATTGAAAAACTTTTTCGTTCCTTTTTTGAAGTAGCATTAAGTGATGAATTATTTGCTGAATCTACCGTAGTTGTCGATTTTGTATCTGAATTTCCAGCATTCGGATTAGCAACCACGATGTTATTTTGAACAGCACTTTTTAATCTTATTTTCAAAATGCTTTTTTCCCTTTCGCATTTTAACTTAAGTTGATTGAATTCTCGCCTGTGAAAATGCTTAATAAATACAGAATGACAAAAAAAATTAATATTTACCTTAGATCTGCATTTTGTGTCTCTAATAAAGTGTGTTGTTTTTTAATCAGTTGCAATTCATTTTTTGCTTTCTTCAAACGAAAATCACTATCTCTAGATTTTTTTTCAGATGCAAGAAGGGACCTAATTAAATCAATAATATCAGTTATCAATAAACATGTAAGATAACTAGTAACTTACTTTTTTAATGTAGCTACTAGTAGCGCCAATGATTCAATATTATTATTTTCATTCAGTATACTATTTACTTGTTCTAATGTACCATTCACTACTATTTCTGCATTTTCCATACTCTTAATAGTCGATTTCAATTTGACTACTTCTTCAGCTAATCTATCCGTTTCTGCTGCACGGTTTTTATAAAAACGTACATTACTCTGAAGGTCGTGCATTTTGGATTTTATTCCACCAATATCGGATTCAAGTTGAGCTACTTCTTTTCTTAAACCGAGATTTTGATCTTTAAGCTTTTGTGTGGTTTCATTTAAGTTTTTTATTTCTTTTTCTTTTAAACTGAGCGAGAAAGTTGTGTTTTCCAATTTGAACATTAAAGTAGTAGCATCCACTGCTGGTTCAGAGTTTGGTATTGTAAAATATACTTTATGAATCGTCTTTTCAGTAACTCGAGTTCGACATTGAGGACAACTTCTAGATCTAAGGTATGGTCATAATTTAATTATGTATAATGTATGAAATCTATATAAAGAATTTTAAATTGGTTTGTCAGAAATGAATGTATTTCTCACTTTATGTGTTAGTATTAAGGTATAAATGAAAAAACAATAACTGAAAATAACTATACAAAAACACTTTATGTATCATAAAAAACTCATAAAAGTACAATTAGAAGTGTGATGAAAAAGTTGTATCTTAACTTACCTTTCTAACCAACTTATAAGACATTGATAATGAAATACATGACCACAATGAGTAAAATATATATCTGTACCATTAATAAATAATTCACTACATATAGAACATAGTATATTCATTTTAATAAATAATAAAATATAAAACGACCGATACTCAACTACTCTCTTGGTTAAAATAAACTTTTGAATATGTCAGAGTCAGATTGATGTTCACACTGTCAAAAAAAATGACCGTTCTGTTTTTTAATTGGGGCCTTTACTGTTTTGTTCTTTGCAACCAAATACTTGAATTTCCTTTTTAACTGCTGAACTAATAGACCAACTGCCAAGAATCGACATTTTAAAAGAAGAATTTTTTATATTGTTGTGACAACCGACAAACTTCATTCCTGTTTTCATGCTGTTTTATGAAACTGAGATAAACTCCGCCAATACATTTAAACCCGATAAATTTCTTAATATGTATATATTAAAAAACATGAAATATGTTGTCTATGTTTAAACCAGAGATAATATAATAATTTATAATATGAATTGCCTCTGATTTAAACATAAACAACATATTTCATGTTTTTTAATATATATTAAGAAATTTAGCGGAGTGCAAGTGGGTAAAGTAATTATCAATTGTATGTATTATACTTTTATTTATGTATGCCCCTTTAGGATTTAAGCTTTTTATGTAGTTTTACTAGTTTGCTTTGATATTTTATGGGTTTAAATAATAACTTAATAAAAAACCATTGAAATAGAAAATATCCAATTTTTAGACACTAAATTTATACATAATTGATAATACGCTATATATAGATTGGTACAGAAAACCAATCCTCTTAGGTAGGTACATGAATTATTGGTCCTATCATAAACACTTGATTAAAATTAATTTAGGCTATGTTTAATTTGCGGATCCTTCTAAACACGTCTGACCGCGCAGGTCTCTGCGCAGTAAAATAAAAACCCAAATTCACCTCATTTCTGCGCGAGAAATTCAAATTTCCATGCATTGTTGCCCGATTAATTGTATATCTGTAATAATCGGAAACCTGTAAAAATACTGAAATACCATAAAATATGTTGTTCTAGTAAGTTATAGTAAAGCATAAAAACTTACGGATTGTCTTGTTCTGTCCATGACTCTAAATTGACGTGTTAGGTAGAATGTTTTGTAAATGTTTTGAATTTCTGTATTCTGAGAAATTATGTTGAAAAATTTTAAAAATATTCTGATTTTAGTGTTAAAGTTTTGTTTGTTCTCTTTGTTTAATTAATATCATGTTAGATAGAAAACGAATATACATACATAAAATTTGTGATCACAATCAAAGATTTTGATTGTTTGTTGATCGTTTTATTTATTGGATAAAATTAAATAAAATAAATTACGAATTAATCATGAAATTTAAAAGCTATTTTTAAAATTATAGTCAGATATTTAAAACTATTTTTTTTGATCAATAATGGTCAGCCATGTCGTAGGTAAAGTGTAATATTTAAAAACTGTTTATAGTCTTTAAAAAAAAGCAACATTATAATAAAATCAATTAAATTAAAATCAGCGATTTATCAATGTGGCTATTTGAAAAAATAATGAGTATATTCTTGAGAGTAAAGGACTCGTTACAATAGTCTAAAAAAGCGATTTTTTTGTTTACTTATAAATGAATACGAATATCGGAAATTATAATGAACTCAAAAGTGATCTGTCGTTGTAATAGTAATCTAACTTTAATTTATTAATCTATTTACAACGCCTGTTATAGTAACTGAAATTTAATAATTAGAGTTTCCAAAAATAAAAAACAAAATGAATGTAACAATGTTTAATTTACAAAATAAATAAAAGTTAAAAATATTAAAAATATAACGTTTTATTTTTACCATATTTTGTAAAAATATTTTTTTTTCTGAATAAACGTATTAAAAAGTCATAAAATAAATCTTTTTTGTACATTATACAAGACATTTCACAATTCATCAAAGATTTGTTAAACTTGATACATTAAAATTAAAATTATTCCAGTCTACAATTCTTATTCCATAAAATATGTTTTTCCAAAATAACTAATATAACAAATTTCGAACACCATCTGACATATCGAAAATTCATGATTTTGAATATAATTCCTTAAATATCAGAACATTCACAGTAATAGTAACATGTAAAATATGATACCATTCTAAAATTGACTTAATTAATCTAGAAATTAACAATTTGTTTAAAATATTCTAAAGCAAAATAAAAACAGGAAATCAAAAAACATTTTATAAATTAACACGAATATTCATAATGTTCACAAATTCAAACAAATGAGTTAAAAACGAAACAAGTCATTCTTCAATTAAAGAAAATTAAACAGGGACACAAAACAAGTGATCCTTTAATTATAGAAAATTAAACAGGATCACAAAACAACAGTTTTTTTACTTTAAATTTTGAAACCCAAATGTATTGTATTGTCAACTAACTTAGACCGAGGCCACAAGGATCTGAGGGAATAAAAAAGGGGTTATTTTTATCAAGTTGTTTTACCCGTTTAGCTATGAGACAACAAATACACGATTTTATATTATATATTTAAATTTATTATACATAATTTATATTAAATAAACTATCATAACGTCAGCGCAACATTTAAATCATTTAAATGTTAGCGCCCTTGGTAGGGCACAATAAGTGTCAAAACTATTACTATCCGCATCCGGTAGAAAGAGAAATTTGATGTGATATTAAAATATGTACGAATGATCTATGCCACAATAATAAAATTGTTCTTCGTTCTATATGATCTATATTTTACTGAATATTTCATCGATTCTAATATTTTATGGCCATCAGAACAAATATACCTATATAAAATAAAGCAATTTTTTTAAAACATGCAAAGAGAATAAAAACTGGTATGTAGTAGGTAATAGTGCTCGTTTAAAACACTCGCAAGTTGTCCAAGTCCACTGTAAATTTGAATGCGAGATTTGACAACAGCGCTCGAAATAGTACATACATTTTGAATTCACGTGGTCATGCGCATAACACTAGGATCCGCAAATTAAATTTTACCTTAATTTAATAAAACAAATAAAAAATAAGTTTACTTTTTTTATTCGGGGAACTTTTGTCACTAAAATCAAAATAATAAAATATTAAATTAATATTTGGAAAATGGCCCTTGCTTATTTGTCTATGATATGTTAAATTTGTCAAGGATCGTTTCTTCAAAAATCTCTAACAAAAATTAAAATAGTTTTCTTT
This sequence comes from Altica lythri, assembly GCA_964028335.1. Classification (NCBI taxonomy): domain Eukaryota; kingdom Metazoa; phylum Arthropoda; class Insecta; order Coleoptera; family Chrysomelidae; genus Altica; species Altica lythri. The sequence continues at coordinate 44,300,626 of OZ034804.1, read as the reverse complement.
TCTAAGCTTTCGACAACCAGATCGGTTTCAAAGATAAAAAGTACTAAAAATTTAAAACCAAAAAGCATTGAAATAAGAAGCCTGATAAAAATAATTGTTGAAATGCGTATGGAAAGACTCAATTATTAGTTGTATTTTAAAGCGACGAACATTTTTCTGTCCAAATTGAAGGAGAAAATGTAGCATGTATACACCTACATATGTATCAAATAAATATTTTATTAACTGGTCAACTTTTTGGTCTGGTTTGCTGCTGCAGAAATCTTGTGCGAAACAATCCCAAACTTTCGTTGGATCCAAAAACGAAATTCCTAATAAACTCCGTAACCACCGCATTATTTATTTATGTATGTATTTATTTATTTATTTATTTATTTATAATTTGGAAACAACTGCTACTACATTTTTATTTCTTTTCCATGTATTAAAGTCATTACTTCTAAAATCACGAGAATATTTAAAGTCAAAATCAGTATAAAAAGATTGGGTAATTTCAAATTATCTTTTTGATTCGTGAGAGGTAAAATCGAGTTTTACGACTCAATTTGGCAAAAATGTTATGTAAAAAGATTTTTTTTATAATTCTGTCTTTTCGAGCATGTGATAAGTGTTTAAAACACTATTTACAATGTATAGAATTATTTTTATTTATTGTTTGCTATTTTGTGCTATTTTACCAACAATAATTTCAAAAATATATCTTAAGCGACGTGGACATACGTTTTATACACTATTCTCGAAAACTTGTCCGTTTTTCATGCACTCCTAATTTGCGACTTGCAATGAATATATAAAATGCATTCTTCGCCCTTGTTGCTGAATATACTGTTAAGCCGACGAAATGTCAATTTTTACAACCTCGTTCCATTAATACACCATCTGTTAATTATATCTCAGACTACTTCAAGGCATCACAATGTTACTTCCATTTCTCGCATAGTATTTTAGATTTCTTCATTTGATTGCAAATTTACTTCAATTTCTCGTCAGTAATCACAGAAAATTACAGTCTGGTTAAGGCTTCTACACCATTAGCACGAAAAATTATATTTTCTTTTTGAATGAATTTTAATTAATTTGGGATCTATACAAAAAAAGTATGACTATTTTCCTGCTTGTGCTAGTCTAATATAAGATTAATAGACGGTTAGGTACTGAAAGATTATCAAGATGAGTAAAATATGTGAAAACTGTGGGTTTTCTTCGTGCAATCTGCGTGTAAATAGATTTTCTTTTTGTAATGAAAAACACGCTATTCTAGGATTTTTCTCTTATGCACCACTTTAAAAAAATGCCATTTTTGGATACAATACTGTCTATGATTTGCTTATAGTTAATATTTTGTTTTTGTGATACCCCTTTATCTATAATATAAAAATAAGTCGGGTTTTCCTTCCTGACGCTATAACTCCAGAACGCACGAACCGATTTCCACGGTTTTGCATTCGTTGGAAAGGTCTCGGGCTCCGTGAGGTTTATAGCAAAGAAAATATATGAAAAATTTTAAGAGAAAAGCAGGAAAACAGGAAAAATCATTTTTCACATACAGCGCCATATTTTTCATATGGCGCCGGTGCGTGATACATTGTTTGACAGCTACTCATTGTACACTGCTCAGTTAATTTCATGTGACATTTATTATGCGCACGTTCTTTCAAACGCTAACTTAAAACTGGTATTGTGTTCACCATAGATAAGAGATTGGTGTTCACTGTGAAATTGAGGTTAAAGTTATTCGTTTCCTAACCATTTTCTAACAGTTCAATTGGAAACCTTCAAATCAATCACGCGTATTGTACAAATTTTTATTGAACAGCAGGCATTTGTCTTTTAGATTTTAAATTCACCAGTCTGTCCAAAATTCCGAGAGGACGACGTGCGAACATCGGCCGCCGCACAAGACATGCAAGCCAGCAACAAGTGTATTCACAGAACTTCAGCGAAGAAAGAGAAAATGCCCGATTGAGGCAACGCGTGAGCACACGAAGATCATTGGCATCATACAATCGCTTGGCATTCCAATATGATCCCACTGCGAACTACATTGATAATGACAATTTAGATATTGGACCATTGACGACTGTATGCCGATATTGCAATGCGTTAAAGTTCAAAAGAGAAACGACTAGATTGTGCTGCGCAAGTGGAAAAGTCAAACTGGATCCATTACATACACCACCACAGCCACTAAAACCATTGTTCGATGGAACTGATCCCGATTCCAACCATTGATGACTCCGAGTGATCTTCCGTTTGACTTTAAACGATTGCAATTTCCGGTTCACATTGCGTTCGCAATGACAATTAACAATTTAGAAAATCATTGTTTTTCACATGGAAAGCTATATGTTGCGTGTTCACGAGTTGGGAAACCAACCGCTTTGTTTGTGTTAACGTCAGACCAAAAAACAAAAAATGTGGTTTACCAAAGAGCACTTCAATGAAACGGATAATTTGCCGACACGTATAACGCTTCGATTCAGTATTTACTTTGGATTCACTTTCATTTTTTACTTAGAGAAGTTCAACTAAATTACACTTCATCGAAATGAATTCATTACTGTTGTGAAATGAAATAATTTTTTTTCTTTTCAAATATAACACAAAAAAATCAGTTTTCTTCATCTTTTAATCCCCAAACAAAATGTTACAAAAAACGAAGCCATATGGTTGCGAAACGGAGTTCGCCGGGTTTGCTAGTAGTTTTATAAAAGGGCATAAGGGAGAAAACCGTGGTTGAACTTTGTATTAAAATCCGACGATTAGGTGTGCCTTTAAAATGTAGTTGTAGTTTGGTTACATCAAAATTTTCATAAAACTCTGTTAAACCTCACGACACTCGCCAGTAAACATCACTAGATTCAGCTTTTTGTATGTTTTTGTTTTAACTCGTACTTATATACATTATTCCTACTCTGTCAAAGATTACGCCGAGCTGTATTAATTAATAAAAAATTAAAGTCTAGAAACAACATTCTAAAATAACTTGAGTTAAAGTTTTCGAAAAGACAAAGTTTAGGTTTTGGTGAATTAAACTAAACACATTTTCAAACACAAGTTATGTATATTAATTTCATTAATATATCCAAAACATTTTTATATTATAACCACTCTTCTAACATCCACAAAAATATGCATCAAACTATTTAAATGCGGTAATCATTAGAAATTACTAAAATTCGGTAATATACAAAATTTATAAAAATAATTCATTCTCATTTATTGATCAATTTAATTTTAAAATATAACACTTACTCTACTACATTTATAAATAAAGGTATCACAATAAGTACAGGTGAGTATAGTTGGGCCAATAAAAAATATTTTAAATATGTACATTTAAATTCAATAGAAAAAAAGTTTGTTAAATAAATATTGAACACAAGAGTACATAGTGTGACGGAATGAACATTTGTAGTATTACAGCCTAGTAAGATTTATAAATAATAGAAAAACAAGAAAAAATTTATACAGTTCTCATTAACCATTTCTCGAAGTATCAGCAAAATAAAAATACTTTAACAACCATGACATTTATTGAAATCAAGCTTAATTATTTATAATACTTTCAATATTCACTGGACCCAACTACAAAAAGTGCACAGCATTAATCTAAGCATCTGGAAAACATTATTATTTAGTTTTAGATACAATGTATCAGTTACCGTTGTATTCATTGGAAATATAAAATTTAGTTTCATTCAAACTCAAAGTTTAAAAAAATTAAATATCAATAAATTATATTAGAGATTGGGCCACAATTGAAAATAGTATGTAAACTCCCAAAGAATAAAAGCAAAACAACTGAATTTATCAATAGATTAATAATTTTACCATAAGAACAAAAAAACAGTAGAGATTATGAAACAAAATTATTTTTATAGCAATAAATATAGAGGTTGCTTGAAACCAAATTTTAGATACATTTTTACTGCCCATAATTAAAAAAATATATTACACATCCACATGTAATCAATTAAATGCAATAAATAAGTTGTGCGAATTAAAATACATTTAAATTGTTATTTTATTAAACCGAAATATACCATTCAAAAATATACCACCTTTACACATTCTAATCCTTCTTGATTAATCATATTACTGCAACAACTATCTGTGGAATATGAAAATAATTGACGACTTTGCTTTATACAGTAAAAGCTCCTTATTCGCGTTTTCAGTATTCGCAGTTTAAAAAAATGCGACCGAATTCCTATATTCGTGGCTAAACATTTCTTTATTCGTGGGTGTAATCGGTAAATACACACGAATCTATATTTTTTTGGAAAAGAAACATTCATATCTAAAACCGGAAAGTCTGCCCCTGAATTTACGGCAACGAAAGGTAGAGTGACACTCATGCTATGTTGTTATTACCACACTTCCACACACACCTACACTGGCACTAAAAAAAAAGAATGACGGTTTAGGCACGTTCGAGGAACTTTGGAATCAGAAGAAATTCCAGGAGCTACAGAAGAAACAAGACACCAACTACAAATGGAGTTTGTGAGTGCGGGGCCGGCGACCGATGCTAAAATCATCCAAACCTTCCCATTTACTCCCTGAAAAGGACATAAGTCCTACAACAGGGTCTTTAAACCCAACATTCCTTTAAACTTTCTCTTATCTACCTATCTATCTATTGTCTTGTTTTGTAGTTTTAGCCTTGGGCAATTTACCAGTTCATTCTCACAAACTTTAAACTATACTCGCAAATATAAATATCTCCCAACAGGACCGCTTTGCTTCAAGCTCTTCAACATTACACGAACCTTTAAAATTATATTGGATAATATGGAATCTGATCCTGATATGAATGTTGTGGAATGATGGAAGAAATTTGACACAACAAAATGAATCGTTGCAAGAACTGTAGCCTCACATTAAAATAAAATTCAAACTTTGACTGCAAACACAACCGAAATTGTGAATGATAGGATCAAGTAACATTCAAGAATTGCTTGAATCGAAAGATGAAAATTTGACTGAAACCGACTTGGATAAAATGATAAATTCAAGACCACTCAAAAAGAGGCTTCAACAAGTATTGGGATGAGATTTAACATTAAAAATCTCAGTGAAGGTTTAAAAATGGTAAATGAGTTATCTGATTTTTGAAAAAATTGATGAACTTTCAATTAATTTGATTTTTATTTTGTCACCTAGGAACGTATCCTCTATAATCCCATATAAATTACCATTCCGCATTCACGGTTTCTGTATTCGCGGTATAATTATACAGAACATATACCCTGCGAATAAAGAGCTTTTACTGTACTAAATTTGTCACAATTTTTAAGTTTTTAAGGACGGAAAAAAGACATACTTGATAAAAAAAAAACTACTTTTCGACATAAACCTTATAGTATTCTAACTGGTATATATCGGTTTCGATTAAAAAAAAAAGAGTTGGTTAGTTTTCATTGATTACATTTAAATAAAATTCAGTTGAAAAATATTACTGTGCGATTGGTCTTAAAAAAATTATTGGTAACAAAAAAAAACAACAGTAAAATTTTTAAAGCTAACAGACTTTTGCTCTGAGTAAAAAATCAGAGCTGCACACTGAAAAGCCACGTAGTAAAAATTCCATTATTTAAAACATCTATTGGTTATTAAATTTCTAGTGCTTCACGAGATTTCAACGAGTTTTCATCTGCTGTTAAAGTTAAGCAACCAACGAGGGAAACAAGAGTTCTGTCAAGCCATGTAACTGGATTTGGATAAATCAGGCCTCCCTCATAGAAACCTAGATGACCCCCGTGTGCTACTTGAATGTAAGCTGTAGTGTTTCGTTCAGCTGAAAAAGAAAAAAAAATAACAGCACTCGAAAAATGCTAAAACTTGCAATGGAGTATTTTTTTGTAATAAAAATAACTAGGTTTTCGATATTGTCTTGTTAAATTCTCTTTTTTTCGCTTTTATATCATATTTTTTCGTTTTGCCCATTTTGTCACGTTTTTTTATATATTTTTTTAATTTGCCACATTTGTTCTTACTTACTTTAACAAATTTCATCGGTTTCGTTTCATTATTTCTATTTTTCTATATATCTTTTCCAGTTTTATCTATTTTTTAGATTCCTCTCAGTTTGGGTCCAATCTCATTTTTTCATTTTACTAGCTGAGATAGAGAAGGAAAGAAAGCTTATAGTTTTGTTTTACTTATCGCACCAAAAATATATTTTTCGAACTTATCTATATATATAAAAAAGGATGTGTTTTTATGTACGAAATCGATGAACTCAAAAACTACTCGACCGATTATTATAAAAATTGGTATGCATATGTATTTTTCCACGAAGAAGGTTTATATAATATGCTCATTGATGGCACTCGCCACCAGGTGGCGCTGCAAAGTAGCAATTTCTGCCCCGTTTAACCGATTGTCATAAAAATTGGTATGTATATGTAATTTACCATGGAGAAGGTTTGTATGATATGCTCATTGATGCCACTTGCCACCAGGTGGCGCTGCAAAGTAGCAACTTCTGTCCCGTTTAACCGATTGTCATGAAAATTTGTATGTATATGTATTTTGCTATGGAGAAGGTTTGAATGATATGCTCATTGATGCCACTCGCCACCAGGTGGCGCTGCAGAGTAGCAACTTCTGCCCTGTTCAACCGATTGTCATGAAAATCAGTACGATGCTGTATTTTTAATAGTTAATATAATATGATATTCGTATTAATGGAAGTTACCACCAGATGGCGCTTCCATTAAACGAGCAACCACTACTTATTTGATTACTTTATATCACGCAACCGTAAGGTGGCGCAGTTAATATCATATATATTTATACGAGCAATCCTTACTTAAGTATTGTGACGCCACCGGAAGGTGGCGCAGTTAATATCACTTATATTTAAACGAGAAATTCTCACTAAATTAAGTGATGCATCTAATATATTTTATTGATAAACTACAAAATATAACGAAAAAAAATAGTATAAACCTGATAACTAACGAGAAAATATGATGAAAACGATAAAATCAAAATAAATTGAAAAAACGAAAAATGAAAGAATGACGTAAATGATTTGCGGTACGAAGTCCGCCGGGTCAGCTAGTATTTATATGAAATCGTATAGATATCTATTAATCAGTATTGAATTTGATACATGGAAGCGCCATCTGGCGGTAACTTCCAATAATACGAATATCATATTCATATTAACCATTAAAAATACAGCATCATACTGATTTTCATGACAATCGGTTGAACAGGACAGAAGTTGCTACTCTGCAGCGCCACCTGGTGGCGAGTGGCATGAATGAGCATATCATACAAACCTTCTTCGTGGAAAGATACATATACATACCAATTTTCATGACAAACAGTTGAACGGGGCATAAGTTGCTACTCTGCAGCGCCACCTGGTGGCAAGTGGCATCAATGAGCATATCATACAAACCTTCTCCGAAGCGAGGGCTGTCTTCGCCCGGCAGTCAACTCTCACCCTAGTCAGAAATCGTCTTTTCACCCCTTGCCACAGAATATACTATTTCATATCACATGCATTGAAACAGCTTGTTTTAATCCCTGTTTTGTCAGTCGAAACAAGACAATTTCAGACCAATGCAACTGTCAGTCAGAAATTGGCAGTTTTTTCTGCCTTAGGGGAGAAACAACGTTATTTCTGCCCGACACATTCATTTATTTAATATTTATGTTTTTATTTCAAGTTGTCAGAATCGGGCAAAGATAGTCCTCGCTTCGCTCGGGCATTCAACTCTCGCCCTAGTCAGAAATCGTCTTGTTTCATCCCTTGCCACACAATATACTATTGTTGTCATTGGTGTTAATAATGGATGTTCAAATAAAATTCGGGTTTGTAAAATCTTATTTTAAAATGGTCTGAAAGTCTCATGAAAAAGACATAGCCCTTTGCAAAAAAGCTACGTAATACAGTTACAAAAATATGAAATCGATTCTACCTTATTAAAGGGCTTGTGATGCGACAGGCTAGTTGTATACAATTTACACAAATTGTCACCTTTTTCTTTTAACAAGAGATTTTTTCACATTAAACGACGTCCTTTTTCACGAGTCCTTGCAGGTAATCGATATAAAAATGGTATTCGATAACACAAAAATCCACTTGTACAGTGATTTGAAGTCATTATATTAATTTTGCTTAGATCTACATTCTTTCAAAACTAAAATCACCCGGTGTTTAACTAAACTTACATACACCTCTCACGCGTCTGCATTAGTATACCATTCTTTGTAAATCAGCTGCAATACTTACTTGCTAATTTTTTAACTGGATCTAATAGAGGTTCTGGTATAATGGGGTCGTCTGATGCATTTATGAATATCATAGGTACTTTAATATTATCAAAGTAAAATTTACTCGAACTCCAAGTGTAATATTCGGACAATGAATTAAATTCATGTACTCTTCTTCCATAAGCCTCGTCCAACTCTGGTAGGGTTGCTGCAGAAATGATTTCATGTTCGTTGAGATTATAACGTTTCTTTAGTTCTTCTGATAATAACATTTTGCGGTGTCTTAGAATGGTATGTTTCAGATTTTCTGTCATGACATATAGGTAGAAACGTCTAAAGTTTTGCCAGCTAAGCATTTCTCTGGTCCCCCTAAAAAATAATTTAAATTAATGAGTATTAAAATAATTTAATCATTGTTTCTATTTCAAAGAGTCATTGATTGTTCTAATGACCCATATAGTTAAAAAGATAATTACTCTAAAGCATTATATCCTTGACAAATAGAAATTGCTCCTATAACGTTTGGTGGTTTAGGTTTATTTTCACCCAAATATTTGGTAACTAAATTACCACCTAGACTGAAACCAACGCATACTACTTTTGTTTCTGGGAATCTAACTACAACATTTCTTATCATCGCTTGAAAATCATCGGTGCTACCTAAAAAAATTGACTAAAGTTGAAAAATGTTCCGTTCAAACAAATTAATTTAAATTACAGGATTACAAAATCTACCTAATTTATACATTACAAACGACCCATTGTAAGTTTTAATATTTAAAAATACATATCAATTTAAGACAGTCAGGAATTATGTAATGCACTTAGTGTATTTTTTATAAATATTGGTCGAAAACTTCCTTATGAAATTGATAACATAGTTAATAATCATTCAAACTATATTTAAAAAAAACCAGTGTGGCAGTCAGTGGGACTGCCGGCAGAAGTTATACTTCTATGCACGCGCATGGATTCATAAATTTGTATGCGAATGATTAAGCAAACTCATTATATGATATTCGTGGTAAGCGACCCCAAAAACCTCCTAGTACCGTGTGCACACTCTTTTTGTATCGAATTTGCATAAAATTCGTGGAGACGAGGTCCGTCTTAAGCACCAGGTGTTTCGAACACCATCGCCATTATTATAATCGTATTTAGCGACTCAAAAAACCACCGAGTACCAAGTATGCACTGATTTCGTACAGAATTTACATAAAACCCCAGGAGAAGCGGTAAATACCCTAGACACCAAGTGCCGCGGAGACTTTCGGAATCGTGATATTCGTGTTCAGCGACTCCAAAAACCCCGAGTATATAAATTGAACCCATTTTCTGCAATACTTACCGAGTTGTAAGTTTTCTCTCTATTGTCTGTTCGGAATGTACTTTTCGAATGCAGAAATGCAATTTCCATTTTTACATTATAAAATATAGCGACAAATTTCCTGATACTTTAACGAATCCAATGCAAAAAAAAACGCATTCCGATCCATCTTACGTTACAAAATTCGGAGGTTTTGGTGCTTTATTTCCTCGACTATTCGTAAAAACTCTGTTTATGTAGCCAACAACCTCAAAAGCATAGTGCAGGATATACTGCAACCATGTGACGGTATTTTAGACTACAGTACAATACTCATTACTAAATATTATTAATATAAAATACTAAACTTAATATGTTAACTTACGTGACAGAATTATAAAATAATCTGTCAAATAATGATGTGGTCCGTCACTATGATATTCATACATTAATACAGACTGTTTTTTTTTATATCTATCCCTTTTCAATGTACTGAATCTTGAAACGGTATTTAAAGGACTTATAGTTATGACTAATAACATGTGATAAATATTTCATCTTTGTTTTTACCGACCAATATACCTTATAAGTGTGTCTGTCTCTCTCTTACTCACACCATTACATATGTAATGATTTTTCCCATTTAACTGTACACAAATCTTTTCCACCGAGTGCATGAATAGAAGTATAACTTCAAAAAAGTATTGTTACGACTCGAGCCGGACCTGCCGCCCAGGAAGTAAACGAAACAGACGGGCAGTTCTTGGAACCCAAGAATGTTCGACGTTCTAGAAACGTAACGTAGCGACTTTCTTGAAGAATTGTTAATGTGGGATCTTTGTAGATGTTTCGAGAAGAACTATTCTGATATATAAAGGACCGCGTTGAACGGAGAGACAGTACAGTAGTTGTTATGGCGATAGTCGGCGATAAATAATAGTGGTGATTGTATTAGTTTGGTATAAGAATTAATTGTATTTGTAGTAGCTGGCGATAAAGTGCGAATTGTTATAAGAGCCATTTTAACGACGCTATTTAGTAATTGTATTAAAGTTGTGTAAATTAGTTAAAGAAAATTGTTATTTAGTTGTGTTTACAATAAATTGTTAAGTTTGTCTGCTGTTATCACTTATCCCGAATCCACGAAGGAAAAATTATAACAGTATTGTTTCTCAAAACAAGAAGTTTCTTCTCCAGGTAAATATTATTTTAGAGGGCTTATATTAAGCCCTGCAGTCTATTACATGACTACATCCATATCTTAAAGTAATAAATCAGCCGTGAACTAGGTAGACGTCCGTATAACCCACCACATGGTGTCCTTCATTGTTAAGTCTCACTATCAGCTCGTCCATTACCATATTCCATAGAAGAGCATCCTTTGGTTAGCTGTGCTGACAATGTTGAGAGTTATCATACGACCTTTTATCCATTTGCAGCTTGTTTCGTCTATACCTTTTAGACAAATAGCACTTGTGATTACTTTAAACAGAAGTGTTGTCAAAAGCTCCAAACATCAGTTCTTTGTTTTCCAGAACATACTCTACCCTTTGTACAATTTGATGTACAGCTGTTTCTGAAAATGTTCCTATAGGCAAACTGGTTTTGATGGATTGAATTTTCAGCCAATATACCATCGTTAATTTGCCAATTTTTTTAAAAGATTGGTATTTTTATGTTAGTATACATGGATGATAGCAGGATCTTTCGTAAATAGATATTTCAAAAATATTATGAAAAATTATAATATCATGTTATTAGGATTGATATAATTATTTTGTGGGTTTATTAATTTTCTGAACAAATATTGGAATATTCCATGTATGATTTAATGTTATCAAATAAGTACACACTTTTATGAGTTTATGACAAACGTCCATGAAACGTGTGATACAATCATATTTTCTTAAAATACAATTAGTTTTATGACTCACTCTAAATTGTAGCTAATGCATAAAATACGCCAGGGTTTAAATTAAGAGGTTTAGAGATTCCCAGAATCATTTTTCTCGCATACCACTTTCAAAATGTTACTCGTTTCTTTGAACCCGCTCTTGCTACATATCTAACACATTCCCAAACCAAATTGCAGATTAGATCTAACGATGGAAAATTGTGTCGCGACCTAGTTTAAATCCTAAATTCGAAGTTAAAATAATTGGTGTTCTATTTATTAAAATAATACGATTGCAGAGTTAATAGGGATGTACCTACTGGATGCATTGAAGAAATATTACCAATATTTGGTTGGAATAACCTCAAATCTCCCCACATTCTGTTGAAGTTCATGGATTCGAGGATGGGTTAAAAAAAGCATCTGGGTGCAACAAAGTCCACTCTGCACAGGCGCTGTCGCGACACTAGCTTCGCGTCGCATTTACATCATGAAATTGAAATTAGTTAGCACGAAACTACTCCAGTTTCACAAAAGTAATGCATGCATTGTAAAACTGAACGTTTACACGTGAAATTACTGGTTAAAGTAGTTTTATCAAACTAATTTCGTAATGTAAATCCTGCTTAAGGAAACCGTTTAGTACTTATTGAGTTTATCGCGAACAAACATACACACAGACGCGGCGGAAGATTTTCTGTAATAATATTTATATAAATGAATCTTTCATTTTTTTGTTATGAACCTTATTAAAACATAGTAAACTTTATACCTTTTGGCTCATAAAACTAAGATTTGTTTAGAAACTTTACTTACTAATTATTTATCGGTTTTAATAAATATTTAGATAATATGTTAATGTTTAGATATTCGATAAATATCAAGCAATAATGGTAAAATTTTATATACGTTGTTAACTTCTAAAACTATGCGGTCGTTAATAAACTTTCCATTAACATCCTGATTATCTATAAACAATGAATTGTAAATAATTACTCTTGAAATCAATGCATTCTCGAGAATGATAAATACGTAATATGAGTTTAATATTTCAAGTGTTTTTGAAGTAAAACTTCTTTAGCGAGACTAGGAGTAAAAAATTTATTCTAACGGACGTGACGTCATTCTAATAACAGAAACCGGAAACAAAACCTAATACTGACACGATTTTGCATGGGCGCCGGCAGCAGGGTGCAAGAGGGTGCGCTTGCACCCCCCTGCTATGAAAGAAATTACCTGAATTTACCAGAAAATTATATATTTTTTTAATTTTTTTATTAAATTATTGTTTGAATAAAAACTAAAGGCGTCGCGGTTGCTGTCCAAATCATTCTACATTCTATATATATATTAGATCATAATAGATGCAGATGCACCCCCTGAAAATAATCCTGGCGGCGCTCATGCGATTTTGCCTCCTATATTAAATAAAATTAAATCTGTAATTGTATGAATTGACAGCTGATCATCTTGTCAATCGAAATACATTGCTTTATAAAATAGTTTTTTGTGTATAAAGTGTTTGTATTAAATATGAATAAACAATGTGGATTTATTAATGAAGAAAGTGATGAAAAAATATTGATTGAAATGAGTGAATAGGTAGGTACTCTATATGCATAAATTTTATTTTTGGTGTGTAATTACACTATTTATACCTAATTATTTATACCTATTATTTATACCTAGCTATTTTCGTTTTATAGACTTAAAGAGCTAAAAAGAAATTGTGAAAGTCAAAGGGGATATTATAAGCGCCAGAAAGATTTGAAGAAAAATGACAAAAATAAAAAAATGACGCGACAGCCACATTCATTATGATTTGATTAAGTAAGTTTATATACATACATACATACATATTATGATAGTAAATAATTGTTTATACGGAATCTTTACGTTGAGTAAAGAAGCATGTTGCACGTTTTTGTTCATAAAATAATAATATTCAAAATATTTTAACACTTTCTTATACTTATTTTAGGTTTGGTTAGGTAGCCATAAAGGCCATAAAACCACTAGTCAAGATGGCTGATCTTTTACCACCAATAACAGATCCTTCGTAGACGTGAAGGAAACAAACTTAACTCAGGATTTTAAATTTTATGGAATATGCTATAAAATGCTACAAAATGAAATGGTTATCTAACTATCGAAGGCTCTTGTGTTGTGATGTATTACAATAAGGTAGATACAGCTACAAAATCACACATTCTAAACGTAATGTGTGTATATTTTTAATATTGTTTACCTATTATTGAAGCAAAACTTCTTTAGGCACGACTAGGGGTAGATTCTAACGGAAGATTCTGATGGAAGTAACTGTATAATTTCAGCTATGGGAGGAGTTTAAATTTCCGAAATTTATTTATGAAATTTTCAAACGGTTTCAAATACATTAATGGTATTTATAGACTAAAATCTATGTTTCACATTTTAGTTATCATAAACCTATTATTTCATATATAAAAAAAATAATGATAACTTTCAAATTCCTATTTCTAATGAATAATATAAATATAACATCTCATTTTTTTTGTAAAGTATATAGGCAATAAATATGATTGAATTGTAATTAAATATTTATTTTCCGATACGTACGTCAACAAGTTTTACTTCAATCGCGCGTAAAGGTTACACGCACACTCTTTTTTTTTTTAATGTCGTGCATACTATAAAGCGGGATTTACATTACGAAACTAGTGGCTTGAAATTAGTTTGATAAAACTAATTTAACCAGTAATTTCACTTGTAAACGTTCAGTTTTACAATGCATGCATTACTTTTGTGACACTGGAGTAGTTTCGTGCTATGCTCATAGTTTTTGTGAAACTGAAACAAATGTCATGCAACTAATTTCATGATGTAATATGCGACGCGAAACTAGTGTCGCGACAGCGCCTATGCAGAGTTAAACGTTTGGTGCAGCTCTGGGGCTCTATTCTGTAACTTGTGAGAGTGCTCGTGTACGACTACTCATCGATGTGAGTACTCTCTCACTCATCGCTCACATGATCCTAAAAAGCCACATTCACGATAGATCGGCGTTCTACTACTTTTTGCTCAACGTTGCCAAGTTTAACCATTACATTTGAACTATTTATTTAGTACTTTAGGTTTGTAAAATATAAACAGCCACCGGGATGAGAAGAATAATAATAAATCCAAAGATAAATCATCACAAAACAACAAAAAGACTAACAAAAACTAAATAATCGTTAATGAACCAAACAAAAACTGTAGCAATAACAAATCATGAAAAATAAACTGTATTAAAAAATCCCATGTCATGTCTGTAATGAGACAACACCCATTGTGCGCAAGTCCACTCCACTCTCTCAAAATGTATTAATTCTCTTGGTTTTACCCAGTAGAGTACTCGCGTAGGAGCATTCTCTTAAAACGTGAATACGGATTTTATAATTTTAGGGGAGTGACTTGCGCAGTGAAGCTAAATTGTGAGAGAGCTCTCCTACACGAGCATTCACACGGTTAGTGAATAGGGCCCCTGATATTGACAGGGCCATTATCTACGCAATACTGATGATTTCATGACACTAAATTTTCAACGAAAGAGGTTTCACATGTGCTACAATTAGTTTCAAGAAACTAGATTTATCATGCATGACATTTGGTTCGTTAAGCGGGATTTACATTACGAAACTAGTGTCATGCATGATAAATTTAGTTTCTTGAAACTAATTGTAGCACATATGAAACTACTTTCGTTGAAAATTTAGTGTCATGAAATCATCAGTATTGCGTAGATAATGGCCCTGTCAATATCAGAGCTGCACCACACGTTTAACTCTGCACAGGCGCTGTCGCGACACTAGTTTCGCGTCGCATTTAACATCATGAAATTAGTTGCATGACATTTGTTTTAGTTTCACTAAAAATATGCGCATAGCACGAAACTACTCCAGTGTCACAAAAGTAATGCATGCATTGTAAAACTGAACGTTTACACGTGAAACTACTGGTGAAATTAGTTTTATCAAACTAATTTCAAGCCACTAGTTTCGTAATGTAAATCCCGCTTAAAGCGTAAATTTAACCAGTAATTTCACTGTAAACGTTCAGTTTTACAATGCATGCATTACTTTTGTGACACTGGAGTAGTTTCGTGCTATGCGCATATTTTTAGTGAAACTGAAACAAATGTCATGCAACTAATTTCATGATGAAAATGCGACGCGAAACTAGTGTCGCGACAGCGCCTGTGCAGAGTTAAACGTGTGGTTTTTTGTTGGATAGCAGACAAATAGCTCTGATATTGACAGGGCCATTATCTACGCAATACTGATGATTTCATGACACTAAATTTTCAACGAAAGAAGTTTCACATGTGCTACAATTAGTTTCAAGAAACTAGATTTATCATGCATGACACTAGTTTCGTAATTTAAATCCCGCTTAATGAAAAAAAAAAGTCGAGTAACACATAAAAGTTAGAAGATGTGGCACTCCGGAGCTTTTTTTATCGTTCTGAAGTATTATTTGACCAAATAAATGAATGGAAAACATAATAAAATGTTATTAATGTAAAAAGTTACAATAAAATCCATGAATATCATGATAAATTTATTTTAAAGGAAATGATAAAACCACAGAGAAAACTATGCTTCCAATATACCTTTGCAAACTTTCTGATGATTATAGAGTCCATTGTTTTATGGCTACTGAATAAATAATTAAAAATACTGGTACTCATTTATGGCACTATCTGTTAAGCAATTAACTAAGGTATTTACACAATATGTGTAACATTTTTTAAACTTTATCTACTATAATTATTTTTATCTTTTACCAGCAGCTGATAATGACAAATTGTACATGTAAAAATATATTTTAATAACTAGAAACTTATCAATAATTAAACTGTAGTACAGTGTTTGTTCCTTCGCACTTCTGAAAGGTGTAATATTACACTGATATTTGTTTTACTATCACATTTTAATATGTAAATAATTATGATTTCGGTAACTATACTTTAATGGATCTCATTAATATCCAAGAACTCCGCAACTGTCTTTATGAAAAACCGGACCTCGTCAAATTTGACGAAGCCTTGATGAATCACACGTAGATAGAGAGTCAATGGGACCTAGGTTCGGAAGCTACACTCCTCTGAAGTAATTCGTCACGTGAATGAAAATATTTTATTTTAAAAAGACATTGATGCACACGTGTGCGCTGATGTGAATCCCAGGTCCAAAATCTTCCATCTTCAAGAAATCGCCGAAAAGTCTTCAGAAATATTTTATGTATTGCCCACTGCCACGGTTCTTGATTTTCAAAATGATTGTATGCGTGAAAACGTGATATATTTTTGCCGCTCTAACAGCACATATTGCTAAGGCTGTTCTTTAGGTTTCTTAAAATGCTTTAGCAGTTTGTTGTATATAAGGCGTTTCTGCAGCTACGCTGGTATTGAATAAGTGTTCAGCATTCACATAAACATGATGTTTTTAGAAAGACTTTTCGCCGAACTCCCGAAGACTAAAGGCGATGAATCTATTTTGGACCACGGATACATTCAGAAAGTATGCATGAAGAAAATATGTTTTGACCTTTTTATAATAAAATACTTTCACCAAACTTTCGTTAAATTGGACCGCGTCCAATTTTCTATAAGGATATTGTTCTGCCACAATATTAACTGATTTCGGTAGTCACGTTAAAGAAACTGTGATTAAAAATATTTAATAAAATCAGTTTCGAGTACCTACAACCAAATAAAAATTACTTCATTGACTTTAATCGATACAACAAAACCACTTTTTTGTAATAAATGTTCAATTAATCCTAATTCATGTAATTTCTTATGTTTAGTAAATTTAGTAGAATTCAAAAAAATAATAGTAGAATGTTCGTATTCTTCATTTGTAACTCTCTAATTCGCATCCTAATAACAATATAATGTATGCTCATATGAATAAATCTGACCATATTTAGAGATCCCTTAGTTTTGAACACTTAATTTTATCAAATACATAATTTTAATGTGTTAAATGCAGCAATTTATAAATATGTTCTCAAAATTTACCATAACTAAATATCCTAGGACCCGTAACAGGAACATTTTTCAATACTCCAACATGGTTCAATACAACACATCTGTAGCCATGATATTGTGCCCAATGGACAAATGTGCGTACATAAATACTTTCGGATGTATTACAAATTCCTGGACAGATTGCTATGCTGACATCATCTGTAACAAATATTGTTAATTAATATTGTATAAATTATATTATACACATTTAATAACAGATTGCAAAAACACGAAAAAGGTGTCTAGGTTGGAAAAAAACGATACCGAACATCATCCACTTATCATATCTAGACTGTACGTCCCGATTAAAGAGAGAATGCCAGAGTGAACAAATATAGAAGCAGTGGTTTATTCTCTTTCTCCAGACAGCGCATACTAACTACGTGACCTCCTTAATACACTTTAATCTAAAAATAAAAATGGGGGTTCACTTTTAAATATAAATTAACAAACCTTAAAGTGAACGAGGTTCAATTCTCCGCAATCACAAATTTTTTTTACTAACAATAATTTTTAATCTTGCAAATTTACAGTACCTACATAATATTAATAAATACTTTTTGCACTAAAATAAAAAATAAAGGGCACTTATTTATTTTATTACTCTTGATGTATTTGACCAATTTGACAAGGGCCGTCTCTTAAATTTGAAAATGCCTAACAAAATTTTCTTCTAAGCTTTCGACAACCAGAGCTGATTTGAATTGAAGTGGATCAATATGGTCACGTGGTCGGCAAGCACCGCCCATTAGAAAAAGAAGAAAACACTGCTTCTTTTTTTCCCTCTCTCTCACACTGGAAGAACGGGCTTTAATCGGCACGCGCAGTATGAGTATTATAAGTCTGTGATCAAAGCTTGCACTTTTTATTGAAAAGTCAAACAGTCGCACCCCTTTTGGTGTTACACCTTTTTTTTGGGACCATCAAATAAAAATGTACTTTCTGAAACATTCAAACATAAAAATCGCTCTACCGTTGTCAATTTTTTTCTTTATTTTCTCGTTGCCATAGAGACGTGACAACTAATTAAACACTGCTGCTATTAAAATTTTTGCACCTGCTTATATATTAAAATCCAATTCAGATAACTTGATTCACTATTTTTTATGTTAAAACTGTCAAAAACCATATACAAGGAGTTCTAAAAGTCACTTTTCAACAATTTTGAATTGTCTTAAACAGATTTTTTATTATCACTAATAGTTTTTAAATCTCACAAAAAATATTTTGATATAAGATTTGTTGTCTAAGACCACCTAGAACTATATCAGGACATTATGAAACCTGCTACTCATTTTTTTCATTACAATATATAGTCCACCTTGTGCTATATCCAACTTATGAATCCAGTATTTATTTATTGGAATGTGCTATATTATTTATTTTATAAAACTGTCGCCATATGATGATCATTAAAGAAAAGTAATTTGATGTTTTTAATATCTCTGAACGT
The DNA here is from genome assembly GCA_964028335.1 of Altica lythri. Taxonomy (NCBI): domain Eukaryota; kingdom Metazoa; phylum Arthropoda; class Insecta; order Coleoptera; family Chrysomelidae; genus Altica; species Altica lythri. The sequence goes on along the minus strand of OZ034804.1, from coordinate 44,281,680 downwards.
ACAAATATTATTTTCAATTTTAAATTAACTATTTCCTGAACAATAATTATGGTTATTATGGTTATTTATGTCTATAAATTACTTTCTTAAGTAATCCAAGAAAGTTAACAAACATTTAGGCAATCTTTGTTTAATTCAATATAGGTAAACACTTCATTGTATATATTTTTATCAAAAGTGATTTTTTACTTTCACTCATCTGAAAACCTCTCAAAAAAAGCGTGTGACAGAAATTATATGTCTGTTTATTATTTAAACATCAATATATTATAATAATAGTATATTGTGTATCTAGTAGGAAAAGCGATACATTCCCGGACGACAATGTAAATTGTTGGCCGAGGCGTCTAGCCGATGCCAACAAACATTGGGAGTCCGGGAAGTTGCTTTTCCTACGTGATACACATACTATTTTTTCTGAAATCGCATTAAATATAATCGTAAATTAAGAAAGTTTTATGAATGCATAACTGTTTTTGATATCATCTTATTTGCTATGAAACTGTTTCGTTGAAATTGTTTGTTTATCATTGTTGATTAGTGTCACAAAACTGTCAGTTCGGTTAGTTACATATTGCTTAAAATATTTTAAATTATATTTAAAATGGACAGTGACGATGATGTCCAGAGGTGCAAAACGCCTCCAGAGTTACTAAACACTGCTACTAATGTGGTTTTAAATTTATTGCCAAATAAAATCAAGACGCTCAATATGAATTTGCTTATATACGTTTTATGGATCATTCCCGTACACATGTACGGAATAGTTATTATCCTAACAAGTGCGGAAAGTTATACTTTCCCGCACGCGAACTGCCGATGCCCGAACGACGCGAAGCGGAGTTCGGGCAAGCAGTTAAGTGCGGGAAAGTTAATTTCCGCAAGAGTTAGGATCAATATTTTTTCTACAAGCAAAATCACCTCGAAAATTATTTAGATACTTGAAAAGATGCGATTGTGACAATTAAATCTTTCATAGTGTCAATAAATACACGACTGTAGCTATAGCAACCCTACTTAAACAGGTGAGTTTGTTGTTGCTTTGAGTAAGGTTTACAGGGGTGATTTAATAAATTATGATTTCTTTAAAAACAAACATTTTAAAAATCCCTATTTTCATGTAAAATAATCTTAATTTTTTTTACTATTTGTATGTAGTCCAACAAGATAAAGATAATAATACAATAATTTGTCAAAAAGGTTATCGAAAAACATCTCTAATTAATAAAAAAAAAATGCGTGCGGAAAAGAGATTTTTTCTGAATTAAAATGCGTGCGGGAAAGTGTAGTTTTACGCATGCTTGTAGAAAAAAAATATTCCCGTACACAGGTACGGAATAGGATATTCTGTAACAAGGTTAGAATGAAAATTCGATACGAGTGGAAAATTCCGAACGCGAGCGTAGCGAGCGAGAGGAACCACGAGTTATCGAATTTTCATTCCAACCGTGTAACAGACTGTATTTTCTCCACGACCATGTAATAATTCTGTTTATTTAAATTGAAATATGTAGCAAAACAATTAGAACGTCGCACTGACAAACTGAGTGACAGTTTTGAAATTCGCAGGGCAATCTATGTTTTTTGTTGAGCAATTACAGAATGTTATTCCGTCACTAGTTATAGAATGGAAATACATGCAAAACACATAAGAAGCAAGTGTTTCAGAATGAATATTCTATCTCAAGAGTGAGAATGAACACTTTCTATTATTAAAAATGAAGTCGGAATTATTACATTCATTAATGGCCGTGGAGAAAAAATATTCCCGTACAGTTGGTTGCCCAGTAACGGACTAAAATACAAGAATAGTGTATTTTGCGGCTCGAATTTGATCCGAGAAACTAGACATTTCCAAGCGATTTCAGAAAAAATCATATTGTGAAATTGTTAAATATAATTTATAAACCTTGTTTTTGGCTCGCACGCTTGCAGGGCTCCCCCTGCAATTTGCCTACTCGTCCAGTAAAAGACCACTTCGGGACATGTTACGTAAACTACTATTAAACGAGTTGCAGCGTAAAAAATTAATATATAAATTTTGCGAAGATTTTCCAACTAAAATCAAAAGTGAAATTTTTGATAACTTTGACCAATTAGGTTTTACCAAAACAGTCATTTACAAAACAATTGCAGCTTATAGAAGTGGAAAATTATGTGAAAGGCAATCTGGTAGTGGAAAAACATGTGCTTTGCAGGATTCTAAGGTGCGCTCCAAAATAAGGACTCCAGGTCACACAACAAAATCGTATAGGGAGCTCGGAAGAAAGTATAAAGTTGTCAAAAAAACCGTGAAGAAGTATTTAAAAGAAATTAATATTGACAAATTGACGAAAAAAACCGTTCCAGCTGTTTGCATCATGGACGACGAAAGTTATTTTACCATCGAAGGAAATGAATGGGCTCCGAAATGTTATTTCAAGCATCCGAATATTGAAACACCTAAGGAAGTCAAATTAAAAGCAAAAACAAAATACCCAGGGAAAGTTTTGTTGTGGATGGCAATAAGCGATCCTGTATTTATTAAACGCGGTTTAGCTGTGAATGCGAACGCTTACATTACAAAATGTCTTCCTGTTTTAAAAAAATTCATTAACGAATTTCACGAAAACGATGAAATATTTTTTTGGCCAGACACACTATGCCAAGGCTACACAACTCGCTTTAAGAGATTTGAACATTGACTATGTCCCTAAAGAAAAGAATCCACCAAATGTGCCACAGCTAAGACCGATTGAAACTTTTTGGGCGAATTTAAAGAGGAAAGTTTATGGAAGAGGGTATAGAGCAAAAAATGTTAATTCCTTGATAGCTAAGATCAAAAGAGACCTCAGGCAAATCAATACAAAGGGTGTTTAAGACGCAATGCACTCGAATAAATTTTATTTTACTTTTTTTCCACTCCTTTTTGCAACTTCCCCCCTCGAGCAAACCATCAGATTAACAACTCCCCGTCACAAGATACACATTGCGCGTCTACCTTGTAAATGTCTACCGCGCTCGAGTATGTATTGTGACTCTTTTTTTTACGTTTTCGAAAACTCATACCCGCTCCCCCCTCCAGTAAACATATCACATAAGCTTTTTTTCTTTTTAGCATATAATCTACTAAATTTTGAGAGTCCCATTAACGCTCCAGTAACTCCCCATTTAGCTTATAGGGCTCCTCTACTATTACATTTATTATAGTAAAACAAACATACCTTTTAATATGAGAAAACTTACCCTGAAAACTTGTATCAATAGGTTGATAGAGATCGTATGTAACCGTTGTGCCATCTTGAAGGGTAAGGAAAACTCGTTCACCAATAGGCCAAGGGCATTTTACCCTACCGATAATACTGTGTAGAATTGTTTGAACGTGACCACTAAAACCCCATAACCTTGTTGGAATGTATCTGAAAAGAATACAAATTTACAATCAAGTCATCAACAAAATTATTGATTATTGCCATCTAGCATAAAATCATTATAGAAACCATAGAAAATTGATGTTAAGTATATCCAACCCAAAGAAATTAAAGTAAATGTTAAATTTAGTAACTTGTTGTACCCCAATTTAAATAAAACTTTGATAATATCTAAGAAATTATAGAAAATTAGTACCTTTTTCTTAAATTTCTTTATGTCAAAATATTTAATAGAAGATATTAAATATGCATGTGGGTATTTCTCTGTAAACTGGACAACTTGCTATAAGAAAACTGTCTTAGCGAATATTTAACTTATATATTAAATAAATTTTATTCGAGCGTTAAATATACATCTACTTAACATTATACTGCACAGGAACTAAGAATATTTCCATTATTTTAGGGTATATTGAGCTTTTTCTGAAAAATCGTGTCAATAGTTTTTGACAACGAAAAAAATAGTAATAGGATGAGATCTTTTGGAAAAGCAAAAAAATGTTAAAATATTAAAAAAATGAAAGGAAAAATAATTTAAAGGCAATCTGAGTTCGGGAAGGGGGTGGGGGTGAGCTTTTAAGGGAAAAAATGGTTTATCGCGATTTCCGGCAAAATTACGAGTCCTATAAAAAAAAGTTAAATGGCAAAGTTGTAGGTAATAATAAGATCAACAACTTTTATATTTGCAATTTTTTCACATAACCTCAAAATGCAAATAACCGAGTTTTTGGTTTTTTATTTTTATCTTTTAGAAATGGTCTGATTCTGTTACTATTTTTTTGTTGGCTTCCCTCATTTGTTCACAGAAAAACATTGGAACGGTTCGACAAAGCAAGTTCAAAAATCGTTTATAGTATTGTTAATGGCGATGAATCTTGGATTTACTCCTACGAGCTGGAAAATAAACGCCAATCCGCTGTGTGGTTGTTTGTTTCACGAGGAGGAAAAACCAACAAAAGCGATCCGTTCTCGAAGTGTGTCAAACAAAATGGTAGCAACTTTTGTATCAAAACCTGGTCGTCTGGCAACAATTGCTTTAGAAGATCGAAGAACGGTTACTTCCGATTGGTATATAAACGTTTGTTAAAACAAAAGTTATCGCGAAACTACATCAAGACAATGCAAGTGCTTACACTGCCGAAAAGAAAATCGAGTTTTTAGATCTTCAAGACATAGAATTGTTAGACCATCCACTGTATAGTCCCGACCTAAGTCCCAACGACATCTTCACGTTCCCAATGATCAAAAATTTCATGCGTGGGCAGCGATTCTATTCGCCAGAAGGATTCTTTTACAACAGCTGAACACTGAAGACTGGAATAATTGTTTTATAAATTGGTTTGAACGTATTTAAAAGTGTATCGATCTTGGTGGGACATATTTTGAAAAGCACTTTAAATCTATATATATTTTGTGTCCTTATGGCTATATGCAAAACTAAAAAGACAACCCTCGTATAAATTAACATATCCACTACCAAACGTCAATAGTTACAATAATGAAACTTGTTAGTTAATTTTTCAGTGTATATTTAAACAACAAACTAATATAAAATAACTACCTTACTGTCAAATATCAATTTTTGAATAGTGCCACTTAGGGGTGAGCCAACTCACCACTATGTTTCACATTTAAAAATTCTTGTATACCATACCAACTGACCACTTGTAAGATCAGGTAAGTTTTAGAACCTCCCTTTCCCGACTGACCAAATCGCTATACTATTGTATAGCTACAGACCAAAAACTAATATATAATCTTATATATTTGTACAAAACGTTATTTAGTTTAAATGAATGAAATATGGAAAAAGTTTGATAAAGAGATATTAAAACATTAATAAGTACTAGAGCAACTGGTAAAAATTTGATACTGTTGTCTTTGAACTTTTTAAGACCTTATTCTCATGTATGATTTTTTAAATAAAGAAACATATGTATCGATTTGGATTTAAACCATAATCATGAAGCAGATGTTCAAAAATTGAGTAAACAAGAAAGCTATCAGCTTGAATAAGGAAAGCTGTTTACGACGTTTGTAGAAACGTTCGAAAATAATAACACTGAAGTATCAATATATTTTTTAAAACGAAATTGGAAAACAACAAATATAAAACTTATTCGCCATAACATTAATAGGAATAGAGAATAAAGTAAGAGTTTTTCTACAAAAAAAAACCCTAAAATGCGAAATATGATCATAAATCTGAGCCAAAAACTGATATGGAATAAAGTTATCTTCTAATCAATGTTTTTTAGATTTTAGCTTATCAGGTTTTTGATACCTACCGGAGGTAAGTTGGCTTATTAAACATTAATTTTTTTTTCCGTCGACTTTACATTAATAACAATGTTAATGTACTAACTTTTGTCTAAAATTGATCATTAATAAGTCGTATTAACAAACAAGAGCGTTAACAGGCTATTAATGTTGAGATCTGTCAATGTCAATATTTTTGATCAGTCGCGTTTTTTTTTATCATGCCATTTTATTTAAAACATCATTAAATTTATTGCCTGATCAAAACAAATCTTTATATAATAAAACATATGCAGAGTTTATTTTATGGTGTAATACAAAAAATATTACTCATTATTTAGAATCAGTAGGTACTAGCACATTTCTCATACCATGCTGAAATAGTTATTTATGATATGAGTGTTAAAAGTGAGGTTTTATTTTGTGAGTGAAAACGTTTGTGAAATGAGCGGAGCGAATTAAACAATTTCACGAACAAAATAAAATCACTTTTAACACAAATACCATACAATGTTTTTTGTACAACTTCCCTATTTTGATAATGAAACGAGCGAATTTTCAATGACAATGAACCAAACCGTGTTAAAAGTAAACTAAACCGTGTTAAAAGTAAACTTGTTTACATGGCAACGTGTTAAAAGTATTTTTAACACGCTGCTATGTAAACAATGGTTTTTAACATTGTTTGCTATCATTAAAAGTGTCACTTTTAATGACAGTTGTACAAAAAAGGCTTAATAGCCAGTTTATGGCCAAAATATTCGATGCTAAGAAATAAGCTATTTTGAACTTCCCGCTAAAAAAAATTAAATTTTTTTTTAAAATCGGGAAGTTATTGGTTTCACCCCGTTTTTCGAAAATCGAGTTTTCATCGGATTTCAATGTTTTGAGGTCTTAGGAACTTCCCCTGACTATTTTTACGAGGGTGTCTGTATGTCTGTATGTACGTGTGGATGTGTGTGTGTGTGGATGTATGTAAACCTCTTATAACTTTTGAACAGCTTGACCGATCGAAATAAAATAAAAAGCATTCCAAAGAGTTCCATCTAACTTAGATTCCCTGTAAGTTTGAACCGATTCGAGCTGGTAGATTTCGAGAAATTTCAAAATAACCGAAAAAAACAATTGGTAAAAATGATGTTTTTTGGGCATATCTTTTTGGCTATTGCATCGATCAATTTCATAACCTAATCAGCTCTTAAGCTTAAAAAGCCAGGTCGAATGCCGTTTTGCAAATTAAAATCGGTTGATTCGTTCGTGAGATATCGTTGTCGAAAAATTTCAAAAAAAGTGTTTTTTTTTCAATAACTTAGAGATTTTTTAACTAACCGATTTTGCACTCCCAATAACGTTTTTAGGTCTCAAAAAACTGCGTCGAATGCCATCTTGAACATCAAAATCAAATAAGGCGTTAAAAAGTTATGGCCTTTTAAACATTTCAAAAAAAGTCAAAAACGTCAAAATACGTCACGTTACTATAGCTTTGCGGTTAAAACTAGCGGGAAGTTGCAAGGATGGCCTTTAAGGTCAACCTCTTTTCAAATTTTTTTCTTAAAAAAAGTCGACGGAAAAATTTTGTAACCAACTCGTAAATTAATAGGAAGTTTAATAATCTCAAACATTAATGCGCTCGCTATCGCTCGCGCATTAAAATATTTCGATTATTAAACTTCTATATTAATAAACTCGTTGCTTAAATAACTATTTATTTATGATTCATGGGGCGTTACCCAGTTGGCAGCTATAAATTTACCCATAGGTATTTAGAAAAGATTTAGTTTAGACATAATACTTAATACTGTTAACTGTTAACAATAAGCAGCTAATTTTGATTTCGGCAATTTTAACAAAAATGATTTTGTTCGTTGGAGGTGTATTAGTAAAAAAACAAGTGTAGTGCAACTGTGAATCCTACTGGTTCAAACTATAGCACTATTTTGAAATACCAGCTTGATCGAAAAAAAAAAAAAAAAAAAATTGTAAAGCAGGAACTGAGCAACCCAATCTAGAGAAAAGTAGAAGACATTTTGCATGATAGGCCATCGAAAATAAATTATAAGTAACTTAGTGAATCAATTTCTTTATTAGACAAGATAAAAAATATATAGGGATTTTAATTACAATAACTAAAAATCGGTTCACTTGTTGTAAAGGATTCATAGTTTAATATTACTCTGGCACAACTCGGAAACACCGGATGCTTGGTATAGGAGAAGAGCTGGAGCAGACATTTCGCCATCATCCGTAATATGACATTTCTATTTTGCAACATGTAACCTCTGTAAGGGGTAAAAGGTGTCAATTTATTACAGGAAATTATCGACATCGATAACATGGATGAAAATTTTCCCAGTCGAACGTGTTGATACGACAATTCGAAAACCCGATCGGCGAACACCTCAGTGGATACATAGGAGGTGGCGGATAAGGATCAAATTTTGGTATTCTTTACCCTTGTCCACCACCTCTTTTGTATCCACCCAGATTTGCGCCAATTTGGATTCAGGCTTCTCAAGGGTCCAACATTACGTGCATGGTAAAAATGGCAGGCAAATTATCTATGACGATGTTTTGCCTCAAATTTTGGTCATCTTGATCCTTGGCCCCCACCTCTTATCTATCTACCCAGCTGTGCGCCATATTTGATGTAGGCTTCTCAAGGGTCCAACATCACATGGTAGAAATGGCCGACATATTAACGATGACGATTTTTTGTCTAAATTTTGACCCTCTATACTAAACCTTTCTCCGCCACCTCCTTTCTATCCACTAGGGTGCCCATCTGAGCCGGAACGTAAATACCACTATGGAATTAGCAAAAGAGAAATGTCATATTACGGATGACGGCGAAATTTCGGCTCTATCTCTTAGACTAGTATTGGCGTCCTCCTTGACATTTAGTTGCTAAGTTTGGAGTGCATATTTAAAAATAAAATTATACAAAATAACTAGTGACATTTTAAATTTTAATTTATGGATTCTGATATTTGTTCGATAAAACTAAAACGCAACTCCTAAGTAGCAATTTTTGAGTAATGACATTTGTTAAATTAATTATGTATAATTAAACATAAAATACTGCAAAATAATACCTCTAATGCCAAATTTTTTAATATTGTGATTTTTAGTTACATTTTAAGAAACAATCTTAACCTTGCATCTCTTATAATAGATATTTTATTGTATAGACAATACACCATAATTTTTAAAGAAGTCTGTGGTCAGAAAGAAGGGGAACCAGCAATTTATCAATTATTATCTTGCATAGTACCTACTTATTAGTCTAAAGAGTTCTAGGTAGGTCAACATGTTAATCAAAATTTTAAGTTTAAAACTACATTACGTCATCATTCGTTTCCGAGTATGTATAACACTAAATGATTCATACATATAGATTGTTTAAATAACTAACTTTTTGTAATCACCTGAAATAGAAATTATGTCTAATTGAGAATGTCGAAACAGAAACAACTTGATAAATAATATTAGAATTTGTTCAATACCAGAACGTGTCATTTTAAATGCAGTTCGTGTAAATTTTTGTTTTAATAGTAAACGAATATTTTGCTATTTCACGGAAAAGTTATAACTTTTAATTATTTCGATACGATTAAATACAATTTGAATTTTTATAGTTATTAACGTTAAAAGGCAAATAAGGGATGAGATTGAATATTGTAATCAGAGTCGCAGCCGAGGATTATAACAACCGAATCGTATCGGTATGGGTATCGGCCCTGTGTCGTTTAAGACTTTTCGTAATTCCGTTGAAAGATTACATTAAATTTTAATTCCGAGGAAAGAATCAAGTACACCAATACTCTACAGAAAAATCCGGACGGAGTGCACTGTATCATTTTTTTTGTGTTCGAAAGTTCGTTGTATGTAAGGATGGATGAAATTGATGAATTTAAGAAACGTCCATTAGAGATATTGTTAGATTCACATGAAGCGAGTGTCGATTTACTGCCGAATATAACGCAAGACCGATATAAAAATATAAACATTTTGAACAGTGGCGTAAAAGTAAGAATGTAAAAGTGGTTAATGAAGATCTACTATCCTATGTAAAAGGAAAATCAGTGGTTTATTCTCTCAACTCTTTATATAAATAGTTTTACAATTGTTATTGTTAACAGAATAAAGTTTTGAAGGATTTGAACATGACTTTTCTTAACTCACGCTCACCATTAAAAATTCTTAACGGAAGGAGAATGTTAACGTTGAATTATCAACTGTCATTGAATACATACAGTTTTTTATTAAAAAATAACGGTTATTGCCACTACTTTTTCCCATCTTTCAGGTACCTAGTAGTCGAATACCTTGTCGAAAAAATTCTTTGCCCTTGGAGGCAATCCATGAATCAATTTTGGCAATCTTCATAAGATGTTAAATTTTTCCCTGATAAACCATGAGCCATTAATCCAAATAGGTGGTAATACAAACGGGCAATATCCAAAGAATCCGGTGGGTGGGTTAAGACTTTCCATTTCAATATTTCCAGATATTCTTCACTGGTTTCGCCACGTGAGGTCGAGCATTGTCGTGCAGAAGAATAACTTTATCGTGCCTTTAGGGCCACTTTTCCTTCAATGCATTACTTAAACGCATCAATTGTAACCGTTAGCGATCCGCAGTGATGGTTTCATTCGGTTTTAATAATTCATAATAAACTACATCTTGTCGATCCCACCAAATACAAAGGAGGAGCTTAGATCCATGAATATTGCGTTTTGCCACTGATGATGATGGTTGTCCGGGCTTAACCCATGATTTTCTGCGTTTTGAATTCTCGAATATATCCATTTTTCATCAACAGTAACAATACAATGTAATTTTTTTTCTTTTGTACCGTTCAAGCTGTAGTTCACAGGTCATAAAACGTCTTTCAATGTCTCTCGGATTTAATTCATATGGGACCCAATTTTCTTCCTTTTGGATCATTCCCAAAGCTTTCCTATAATTGATAAATCAACCCCCAAGTATTTGACATGCATTTTCTTTAAGTAAATCATCCAATGCTTTATATTCAATTTTTTTTGGCTATTCAGGTCTTTCCTTGTCGTCTAAATCAAAATCACAACTTTAAAAATGCGCAAACGACTTCAGACACGTTTGATCAGCTAAAGCAAAAACTTCTTCTAAAATCGATGACTTTCCGCAACACTTTTATTCATATTAAAATAATGTAATAAAACTCCCCGCCAAAACACTTTATAGAACACTGTAGTAACAAACCCATCTCGCATCAAATGATATGAATTAATTCACACCTAATAATTCTAAACATTTAGTATTTATTAATAATAGTTACTTTTCAATATTTACACACTACGAGAAAGTACCGCAAAAAAGACATTCCATTACAGTTAAATACCACCTAATTAGTATTTTCATTGAACTAACCAATTATTAGGAATTATTGAAGTATTGTTGTTTTCTACAAATCACATCAGGGAAGAAGGATCAAATCAAAACACATATTGAATTTATGTTTGATACATCTGATAACAGCCTCACTCCAAAATGAAATTTATTAACAATAACAGATAAAATATTTTATAAAAATGTAAAAGGGGAACATTATCTTGGAATAGATATGGAAATGACAAGCTAATAATTATCTATCACAAAATAAAACGTAATAAATGAAAGATATTTTAAAATAACATGACATAAATGATAATACAAATATACTATATACTTTATAATGATTTTTAACATGGAAAAACACAAGGACCTATTGTTTACAACATCTAAAATAGAATTATATATACTTTTACGTAAATATCTGCACTTTCTTAAAAAAATAAAATCTTTGCCAACATTATTGTCAGAATTTCTATAGATTTGAAACAAAATTAAATTTTCTATAGTTTGTCTAAAAAAATGAATAAATATTTCTACTAATAGATAAATCAGAAATTATGGCGATACTTTAACTTCCTTTTCAACACCACCTAATGGCCGCCGAGGAATAAGCTACATTTACTGAATAATAGCGAGATCTGCGTATTTATTATTTTTTTATTGATGCTTATTTAACAGATTGCCATTATTTAAGACTGCTGTATCGATCAGATAATAGTAGTTTACGTAGAAGTCTTTTACTGGACGAGCGGGCAATTGCAGGGCGAGCCGCAGGGGAGGCCTGCAAGTCTGCGAGTCCAGTAAAAGCACTTTTGGGACGTATTACGTACAATATGTTTTTAAACCGGTCAGAATTTAGTAATTTTCAGTTTATTTTTGGGTCAAAAAATCTTATTTTGTCGGACCAGGCCAGAAAATAAAAATGAGTATGGTAAAAGCTTTTACCGGACTCATTTTTATTTTCTGGCCTTGTCCGACAAAATGAGACTTTCTGGCCTAAAAATAAACCGGAAAGTACTAATTTCTGGCCGGTTTAAAAAAAACTTTATTAAAATTTTTATTAAAAATCACATCATCCGCCCGGTTATTCGTCACCTGGTGATAGATAATACGACGATTGTAGTACATCTTAGAACACTCATTTTCTAATACTGATTGAGCTTTGTACTTGTATAGGTGTATCGGTATTAAGTAGTCCTTTGTTAGCTATCTTCCGATGGATGATATTGAATATATGATTGTGTCTGTGCAGGTAATCAGTATTTGCTATCTTCCGATGGATGATTTATTTATTTAATTTAATTTTTTATTCGGGACACAGACAGGGCTAGCCCAAAAATGTGTCCACAAAATAATACAATATAAAAATATAGTTTAAAAGTAAACAATATTTTACAAAATATCTTAAAAAAGTTAACAAAGAAAATTACATATTCTGCTCTAGAAAATAGTTCAACAGTGCTTTCTTAATGAATATAAAACTGTGAAAGAAAATATCTAAATTAACTATATTCGACAACTGGTTACAAGTTTTTGAAATTCTACGAAGGGGAGCATTTAGATAGTAATTGGTTTCTGCCTTGTTGAGAAAAAAGGTATTTACATTTCTTGTTTTATAATTAGGACAGTTAAGTTGAATAATATTAACAATATCAATGCAGTCTATTTGACAATTGAGTATTTTGTGCATAAACATTATGTCAGCAATTTGTCTTCGTGATTCTAGGTTGATCAAGTTTAAATTCGATAATACCTTATTTTCTGTTAATTGCGGAAAATATTTCTTTTGGCAATATGAAACAAATCTGTTCTGAACTGATTGCAGTTTGTCGATATATATAAGATAGAATGGATTCCAGATAACTGATCCGAACATAAGTACACTATTGACATAGGCCATATATAAGGTTCTTATGGTACGAGGATTTTTAAATTCATAGCTTGTTCTTAAGATGACATGAACCCTAAGGCTTTATTTGCTTTTCTAGTAATATAGTATATATGCTCATCGAACAGCAGTTTGGAATCCAAAAATATACCCAAATCTTTTACCTTATCCACTGGTTGAAGAGTAAATTGATTGATGATGTAACTGTGATTAAAAAAAGAGTTACTACGAGTGAATTGTATATAATTACACTTAGAGACATTTATAAACAGATTATTTATTCTACAATATTCACAAAATCTATCTAGATCTTGCTGAAACAAAACCCTATCAATGATATTGCATATTCCATTGGAACCGTGCAGGTAATCAGTATTTGCCAAGTATGTACATTCTGATGTTAAATGCTTCTAAATCACTTCTAAATCACCTTCTACTTTCTTTCCTTGGTAACGTTAGACTAAGAGTAAATGGCTTTGGATGATGGTTTCTATGCTAAGTAAGTATAGTACGTGTGGTGTTGTTTGAATTTCCTCAAGACATTTCAAGGAGTCACTCATTTCTAGACTTGAATCAAATTCCATTTTTAGCAGCTTTACTTATAACATCAAACCATTTCTTAGATATACCAGTAGCAGCCATTACTCGTCTGTAATTTTTAAAGTTGATATTGACACCGTTTTTTGGATCATTTTTCATCAATTTTATTCAATTTGCAATAATTTGCCTAACTTCAATCTACGAAGATTCCAAACGCGAGCGTAATCGTTGTTGTAGGTCTATGATTCGTATGTAATAGCTATTCAATGATCGTATACCAACATACTCGCCTTAGGCTCATCTGGCAAACTTTTCCACTCGCTTGGAATATATTGAATTTCATACTCTTTATAGAATATACTATTATCCTCAGATAAATATGATGCCTGTGTAAGTTGGTTGTATAATAAAGTTCTTTAATCTGGATTGAGTATCTCATTAAATTTTCATGAGGTTAATGTTGTTAGTTTTATACTTTAATTAGCATAACTTTGAATATTTGCATATTTTATAGAAATGAAAAAAATGAAAAAAACTTACTAAATAAAAATTGTGAAGGTCGTTTTTATCAGGGTTTGCATATCTTTTCGCCATCGACACAGAGTAATAAATCAACATTTTAAGGAAATTTACTTAAATTGGTGGTAATTCAAGACTTATGTTTTTGTATATCTATATCTTTTTAATGTACTGAATGTACTGATTCAAAGGACTTATAGTTATGACTAATAACCTGTGGTAAATATTTCACCTCTGTTTTTACCGACCAATATATAGTTTAACTAATATTAATGTAAAAAGACAACCACGCCTTCTAACCCCAACAAAGGAACCGACTTTCGAATCTAGGTTGCCAGATATATTTTCGAAAATTCCTAAGTTTATAGATTTTGAAAATGTTCTCTCTACTTTACTATTCAATTGTTCGTCAATGACTCTTAGAAAGATAATATGAAAATATTCTTAAAAAATATATACTTAAATTAATTAACTAGGTTCTTCATATTTAAACAGTTTTCACTTCTAATGATATCAATTTTGTATAGTTATATTACTTATACTTAAAGACATTTTTGAGTAACGGCAACATTGTGTATATAGTTTGCCATTTCCAAGTCGGTTCGCACCCCTTTGATATTAATGTAAAGTAATGCCGACGGCCTTTATAAAGCGCGGTGGTACATCAAACGAAACATCAAAGAGGAAAATTGCAAAATGCGACATGAGTTAAATACCGCGCATAGTCTTGTTCCTCATTACAGTACACAGTAGCGTTAGTGATTTTTATTGATTTTTTATATTAGATATATATTACGGTGGGCTTGATAGTACTTAATATAGTAAGAATTTCTCGTTTAAATATATAAGATAATTACTGCGCCACCTTACGGTGGCGTTATATTATTTGATTTAGAAAGGTATTTTTTGACCTTATTTTTTTCGCATTTTTTCTGTTTTTAATTTTCCACTTTCTTTTAGTTTTTCGTTTATTTATTTATTTATAAATCAAAATTCAACACTATCTATTGGGTTTTCTTACAATTCAGTAATTGTTATGGACAATGCGTCGTATCATTTCCGCATATTAAACAAAATACCTGATAATAACACAAAAAGAATGAAATTTTAAGATTTATGGCAATCAAAAATATCAATGTTCCTAAAAAGGTTCCAGTAAAGAAGGAATTAATAAGAATGATCAAAAGTCAGAATTTTAAAAATGAATACGTCATTGACACCATTTGCTGCAGACATGGTCATACCCTTTTGCGTTTACCTCCATACTACTGTATTTTTAATTTTTAATCCAATCGAAATGGTTTGGAGTACTGTAAAGAAACGTTTACGAAAATATAATCAGTCACCAACCTTAAGCGCAGTTGTTCTTGATAATATTCGAGAGGTAATTAGTGGCATTAATAGCGATGTATGGAAAAATTGCGAAGCACATGTTATAAAAATAGAAAAGGAATATCCTGTTTTACCGCCAATAGCACCATTAGTTATTTAACCTGGGAACGATTCTGTTTCAGAAGACTCTGACAATTCTTGTTAGTCCTTCTAACCAATTTCCTTTACAACTATCGTGATGTATCTTGAAAACTTGTTTTCAAAAACAAACTAATTTTATATTCTTACTAACATACCCAACCCTTTCCTTTCCAGGCAAGGAAGGCTCATACCTCCTCGTGGTCCTTACTGGACAGACAATCTTTTAAGATTGTCTGATGGCAAAATGAGTATTATTTATAGACAATTGTTATGAAAATATTATGAGTTATGTACCGGGTGGTCCTCTAAGAATGGCTCTCGGCCATATCTCTAAAACGAGTCATCGTAAAATTTTGAAAAATATTTTTTTTTAAGGAAAGTGACCATAAAAAATCGCTGGAAAATATTTTTAAGTTTCTAAAATGACCGCTAGGGGTCGTTATTGCTATTGGTAAACAGAAAATTGAGTTTTTCTTCGTATTTTGCTATATTAAGTGACAATTAAAATATGTGCAATGTAATCTTTGATGAATTTTAAACATTTTTTGTTATATACTTTTAATTCTATCTTCAAAAATAAAATGGTGGGGAAGGCGTCAAAGGTTTTTTTTTTAAACGTCTGTAACTTCTGTTAACCTTAACAGAATTTAACAAATTTAGGCTCATTGGACTGAAAATTTTCTAATCTATCGATTGTCGATTTAAAAATTTTAATATTAGTCATCAGGTTACCGCTAGAGGGCGATTTTTGAAATAACAACGAATAATGCCATTTTTCCGAAAAAAATTAAATATAACGATATGTTCATTTTTATACAAAAAAATAGAGTTTTGAAAGTTTTAAAAAACAGTGAAAACCGCAACTTGATAGCTTCTCTCTAACGGTAAGCACCGTGAAAACTGAATTCTGCATTTAAAACGAATAAAAACTAGCAACCCATGAAGATCAACCAATAAAAATTCAACTGTCAAATTTTAATTGTCATTGTTAAATGGTTTGCGTTTGTTTTTTGTGGCAATTAATTTTAAAATCAAAATGAATCTAACAAATGAAGAAGCCTTTGAAATGTTAGAAATTTATTTCCAATGTAACAGAAATGCAACTGTTGCTGCCAGGGTGTATGCAGCTCAATATCCCGAACGACGACATCCCAGTAGAAAAGTCTTTCTTCGCGTTACACATAACTTACGAACTACTGGGAGAGTGCATCGTCCCGTATATAGAAGACATCACCAAGCAGGTGTCGAAGAAAATGCTATAAACGTTTTAGCCTATGTCGAATTTAATCCTCATCTAAGCACGCGAGCAATAGCTAGAGACTTGGGTATCTCGAAAACAACCATTCTAAGGATTTTGAAAAAATATAAGTAAGCCGATTTACTTAAGATCATTAAGGCCCGGTTGCTAGTACGCTAATCCAGGATTAGCCAAGTTTAATCCGAGATCAAATATGGCTGCTATATCAAGTAACATGTATTTAATCCAAGATTAGTTGATCCCAAATTTAATCCGCGTACGAGCAACCGGGCTATAGTAATTAAAAAAATGCAGTTATATTTATTATTTAGGGGGTAAATTGAGGTTTAGAGTTAACCTCTAAATAATAAAATTAAAAAGAATATTAGATTTATTTTTATGTATTTTTAGGTTCCATCCATATCATATGGTGCTTCATCAAGCACTAAATGATCGTGATTGTGACAGTAGACTGAATTATTGCAACTGGCTGCTTGATATGCTTCAGGATGATCCTCAGTTACTGTCGCACATTTTGTGGTCGGACGAGGCAACATTTAATAGCGATGGGACTGTTAATTGACATAACATGCATTTTTGGTCGCATACAAATCCGCATTGGATGCAAGAGGTTCAATATCAGGGTCGATGGTCAGTCAATGTATGGTGTGGCATATTAAATGGTCAAATAATTGGCCCTTTTATTTTTAATGAACATCTTAGTAGCGAGCGTTACCTATTCTTTCTGAGGAACGAACTGCCACTTCTTCTTGAAGATATACCTCTGGCAATTCGCAGGGAAATGTTTTTTCAAACGATGGATGTTCCGTACATTTTGCTAGAAATGTCCGGAATTATTTGGACAATGCATACCCTGACAGATGGATAGGACGTGGAAGCTTATTTGCTTGGCCAGCCAGATCCCCAGACTTGACGTGCCTCGACTTCTATTTATGGGGAAGGCTAAAAGACAAGTAGAGAACAGCTAATTGGCGGGATACAAAATGCCATCAGAAATCTTCCAAGGGCTGAAATTGAGGCTGCCGTCTTGTCAACTCGCCAGCGACTTATTGCGTGTATCGAAAACGATGGACGCCAATTTGAACATTTGGGGCGTCACTAATTATTTTAAATTTTTTTAGTTTTGTTTATTTTGTAAAATTTAAGTAATTCGACACCTGCTTGGTGATGTCTTCTATATACGGGACGATGCACGCTCCCAGTAGTTCGTAAGTTATATGTAACGCGAAGAAAGACTTTTCTACTGGGATGTCGTCGTTCGGGATATTGAGCTGCATACACCCTGGCAGCAACAGTTGCATTTCTGTTATATTGGAAATAAATTTCTAACATTTCAAAGGCTTCTTCATTTGTTAGATTCATTTTGATTTTAAAATTAATTGCCACAAAAAACAAACGCAAACCATTTAACAATGACAATTAAAATTTGACAGTTGAATTTTTATTGGTTGATCTTCATGGGTTGCTAGTTTTTATTCGTTTTAAATGCAGAATTCAGTTTTCACGGTGCTTTTAACTTTGACCATTAATATCTACCGTTAGAGAGAAGCTATCAAGTTGCGGTTTTCACTGTTTTTTAAAACTTTCAAAACTCTATTTTTTGGTATAAAAATGAACATATCGTTGTATTTAATTTTTTTCGGAAAAATGGCATTATTCGTTGTTATTTCAAAAATCGCCCTCTAGCCCTCTATCGACAATCGATAGATTAGAAAATTTTCAGTCCAATGAGCCTAAATTTGTTAAATTCTGTTAAGGTTAACAGAAGTTACAGACGTTTAAAAAAAAAACCTTTGACGCCTTCCCCACCATTTTATTTTTGAAGATAGAATTAAAAGTATATAACAAAAAATGTTTAAAATTCATCAAAGATTACATTGCACATATTTTAATTGTCACTTAATATAGCAAAATACGAAGAAAAACTCAATTTTCTGTTTACCAATAGCAATAACGACCCCTAGCGGTCATTTTAGAAACTTAAAAATATTTTCCAGCGATTTTTTATGGTCACTTTCCTTAAAAAAAAATATTTTTCAAAATTTTACGATGACTCGTTTTAGAGATATGGCCGAGAGCCATTCTTAGAGGACCACCCGGTACTATTTGAATAATGAGTCAAATGTTCTTATTAATAACTAAAATTAACAAGTTTTAATTTGAAAGAATTAATTTGTTATTTGACAATTTTCAAATTGATACAAAATTTAGAAATATACAAAAACCGCTTTTCTTTTGAAATTTAAAACAAAAATTAATAAAAAATTATGAACCCTTTTTATTTAATTCCACGCCAATGGTCGGCATTGCTATCAAAGGCATTAAAATTCCAACAAAGAGCAAAAAATTTTACATTGACTTTGGAACAACTATTCCTTATATGTGTTTCTGTCTCTCTCTTACTCACACCATTACATATATAATGATTTTGCCGATTTAATCCCATACAAATTTTCACCGCCGGGTCCACGAATAGAAGTATAATTTCAAAAGTAAAAAAGTTTGTATTTTGATTAAATTCCATAAACTTTTTTTGTATAACATGATTTTGTCTATGTTGGATACGAGCCCATTTTTTTTCAAACAATAAAAGTGTTTTCTAACTTGTGTAGGTTTTATTGTAATCAATATTTATAATAACAAACTATTTCAATCGTTGTTAATTAAAGGGAATTAAAAATGACTAGGATTTAATGAATAATTAAGTAACCTAATACAACCAATAAATCCCAAATAGACGAGATAATAATAATAATAAAACTTTCATTAAATACGTTCTAATGTCAAGGTTATTAATAAATAGACTTTATCGCTATCTATTAATCGATTTGATACCTGTGTAAGATATGGACAGTAAAGCGTGGTATAAAATTAGACGCGTTTGACTGAGATCATTATATAGAATAGGATTAAAAAATTGTTATATCAACTTCCTAAAGCTAAATAAATCTATTATAGTCAGACCATGAGTTATCCGCATGTAGTAACAATGCATAAAGCGTGTATCGAATCTGTAATAAAATGACAATTGACATAACGGTTTTCTAATTATTACAACATTTTATTGTTATGCATGTTTAATTTTAATTGGTTTTGTATAACAACAACAGGTATATTTATTACAAAATATATTGTAGTCGTGTTTAATTGATCGTTGAACGTATTTTATCAACTCAGAATTAATAACTAACATCTGTTAACTAAGTTTTGAGACTTATTTCCGAAATACGCCATTTAAAAACAAACAATCGAATTACAAATTTCTTTTATTTGGTACATCAGTCTGTAGATAACCTACCAAAAAGTACATTCAAAGTATACTCACAGGACCATTATCCTCCATTTTTCGCAGTTTAGAGCGAATGTCTCGATTTAGGTTTTGGACGGTGTTTACATCGATTTCTTTTAACTTTCGCTTTATTCGATGAATCAACTGTTGCTCGTTTTGTGCCTCCCAGCCATTTTCGTACACCATACGCTTAAGAACAGTCCAGAAATTTTTGATTGGTCGTGCCTGTGGCACAATTGGAGGGTTGTCCTTCTTCGGTACAAATGGTATTTTTTGCTCGGTCAGCAAGTCCAACGTTTTTTTGGCATAATGACAGCTTGCAAGATCCGGCCAAAACATGATTTTGTCATGATTGTGAAATTTGCCGATGAATTGCTTCAATTTTGGCAAACATTTACCAATATAAAGGTCAGCATTGATCGATTTGGCCCTGTTTGTCCGAATCAATGGCGTTGAAACACCCTTCGAAGAAATGGCCACCCACACTGGTACCTTTGGCTCAAATTTTGTTTTGCTGGCATATGTAACTTCGTTTGATGTTTTTTCAATATTGTCAGTGTAAAAACCGTCGTTGCCGCTTAATTCATGGTGCGAAAATGTGAGGTAAGATTCATCGTCCAAAATAATGAATTTTCCATTCTTGAAATGTTTAAGACGAAGAGCACGGCAACATTTTGGTATTTTTTCGAGTTGTTTTGCTGTATATTTCGGTACTCGCTTTCGTTTACGGTAAATTACGTTCTTTTTTTCAAGATCTTGTGAACTCCACAGTTTGAAATGCCCAATTTCCGTGCCAATTTGCGTGTTGATTGGCCAACCTTGTTTTTTGCGCTTGATAGCAGCTTTTTCGTTGTTCCTGCACTTAGTTTTGGTGGGCGACCAGGTTTTGCTTTATTATTACCGCAATCATTCAAAACACGGAAAATAGTTGCACGGGAGATTGGCTTATCTTTAAACACATCAAGAATTTCACTCGTACTAAGTCGTCCAAACAAATTTGCGACAGATTTACGTAATTCCAGCTTATATGACATTTTGAATGAAAGCTACTGCGAAAAATTCATTTTGACAGTTAAGAAGAAGCACAGTAGAGAATGACAAGCGCATTGAGCGACATCTGTTGGTTCATTTATGCAGTTAAATAAACGGCTACAGTTAGTCTCAAAACTTACTTAACAGATGTTACTCCATTAAAGTGTTATATTTTCCACTAAATTAATTGCTGTTTATTTTGGGACAATTTTAATAGTTAATATATTATACAAGGGAAAAAGCAGAGAGCAAAAGTCTAATATTTTTCCTGTATATATTTTTTTCTGTAACGGCAAAATCCAAGAATTAATTTTAAAAAATCTTATTTCAATTTATTAAAATCATATGTTTAAACGACGTTAAATTTGAATTGTTTGTACTTATGGAATCATCGTTGCTGGGAAAACTAGTAGAATCATCGGTTAAAGAGTCTTTGAAGCCCCTTACCTGGGTCCAGCGGGAGACCAATAAAAGAGACCTTTTCCTCGACCCTAACAGCATGTGGTTGTATGCACTTACGATTTTACAATCTATTGTTTAATTTTAACAAATATATCTGTTTAATTGTTTTATAAATAAAAAATAAATAAATACCAGAAACACAATATTTTGAAGTTTACAGATATGACACCAAAATATTCTAAATTATACTGAGAAACAAACAACACATAATGTAACATATAACATATTCGTTAAATTTAAGCAATAGATTGTAAAATCGTGAGTGCATACAACCACATGCAGTTAGGGTAGAGGAAAAGGTCTCTTTTATTGGTTTCCCGCTGGGCCCAGTAAGGGGTGACTTTTAAGACCGAATCATCAATCAAAGTTAGTGTTTGATTGTGAGTGTTAAATATTGTAAACGTTAATATTGTTGATTCAAATGAAAACTTCTGATTAAGAGTTTTCTCTAACTCCATCAGAATTAGTGGAAGCAGAATATGCAAAAATTATGGAATGAAAGGTTAAAAAACCATGCAACTCCCTGTCAAAAACGGTACTATTGGCCTATTTTTCTGAACTTGCCCAATAGACCTGGGCGGATCTGTTATGAGTTGGCTGTTAAGAAGGAACCCGATAATTTTTTTTGAAATTGGTTAAAAACAACAATAATTGAACTATCTTCCTTCTGGAAAAGTTGCGCAACATTGATAAATATTCAAAAAATAAAACAAGTCAAATACCTCTAATTGTAATGAAATTTTCTACAAGATGGGTTGGATTAGAAACTCAAAAATTTATTACCCTTCTTGCAAAATTGCAATAATCATTACAAAAACGATAAAAAAAGGTCATTTTTTATTTAATTTTTTTTCAACCCTTTAGAATGCATTTAGATTTATGATTTATGATGAAATAACTTTTTTATCACCACTTTTTCCGTGTTCGCCTTTTTACATTTTTTTGTGTGCCGCATATATTTTTTAAATTTAAACAATAGATTGTAAAATTATGAGTGCATACAACCACATGCAGGATCGAGGGTATAGAGTCGAAAAAGGGGTGACTTTAAAGACTCTTTAACCTTATTTTATTTGAGTAGACTAAAGTGTGTTGGACGATTATTGGTAGGGTAAAATCTAATGGGTTCGCATCACCAACATGCCAATGTTTAGAGCCGGGAATTCAATTGAGCACGGGCAAGCAGAGGCTGCCTCGCCTTCGCGCATGTTAGGCTCGCTTCGTCCTGCATCGCACAAGATTACTATTTAATTTCTGAGAGGCAAGGTATACTGCGCTACCGATCCATATGATCAAAACAATTAATGTTGACGTTTGTTTTTAAATTTGAAGGTTAAGTTAACGTTTTTATTTGGAAATAAGTATATCGTGGAATAACCAAAAAAAGCCTGCCCGAGCAAAGGAACCAACCAATCCCAAATATTATAATAAAGTAATAACGTACGATGCTTGGCAGAAAGTGGACACACTACGTGGTCCTTATAGGAGAGAAAAGGCATAATAAAAAAATTGTACATTTATTTACAGCTGAGGCAAACTGCTAACTTTTACAATCCATACTGAGCTTGTTTGCCGCAGCTCGGAACGCCGTACTCATTAAGGTCGGGACACACATAACCGCACCGTACCCGATCCGTATCTCGGCCGAGTGTTGACCATCACTCGGTGGAAGAGTTACGCAATGGTAATAATGGTATGTTATAAAAATAGTTCACACATCACCGTATTACTGCCGAGCGTTATCAACGCACCGAGACCGGACCGAGCACAATTAAAATATTTTATATTTTAACGGTGACGGTGCGATACCAAAAGCTCTTGGTAAACACTTTAGTGTATGCTCTTTCACGTTGATTTAGTGTTATAGATTATAGAAAGCCTCCAAAAAGTATCTTCTTTCTTCAACCTCTCTTTCAGCTTCATCAAAAGATCATGGAATGTATATTGTGTCATTCTAAAATATTCATAAAACTTTGTTTCATCATCGATTAAATGAGGAAACAACGTATAAAACTCCGACACTTCTTGATTTCCAAGCATTATGTACCCATTTTCGTTTCTTTACTTGTTGATTTCTATAAATCCTGTCTTCTTCTTCTAACGCTAGAGCAATAACTCCCAAATCACTGTTACTAAAATATTTAAAAATTGTTTCCGCAACTTACGTACTCAAAATATTAAAACAGACTGAAACAGTTTTCAAACGTCAGTAGAAAAACGGATAAGCTACGGACAAGTGTGGTGTCTACACGGACGAGCCGTGACACGGCCGAGTTACGGCCGACACACGGATCGGGTACGGTGCGGTTATGTGTGTCCCGACCTTTACCAAGTAAATTCCCGGCTTTAGGTATTCTATTGGCTCGAAATACCGATAGATGTGAAAATCAGATTAACGTTAATAAATGATAAAATTTTAGTTTTCAGTATTACAATTAGTCTTTTTCAGTATTTCTTTTACAAAATATGTACAGGTAAAAGTTGTGTCTGGCTCCGATTATTTTTTTTATTTATTATTTTAAATTGGCCATTAATTTGTAAATATAAATTTATAAATAAACACAATATATTGTATTAATTTAATTAGTACATCATTATTGTATGTTCTATCGGATATTTATCTTTTTAAACAATATATTTTCATAAAATTGAATGAAAACATAATAACAACTTATTAAAACTATTTAACTATTTTTATATTAAGCAATAATATAATAAATAATGACCCCGCTTAGCCTTCATCACAATTTTGATAATGCTAACAAACTATTAATAAAACTATATCGTTAATGATAAGTGGGAAAATCCGCTATATTATTTAATGATTAATTGACCTAATATTAATAAATTAATGATTTTCTAAACATTGATTCCAAGAGGATTTTTATAAATAGCATCCTACATCCGTTAGGATTTATTTAATTTACAATTTATGTAAAATGCAAATAAATAGCTGTTTAATGTATTCATCTATATGTAAGAAAGAACAGTTTATAAAGTATATAAGAGAAAAATTATTATATTAATACGTAAAATTTGGCCCCATTTTTAAGCAAATTGCGCGAATAGAGATGCATGATTACAGTTTATATGAAGAAATGCATATATATTTAGGAATTTATATTTATATATTATTTAAGAATTCAAGTATCTCTGAAAAAAAGAGTTTTTCAATTCACTACCTTTACCGTGTTAATTTTGATTTTTCATTTATCTCTAATTGTAACCATTTTTGAAATTAAGAGAACTGACATTTAAATTATTAGACTGAGATCCGGGGCCCCCAGACCTTCCTTATTTTCTAACTCTTCAAATTATGAGAAATGTGTGGGGTAATGTATGCTTAAGCACCTATGCATACCTACTAACTTGATTAGCCAGCCCTTTTACAGGTAACAGTTAAGAAAGGTACATATAAATATGGCTTACTTTCCTTAAATTCTAACAGCTGGTTTTTGGATATGTTTTACAAAATATTGTACGAAATCATAATCCAATATTGCCAGACACCTCTTGTGGGCGGTAACTCCCGCCAGACGCTTTAAATTTGCATAACAAATTTCTTTCTTATTTTCTAACTTCCAATTTTTATATATGATATTCATGGGAGTATGGGAGTATTGGAATACCTTTTGTATGCAGCCAGACCAACCCCATGGGCCAATCAACCCCCCAGACGCATTAAAGTTGAGTGCGAGTGAGATGTACTCTGTAGATTGCTTTCTCACTCTCAAACTCATGGACTATTTTGTTTGTACGCATGCGCGTAGCATCTGCTTTCGCGTTTGTGATCGCGCAGGCATTATATTGTTATATTGAAGTTTTATGTTATTTTTTCGATTTTAGTTTTGATGAGTTTTGATATAAATATAGAATATTTTCATAAAAAACTTCAATATAACAATATAATGCCTGCGCGATCACAAACGCGAAAGCAGATGCTACGCGCATGCGTATAAACAAAATAGTCCATGAGTTTGAGAGTGAGAAAGCAATCTACCGAGTACATCTCACTCGCACTCAAGCGCATAGATAATGCTGTCGCGCTTACACTTACAGGATAACTTTAATGCGTCTGGGGGGGGGGGGGGGTGTGATTGGCCCATGGGGTTGGTCTGGCTGCATACAAAAGGTATTAAAATACTCCCATGAATATCATATATAAAAATTGGAAGTTAGAAAATAAGAAAGAAATTTGTTATGCAAATTTAAAGCGTCTGGCGGGAGTTACCGCCCACAAGAGGTGTCTGGCAATATTGGATTATGATTTCGTACAATATTTTCTAAAACATATCTAAAAACCAGCTGTTAGAATTTAAGGAAAGTAAGCTTTATTTTTATGTACATTTCTTACCTGTTACCTGCAAAAGGGCCGGCTAATCAAGTTTGCGGGTATGCATAGGTGCTTAAGCATACATTACCCCACACATTTCTCATAATTTTGAGAGTTAGAAAATAAGGAAGGCCCCGGGATCTTGGACTATATTAACTTCAATCTTTACAAGTTTGAGTACTTCAATATATAAATTGATTTTATGTTCCAACCTCCTAAAAATGTTTAAGATCATTACCCAATGTACGTTGCTTACCTTTCCAAAGATCGTCTATGGTAAGTCTATAGAAATGTTCACTTCAAAAACTGAATATCGTTTGTAGTAAACTGATACTCTTTTGACACAACGTACCTAACTACCCTATAGCAATAACGATTGGTTGAACTGTTTTGAAAGCCTGTTAACCAAAAGAGGAATCAAACTTTATACAATATTTTAATCTTTCATCTTCCATTTGAACGCACAAAAACTTCTATTTTGTTTTGTCCATTCATTCTTCGTTTAGAAGCCATAAGAAGTTGATGTCTCAGTGTATAGTGTTGGAATGGAAACAATCGAATATGGTGTAGTGATAAAATTCTTTGTTATGGAAGGAAATTCATTCAAAAATGGTGAAAGTGTTAAAGGAACTGGGCATCGATGGGTTTTAGAGTTTAAACATGTTTATACAAGCGTTGAAGATGAACTACGAAGTGGACGTCCAGAAAATGCAAATTTGACTAAGCCTTAAATTGCTGATACCAAAGGTATCACACCGTACACCATAGTTTACACAAAGAATTGCATATGATAAAAACTGTTCGGAAAGTTAGTGCCGCATTCGTTAACAATTCGAAAAAAACTGAATCAAAAACAAATTTCTCAGTATAATTTGAAACGTTTTAAGTAGGATAAAACCGATTTAGTGCGTCATTTTATAACTATGGATGAGACTTGGATCAATCATCATGAACCTAAACTGAAACGTTTACAGTGTACTGAAGCTAGTTCTTCAGATAGAAAACAGCTGAAGTCAGAACGATCGACAAAAACGGTTTTAGCATCAGTTTTTTTGGGATGCAAAAGGGATTTTGTTAATTATCCAAAAAAAGGTAATAAAACAATTAACTCTGAGTATTATTGCAACCTTTTGGACCAGGATAAAAAAATCTGTAAAAAAAGACTCGGTTACAGAAGGAAACAATCATTTTTCAACAAGGCAATGCATATGTTTACAGAAGTTGTTGACAATTGCTAAATTGAACAAATTTAAGTACGAATTGCTTGAACACCCACCAGATTTGGCTCCCTTCGACTATTACCTCTCCAGAAACTTGAAACAATTCCTTCGTGGAAAGCGTTTTTCATCGAATGAAGGCTATAGCAGCTGTGGAACAATATTTTACAGAGCTTCCGGAAAATCATTACAGAGATGGTATAAAATTAATGGAGGATCATTGGAATAAGTGTCTTAGAGCTGAGGCAGATGATATTGAATAAAAATATACACATTTTTTTCATTTTTGCTGTTAAAACTTTTCAACCAACCTGTATATCTAGGTATTCTATGTTAAGTTCTTTGTGGACTCAATTTCTAATTGTTTTTATAAAAGCAAAAGTCTTTCTTGTTACTTAAAAGAATAATAATTACAAAATTTATCATCTCCATTATATCAATACCTAAATTAATGTTATTCTTTAAAACCTCTACATAAATATTAATACAAACAATATTATTTTAATATTTTGTTTTAAATAACTAATTATTATGCATCGATAGGTGCTAATACTTTACAATGATGTCATACTTTCGAGCTGAGTAGGTGTTTTATTTGCTCGTTATGATATTTTTTGTGGTGTGTAAAACATACATATATGTACTAAATTTATCTAGACTTGTTTTATGTTATGACTCATACAAAAATTATTACAGATGTAAACTTTGGAACAGTAAATATACAGATTCATTTACACGAGTAAAGGGTAGCCATTAAAGTTTTATTTATGCAATTAATATGTTACAGGTTTTCTGATAATAAAAAAGAGCCAATATTATTTGTTAATAAAACTGGAAGAATATATGGAAAATATTTTCACACTGTGTTTCAGAAATTTTAAAATCTTATAACTATCACCAAAAGTTAGTAATTTTTAATTTGAGGTGTTCGAAATAGACTACTCAAAATGAATATAGGGACCTGTCTTTAATCTAATGAGCAAAAAAAATTTGAAAACACAAAAAAAATTTGAAAACAAAAAATTATAAAAATTTCATTATGCAAATAATGGGGACAGTTTGAATTCATATTTATTTGTGGCGCAAGACAAGACGAGACGTCAAATTATAATCGGTAAATATAAAGTAGATGAGGACTTTTAATATTGGGTTCGGGAAAAAGGCTGTGACAAAAAATCGTTACAAAAATTAGTAATGGAATATTTTCTGGCCTCTTGTTATGTTGCTCCTACTTTAGAGGAATCCAACGCAACTCCTACCTTTCTCTACCAAAATTATTTTATAATTTATTTATTTTTACTTCCTCGGTCTGCGCCAAATACACCATTAAAAGTTTTCAGTAAATACGGAATAAATATAAAAAGTATGTTTTTACTGTGATAGATCCTTGACAACATGGTCTTGTTATTTCAAAAAAATTTTGACCCTAAACATGGTTTTCTATGTTTTTGCTGAATTTAAATACAATGCCTGTTTCCTGCCATCTGATCGGTTGTGTAAACTAAGTGATGGTATAGTTTAACTAATATTAATGTGAAAACATAACCACGCCCTTTAACCCCAACAAAGGAACCGACTTTCGAATCTAGGTTGTCAGATATATTTGCGAAAATTCCTAAGTTTATATATTTTGAAAATTTTCTCTCTACTTTACTATTCAATTGTTCGTCAATGACTCTTAGAAAGATAATATAAAAATATTCTTACAAAATATATACTTAAATTAATTAACTAGGTTCTTCATATTTAAACAGTTTTCACTTCTAATGATATCAATTTTGTATATATTACTTATACTTAAAGAAATTTTTAAATACCGGCAACATTGTGTATTTACTGTCCGGATTTTCAAGTCGGTTCGTAACGCATTGATCTTAACGCAAACAAATGCCGACGGTGCGCTGTTTATCAAACGAAACTTCAAAGAGGAAAATTGCAAAATGCGACAACAGTCAAATACCGCCAATAGTCTTCTTCCCCATTACAGTACACAGTAGCGTGATTGATTTTTATTGATTTTTTATATTAGATATATTATATATTACGGTGGCTTGATAGTACTTAATAGCTATTTTCGCGGAGAGCATTCTGAACGTATTCGGAGGGAATTCGCATGCGCAGTCTAAAATTTAAGTGTTCGCGGAGTAAAAATATTCTGTTCAGGTTATAAAATCCTGCGTTCGTGGAAGGCGTAGATGAACTTCCGAACATGCTCGTAACGCATCCGATGTGTCCGAGGATTAAAGCAAGGATTTTTTGTTTGTTTGTTTTTGTTTATAGTATTATTGACTTCTTGTTTGAGTTTTACTTTTGTAACTTAGTTTCTTTATTTATTGTATAGGAATCAACAAATTTGCTTACAGATGAGTTTTTCCATATAAAATTAATTTACATTAATGGGTAAAAAGTTTTAGATAAATTTCAGTTCTAGTGATAAGGATTTAGAAGATATTGTTAGATATATAAAGGTTCCAAAAACTATTCAAACATTCGTAAGCGTTCGCGCTACCTTAAAAATTCAGAATATGTCTGTAGAGTGACTTGCGCGTTAAGGAAATCCAGTACGTACTCCGTTCTTAGTCTGAATACGTCCAGGATTAGCTCCGCGAAAATAGCTAATATAGTAAGAATTTCTCGTTTAAATATATAAGATAATAACTACGCCACCTTACGGTGGCGTTATATTATTTGATTTAGAAAGGTATTTTTTTTAGACATTAAACAAAATACCTAATAACACAAAAAAAGAATTAAATTTTAAGACTTATGGCAATCAAAAATATCGATGTTCCTAAAAAGGTTCCAGTAAAGAAGGAATTAATAAGAATGATCAAAAGTCAGAATTTTAAAAATGAATACGTCATTGACACCATTTGCAGCAGACATGGTCATACCCTTTTGCGTTTACCTCCTTACTACTGTATTTTTAATCCAATCGAAATGGTTTGGAGTACTGTAAAGAAACGTTTACGAAAATATAATGAGTCACCAACCTTAAGCACAGTTGTTCTTGATAATATTCGAGAGGTAATTAGTGGCTTTAATAGCGATGTATGGAAAAATTGCGAAACACATGTTATAAAAATAGAAAAGGAATATCCTGTTTTACCGCCAATAGCACCATTAGTAATTCAACCTGGAAACGATTCTACTTCAGAAGACTCTGACAATTCTTGTTAGTCATTCCAACCAATTTCCTTTACAGCTATCGTGATGTATCTTGAAAACTTGTTTTCAAAAACAAACTAATTTTATATTCTTACTAACATACCCAACCCTTTCCTTTCCAGGCAAGGAAGGCTCATCCCTCCTCGTGTTGCTTGCTGGACAGACAATCTTTTAAGATTGTCAGACAAAATGAGTATTATTTGTAGACAATTGTTTTAAAATCTTATGAGTTATGTACTATTTGAATAATGAGTCAAATGTTCTTATTAATAACTAAAATTAACAAGTTTTAATTTGAAAGAATTAATTTGTTATTTGACAATTTTCAAATTGATACAAAATTTACAAATATACAAAAACCGTTTTTCTTTTGAAATTTAAAACAAAAATTAATAAAAATTTATGAACCCTTTTTATTTAATTCCAGAGCACAAAATTTCACATTTAGATTGGATAAACTATAACAATAACAATGCTTCGTTACAACCTGCGCAAATTTAGCACGCCATCAATGGAATTTTGGGTGGAAAATGACCTTAATGGATAGGTCTCCGTTAGGTCCTTCAAGATCCCACAATTTTTTTGTTAGGTCCCCTTTAGTTTTTTTATAAATATTTTTTTAAATTTTGAGTATAAAAAAACTACACTTTAGCACCTCATCCATTGCAAAATTGGGGAATTTAATTAAAATTGTATTCTTTATCGTTAGGTCCGTATTGGTACATCATTTTAATTGTTAAATTATATATTTTATTTGTTTTATTCCCAATTATAAAATAATTAAAACCTGCATATGCGCACATCATACATAAACAGAGCGAAATTTAAATTGGTATCGTTTCATTTACCTTGTATTAGTGTCAGTATATCTATGCATAATACAGACATATAAATGTAAAACAAATCTCGAAAAAAAAATGTTGAATTTTTTCTACATTAAAAAAAATCCCTTTACTTTGGCTAAGGTCCCCGAAAATATTTACATGTCCGAAATTCGCTTTTCGGATTTTTGGGCTAGACCAAAATCACGTTTCAACTTTTCCCCGTTCGCAGTTACCCAACAAATAAGCAGAACTGAAGCAGAACTGCTGACATCACGCTTGCAGCAATGAAAATACCTTGATTTTAAGTGATTGTTTCAATTATATTAATATTTTATAAAATACCTTGACAGAGATGTAAAGTTTACCACCTACAGAAAGAGGAATAACGCATTTATATTTTTTTTACAAAGATAAATGAAATGTGTTATTGCAATGATGTTAAGAGTTTGTTTAACGCGATGCAACGAATATACGATTCTAATGAATAACGCCTGTTTATCGATGGCTCAAAGTACAGTTAAAAAAATATCCATTCTACTTGTTCATGCTCTGGGTACCAAGGACACCCACATAACGATAAATAAAAATCTGAACAACATCAAATATGATGCAAACAACTAGAAAATATGTTTTGATATGAAGGTACTAAATGGCTAAAAACAATATAAAGTAATATCATTTATGTAAAAAATCACATTTTAGGTTATTGGCTAGGCAGCAACAGTATCGAAAAAACTTTGGTCATCTCAACATGGAACTAACTATTTTTTTGTAAGTGTTCAAGAAGTAAAAACCAGGTTTTTCAGTATTTAATTAAGCTGTAATCCAATATTTCTCATGCATAGGAAAATTGAAGAAAAAGACGATTGGTTGGCCCAGGTATTATAAATTCCTTCAAAGGGGGTACGCCGCATCCAGCAAAATATTGATAGTGGTCTATGAAACAAAATAATTTACACAATCGGCCCTTTTCAGGGGCAAAATGATGTGTTTATCTGACCGATAACCTCCTTATATAGTCGCGTCAAAGTGGGTTTTCACTTCCAACTTTGGTCGGAAAGGTCCGATCGAGCTCCTTTTTTTTTAAATGTTCATTAAGATTAAGACCTCAGAGTCAAAGTTGTATAAAATCTGGATGCCACTCGCCCCCCCCCAAAATTCGACCCAAGTTGGGGGGTTTTCAAGATGGTATATACATGATGAGACTGCCCTTCTAACCCGGCCAAATGTTCCACTCGGGGGTTTTGAAGTCCCCTCCATCCATTTCTTCGGTCAGGTCGCTTTTCGACCTTCCCAGGGGCGTCTAGAAGGGCCTCCAAGGGTCCAAAATATAAGATATATACAGAAATGTGCTCGGCCTGCCATACTGGGTCAGGGGGATTCCGAAGGGCGGGGTTCTCATTTCTGTCAAAAATTAAGGCTTTTTAACCCATTAGGGCCGTATATAAAGGGGCCCATGGGGTCTCAAAATTATGATTACGCGGGATTGAATTTCAGTGTACAGAATTGGTACGATCAAGTATATATATATATATATATATATATATATATATATATATATATATACATATATACGAATAATGGTATAGTGACTGGTTCAATATAACGTGAAGTCAATCGTGGAGTTGCAGTCAACGTTTGGCCAAGGTAAGTAAAGAAAACTCTTTGATTTCAGTCAAGCTTTCGAATTTATTTAATTCTTCTTCAGGACATCTGTGGTGAAGAACAATTTTTATAAAATAAAGAAATATTGTTACAAATGTGATGACTTACTAATCGTGAGGTTATAAGAAAAGCGACGAATTCTGTTTGACAACATTACACTAATAAAACATTTTAAAATTCAGGTACATCACTATTAAAATACATAAAAATATATACATTTACACCATAAAACTTATTATTTTGTTATTTTTAGCATGGAGGTTTGTCTGTAAATGATTGAATTTTAATGTGTCTTCAATTTCCTTTTTTATTTGTGTGTTTTTTATATATGGTTTTTATTTTAACACAGTAGGAGAGCAAAACATTTTGATGATTTATTTATTTAGATTTTATTATTATATCAAGTAAAATTCTGTAGTCATGAAATGCGGGATTTTAATTTCAAAAATTTATTTGTTAAATTTTATGAACGTTGTTGTGTTTTTATTTTTATTTATTTTAGTGTTATATTAATCTTTATGTTTGTAATCATGTTTTAATTTATTAATAGTTTATTTATCTTTATATTTATATATTAAAATTTTTTTTTTATATTTTATATTTATATTTATTTTTGAAACGACAGAATGTAACAATAAATATTACTCAGCCCTTCTATATCCGATTTTCTATTAATACATGTTTCCCTTCTGTCAATATGTGTCATTTCTAAGAATAATCGTTTCTTAGAACCTTAAGGAACCTTAAGAAACGATTATTCTTAGAAATGACACATATTGACAGAAGGGAAACATGTATTAATAGAAAATCGGATATAGAAGGGCTGAGTAATATTTATTGTTACATTCTGTCGTTTCAAAAATAAATATAAATATAAAATATAAAAAAAAAAATTTAATATATAAATATAAAGATAAATAAACTATTAATAAATTAAAACATGATTACAAACATAAAGATTAATATAACACTAAAATAAATAAAAATAAAAACACAACAACGTTCATAAAATTTAACAAATAAATTTTTGAAATTAAAATCCCGCATTTCATGACTACAGAATTTTACTTGATATAATAATAAAATCTAAATAAATAAATCATCAAAATGTTTTGCTCTCCTACTGTGTTAAAATAAAAACCATATATAAAAAACACACAAATAAAAAAGGAAATTGAAGACACATTAAAATTCAATCATTTACAGACAAACCTCCATGCTAAAAATAACAAAATAATAAGTTTTATGGTGTAAATGTATATATTTTTATGTATTTTAATAGTGATGTACCTGAATTTTAAAATGTTTTATTAGTGTAATGTTGTCAAACAGAATTCGTCGCTTTTCTTATAACCTCACGATTAGTAAGTCATCACATTTGTAACAATATTTCTTTATTTTATAAAAATTGTTCTTCACCACAGATGTCCTGAAGAAGAATTAAATAAATTCGAAAGCTTGACTGAAATCAAAGAGTTTTCTTTACTTACCTTGGCCAAACGTTGACTGCAACTCCACGATTGACTTCACGTTATATATATATATACTTATAAATAGTACATTATGAAGCCCGAGATATTATTGGGGCTCTGTTCCACCCAGACGTTATAGGGTATTATAAGAAGTATACTCAACTACATTAGACATTTTTCTTAAAATTAAATTAGAAACTGCAACGAGGGGTAAACTTTTTTTCTTAATTAATATTCTATATATTAACAGTTCCTTGTGTAGCCCCTATATATGTTATTAGCATCTTGAAAGGCCCGGCATTCGACATATGAGATAAGCAAATTCTAAGAAAGTTTATTAAGAACTGTTTTGTTTACATTCAAAGTCTTATCGATAATTTTATTCGTAACGCGTGCCTTTAGATATAATTTAAAGTTTCAGATAAAGTGAATAATATATATGTATGACAATCATTTCAAAAAATGTGGAAAAATCTTTACAGAAATGAATAAAATTTTTCTACTGCCACTACTATTACGTATCGTGTTGTGTATTTGTAAATCGATCGTAACAACTTCTGTAACTTCAAGAAAATAAACTGTATTGAAATAAATTATGAAGTAATTTTTACACTTATTCTTTTAAGTTGATAGGTAGGTATGTTTCAATCAAAGATTTTAATAATTGCATTTAATAGATGTCAAATATTAGTAAAGTTTTCTTCTTATTCTGATGTAATTATGGTTATAGATAACTTGTTGATGACAAAATAACCACCTGTACTTTTTTAATTTTTAAACAAAAGTGGATGAAAGCCATCTCAGTTTATAAAAACCGCAGTAATAAAATGGCGTGTTTGAGGTTTGCAATTATAAAAAAAATAAAGGAGGGTAAATTTATCGCGTCAATCACCCACTTTCCCAGGTATTTAATACGAAACATAGCCTATAAGTTGCAGTTAAGTATTTATTGTCTATGTCTTTAAAAAATCTAACAAGAAAACAATCATTTATTAAATGCTCCATTACTTTCTGTGTGCTTAGGAAATAATCATTTTTTTTTTCTACAACCCTGTGTAAAGTCCTTTTTTTTACACACTTTATAGAGTTAGTAAAATGTTCTCTTCCTACAACCCCATTGGAAAGTAACACTTATCACACTCTCTACCCCCATGAAATGTGATATTTTACCGTACGGAAGGATACCTAAACAATCAAACACGGTTTTCTGGTTTACATTTACAAATGTAATAACTGCAAATACCTATAAAACAAAACACAAACGGTCAAAAATTATACAGGGTGATTTTTACCTATGGCAGATTTTAGAAAATTACATGAAATAAATATTTGAGAATTTTTAATAAAAGGTTTCCAACATTACTAATATGGCACAGAAAAAAACGTTTATATTCTATAATTATAAAAAATAACTAACGCCTGGAATCGAACCAGGGTTTACTTTTAGTGTTTTAGCGTGAGACACTCACGGCACATGTGTTCAGTTCCATATTTGAAAAATCTATCTTTTGGAAATTTTTACAATACAATATTTAAAAAAAAAATAAAGAATCTTATGCTCTTTTGAGTAATTTTGCTCTAAAAACTAATTTAGTTTTAAAAAATAACGTTCAAAATCCTTTAAAAATTATTTTCATCGTCCATGCTAGTTATTACTTTGTTTTTAAATAAATTTTAATTATAAACATTTGTCTGTATTTTACTCTTCTACTTAAGTATCGTATATAAAACAGTATTATTATAAATATAAACTAAATACAGTGAACTAGAATAATAAAACCTGTCATAAATAAAACAATCACACAATATTTGGTGAAGTTATCTTGTGGTAGTAGGAAAATAGTGTACATTACTTGTGCCAAAAAGTGACTTTTCACATTCGTGGTATTGTCGCACTTGGCTTACGCCTCATGTAACAATATTTCCCACTCGTGTGAAAAGTATCACTTTCCGCACTAGTGCGAAAAAAAATACTTTTTTATACGATCACTATGAAAAGAATGCAAATAGACATGGCTTACTTCAATGCAAAGTTAGTAATTCCGTAACTGTGCGAAAAAGTGTGCGGAATTCACTGTATCGCATTCTGCACAAGCGCAGGGAACAATAAAGAAGTGATATACCTATTAGATCTTCCACGCATCTGTCGTAAGAGACTATGCATTGGCTGACAGTTCGAGATTCATAATATATATTTTGACGTTAGCTATATTTAAAAAGTTTGAATTATTTTCACAGAAAATTAATACTCAACAATTATAAACTTTTAATTTAAATATTTGATAACTCGACATATCATTAATAATAATAATAAACTGCCTTTATTCAGTCTGTAAAATTTTACAAACATAACTTACATGAGGCGAAGTCTAGCTAGAGCTACTCCACTTAACCTCAAGTTTATAAAATTAAATTTAAGATAAAAAGAACAATAATTTATGATATTAAATGACAATAAAAAAAGGATTAAAAACAAAAATAATAACAATAAACAATAATAACATTACTGCGATTGTAGTAAAAATTTCTTATAACGCCGTTTTAAGAAATCAAGAGATTTAACTCTTAAATTATTTTTTAATAAACTATTAAACACTAAAACAGCATTGTAAGTGAACGAACGTTGGAAAATAGCTAGTCTATATCTTATGGTACTATTATATAATAGTTTTAAGGTATAATTTGACATGGATGTAATTGATAATAATTCAGATTCAGAAGTTAAATATATGAAAAATACATCTTCTGAAATTTTGTTAATTGCTTTGAATACAGCTTTAAGCCTTTTGCCACAAAAATTAAAAGAAAAGTATGAATGCGCTTATTCAAAATTTATAGAATAGAGGAAAAATAAAAAAAATACCATCATTTTCTGAAAATGTAAATGTAATTCTCGCCTATTTTCAAGAACAAACAAAAAATGCTTATTTCTTTTGTGTTAATTTTTTTGATCTTAAATATAATTAGGTTAAGTTAAAGTAAGTACTATAATTTTAATTTTACATTCCTATAATATAATAATAATACAAATGGTTACACATTTAAAATAAGTTTCTTATTTTTAATTATTATAAATCGTGATCGTAGAAAAAGTATTGTGTGCAACATGTGCGCAAAGGACTTTTATCTACGACTGCTATAGAATATAGCTCTATTCTCACATTTTCCGATGCTACAATGTTAGACTTTGCCAAAGCCGTGGGATAAGTGAATCTATCCCACGACTTTAATCATTTATCCCACGATATGTACATTTAAATGGAGAATTGACATTTTTTTAGTCATAACATAGGTGGCTTTCAGTCTATGTTCTTGAGTTTTCTGTTTTCTGTCATAAACGTCAAAGCTTTTATAAATTCTAATTTGTTTTTTGATTAAGCTACCAAAAATAGGATATAAATTTATAAATTTTATTATATTTGTTATTATGAATATAGATGAAAGTGATTATGATAGTATCCCGCCAGAAATTATCGAAAAAGCGGCAAATGACACTCTGGACTTATTACCAGTAACTTCCAGAAAGAAATATGAAGTAGCTTACGATAAGTTTATAGATTGGAAGAAAAATTGTAAAGTGAATTCCCTTTCTGGAACGTTCTATTATAGTTTATTTTGAGCATTTATCTAAAACTTTAAAGGCTTCTACAATACTCGATGTTAAGAAGTGCCTACAATGAATATAAAAAATAACATTGATATTTCTAAATATGCGAAATTGTGATGTTATTTAAAAAGAAAATCGAAACAATACTTTTCTAAAGTTTGTAAAATATTATCAGCGGAAAAGCTCCAAAAATTTTTAAACGGGGCTCCGGATAAAATATACTTATAAGAAAAGGTAAGTTTTCGTTAAAAGCATCCAACAATATCAAAATATTTTATTATTAAATTTGACGGTGAGTACATAAACGTATTTTTAGTTGCAGTAGTAGAAAAAGTATAGTGTGCAACACGTGGGAAAAGCACTTTTCCCACTTGTTTCACAATATACTATTCTTATTCACTCGATTTGCGAACACTTATGGGAAAAGTATCACTTTGCGCACTTGTTGCACAAACTACTATTGACGTTAGCTATATTTAAAAAGTTTGAATTATTTTCATAAAAAATTAATACACAATAATTATTATCTGTAAACTTTTAATTTAAATATTTGATTACTCGACATATCATTATATAATAGTTTTAAGGTTTAATTCGACATGGATGTAATTGATAATAATTCAGATTCAGAAGTTAAATATATGAAAAATACATCTCCAGAGATTTTGGAAATTGCTTTGAACGCAACTTTAAACCTTTTGCCACAAAAATTTAGAGAAAAGTATAAATGCGCTTATCCAAAATTTATGGAATAGAGGAGAAATAAAAAAGGACCATCATTTTCTTAAAATGTAGTTCTCGCCTATTTTCAAGAATAAACCAAAAATGCTTATTTCTTTTGTGTTAAATTTTATTATCTTAAAAAGAATTAGGTTACTTAAGTTAAATTAAGTATTATATTTTTTATTTTACATTTCTATAATATAATAATAATACAAATGGTAACACATTTTAAATAAATTTCTTATTTTTAATTATTATAAATCGTGATTGTAGAAAAAGTATTGTGGCAACATGTGCACAAAAGACCTTTCCCACTCACTCGATTCGCAAACTTCTTCGTTCGTGGGAAGAGTATCACTTTGCGCACAAACTACTATCTTAGTACTAGTAAGAAAAAGTTGACAATTTTCTATAACAAATCTAATATTTAGATTTTTTTTAGAAAAATGACGTCATATCTTAATTTTTTTTATTAAAAATGACCACAACTAAAAACAAAAATTTACGCCTCCAAAAACTTTTTAGAAAAACGAAAGCTATTTGATTTTATGAATTTATTCCAAGTTACAGATTCACTCAACGCATAACCAATATTTTATATAAATTTCGAATTAAATAAATGAGACACCAAAACAAAACTCAAAGATAAGATTACACGATGTTTATATAAACAATCTAAAAATAACACCGACGACTCGTTTATACCTGGGCTTAACAACATCCGCGAAAACTCTACAACTGATACAGATACTCAAAACGCCACCTGCACTGATGACCGATGAACTAATTCATATATCCGAATGAATAAACATATCCAAAATCGGCCCAGCTGAAATTTATACAGGATGTTTCCTGTAACTAAAATCGTTGAAAAATGCTAATATACACGCCTCACGTTGTTCAGCCCGGGCTTGGGCTCAGCAACGTCGTTTTGGGCTTATCAAGCACCTGTTCATATATAAAATGGGCTCCGCAATGACCGTTTATAAGTATATATATATATATATATATATATATCGTTATATATATATATATATATATATATATATATATATATATATATATATATATATATATATATAAAAAAAATGAGTTCGATCGGACCTTTCCGACCAAAGTTTTAAGTTTTTGGGTTTTTAGGCCTACTTTGACGCGACTAATAAACACATGAATATTTTTAAAATCGCATAATTCGATCAAAAAAAAAAAACAAACGTAGCGAATTCTGCTGGTTTAATTACTCCTAAAAAGGTGTACTTAATCATGATGTCTATATTATAATTTAATAAACAAAGTTATTGCCTTGTGCTTTTTGACAATTACAGGCAATTACCTACAAAATGAAAAAAAATCGTATTTTAACGACAAAAATTAATAGTTATACTCTTTCCAATCCTAATGTAAAATTTTGCGCTCTTTGGCGGTTTTTAAGTGCCTTTGACGACATTTCCGACCATTGGCGTGGAATTAAATAAAAAGAGTTCATAAATTTTTATTAATTTTTGTTTTAAATTTCAAAAGAAAAACGGTTTTTGTATATTTGTAAATTTTATATCAATTTGAAAATTGTCAAATAACAAATTAATTCTTTCAAATTGAAACTTGTTAATTTTAGTTATAAATAAGAACATTTGGCTCATTAGTCAAATAGTACATAACTTATAATATTTTTATAACAATTGTCTAAAAATAATACTCATTTTATCAGACAATCTTAAAAGATTGTCTGTCCAAAAAGATTGTCTGTCCAGCAAGGACCATGAGGAGGTATGAGCCTTCCTTGCCTGGAAAGGAAAGGGTTGGGTACGTTAGTAAGAATATAAAATTAGTTTGTTTTTGAAAACAAGTTTTCAAGATACATCACGATAGTTGTAAAGGAAATTGGTTGGAATTAATAACAAGAATTGTCAGAGTCTTCTGAAGTAGAATCGTTTCCAGGTTGAATAACTAATGGTGCTATTGGCGGTAAAACAGGATATTTCTTTTCTATTTTTATAACATGTGTTTGGCAATTTTTCCATACATCGCTATTAATGTCACTAATTACCTCTCGAATATTATTAAGAACAACTGCGCTTAAGGTTGGTGACTGATTATATTTTCGTAAACGTTTCTTTACAGTACTCCAAACCATTTCGATTGGATTAAAAATACAGTAGTAAGGAGGTAAACGCAAAAGGGTATGACCATGTCTGCTGCAAATGGTGTCAATGACGTATTCATTTTTAAAATTCTGACTTTTGATCATTCTTATTAATTCCTTCTTTACTGGAACCTTTTTAGGAACATCGATATTTTTGATTGCCATAAGTCTTAAAATTTTATTCTTTTTTTGTGTTATTAGGTATTTTGTTTAATATGCGGAAATGATACGACACATTGTCCATAACAATTACTGAATTGTAAGAAAACCCAATAGATACCTAGTGTTGAATTTCGATTCATAAACAAATAAATAAATGAATAAACGAAAAACTAAAAGAAAGTGGAAAATTAAAAACAGAAAAAATGCGAAAAAAATAAAGTCTAAAAAAAATACCTTTCTAAATCAAATAATATAACGCCACCGTAAGGTGGCGTAGTTATTATCTTATATATTTAAACGAGAAATTCTTACTATATATATTAAGTACTATCAAGCCACCGTAATATATAATATATCTAATATAAAAAATCAATAAAAATCAATCACGCTACTGTGTACTGTAATGGGTAAGAAGACTATTGGCGGTATTTGACTGTTGTCGAATTTTGCAATTTCCCTCTTTGAAGTTTCGTTTGATAAAAAGCGCACCGTCGGCATTTGTTTGCGTTAAGATCAATGCGTTACGAGCCGACTTAAAAATCCCCACAGTAAATACACAATGTTGCCGGTATTTAAAAATTTCTTTAAGTATAAGTAATATATACAAAATTGATATCATTAGAAGTGAAAACTGTTTAAATAAGAAGAACCTAGTTAATTAATTTAAGTATATATTTTGTAAGAATATTTTTATATTATCTTTCTAAGAGTCATTGACGAACAATTGAATAGTAAAGTAGAGAGAAAATTTTCAAAATATATAAACTTAGGAATATTCGCAAATATATCTGACAACCTAGATTCAAAAGTCGGATCCTTTGTTGGGGTTAAAGGGCGTGGTTATGTTTTCACATTAAGATTGGATAAACTATACAAGCATTTTAAAATCTTGAAATTTTGGTAAAAAATTGTTGCGCAGTTTATTTAATACTAATTTTTGTATTTTCCAATATATCATTATTTTAGTCAAAATATAGTTTTATGATTCCGGTTACTCCTCTTTCGCTTTTATTGAAATCACCGAGTTCCATACCCATACCCTTTATTTGTTGTTTAATTTTTTTATAAAAAGCTATATATAAGTAGAAGAGCAAAACCCAGATTTATCTGGGAATATAAACATTTGGCTAAACGCATATCTTTTTTATAATTTATTTTAATATGAATTTAATATGTTTGTTTTGGCCAATAAATCATTAAATATATATTTTCTTTCACAACGCCGATCTAATCGCTAAAAATGGACATTGGATTACTGATCAGCACCTAAAATAAATTTAAAACGTTTTTTAATTGTTTGAGTTCAAGAACCTTGTAAACCATTGATACCATATTAATTACGTAAAAAAATATAATATTAACGAATAGCATTGACAATGTTCCTACGATGGTTAAAAATTCTAAAAACATAACTTTTACAAAAAGGTTATTCCTAATAAATGTAAGGACACCATATGCTTTGCAATAAAATTTAATGATACATGAAAGTGATACGTTTGATGAATTCTTATTGTTGGTCTATACGAAACCACTACTCATGTTTTATTTTTAGTAGATATCAAAGAATAATATAATATAGAATTCTATCGCTTTAAAAGTTTTGAAAAACATTTTCAATGAAAATGACCGTTCAACCAAGAAGAAACAACTACTTCCCGGGTTATATACCCCGACGGATATTGGATTACACTTCAAAGTCGAACGGGGTTGGTATATCTAATAGATAATTTAAACCAACCATTCGGGTTTGCAGTTAGAAGGGACAACATAACTTGTAGACCGGTTTCGACCTATTGGGTCTCGTCAGTACAAGGTATATGTTATCCGTCAGCGAGCTTAAGGCATAATCGCTGACTGAAGATTTCACTAAAATCACAAAGATATATTACTTTCAGTAATGAAAGTGTAAACACCGCGATAGTAGTGACATCCTCACCTCTAACTGCAAACCAAAATTCATTTATTTATTTTTAGCATTAAACTTATAGAAAAGTAGAAATAAGCACCATATGTTCAAAGTTTTATAAGTGTTTAAAAGTAAATAACTATTTTGTTATTAAAAGGAAAGAAAAACATGTTGAATGAAAAAAAAATTAAAACTAAATTAACAAATTGTTAAGCAATCGACTTTTTTTAAAACCGGCCAGAAATTATTACTTTCCGGTTTATTTTTAGGTCAGATAATCTCATTTTGTCGGAAGGCCAAAAATAAAAATGAGTCCGGTAAAAGCTTTTACCGGACTCATTTTTATTTACTTTTCGGCCTATCTTTAATGAAAAAAAAACAATAAAATAGTTAGTCTAAGATAGCGGTCAATTGATTTCTA
The DNA here is from genome assembly GCA_964028335.1 of Altica lythri. Classification (NCBI taxonomy): domain Eukaryota; kingdom Metazoa; phylum Arthropoda; class Insecta; order Coleoptera; family Chrysomelidae; genus Altica; species Altica lythri. The sequence goes on along the minus strand of OZ034804.1, from coordinate 44,238,536 downwards.
TGGTAACCGAGTTTTGTCTATATTTAAAACTATAAGGCTAAGTTCAGATGCATCGTGCGTTAACGCACGTCAACGTACGTTCAAATTACGATGAGTTTAAATGACAATCGAACGTGCGGTGCGGTTAGTCGGATTCACTCGAGCCTGGAAGATGGACGTGGAAGAACCAATTATTTGGTGGTTGTATTATAAGAAAAATAAAAATACCAGAAAACGGAGATATTGGGTTCACCCAGTTTTGCAAAACAGACTGTCAAAATAGTTATTTATGAAACAGTTCGTGAAGTATGCTTTTTGCGCACGCACGCGATGTTTAGAGCACGAGCGAAGCGAGTGCTATATATCGCGTAAGTGCGCAAAAAGCACTTCACGCACAATTTCATACAATATTTATCTACGATAAACAAATAAAAAATAATTACAAATTCAAATTTGAAAATTTAAACTACAAAACTGTCAGAATAACTTTGATTGAAATGTAATGCTCTCATAGCAACACCATGACAACGCGAATGCTAAGGATATTTGATTATATGAAGGTGTGTCAAAAACAGTGCGAAAAAGTAAATCCCATTTAAAATACATTGTGACTTCACGCACACTTTCAATCCTTCACGCATTGCTGTCTATAATGACAGTTTTCACGAACTAAAAATTGATACATAATATGAGGTAGAGTAGATAAAGTTTATTTGCAACATTATACCCTTAAACTTAGAACAAATGGATGTATATTGTTTATTTACTTCAGAATGTCTATCAAATCATTTTACCAGTTGTTAGAATGCATACGGGATGAACTCGCATCTCCCAACGCCATCAGATATCCAATTTCACTCAAAAACCAAAACGATATCTATGCAAAAACCATGACAAATTAAATTTAGAAAATTCCAAACCCATGTGATAACTGCAGAAACGCGCGTACAACTGAACAACCATATTGCTTTTGTTGATCTTTCAAAGCGCAAATGAAACGCCAGTTTGACAACGTTTTGAGATTTTTTGCGTAAGCTTGCGGTACCGCTCGGTAACGTCCGTTTTTGTGCGTTCATGTGATTGTTTGTAAATAAACACTATGATATCTAAACGTGCGGTTCGAAAACGTGCGTTAACGCACGTTGCATCTGAACTTATCCTTAAATAACTTGACATATTTTGACGTTTAGTTGAAAACGTGATATTTATTATAAAATGGATTTTTAAAATGATGCATTTGATTGTGAATTAATGGAAGATGAAATTATACCAGATGAAATTGTTAAGCCGGCCACCCAAACAAGGTTTGTTAAAAAAATGTTAAAATTAGTTAATAAAGAGTTCTTGTTATAAAAATGTAAACTGAATAATATGAAGTTTATGGTACAACAATGCCCGTTTAAAAGATATATTGTACGTAATACGTCCCAAAAGTGCTTTTACTGGACTCGCAGGCTTGCAGGGCTCGCCCTGCAATTTGCCCACTCGTCCAGTAAAAGACCACTTTCGGGACTTGTTACGTAAACTACTATTATTTTATCTCCAGATAGAGAAAGCGTTTATTTATTAAATTAACTGATTAAAATTTAGATACTTATAAAACCGAAGATGCAACTTATCCTCCAGAAGTTTGAGCTTCTACTGTAGTCTTTCCACTCATATCTTGCTAATAACTATTCTCTTTGAAACAAATGATTATATTAAGATTCGAAGTATTAATACACGGCCTACCATCAAAAAGAAAGGGGTTAAAGATACAGAATCACAAATTGAATATCTGCACAAAAACTTACACCATAAAAATTACAGAATCCGATTTTACCCACGGCTCATAAGTAAATTGCGTATTTTTTAACCTATATCTGTGTCAGTAAGTGTCATATTATTAAGGAGTTGTCTTATATTTTCATTTACTCCACTAGTGGAGTAAGTAAATAGAAACCTGTAGATATTATGCACTGAATTAACATCTGGCATTGGTTAGATAACTCAACCAGTAATGTTGGTTGCCTGTAATATACATTAAATTAAACTAACATTTGATATTTCTCAGACAGAACTTGTCATTGAAATGGAATATTTTTGACAACTTATGTCAGATGTTATGTTTTTTTTTAGTTTTATACAAAACCATTTGGTAAGTCGTGGGTAAAGCATTGTACTTCACTCGAGGAACAAATTGCATATTTAGCTCGTTTCTTTAGCCCATTCGCTCGCAAGCTCACTCATGGGCCAAACACACTCGCTGTAATATGCAATTTACTCCACTCTCAAAGTAATATACTATTGTCAAACCAGTAACATAAAGTATCTTGTGTAATGATTTCAACTTTGTATATATGTTATTTGTTCCAAGTTCGTGCGGACTGTTTTTTTTTGTAAACTACTATTTTTCAAATTTTTTAATTGAAAGGTTTCAATTCACTTATTGATTTATTGATTAGCATAGCATAATATAAACTTACGATGCAAATTAAAAAAAGGTATAAATCATGATGATAATTATTACATTCAAGTATCAATATCAGTATCGATTTCATCTTTATCACTACCGTCTACATTTAAAATCAATTTATTTACATTAGAAAATAACTGTAAGTATTTTAGCTCTACTTATTTCACATGTTCAATGCAACTTGTCCAGTTTTGATTGTCTATTGGAGCTTTCTATCAACTTTATCACAGATGCACTTAGTTTTAGAGTTTGGTTATTGCTGGCAATGTTCCTTTTTAATAAGGAGCCTTAATACTTCATGATCTTGTTTTGCCAAACAGTCAATAACATATTCCTTTTTGAATGTTTTTGTACGTAACACTTCTAATAATTACTTTTTTGTATAGCACTCTTCAAAGTAAATGTCATTCTGTTCTCTTACCTACAACCTTGAATGATAGGAAGCATTATCCATAACAAAAACGCTATTTTTCTTGAGATTTGGAGGTGAAATTTCAAAAAGAAGGCTATCCACCATATCCTTATGGTAATCCGTAAAACAATTTTTTATGTTTTTAGCGGAAAGTAGGAGACAGCCCAACCGTCAGAATTGCCACACTGTAGAATGCTTTTTAATTCAGTTTGAATTTTGAATGCTACGTAACAGTCTATGCTACATACACAGTGAAAATTATTTCACTATAAAAACCGATCACTTTTCTTTTACCTCTTTAGATACTGTCATCAACATCCACTATTAGATCATTATCACTCGCATTCAAAAAATTATTGTTCTGATTTTCAGTTTCTGGTGTAAGCCACGGCTGCCACATATTGATCAAAAATAATAAATAACATAAAACAGAAAACATTAAACAACCCTCATTAAGATAAGAAAGGTAAGTCCGCACGAACTTGGGCCGAATAATACTGTAACGAAACGGTCAGCGTGAGCCAGTGCGCCCCTGGTCCAGTACGGGGTACAGAGCTCACTCACGCGTATCTTCCAGATCCATCGAGACTTCTCTAGGAAGCGACGGACCTTGGGTGCGGGAAGAGAGGGGAGTGGCCTGGCACTTTCTAGACTTCGCTGGAATCTTCGTTTGCCCTATATGAATCGCGCGACGCGCAACGAGGAGGTCAGAGTTGGGCAAGCGAATTGAGAATTTAAGTGCGCGCTTTGCAGATAAATAATTCTTAACATAAATTGTACTGTATTTTGTGTTGTATATTTATTAGTTTAGTGTTTAGTTAATATATTTGTAAATAAATCGAACCCAGACTTTAATTTCGTTACAATACCTATTTGCTTGTATGTATACACTATAAATAAATAGAATTTGTTGTATTGTGGTTTTATTATTCTATTAGTACGTAGAAAATAAAATTTTGATCTATTAAACGTTATCAATTGACTGTTGGTAAATTTGAAAAGTTATTAATTGGTATAACATTGCGATAGGCAGCTATTAAGTTAGGAATTGAATCGTGCCCATAGAAATCTATTTCCATTTTGCAAAACATTAGCCTATCTGGTTTTTAACTACGTATGATTCTTTTTTTAAGTACCTGAACAAAAAATCTTATTTTATTGATGAACCTACTTTCTAACATAAGGCTGTAGATCTGAAAACATAAGTATTTAAGTAATAAAAAATAATTCGTGACTAAAAGTAACTAAACATAATGACATTAAATATGCATATTTCCTGTTAATCGAATTAGTTCCACTAAGAAAACCAAGTAACAATTTTAATAAAATGTTATTACTTCTTGGAAAGTTTATTATTGGAAGGATTATTAAAATCAACAATAGATTGCAATATAGATTTATAGTTACCCAACTAAAATAATATCATTTCTTTCTTTACTGTCACTATCATCTAATTATAAGAAAAAATAATACATTAGCTATATTTGAAAATACGCAATTATTAATCACACATGAATAAACCACTTATTACTTATTAAAGTTCCGTCCTAATTCATTTACATATATTTTCACCCGATCTAATGGTAGTGGAAAGTCGACTAAGAATTATTTCCTTTAGATTGACATTTTTAAATTCGTTACATCTTTGAATGGAATCTTCGATTTTAATAATTTAAAGAATAATATGGTTGGATTTTTTGTAGGCACTTTTATCTACTTCTAAAATGTAAAAGTGGTTATAGTGGCATAACCACAGTATTGATATTCTATAATACTGTAGATTGTAGATCATTTTTTTTGTTCTATCATCAATAGTTTTCGCAGCGCACACGATGACAGATTTTTATGACAAAATGATTTACAACTTGTGTTACTTACATTATTGAATTTTTATTGGAAATCTCTATGTATTTAATGTAATAGCCTATGTTAGGTACTCAGTAAACTTGCAGCCTAATGATGAAAGAATTTTGAAAAATCGGTCCAGTGGTTTTTGTGTGAAAACATTACAAACATGCATACAAAAACACAAATGTTTCCTTTTTTTATAGCATTGGTTTAGATAAAAAAAATTCAAAAAGAGGTTGACCTTAAAGGCCATCCTTGCAACTTCCCGCTAATTTTAACCGGAAAGCTATAGTAACGTTTCATTTTGACGTTTTTGGCTTTTTTTGAAATGTTTAAAAATCCATAACTTTTTAACGCGTTATTTGATTTTGATGTTCAAAACGGCATTCGACGCAGTTTTTTGAGATCTAACAATGTTGTTAAGAGAGCTAATAAATTGATTAGAAGAAAAATCACCAAGTTTTTCAAAAAAAATAATTTTTTTTTCACATTTTTCGGCAACGATATCTCACGAACAAAATTAACCGATTTTAATTTGCAAAACCGCATTCGATGTGGTTTTTTAAGCTTGAGAGCTGATTAAGTTATGAAATTGATCGATGTAATATCCAAAAAGATATGCTCAAAAAAAATCATTTGTACGGTCAAGCCGTTCAAAAGTTATAAAAGGTTTACATACATCCACACATACATACAGACACCCTCGTAAATATAGTCAGGGGAGGTTCCGAAGACCCCAAAACGTTGAGATCCGATGAAAACTCGATTTTCGAAAAACGGGGTAAAAACAATAACTTGCTGATTTAAAAAAAAAAAAATTTTTTAGCGGGAAGTTAAAAAAATATTGTAATTGTGTTTATTTCTAATTAGTAATATTTCAGTGTTATTTACAAGTATAAATTTTGACCTTTATTAATTTTTATTAACAGTTCTCCCAACTTCATATTACATATTCATTAACAATCATTAACATTTGCTGTAATTTCATAATTTTATCAAAAGACAATTAAATATTTTTTTAATATTAAATATTTATTTACCTTCTAGTTAGCACTTTGAATGAAATTTTATATTATAAATATTTGTTTTATATTGTCACTATTGTGGCAGAGAAACCTTTAGAGATATTATATTATAATTAAAAAACTCAATGTTCTTTATAAACTACAAAGGAATTATAATCATTTGCAGATAAATTAAATATTGCAAAATAAATTTAAGTAAAGACATTTAACATTAGATTACACTATCACATGTTTATAACACAAATACAAACAATTTTTATAATAACAAATAATAATTTCAATATTACAAATGATCTCATTACTGAATCTGATCTCATTACTGAGTATATTAAAATAATACAATAGTAATAATTATTTACGTCTAAAAGAGGTCAAATTGGCATTTTTTTTTTAATTCTTTGCTTATTTAGTACAGCATTCGCGAATTTGATGCTTTTTTCACTGATAAGAAAATTGCAGCAAAACTAATTTTAACGAAAGTATGAATCGGATTTAATGGTACGAATTAACCGAGGAATTAACTGAGGAAGATACTTGTTAACCATTAATTAGTGCTCAAAAAGTGCTACCGTAGACAGTACGAAAAAATGAAAATCAAATAAAATTGAATTATCGAAAATGAAGCGTACTATTTCTATTTAAGCAAGTGCTAAACAGCAGTACAATATAATGCCCATTAAGTGCTAAATAATACAGAGAAACAAAAAAAGTAAAGACATTTTACCTTAGATTACACTATCACATGTTTATAACCCCAATACAAGCAATTTTTATAATAATAACAAATATTAATTTCCATATTACAAATGATCTCATTACAGAATATAGCACAATAACACAATAGTAATTAATTATGTACGTCTAAAAGCTTGAAAGGTCAAATTGGCGGAATGTTTTTTTTTTTAATTTAGTGCTTATTTAGTAGGTACTGCATTCGCGAATTTGATGCTTTTTACACTGATAAGAAAATTGAAGCAAAACTAATTTTAACGAAAGCATGAATCGGATTCAATGGTGCGAATTAACTGATGAAGATACTTGTTAACCAATAATTAGTGCTCAAAAAGTGCTATCGTAAGTAAGAAAAAATTGAAATCAAATAAAATTACTTAAAACAACTTTTTTTTAATTTTTAACTAACACATTAACATCCAGTAATCAATGAATTACCGAAAATGAAGCAAAGTTTTATTTGAGCACGTGCTAAACAGCCGTACAATACAGTGCCCATTAAGTGCTAATACAGAGAAACAAAAACTAATTTAAGTAAAGACATTTAACATTAGATTACACTATCACATGTTTATAACCCCAATACCGAGGGGCGGTTAACTTCTAAAAATCCGTGTACAAATTTTTTAAAATCCCATGAAATCTCTTTGAAATCCCCTAAAATATTTTGAAAATCTTTTAAAATCCCGTAAAATCTTTTAAAATCCTGTAAAATCTTTTAAAATCCCTTAAAATCTTAGAAAATCGCAAGAAATCTCGCGAAATCTCATAAAATCTCTTGAAATCCCGTATAAACTTCTAAAATCTTCTTGAATGTTAGATTAAAATTTAAATATTCCCGCTGAATTATGCTGACCTGTCGGCGAGCCTCGAGTAGGTTCGGCGCGGCACCAACGATGCGCAATGGCTTTCCGTCTTGAACGTGTCTGTTCGTTTTCAACTGTGTGCGCGCGGCGCTGTGTTCGAAGTATAACGTGTTACATTTTACCACGATACACTTTATCTTTATAGAATTGACTGGCAATGATCCCTTTTTTCTAAGAAGATCGGACAAATACAAAATTGATAAGCAATTCAAAGCTCTAAAAAAAACTTTTTAATAAGCTATTATACACTTATTAACTAAATAAAACTTCCAGGACACAATGGTTCATTAATATTTTGTTGTTTACATGCCTTCGCCCAGCAGAAGATCCCAGTTGCAATAATTCTAATCAAAGTATTTTTTAATACCTATGAGTTAGGTTCTGAGTAGTAGGCATGGTTTTTTAAAATATATTTAAAAACAAGTTTTCTATTGGCTATAGTATATACAGGGTGATCCACTATAAAGGTGGCGAGCGGCCATCCGGCCATATCTCAGAAAATATAGGAGATGAAGCGAATAGTTAAATGCAAAAGGTAAGTATAAGATAATATGTGGTAGTGCATATTTCTAAAATATTTATAATAGTATGGCTCTTCCGGTTATACCGGAAGTAGATGTCAACTTGCTTATTCTATAAAGAACACCGTGTATATTATTACATTTTTGAATTCAACATAAAATTATAATTACTTTTTAATAAATGCATGATTACTTTATGCTTAATAGTTTCCGAGATATTGACTGTCGAAAAATGACATTTTTGAACTTTGACAGCTTATAGCTTTCTAACTTTACATCTTAAAGTAAAACGGCTTACATGCTCCTATCTTCGATTTTTGTTATCTTTCCAAAAGGGTCAACTTCCGGTCAAACTGGAAGTACTGTATTTCCTGCTTTCAAGTTACATCCGGTTTGACCGGAAGTTGACACTTTTGGAAAGATTACAAAAATCGAACATAGGAACATGTAAGCCGTTTTGCTCTAAGATGTAGAAGGTCAAAGATCAAAAATGTCATTTTTCAACAGTCAATATCTCGGAAACTATTAACCATAAAGTAATCATGCATTTATTAAAAAGCAATTATAATTTTATGTAGAATTCAAAAATGTAATAATATACTGTCTTTATAAAATAAGCAAGTTGACACCTACTTCCGGCATAGCCAGCAGTGCCATACTATTGAATATTTATATAAATATAGACTACCACATATCTTATAAGTTTTGTATTTAACTTTTCGCTTCATCTCCTATATTTTCTGAGATATGGCCGCTCACCACTCTTAGTGGATCACCCTGTATAGCACCCCAAAACGATAAAAACAAGCCAGTGCCTATGTTTTAAACGGTCTAAAATTGGTCTCGTAAAATCTTTGAAAATCTTGAAATCCCAAAAAATTCCTCAAAATTTCTTAAAATCCGAGTTAAAGTCCTTGAAAATTTTATAAAATCTTTAAAAATCCCTAAATCCCTAAAAATCTTTGGTTATTCTAAAATCTTCAAAAATCTTTTAAAATCCTAAAATCCCGTAAAATCTTTAAAGATTTTTAATCCGTGTACACCTTTTAGAGAAGTTAACCGCCCCTCGCCCAATACAAAATTTTTTTAAAATAATAACAAAAATATTAATTTCCATATTACAAATGATCTCATTACTGAATATAGCACAATAAATCAATAGTAATAATTAATAAAGCTTGAAAGGTCAAATTGGCGGAATTGGCTTTTTTTATTTAGTGCTTATTTAGTACTGCATGTGCGAATTTGATGCTTTTTTCACTGATAAGAAAATTGAAGAAAAACTAATTTTAACGAAAGTTTGAATCGGATTCAATGGTATGAATTAACTGATAAAGATTCTTATCCACTAATAATTAGTGCTCATAAAGTGCTATCATAGACAGTAAGAAAAAATGAAAATCACATAAAAAAAAATAAAAAATATTCATTGTTACATTATAAGGATTTCGTTATAAAATAAATAATTTTTATTAAGCATTCGCTACAAAGTTACAAAACAAAAATGTTCAAAACATGAAAAAAACAGAAAGGTTATCATATATCATAACAATATTAAAATTTACATTCATAATTTAAAAAGAAAATAGTCATCAAATTTCAATTTTCACGTTAAATGGCTAAAATTGCATATTTGCATATAACTTTTAATTCAAAATAACTTCAATTTAAAACATTAAACATTTAAAGCATTAAACATGCAAAACTTTTTATCAAAAAAATTTTTTTCACAAAACCAATAATAAAAAAAAATTGTATAGGATTTCAACTTAAGTAGACACTTTGTTTAGAATAAAATAAAGAGTAACTAATGAAACAAACACTAATTTGGTTAGTTCAGTTCAAATTACCAAAATATTGCCAAACTAGTCAAATCAAAAACATTGCACACCATTAATTATAATATCAAAATTTGTTACATGAATGTGATCATTTTAAACTGAAAAGGAATATTATAGTAACGAAGACTGTAGAACATTGACATATTAATACAAATGGACCGGGCGCTTCCCATATTCGCAACAGCTGCTTCTGCGGCCAACATTAGTAAGAGAGATCCGAGAGAGAGACGGAGGTAGGCCGGGCAAAACGCACATTGTTGAAATGAGAGCTTAAGGGAAATACATCTTTTTATAACGTTTTATGTAAAAAATAGTATATTATATACTTAGAGTGAGAAGTGAGCTATTATTATGTCAATATCTTAAAAATTATAGAACTGTAAATATTAATTCTCGTTAGGGGAATGGAGTAAATAATAGCAATTTCTCAGGTTAGTAGTGAAAAAAAGCTTTTTCATTTGTGGTTGTTTGAAGTATTTGATGAAACTTAAGTTTGTTAAAATTTCTTAAGTCAAAATAAGTGAGAAAAGACTCTGGTTTTATGTTTAGGTGTACTTATTTGAGCAAAAATAATATATATTACTTACAAAACAATTATTGCAGGCTCAAAAATTGTATTATTTTATATACAATAAATACCAATTTTTTTTTAAACAGTGAATGTGACAAAAAATTGTTGAATTTAAATAGATAATTCAAAAATGCATTAATATTTCTATCGAAAAATACGTCAATACAACTGAAGATCATATCGTAATTTTTTATATCATGGTTCACACTATATATAAGGAGACTGATACATTAAATTTGAAAATTCTACACCTAATATATAATAATAAAACAAATAATTAAATAACTTTTCTTGATTATTATATGAAATATAAACTTCGAAATTATTTATTATTATCTGTTGATGAAATATTTATGTATCCAAAAATATTTAAGAGTGGCAAGCATTAATTATAGTTAAAATGACTCTAGACACCAACTTAATAGGTTAATAACTATAAAATATTATAGAGTGTGTGCGATATATTACATAGTTTATAAATATCACTATAAACACAGTCAAATATATTTAATTTATAAGATAAACACCAAAAACATTAAAAATCAACGTAAATCAAATGTAAATTAGGAGCTTTCTGCCCGACCTAGCGCTATCCTTCTTATCCGTCTCACTCTGGAATCAATTATTTCGCTGCACAGCCGGTCCAAATATGTCAATGCTGTAGAACCACTGCTAAAATAGCAAGAAACTTTTATTTAAATTTTTAATAAAATATGGACCATAATGCAAGGTTTTTAACTTCGAATTCTTTATTATTGAATCGAATTATATGAAATTTTGGGTGTTGGTAAATAAGTTATTTAGTCTCGATCTGATATTTCATTCTAGGGGTAGTGGACACTCATTCACAAAGTTGGTAAAATATTCACTCAGAATAGCCCCGCAATTCGATAGGAGAACATATAATTCTTCGATTAGTCGAAATGACCACATTATTACTCGAATAAGATTCGTCGTATTTTTTGCAGCCATTCTCTCTCTTACTCGACTGAAGTATCAAAAAAATACGTTTTTTGAATTTTTTTTCTAAAGTTCAGATTTTTTAATACACCTAGACCTACATATTTTAAAAAAATGTATGTATGTATCAAAATAGCTTCAAGTTCAATTTTCATAAAGTTGAGCTATTATTAGATGTTTAAAGCAATAAATCTCTAACTATTGAGATATATGTGCATAATAACGAAAACATGCATAGTTGTCGATTTTACATTGCACTTAACCATTAAAACGTTAATTTAAAAAAAACAGCCGATAAACCCCTAGAAATCGAAAAAATCGTTTTTTCAGTATTTGGAATTGGCACACCAAAAAATTTGGAAAATCATCGTGGGTACAGGTGCTTTTAAACAAAATACACTTAATTTAATGAAAATTACACTTAAAACTATAGTCTCCATAATGTCATTTAATATATTCTTATTTAGAATAGAATTACTTTATTTGCATAATTACACATACACTGCTTTGCATCGTCAAAGCAGAAATGATTACATTAATTTAAAGTATAAAATTTAAGTATGTAAGTAATAACAACAATGTTTAAAGAAAAATGAAAATTACTAATAACATCTCAGTACCTACAGAAAGAGTTACATTTATCTATTTCGATCCCTCCGACATCCCAAGCAACTCCAAAGAGCGACAGTGAACACAGATGGCCAACAATTAAGTTGACCATAGGCATCCCCATATCCCCCCCAAAAGCCCCGAGACTACAAAAGGAATGAAACAGACAACATAGCCACACATACAAAACTTTAATTAAGAAGTATTTAACATACCTATTACAACATAAAAGACGTAATCAAAACAAATTAAAATTCAATCTTAAAAAAGTCATCACATTTATATAAACAAGAGTTAAGTAGAATCTTTTTTACAGTAGTTTTAAAATTAAGTTCTTTAATCTCACTTGGGAGCTTGTTGTAAAAAGAAACGGCCATATTTAGGTATGATTTGTGCGTTAAAGACAAATGATGTATACTTCATGACCTTGTATACTTCCTGAAAAATTTCAATATTTTCAAAGGACTAGGCATTTCTTGTAATAAAGAAGATGATTCGATACACTGAGATATATAATTATCAGTCAAGGTATGGCCAGAAAATAAAAAAGAAAAATTAAACAGTAACTTAGTAAGTATTACTATGAAGCTCAGTTTTTACAGTATTAATTTCTGTTTTAAAAATATATTAAAAAAACATTTAAATATGTTTTAATATGAAATTAAAAGAAAACATATTTAAAAAACACTGAAAACAGTAAAATTTATTAAAGAGTCTTTGAAATCACCCCCTTAATATGTGGGAATAGCGAACGGTCTATAAACGAGGCCCCTTTTCTCCACCCTCGATCCGGCATGTGGTTGTATGCACTCATAATTTTAGAATCTATTTTTTAAATTTAAAAAATGTGTGTTTAATTTTTTATAAATAAAAATAAATAAATAAATACCAGACACGTAATAGTTATTATCCTAACAAGTTCGGAAAGTTAATTTCCGCAAGAGTTAGGATCAATATTTTTTCTACAAGCAAACTCACCTCGAAAATTATTTAGATATTTGAAATGATGCGATTGTGACAATTAAATCTTTCATAGTGTCAATAAATACACGACTGTATCTATAGCAACCCTACTTAAACAGGTGAGTTTGTTGTTGCTTTGAGTAAGGTTTACAGGGGTGATTTAATAAATAAACAAACATTTTAAAAATCCCTATTTTCATGTAAAATAATCTTAATTTTTTTTACTATATCTATGTAGTCCAACAAGATAAAGGTAATAATACAATAATTTGTCAAAAAGGTTATCGGAAAACATCTCTAATTAATAAATAAAAATGCGTGCGGGATAGATATTTTCTGAATTAAAATGCGTGCGGGAAAGTGTTGTTTTACGCATACTTGTAGAAAAAGATAAGTTTTTTCTGATTTCAACCATATGCCTATTGCAAAGGGTCATAAAGTTGGGGAAATAGAATCCTTATACATAACATTTTCCTTGCTTTTGTGTGAGGTATAACTCTTGGACGGAAGGTCATATGGTCATAAAATTGGGCAAATAGAATCTTCATGTCATGAGAAACATGCCTATTGGTTTTAGTCTATGCGTGTATATTTTTCTCCGTTTGTGTGCGCTATAACTCTTGAAAGGAAAATCACAAGGTCATGAAATTTGGTATAATTCATTCACTTCTTATTTCAATCTCAGTAGACTATGCATTTTATTTCTTGGATTGGCACTTCAATTTGTTGGGTTGGTACCTACTGTCGAAATATTGACAGCACATTGTCAAAGGTAAAATTGTTGAAGATTCAATAACGAAATATTTGATGCTTTCTTAGATTCAATATACAATGCCAAAAAAAATAAGTACAGAAATTCACAACAGCATCGTTAGATGTTATGGTATGTTTAGGAAACAAGCTAACAGCTGTGAGTGTTTATTTAAATCAATTGGCCGAGGTTTTTCAAGTAAGTACGATTTTATGTGTATTTCTTTTAAATCAATGCTAGTCGCTAACTTAAACTTATATATTTTGCATTAGATTAATTGAGAGAGGTTTTTGTAATGAATTTATAAATATGTATCACTTTTTTAAATAAAATTTATATTATTAAAAGAACACATAACCTTTTTTGACAGATATCATAATAAATTATATACAATGTTGTCAGATTTCAAATTTCGAAATTATACATTTTTGTAACTATAATTTAATTCAAAATTTTGTTAAATATTTTTAAATCTCTTAACTACCGTTGTGTAACTGAGGTATATTTTTTGAATCTAATTAATATGACAAACATTCTAATTGCTTAATTTTTTTAGATCAGTGTATCGAAAATACGGAAGATTATTAAAGAAGGATTGAAAAATAATGAGAAAGTCGCAGATAAAGGATGTAAAACTGATACATTTGAGAAGTTTATTTTAAAAAAAGACTTACAGCGACAGATTTGGATGTACCATGCTAAAACTGAACATTTTACTTTAGACAAACTTTTGACTGATGCTAAACAAAATTTTGATTTTAAAGGGGGACGTACGACACTATACAAACTTATAAAATTAATGGGATACAAATTTAAAAAAGTAAATGGACGACATATTTTATGTGAACAACGACACGTTAAAATTAGAAAGATCGCTTTCATTCGGAAATATAAACAACTAAAAAGTCTTGCTGAGAGAGTTAGATTCGTGTACCTAGATGAAACATGGATCTATCAAAATGGTAGTTCAGTGCGTCAGTGAGTGCACGATTCTGACCTAAAAAGTAATCCAGCTCGTGTAAAATCCGAAGGAAAGCGATTTACTATTTTACACGCAGGGACTGATACTGTATTTTTGGAAGGATGTGACTTGTTACTAGACTCTTCGAATACAGACCTTGACTATCACAAAAGTATGAATGGTGACCTTTTTAAAAACTGGGTTGTTAATCAACTCATTCCTGCTCTATCAGTATTTCAAGAAAAATGTGTGGTGGTCATGGACAACGCGCCATACCATTCAGTTCAAATTAACAAACCACCCTCTTTTTCAGCGAAAAAAGCAATGATGCAGGAATGGTTGATTAACAATAACATTAGGTTTGACACAAAAATGACAAAGAAACAACTGTACTCTATAATCTTACCTTATAAAACTGACGAAAAGACATATGTAGTGGATGAAATTTTAAAACAACGAGGACATGAAGTACTTCGACTACCACCATACCATTGTCACTACAATCCAATAGAACTAGCATGGGGGTTTACTAAGACATATTATAACAAACATATTACATCTACTTATCTTGACCAGGAAAGAGTTAAAAAAACTTGGACAGAAGCATTGACTAAATGTACACCAGACATGTGGCAAAATTTTTGTAGACATACAGACGAACTTATTTTGGCAGATTGGACTACTTACATGGGAAACTGCTCACATGACAATATTCCTCCTTTAATTATTTCATTGGAGGAATCAGATTCTGCCGATTCCGATTTTGGATTTGATAGTGACTCTGATTCTTCCAGTGAAATAATGGAAGAGGATTGATCATACAAATACACCGACAACATTTACATGTTACATCTAAATCTGCATCTGTATTTGTTTTTATTTGCTTTTATGTAATTTATTAAAATATTTTTTTCATTGTATCGGTTTGAAATGTCTAACAAATCTTAATTTTTCTGAAAAATTTCTGTTATAAAGAACATTATTAAAACATCAGCATATTTAAGTCAAATGCGACACCACCTGGGGCGGACCAGGAAAATCAAATTTTTACTGGAGTATAGTTTCCTCAATTAACCCATTGGATGTGAAATTTTATTATCCTACAGCCACTAATACAATAATGTTACACTACGATGCCATTTGGATGTAAAATAGAAGACTTTAAAAAAGATGGATACCTATAGACTTTGAGTACTGTTAAACTCAAAACTGCTTGAATAATTTAAAAGTTTTATTATACATTTGTAAAAAGGATCTTTTACTATTGCTTGAGTAATTTAAAAGTTGTATTAAACGTTTTTATTAATATATGTATATGTGCTACATTTTGAATTTTACTTATATTATTTATTTGTAATAAAATGTAAATATAAAAGTATATTTTTCTACAAGCATGCGTAAAACAACACTTTTCCGCACGCATTTTAATTCAGAAAATATCTCTTTCTCTTTTTTTATTAAATGAATATGTCCTTCAATAACCTTTTGGAAAATTATTGTATTATTACTTTTATGTTGTTGTACCTACTACATACAAATAGTAAAAAAAAGATTATTTTGCATAAAAATAGAGATTTTTAAAATGTTTGTTCTTAAAAAAATCATAATTTATTAAAACACCTCTGTAAACGTTACTCAAAGCAACAACAAACTTTAATTGTCACAAATTAAAATTTTGTTACATTGTTAGGAGTTGAAAATAAAATTTAAAAATTGAATAAAGTTTTTTTTTTATGCTTTTAGAAAAAATATTGATCCTAACTCTTGCGGGAAAGTATAACTTTCCGCACGTGATAGGATAATAACTATTTTCGTTCTAGATCAATAATATAATATGATAATTGACTATAAACAGGGATCTGTTCTGTGCAAAGGAATGTGTTATTTTGAATATCAGTCAAAATTCATGTGAATTTAAATAGACCATTCTTGGATATTAATAGTACCTACTTGCAGCGAAAACTGACGTATCTACTTTAGTACCTATTCAATTTAATATTAAATACATTGACTTATTTTCGGCAAATTTTAAATTTGGTTTGCAGATTTAATTACTTAAGATATTTGTAACGAATACACATATTTTTATTGAAGACGTGACAACATCGTATTTACAATTAATAAGACCACAGAACAATATGAACAGACGTGTATTATACTGGGCGAATTTCATGTAACTAACAGAGCCTACTGAGATGGAAATAAAAAGTGAATGGCTTATATATATGATCGTATAACCCCAATGTTAAAATTTTAACCGTTTACTGAAACTCGTGGATATAATTCATATATTAATCATTTGTAACTCTTGAACGGAAGATCACAAGGTCATGGGCTATGTTTGAATTCCGGATCCTTCTAAACACGTCTGACCGCGCAGGTCTCTGCGCATTGAAATAAAAACCCAAATTCACCTCATTTCTGCGCGAGAAATTCAAATTTCCATGCATTGTTGCCCGATTAATTGTATATCTGTAATAATCGGAAACCTGTAAAAATACTGAAATACCATAAAACATGTTGTTCTAGTAAGTTATAGTAAAGCATAAAAACTTACGGATTTTCTTGTTCTGTCCATGACTCTAAATTGACGTGTTAGGTAGAATGTTTTGTAAACAAACATGTTGGTTAGAATTTCTGTATTCTGAGAAAGTATGTTGAAAACTTTTAAAAATATTCTGATTTTAGTGTTAAAGTTTTGTTTGTTCTCTTTGTTTAATTAATATCATGTTAGATAGAAAACGAATATACATACACAAAATTTGTGATCACAATCAAAGATTTTGATTGTTTGTTGATCGTTTTATTTATTGGATAAAATTAAATAAAATAAATTACGAATTAATCATGAAATTTAAAAGCTATTTTTAAAATTATAGTCAGATATTTAAAACTATTTTTTGGATCAATAATGGTCAGCCATGTCGTAGGTAAAGTGTAATATTTAAAAACTGTTTATAGTCTTAAAAAAAAAGCAATATTATAATAAAATTAATTAAATTAAAATCAGCGATTTATCAATGTGGCTATTTGAAAAAAATAATGAGTATATTCTTGAGAGTAAAGGACTCATTACAATAGCCTAAAAAATAGATTTTTTTGTTTACTTATAAATGAATACGAATATCGGAAATTATAATGAACTCAAAAGTGATCTGTTGTAATAGTAATCTAACTTTAATTTATTAATCTATTTACAACGCCTGTTATAGTAACTGAAATTTAATAATTACAGTTTCCAAAAATAAAAAACAAAATGAATGTAACAATGTTTAATTTACAAAATAAATAAAAGTTAAAAATATTAAAAATATAACGTTTTATTTTTACCATATTTTGTAAAACTATTTTTTTTCTGAATAAACGTATTAAAAAGTCATAAAATAAATCTTTTTTGTACATATTAGGTATACAAGACATTTCACAATTCATCAAAGATTTGTTAAACTTGATACATTGAAATTAAAACTATTCCAGTCTACAATTCTTATTCCATAAAATATGTTTTTCCAAAATAACTAATATAACAAATTTCGAACACCATCTGACATATCGAAAATTCATGATTTTTAAATATGGTTCGAAAAAGGTATATGCGTTTAAAATAAATTGAACGCGGGTGATTTAAACCCTACTGGCTAAAATATTGTATCAGGTATTTTATCTTATAAAAATACAAAATATTTTCAGTTTTTTTACTATATTTACAATCATATCTACCTAATGTGTTTCAGTTGGTGAAGTATAAATAAATGAAACTATCTTCGAAAATTCTATTAATGTGCTAATCACTTACTCTTATTTAATCCTATCCACGTAAAGTATCTAAAATGTTTATAATGAGATATCATAGATTTACTTGAAATTTTGAAACCCAAATGTATTGTATTGTCAACTAACTTAGACCGAGGCCACAAGGATCTGAGGGAATAACAAAGGGGTTATTTTTATCAAGTTGTTTTACCCGTTTAGCTATGAGACAACAAATACACGATTTTATATTATATATTTAAATTTATTATACATAATTTATATTTAATTTATATAATATATATAATAAATTATTAATAAATTATATAATAAATTTATATTAAATAACGTTAGCGCAACATTTAAATCATTTAAATGTTAGCGCCCTTGGTAGGGCACAATAAGTGTCAAAACTATCACTATCCGCATCCGGTAGAAAGAGAAATTTGATGTGATATTAAAATATGTACGAATGATCTATGCCACAATAATAACATTGTTCTTCCTTCTATATGATCTATATTTTACTGAATATTTCATCGATTCTAATATTTTATGGCCATCACAACAAATATACCTATATAAAATAAAGCAATTTTTTTAAAACATGCAAAGAGAATAAAAACTGGTATGTAGTAGGTAATAGTGCTCGTTTAAAACATTCGCAAGTTGTCCAAGTCCACTGTAAATTTGAATGCGAGATTTGACAACAGCGCTCGAAATAGTACATACATTTTGAATTCACGTGGTCATGCGCATAACACTAGGATCCCAAAATCAAATCTTACCAGGTCATGAAATTCGGTATATAAAATCCTCATATCAGATAGAAAAACAATATTGATTTTAGTTCAGATCGTATGATTCAAACTTATCGTTTTCCGGTTATTCAACGTCATATGTTTGGATTTTTGTATTGGATGTATAACCTTCTACTTTCAAACAGTCATAACTATAAAAAACGAATCTCTCTTTATTTTATAAGCTTCATTATGACAGTTTTCCCGATAAAATCTAAATTTTTTGAGTTATTCCCAAAAAACATGTTTGTTTACCTTTTAATTTGTGAACTTTCAGTTAACAATAAATCCAAAAGTATTGACTTTTCGAAAAAAACTCTTAAGTGGAGGGTATATTGAGCTTACTTACAAATTTTCATTCAAATCAATGCATAAAAAAATTGCAAGGTTTCCTACTAATTTTACAGTCATATCTTGGGCTATATAATTTTTAATAAAAATAAATAGAAAATTTAAGTAAGTATGTTATTTTAACTGCTGCTCTCGGCCGAAAACACTAATAAGATTAAAACGACCCTTGAAACCTTCGGCACAGAGTACGTTCACGTTCCCTTTAAGTACCTCCACTTATCCCGACCCAAAGTACCTCCGCCGTTGTGATAAATTAACCAAATAGAATAATTATCATTTACTTTTAGGTTATAATTTATAATAACAAATTATTCAAGTAAATTTAACTTGAGACAACTTTATTGTAATACCGACTACCCTAATATAAACCAATAAACCAACGTCATTGATAATGATTTAATTTTAATTAATTTAGTTAGATGTAATTATCATTAAACTCAAGAGCAATACAAACAAAGAAAATTATGTTTTATACTAACCACATGAACATAGAAATCAATAATCATTTGATAGTAAGACGTAATTTCTAACTATTATAGACAGTCACAATATTTATAAAAATAAGTATAGGGATAGGTGGTGCTGCACCCTTTTTAACATAGAAAGGTGTTAGCTTAAACAAAAATTGACTTACTGTTCATTGAGGACCGGTGCAATCTTAAGAATATTATCTAGAAACTTATTATCACAACACCATATCGAAGGCTTTTGAGGTTGACTGTTTACATTTAAAATTCGGAAAAGAATACATAAGATGACAGCTACCGCAGCTAATAATACTGTCGACATAGTTGTCACGGCACAACCGATTACTATAACTATCAGCACACCAGTGTTACTAATAATACTAATATCGTAAACCGATTTAAATGCATCGGCACAAATTTTTTGCTAATCTATTAGCTCAGATAATAAATTTATAACCACTTCAAAGCTATTCGTCAAACATGCAAAAAACGAACTGTCAACTTCGATGTAATTCGGAATTCGGATCTCGGCGATAGTAAAACTCTTTACGCTGTTGCCAAAAGGTTGTAAAAATAATAAAAAATGCACGAACAAAAATTATACATTTATTTAATTAGTCGTAACTTTCTAAATGTTAAATTAATGTTTTATGTGTTTTCGGGTAGTAAAATTTATAATTAAGTACGTAATTTTTTGTTTTCAGTTTCATTCCTTTCTATTTCCTGGTAATTAAAGTTATAGGTTTGGAAATTATCTTATGTGATTAATAAAAACTATATTCTAATGGATTCTGATAGATTTCCGTATAGGCCAAACAAAAAATTGCGATGTAGCTCGGAAAGCTAAGATCAAGTCCCACGAATTATTTCTATAAAATCCATCAGAAGAAACAAAACAGGATGATATAAACGCTAGAAACAGATACAACACCACTATTTCCAATTGCAAGCCTCTTTGACGCTCGAATGAGAGAGAAGATAATGGAAGCCGTCTTTTTGGTCTATCGCTAAACATATCAATAATAATTTTACAAATAGTTCGTTCCCTCCACTCACAGCAGATGACGGCTTAATAGTTACGTCATCAACAGAAAAGGCAGAACTTTTTGCCAAAATATTCTCTTCGAACTCGACACTTAACTCACCGGACATCATGGAACCTTCTATTCCACGGGTTCCCCACACAATGAAAATTATCATATTTAGGGTTAAGCGTGAGCAGAAAGTCCTTGCTACTCTAAATACCTACAAAGCAAGCGGACTTGATGAAATACCTGCTTTACTCTTAAAAGCTTGTGCTTCTGAACTAGTGCCATTTTTCACTAAGCTATTTCAACTATCATATATGATACTGGTATTTTTCCAGAATCCTGAAAACTGCTCGAATACAACCAGTCCCCAAGAAAGGCTGTAAAACCCTGCCTTCTAACTACATACCCATAGATCTTTTATTTGTTATAAACAAAACTATGGAGAAATACGAAATCCCGAGCTACCTTAAGACACACAAAATAAGTGATAGGCAATATTGTTTTCGCCAACACAGGGCAACAGCCGATCTGCTAGCTGCTCATGTCTGGAGTGATACCATCCACCGCTATAGGGAAACTTAAATAGTATCACTAGACATCTCAAAATCACTTGATTAAGTGTGGCATGCAGCTTTTTTGAACAAACTGTGTTCATACGGACTCACGCCAAACATTTGTAGATGGATATCCAACTTTTTCCAACAGGCACATCCAAGTTGCCGTAAATAGACATTCCTCCCACCTCTACAAGATCAACGCTAGAGTTCCCCAAGAATCCTACTTTATTTACTGTAGCAAAGCGCACAACCGTCCCATATCTCTAGATATTCTGGAAGAGGACAGAAGATACACAACGGCTTCTTTCAATCAAGATTTGAGAATTGTTGACGAGTGGGGAAGAAAGAATCTTTTTAATTTCAATGCTTCCAAGACAAAGACATGTTGCCTATCCAACAAGAGGCAAATATACGACTCATCCATCGACAATGTACGATCAGACACTAGTAGCAAGCGAATGAAAGGATAGGTACCTTTATGTGGTCACAAATATTTTCGCTCGAATGTATATTATCGAATTTTAGATACTTTAAACGTACAATTGACCATACATAAACGTAGGTACTTACCAAAATCTCTACGAAAATTTTAATTTTTTTGCAAATAAATTAGTTAAGAAGTATCCTGATGATTTGGATGAAATATTAGGGAATAAATGATGAATGTACTCATTTAGGATATCAACTCAAAGATTGCCTAGCGAATACAGAAGATGGTACATTCCGGACAAGAAATATGCAGTGAATTGTATTCGCAAAATCTTCGAGAATTTTATCCAAATGTAGACATTGCTCAATGTATGTTTTTGAGTATTCCTGCTAAGACTTCTTTAGGAGAGAGATCTTTTTCCTCCTTGAAAAAGTAAAATTTTATTTATGCGCAAGTATAGGCCCAGATAGACTTAATGCAAAGAACTGGAAAAGGTTTCAATTTTTTTTTTTTGGAAGAGTTTAATAAATATTTCTTTCCATTGTTTATTACTTCTGTTTTAATAAAAAGAGTATATTATTTGAAAAATAATTGTGAATCAAAATGTATGGAATATAGTTGATTAAAAAGGGCAGCGCATCAGACCGGGGCGGCAGTAATCCTAAATTCTAAATGAGAAAAACTTCCAATTTCCAATTTCCAATCTCTAATTGGAAAGAATACCTATACTTTATGTGTAAAACTCAAATAATTTTTTATAAATAATTTAATGAAAAATATTTCAAGAATTTATTCAAAACTTATTTTTCTTTTTGTTGTAATATAATCATAATCAAGTATATTTACCAAAAAAAATTAATGCATAAATCAAGTAGTAAATATAATTTTTTTTTTTTCTCTAGTGTAAATGTAAATCTATTGATATTATACTTGACAACATTGTAAGGTGTTCAAATTTAATGAAATAATCGATTTGACTTATAGGCAACTCATTTAACAGAGTTGTATGTTCCGTTGCCTACATGACAGGTATGGAGGGTAGAGGTAAGGAGAACTATCTTAAATGGAAAATGATTAAAAATGTGTCCACTTTTTAGAGGAACATAACACTTCTCAAACTTGCCACTACAATGGCGCTAAAGTAGATGTAGGGTACAGAATGAATGTAGCAGTTTTTGACAAATTGATTGAAATGTCGTATGATTTCGTAATATAAGTCACAAATTATATAAGTGCTATAAAAAAACGTGGTCAGCGAATTCAGTTTAGTGTATTTTAAATTCGTTTTATACTTTATGATTATCTTATGATTATTTTAAAAATGGTGTCATAATAAAGCGGAAATGTGTCTTTCCTTGTTTATTTATCTATCCTACTCTAAGAAATTATAGCGCTTTTTTTAAAATTTACCCTACTACGATCGTAGCGCCACCCTTATTTACCACATTTTGACGGACACATTCAATACACGGAGACAGTTCTCCTTACCTCTACCCTCCATAATGACAGGATTGTTTCTTTCTAATCTATTATTAACATCTTGACAGCTGAAACAATTTGAAATTCTGGTTATACATCATTCCACGTTTAAAAATATCTAGTAGGTTGTTTTTTATTTATTCATGTTGGTATTGGTTTTTGATGTTGATGTTTGAAAGTTACTACGTCACTAGAAATCACAAATAGCATAAATATACTTGTTAGTTATATTTAAAAAAATTCAATATGCCAAAAAAAAAGAATTGCGTAAACCCAAAAAATGTATACAGAGATGCTACTACATGTTTAGAAAAGACCAGAAAATTTTAGAAGATGGATATTCTCAAACGATCTTTGAGGTAAGTACTAACTGTTTTCTATACAAGATTATTTCAATGTTTTCATTAGTAAGTCGTTTCAAACATTTTTTATTGCGTTAATAGTTGTATATGAAGTTAATTGTAACATAAAATACACTTTTACACTTTTTTACATTTAACCCGAACTACTACTATCGGATCCTAGACACTCAATCACATAGTATTTCTGAAAAATACTACGAAAATTGTAAAGTGGGGATTACGCGCCTTTGGGCATTCTCTAGTTAATCAGTTATCTTTGTTACTATGTAGTGAACTCTTGTCTGAATTTTGTTAAGTATCATCAAGTAATACCATATTTGGGTCCCTACGACCCGATAGTAGTTTATGTGTTTGCTTTTATAAAGTCAGTTATATAGGTAAGTACGAATCAAGTGTTGTTTAGTGACACAACGTATTTCTAATCGGGAGCTAACAAACATATTTGAAAATGAAGATTTTTGGGTAGAAATGGAATAGAATGTAAATGTTCAGCCAGAAGCCATACCAAAGGACGAAAAAAGCAATACCGGTTGTCAAATATTAAATTGCGGCGATGAAAGTGATAACGAAGAAGAATCGTAATTTTGGCTCCGAACTTGGGGTTGATTCAAATGAAAATGAAAACAACGATTGTTCATCTGTTGTAGTGTTCATCTGATAGTAGCACCAGTTCAAACTCTTTGGACCCTTTGCCATCTCAAAAGGCCTGGTACGGAAAGAATAAACGCAGATGGTCAAAAGAAGCACCTGTTAGTAGAAAAACATTATCGCACAATATTGTAACGGTTTTACCAGGTTTAAAAGGTTCATTTCGCCAAAATATTCCGAAAACTGAATTGGAAGTGTAGGAATTATTATTCACCGATAATATGATTAACATTCTGGTTAAAAACACTAATGTGAAGACAGATGAAATTAAATTTTTGCCCACGTTTATACAAAATACCGATGATGTCGAAATGAGAGCCTTTAGAGGACTGTTATATATGCAAGGAGTGTTTAAATCCAAACATGAAGATTTGAAATCACTATGGGCTACAGATGGTACAGGTCGGCCTTTGTTTCTGCACCATGTCTCTTGCACGGTTTTTATTTTTATTATCTTGTCTTCGTTTTGATGATTGTCGTCTAACTTGACGTGAAATTGTAAAGGAAAATAAATTAGCCGCCATATCTGACTTATTTGAACAGTTTGTCAGTAATTCAAAAGAAAGTTATTCTCCTGGATCCAATGTTACTATAGATGAGATGCTAGTACCTTTTAGGTACCGTTTATATGCATTTCGCATATATGTATATCCCTAACAAACCTGCAAAATATGGAATAAAATTGCAGATATTAGCTAACAGTAAAACCCATTAAATGGTAAATGCCGAGGTTTATACCGGTAAGGATCTGAAACCTGTAAAGAGTAAGTTGCTTGTTCCTACACTTCACAGGTGGTAATACGTTTAATTGAACCCATTGGTAAAAGTAACCGTAATGTCACCGTAGACAACTGGTATTCATCTATTGAGTTATTAAATGAACTAAAAAAAAAACATGGTCTTATCTATGTTGGGACATTGAAGAAAAATACAATTTCAACCTGGTCGACATTCAGCATTATTTGGATTCTCTGGTAATGCTACTCTAGTATCTCGCGTTCCAAAGCAAGGTAAAGCTGTTATTTTAATATCAATAATTATGGATTATGATAGTAAAACCAACAAACCCGAAATAATATTATATTATAATAGTACCAAAGTAGGGGTTGATGCACTTGACGAAAAATGTGCTAATTACTCTACCTCAAGACGAACTTGTAGATAGCCCATGGCAATATTTAATGCCTTATTGAATCTAGCAGTAGTGAACCGTAGAGTTCTCTTTCAGTTTGCTCAAAACGGAAGCGCAATTACAATAGCTAACTTCATAAAAACTCTAGGGCTAGGGAGTCTAGGCCCTAGGGCATGAGTGGCCAACCAATCCGGGGTGTATGAATTGCGAAGTGCGGTCAGATTTTTCTAATCCTCGACCCGAATTGCGAACTACATCTTATCAACTGACCGATCTCTCACCTGAATTGCGAACTGTACATTTTTGAATGGTTTAATCCCTTCGCGGAATTATGAACCCGAGTAGGAACAGGTAGGTATAATAGTTATTTATGTATCAACGTGTAAATAAGAGCCCGAGCCGCAGGCGAGGGCTATTAACACGTAAGGTCCATAAACGCTGTTTACGCCCGAAATACATACAAACTTTTATGCACGACCGATTTAATAATCATTCATAAAAAAAATTGCACTGTCAATTAAAAAAAGTTAACTGTCAATTGACAAAAGTCGTGCATAAAAGTTTGTATGTATTTCGGGCGTAAACAGCGTTTATGGACCTTACGTGTTAATAGTCCTCGCCTGCGGCTCGTGCTCTTATTTACACGTTGCGGTCCATAAATGCCTGTTTTACGCCCTTGATACATAAATAACTATTATCCACGACTCATAAGTAAATTGCGTATTTTTTAACCTATAACTCTGTCAGTAAGTGTCAAATTATTGAGTAGTTGTGTTATAGTTTCGTTTCATTTACTAAACTAGTGGAGTAAGTAAATAGAAACCTGTATTATTATGTTGGTTACCTACAGTTTTCATTAAATTAAACTAACATTTGACATTTCTCAGACAGAACTGTCTGCATAATCGAATATTTTTGACAACTTATGCCAAAATTTAAATTTTATATTTGTTATTTTTAGTTTTATACAAAACCATTTGGTAAGTCGTGGGTAAAGCATAGTACTTCACTCCAGGAACAAATTGCATATTTAGCTCGTTTCTTTAGCCCCTTCGCTCGCAAGCTTGCTCATGGGCCAAAAACACTCGCTGTAATATGCAATTTACTCCACTCGTAAAGTAATATACTAATTTGTTTACAAAGTGCAGAAACCCCACATGCAATTCATGTATATTTAATACTGTTTTGCGTTACAGAAACATAAATTTAACTTATTTGTTAAGAATAAATTTGTTTTTGTCATTAATGTATATATTTTTTAATAATTTAAATTTCTGGTAACATATTTTGCACTTACGGGTTAAAGTACTTATTATTTATTAAAAAAAACTAAACCTACAAATTCAATATCACTCAAAATTTTTTAATTACCAAAGTTTATTTTTAACACTGAAAGTTTATATTTATTTTACTATGTTAAATTTGTCATGGGCCGATTTTATAATCTGAAAATGACAAAAAATCTTAAATTATATAGTCGAGAAAGGTCGTTTCACTTGAATGCACTCTAATTTGCTTCTATGTAAATGCAACATTTACTGTTTTGACTATGTATACATTCTATATATATAACAGCTATTGATGTAAGTTATTCAAATTCTGAGTATGTATGTAATTGTTTTTGACACAGCAACGATATGAAAAATTATTAAGCTATGCTACCATAAAAGCACTCTAAGACCTATAATGGCTTCCCCTCAGTAATTAAATATACTGGATTCAAAAGTTTTAATTGAACAATAAGCAACATAGTAAACGTTCTGAGCGCCTATTTTTGTCAAGTGTGGTTCATTCAATCAGAGCTCACAGGCATAACCATAGCTGCAAAAGAATTAATTAATAGGCACATCACAGACAGGAATGAAAATATTTACACGGACTGCCGACAAATACTGCTGACATTGAATAGACCACGTATCACTTCAAGTTTAGTACTAGAATGTCACCAATCTCTAAGGCTACGGCCACATTAGCGGGATTTCAAGCTGCGTTTCGTTCACGCAGCGTGAATTTCCGTCATTATAAAAATAAAAGGCCACACTAGCAGTTTTTTCACGCGCGTGAAAACCAGCTCATCCCTTCTCACACACGTCGGTTTTCAGTCTTCGCGTCTCGGGAAGCTGAGCGAATTCAATAATGAACTAAAGTAATCTTAACGAAAATCACGCCGCGTGAAATTCAAACCGTGTGTCAATCCAAGACAGCGTGAAAAGACGCTCGAAAATGAAACCAGTTCTATTCGTGAGCGGGAGACCTTGAAGACGCGTCTTTCTGGCGGGAATTCACGCCGTGTTTGGCCGGCCAAACTGACAACAGTATAGCCTATTTTTTGGCGTGTTTTCACTTCAAAACGTAGCGTGAAATCCCGCTAATGTGGCCGTAGCCTAACTGAGGCCAGCTAGAATAACGTGTGCACTTGGAGCTGGATCAAAGGACATGAAAACTCTAAAGGCAACCACAGTGCGGACAATTTAGTAGCAAGGAGGCCTGCAGGCTACAAATATTTAAGCCCTCACCCATCTACCAAGCCAAAAATATCCGCTGTCGTGGACCTTATCAAACAGAACTCTCAACAAAACATTATACAGTGCTGGGATGAAACAACGAACTGTAGACTTGCCAGAGAGCTATTACCTTATCATGGCGAGGAAATAGCAAGAAAATTTAAGGTACTATGCAGAGGTTGCGAACAAGAAGAGGAACATATTGTAACGGGATAACCGTGAAGGGACCTTAATTTGAAAGATTGTTATTGACAGTTGATTTTTAGAAACTTCTAAAAATAACACTGACTAGATTAAATAATGTTTCTAGAAAATTCTAGAAAGTTCCAGAATGTTCATTTGTTTAATTTGTTGTATATATAAGGGGATGTATGGGCAGTTAAAGTCAGTTCAAGTTCAAATATTCACAAGAGTTCATTGTATTGTCAAGTAGTTTAGACGTTATCCAGCAGAGTTCTGTGTATCTTAACAATTTCGTAAATAAATTGTGTTAAAGTCCCCATAAGTGTTTCAAATTGGTGTCAGGTGTGGGGTGAAGATACAAGAATGCCTGGAAAAAAGATAAATGAACTATTGGTGGCTGAGCTCAGAAGAGAGCTCGAAGAATTGGATTTAGAAACTACTGGGAGCAAATCCACCCTGACGTGGTGGAGTTCAATGAACTTGTTCAAAAAGCAATTTCCCGGCTGCAAGAAGAACAAGCTCAACAAATTTCCCGGCTGCAAGAAGAACAAGCTCAACAACTTTCCTGGCTGTAAGAAGAACAAGCTCAACAACTTTCCCGGCAACATGAGGAGCTATCTAGTCAGATGAAGAGCCAGCGCGAAGACATGTCCCAGCTGTCCCAACGAAAGACGAGAGCTCTATGCTGGAGGAGCAGCAAGAAAACGATCCCGTTCTGAGAAAGATTCGGGAGTGGAAGAGAATGGACCGTCGTCCGTTGTGGAGAGAGATATCCTCAACCTCTCCTGCTTTAAAAGCATACTGGTCCCAATGGAACTCTTTAGTTTTGGACGGTGGGCTCGTTAAAAGACTTGTAGAAAATTCCGAGGGCACAGAAACAAGGAAACAAATAGTGGTCCCAAGAAATGCTGTACCGGAAATTTTAAAACAGATGCATAATAATAGTTCTGGAGGACATCTGGGTATCACGAAAACGCTGCAAAAGATCCGAGATACATTTTACTGGGTAAATTGCACTAATGATGTTAAAGATTGGTGTCGTAAATGCACCACATGTGCTGCCAGTAATGGTCCGCACCGAAAACCGAAAGCGGAAATGCAGCAACACCTTGTTGGAAGTCCTTTTGAAAGAATCGCAGTAGATGTATTGGGGCCACTTCCCCAGACCGATGTAGGAAACAAGTACATCTTTGTTGTCATGGACTACTTCACTAAATGGGTTGAAGCCTATGCAGTTCCCAACCAGGAAGCCACCACTTTAGCAGATATTTTAGTTGAAGAATTCGTAAGCCGATTTGGGGTACCACTAGAATTACACTCAGATCAAGGAAGAAATTTTGAGAGCAAGCTGTTTCAAGAAGTTTGCCAAAGATTAGGTATCCACAAAACGAGAACCACAGCGATGCACCCTCAGTCTGATGGAATGGTGGAACGAATGAACCGGACTATAACTAACTATCTGTCAAAAGTGGTGTCAGATTGTCAGAGGGATTGGGATCGACATATTCCACTATTTCTAATGGCAATTCGATCGGCCATCAACGAATCAACTGGCCAAACGCCTGCGAAGGTCCTGTTCGGTAGAGAAATGAGGCTACCATGTGACTTGGTGTTTGGTTGTAAACCTGGTGAAGAAATGGCCCGTGAACAATATGTCGCCGACCTTCAGAATCGAATGGAGAATATACACAACCTGGTGCGTGGAAAACTACAATTATCTAGTGATCGGATGAAGAGGTACTATGACACGCGGACAATGGAAAAGAGTTACCAAGTTGGAGATTTAGTCTGGTTCTATAACCCCCGACGGCGTCGAGGTATTTGTCCCAAATTACAGAAGAACTGGGAAGGTCCTTACACCATCAAAAAGAAGATTAACGATGTCATTTATCGGATCGTGAAAATTCCGAGAGGGAAACCCGTCGTGGTCCATCATGATCGTTTGGCGGCTTACCAGGGAAACCACAGTGGAGATGCGCAGCAACTCCAAGAAGATGGTTTGGCTGGCTCAGGGAGTGTGCGGGATTCCGATGTAGGAAATAACATTCCAGGAGGAATGAATCTAAGGAGGGGGCAGTGTAACGGGATAACCGTGAAGGGACATTAATTTGAAAGATTGTTATTGACAGTTGATTTTTAGAAACTTCTAAAAATAACACTGACTAGATTAAATAATGTTTCTAGAAAATTTTAGAAAGTTCCAGAATGTTCATTTGTTTAATTTGTTGTATATATAAGGGGATGTATGGGCAGTTAAAGTCAGTTCAAGTTCAAATATTCACAAGAGTTCATTGTATTGTCAAGTAGTTTAGACGTTATCCAGCAGAGTTCTGTGTATCTTAACAATTTTGTAAATAAATTGTGTTAAAGTCCCCATAAGTGTTTCAATATTATGTAGGACTGCTCTGTTTTTTTTTGAAATCAGAAGATCCTTGTTGGGCTAGTACACTAGCAGATGTCAGGGGGATCTCCCTCGAGAGCCTCATCATCTATTTGAAATCTCTATGCCTG
This sequence comes from Altica lythri, assembly GCA_964028335.1. Lineage (NCBI taxonomy): Eukaryota > Metazoa > Arthropoda > Insecta > Coleoptera > Chrysomelidae > Altica > Altica lythri. The sequence goes on along the minus strand of OZ034804.1, from coordinate 44,207,837 downwards.
ATGACAGGCCGAGGTGTGGATATCCTTACACACCGGAGGATGCACAATGGGCCATATGTGGCTTCAGTGCTGGCAGAGTACTTGCCCACCCCTTCGCAAATTTCCAAATTTAGATTAAAGTTTCGGTTTTTGCCCTTATCTCACTCTTTCCATACAGAGCGTTAAAAAAGGTGTCATAAAATGAAATGGGTTATAGTGTGTCCCAAAATAAGCAAAAAAGTGTCAATAAACATATGTCCGTAAATTAACGATTACGGAGATATAGAATATTTTGCGTTCAAAACAATTTTTTAATGTGTACAAAAAAATGGTGATATTTATTGACAAACACAGAAACATAGAGTCAAATAAGAGGTTCAAAGTGACATCCCTCCATTTTAACACAGCTACATCTCCGCCACAGAGACTGTCGAACTCTTTCCAAAATACCTTCATTGGCTAGGATTCGTTCCTTGCTCTACTCTTTGCTGCAGTTACTAGAGGTTATTCATAGGAGTGGCGTATATGAAATATTTTAAGTGTCCCCAAAAGAAAAAGTCAAGGCAGTTTAAATCCGGCGATGTTGCAGGCCATGGTACAGGTCCACCCCTTGCTATCCATCTTTTTCCAAAAGATCCGTCTAAATGCTCTCTTACGGCAATTGAAAAAATGGGCCGGAGGACCATCGTGTTGAAACCACATTTGATTTCTTTGTATTAAAGGAGTATCGTCTAAAAGATCACCCAATGTGTTCTACAAAAACTTTTTTATAATTCACGTTCACAAAGTTTCTATTTCGACACTAAAAACAGTATCGAAATAGATTCATTGTAACACTGTTTTTGATAACTTTTTGTTGTACACAATTGGTTGCACTGCACTGATTGTCCACGAACGATGTTCAGGTAGTAAATCAAGAAGTATGTTGTAGTAAATTATTAACTACATTATCAGCGTTATTGCTAAATTCGGAATATTTTATACAAATTTGACAAACATTCAAATTTAAAATCATTAAAACTGACAAGTGTCAAAAGTGTCAAGATTGCCAACATAAAAAAACATTTTTTTTATACTTTTAAAAGTTCATTATAAAAAATAGTATGTAACACTCGAATTACAATGACGGTTTGTAGTACCTACTCGTTCTTTGCGAAACTCACCGCTTCGCGGTTCGTTTCACAAACTGAACTCGTACTACTAAACCTGTCAATGTAACACTTGTATTACAATATACTATTTTTTAACAGCCTGTATATTTGTAATGTTTGTAATATTATGGAAACATCTATATTAAAATAAAATTGATAATTTGGAAAAAATCTGGAAATTATGAAAATTGTTAAGATAAAAAAATACTGAAATGTTTGTTTATGTGAAAATACATTTACTGATTGGAAATCTTATCGTACGATATTTATAGAAAATAAATTATTTTATACAATGAATAATTCATAATTAAATTAAATTAAAAAAAAAACAAGGAATCTTGTAAAAATAAACGTAGAAAATACCATATTAAAAACAAAAAGTTCAAAAAAATTGTGAAAATTGAAATAAAATCATAAAAATTAAACAATATCATATAAATAGGAAAACCATAGAAAATAATTATAAACTGAAAAAACTGTAAAATGTTTAAACAAAATAGCTGTAAAAAATAATATGAAATTAAAGAAAGAAATCGAAGAATCGGAAAAAGTAAAAAATTAGTAAAAGTTGTACAAATATTATTTAATGTGTATTGAGATAAATTCAAATAGGCATAGATCTGAGTAGATAAGAAATACACACATTTCCTTAAAATATAAAAAAAAAACTAGTGTGGCAGTCAGTGGGACTGCCGGCAGAAGTTATACTTCTATGCACGCGCATGGATTCATAAATTTGAATGCGAATGATTTGGCAAACTCATTATATGATATTCGTGGTAAGTGACTCCAAAAACCTCCTAGTACCGTGTGCACACTCTTTTTGTATCGAATTTACATAAAATTCCTGGAGACGAGGTCCGTTTTAAGCACCAGGTGTTTCGAACACCATCGCTATTATTATAATCGTATTTAGCGACTCAAAAAAACCACCGAGTACCAAGTGTGCACTGATTTCGTACAGAATTTACATAAAACCCCAGGAGAACAGGTAAATACCCTAGACACCAAGTGCTGCGGAGACTTTTGGAATCGTGATATTAGTGTTCAGTGACTCCAAAAACCCCGAGTATATAAATTGAACCCATTTTCAGCAATACTTACCTAGTTCTAAGTTTTTTCTCTATTGTCTGAATGAACTTTTCGAATGCAGAAATGCAATTTTCATTTTTACATTATAAAATATAGCGACAAATTTCCTGATACTTTAACGAATCCAATGCAAAAAACGCATTCCGATCCATCTTAAGTTACAAAATTCGGAGGTTTTGGTGCTTTATTTCCTCCACTATTGGTAAAAACTCTGTTTATGTATCCAACAACCTTAAAAGCATGAAGCAAAATATACTTCAACCATGTAACGGTATTTTAAACTACAATACAAAACTCATTACTGAATATTATTATTAATATAAAATGCTAAACTTTATATGTATACTTACGTGACAGAATTATAAAATAATCTGTCAAATAATCATGTGGTCCGTCACTATGATATTCATACATTAGTTCAGACTGTTTTTTGTATATCTATCCCTTTCCAATGTACTGAATGTTTAAACGGTATTCAAAGGACTTATAGATATGACTAATAACATGTGGTATATATTTTATCTTTGTTTTTACCGACCAATATACCTTATAAGTGTTTCTGTCTCTCTCTTACTCACACCATTACATATGTAATAATTTTTGCCATTTAACTCTACACAATCTTTTTTTACATGGTGTACGAATAGAAGTATAACTTCAATAAAAAAGGAAAAGAAATATTTCTCGTCTTTCGTATTGTTTCGTTCACGTCCCGGCGAAATAGCGATATTTTTGAAAGAAAAATCAAGAAGGCGCTCTTTTTCGCGAAGAAACCTGGTTTCTTTCGATCCCTCGAGAGCAAAAATTTTTTTTACTTTTTAAATTTTATTTGCAATGATATAATTAACTATTACGTTGTAATTAATATTTTATGCATTTTGTATATATTTTTAAAAATTTAGAGAAATATAAAGTTGAGGTAAAATAAATATTAAAAATGCGGGTGTGATAGAATGATAAAATTGTCCTGATGAATCCTGCAATCCCTCGCGAAACGTCGGCTTTATTACATTGAATTAATAGTTCATTCATTGATCCATGTCCTATCAAATTACATTTTAATTTTCTTTAACCATTTTTTAAATATTTCGTGTTTTTTAGGTTATTGTATACGACAAATCTTAGAAGAAGATTTAGTTAATGGTAAAGAAGACACACAATTCTAAAAACGAATATTTTACTTTTGATAAATTTTTGACTGAAGCGAAAAAAATTGGGATCTTAAGTGTGACCGTACTACTTTATACAGTGAACTTTTTACTTTTTATAAAGTGAAGGATCGACAAATTTTAAGTGAGCAACGACATGATAAAATTGGCAAAATCACGTTCTTTCGGAAATTTATGGAAGTAAAAAAGCGCAATAAAGAAATCAGATTCGTGTAATTAAATGAAACGTGGATATACAAAAATGTACTCCAACGCTTCGATGGATAAAGGAATCCGATTTAAAAAGTAATCGATTGCATGTGAACTCCGAAGTAAAGCGATTTACAATTTTACACGCAGGAGAGAATAGTGGGTTTTTTTTGGAGGGATGTGACTGACAATGACTATCACAAAACTATAAACGGTAAAAATTTTAAAAACTGGATTGTTAATCAACTTATTCCTGCTTTATCCAATTTTTCAGAGAAATGTGTAGTGGCCATGGCTAATGCTTTATATCATTCTGTACAATTAAACAGGCCACCTCAATTTTCTGCGAAAAAGGAAATATTCCAGGAATGGTTAAGCAGCAATAACATCAAATTTGCCAAAAAAAAAAAGTTATACACAATGATTCAACCATACAAAAGTAACGATAAGACCATATTTAGTAGATGAAATTTTAAAGCAGCATGGGCTTCGACTATCCCCATACCACCGTCAATATAATCCATGTAGTTGGCATGGAGCTTTACAAAGACGTACCGTTACAAAAATCTTTATATTCGGACAGGGATTGGGTTAAAAAAATTTAGATAGAAACGTTAAGACAATGTACACCAGACATGTGAAAAAAATTTTGTAGCCATAGGTTCAGAAGAAATTATTTTGACGGACTGGATTTCTTACATGGGAAACTGTTCACTTGACAACATTCCACCTTTGATTATTTCACTGGATTAATCTGACTCCGATGACTCTAATATTGGATTCTATAATGAATCTGATATATCCAATGAAATAATGTAGGTGGATTAAAAATACATAACGAACAGATTAGCGTGACAATCGTTTTAACCAAATCTGTAGCTTCAATTTGTAACCTTTATATGTTTTCTAATTTTCTATGTTTTATTTTCTTTTGTATTTGTTTATTTTTCTATCAGTTTGTTTGCTTTTCTGCTGAATCATGGCACTAAAACTATTGGACTTATTTTTAATGGATTTTCATGGATATCTTGGCAGTGGGCTGTGCTGTGTAATCTCAAAGCATATCGGATAAATATTTTTTGAAGTCTGAATATCCGATCGAATTGAGTCCGAGTGCAGGTGCCCCAGAAAGGAATAGCGTATCGCAAATGTGATTCGAACAGTGCAAAGTAGCTCGATCTAGCTATTGATATGTTGAGCTCCCCGGAGACCGATCGTAATGCAAAACATGCCGAACTTAGTTTTTTTTTATTTTCAGGGTAAGACCATCATACCCAGATGATGATTTATTTTTGATGTCGTCGATTGTACTGCATAGCTCTGTTTTCTCCACGGGTGTAAGGAAGAAACTGTGTGAATTCAACCTGGTACCAGAAAGGTACAAAAGTATATCGCGAGAGGGCGCTATGGTACTCACTAAGTTCTTTGCCACATTTACAAAAATCTTTATATTCGGACAGGGATTGGGTTAAAAAAATTTAGATAGAAACGTTAAGACAATGTACACCAGACATGTGATAAAATTTTTGTAGCCATAGGTTCAGAAGAAATGATTTTGATAAACTGGATTTCTTACATGGGAAACTGTTCACTTGACAACATTCCACTTTTGATTATTTTACTGGATAGATCCGACTCCGATGACTCTAATATTGGATTCTATAATGAATCTGATATATTCAATGAAATAATGTAGGTGGATTAAAAATACATAACGAACAGATTAACGTGACAATTGTTTTATCCAAATCTGTAGCTTCAATTTTTAATCTTTATATGTTTTCTAATTTTCTATGTTTTATTTTCTTTTGTATTTGTTTATTTTTCTATCAGTTTATTTGCTTTTCTGCTGAATCATGGCACCAAAACTATTGGACTTATTTGTAATGGATTTTCATGGATATCTTGGCAGTGGGCTCTGCTGTGTAATCTCAAAGCATATCGGATAAATCTTTTTTGAAGTCTGAATATACGATCGAATTGAGTCCGAATGCAGGTGCCCCAGAAAGGAAGAGTGTATCGCAAATGTGATTCGAACAGTGCAAAGTAGCTCGATCTAGCTATTGATATTGTAACGGGATAACCGTAAAGGAAGGGACCTTAATTTGAAAGATTGTTGTTGACAGTTGATCTTTAGAAGTTTGTAAAAAAAATCAACTGACCATTTTAAATAATGTTTCTAGAAAATTCTAGAAACTTCTAAACACACTAACTAGATTAAATAATGTTGTATATAAGGGGATGCACGGACAGTTAACGTCAGTTCGAGTCAAGTGTTCAGAAGAGTTCATTGTATTGTCAAGTAGTTAGACGTTATCCAGCAGAGTTCAGTGTATCTTAACAATTTTGTAAATAAATTGTGTAAAAAGCCCCCATACGTGTTTCAAATTGGTGTCAGGTGTGGGGTGAAGATACAAGAATGCCTGGAAAAAAGATAAATGAACTATTGGTGGCTGAGCTCAGAAAAGAGCTCGAAGAATTGGAGTTGGAATCTACTGGGACCAAATCCGTATTGTTGAGTAGGCTCCGTGAATACTACCTAAATAATAATATAGACCCTGAAACTGTGGAGTTCGAAGATCCGATTCAAAAAGCCATTTTTGAACAATCGCAACAACTTTCCCAGTTATCCAGTCAGATGAAGAGTCAGCAAGAAGAGATTTCCAGTCAGATGAAGAGCCAGCGCGAAGATATGTCCCAGCTGAAAGAGGAGCTATCAGGACGAATGACGAGCCAACATGAGGAGCTATCCAGTCAGATGAAGAGCCAGCGCGAAGATATGTCCCAGCTGAAAGAGGAGCTATCAGGACGAATGACGAGCCAGCAAGAGGAGCTATCCAGTCAGATGAGAAGCCAGCTTGAAGATATGTCCCAGCTATCACAACGGATGTCTACCCTACCAGAAGAGTTATCCAGTTCCTTCTCCCAGCAAATATCGCATTTGCGCTCCGAAATGTACAACTTGCGAGACGAGCAAAACCAGCAAGTGGCCAACTTGAATCAGCAAGTGGACAACATGAATCAGCAAGCTGCCAACTTCAGAGACGAGATCAACCAGCAAATGCAATCCGAGATAGAAAAACTTAAACGAGAACTGGAAGCTTGTCTACAAAACCAAACCATCCATCACGGCGACGGAGATGCAGGAAGGATGGAAACCTGCCACGCAGACGTCGAACGACAAAGAAGCGAGGAGACGACCCATGTACGAACGACGATGAAACCCCCGACCTTCGACGGGAAGACTTCCTGGCCAAATTACCTGAAACAATTCGACGCAGCGGCCAGAGCTAATGGATGGTCATCCCAGGAGAAGGCATTTTCCCTAACCGTAGCTCTGCGAGGCGAAGCTTTAGACGTCTTGCAATCATTGACACCGGATGAAGCTGACAACTTCGAGTTATTGGTGAATCGTCTAGAGATGCGTTATGGTCAAACTCATCTACAGCCGGTGTACCGAATGCAGTTAAAGAGCCGAAAACAGAAAAATGGAGAAACTATCCAGGAATTTGAAGCGGATGTAGCAAGAATGGTTCGACTTGCGTATTCAAATGCAGCGGAGGATTTCCTGGAGTGCCTAGCAGTCCAAACCTTCACCGATGGTCTTCGAGATGTCGAGTTGCAGCGCGCTGTACGGTTGGCGCGGCCGAAGACCCTTGTGGACGCCTTGACCATTGCCCTGGAGTTTGAGGCAGTGACGGAGGCCTCACGTGGAGTTGCTCGACTAAGGGAAATCACCGGTAACTACGACCATGCCGTTCATTCCGTTAGCGACGTTGAAGAGGTAGTAGAGAGATTAATGAAGTTATCTCCAAAAAGAAGGCGCCCAGTGAGATGCTGGAACTGCGGAGAACTAGGCCATATAAGAAATACTTGCCCCCAAAAAGAAAAATCTTCTGCTGAAGTACCCCAGCAGCAGGAAAACTAGAACGGGTCGACTCCTGGAGGGCGAAATCGACCCCAAACATTCCCGAAGCCCCTCACACCATTAAATTGGCAACTCTGCGACATCACGTGGACAGCTTATATGTAGATGGCCTCATTGATGGGAAGAACTTTAGCATGCTGGTAGACACTGGAGCTACGAAAACTATCGTTCGACCATCCATCATTGTGCAAAAGAAGATGTCGCCTACCAGTTGGAGACTGCGTACCGCTACCGGAGATTCTGCTAGAGTCTACGGTGAGATACAGGTGACGCTACAGTTTGGTTCAACCTCTCTTGTTCACTCAGTGCTGGTGGCTGACGTTGACGAAGATGTTGTTCTGGGCATGGATGTTATGCTCCACTGTGGTTTTGATTTGGATCTTCGCCAACGTATCCTTCGTACTGGTAATGAAGAAATATTCCTGCACCGAAAACAAGTTGACAATGCCTCGATTAAGCTAATCGATGATATCGAACTTCCGGCAAGCTGCGAATGTGTCGTCACAGCGCGGTTGGATGGACTGGAGCCAGATGGTGCCCCAGCCATGATAGAGCCGAAGAACCATGACCATGAATTGGGAAAAGGACTCCTTGTAGGTAAGACTCTTGTTAGATCCGCCAAAGAGGTACCCATCCGAGTTATCAACTTGAACGATCATCCAGTTCTTCTCCGAAAGGACACGGAAATGGGAAGTTTAGAACCAGTAATGGCCATAATTCACAAGATAAATGTTACGGAAACAGATGAGACCAACGAAATTGAACAATTAATGACAAACTTAGACCCCTCTTTGTCAAAATTAGAAAAGAAACAGGTAAGAGATCTACTTTACCGTTATAAACCTGTATTTGGTTCTAAAAGTAAACTGGGAAGAACTGATGTTGTACAACATAGAATTGACACTGGTGATGCACGTCCGATTCGACAGGTACCCCGAAGGATGCCTCAAGTTAAAAAGGAAGAAGCAGACAGAGCCCTTAAAGAAATGATTCAAAATGGCATAGTCGAACCATCCAGTAGTCCGTGGGCTTCTCCTGTGGTATTAGTGAGAAAGAAAGACCGATCCATGCGGTTTTGTGTCGACTATCGAAAGCTAAATGATGTCACTAAGAAGGACAGTTATCCTCTGCCAAGGATTGATGATGCCCTCGACGCTTTGGCGGGTTCTACTCTGTTTTCTACCTTGGACCTTAAAAGCGGATACTGGCAAGTTAAAATGAATCCTGCAGACAAAGAAAAGACTGCCTTTACCAGTGGATTAGGGTTATGGCAATTCGCGGTGCTTCCATTTGGCCTCTGTAATGCTCCTGCGACGTTTGAACGACTAATGGAGAACATCCTGCGGGGTTTGTCATGGGAAACTTGTCTAGTTTATCTAGACGACATCATCATAATGGGTAAGACCTTTAAGGAACATTTATCTAACCTGGAAGAAGTTTTTAAAAGATTACAGAACGCTAATCTAACATTGAATGTTAAGAAATGCCACTTGTTCCAGAGACAGGTCAACTATTTAGGACATAACGTAAGCAAGGATGGCGTTGCTGTTGACCCCGCTAAGATACAAGCCGTTCAGGAATGGCCAATCCCTATCGACAAACATCAGCTCCGGAGTTTCTTGGGTCTTTGTTCCTATTACCGACGATATGTCAAGAATTTTGGAGACATCGCCAAACCCTTGACACGTTTGACAGAACAAGATAAGTCCTTCTGTTGGGATCAGGAATGTCAAGAGGCGTTTGAAATATTGAAGAAACAGCTTACGTCAGCACCTGTTCTTGCTTATCCACTTCCTGATGGTAAGCTTATTCTGGACACCGACGCCAGCAATGTGGGAATTGGAGCCGTCTTGTCACAGCTACAAGATGGTAAGGAAAGAGTGGTTGGTTACTTCAGCAAAACTTTATCGAAAGCTGAAAAGAACTACTGTGTAACTCGAAGGGAACTGTTAGCAGTTGTAAAATCCGTCGAACACTTTTATAAATATCTGTATGGCAGAAAATTCCTGATCAGAACAGACCATGCTAGTTTAAAGTGGTTACTAAGCTTTAGGAACCCAGAAGGACAGATAGCAAGATGGCTCGAAAAACTGCAGGAATATGATGTTGAAATCGAGCACAGACCTGGAACAAGACATCGTAATGCTGATGCACTTTCCAGAAGACCATGTCGACCTGATTGCCCCCATTGTACCCGTATGGAGCAGAACGAGGAAAAACTTGCCTTAGTTAAGGTTGTGCCAGAAGACGAGAGCTCTATGCTGGAGGAGCAACAAGAAAACGATCCCGTTCTGAGAAAGATTAGGGAGTGGAAGAGAATGGACCGTCGTCCGTTGTGGAGAGAGATATCCTCATCCTCTCCTGCTTTAAAAGCATACTGGTCCCAATGGAACTCTTTAATTTTGGACGGAGGGCTCGTTAAAAGACTTGTAGAAAATTCCGAGGGCACAGAAACAAGGAAACAAATAGTGGTCCCAAGAAATGCTGTACCAGAAATTTTAAAACAGCTGCATAATGATAGTTCTGGAGGACATCTCGGTATCACAAAAACGCTGCAAAAGATCCGAGATAGATTTTACTGGGTAAATTGCACTAATGATGTTAAAGATTGGTGTCGTAAATGCACTACATGTGCTGCCAGTAACGGTCCGCACCGAAAACCGAAGGCGGAAATGCAGCAATACCTGGTTGGAAGTCCTTTTGAAAGAATCGCAGTAGATGTATTGGGGCCACTTCCACAGACCGATGTAGGAAACAAGTACATCTTTGTTGTAATGGACTACTTCACTAAATGGGTTGAAGCATATGCAGTTCCCAATCAGGAAGCCACCACTTTAGCAGATATATTGGTTGAAGAATTCGTAAGCCGATTTGGGGTACCATTAGAATTACATTCAGACCAAGGAAGAAATTTTGAGAGCAAGCTGTTTCAAGAAGTTTGCCAAAGATTAGGCATCCACAAAACGAGAACCACAGCGATGCACCCTCAGTCTGATGGAATGGTGGAACGAATGAACCGGACTATAACCAACTATCTGTCAAAAGTGGTGTCAGATTGTCAGAGGGATTGGGATCGACATATTCCACTATTTCTAATGGCAATTCGATCGGCCATCAACGAATCAACTGGCCAAACGCCTGCGAAGGTCCTGTTCGGTAGAGAAATGAGGCTACCATGTGACTTGGTGTTTGGTTGTAAACCTAGTGAAGAAATGGCACGTGAACAATATGTCGCCGACCTTCAGAATCGAATGGAGAATATACACAACCTGGTGCGTGGAAAACTACAATTATCTAGTGATCGGATGAAGAGGTACTATGACACACGGACAATGGAAAAGAGTTACCAAGTTGGAGATTTAGTCTGGCTCTATAACCCCCGACGGCGTCGAGGTATTTGTCCCAAATTACAAAAGAACTGGGAAGGTCCTTACACCATCAAGAAGAAGATTAACGATGTCATTTATCGGATCGTGAAAATTCCCAGAGGGAAATCCGTCGTGGTCCATCACGATCGTTTGGCGCCTTACCAGGGAAACCACAGTGGAGATGTGCAGCAACTCCAAGAAGATGGTTTGGCTGGCTCAGGGAGTGTGCGGGATTCCGATGTAGGAAATAACATTCCAGGAGGAATGAATCTAAGGAGGGGGCAGTGCAACGGGATAACCGTAAAGGAAGGGACCTTAATTTGAAAGATTGTTGTTGACAGTTGATTTTTAGAAGTTTGTAAAAAAAATCAACTGACCATTTTAAATAATGTTTCTAGAAAATTCTAAAAACTTCTAAACACACTAACTAGATTAAATAATGTTGTATATAAGGGGATGCACGGACAGTTAACGTCAGTTCGAGTCAAGTGTTCAGAAGAGTTCATTGTATTGTCAAGTAGTTAGACGTTATCCAGCAGAGTTCAGTGTATCTTAACAATTTTGTAAATAAATTGTGTAAAAAGCCCCCATACGTGTTTCAATATGTTGAGCTCCCCGGAGACCGATCGTAATGCAAAACATGCCGAACTCAGTTTTTTTTCATTTTCAGGGTAAGACCATCATACCCAGATGATGATTTATTTTTGATGTCGTCGATTGTACTGCATAGCACTGTTTTCTCCACGGGTGTAAGGAAGAAACTGTGTGAATTCAACCTGATACCAGAAAGGTACAAGGTACAAGAATATATCGCGAGAGGGAGCTATGGTATTCACTAAGTTCTTTGCATGGATACCAGGACACTCAGGGTTTCGGGGCAATGAGAAGGCTGATGAATTGGCCCGTGCGGGAGCTAACACTCCAATGATTGGCCCGGAACCATTCGGCGGAGTTGCTAATACATTCAGAAAGGCAGCCATTGAGAAATGGAGGCTAGAAAAGGCCCAGGAGTGGTGGGAAACATCACCGGGCAAGCGACAAGCCAAACTCTTCATAAAGGGTTACTCGGCGAAGTTTACTGCAGAGCTGCTATCACAAAGGCGAAATGATGTCAGAATGATTGTCAGTCTCTTGACAGGACATTGTAGGCTCAGAAAACACATGAGTCAGCTAAACTTAGCAGATGAAGACATTTGTCGATACTGCCAAGAGGAAGAGGAAACTGCATTTCATGTCCTATGCCAATGTGAAGGCCTTGCAAGGACGCGGTATCTAGTACTGGGAGAGGAGAAACCGGCTGCTCCAAGTTATGCGGAGTGGCCACTGTCAAGGCTATTAAGTCTCATTAAGAGGGCAGAGCTGGACAAGGTGCTCTAATCCTATTCCACAGATAATGGGTGTTCACAATAGATCTGCAAAGGTCGCAGTGATATAGGCTAACAGCCAACCCAAAAATATCTATCTATCTAAGTTCTTTGCCACATTCACAAAATAATCGTTCAGACTGTCCAGAGAAGCAGAGATTGTAATGGTAGAATGAGTTTTATTCCTCAGATCATTAACAATAGACCACGTTTCCTTAGCAACATTATTGGTGTTTGTCAGTTTATTTTTATAATATACGTCCTAGGCGCCTTTTATAGTTTTTTTTTTATAAATTTTCCTGTAATTTTTCAAGTAATTATGAAATAGGGGACTAAAGTGAGATAAGGTGAGATAATGAGCGCATATTCTTTGCAGATATCCTTAAGCCTTTGGTAGACCAAGGTTTACGTTTTTGAATTTTAATTTTTCTAATGGGAAATATTTAGACAAGACAGTTTGTTTATAAATAAAGAAAATGCCGGATTAATGTCTTCAACGTGGCAATTCCTGTCAGTTGATAAACATAGCTGCTTGAAATTGCAACAATTCTTTCTTGAGAAAATTCGACCTAATTTGTAAGAGGGATCTCTACGCTTAGAATTTACAGGAAAACTTGTTAATACTGCTTCATGATTTGAGAAACCTGAATTAAGTACAGAACAGTCTACAGAGCCCGGATCAAATGTTGACACGACTAGTCTATTATACTGGAACTGGTATTTGTTATTCTATTTGGAGATTTAAAATGTAATAATAGCTCTGCCGTAAATTTCACCGATTGTTCTTTTATAAAAACTTCGGGTTGTCGGTTGCCCGGTGAATTTTCTAACCATTCCTGGGCCGTCTCTAACCTCCATTTCTCAATGGCTGCCTTTCTGAACGTGTCAGCAACCCCGCCGAATGGGCCAATTCATCAACTTTTTCATTGTCCGGAAACCCCGAGTGTCCTGGTACCCATGCCAGTGTCAGAGAATTCCGACTTGCGGCATGTGTCAGGGCTCTAACTCAGTCCCACACCAGCTGTGAGCTTATTCTTGCTAAGACTATCCCTTTTAGAGCTATTTGGCTGTCTGGGTATATGACTTGTATCCTGTGTCTTCCAATATGTATACCCGATCTTGTGTCTTTTTCAGTCTTTGAGCCATCAGTATACCAGATTGACTCCCCTGGAATTGTGGATGATTGTTCCATGAATCCCTTTCCAGTAATTCTATTTCAAAGTTTCTCGCAAAGTTGTACCTGGGTAATATCCTCTTCTGAGGCATACTCATTATTTGATCCGCCTTAACCCTATCATATAGCTCTGCTTGCTCTTTTCTCCTTAATAAGGTTATGGCCTTGTAGCAGCCTTGATATAGCCTCGCTCTGTATATAGATGTGCAATGGAGGTAAGTTAAGAAGCAGAACCTGTAATGATTCCGTTGGGGCGATTCCCATGGCCCCTGTGACATTCAGGCATGCCTTCCTTTGAATGACTGATTAACAAAAAACCTGGTAAGAGTTTACCTACTTAGGATTATTTTTTCAGTTACGGGATGGCATAACATAAGCCAGCAATACATTTGTATCAAAGTTCACCAAATTGTTTAATAAAAAGCGGGTTGACCAACCTTAAAGATTCTGGTAATTTAATGTACCCTTTCAATTTTTCAACTTTTACTCTTTATTCTATAAGACAAAATCAACAGCAAAAACCAAATACCAATAAAATATTAATAATAAAGTATTAATTATTAAAAAATAGTGTGGCAGTCAGTGGGACTTCCGGCAGAAGTTATACTTCTATATGATATTCGTAGTAAGCGATTCCAAAAACCTCCTAGTACCGTGTGCACACTCTTTTTGTATCGAATTTGCATAAAATTCCTGGAGACGAGGTCCGTCTTAAGCACCAGGTGTTTCGAACACCATCGCTATTATTATAATCGTATTTAGCGACTCAAAAAAACCACCGAGTACCAAGTGTGCACTGATTTCGTACAGAATTTACATAAAACCCCAGGAAAAGAGGTAAATACCCTAGACACCAAGTGCCGCGGAGACTTTTGGAATCGTGATATTAGTGTTCAGCGACTCCAAAAACCCCGAATATATAAATTGAACCCATTTTCAGCAATACTTACCGAGTTGTAAGTTTTCTCTCTATTGTCTGAATGTACTTTTCAAATGCAGAAATGCAATTTTCATTTTTACATTATAAAATATAGCGACAAATTTCCTGATACTTTAACGAATTCAATGCAAAAAAACGCATTCCGATCCATCTTACGTTACAAAATTCGAAGGTTTTGGTGCTTTATTTCCTCCACTATTGGTAAAAACTCTGTTTATGTATCCAACAACCTTAAAATCATGGAGCAAAATATACTGCAACCATGTGACGGTATTTTAGACTACAATATAATACTCATTACGTATTATTAGTATTATTATTAATATAAAATGCTAAACTTTATATGTATACTTACGTGACAGAATTATAAAATAATCTGTCACATAATCATGTGGTCCGTCACTATGATATTCATACATTAGTTCAGACTGTTTTTTGTATATCTATCCCTTTTCAATGTACTGAATGTTTAAACGGTATTCAAAGGACTTATAGTTATGACTAATAACATGTGGTATATATTTTATCTCTGTTTTTACCGACTAATATACCTTATAAGTGTTTCTGTCTCTCTCTTACTCACACCATTACATATGTAATGATTTTTCCCATTTAACTCTACACAATCTTTTTCTACAGGGTGTACAAATAGAAGTATAACTTCAAAAATCAGTCAAACAGGAATTAAAAATGGACAATAACCTCAATTTTATCTGCTTCCTTTGTTAAGGGGCTGCTCTCTATATTTTACGGGATATACGAATTCCTAACCGCGGTCATAAAATTTGGGGATTAGTAAGTAATTCGGTAATCCTATGTCCGAATTCCTAACTCAACATCTTTTACCTGATCTTGGCGACTACTTTAGATTTCTCAATCGGATTGTATTTATGAATATATTTATTTTAACTATTTTTTATATATTTTGACATGTAAGTATGTATGTACATATTTTATCAAACTAACGAAAATAAATATATATTTAGAATTTTGAAATTTCTTTAATTTTATTAAGTTAGAAAAAAATTACAAAAATAAATATATAATTTTTTTTAATTTTATTAATCACACAAAATTAGAAAAAAAATTACTTCAAACAGTTTATCTTCTACTATACAGTTTATCCTCACTAAAAACATTTACTTCAAAATTTTAACGCGCGATACTTTTACGACTCAAATCTAATCTTATAAAAAAATAATGTAAAATTTTCCAAAACACATTTCGTTTTTAAAATTTTGAAGACTATTTTAGATTTATTAAATTCAGAATTAAATAATATTTGTATGCAGTTAGGAATTCGGACATAGGATTAACGGAGAGGGTCTGAGACCGGTAGCTCAGCAGGGGGTCGATAGTAATGATCTGACCATAGTTAGGAATTCGGTACTACCCATATTTTAGTTCGATCAGTTGGACGAAAATAAAAAATTGCTTGTGAATAAATTGATGAATTTCCTCACGATATAATTGAAGATGTAGCTATTACCGGTTTAATTTGGAAAGTTTGGAAGCTATGGTTTTTATTCAACATTTTTTTTCGAAAGTTCTGAACGTTAAAAATTGGCAAAAAAAAACGTTGAAAAACTGGACAACCTTCAAAAATCAGAAACCATAAAAAACTAGAAGAAAATGAAGGAATCAAAAATTGACAATAACCTTAATTTTATCTGTTGTCCTATGTACCACCGCTCTTCCATCCCCAGAAATTTCTTTAAAAAAAAATGTTTATACCAATTAAAAGAGCTAAATTTGCACCTTTCAAAAATGTATTTTTCATAATTTGCACCCTCATACTTTTTTTGATAAATTTGATTAAAAATTTGCTTTACAAACCAGTTTTAAATACTCATTTCTCACTCCCTAAAGAGTTTTTCGATATCCGTCTTTTACCAAAAATTTGCAATTTTAATTTTCTAATTTGCACCATCGTAAGATTTGCGAAAAACGGTAACAATTATTACAAAAATTAATAAAATTAGTTTCGGACTGCTGTCAGTAATAAGTAAATGCGGGTAGTAAACGCATGCGCAGTTATTTATTTCTGAACGTACATCAGCCAGGAAATGATTTTATTAATTTTTATAATAACTGTTACGGTTTTTCGCAAATTTTACGATGGTGCAAATTAGAAAATTAAAATTGCAAATTTTTGGTAAAAGGTGCATATCGAAATACACTTTAGGGAGTGCGATATGAGCATTTGAATCTGGTTTAAGTAAAGCAAAATTTAAAAAAAAGTACGAGGGTGCAAATTATGAAATATACGTTTTTAAAAGGTGCAAATTAAGCTCTTTTAATAGGTATAAACAATTTTTTTTTTTAAGAAATTTTTGGGGCTGGAAGAGCGGTGGTGTCCTATGTTAAGGTTGGCTCTCTTTAATTCGGTAATATTAGAATATGTTTTAGTTTTAATAGTTCGACAAAAATACAAAATTGCTTATGAATAAATTCATAAACTTCTTTACGATAAAATTGTATAAAGATAACCGGTATAAATTTAAATAAAATAATTCGGAAATCTGTTTAAATGACACTGAAAAAGTACAAAATACAAACTAATAAATTTTTACAAACTCCTTAGACTATCACATAATCAGCTCGATATAGAGACATTACCATACGAGAATATTTGTTACGTTTTTTGCTTTATCTACACAAAAACTTGAGGTCAAACTAACATATGAAGCAACTTCATTAGTATAGGCTACAGCTGTGAGAAATACGGATCAACCACTATTCCAATGTGAGTTAGTAACGATCCAAATTGGTGAAAGTAAAAAATTAAATCAAAAAAAAGTTTTGCAAAAATTAATAAAAAAATAATAAAAAATAATAAATAATTTTTGTAAAAATGGATAAGACACCTGCAACACTTAGAAAAATTGTAGCACCTGAGAAGGGGTGGGGTTATTTAGTGATGGTAGCAGTATTTGTGGTACATGTAAGTGTTCTTTTTACATATTTTATTAAATTATGATTTATAATATTTTTTCTACTATTTTTTTGGGGTCTTTCTTGCTATTGCAAATATTGGAACATATTGTCTATAACTTCTTTGCCATAATTGTATATATTTACTTCTTTAATAGGGGGACTTTTGCCACTAAAATCAAAATAATTAATAAATAAATCAATATTTTAAAAATGACCCTTGCTTATTTATCTTGATAGATATGTCAAATTTGTCAAGGGTCGTTTTTTGAAAAACTGAAAATGCTTAACAAAAATTAAAATAATTTTCTTTTCTAAGCTTTTGACAAACAGATTGGTTGTCGTTTTAAAGGATATATTTTTTTTAAATACTTCTTATTTTAATGCAAGGGTCATTTTTAAAATATTGATTTATTTTTTTATTATTTTGATTTTAGTGGCAAAAGTTCCCCGATTAAAGAAGTAAATATATTTGAACACTATGTTAAGAAAAGGGACTAACAAATAGAAAAAAAAACAAATAATTTTGTTCATTTATTTATTATTTATATTAACATTTTAATCTTCACTTAATTTTTTATTTACTTATTTTTTTATAATAATTCTACTCTAATTGATTGTTTCGATGCTGAATAGATACAACAACAGTAAAAAGCCATAAATCCAAATACTATAAAATTGAGGTTAATAAAATTGGTTTTAGGGTAATTTGTATTTTTTAATTATTACCTTCCGAACAGCAACGCTGTTAGAGGAAGGTATTGTGATCGCGAAAAATTTCGATCTCGGGTTTTTAGCGGAAATACGCGTTTTAGGGTTCCTTGAGCCTAAAAAACCCAAAAATAAAAAATGTCTGTCTGTGTGTCTGTCTGTCTGTCTGTGTGTCTGTGAACACATTTGCGGCTAAACGGCTAATCGGATCGGAATGAAACTATAAAACCTTACTTATAATCACCATCGGAGGAATCTGATAGAATTTGAGTAAAATCGGCCGACCGGAAGTGGACGTTTACTCCTATCAAAAAATGGAATTTTTTGAAAATATTGGGTTTTCATATAGTTATTGGTAAAATATTTATACTTTGTGGAAAGAACATGTAATTTCCGACATTTTTAAAAGAATACATTTTTTGGTCCTCCGTCCAGAAACAATACTATTAATTACTTCAAAATCGTCCGGAAAATAACATTTTCCGGCCTAGGCCGGCAAAGTAGCTTTTAGATTATCTAAAGAGATGGCGCTATGAGTCATCAAAAATACATAATGAATACTACAAATTTTGATTAAATTTATTTAAAAACAGCGTATAATATACTAAACTAATAACTTTTTCTAAAGGTAAGCAGGATTCAAACTAACATTTAATTTCTCTCACAACTTTTATTTTAAATTTGACATTCATGTCAATTTACAACTACGTATCATTCGATTATGAAAATAAATATCTCGATTTTATTATTGCTCATTGAAATATAATAGTTCATTGTCTCTGCTATTTTTATATAAAATTATTAGATATTAATATTATCAATATAACAATTATTAGCACAGTATTCGTATGTATAAAAATTAAGGATTTTGAAATCGATTATCAGAAAATCGTTCCTTATTACTAATTCTTTTAATCGTGCACTAGATGTCAATAATGTCAATATACACCTAATCTTGTATGTCACAAAGTAAACAGTTTTTGAACTTTTGAAAATATTAAAAATTGGTCGGACCAAAAAATAGTGTGTGTTACACGTCCGCAAAATGTTTTGCAAGTGCTCGTATTGTTTCGCCTCGGTGCTACGCCCCTCGGCTGCACAACTTTACTCGCTATTGCAAAATGGCATTTTCCGTCCTTGTGTCACAAATAACTATTTTTAATATTTTTATTAGTTTTCGAGATATTGACACTTTTATCAAAAACTGGAAATATGTGAAATAAAAATTGTGGATTCGCTCTTTCACTACTTGTTATTATACATGCTACTGTTCGGAAGGTCGTGTGGTGCCCACACCAGATTTTTTACAAACCATTTTTTCAAACAACTGGTACTGATATTTATAAACAACTAGCTGAACCAGCGAACTTCGTTCTTTTACAATTTTTTAAAATTTTTACGATTATGTTTTGTATTTTTTATTGTTACCAAATTTTATTTTTTCATTTTTATCATATTTTATCGTTAGTTACCAGCTTTTAATTTATGTTTTTTACAGTACCTACTAATTTTTCGATTAGATATATTATATATTAACAGCGCCATCTTACGGTGGAGTCATAGTACTTAGTTAAGTAAGATAATAACAGCGCCACCTTATGGCGGCGGAATAGTATTTAATTACGTTAGAGCTGCTATAAATTTATAGGATCTCAACTGCATCACTTTACGGTGGCATCATACTACTTAATTTCGTAAGAATTGCTGATATAATATATAAGTATTTATTTAAATACGATATCTTAAAAACCAAAAAAGATATTAAAATGTAAATTTTTGCATTTGATTCCAAATTTTGTCTCGATTTTGAAACGTTTTGAATTTCTCAAAAATCATAAAAATCAACCAAAAAATTGCTTTTTTTCTAATTTTCCAAGTTTCTCAAAAAATTGAGATATCGATATCTCAAAAACTAAAAAGTTACGAAAACGCTTTTTCTTGCATTTGTTTACTTTTGCACTGATTCAAAATCAATTTAAGTTCTGCAGATTTGATATAATAAGTCAGTAGATTTGAAATGATAATCTGTAGATCCGTAGATCAAGTAAAAAATTCGTAGATATACGGAAATATCCGTAGAGCTTGCATCACTGCCCCGGTGAAAGAGTGAGACTATACCTCGAGGTCCAATAGGCTAGTTGACTTTTTTTTCAACTAGGTCCTAAATAGTTAATATTTGTGCTACTAAGGTAAAAAAAATATTACTATATTTTTTCAACACCTATGAAACCACTAAACTGTAATTTAAAATCCATCTCTTCATGTAGGTGCGAAAACGCTGTCCGCCATTTTATGACGTCATACGTATTGTAAACAATCATTTGACATATAAACACGGACAATTTTCCAGTTTACTTTTATTTAAAAACATGCTTTCAACTAATTTCCATAAAAAATACAGTAATTATCGTTATTGCAACGTCCGAGAATGCAAAAACACATCAAGGAATACAAATAGATGTTAGTTACATTATTCAGAGGTTACAATACTTATGACATAAATGAGTAGGTACTTTTGAATCCCTTCTGAAAAAAATAAATACACTTATTCTTCCTTTTTATGTCTACTATTTAACAGCTGCACTGTACTTACATAGAAGTCTTGACATTTCTTAGCTCGGCAGAGCAGAAATCTGAATTCAAGGCAAAGAAATTACGAACCATTAATGTATCAATTTTTGGCAAATTTGTGCTGTCTGCTTTTGTGAAACCAACGTCCATAATGAAATTATTATTGTTTTTCAATAAAGCAAATAAATTGAACGTGATAAGGAATTTTTATCGAAATATTTATACTTTTAATAACACTACGTCAAATTACTCGTTTTGTTTACAATTTGTATAACGTCACAACATGTCCGACAGCGTTTTCGGCGTTTTTGGCGATTCAAATTAACACATTTTTTTAATTGAATTTTTAAATTAATCTTACGCATTTAGATATTAAAATCGATATATTTCGTTTTCGTAAGCTAAATAGTGTAAGAAATACTCATTTATTATATAAAATTAGTTATGTGTCAAGTAGCCTATTGTCTGTCAGTGAGGTCATTGTGGAACCAATGCGAGGTTCGAATGAATGCTAGTTGCAATGTTTAACTTAGAAAGACTTATTATCTTTGTCTTATTAACGCGGAATATAAAGAGATACTTTTAAGAAAATGTGTACACTGGACAACATTATTAAGTGCCGTAGTGCCGCTTGACATTTTTCTTAAAAGTATCTCTTTCTATTGACCGTTAATAAGGTAAAGATAGTAAGTCTTTCTAAGTTAAATATGGCAACTAGCATTAATTCGAACCTTGCATTGGTTCCACTTGAATTATACGTCACAATGACGTCACTGACAGACAATTGGGCCTCGAGGTATAGATAAGACGAGAAAATACTTCTTTCTCATTTCTCGGCTACACTTCCGGTGACTATATCAGTTTCAAAGAAAATAAAATATTTTTCTAAAAGTTCCCTTATCTAGACATTCTTATTTAATGTTTATTATTCAATATAACCTTACGTAAAGTGTATAATTTATTTCGTTATCTCTGGATTTAATTCTTAGTTTTAGAAGTTGACTAATTTTCTTCGGTAATGTAAAAACATTAACTGTTGCCATAAATTTTTATCATAAACGTTATTTGTTTCATTAATTCTAAACTTTATTTTAAAAAATAAGAGTAAATAAAAAAGGCGATTGGCGAACAGATAATATAAATTTGTTAGTTTTACTTGGTGTTCATTATTATAATCAAATATGGAATGTTGTAAATTTTTCTTTGTATCATTTCTTGATTAGGTTTTTAAACTATTTTTCTAGAAAAATATTTACATAATATTTACATAAATAAGTTGTTTATATTGAATTATCTATTACTTTATACTGATTACTTAACACTGTCTGCTTTCTAATTAAAATGGGTTAGTCGAAAATGGTTTACGTCAAATGAATTGGTCATCTTTTACACAAATCATTTTTATCTGAACGTAAGCAATATGGAAACGTACGATATATTTTGCAAATAAAATTTTTCAAATATTCGACATTGGTGTTCCACAACGGTCGGTTTTAGGACCGATTCTTTTTCTAATATATGTAAATGATATTGTAAAAATTAATATTTTTGCACATTTTACATTATATGCAGATCGCACATCTGTTATGGTTTCAGAGAAATCTAATACTGTCCTGGAGATCAGATGTAATGGTGTCTTATCTGACCTCTTATTTTGGTTCTGCAAAAACTCCCAGAAGACCCAGATAGTACATTTTCATAACAGACAAAGACAATTAACAAATATTAACTTAAATCTAAATCATCAATATTTAAAGAAAGTTTGTAACCTGGGAGAGAAATTGTAAAATGATTGTCGGTAAATTGAATATTTTTAGCTATTGATTTCGAAATCTACGCTCTGTGCTTACAGAAAAACAATTAAGTAATTATGTTTTATTACGCACAAGTTGAATCACGTTTACGGCATATGTTTTTGGGGAATGTCTTCAGGCTTTAGTGATATTTTTATTACACAAAAGAAATTCATCCGTTGTATTGCTGGTCTGTTTCATATTACTAATTGCAAGGATTATTTTAAAAATTTTGAAGTTTAAAATGTTTGTACTTGTTTGAAGTGTGTGTTTATATATATTCTAATTTGTGGTCTCTTAAACAAAACTCAGAGGCTCATAATTTTAATATAAGACAGAAGAATGATCTTCATATTCCTTACTCAAAGAATAATATACTTTACCCACGACTCATAAGTAAATTGCGTATTTTTTAACCTATAACTCTGTCAGTAAGTGTCAAATTATTGAGGAGTTGTGTTATAGTTTCATTTACTAAACTAGTGGAGTAAGTAAATAGAAACCTGTATTATTATGTTGGTTACCTACAGTTTTCATTAAATTAAACTAACATTTGACATTTCTCAGACAGAACTGTCTGCGAAATCGAATATTTTTGACAGCTTATTTTATATTTGTTATTTTTAGTTTTATACAAAACCATTTGGTAAGTCGTGGGTAAAGCATAGTACTTCACTCGAGGAACAAATTGCATATTTAGCTCGTTTCTTTAGCCCCTTCGCTCGCAAGCTCGCTCATGGGCCAAACACACTCGCTGTAATATGCAATTTACTCCACTCGTAAAGTACTATACTATTACCCACGGCTCATAAGTAAATTGCGTATTTTTTAACCTATAACTCTGTCAGTAAGTGTCAAATTATTGAGGAGTTGTGTTATAGTTTCATTTACTAAACTAGTGAAGTAAGTAAATAGAAACCTGTATTATTATGCTGGTTACCTACAGTTTTCATTAAATTAAACTAACATTTGACATTTCTCAGACAGGACCGTCTGCGAAATCAAATATTTTTGACAACTTATGCCAAAATTTAAATTTTATATTTGTTATTTTTAGTTTTATAAAAAACCATGTGGTAAGTCGTGGGTAAAGCATAGTACTTCACTCGAGGAACAAATTGCATATTTAGCTCGTTTCTTTAGCCCCTTCGCTCGCAAGCTCGCTCATGGGCCAAACACACTCGCTGTAATATGCAATTTACTCCACTCGTAAAGTAATATACTATTTTTGCACGATTGATCATTTTTGACTGTTTACCGTGACAGATTTTACCTCAGTAGGTGACATTTACTAGCAACTCGACGGTAAGTAATCCAACTCGACGGTAAGTACTCCAACTCGACGGTAAGTAATTCACTTACCGTCGAGTTAAAAAATCTCTTAATTTTAATTTATTTTTTGAAAGAATAAAGAAAACTAACGAATTATTTATTAATATTGAAACTTATGGTACAATTTGTTAAATTATTTAATGAAATCCCACTTGTTTGGGCTGTGGTTTCACTTCTAACAGAAACTCCTGCAGAATCGCTTACATTAGTAGTATTACTAGTATTGTACAATATTTTTTCGGCAAAATCTATTTTATTTTGAAGAGAATCTTCTACATAGCTTTCTGCCACTGTCGATGAACGCCAACCTCCATGACGCTTTAATCCGAGGACATCAACACCTTTATTAGCCAAAAGCGTTGCTGATGTCCTCCTGAACGAATGGCCAGTATAGTTCTCGGGATTAGGCAAATTTAAGAATTTGGCAATTTGAGAAAGCCAGCCCCCGATTGTCCCTTTCCCTATTACTTGAGCACAACATTTTCCTTTGGCGTATCTTAAGAACAAATGATTTCATTTTACTTGTAATGGACAAAATTTTATATACTTTTGCAGAATTTCTAAATATGGAATTTTATAGTCTGGTTTATTAACAACTGTAAAAGTACGCTGGATGTTCGTTTTTGTATTGGGTGCTTTTACAATCATTAAACCATCGGTTTGTTGGATGTCATTCATAGTAATATTATATAATTCTTCTCTTCTACAGGCACCAGATATTCCCAATATCATTGCGACCTACAAATTATGAAAAAATCTTCATTAGAGTATTACAGAGTATTTCTTTTACCTAAACTAGCTTACATTACCTTGTGAATTAGAAATTCTTCATCCGGTGCTTCCATCCGAATTTTTTCAAATTGCACCCGTGTAAAAATGCTCGCTTTCTTAGGCCTATAGCCAACATTTTTTCTCTTCAAATACGCGATCAAAGTTGAAAACTTGGAAATATCAATGCCATCATAAAGAAAAACGGTGGATTTAATCATTGAATATTCTGCACAGAGGCTTCCAGGAGCTTTCAACTGCATATGTCTTTGAACAAAATATGCCAATAGAGTCTTTTCATCGATTCTTAAATTCTTGCCTTCGCACCATTTTTTAAAACTTTGGTAGGTATTTTGATAACGGATTTTGGATTTTTCGGGAATAATTGCGGAACACCCTTCTTCCCAAGCCCGTTCAATTTCTTCAAATTCACTTTCGCTCATATTTTAATTTATAATAATCAAAATTGTACTTAAAGTTATTGACAACTAAATAAAAACTCAATTCTCCATTGTTGTTATGCACCCTAGTTACTACCTAACAACCAAAGTATCTATCTTGATAAAATAAATGAAACTAGCCAATATGACGAAAATGTTTAATTTTATAATTTATAATGGTATCAATCGTGCAAAAAACGTTATAAGCATGTCGAACGTTAAGGGTAACCGATCTCAGACAATAATTGGAGTCGTCGCTCCGCTCCTCCTCCAAACAATAATTGTCTTCGATCGGTATAAAACCCTTACCGTTCTCCATACTTAATATACTATTTAAATCGCCCATTGTTATTGGTCAGCGTTTTTTTAATAAGTTACCGAATAGTATAAAATCTTGTAACACGATTAGATCATTTAAAAGAGCTCTGAGGAAATATTTTGTTCAATGTTGTTTTTATTCTGTGGAAGAATCTTTAAATTTTTAACTTTTAATTATGTTAATTGCTTCCAATTTACTAATTAATTAGGCAAGTTTTCCGTTGGATTCCTTTACATAACGTATTTTATATAAACTCTGTTTGTCAAAAGAAAATAAAAATATTTTATTTTTATTATTTTATTAAATGCTTATTTTGAGGGCCACACCGCAATTTTTGGACGGCTTAGAAAAATTGGAGAAACGTCTGTCAAAGTGTATTGAACTAGAAGGAGATTATGCTAAAAAAATAATGACCAAAACCATGTTTAATTATCTTTTTCTAAAGACTTTTTGATCTGCCCCCGTAACTAGAGTTGTGTTAGTTATATTCCCATTAAAACGTAAAAAATACAAACTTTCATTCAATTCAGGAGATTTCCAGTGTTTAAAAACAAATCACACAAAAGTTTTTAGTCAAATTTTATTCTAATGATCACTTTTCTATCCTTTCAATACATTAAAAACAATTTCACCTTCTCTTTTGTTACAAAAACTTATTGGAAGTTTAAGTAATTTTATTTACATTTTTTGAAGGTTTGTCTGGATATTTTAAAATTCAAATTTTAAATATATATGAGAAGCATCTAAACACTTTTAACGTGATAAGAACAAAACTTCCCCACGACCAATTACAATTATTATGTTACGTAAGTGGAAAAAACATTTCACTATAAATAATTTTTATACAAATAGTTCAAATTTTTGCATATATTTTCAACTACTTCATTCAAACAAAAAAACTAATACTACCGATTCAAAACAAAAAAAGTGGCGCCTCAGGCAGTAGAAGGAGAGCGGATCGTGGATTCAAAGTTCTAAATTATAATATTAAACTAAGAATTAAGAAAATTTGGTATATATATATATATATATATATATATATACCTATATATATATATATATATATATATATATACATATATATATATTTTGAGATGAAATATGATTCTATAATATATAATAATATAAAATGATTAAAAAGCATTTTCTTGATCCCAGGGTAGAGTGCAAAGCTTAGGAATTTGCATAATTTAGTTTCATTTTTCAGTATATTAAAAATTATTCTCTTCATTCCTAAAAAAGAAGGAAAAATAAAATAAGAAAGATGAATAAAAACTTAAATATTAAAGATAAATTTGTTAGTTTAAAATAATTTAATTAGTCAAATAAATAATTGAATACTTACTTTTAATAGATTGTGTATAAATTTTCACTTCCATAATTTCCATAAAATTAATAAGAAATTGAGAAATTCTAAAAAATTAAATTTATATTAAAACATAATAGAAAATAAAATTTATAATTTTTATTAGAAATCTAGTATGTAGGGTTATAATACAAATTTGCAAAATATTGTTATAAATCTAGTATGTATGATTGTAGAAATTGTTAAAAAATTAAGATAAGTAATCTAGGAGTGCTGATTTGTTTTATTTGTATAGAATCAAGTTTGTTTTGGAAAAATTTATATAGGATTTAGATTGTTAGTGATAGACTTTTGTTAAGTTGTTGATTTTAGAGATTGTTTCTCTTTCCCTTGGTCTTTTGAAGAGAATGGTTGTAATAAATGTTTTGCTGTAATAAAATTGAGTTTTTTGATAAAATAATAAGTTAAAAGAGATTTGAATAATATAATATTGGTACTAAAGTTGAATAGAAGAAGTTGTACGAGTTTGGTAAGAAAAAAGATTATTTAAAGTTATTTTAAAAGATTGAAAAGGTCGAAGGTCGAAGAGAAGAGATATTGTACTAGAAAGAATATTTATCATTGCTAAGAAGATTAAGTTAAGAAGGTTAAGAAGAGAAGTATTGAAATATTTTGAATATAGCAGTTTTTCTCAAGAATTGAAGAAAATTCTTCATTTATATGGTTAGAGTAGTCCTTATATAGTAGAAGACGTGGAGAATAGAATTAGCAGCAGTTATACGGTATTTTAGTATAAAAATAAATAATTGTGTGTTTAATTTCTTGTGCTGTATAAACTATATTCATTTTCACTTTCATTTAAAAATTAATTTTGCACATCACTAGACTTAAAAATATTTAGAATTTCTCATTTTCACTTAAGAATTTCATTAAAACAAGTACTTTTCACCATGCACAGTCATTAAATATTAAACAGAATTTTTAAGGTTAAGTATTCAGTTAAACATCAATAATCCACGCGTCTGTTCGTACCATTGGCGTTCCAAATAAGGTATTAAATTTAAATTAAAATTAAAATCATATTTATAATAAAATTAAGAGTTAAATTTCAATAATTAATTTTTCTAAATTTTGAACTCTGCTCTGAGGTAAGAGTAGTACGGGCAATATAAAATTCATATTTAGAATCATATATACAAGTCATTTACCTTAATTAAAATTTCTTATAAAAAAGTTTAAATTTAATAATAAAGGAAAATTTTGAATTATAGCATATATACTTATATATTAAATACTGAGCAAGTTATATATATATATATATATATATATATATAAAGGGAAGATAACGGGAATACAACGCAACAAGGATCATGGTTACAAGTAAGAATGGTAACCGCAGACATGCATGTTTCTGGCTCATTAGCCGTCATCAGTGCGGCATAACCAAGAAGAGTATTGCACTTGGCTAGCAAAAGTGTTGGGTACTTGGGAGCAAAGGATGTTGGGAAAACATGTGTCAAGAAACACAAAAACAACGAACGCTCACACAGGAGTCCTATCGCATTCCCGTTATCTTCCCTTTTTTTATATATATTAATACGCGTTTTCTTGGCACTTTGTTTATATATATATATATATATATATATAATACGCTTTGCATCTTGTATATAACCTTAGGCAAGGTAAAAAGATAAAACGAGCAGAGCGTTTTGTGACAGTCTGATATAACAAAATATATAAAATTGTGGTATTTTGACTGTTGATATAATAATCAAAGGTTAATCGTGGGGTGGCAGTCACATTTTTTTGGGCTTAAGTAAAACGTTTTGACTTTCACCTCAAAAGCTTAAACAAAGTGTTATTTCCCCACAAAGTATTTTACTAATAATTATGGAAACTTGCGAAATACATGTTCACAATCTCCTCCCGGACTATATAAGAATAGTAGTTTTCGTATACATTCTAAAATTTTAATCCGATACGGATTCCTGATCCTGAAAAAAACATTTTATTAAAGATATATGGTAGGTATATGTAGTCTGTACTAAAACTGGATTTCATCGACTGAAAATAACTTTTGAGCTCCTTCCAATAGTTAGTTATCAAAGAATGGAATTTTTTCTTCATAGCATTTTTGGTTGCCAGTGGAAACATCTCTTTATATTTAGACAACAATGTTTTGTAAGCAACTTTATTTATTTATTATTTATACAATTTATAATCATGCCTCCTTAAGATACAATATGGTTTTTCTGATCGGTGATTGGTTAAAAAAACTGAAATACTTTGTTTCCGGACAAAAGAATTTTAAGTACCATTACCAACCAGGTGATGTACTTATAATCATGTCTCTTTAAGATACGAAATGAGTCTTCTGAAGCACAATCGATGTTTGTCTTGATCGGTGATAGGTTAAAAAGTAACTGAAATTGTAGAACATTCTTGTTTTCCGGAGAAAAGATTTTTTAGAACAATTACTAACGGCGAGGTAATGTACTTATAATCATGACTCCTTAAAATACAACATGGGTTTTCTGAAGCACAATCGATGTTTGTCTTGATTGGTGATTGGTTGAAAAAAAAATTCTTGAACATTCTTTGTTTCCAGAGAAAAGAATTTTCAGTACCATTACCAACCAGGTGATGTACTTACAATCAAGTCTCTTTAAGATACGAAATGAGTCTTCTGAAGCACAATCGATGTTTGTCTTGATCGGTGATTGGTTAAAAAGTAACTGAAATTCTAAAACATTCTTGTTTTCCGAGGAAAAGAATTTTTAGAACAATTACTAACGGCGAGGTAATCTACTTATAATCATGCTTCCTTAACATACAACATGGGTTTTCT
Source organism: Altica lythri (assembly GCA_964028335.1). Taxonomy (NCBI): domain Eukaryota; kingdom Metazoa; phylum Arthropoda; class Insecta; order Coleoptera; family Chrysomelidae; genus Altica; species Altica lythri. The sequence goes on along the minus strand of OZ034804.1, from coordinate 44,178,461 downwards.
GAAGCACAATCGATGTTTGTCTTGATCGGTGATTGGTTGAAAAAAAAAAACAAATTCTTGACCATTCTTTGTTTCCAGAGAAAAGAATTTTCAGTACCTACCATTTCCAACCATGTGATTTACTTGTAATCATACCCCTTTAAGATACGAAATGAGTCTTCTGAAGCACAATCGATGTTTGTCTTGATCGGTGATTGGTTGAAAAAGTAACCAAAATTCTACAACTATCTTTAGTTCAAGAAAAAGAATTTTCAGAACCATTACTAACGAGCTGATGTAGGATCGCGATGTACTATCAAAAGTAAAAACGTACTCTAATTTTGCAGTAAAGCTTTAGATCGCAGTGACAGAGAGATATCAAATAGGGAGTCTGGATCTGGATCTGGAATTGTGCATCCTCCCGTATTGTAGGGATATCCTCACCTCAGGCTGTCATCAGGCCTAGTGATTTAAAATAGGTGATGAGGCTCCCGAGGGGGATCTCCCTGGCATCGGCCGGTGTAAGCCAATACTCGCCCAACACGGATCTTCTGATTTCAGAAAAAGCAGAGCAGTCATACATAATGTGTTCTACTGTTTCCTCTTCTTGTTCGCAGTCTCTGCAATCTGCATAGCGGCGATTCTGTTAATTTCATCCTAAAGAGATGTTGTCGCAATTGACAGTGACCTGTCAAGATTCCCACAGCTGTTCGGAGATTTTGTCTGGTCAATGCTTTAAATTTTTTTGCTATTGCCTCGCCAGGATGAGGTAATAACTCTCTGGCCAGTCAAATAGGGAGTAAAACGTAACGGTTTCTCAATTCTGAAAAATAGAAATACATTTGGTATTTAAAACGAATATAAGGGGAAAATGATTTAAAAAAAATAAAATATCTAACACATATTACTATCAGGATGTAGACATATTTATACCAAAACTGATATTTTTTTTATGCATCGTATTTTTTCAGATAAAATTATATGTAATAAATATTTATTTACAAAGAGGAGTCGGGAAAAACGACATGATAAAACGGTCTTTAAGATTAGTATCAGTAACAACTCATATTTTTTTTATAAACATCAACAGAATTTATTGCAATTTATATCTAAAATAAAAAATAAATAATGTAAAAGATATAATATAGAAAGCTTTTACTTAACGAATTATTTTATTCAGATATTTACAATTTCACTAATTCTTGTAGTCTAAGGGAACATGCAGTATTTTTAGTTTTGTTTTTATTTTAAACAATTCCATGTAAAATAGGTCATAAACATATTAAAAAATTAAAACAATCTAATTTAACGTAAAAAATGCGGTTTTAAATAGACCGTTTAAGTTTTCGCGCTAAAACGGACCTGTAGTTCCGATGACGTCATTCCTGTCTGTCACTGGTTGTGCTTGCCGTCGTTAGCCTAACAAATTGCAAGTGTTCTCGACTTTCTACTTACTTTTTTGTTATAATTTAAAATGGACTATCCATCAACATCAGGTGATCAAAATAATACCCCAAAAATTCCGAAAAAAAGTCGTGTTAACTCATGTTTTTTGCCAATTCTTCCATCTACTTCAACAAAATTTTCAAATAAATTGTTTTTGACTGGACCTTCTGACCCAAAATTGAGAAGAAAGTGGTTTCAAGTTGCAAAGAAGAATGACTATTATTCTCCAAAGACTATTATTTGATGCTGTGAAGACCACTTTGACGTAATTTGGCGAATACTTGTTATTATTGCGTACTGTACCTAAGTATTTACAAAACTACTCAATAACATATTTTTAATTTTACAGTTTGGAGAACGACGTCGAAAATTGGATGAAGTTTAAAATGTTTGGGGGGAAACTTTATCTGAAAAAAGATGTGGTACCTCATATTTTTGAATGCCAAAATATAATGATACCACTAAAACCTAGATCAGTAATAATGAAAAGGAAGAAACGTGAAATTCTTGAGAGCATTGAAAATACTGCATCTATAATATTGATGTATTTTTCAGATTATTTTATTCTTACACCGAACATTTAAACTCACATTTTTATAATGATATAAAAGTTTAAAAACTATGATTCATACATACCGTAGTAATTTAGTCCCTTTCATTTCAACACTTGAAAACTCTGGACTCTCGACAAAAAATGTTACTACCATGCCGACAGTAACTCTTGGTAAATTCCTGGAGTCTGTTTTGATTAACCCAACTTCCATTTTTATTAAAAACGTAAATAATATTGACTGCTAATAATCAATTTTACACAAAAAGTTAACCACTAAAAAGTTGACATAGCAGGAGTGACGTCACTAAACGCTGATTGGTGTTTTGAAATGCGTTTTGTTTTACGTAATTTTAATTGGAAATTATTGTTAAAAATCATCATGATATTAAATAAAAACGTTAAAGTAGTCCTTCTTTTATACTTTTTTAAACTTTTAATCATAAAATTTTTATAAATATCATATTTGCATCTTCCCTACTTGAAGTCATTTTTTACAATCTGCCCAATTTCACTTTAGCTGTGATATGCGCAAATGAAGAAGAGAGAGCATCGCAACAAAGCCAGAAGACATTGTCTCGAGACCTACAATCTGAGCGTCTCCCCACCTTGGTTCATCATAAACCAGTGCGCATCTCAACGTCAGAGCTAAAGTGAAATTGGGCAGATTGTACTTATATATGTAGATATGGGATAATCCATGTGAAGTGGATCAGCGCTGTGGCCAAAATTGAAGATGCACAAAAAAATCAACCCAAAGCTTATTTTAAAATCTCTAACTAATTTTTGGACAATTCAATATGACAGCTTGACTAGGGCGATTAAAATTAAAAAAAAAAAACAAAAAGCTTGTCGAAAAAAAAAAACGTGTGTATGTCAACTAACCCTAAATTCTATTCTTTACTAGGCACATTTATGGTTTCAGTAAGAGGCGAAACTGTCATTTAGAATACTGGCATAAAAGAATGAACTTTTTTTGTGTTTACAAATATTGAAATTACGTTGTTTAAAGTTTTTAAATTAAGAAAATATTTGAGTATTTTAATTATTCGGCATCCAAGTAGGGACACGGAAAACTATCGATACTTTTGGTATCGAGTTCTTTTCTTTCGATTCTAATACTTTTGTAGTCGATACTTTTTCACTCTTATGAGTACTCTTTGGCAGGTATCGCATCTCGTATCAAATAAGTCTAATTGTATTTCATGATATAGTATAGTGTGCTCAAGACTTGTGAATCATGTGCTAGAGGGCATATATTAATTAAATTTTTATCATAACTTGATGCCGAGTTTGAAGTTATCCACTATTCCATTATTTCATAGGCGTGCGGTTGTGGCTATAAAGTCCTATTCTTGATGAAAATATGCGGTCTGACACTGAAAATTTCCAGGTGTGTAGTTAAATGATCTACGACTGGGTTGAGAATGGAAGTTCGACACCATTAGTCTCCAATTGCTCCTATTAGCTGCAGGGCGTCCTAGTTGCCTGCTAAATTGAGTGTTTTCAATGTTTCCTGCCAAAAAATTTTTCTGGCCTCCTTGTTTACGGATCCCTCGCTTAGTTCTCCAAAAAGTACACATATTTCTAGCCGATTGTCATCCAATCGATAGACATGACCTGTCTAACGTAGGCGACCACTAGAGATCAGAGCCTCTATCGACACACACTTAGCTCTTCTAAGAATCTCTTGATATGATATTCGATGATATAGGTCTCCCAACGAAAGTTTGTGACAGCCACGTGTTAGTCAGCGCAGGTAGGCGGAGTCTTTCTATCAGTGGCGGACGGAAATAAAAATATATTATACATCTTAAATTAATTTTTAATGTATGATGCTAACATAATTAAGAAGAATTTATTTTATATAAATTTGTTACTGCCCACTTTAAACTAAAAAAAATACATACATTTAAAAAACAACTCAGAAACTCTCTCAGCATATTCGTAGCTAAATACAGTTTACAAAACCATTCCAGCTACCACACTGACAAGCTTTCAGAACGGTCGTTGTTATCGTAACGCTCGTAAACAAACCACTGCGCATTGAACGAGAGGCCACGTGGCTGTCCCAAACTTTCGTTGTGCGATCTCTACCAGCGAACGCGCATCATTTGACGTAAATGTCTTTTTATGTGCGCTCAAGAGCTTTAATTTGTCTTGTATATGGAACCCAAGCCTCGCATGCATACAGTAGAGTTGGCAGGACAGCTGCTTGGTATACAGCCATTTTTTATTCAAGTGTTATCGAGAACTCTGCGGCGCAACCTCCAGAAAGCCTTTGATGCAGCACTGACTCTGTTAGGTATTTCTCTGTCCATATTTGCTCTGGTATTTAGAGCACTGTCAAGATAATTAAATGAGTTCACATTTTTCAGTTGGTGCCCTTGTAAAAAGATTTGCACATCGCTGATGACCTGAGCCTTTGACAGAATCTTAGTTTTAGATGAATTCAATTCAAGACCAAGAGCTTAATAAGCTTTCGACTAGACGTTAATTATTTTTTGAAGTTGGTTTGGAGAATGGGCTATTAATGCACAGTCGTCTGCATACATTAGTTCTGTTATACAGCAGTTTCTAGTTTTCGTTTTTGCCTTCAACCGTGCCAAATTTCTGTCATCCATATATATATATATATATATATATATATATATATATCCAAAGATGATACATAAAGTATCTAGTGCCTTACTGTCAAAAGTAATAATTTCACTAGATACTTTATGTATCATCTTTGGACATTTTTAGACTGTCACAAAACGCTCTGTTCGTTATATATATATATATATATATATATATATATATATATATATATATATATATATAACGTGAAGTCAATAGTGGAGTTGCAGTCAATGTTATGGCCAATGTAAATGAAGAAAACTCTTTTATTTTTGTCAAGCTTTCGAATTTATTTAATTCTTTTTTAAGACATCTATAGTGAAGAAAAAATTTTTTATATAATAAAAATTTTTTTATAATGTTTTATATGTGATAACTTACTAATACGTGAGGTTATGAAAAAAGCTGCGATTCTGTTTGATAAAATTAAAGTAAATCATATTATTAAAATACAGAAAAACATATACGTTTAAAACTTATTATTTGATTGACTTTTAATATGTCTTCAATTTATTTTTTTATATATGTATGTTTTTTTATGTATCTATGGTATTTATTTTAACACAGTAGGAAAGCAAAACATTGTAATGATTAATTTATTTAGATTTTATTATTATATCAAGTAACTTACTATATTCGTGAAATACAGAACTTTAATTTCAAAAATTTTTTTAAATGTTAAATTTAATGAAAGTTGTTATTTTTTATGTTTTTATTTTTGTTTATTTTAATATTATATTAATCTTTATGTTTGTAATCCTGTTTTAATTTATTAAAAGTTTTTTTTATATTTATAAGTTAAATTTATATGTTAAATTTATTTATATTTATTTTTGAAATGATAGAATGTAACAATAAATATTACTCAGCCCTTCTATATCTGATTTTCTATTAATACATGTTTGCCTTTTATCAATGTGTGTCATTTCTAAGAATAATCTTTTTTTATGGTTCCTTTCTCTTTCTAAAATATATATATATATAAATTTTACAACACACACAACCCTGTTGAACGCCAGTGTGCGTATGGAAGGAGCTGGTTATGAAGAAGTCTGGCGTAGTTATTTTGTGTGAAAGCTGTTACACACGATTATAAATTTTGAAAGAATACCAAACTTTGCCATAATTTTCCACAAAGCCGATAAAGACAATGTACATATTGTCCCGATGCTCTAGTGTTTTCTTTTGCAGTCGTAGGATAAAAATCAGATCAGATGTAGATCTATTTGGCCTGAAGGCCACTTTGTGTCTGAGGGAGAATTTTGTCAAAATAAGGCAGAAGCCGATTTGGCATTATTCTAGTGAAGACCTTGCCTGCTATAAGTTTACTATAAGTGCGTCTCGGAAATTTTGTGGAACTTCCTCGTGAGTCCAAACGAGGTCAAAAAGAGTTGTGAAGTAAGGAATTATTTCAGAGTCTAGCGCTTTTAGGATTTCTGCAACTATGTTGTCATTACCAGCTGACTTGTTGTTCCTTGTTTCTTGGGAAAGTGCGTAAGATATCTCTTGAAGCGTTATTCATATTAATAAAATAATAAAAATAGAAAAAAACAAAAATATGAAACAACAATTTACATTGATTGTATTTTTTAAACTTATGCATTTATAATATTTTTTATACTAAAATTTCAGTTGACGTCAGTTGTACCCCTTTGTATATTTGGAATAGTTTATGGAGAATTTCTAACTGAATTAGGAAATGAATCATATGGAACTACATTTTCATCTGCAATTTTTATAGTTTGCATGAACCTTTCAGGTCAGTATGTATTTATAATTTATAATGTAAAATAAAAATATAGGTACAATTAAAGTATTCATAACGTAAACCTTAAGAACTAATATATAGATTTAATTGTTTAGTACCTGGATGACCAAGCTTTGCTCGTGAAACATCTAAATCATCGAGCTTTCTGTTCGTATGTTAGTCAAATTTTGCAAACATCTTACTTTAGCAGCGCGGATTCGACGAGCATAAACCTGATCATTTGCATTAATGGTTTCTTGAAATGATTCTTGATACGCGAAGTTTGATAAACCTAACCTGTTTGTATTTGTTTGATGAGGATGGGCCCTTGGATTAGTCCAATACTTTGCTGAATGTGGTACCTGAGCAGTTATGCATTATTTCATAGGTTATCTTACCCTAACAATCATGTTATGTGAAAAATGGAAAAAACGAATTTTCCTAGACTTGGTACCTGCTAGATCGTTTTTTTTTCCTCCGTGTGCACCTATATTTCAAATTTCAACGAAATCGTTAGATCCGCTTTCGAGAACCTATGGCAATACATGCAGACAGTTGCTCACTTAATATTGATTATCGATAAAACACAAATAAAATGACATTTTCTAAAAATGATTCCTAGCTAGATCGATTTATCGCCCCCGAAACCCCTATATACTACATTTCATGAAAATCGTTGGAGCCGATTTCGAGATTCCAATTATATATATACAATAATTGCTCGTTTAAAGATATAAGATATTACTATTGTTAAATTATTTTAAATTATTACTAAGTGCAACCTGTCCCTTGGCAAATAGCCGAGATAGATTATGGCATAGTCCACAGTACAGTCTAAAAAAACTTACTAAATTTTTTTTAAATCAGTTTATTTTATTAACAGTTATAACAGTTAAAATAATAATTACTGTTTTCACATGTAAGAATAAAAAAAACAAAAGAAAACAAAAAAAAACTACCCTTTCGCGTAATCGATCCCACTATAATAACATAACAGAACTGTCACAGCTGACAGAATTGACGCTTATCAAACTGAGCCACCATCAACTTATATGAAAGCTTTCAAAATGATATTATCTATATACAACTTAAATTAATTTAATAACAATTCATTTAAATTTCGAATAAAATGACATTTTCTAAAAATGATTCCTAGCTAGATCGATTTATCGCCCCCGAAACCCCTATATACTACATTTCATGAAAATTGTTGGAGCCGATTTCGAGATTCCAATTATATATATACAAGAATTGCTCGTTTAAAGATATAAGATATTACTATTGTTAAATTATTTTAAATTATTACTAAGTGCAACCTGTCCCTTGGCAAATAGCCGAGATAGATTATGGCATAGTCCACAGTACAGTCTAAAAAAACTTACTAAATTTTTTTAAAATGAGTTTATTTTATTAACAGTTATAACAGTTAAAATAATAATTACTGTTTTCACATGTAAGAATAAAAAAAACAAAAGAAAACAAAAAAAAATCTTCCCTTTCGCGTAATCGATCCCACTATGATAACATAACAGAACTGTCACAACTGACAGAATTGACGCTTATCCAACTGAGCCACCATCAACTTATATAAAAGCTTTCAAAATGATATTATCTATATACAACTTAAATTAATTTAATAACAATTCATTTAAATTTCAAATAAAATGACATTTTCTAAAAATGATTCCTAGCTAGATCGATTTATCGCCCCCGAAACCCCCTATATACCTACTAAATTTCATGAAAATCGTTGGAGCAGATTCCGAGATTCCAATTATATATATATATTTATATATATACAAGAATTGCTCGTTTAAATATATTAGATTGGATAGATATAAGGGAATCTAAAACAGTTAACAGTTGAAAAAATAAAATAAGCGCAGATGTAGACAATAGTTTTTTATTAACTTTCTATTGAAATTTGTTATTAAAATTGAACATATTTAGAAAGGTCTACAAGATCGTTGTTTCTAATTACATGTAGAGTACAATACCTCCTATTATATCAAGAAAACTATTTAATAAAAAAAATCTTTTAATGCAAGATTCAGAAGGGATTTTTCTTGGCCTGTTGCTCCCAGTTACAATTGAGCTAAAGCTTCTTCTACCTCTTCCATTTGTACATTTTTAAAGCGAATTCTTTAATGTTATATAGATTCGAAAAAGGTGTTGCGACAGAAATATTGTCACAAAATTAAGTAACGATAGTTCTCCTGACCGATTACTCCCAGTTCGAGTAATCAAATGCTTCTTCTTCAGTTTATATACTGAAATAAAAATAAGAAAAAAGTTTTTATAACTTAAACGTTCATCTTCAGACTTATACCAAAGGATTTTACATAAAGAAAGAAATGTTTATATAAATAATAACAGTTGATTCAAACCAATTTAAAACAATAAAATAAGAGTAGATATACACTATTGTGCGAATTAATGTGAACCTGAACACAGGTGTAAAATTCAGAAAATCAACATTTATTTTTATAGACGAACAAAATAGAATAACCAATACAATAAACAAGAATATTAAAATACTAAAAGTATTGAGATTTTCACAATTTTTATTTAATGTATAACGCGTTTCACTATCTTATAGCTTCATCAGATACATAATTAAAATCGAACTTACAAAGTTATGATATAAATAAAATGAAATGTGACATAATGACACAATGATGGTCGAAAATCATGTAGTATAAATAAACTGAAATAAAACAAATGTACTACAAATTGCAATAAGGACAAAGTTAATAATAATATAGTAGTAATATATACAGGATTAGTACATAGACTTTTATGTAAATAAATTTAATAACGGTGAATTATTTTAATTCTGTTTGATCATTCAGTAATGTATCAGAGTGTTTACATTTATTAATTTCTAGACTTTCTAATAAATTTAATTTAAAACCTTTATTTTCTTGGTGTAAAATATCAAAATTATTATTAAAGTTATGGTTTTCAGAAATTAGATGATTTGAGTATGTAGAATCAGTTTTTTTATTAAGGAAGCTTCTGTTATGTTCTGTAATACGCTTTTTAAAAGTTCTACCTGTTTGTACTATATATACTATCGGTCGAATTGGGTAATCTTGTTTATGGAGTTTTATTAAGGAATATAAATTAGGTGATTGCGGATTCATGATAATTAATTTAAATAAATCTACAGGATCAAAAATACTACGACAATTATGAACTAATGTTTTAATTTCTTTTTGGAAAATTTCTGTTGGATTTTTTCTACATATTTCATATTTTCCTAAATTAATAAAATTTAAAGTTTTTTGTATATATGATTGTTTATTTATGGCTATAACAGTGTTACCTTTATCTGCTCTAGTAAAAACTAATTGATCATTAGTAGATTTATTTTGAATTGATTTTAAAATATTATTGTAAGGATTATAAGTTGGGGTTTGTAACAATTCGTTTTTAATTATATTAGCGGCTTGATGTTTTATTGAAATGTTATGTTAAGTATTCTTTAATATTATTTCTGTTTCTACACCAAGAATTTCTAAATTATGTGGATTAATATTAGGTTGTATATTGTGTTTAAAACCTTTTTCAATCAACGAAATTTCTTTATTGGTAAAATTAGTATTAGTTAATTTTACAAATCTATCAAAAAATGTGTGGTCTGAGAATTTGTTATTATTATTGTTATTGGAATTAAATTTATTTGAAATCAATTTATCTAATTTAAGTTTTTGTCTAGAATATTTTTTGTGAATTAATAATTGAACTTTTTCTCTGGTATTATAATCTAAATTATTAATTCACAAAAAATATTCTAGACAAAAACTTAAATTAGATAAATTGATTTCAAATAAATTTAATTCCAATAACAATAATAATAACAAATTCTCAGACCACACATTTTTTGATAGATTTGTAAATTTAACTAATACTAATTTTACCAATAAAGAAATTTCGTTGATTGAAAAAGGTTTTAAACACAATATACAACCTAATATTAATCCACATAATTTAGAAATTCTTGGTGTAGAAACAGAAATAATATTAAAGAATACTTCAAATAACATTTCAATAAAACATCAAGCCGCTAATATAATTAAAAACGAATTGTTACAAACCCCAACTTATAATCCTTACAATAATATTTTAAAATCAATTCAAAATAAATCTACTAATGATCAATTAGTTTTTACTAGAGCAGATAAAGGTAACACTGTTATAGCCATAAATAAACAATCATATATACAAAAAACTTTAAATTTTATTAATTTAGGAAAATATGAAATATGTAGAAAAAATCCAACAGAAATTTTCCAAAAAGAAATTAAAACATTAGTTCATAATTGTCGTAGTATTTTTGATCCTGTAGATTTATTTAAATTAATTATCATGAATCCGCAATCACCTAATTTATATTCCTTAATAAAACTCCATAAACAAGATTACCCAATTCGACCGATAGTATCATATATTACAGCCCCTGCAGTTAAAGTTTCATATGTACTGATTGATATTATTAAACAATATACCAAATTTGAACCTAAATTTATCATTAAGAATTCAAGTGAGTTAATAAATAATATAAAAGATTTAACACTACCAAATAATTCAAAACTAGTTTCTTTTGATGTTCAAAATTTATTTCCAAGTATACCTCCTCAAGATACCATTAAATTAATAGAAAATCTTCTAACTAGTAATTTTGTCAATCCCGTAATAAAAGAAGAAATCTTATCAACACTTTCAGTTTGTTTAAAACAAAACTATTTTGAATTCAATAACAATGTTTATATTTGCAAAGAAGGCTTAATTATGGGAAATCCCTTAAGTCCCTTGTTAGCCGAAATATTTATGGATAACATTGAAAATATTATACACAAACATAATCTGTCACCAAATTTCATATATTGGTATCGGTATGTAGATGATATTATTGCGTGTTTTACAGGTACAAACAGACAATTAAATAGTTTTCTTGAGTTCATTAATAATATACATCCTAAAATTAATTTCACTATAGAATTAGAAGATGAAAATAGCATAAACTTCTTGGATTTAACAATTAATAGAGTAAATAAAAAACATGAATTTTTTATATTTCATAAACCGTCCCATACAGATATAACAATACTTCTATTCATCCAATTCAACATAAACACGCAGCATATAATAGATTATTGAATACACCTTTAACTGAAAATAATTATAATAAAGAATATTTGATTATCAAACAAATAGCAGTTAATAATAGCTACGACCACAAATTAATTGACAACATTATTTCTAAAAAAGCTTATAAACAAGCCATCCAGGAAGTTTATCCGTACATAAAAGAAACTAAACAATACAAAAGTTTAACATATCTAGGTAAAAGTAGTACTAAATTAAAATCTTTTTTAATGAAACAAAATTTTACGATTTCATATAAAACCAATAATACAATAGGGAAATACATTAAGAACAATAAAACTAAAAATTCAAAAGATCAAAAATCGGGTGTATATAAACTTAATTGTGGTTCTTGTAATAAAGTATATATAGGAAAACAGGTAGAACTTTTAAAAAGCGTATTACAGAACATAACAGAAGCTTCCTTAATAAAAAAACTGATTCTACATACTCAAATCATCTAATTTCTGAAAACCATAACTTTAATAATAATTTTGATATTTTACACCAAGAAAATAAAGGTTTTAAATTAAATTTATTAGAAAGTCTAGAAATTAATAAATGTAAACACTCTGATACATTACTGAATGATCAAACAGAATTAAAATAATTCACCGTTATTAAATTTATTTACATAAAAGTCTATGTACTAATCCTGTATATATTACTACTATATTATTATTAACTTTGTCCTTATTGCAATTTGTAGTACATTTGTTTTATTTCAGTTTATTTATACTACATGATTTTCGACCATCATTGTGTCATTATGTCACATTTCATTTTATTTATATCATAACTTTGTAAGTTCGATTTTAATTATGTATCTGATGAAGCTATAAGATAGTGAAACGCGTTATACATTAAATAAAAATTGTGAAAATCTCAATACTTTTAGTATTTTAATATTCTTGAAATATGGATTTTCATCAAGTAACGACTAAAAATATTCAATACAATAAACATTGTTTTAATAACTTTTTGAAGACGTTTTGGCATCGAGTCAACAAGCTTTTTACAGTTTTCTGTGATTTGCGGATACCGAAACCATATCTGGATTACAGCCTCCATCAATTTTTGTTATTGTACAATCCATTTTGCGCAGTCAAGCTTTTACAATCACACAGATTTTCAATTGGTTTAAGATTCGGTGAGTTTCCTGGCCATTCAAGGCATGGTATATTCTTATCCTTGAAATATTTCGCCATCATCTTGGAGATACGGCAAGGATCCGAATCTTGTTGATAAATTAGTTGGTCATTGGCATCCACTTTACTCAACTCTCCTGCTAATCTCCTTTTCAACTAGTTTTTGTATTTTTGAGAATTCATCATGCCTTTGATTGGCATGACGAATCCAGTACGTTTATAAGAAAAGCAACCCCAAAACATCTTCTTCAGAGGATGTTTCACTTTTTGATTAATATGAGTTTTTCATTGGCACTTTTTCTGACGAAACAAGACCGTTGTCCTTGTACCAAAAAATGTCTCTCATCTGAGAACAACAGTTTTCTCCAATTTTCAGCAGTCCAGCTCTTATATTTTTTCGCCCAATCATACCGTTTTTTCATCATTTTAGCAGTCAATAGCTGTTTCTTCTGAGGTCTTACTGCTTTTCTTCAACCTTCTAAAAGTCTTTCTTGCACCGTAGAGTAATGAATAATAACTCCAACGCGTGCTAAATCTTTCTAAAGATCTTGTCTTGTTTTTCCAGGATTTAATTTGCTCTCGCATCCAAAAAATCACAATCGTCCCAGTTTTCCTTCTTCGTTTTAAAATCTTGTTAACAGCTGAAGCTCACATTACATTCCTTTGTAATATCTCTTTGAGTCATAGATGTATGCTCACTCAAAATAACAATTTTAGTACGTATTTTTGGTGAGATCTCCATCTTCAAAAATCAGAATAAAATGAAGTCCTGATTCTTTGACTAGTTTACACCTCATTGTTAGCTGAGAATCAGAGAGAATCTAAGAATTGAATTATAAATTAAACGTGATGCCAACTGCGAAAAAGTAAATATTGGAATTTTTAATTCGCACAGTACTGTAGATCAAAGGCTAGTTGACAGTAATAAAAAAATGAAAGCGCTGTTTGCAAAAGAAAACACTTCACTTCAGCTTCATAATAAAGTTAGTTTAAATCGTCAATATTGCTGTCAGATAAATTTGTTTTAATTGTATTCTTACTACTACAACTAATTTTGGCTACAAAAAAGCAGGTTTTGTAAAAGGAATCGATATCTTTATGCTGGTGCGTTTTTGTTACTAAAAAAAACAAATATTTCATAGATTGGAACAAGTCTAAAGTATATAACAGCTCAAGAGATGTCCAACAATAGCCCTAGTTTGCCACCAAATCTAATCATTATGAAATTTGCTGAAATGTAGAGGAAAGCAAAACTTTGATTGCTAACTTTTAAAATATCAAACAAATTCTTCTCTCAGTGACACAGCAAATGTTTATTGTGATAATTAGGGAGTTATTTTAATTGATTATCTTTAAAAAGAAAAAACATACTCCGTATTATAAGGGTAATAACAACCGGGCATTGCGGATTCTTCATCTACCAAACCTAGTTTCTTCATGTGTCTTTTTAAAAAGACACATGAAGAAACTAGGTTTGGTTGGTGAAGTATTGTTCAGATTCTGTGAGGAAGAGGACGAAACCTCAATACATTTACTCTCAGAATGCATTGCATTAAGTGATTTTATGGTCAGACACCTAGGGTCATACAATAGAAGAGAAAGATTTACCTAACTTGAAGAAATATAGGACCAGAAAAGCTGCTATAAACCTGAGGAAACATCAGAATTATAGCAAGAAAAGTGGGACACAATAGATCTTATAGGTCGCAGGTTAATCTGTCATCCCTAATTTCGTTCAAACATACCTACATGTTCCAATTCATTAGATTATTTTTTTTTACTATTTTTTACAATTTAACTAATTTTTTATGTCCACACGAGTTAAGTCCTTTAAACAAAGTACTTTACTAGATCGCCATAATCTAGCATCTACATGTAAATATTTCAGATATGTAGGCCATCATATGCTTAAAAAATATTATAGTCATTTGGGTTTACTAGCGCCATTTCTATGTCAAACTAAAAACTTATCGAAACACCCTCGTACTCGCACTCGATATTATAAAAGATTGAAGCAGTTAATTCTTTTATGTAATTTAAATCTAAGACAAAAATAAGAATATTTTAAAAATACGAACCAAACACTTGCTTTCTCAAAAACTATTGGGTTTATACAAAAAAAGCATTGTGTGGTTTTATGAAACCACGGTAAAAGTGAAACTTTTTTCACACGATAGACATTTAACTAAAAATTTCTCGAATAATATTCCATTAAGGGTATAAAAATCGCTTTATCAATCTTAATTTTATACTTGGAAAATTGGAATGGACCGGATATAAATAAAATTAAACACAAATAATATAGCGTGGAGCACACTACACTGTCAGCTGCTGCAAACTGTAGGCGTCGAAATCGAAATCAAAATCAAAATCGAAATCAAAATCGAAATCGAAATGAAATCGAAATCGAAATAGAAATCGAAATCGAAATCGAAATTGAAATCGAAATCGAAATCGAAATCGAAATCGAAATCGAAATCGAAATCGAAATCGAAATCGAAATCGAAATCGAAATCGAAATCGAAATCGAAATCGAAATCGAAATCGAAATCGAAATCGAAATCGAAATCGAAATCGAAATCGAAATCGAAATCGAAATCGAAATCGAAATCGAAATCGAAATCGAAATCGAAATCAAAATCAAAATCAAAATTCAACTTTGCCTATTTCACTTTATATTTAAATAAAATTTGCATTTTGCTTCAAATACGAATTCGTGTTAATTTTATCCATGATTTCTTTTAGGTACCTACCTACATACAATACGCAAATATTCACTCTTTAAGTTTAAATAATTAGATACGTAATTATTTATAATTACCGCTGAGTAGGCGGTCGACCACGCGACATGCCCGACATGCACTAACACAGACCAAAAAACGATGTAATAAAAGTTTCACTTTAAAAAATGAACCTAAAACAATGGTTATTTAAATGTTCTTTAAAATATATTTTTTTTTTAGGTTTACTGTCGTATTATTTGTTAAGAAAATACAGTTTTCGCCAAATTGGATTCCTTGGAGCAGCAATACAGTCAATTAGTTACTTCTCACTAATATTCATCAAGAATTTACCAATGTTTCTTATATTCTATGGACTTCTGGGTGGTGAGCATTTTCTAAATTACATTTATTTAACAATAAATAAATTAATTAAAACATTTATAGCTTTATTAGTTTGATTTATCAGTTACAAAATGTTTTATCGTAAATAAACAAATAATCAAACTGAAAATAATCACAAAAACATTAGAAACAACCATTTTAATTGATTAACATTTGCCTATTAAATTTTATTCATAATAATTGCATAATTCGTTTTAATTAAAATTACAAATCATCACAATATATTAATATATGATTCATTCTTATACTTAGGCATTAATTAAAAAAAAAGAGTCAAATTATAGTGTTTTTTCTACAAAAAAAGGGTGTGTCAGTCAGTGGGACTGCCGGCAGAAGTTATACTTCTATGCACGTGCCCGAATTCATAAATTTTTATGCGAATGATTTGGCAAAATCATTATATGATATTCGTGTTCAGCGACCTCAAACAATCTCCTAGTACCGAGTACTCACTCATTTTGTATCAAATGTGCATAACATTTCCTGGAGACGAGGTCCGTCTTAAGTACCAGGTGTTTCGCACACCATCGCCATTATCATATTCGTATTCAGCGACCCAAAAAACAGCCGAGTTCCAAGTGTAATTTTGTACAGAATTACATAAAACACCAGGAGAAGAGGTAAATACTCTAGGCACCAAGTGCCGCGGAGACTTTCGACATCATGATATTCGTGTTCAGCGACCCCAAAAACCCCGAGTACATAAATTGAACCCATTTGGAATACTTACCGAGTTGTAATTTTTCTATTTATTGTCTGTTCGGAATGCACTTTTCGAGCCCCATCTATCTAGCGGCCCAAATGGAGAAATTTGAGGTTTAAAACAGTGCTCCGAATTGGTCACTAATTGGTCATAATTGGTCACTAGGTCCAAGTAATTGGTCAATTATACAGAAATTTTTGCAATGAGTTTAAAATATCAAGGTCATCCCAAAAATGTTAGCGGCTCTATTTGATCGTACAGAGCTCAATCAAATTGAATTTAATTGGTCACAAACTGGTCAACATTGGTCAGTATATGATGATAATTGGTCGGCGTTATTGACGGAGTTATTGACTAAATAATGACTTTCAGGGTCAGAACCATCTATCTAGCGGCCCAAATTAAGAAATTTGAGGTTTAAAACAGTGCTCCGAATTGGTCAGTAATTGGTCATAATTGGTCACTAGGTCCGACTAATTGGTCATTTATACAGAAATTTTTGCAATAAGTTTAAAATGACAAGGTCATTTAACAAATTTTTGCAGCTCTATTTGATCGTACAGAACTCAATCAAATTGAATTTAATTGGTCACAAATAAGTCAACATTGGTCAGTATATGATGATAATTGGTCAGCGTTATTGACGGAGTTATTAACTATATAATGACTTTCACGCGACCCAAAATAAAAAATTTCGAGTCACACCATTAGGTACATATGTAGTGATTTTTCCCATTTAACCCCACACAAATGGAGTGCATGAATAGAAGTATTACTTCAAAAATATGAAAGTAAAATAAGAAAGTTGATTATAAGCTTTTTTTGTCGTTGGAACTGTGGCTACGCGTAGTGGTATGTATTGGGGGTACCCAATTAAAAAAAAAATGTGAAAAAATGGGGTCACATTATTTATTTCTCACTAGATAACATTGCTAGATCAGGTAGTCTATTCTGACAAATTGTACGTTTAAGGGAAGTTTTGATCCGTTTTAACATGGAGACTACACAAGGAGTACGCACTCGACCGGGGGAATTGCCAAAATCTGTCCCGCGTATCGTACATATTAGGTTTACTTTTTTCACCACTTGCGGCGCTAATGTTCCTTTTGTACCGGTGTGAATATAGTAAAATAAATAGATGTGAAGTGACAACCAATTTTTGATTTTTGTATATTTATGTGAATAATCTAATCAATCTAATTTTATTAATGATATTTTTGTATTTTTTCATTGGGTGAAGAAATTAATAATAAAATAATTAAAAGTTATTTATTTTATTTCAAACTACATCCTCATTGGTCGGCCATTTTGGTACAAATGGAACACCAGCGCCCTCTTATTTTAGTAGCCCTATTTGAATACATGGAGTTCGTACTCCTTGTCTAGTCTCCATGCGTTTTAATGTCGAGAAGCAACGTTTGGCTTCGATGGTTGTCATGGGCATCGTAACAATTGCTTGTATCACTAGAAATATCTCCAAAAAATCAGTTTGTAAATGATTTTCAATTAAAAATTGTATATGATTTCCAAACTAGGTTTTGGGCAACCCACTTTTTTTTTAATTTTTTGTTCTTTTAGTGAATTAAATTTAATTGTCTTTAAATATTGAAAGGTCACGCATTAAGCACTGCACGCGTAATGCCTACTCTTTATTTATAGCCAAGTAAGTATCTAGAGAAAGTAACTGAATAAATGTTAATACATAAATGGAATAATATAGGTTTTAATTATTTTTTAAATGCGTATTTTTACGTTGGGGTTTCACGTGCTCATGTGCTTTTATAAACCAACCACTACTGCCTTGGAATGGTCGAAATTTGATTAAACTATAAGGAAAATAACAAAAAATAATAATCTAGAGGATTATCTTTTATTTATTTGTTATCCGAGTGATATGAAACTAGACTTTCCAATCATCAATATCCTTTTAAAGTTGAATTTATTAAATTTTTTAAATTAAATTTTAGGAGTGGGTTCAGGATTAATGTTTCCTGCAGCTTTTTCAAGCCTTAATGATTATTTCCATAAAAGACTAGACCTAATGACTGGCTTAGCCCAAATCTTAATAACAATAGCTACCATGGTATATCCTCCCATAATGGCCCATTCAATGGAAAGATTTGGATTTGTCTGTACTAAACTACTTTTGGCGTTAATCAGTACCAGCAGTTTTTTTGCAATATGGGTACTTCATCCTGTTGAATGGCATAGCAAGGAATATGAAGGTAAACAACTCTTTAGATTAACTGACCAAACTATGTTACAATAAGATTACTTGCAATTTAATTACATTTTTTCAAAGATGCAAGCCATTTGTCAAATAGGAAAAATCCTTAGTTATTATTTTGTTAAGACTCCTTATGGGACGTTTTGACAGACGTAAAAAAAGCGACAGAAAAAGCGTTACTTAGTAAATATAATGTAAAATATAGGAACAATGGTAACCATCTGGCAAATTTTTACAAGAAAATTTCGGTTGTCAAACAAAAAATTAGCTTTTCCTGTATGTACTTTATAAAACATCCTTTCGATAGGTTAAACCCGTCTGCTATTTATTAATGTTGTAACCAAAATTAGTAAAATAAGGTGCAAACGGACTCTCCGATTTTTAGAGAAGAGCGAGTAGTGAATGCTGAAGCAGCTTAACGGGCAGAGAAGCAAAATTTATATATAATTTGATTAGGGCGCCACTTTCATTTTAGAGGGATGCACAAAGGTAAGAAACCGGGATGGAGAATATTCAAAAACGGGATATAAATAAATTTAACGGGAATATAATAATAATAATTTATAGAACTTCACGATATTTAACAATCTTAAACGATATCATATCAGACTGTTGCGTTCTTCTCCACTACACCACCGAAACACAGGTTAACATTGGCCTAATGACGTGTGTGTACAACCAGAGGTTAAAAAAATAGCAATAGAACCAAAAAAATACTAATTAAAATGGTATTTTGATTGCCTACGGAAAGGTTATGTAATTTAATTAAAAATATTGAGATAAATATATTGGGGTCAATTTAAAATGCTACAATGTCTATTTTCGTATTAACTGCCTGACACTTTGAAGTAAAAATAAATTAATTTTCAAGATTTTCGCACAAGGGGCAGCCATTGAAACCAGTCTTATTTTTATCAATTGTAACCATAAAAGTACCCCAGGCTAGCTCCTGAGGGTTGAGGCTTTCCTTCTGTATTTTTGCTTAATTCCCCCCAAACAAGATTTAAAGGGCGCCAAGTACAGACACACAAATAAAATTCTATAGATCAGTTTTAAATGGTTTATTACTTTAAAATTGGTTAGTAATGTATAAAAATTAGGTAAATTAATTAAATCTCTTAACTTGGTTTGGATCTGCGGCTTTTGACGGAGTTTGATCCTGAAGAGCATGCTGTAAGAAGGATGGGTTCCTTTCGAGGGACTTCTTGACTGAATTTTCCACGCTTCTACGCAGTGGACTCGGAACAGCAACGGAAATGGAATTCCCCTGTAGAGATTTCTTTTCGGCTTTTCTAACAACGAAGGATCGGAACTGCAGCGGAACGGAATATCCCTGTAGGAACCTCTTGTCGAAATCTTCTAACGAAGTGGGATCGGAACTGTAACGGAATGGAATATCCCTGTAGGAACCTCTTGTCGAAATATTCTAACGAAGTGGGATCGGAACTGCAACGGAATGGAATATCCCTGAAGGAACCTCTTGCCGAAATCTTCTAGCGAAGAGGAAAGGTACAGCAAAATGGCGTCGGCCACACCGGAAGATGTCGAAACGTGTAGTCTTTATATAGCAATTTGTAGTCCTTAATAGGGCCCTTCTTCTAGTTGGCAATAACCCTATAAATAAAATTGGAATCAAAACTCCGAATTTTCAAATACTATTTTTCGAACACAATCGCTATAAGTTTCTCCAAATTTCGAGAAAAAATTAATTACCTTTCATGTATAAATAATAAAATACCACAAAAACTGACCTTGAATTAAATTAGCAATTGTATTCGAAAATTTAAAATGTTAGTAAAATAGATAAAATATTATATTCACCGCATTTTGGATTTATTAAACTTAAAACCAAGGCAAAATGGAACTCACCAAAAACAGAAGGGCAAAGATAATCGGAAACTCTGAATTACTTAAAATTCAACGATAAAATGGACGAAATAAAATCAAAAACTCACTACGAAACCAATTCTCTCCTTTCAACTAGCAGTCCCCACTCGTATCAACGCGGTAACAATAGATAATTTAAAAATATTTATAGTCCGGGAGAATTGTTCGAAAACTAACGATACAATCGTTACACAATTAAGTTATATTTTTTAAAATTGCCAGTAATGAATCGATGGCGCCAAATCAATGTGCCCTGGCTTATAGTCTATAAAAGAAGGTCGTGCTGAATGTTAAAAAACGACAACAAAGTTATTTAATATAATACTTAAATGTGTAAAAATTGTTAAAAAATTGGAAAAATTATTGTAAAATCCATGAAAAATTTAAAAATCGTAAAAATTCAAGATAATTTGAAAGATCAAAAAAAGTCGTGAAAATTTGGAAAATTTGAAAACCCAAAATATTTTTTTATTTATATTTTTTTACATGCATAGTATAAGCATAGCTTCTGACTATTTTTGATAGAAAAATTTTTCTTTTGTTTTCCGATGGCACAAAAATCTTTGGTGTTTTAGTTTTAATCAGATAATCTGGTTAATCTTGTAATATCAAACTCTGTAAAATCCTGCATACAAAAAAAAACTATAAAAAAACGAATTCGTTTCATTATAGTTTAACAATAAATTTATTTTTGTTTAAACCAATGGTGGAAATTCAAATTAAAATTCGCTTTAAACTTTTAATTGGGGAAAATTTATTAACTTCGTATCACTGCGTTTCAGTTTGTTGCATTCACTTTAAATTTATATTCCTAACACCACAAACTTGTTTTACTTTATAACTTTTTTATATTCGTCTTTTTCTTTCTACATAAAGAAATTTATTTTCCACTAGTTGTACTCGCAACGTCGTTTGCGTGGCGTGTGATTGTTGTATAAAAATTTCTTACCCCACCCCATTTAAGGAATGGGACAGAATTTTTTATACACCAGATGTTAAGTTGAAAGAAGACAAATACATCTGTGAAAACGGCATTCGAATCGGATCAGTAGTTTTCATGTGATGCGCGCACAAACATACAGACAGACAGACAAAAAAAATCTTACCACATTTTTGGGTTCTATTTCGATGTACCCGCGACGTCGTTCGCGTGGCGTGGTGATTTTTGTATAAAAATTTCTTTCCTCACCCCGGTAAAGGGGTGGGGGGAGAAAGTTTTATACACCAGATGTTAAGTTGAAAACCGCACTCGAATAGGATCAGTAGTTTTCATGTGATGCGCGCACAATCATATACATTTCTACAGTTTTATTATATGTATAGGTAATAGTTATAACTTTTTTATGTTCCATAATATTTATAAGGAAAAATTTGTTGTTTTGTTTATTGAATATCCCATTCAAATCCATCCAATTTAACATAAAAAACATGTGTGGGTACTCATGTTCGCAAGAAAGAAGTTATCTTCTTTGGCTTAAAAATACCAATCATGAAGTTTAATCTCATGCTAGATAGTAAAAGGCCATTTTTTTATGTCGGAAAATTGACAAGTCTGACAGTTTGTAATTATGAATAAAAGTTAATTTTATTTTTCTTAACAAATGTTTAAATAACGTTGTTTAAGGTGTTTAAATTCAATATAAGAAAATATTTAAGTATTTTAATTATAACAGCCTAATGATTCAGTGGAAACTTTACTGCAAGAACTTTTGGTATGTTTAATATGAAGAATATTTTGACAGCTGTCGATATATCAAATACAGAAATCTGTGAATTTTAATAGGGATTTTGTTTATCTGCTAAATCAATGCTAATCATACAATATAAATACATCTGTAAAGTGCCACTTCTTTTATTTCGTAAGATGAGCAGTTTGTAATTATTACTTGAAGTGGTGTCGGTTTTTCGTCAAATATTTTTTGTGACGGTGTGAGGCCCCTATCTATCTAGCGGCCCAAATTGAGAAATTTGAGGTTTAAAACAGTGCTCTGAATTGGTCATAATTGGTCACTAGTTCCGACTAATTGGTCATTTATACAGAAATTTTTGCCATGAGTTTAAAATATCAAAGTCATCCAAAAAAATTTTAGCGGCCCAATTTGATCGTAGAGAGCTCAATCAAATTGATTTTAATTGGTCACAACTGGTCAAAATTGGTCAGTATATGATGATAATTGGTCAGCGTTATTGACGGAGTTATTAACTAAATTATGACTTTCAAGGTCAGCTCCCCATCTATCTAGCGGCCCAAATTGGGAAATTTAAGGTTTAAAACAATGCTCCGAATTGCTCACTAATTGGTCATAATTGGTCACTGGGTCCGACTAATTGGCCATTCATACAGAACATTTTGCAATGAGTTTAAAATATCAAGGTCATTCAAAACATTTTAGCAGCTCAATTTGGTAGTACAGAGCTCAATCAAATTAAATTTAATTGGTCACAAACTGGTCAACATTGGTCAGTATATGATGATAACTGGTCAGCGTTATTGACGGAGTTATTAACTAAATTATGACTTTCAAGGTAGTGGTCCAAATTGGGAAATTTGAGGTTTAAAACAGTGCTCCGAATTGTTCACTAATTGGTCATAATTGGTCACTAGGTCCGATTAATTGGTCATATTTTGCAATGAGTTTAAAATATCAAGGTCATCCAAAACATTTTAGTGGTTTAATTTGACAGTACAGAGCCTAATTAAATTTTTTATTTTGGGTCATCCACAAAATTTGCTTGTCCTTGAAAGTCATATTAAGTTATTAACTTCGTCAATATCGCTGCCCAATTATCATCATATACTGACCAATATTGACCAGTTTGTGACCAATTAAATTCAATTTGATTGAGCCGCTAAAAGTTTCTGGATGACCTTGATATTTTAAACTCATTGCAAAAATGTTTGAATAAATAACCAATTAGTCGGACCTAGTGACCAATTATGACGAATTGGTGACCAATTCGGAGCACTGTTTTAAACTTAAATTTCCCAATTTGGGCCGCTAGATAGATGGGGCTGACCTTGAAAGTCATAATTTAGTTAATAACTCTGTCAATAACGCTGACCAATTATCATTATATACTGACCAATTTTGACCAGTTTGTGACCTATTAAATTCAATTTAATTGAGCTCTCTACGATCAAATTGAGCCGCTAAATTTTTTTGGATGACCTTGATATTTTAAACTCATTGCAAAAATTTCTGTATAAATGACCAATTAGTCGGAACTAGTGACCAATTATGACCAATTAGTGAACAATTCGAAGCACTGTTTTAAACCTCAAATTTCTTAATTTGGGCCGCTAGATAGATGGGGCTCGGTGTGAGCCCGTTTCGTAGAAGTTTATCCTCATCATTTTTCCCCAACGTGGCAAACGACGTATAAGTTTGAAAATGCTTTTTGTTTAAAGTGGTAAAATCTACTTTACGTACTTAATTAACTTTTTTATGACTTTTTATAATTTTTTTTTTACTTTTTTACGAGAAAGTTAAGAATTAGACAAACAAAAATTGATATTAAGGAGAAGTTAAAAAAAATGTCACATTCGGCAGGACTCGAACCTGTGATTTTGATCTATAGCCGTTAGCGCTTGAAACCGTTTGGCTAAGTTTTTTGCCATTTTTTTTTTATTATATTCTATATGACCTTATTAACAGAAATATTTGCCAAATCGACAAATAAAAAATCAAAGTTATATTTTTTATGCTCTGTCTATCAGCTATAGATAGAGATCGCAGGTTCGAGTCCGGTCCAATTGTGACATTTTTTCAATTTTTCTTAAAACACGAAAAATTATAAAAAAGGTGTCAAAGTATTTGTTTAAATAAAGTAATCTAGAATAATAAAGCACAAGATAAAATAGAAAAATGAGCATATCCTATTTTTTTAATAATAATATTTTCAGCTGATCCCCTTCCTGAAAAATCACCACTTAATCTAGAAAATGAGAACACTGCACAATTGCTTGATAGAAAACCACATGAAATTGAAAGTGAGTATCGATAAAGTTACGAATATTAATATTTTAACATTTTGTTATTATTTAAATTATTTAATTAAATTGATTTAATTTTTAGGTGATTATATTTAATTTAATAAATAATTTATTTTACAGCAGGAATTGTTTCAGCTCCAATGTATAAAAATTCTACGAAAATACAGACGTAAGTATACTTTAAATTTAAATCTGAATATTAATCTGTACAACTTACACTAACACCAAAAAGAAAGAAAAATCTTGACGGTAAAGGCACGTTCAAAAACCTTTGGAACCAGAAAACACTGGAGCAACAGTGGAAGCAACGTCAACCAAACCTTCTCATCCAGTCCCTGAAAAGAATATAAGTTTTTTTTTCTTCGTTTTTGGTTCCCCTTCCTAAATTACTGAAGTTAAGCTTTTCAAAACGTTTCTTCACTGCTGGCAAGCATTGTCATCTTGATCTTCCTCTTCTTCTGTTCTCTTGTATTTTTGTTTGTAGCAAGATCCTGGGTACTTGCTGTATTCTTGGTACCTAACTTGCATAATCATTTAAGGATTGCAATACAGCTCCATAATTCAGTATTTGTTTTTCTGCGCCACATTTTACCTTTCTTGATGTCTTAGATTCTACGTAATTTTTTTCTCTACCCCTTTTCAATTTTTTACGTTTTCTGTATTATACCCGTTCCGTAGATTCTTTGATTTTTCTTAAGGTAGTTTTTGATTTCAGTATTTTGTTGAGTGCTCCTGCACTTCTAATTCCTCTGTTCTGGGTTTCCTTTGATTCGTCATTCTGATGATTAATATTTCTTCCCAGATAATTTAACTTTTCTGTACAATTGAATATGTCCGTTTAAACAGTTTCTTACTGTTAAATCCTTATCTGTACTCTCTTTGCTACTTGTCATTACCATATATAAGTGACAACGCGACTGGAATTTACACATTAACCTATCCAGTGTTTGATTTCTTGATTAAACTTTATAAATAAAAGAATTAAAAAATGCGTTCATTTCATGGAGTAATTTCAATAACCAAAAACTTTTTTAAAGTCTAAACATTAAAAAGAATTTTGAACGAAGTCACAACAAATTGTAACAATTCTTTTAAAATTCCAGAAAACCACTCACTGTTTCAACTCTACTAAAATCTGCAAAATATATTAACATTGTAATGGGACTATCAATTGCTTTCACTGGTGACAATTTATTTGTTTCTGTCATCCGTATGGTACTACATGATTTAGGTTTCAATACCTTCGAGGTAGCTACAATGAGTATGGTACTATTTGGTTGTGATTTATTCTCAAGAGTTGTATATTGTGTCGTTAGTGCCATATTTACAATCAACAATAGATATTTGTTTTATGGTGGATGCTTACTGACAGCCATTTTCCGAATAGGTAAGTTGTTCTGTTGGTAACTTTCTTAAACATGTATAGTCGATAGTAAAAAAGCTTTCATTTGCAGCATGTAACATTAAAAATTGCCACTCGAACTGGTTGATTTGTCTCCTCAGTCTTACTTAACAATATTATAAGTCAAATCTGTGTATCCATTTTTTTATGAGGAGCTCTAAGCCTTTTTTAGACCTGGTCTCCATAATATTTAGATCCGGTAAAAATGCAGACCAGTCTAAAACTGCGAAACGGTCCTTTATTAAGAATAAATTAAAAGACCATAGGAAAGATACTGCAATGGCAAAACACATATGCAGTGAAAAACGGATAAGATGGGCTATGAACACCTTTCAGCTATTCAAAACCTCTGGAACTGATGAAATATATCCTGCCCTACTACAACAGGGACAAGAAGTAATTATTCTTCACATGATCCGAATCCGGAGCAGTTTTGAACTGGGATATATACCAAAATCACCTTTATCATAAAAGCAGGGAAACGGGACACCATATACCTCAAATCCCTTAGACTAATCAGCCTTACATTGTTTTTTCGTAAAACGATTGAAAAAGCTGTAGGTAATAACATTGCAACAGAAGTCCAGAAACAGGTGCCACTGCTTGCTCGTCAATATGCGTATCAAGCATACAAATCCACGAAGACAGCCTCGATACAATTGACTAACGAAATTAAAGATGCTCTAAACAAAAAAGAAACCATGGTGTCTGCATTTGACTATTTCACATAAGGCTGTCAAAATAATCGCAGAAATGGAGGTGAGCCAAGACTCTATCTCCATCAATACCACCAAAGGTGTGGAGTCTAACTTTGGACAGCTTTCTCTGGCAATTGCTCGTACTAGGTATACCTTATTAAGGATATTCCTATAACATGTGACTTATAACAGACTTAATATCAACCCCACAAAGACTACTTTAGTAGCCTTTTCAAGTAAAAAGAAACCGTAATAAGTTACTCTGAAACTAACACGAAAACGAAATAATATATAACGCTAAAAAGGCCCTTATGGTGTGAAAAACATTGAAAAAATTGGAGATGTAACCCAAGTACGTTACAATGGATGTACACGACAATAGTGAAACCAATAATCACTTATGGGGCCGTAGCTTGGGGCACGAGAGCTAATCTGACTACTACGAGGACAAACCTCTCAAAGTTTCAGAGACTAGCCTGTGCATGAATTACTGGAGTAATGGAAACATGCCACACTGCTGCAATGGAATTTATTTAAAATATCACGCCATTACACATGCAAGTAGAAAGTCTAAGGAAGCAAACAATATATAGCATGGTCAAAGAAAAAATAATCAAGGAAAAACATCGATCACTTTAATTTAATCAGACTGAAAATGCACCAACATAACATGCCAAGGAAATTTAACTTTAGTAAATCTGAATGGGACAAAGACACCGTTTTGTAGTTAAACCAAAATACAATAAAGTGGTATACAAACGACTTCAAGACAGATAAAAGAACTGCAACAGAAGTTTTTGGACCTAGAATTAAATACTCAGAAATCCTTGGTTCATACCCAAGCATTTTTCACGCGAAAATCTGCACTATTATAATATGTATACAGAATTGTAGACAAGAATTTGTAATCATGTCAGATAGCCAAGCAGACCACAAAGCACTGAACTCACACACAATTAGTTCAAAGATGGTCTAGGAATGCCTAGGCAAACTAAAGGAACTAGGACAAAAGAACGCTGTTACTCTGTTATGGGACCTACGACACAGCAGATAAGCTGGTATACAAAAGAGCTAAAACCTCATATTTGAGACCAGAACCATCTTGTGGAATCAGCAGTGGTACAGTCTTAAAAAACTAAGGTAAAAAGTCGATAATGAAAAAGCCAAGTACTGAAGCGAATTATAAGGGCTTATACAACCGAAGACGCTTCTGGGAAAACGAAATAGAAGAGAAAGGTCTACCTGACTTCAAACCCAACGATATTCTAAATTTTCTAAGAAAGTAGGCCTAGAAGAGCTGCTATAAGTCTGAGAAAACACAAGAAGGGGACAGAATAGCTCTATAAGTAACCTTAACATACCTTAACCTTTACGCACATATGCATCGAATATAAGGATAAAATTATCCTGAATTGCAGCTAGCACTAAATCAAGATACCTCTAATCGGTTAAAGTTTGTTGAAGTGATAACAATGCTCCCAGAATAATACTCAATAGAACTTTATAGTTTCAACTTGACATTTTGGAACACATTTGCAGGCCTGGATTCCGGCCATTATCCTGCAGCTCTGAGTACCCAAATTCGATCATCTAATTTTAGGTCGATTCAAAAAATAACATATTGCTAAATTTTAATTGTTCAATTTCGTAATTCTTTTGATTATGGTAATAAAATACAGTAGCTCTCCGAAAATTCAATCTCACACACAACCCTTCCTAAGGCTTTTTTCAAAAATTAAATTAGAAAATCATTGAAAACAGTACACAAGTGTACAAAGATATCTTTTTTTTATTAATAAATTTATGTATTTCGATTTCAACAATATTTTAAATGAATTATTGGTCTCAGAATTCGGATAAACAATTTAATTTTAAAAACAAAACATTTTTGCTAGAAAGCAGCGTTTTTGTAAAAAATGGAAATATTTGTTCAGAGTGCAGTTACAATAAAAAATTACAGAAAACTTGGCAGTTTTGAATCTGACTGACAAAAGCCAAGCCTCAATCTAAACATATAAAACTCAAAGGTGACTGACTGACATAGTGATCTATCAACGCACAGACCAAACCACTGGATAGATCGGACTGAAATTTGGTATGGAGTTAGATGTTATGACGTAGACATTTGCTAAGAAAGGATTTTGATAAATTCCACCCCCAAGGGGATAAAATAGGGGATGAAAGTTTGTATAAAACTTTTGTCAATTTTAAACCGATCGGGTTGACACTTTGCATGCATATAGCTACTATGACGTAGGCATCCCCTAAGAAAATATTTTGATAAATTCCACCCCTAAGGGGATAAAATAGGGGATGAAAGTTTGTATGAAACTTTGTCAATTTTAAACAGATCGGGTTCAGACTTTGCATGCATATGGCTACTATGACGTAGGCGTCCCCTAAGAAAAGATTTTGATAAATTCCACCCCTAAGGGGATAAAATAGTGGATGAAAGTTTGTATAGATCTTCATAGATTTTCGACTCATTGAACTGAAATTAAAGATTGGAGCTACTATGATAAAGACGTCCACTTAAATACGATTTTGATAAATTTAACCCCCCCCCCCCTGGGTATAAAATAAGGGATGATGGAGGATGTAAATGTATTATTTTGAACCTATCAGTACCTAATGGAACGAATAAATTAAGACGAACAAAATAATTTTTAGTTCCAAATGTTGACAATAGATGGCGATAGTAGTATTTTAAAACGCGCTATCGTTGTGTTTTCACTGAGTTACATATACCCGATGATGAATGGCCGCCGTATCTTATACTACATACTATACCTAAATATTTCCAGCGGATTATATTATATTTTTAAAATGGCTAAAGAAAATCTGAACGTTAATGAAGAAGTTGAAGAATGTACTGTCGTCCCTATTGTTGGTGACGGTACATGTTTGTTTCGTGCTCTCTCTTACACAAGATAGAGCGATGGAGATGCGTTCAGAAATTGTCAGATATGTGGTTAATGACTGGAGCAAGTTTTCAATTATGACCCACGACAGGAATGGGGATAAATAAACACCTGATGAAAAATGCTACTTATAACGCGCGTACTTTGTAACGGTACGAGGCTGCAAATGACAGCGTTACATCGTAATATAGTGAAAGCCACTATATTAACTGGGTGTGCGAAAGGGGAAACTGTATTTATACCACGATTCCCATTAATACTGAATGATATCACGTTCGAATGTAAACGATTACAGTTTCCCTTAAAAGTCTGCTTTGCCAATACACTAAACAAGTCTTAGGGTCAAACTCTCAAATTTGCGTGTATTAACTTGAGAGAACATTGCTTCTCCCATGGACAGTTTTATGTTGCTTGCTCACGAGTAAGTTCACCCAGTAGCTTGATAGTTTTTGCGCCTACTAACAGATTAGTGAAGAATATTTTGTACAACGAAGTTTTGTAGGCCCTAATTTTTTACACACGCTAAACAAAATTAAAGCAGCAAAAACTATACCTATTTAATAATAATACTTCTTAAATTTCTTCTTAATCCTGATCCAAATAAATAAGCTATTTATCACTGGCACTTCTTTTTGAACAAAATTACCCTTTACAGTATTTTTTTCAACCAATATGTAAGAAGTTTTTATAGTTTTAAAATAATAATAGTCTAATACCACGCGCGCACAAATGTGTGGAGCGATGAGCTGGTAGCCCGCTGCTGCTGGCCGACATGACACTGTGGATAGACGCGTTGCAAGTTTGTATGAAACTCGGCGGCAAAAAACTGAAGTCCATGCGAACGAAGTCGCGGGCGGCCGCTAGTTTTGAATATATAAATGAGTTATAAATTAATCATTTTCATTTTTCGGTTTTTCATAATATTATGCTTAAATCAAATTTTCATAATTTTTAACAAGATATTAAAAACAACTGTGATTCAAATTGTACCAAAAAAAAATTATTTGCATAATACATTGTTTATTTAATTTTTCTAGCATACACTGTACGTGACGATTTCTTGTGGAGGATTCTGAATTTGGCAGTATTGGGTTTCGTAAGAACAAGTATTCAAACTTCATTCACCTTGGTCATCGCTGAAGAATATAGAGAAAACTTTTCTACTGCTTATTCCATTCTTCTTGTTTGTAATGGATTGGTAGGATTGACATTAGGACCTCTAATGAGTACGTAGCACAATTCTCTAGTTATTTGAAAGATTCTAGTCGTATACGTAGATTCTCTAACTTGCACAGATATATTCACTATTTAACGATAATGTTAATGTTTTTATTGGTGTAATCGAAATTGTAGTCCTTACCAAGACACTCATAATACAAGTTACGTCTGTTGACGGATTCACTCGAATTGAGCCAGAGATTAAGGCAGGTAGGAAGGGCTTAAGCTTATTTCTTAATCCAACACACGAACCGAGCCAGTTGAATTTTAAATCTAATAATAGTGTAATTAGGGCAGATACTTAGGGAAGATGATTAGTAGGATGGTAGGGAGTATGGTGACAGTTTATAAAATAAAAAGTAGTCTGAATTTGAGAGTTAATTATGTCTTATATAAAATTATCTTTTACGACAAGTGAACGCGTCCAAACAATGTTAATTTATAAAAACTATAAATTTAAAAAACTTGGTAATTTGAAAACGGCGGGTGAAACCAGATGAAGATGTTCTGCGTCCATTTACACGATGAATTTTGTATACTCTATATAGAGAACATGGAAATCATAAGCATGAAGTATATTCAAAATCTGATTTAAATAGACAAGTTAGTAATTGTGCAAGGAAGAAAGCTATGGTATCTTCAGAAAAGCCATTAAAATTAATCTGAAAGGAAGTTGTAGGTTGCAATAGAATGAGAGATTAACATACGTAGAGGAAAGTGGTAGATACATTTTTTAGATATTTTTTTTTACTTTATGATTAATTGTCAAATTTATCTAGTTAATAATCCTAAGTATAACAAATATATTGTTGTTTGTTATAAAAAAGTCCGAAACTTTTCGGTCAAAAGGTTAAAGGGTTATAGCCATTTTTCTATGATAAGATATTTGTACGAATGTTCCCCACGTACGGGGTACGTTCGTACAGTAGACGGGGTACTTTTGTTCGGCATGGGGTAGATTTATACAGGAAATAAAAAAAAAAACAATTAACAAATTCTAGCCATTCGTAGTTGAGGATCAGGTAGGATCATGGAGACATCGTTGATATACAAAGTGTCTATGTCTTCTATATCAGGGAAAAATAATGACCATGATATTTCTAGTTTCTTCCGAAGCTAACTTATTTTCATCTCTGTATCCGAATAATGACTGAGAACTTTGCCGACATAATACACAACAGTAGTCTGTTTTTCAAAGTTTACCAAAACAGTTATCTTTGATTTTCTTTGTTGTCACATTTAAATTACCATCATCAGTCTCTTCTTCCATTTCTAAATCAACTGGAGATGTTAATCTCTAGCGCAAGCTAAATTGCGATCCTTTAGATTCACCTGCTTAGCTTTCTTTTTCTTTTGCCTTGAATTAAGTTTCTTTACCCTTCGCTTTACTGCTTTGTCTCTGGCCTTTCTTTCCTGTTCTATTTTTTTCAATTCTTTCTGTCTATGTATCTCATCTAGTTCAGTTTTTTCAGGTGTATCTGTATATATACAGGATTTGCACGATTTTCTTCCTTTATTGGTTTTTCTGTTTTTAACAGCTGTAGGATAAGGTCTTATAACTTCTGGTGTTATGAGAAGTTAACAACCCGGTTCAGATTGTGCATGAGCCTCAATGGAAGGTTCGTCAGTTCACGAACATCTAACTAATTCATATTAGTCGATGGTACGCTGGTAAAAGGTTTTGGTTCTAGAGCGACAGTACTTGTTTCTAGATTAGGTGGCACATTTACCAAATTATTTGAAGCATACACGTCAGTTGGAGCGAAATTTACATTGCTGAAGGTCATTTCAAAAAAAAGTAGCTATATCCACTCATATGCAACAAAAAAATAATGAAAAGGTCTATTGTGTACCTTAGTGGTTCTCAAAATCTCATACTTAACGACTCCCCATTTTATTTCAAACAATTTTGTGCCTTGTTTTGTATTGCGAGAATTAAATAGTAAACCAGGGAATTAAATTATATATTACCACGTGAAGTTTTTGAGGAAAAATTCAGATCAATTAAAAAACAAGAAAAATTTTCAGACAACGAGAAAGCTTAATACAAGTGGCTTACAAAGTGGCTAAATGTAAAAAAACCACACATTATAGCAGAGCAAATTATTTTACCTGCTACCTAAAACATTGTATAAACAGTGTTGGTGAAAGCTATGCTAAACAACTTGACAATATTCGTTTGTCAAACGATACAATCTGTCGAAGAATTTCGGATATATCTGCTGATATTCAGGAGCAGCTTCAATCTCAGCTAATTCGAAAATTATAACTGACTCCAATAATGAATTCCATTTAATTTGTTATATTAGATTCTGTAAGAGTATCACAATAAATGAAGAATTACTGTTTTGCAATATATAGTAAGGCAAAGCAATATTAATAGAAAAGGAATACTATTCAATAGAAGTCATCAAAGTTTAGCATACGCCGACGATATTGCGTTAATAGAAAGAAGTATAAGAGAGCTGAAAGAAATAACATTCCAACTCATAAGAGTAGCAGAGACGATAGGATTACAAATTAATATAAGTAAAACTAAATATATGGAGTTAAAGAATAAACACGGAAGTCGAAGTATGACTAATCTTCAGATACGTAAACAAGATGGAACTACATTAGAATTCGAAGAAGTTGAGCGTTTCATGTACCTAGGAGTCCTAATAGATAATAAATGCCAAGAAGAAAACGAAATAAAGCTACGAATTGCTAAGAGTAATAATTGTACAGGAAGCCTAAGAAGAGTTCTAAAAAGTAAAGAAATTTCCAGAAAAACAAAGCTCAGAATCTATAAAACAATGATAAGACCCACACTAACCTATGCATGCGAAACATGGATAACGACAAACAAAACAACACAACGTTTGGAGACTTGGGAAAGAAAAATCTTAAGACGGATCTTTGGAGGAAGAAAAACGGATATAGGATTGGAAAGAAGATCAAATGGCGAATTATACGAAATATTTAAAGAGGCTCCCGTCAGCAAATTTGTAAAAAAAAGGAGATTGCAGTGGCTAGGTCATCTACAAAGAATGGACGATAACAGAGCTTTAAAAACAATAGCTTGGAAAATCCCAGAAGGGACGAGAAAACGCGGCAGAACTAGAAGAAGATGGAGAGATGCAGTAGAGGAGGACCTAAGAGAAAACCAAATCCGGAACTGGAAACAAAAAGCAAAAAATCGAACAGAATGGAAAGAGATTTTAAAGCTATGGGCCTGAAAGGCCTGCATAAAGCTTCTTATATATTATATACTGTTTTGCAAACTTATTGAAAGAAGGACTACAGCCAACGAATTATTCAGGATTACATATAATGCTATCATTTTGGTCAATTTGCAGTGGAAAAATTGTGTTGAGATTTGAACTGATTGAGCCCAAGCCATGTCTGGTAAATACAATAGTTTACAATCGCTTGCGAAGAAGTAATCCTCAGATATTATTTGAACACATTGCATAAATCATTGGGTAGCTTAAGCGTAAAAGTCTCTAAGCCCTGGTCTAAATATTATTTTGGAAGTAGTAACTACATAAAAAATAGTCTATTAATATCAAGGATTTTCTCTGCGCTCTCTACATATCTTTGAAAAACCTAATACTCTTAGGAAAAAAATGGATGTATTTTTTTGAGTAAAACGATTTTTTGTAAAAAAATGTATTTGTGGAAAAAGAAGTTAAAAGAAAACTGCTTTGGTATGTTTCCCACATTGTGTAGAAAAATGTAGAATTTTATAAATACCTGAGTGCGAATTTCCAACGATACTTTTTTGCATAAGAATATTTTAATTTGTCCAATTAGAATTGGATTTGTAATCCATTTGACAGTAAACCTAATGGTCTATCACTGGAAGAAGAACAACTAATAGACGTTTTGTCCAGCACTTCACTGAAAATGGATTTCAGTATTAATTTTTGAACAAATTTCTGGATCAAACTTCCAAATGACTTATCAGTAATAAAAGCCAAAACGATACCAATTTTGTTAGTTTTTCACACGTCGTATCTTTATGAACCATGATTTTCTGCTGTTGCGTTGTTAAAATCTAAATAATCTTTAATTGTGTGCCACATTGTGTTATAGGCTTAGAATAAGTTTGTACTTGAATATTTAACAATAAAAATTCAGTTTTTCAATTTACTGAGTCCCCCGTACCAAGTTAACACGCTCCCTCTGGGTGTCGCGCCCCATAGTTTAAGACGGTCCGCGACATTTGGGCGCCGCCGTTTGGGCGCTGCCGTTTGGGCGCTGACATTTTGGCGCGAGGACATTTTGGCGCCGCCGTTTGGGCGCGAGGATATTTTGGCGCCGCCGTTTGGGTCCGAGGAAATGTTTTGAAAGTTTGAATCCATAAATTAAAAGCAAAACGTATACATGACATTTATTTGTTTTTATTTACTTTTCAAAGGAAACATTTTGACTTACAAAATAGATATAATATATATTCAATTTACATAAAGACCACATTTTATAAACATTAATATTATTAAGACATATTATTAGACTTTATTCATTAACATTAGTCATTATTAGACAACATTAATATTATTCTAGCATAAAATTGTGCGTTAAACCTCTAAGATATTCTAATTCAGTTCTTATTTCTATTGTGTTTACAATGCTTTTAATTCGTTGATCAGCTTGCACATATCTCAACCTTTTTGGAGGGGGTAGATCACCACGCAAAAACTTTTCGAAAAAATTGTCTCTACCTTTTTGTACTGTTCTGAGCCCATCTATAAATTTCCAAATCGAGGGATGGTCAAAATCTAGTTCGCTTTGTAGTCGCCGATGGGCCGCTTCTGCAAAATTATTGGTTCTGCTTTCATCGGTTAATACCCTGTCATATACACTCCAGATATGTGGGGAAAACAGTGGCCTACGTCTAGTACCGTTTCGGTTTGGTCGTCCGATATAGTTGTCCTCAAACCAGTTTAGTACAGGAATGAGCTCATTTGGTGCAGATTCTTCCAAACGTTCAAAATATCGGCTCACATGAATTGGTGGAACAAATGCTAAAGATCCTATGCATTTCACAGCCATGTTAAACTCTGCGTCCTCATTGAAATTAACAAAATTAATATACGATGCCACCGGTAAACTGCTCCTTTTTTGCCTTTTTTGTTGCTTTAGTTGCCTTTTTTCCTTATTTAAATTGCCCTTTTTCGTAAAAAATTAGTGCCTTTTTTATTAAATTGTATGCCTCTTCCCAAAATTTTAATGCATATTATACAAGGTGTCATTAAAATGCAAACGAAGTACCCTTCTGCAGGAATTTTTCAAACGAAACTTCTTAAAATTGGTCATTTTAATTTTTCAACCCTTTTTTTTATTTAGTTTGTAAACTGTAAACTGGAAAGGTTAAAAGTTTAAGAGTAGCTTTAGCTAATCTTCGCCTTTTCAGGGCAAATGTATGTACGTTTGCTGAATAAAGTCGATTTATTATTATTACTTTAACCCCATCCCTAGATATTTTTTAATAGTTTCTCCTAAATAACTTACACTATTTTACATTCTTTGTTTAAAACCTTTTGAGTAAAAAATTGGTAAAAACTTCAATTTTCGGGTATTAGTTTTGCTTAATGCATTTAACAAATGTCCAGTGTTCCTCACAAATATTGCTTACTTTTTCTCGTAGATTACGAATCTGTAATAATACAAGGTATAGGTTTTATTTAAAAAATGTTACCGCATCGGCGCCAAAATGTCCCAGCGCCAAAACGGCCGGCGCCCAAACGGCAGCGCCAAAACGGCAGCGCCCAAATGGCGGCGCCCAAACGGCGGCGCCCAAATG
Source organism: Altica lythri (assembly GCA_964028335.1). Classification (NCBI taxonomy): domain Eukaryota; kingdom Metazoa; phylum Arthropoda; class Insecta; order Coleoptera; family Chrysomelidae; genus Altica; species Altica lythri. Next base: position 44,141,855 of record OZ034804.1, on the reverse strand, counting down.
TCCTGCTCCGAGTTTAAGAACCGCTGGTGTAGCCGAAGATTGTAGAAATCAGTAAAGAGTTTACTATTTGGTAATTTACAAAATTTAACTTAATTCCTAACAACTATGTAATTTTATTAAATTATGCCAACTAACATAATCATAATAGTATTATAGGTTACAAGGTCGGTAGGTGACTTATTACAGTACAAGTTAGTTTACGGACGAAGCGACGTAGGAGCCAAGTCCGGAAATAAAAACGAGTACTGCGTAATAACACCTAACGACCATGTATCGTATTATATTTTATTTCATCCTGTTTTTATAAATTAATAAAATCATAAAAATTTTAACAGTAGTTCGTAACTTGACTAAAAATTGTTCGTAACTTAATTAGTTAGGTTAAATTACCTTGAAAGCCATCTGTCACTGTCAAATAATTTTTTTATTATTAAGATTTAATTGTTAATATAAAATTGAATTACATTGACTTCTTTTTAAATATGGCAGTAAAAGTAAGTTATTAATTATTTTATTTTTATTTTATAGCCATTATAGTATTTTTAAATGTCAAAAATTAAAAGTAATTGTCTTCCCTTAAGCAATCAGAGCAGCGTTGCTAGGCAACACATTACAGTACCTGATACCGTAATGTTTTACTTACCGGCGTCAAATTGATTATAGGGAAGTGTATTTAGTGGACAGGATGAAATAAATAATGTTTTTTTGGACACTTCTAGTTCTATAATAAATATTTTTTTCAGATGCAGTAAAAAATTGGACACACAGTGACACAATGCTTCTGCATGTACTTACGGCTGGTATTCTAATTTGTGTAATAGGCTGGACAGTAGAATTTGTCTATAATTCAATTAAAAAAAAATCATAATCTACATAATGTAGAGGGTGTAATTATTGTTACTACTTATTAATTTTTTTGGATGTTTTGCTTTGTCTTAATAAGCAAAAGAGTTCTATTATATAAAACAAATTTGTTTTAATTGCTGTATTGATTGTTTTTTAACATTGGACTTTGAAAAAATAATGATGTACAGAATTTTTGGTTTAACGCATAAATATATAAAGGACGAATTTGTGATTTATTGAAGGGGCTGAATGATATTTAATAAAAAAATATAAAGATAAATAAAATTAATTGCATAAAATAAGGTGGCATTATTTTTTTACGTATCTGTAATAACCAAAACATTCACCCATTACATAATTATTTAATTGACTAATAAAATTACAGCACTTGTAATTGTTCATAAAAAATATTTAATATCTCAATATGATTTGTAATGATAAAGGTATTTAATAATATATTTCGTTTAATAGTAAAATACACGGTTTAATTATCTGTGCGAGACCCTGCTTAACAGGTTATGGGCCCACGACCCTAATAGAATCTGAGAATTTCCCGTAAGAAAACGCGATTTTTCGTTCGCACAGCGTAATTAAAGATAGATTTTTAAAGCGTGTTTTTTATGAATATGGAAGGAAGTATATGCCGTATACAACCTCTTCATCGTAATAATTACGATACTTGGATTTTGCATATGGAAGCATTATTGTTGAAAACTGACGGATGGGGCTATGTCAATGGTGATTATCAAAAGCAAGCACTAATCGATGGAAATGATGATTCCAAAATAGCAGTCGAGAACTGGATTGAATGCGACAGTAAGGCAAAGTTTAATCTGATATTGTCCATTAGTACTAGAGATGAAACGGATAGTGATTTGGCCGGATACCGGATATTCGGCTAGGTACGAGGCCGGAGCGCCGGATAACCGGCTACCGGATATTCGGCCGCTTACAGCGTTACAATTTGATTTGAATATGCACTTGCGATTAAGATCGGAAATATTCGGACGCGTTCGGCGTGATCGGCACGACTCGGGGGTGTTCGAATGTAATCGTTCATGCCAGGTTGTGTGCATTTGTTCCTCAGTTCGTTCGTTGATTATTCCATTGTCCGTCCATACCCTATTGTTGTATTATTTTTATTTCATATTTGCTTTGTGTAAAATAAATAATCCATTACTAATATTATAAATTCGAAAGTAACTCTGTCTGTCTGTCAGTCTGCTACGTTTTCACGCCTAAACTACTGAACCGATTTTGATGAAATTTGATACAGAGATAGATTAGACAATGAGAAAGGATATAGGCATAAAGAAAAATTTGTATTCCCACGGAAAAGCGCGATATAGACGAGTGTAGAACGTAAAGAATTCAACATCTAGTGAAATATATTTATTTATTTTATTATTCAGTATTCGGCCGGATAGTGCGCTACTATCCGGTATCCGGCCGGATAGTGAAAATAGGCCGGATATGCCGGATACCGGATAGTTACCGGTTATCCGTTACATCTCTAATTAGTACGTCAGAACTAAAACAAGTTAAGGGGGGCAACACTTCCAGAGACGTGGGGTTGCAGTTAAGTGGCGTTTATACGTCCAGGGGATCATCAAGAAAAGCCACTTTATTGAAAAGGTTGACACTTCAATGCATGGTTGGAGGTGGAAAGGTCCGTGAACATTTAAATAATTTTTTTAATACAGTCGATAAACTAACATTATTATCAATAATTATTTATTAGCAATTATATTGTTGTACAGTTTGACTAGTAGATAATTCAAGAAAATGATGCCAGACAGGAACAATCTGATGACACAAATAATACCTAGAAAGCAGAATCGACGATACGACAAATAAAAAATGTAGAACAATAATGAGAATCGAGTAATTACTTCCAATTACGAAAATCGAGAATCTCTTATTAGACAACGACTTCTTGAAAACAACACACTTACCTTGCAAATTGCCTTAGATAATGCTAGAGGTCTGTTTTCAGAATGGTATAGGTACATCACAATTTGTTTTTAATACCTCCGCAGCAGCTGCTTCAAAAAGTTTAAAAGAGGATCATCCACATATTCAACCCAAAGACTCTAATGATTCTCCAACATCTGTCACGGGTTAAAATTCACTATAGTTATAACTAATTGCTTACCTTATGAATTCTCCATTATTAAGGGTTAAATCGTGACAGGTTCAGGTTGATTTTAGTTCAGTTATAGATAATCATCAACTAATAAATATATTCTGCCATAAATTATTGCTAATATTGTCTTGAAGGTATATTTATTAAATTCAAATGTGGTGGCATTGTTTACCCCGATAAATCATTCACTGACGTCTGTAAACGGTTGTCAAATCTCCTTCTGGCGTATAACTCGACATATTGTGGTCTATAGCCAGGCGTTTGGGGAATATTGTTATTTTGCATATAAGATGGGAAATGAATGAGAATTTGAGTGTTATTGGGAATCTTGGTGTTACTATGATAGGTAATAAGATTTATTGTTATTGAACTATCATCGTGACCGTTTGTAGTCGTTGGCTGATAATCCTTGGGTTTTGTCCTTACGGTAGTAGAGGCCACCTTTTATTTTGAAGTGTGTCGAATTTCGTGAACGGAGATATGTGGGAATTCGTTCTTTCCATTATCAGCCTTTGACTTGAAAACGTGGTAGTAAGAAGATTTTTTGGTTTAAGTTTGTAATCTCTGTGCATCGGAGTCAATCAATTTTGGATTTACGAAACTAAACCTTAGTTTTTCCTATCGAATTGTGTTGGAGTTAGTTTTCCTGTTACTTTGGTACAGATTCGTTGGAAAAAATCCTCGTGGAGGGATATTTAGTAAAATCTTCATTGATAGCCCATAAAACAGGCAGTGGAGTATTTGGTAATTCAATACCGTTCAGGCAGCGAATTGTGGTAGAATTCCCGATTGGTGCAATTAGCAACGAGAATATTGTTCCACCCGTTTACCAGCCAGGTGTGTCACCAGTTTAAAGAAAGAAACCCTATCTTAATAGGGTCCTAGATACAGGTGTAAATCCTAGTTACGGGCTTAAGTCCTAGATATAGGCAGAATTTTGATTGCTGACCTGATACTTAGTACGAGCTTAAGTTATTGTGATTGGTGCAAGCCTATTGATTCTAGAACAGGCTTGATTCTTGGTACCGGCCTAAGTATTGGAGAAGCTAAGGACTGCGGAAACGTATTTAGATTAACAGATAAGCTATATTAGACTTAAGTCGTGACTTTAGTTTTTAGTTAAAAATCTATTTTTCTTGTTTTTGTATTGCGTGTGATCACACATTCTAGATAATATTCTTTTTAATATTACTCACATATTTTTTTTTTATAAATATCGATAGCGTTGTCAAGCACGAGGCTTGACAGTTGTGTAAATTCTTAATTTTTATTAAAGAAGGGTCTAGTTAATATTTTGTTTTATTTAGCTCAGTTTATCGTTATTTTTTTTATTATTGTGCAATTCAATTAGTACTGTTTAATATTCTAAATTTATTTAATTATCTCCAGTGGGAAAGGTAGTGCCTGTAACAACAGGGGTTTCCGATTTTAACCGTTTAAATCGGTGGCGCACTCACTTTATTTTGGTACTTACCCTCTACGGCTGAACTGGGCACTAATTTGCCAGTAGAGAAACCACTACCGAACTCTGATGGAGTTGAATTTCAATTGGGAAAATTTGATTAACCTTTTTAATAATTTTTCAAAATTTAATTTTATTCTCATTAAAAGTACGTGGCACATCATACACCATGTCTTCAAAATGTTACTTTTGTGGGTATGATTACTACCTTTGTAATTTATGCCCTGCTAAGAACTGTAGCTGCAATTCATTTGGGAAGAAAGGTCACTTCACAAAAGTGTGTAAATCGAGGGTAACTTCATCGAAACCTGCGAAACAGACATCAACTCTTTTGCAACAATCTCGGCCGCTTCACCACCTTTTTTATCTAAAACCATTATTCAAGTTGACATTAATAAAATTCCGACAGATGCTTTAATCTATAAAGGGAGTTCCACTAGTTATATATCCAATCAAGTTGTACAAGCAAGAAAACTCATATTACCTTCATCGAGTAAGGTAACTATGGCGTCTACGTCGTTGATTTCTCAGGTGCATGTTTCTGTGTCGTAAATATTAAAATATTAAATCACTCTTATAAAAATTTTAAACACTCCTTACAATGAATCAATTGTGCGCAGACATGATAGCGGCCATGATTTACTTAAGGAACATTCTGATGTCAACGTTATATTTGGTGGACCTAGAAGACCTCTGAAAGTGTTAAGTTTGGCACTTAATCTAAGAATTTAAAATAAGAGGAATAAAAATCAGTTCTACAAGAAGCTCTTTATTCAGTAAGATCATTGTTATCCACGGCTACAACTTGCACCCCTCATGAAAGAATATTCATCCATTATCGACAATCACCCAATGAATCTTCAATTCCCTTGGGGCTTTTTACTTCAGGACCCGTATTTCTCAAGAAACATCATTATCGAGATCAATCCTGAATATGCCTGCGTACGATTTCCAAATGGCTATGAATCTACTGTTTGAACTCGTCATTTGGCACCTCGAGGGGACAAAAGTTTGATAGAAGAATCCATAGGCGAACTTGAGGAAAATAATCTTCAGAAATCTAAAAAAGAAGAAGATAATTCGGTTCAACCAGAGATAACAGATAAAATACAAAATGCTGTTGATGAAGAAATACTTTCAAGTCGTCGTTTAGCTCGAAACAAAAGTCTTCCAAAATATTTGGATGATTTGGTCAAAATTAGGAAGGGGTGAATGTTATATCCTGTATTTATGTTTACTTGATTTTTTTGTTATGTACCTACTTTTGTTTATTGTCAGTATCCCATAAAACTTGATTAAAGTCTTTTTCTTCCCTAAAGTACTTTTCTACAATAGTAAAAGACAGTATTATTTACAAAATACTGAAACACGTATGGGGGCTTTTTACACAATTTATTTACAAAATTGTTAAGATACACTGAACTCTGCTGGATAACGTCTAACTACTTGACAATACAATGAACTCTTCTGAACACTTGACTCGAACTGACGTTAACTGTCCGTGCATCCCCTTATATACAACATTATTTAATCTAGTTAGTGTGTTTAGAAGTTTCTAGAATTTTCTAGAAACATTATTTAAAATGGTCAGTTGATTTTTTTACAAACTTCTAAAAATCAACTGTCAACAACAATCTTTCAAATTAAGGTCCCTTCCTTTACGGTTATCCCGTTACACTGCCCCCTCCTTAGATTCATTCCTCCTGGAATGTTATTTCCTACATCGGAATCCCGCACACTCCCTGAGCCAGCCAAACCATTTTCTTGGAGTTGCTGCGCATCTCCACTGTGGCTTCCCTGGTAAGGCGCCAAACGATCGTGATGGACCACGACGGGTTTCCCTCTGGGAATTTTCACGATCCGATAAATGACATCGTTAATCTTCTTCTTGATGGTGTAAGGACCTTCCCAGTTCTTTTGTAATTTGGGACAAATACCTCGACGCCGTCGGGGGTTATAGAGCCAGACTAAATCTCCAACTTGGTAACTCTTTTCCATTGTCCGTGTGTCATAGTACCTCTTCATCCGATCACTGGATAATTGTAGTTTTCCACGCACCAGGTTGTGTATATTCTCCATTCGATTCTGAAGGTCGGCGACATATTGTTCACGTGCCATTTCTTCACCAGGTTTACAACCAAACACCAAGTCACATGGTAGCCTTATTTCTCTACCGAACAGGACCTTCGCAGGCGTTTGGCCAGTTGATTCGTTGATGGCCGATCGAATTGCCATTAGAAATAGTGGAATATGTCGATCCCAATCCCTCTGACAATCTAACACCACTTTTGACAGATAGTTGGTTATAGTCCGGTTCATTCGTTCCACCATTCCATCAGACTGAGGGTGCATCGCTGTGGTTCTCGTTTTGTGGATGCCTAATCTTTGGCAAACTTCTTGAAACAGCTTGCTCTCAAAATTTCTTCCTTGGTCTGAATGTAATTCTAATGGTACCCCAAATCGGCTTACGAATTCTTCAACCAATATATCTGCTAAAGTGGTGGCTTCCTGATTGGGAACTGCATATGCTTCAACCCATTTAGTGAAGTAGTCCATTACAACAAAGATGTACTTGTTTCCTACATCGGTCTGTGGAAGTGGCCCCAATACATCTACTGCGATTCTTTCAAAAGGACTTCCAACCAGGTATTGCTGCATTTCCGCCTTCGGTTTTCGGTGCGGACCGTTACTGGCAGCACATGTAGTGCATTTACGACACCAATCTTTAACATCATTAGTGCAATTTACCCAGTAAAATCTATCTCGGATCTTTTGCAGCGTTTTTGTGATACCCAGATGTCCTCCAGAACTATCGTTATGCATCTGTTTTAAAATTTCTGGTACAGCATTTCTTGGGACCACTATTTGTTTCCTTGTTTCTGTGCCCTCGGAATTTTCTACAAGTCTTTTAACGAGCCCTCCGTCCAAAATTAAAGAGTTCCATTGGGACCAGTATGCTTTTAAAGCAGGAGAGGATGAGGATATCTCTCTCCACAACGGACGACGGTCCATTCTCTTCCACTCCCTAATCTTTCTCAGAACGGGGTCGTTTTCTTGTTGCTCCTCCAGCATAGAGCTCTCGTCTTCTGGCACAACCTTAACTAAAGAAAGTTTTTCCTCGTTCTGCTCCATACGGGTACAATGGGGGCAATCAGGTCGACATGGTCTTCTGGAAAGTGCATCAGCATTACGATGTCTTGTTCCAGGTCTGTGCTCGATTTCAACATCATATTCCTGCAGTTTTTCGAGCCATCTTGCTATCTGTCCTTCTGGGTTCCTAAAGCTTAGTAACCACTTTAAACTAGCATGGTCTGTTCTGATCAGGAATTTTCTGCCATACAGATATTTATAAAAGTGTTCGACGGATTTTACAACTGCTAACAGTTCCCTTCGAGTTACACAGTAGTTCTTTTCAGCTTTCGATAAAGTTTTGCTGAAGTAACCAACCACTCTTTCCTTACCATCTTGTAGCTGTGACAAGACGGCTCCAATTCCCACATTGCTGGCGTCGGTGTCCAGAATAAGCTTACCATCAGGAAGTGGATAAGCAAGAACAGGTGCTGACGTAAGCTGTTTCTTCAATATTTCAAACGCCTCTTGACATTCCTGATCCCAACAGAAGGACTTATCTTGTTCTGTCAAACGTGTCAAGGGTTTGGCGATGTCTCCAAAATTCTTGACATATCGTCGGTAATAGGAAGAAAGACCCAAGAAACTCCGGAGCTGATGTTTGTCGATAGGGATTGGCCATTCCTGAACGGCTTGTATCTTAGCGGGGTCAACAGCAACGCCATCCTTGCTTACGTTATGTCCTAAATAGTTGACCTGTCTCTGGAACAAGTGGCATTTCTTAACATTCAATGTTAGATTAGCGTTCTGTAATCTTTTAAAAACTTCTTCCAGGTTAGATAAATGTTCCTTAAAGGTCTTACCCATTATGATGATGTCGTCTAGATAAACTAGACAAGTTTCCCATGACAAACCCCGCAGGATGTTCTCCATTAGTCGTTCAAACGTCGCAGGAGCATTACAGAGGCCAAATGGAAGGACTGTGAATTGCCATAACCCTGATCCACTGGTAAAGGCAGTCTTTTCTTTGTCTGCAGGATTCATTTTAACTTGCCAGTATCCGCTTTTAAGGTCTAAGGTAGAAAACAGAGTAGAACCCGCCAAAGCGTCGAGGGCATCATCAATCCTTGGCAGAGGATAACTGTCCTTCTTAGTGACATCATTTAGCTTTCGATAGTCGACACAAAACCGCATTGATCCGTCTTTCTTTCTCACTAATACCACAGGAGAAGCCCACGGACTACTGGATGGTTCGACTATGCCATTTTGAATCATTTCTTTAAGGGCTCTGTCTGCTTCTTCCTTCTTAACTTGAGGCATCCTTCGGGGTACCTGTCGAATCGGACGTGCATCACCAGTGTCAATTCTATGTTGTACAACATCAGTTCTTCCCAATTTACTTTTAGAACCAAATACAGGTTTATAACGGTAAAGTAGATCTCTTACCTGTTTCTTTTCTAATTTTGACAAAGAGGGATCTAATTTTGTCATTAATGGTTCAATTCCGTTGGTCTCATCTGTTTCCGTAACGTTTACCTTGTGAATTATGGCCGTTACTGGTTCTAAACTTCCCATTTCCGTGTCCTTTCGGAGAAGAACTGGATGATCGTTCAAGTTGATAACTCGGATGGGTACCTCTTTGGCGGATCTAACAAGAGTCTTACCCACAAGGAGTCCTTTTCCCAATTCATGGTCATGGTTCTTCGGCTCTATCATGGCTGGGGCACCATCTGGCTCCATTCCATCCAACCGCGCTGTGACGACACATTCGCAGCTTGCCGGAAGTTCGATATCATCGATTAGCTTAATCGAGGCATTGTCAACTTGTTTTCGGTGCAGGAATATTTCTTCATTACCAGTACGAAGGATACGTTGGCGAAGATCCAAATGAAAACCACAGTGGAGCATAACATCCATGCCCAGAACAACATCTTCATCAACGTCAGCCACCAGCACTGAGTGAACAAGAGAGGTTGAACCAAACTGTAGCGTCACCTGTATCTCACCGTAGACTCTAGCAGAATCTCCGGTAGCGGTACGCAGTCTCCAACTGGTAGGCAACATCTTATTTCGCATAATGATGGTTGGTCGGACGATAGTTTTTGTAGCTCCAGTGTCTACCAGCATGCTAATATTCTTCCCATCAAGGAGGCCATCTACATATAAGCTGTCCATGTGATGTCGCAGAGTTGCCAATTTAATGGTGTGAGGGGCTTCGGGAATGTTTGGGGTCGATTTCGCCTTCCAGGAGTCGACCCGTTCTAGTTTTCCTGCTGCTGGGGTACTTCAGCAGAAGATTTTTCTTTTTGGGGGCAAGTATTTCTTATATGGCCTAGTTCTCCGCAGTTCCAGCATCTCACTTGGCGCCTTCTTCTTGGAGATAACTTCATTAATCTCTCTACTACCGCTTCAACGTCGCTAACGGAATGAACGGCATGGTCGTAGTTACCGGTGATTTCCCTTAGTCGAGCAACTCCACGTGAGGCCTCCGTCGCCGCCTCAAACTCCAGGGCAATGGTCAAGGCGTCCACAAGAGTCTTCGGCCGCGCCAACCGTACAGCGCGCTGCAACTCGACGTCTCGAAGACCATCGGTGAAGGTTTGGACTGCTAGGCACTCCAGGAAATCCTCCGCTGCATTTGAATACGCAAGTCGTACCATTCTTGCTACGTCCGCTTCAAATTCCTGGATAGTTTCTCCATTTTTCTGTTTTCGGCTCTTTAACTGCATTCGGTACACAGGTTGTAGATGAGTTTGACCATAACGCATCTCTAGACGATTCACCAATAACTCGAAGTTGTCAGCTTCATCCGGCGTCAAGGATTGCAAGACGTCTAAAGCTTCGCCTCGCAGAGCTACGGTTAGGGACAATGCTTTCTCCTGAGATGACCATCCATTAGCTCTGGCCGCTGCGTCGAATTGTTTCAGGTAATTTGGCCAGGAAGTCTTCCCGTCGAAGGTCGGGGGTTTCATCGTCGTTCGTCCATGGGTCGTCTCCTCGCTTCTTTGTCGTTCGACGTCTGCGTGGCAGGTTTCCATCCTTCTTGCATCTCCTTCGCCGTGGTGGATGGTTTGGTTTCGGCGGCTAGCTTCCTGTTCTTGTTGAAGCTTCCTTATCTCGGACTGCATCTGCTGGTTGATCTGGTTTTGCTCGTCTCGCAAGTTGGACACTTGATGATTTTGTTCGTCTCGCAAGCTGGACACTTGCTGATTCAAGTTGGCTACTTGCTGATTCTGCTCGTCACGAATATGTGATATTTGCTGGGAGAACGAACTTGATAACTCATCTGATAGGGTAGACATCCGTTGTGATAGCTCCTCTTTTTGGCTCTTCATCTGACTGGATAGCACCTCTTGTTGGTTCGTCATTCGTTGTGACAGCTGGGACATATCTTCACGCTGGCTCTTTATCTGACTGGATAGCTCCTCTTGGTTGTTCGTCATTCGTTGCGACAGCTGGGACATATCTTCGCGCTGGCTGCTTATCTGACTGGACAACTGGGACATATCTTCGCGCTGGCTGCTTATCTGACTGGACAACTGGGACAGTTGTTGAGCTTGTTCTTCTTGTTGGCTCGTCATTCGTCCTGATAGCTCCTCTTGCAACCGGGAAAGTTGTTGAGTTTGTTCTTCTTGTTGGCTCGTCATTCGTTGCGATAGTTCAGAAATTGCTTTTTGAACCGGGTCATCGAACTCCACAACGTCAGGGTCCAAATTATTACTTAGGTAGTATTCACGGAGCCTATTCAACAATACAGATTTGGTCCCAGTAGTTTCCAATTCTAATTCTTCGAGCTCTCTTCTGAGCTCTGCCACCAATAGTTCATTTATCTTTTTTCCAGGCATTCTTATATCTTCACCCCACACCTGACACCAATTTGAAACACGTATGGGGGCTTTTTACACAATTTATTTACAAAATTGTTAAGATACACTGAACTCTGCTGGATAACGTCTAACTACTTGACAATACAATGAACTCTTCTGAACACTTGACTCGAACTGACGTTAACTGTCCGTGCATCCCCTTATATACAACATTATTTAATCTAGTTAGTGTGTTTAGAAGTTTCTAGAATTTTCTAGAAACATTATTTAAAATGGTCAGTTGATTTTTTTACAAACTTCTAAAAATCAACTGTCAACAACAATCTTTCAAATTAAGGTCCCTTCCTTTACGGTTATCCCGTTACAATACTCTTTGTGTACCAAATTTACGAACTAATTTGTTGTTAGTGAGTAAAAAAACTAAAAAAAATTATGAATTTGTGTTTAAAAGAAATAACGCTTTAGTTTTAGGAGAAGATATAGACATAAAATTAATCGCTGATAGAGTTGGTGATTCATACTTCATAATCCACGTCATATAGCTTTTATGAGCAACTGAACTATGGCTAAAATTGTTTAATTTTTGTAAACAACTATAATTGTCTGTGTGAAATATGTCTTCAAGGTAAGATGATACGATTAGGGGAAAGTGGTCACCCTTCGTACGTGGGGCACATTCGTACAGTGAGTATAACAAAAAAAATAAACCGCACACAAACTCGCATTTGTCTGTGTGCGAAGACATAATGGACGCCATGTTATCAGCGGAGTATCGCTGCAGTCGAACTACGGTGTATCAGTTGACAAGACGTAGTGTGTTTTCGCGCGTCTCAAGTAAATTCTTTAGGTAGGTTCTGTTCAATATTGTGAGTAAAATTGTTATGTTTTTGACAAAATGACGATGATTTATAGATGTTAATATTGTTTATTTTGTGCTTTAACTGTTATATTTCTCAAACTAAATCGGAATTTTTATAAAGTTGTACCTATTTTAATTTTGTGTGAAGGCATTGGGGTGCATTCGTACAGTCAGTCAGGGGGTACATTCGTACGCGTACGAATGCTCCCCATCAGATTTTTTTATTCAATATTACATCAAATTTCGATTTTCATGAATAAAAATATGATATTACGTTTCAAAATTATCGTACAGGCAGCACAATAACGTAATTTAACTTTAATGCAGTTTGCTACCTCTAACTATATGAAATATTTATATTAAGTCAACCTCAAAATTACTATTTTATTGCAGAACCATGGTGCGAAATTATAAAAAAAAGGGTACGCGTTCTCAAGAAGTGGATGAAGAGTCCATGAATTTAGCAATTGATGATGTAATACAAGGACGGTTGTCGTATAGGAAAGCCGCGTTGAAATACAACATCAAAACATCGACGTTGGAAAGTAGAGTCAAGAAATTTAAATATGCCTCTAATGCCGATGGACCCTCACGAATTTTTCATTCCAAATTTAGTAGTCTACAAGTCTTCTCCTTGGAAGAAGAGACACGCTTAAATGACTATATTATCAACTGCTGCAAAATGCATTATGGGCTAACGACAATACAAATTCGGAAACTTGCCTACGAATACGCCAAAGCGTTGAATTTAAAATATCCAGCGAAATGGGACGAAAATCAAATGGCTGGTTTAGAGTGGATGCGCAAATATAGGGAACGAAACGCTAACCTCAGTCTGCGGAAGCCCGAAAACACTAGCGCTGCTCGATCATTCGCTTTTAATAAAAATGCAGTCCAAGTGTTCTACAATAATTTGGCTGATGTGTTACAGCGACATAAATTTACTGCCGACAGGATATTCAACTTTGACGAGTCTGGCGTTTCTACTGTTTTAGAAACTCCTAGAATTCTGGCTCCCAAATCACAAAAACAAGTTGGACAAATCGTGTCCGCGGAAAGAGGCGAATTAATAACATTTGGGGCTATTATTTCGGCTAGTGGAAATACTATCCCTCCGCTATTTGTATTACCACGAGTGCACTACAAAGATCATTTTCTCGATGGTGCGCCTGAAGGAAGCCTTGGAGCTGCTAATAGAAGTGGGTGGATAAATGCTGATATATTTGTTTCCGTATTGAGGCACATTCAGAAATACACACTGAGCTCTAAAGATCATCCGATGTTGCTGCTATGTGATAATCACGAGAGCCACATCAGCTTGCAGGCTATAACATATGCTCGAGATAATGGCATCATTGTTTTATCGTTTCCTCCGCACACAAGTCATAGATTGCAACCTTTGGACGTTGGAGTGTTCGGTCCATTCAAGGCAAAGTTAAAAATAGCATTTAATAATTGGCATATGTCGAATCCTGGCAAAACAATCAATATATATACTATTCCTAAACTAGTAAAACTTGCATATTTCGAATCTTTCACTGCAAAAAATATTAGGAGTGGATTTGAAAAGCCAGGTATATGGCCGTTCAATGAAATGGCCTTCAGCGATGAAGATTTCGCTCCCATTGATGTGTATGGTTTAAATAATTCGGTAAATGTTCCACCTAATCCGGAAACAAGTACTGTCGCTACAAAACCACAACCTTCCAGTAGCATGCCATCGACTGATATCATTGAGTCAGATATTTGTGAGCAGTCGCCTTTTATGCTCCAAAATCCTGAAAACATTGTTGCAGGAACTGGCGAACCTTCCACCTCTACGGTTAAGGCACAATCTGAACCGAGTTTACATCTTCCTTTAACACCAGAAGTCATAAGACCTTATCCTCAAATTGCCAGGAACAAACAAACCAATAAAGGAAGAAAACCGGGTAAATCCCGTATATATACAGATTCACCTGAGAAAAGTGAATTAGAAGAGAAACAGAGACAAAAAGACTTGAAAAAACTTGAACAAGAAAGAAAAGCTAGAGCCAAAGCAGTAAAACGCTGTTTGAAGGAATTTAATTCAAAACAAATAAAAAAGAAAACTAAAAAAATAGAAAGTGATAAAGACTCAGATGAATCTGAAGCATCGCAATTCAGCTTAAGGGAGAGTTCGACATCTCCAGTTGATTTGGAGATGGACGAGGAGATTGATAATTATGTTATGATTGATAATTCAAATGTGATACCAGAGAGGATCAAGGATAACTGTTATGTTTTAGTAAAGTTTGCAAAGAAGACTTCTATTGTTCATTACGTCGGAAAAGTTCTAAATCATTATTCGGGTACGGAGTTGAAAGTATCATATCTTCGGAAGAAACCTGGCCTCTCATGGTCATTCTTTTTTCCTGATGTAAAAGATATACACACTCTAGATATCAACGATATCACCATGATCCTCCCTGATCCTCAACCACGAATAGGCCAAACAGCTAGAACAGCTAAACTCTTTAATTTTGCAGCTGATTTGAATAACTATAACGTGCAATAAATACCAAAGTGACAACCAAATATGAGAAAACCTTATTTAAGTTTAAAATGTGATTATAAATAAGTAAACTAATGTAGAAAGATTTTATTTTTTGTTATGTTTATGAAGGAAGATTTATCCGACTATGGGTCAAGAATATATTTTTTTCGTTCATTTTTTTATTAAAAAATATTTTAATAATAAATAATAAGAATTTAACGACTTTAATTGGCTTTTTAATTACCCTGTATGAATCTACCCCATGTAATACGAAAGTACCCCACCTACTGTACGAACGTACCCCATGTATGGGGTACGTTCGTACAAATATCTTATCGTAGAAAAATGGCCATAATTATTTAACCTTTTTACATAACAGTTTGGGACTTTTTTGTGACAAACTACAATATATTTCTTACACTTAGGTACATAAACCAGATAAATTCGATGATTAATCATTAAGTAAAAAACTAAAATCTGAAAAGTGTACGAAGGGTGACCACTTTCCCCTACCATTTCCCAAGGCATCTAAAAGAAAAATCTAAATGTTATAGATTATTCACTCCTATGTTTATGGACTCATGCAAACAGAATCGAATGGCAGATCCAAATATTTTATTGAGTTTATAGGTGATCATAGTAAATGGTGTGATGTTAGATTTATGCAAGTAAAAAGTGAAGTGATTCAATTAACCGAAATTATATCGCGATGGTCGAAAATCAAAAATAAATGAAAGTAAAAACTTAATAATAAGAATAATAAAGAACTTGCCGATTTTCTTAGAGCATAAGGAATAGTAAGAAGATGGTACAGCGAAGAGGAAGAATCGAACTTTATTGGATACAGCGACATGTCTACTAATGCAGTCTGATTTACCTGATAGTCTGATCTTTTTTAGCAGAAGCTGTTAATACAGAAAATAATATGGAAAATAGATGCCCATCGGCAATTTTAAATGGTACAACTCCGTATGAAGTTTGGACAGGTAGAAAGCCAAATGTAAGTTACTTTAGAGAGTTCGGTTGTAGGTAAAACATTTTGTTTGAACGAATCTCTCAACCTTGGAAAATTTGATAAACGATGCACGAAGGAATTTTTGTTGGTTACGCTTTATGTTCTAAAGGTGGGTTTACACGAGACGTGAGCCACGATCGTATTTCACGATCTTGAGAGTTGTGACTCACAAGCGTGGTTTCAAAAAGCATCATACGAATCGTGATGGTGTTTACACGTGAACGCGATTTTCATTCAGTAAGATGGAATCGTTAGTAGCGGAAGCATGTGCTGTTTTGTCCGGTGTATTGGCTAAACAACTAAAACAACGATTATCAGAAATTGACAAATTGAAGTTAAAAAGAAGAAGGAAAAGAAGATGGTGGGTAAGGCAGTGGATTCAAACACGGAACAATAATGGTGGCTCTGCATTTATTTCCCGTGAATTACGAAATGAAAATCCAGAAGATTTCAAAAACATTTTAAGAATGTCAGAAACACACTTTGATTTTTTATTAAATAAAATTCAATTTAAGATACAAAAATTGAATACAACAATAAGGGAAGCTATACTAGCAGATACTAATACAGATATTATAATAAATTAATATTTTACAAACAAAGAAATGTGCTTTATATTATACAGTGTACATCACGACTGAGCTTTCACGACTGAAATATCCAACATGGTTTGATATTGTACGAACCAGTCGTGACAGGTTCGTGAACGATAATTCCACTATCGTGATATACGAATTGATTGTTTACACAAACCGTAAGCCACGATCGTGGCTCACGTCTCGTGTAAACCCACCTTAAGGGATACATCAGAAAATAGAATTGAGATTGCTCGTACTGTTAAGTTTATTGAATTATGTTGAATTAGAAATTCCTACACCGCATTGAGTAATATTAAGCAACAATTATAGAATGGACAACAACTACAGCATGGACAGATAAATCTAGATTTAGAACATGAAAGTCAAGAAGATTGTAAGGAAAATTACTTTCAAGATTTTAATGTATTACGTAGAGGTCCTGGAGGGCCTAGAATATTGAGAAATGGTTTAATTTTAGAAATGTATTTGAAGGAAGCAATGACAAGTTCAAAAAGTGAAGAATGGATAGACGCAATGTCAAATTAATTAAAATCAATTACTAAGAACGATACATGGGAGATGGTTAATCGACCTAAAGGAGAGAAAACGATAGGTAGTCAAATGGTTTTAGGAAATATAATGCATAAAGATATATAGACAAGAGAAAAGCACGACTAGTAGCACAGGGTTTTAGTTAAAAACAAGGAATTCATTTTAATGAAACATTTGCGCCAGTTGCAAGGATTAGTTCCAGCCGATTAGTGGCAGTAAATTAAGAAATAAAAATTCATTAATTCGATGTTAACACATCTTAATGAAAATCTCGAGAAGAAAATACTAATGGTACAAAGCTAAACAAATGAAAAATGACCTAATTGGTAAAGATAAGGTTTGCTTACTTAAGAAATCTCTTTATAGATTTAAGCAATCGGGATGAAGTTGGTATAATAAATTTATTGTTGTAAAAAGTTTTGGGTGCATACCTACCTACCCACTCTGATCAATGCAGATTTTATAAATATAATGATAATAATTTATTTTAAATTGTTATTTATGTTGATGATATTTTAGTAGCCCCTAAGAACGTTGAAGAAATTGAAGAAGTTGAAAAAATTATGAGAGAAAATTTAGAAATCAAAAGTTTAGGCGAAGCTTGCTATTGTTTGGAAATAGCTTTCGCAGTAAATTACTTAAGCCAGATTAATAATTCCTTTAGTGACGACCTTTGGTTTCCTGCGAAACGTGTTCTACTTTATCTAAAACGTAAAAAGGAAAATGCACTAAAAACCAGAAATAAAATCTTTATTTCTTAAAACAAATTGAAGTCGGCTCCAATGGCAAATTACCCTCTATTTTAATAATAGCTATTAAATCTAGATTTTAAATCGTTTAAAAAGATATAAACCATTGGAGCCGACTTTAAGGAAATCGAAATCAGATGACTAGTTGCTTCTAATTTTTTTAAGAAAGATTTCATTTCTGGCTTTTTATGGCATTTTTGTTTTTTTAAGGCGGTTCAATTTTTTTAATAATGTTTTTACTTTTAGCCCATTCTACACGAACCACAAAAACGCGACTACTTAGTGGCGAGTAAAATTCGTACGTAACAGTAACACAGAGTTTAAATGGGACCTTCTACACGAGCGACAATGTGGTCGCGTGAGGACGCGTTCGTTGGCGAGCGCGCGACTTTTACGCTGGAGGTTGCGTAAAAGTCGCGCGCTACTTTGTCGCGTGTCATTCTCCACGTAGCGACTTGCAAGCGTCTGGCCGGCCGAACCCACCGACTAGTGACTTGTCACACTCCATACAGCAGTGCAGTACGTAGATTGTGTTTTTGGCTCCTAGCATATGCAGAAATGTTTGACACAGAACGCTTTATTTGTGAGATTGAAAGTCTACTACAGCCAGAAGTTCGTCAAATGACATCCGGTAGTACTGAAAAAAATTCTCGGGGTAGCTACGATGTTCTGCAAAGTTTGTGTAAAAAACCTCTAATATTAGCCTGCTCGCAACGTCAGGGTGTGCCCACCATCGCCTTTTTTTACGAAGTTTGTTTAATAATAACTGTAACAATGTTAACTGGTGTACGCAACACAACCAACTTGCACGGGATCCATAGCAGCACTCGCTGTTTAGTCGCGCACTGTAGGATGGGTCGCGTATCACTCGCGACAAAACGGCGCCAAAAAACCCGCTCGTGTAGAATGGTCAACATTTTCACGCGACTAAGCGACTAAGTAGTCGCGTTTTTGTGATTCGTGTAAAATGGGCTTTATCCTTTTTAGTTGCTACTTGTGACAGTAACGTTCTTTAAATGCTGAAAAATGGGACCAAATAGAAATTTCTGCCAGAAATTAATTATAGAGAACATCTAAGTGGTACCTTTTTTGTGGTCTTAAGATATCCAATTTGAATTAAAAAAGCCAATAATGCATATATTGGATTGGTTTTGGGATATTTCAAATATTTAAATTGTATTTGAATCTAAAAACGTCATAAAAATATTTTATTCTCCTCGTACATAATTTATAAACCGAGAAATGGTTTCCTTTCCTATATATTCCACGTATCCCATAATATATCCAATTTGAAACGGAATTTGTACTAAATTACTTATAGGTCTATCCAAAATATAAGTTGCGCTAACCTTCCAATCCGATTCAATAAAAATTCCAGACGAATAATCGATTGGTTTCTTCTCTCGCTTCGATATTCAAATATCGCACTTTCAATTACGAAATGTCGAGAGAAATTCATATATAAGATTAAGAAATCGGCGATGACATGCATACACACATCGGAACTGTAACAAAAATATTTTTAAAATTTTTGATATTTTAGAAAATATACGAACAAAAATATATTAAATGAAATAATATAAAGGAAAAAACGAAAAATGTTTCATCCAATAGGACTCTAACCCACAACTTTAGCCTCTACGCGGCAACGATCTAACAACTAAGCTATGGATAAGTTAAATATAATGACCAAAAAGCGAAATGATGGCTAAGAATTCATAGCTTAGTTGTTATAGGCAGAGGTCCTTCTGAATGCGACGTTTGTTTCAAATTTTTCCTTAATGTCATTTAATATACTTTTTTTGTCTACATTTTAAAATTTCAAAAATTTAAAAAAATCTCATTAGAGATGTTACAAAAATAAAATTACTAAAAATCTGTGGTTTCGCTTCCCTAAACGAATAAACGTATTAGAGATGGTACTAAAAAGTGACATACAGATTAAGTTTCAATTGTCATCAATTTAATAATAATTATCTTTAATTAAAGCCATAAATATACTTAGGGAAGGACTAAATGAGTGCTCTAGATAACTTAATTTGAATTAATGGGTAGTGAAAAACTAATCACCTGGTAGATCCGTGGACAAGAGGTTTAAGGCGGGTGCGGTAATCCCACTTCCATTGTTTCCTATTAGACTAAAATCACAGCCCCACAAAGGACCACAAGTCGTTCACCGATAAACGGTAAGTAACCAAAATTGACTCAGTCACTACTTGAAACTTATACATTGGTAACGAATAATTTATTAAATGATGTTTTTTGCATATAAAATATTTTTGGGTTTACTAGACAAGACTGTATAAGAATTTCATGAAAAGCTTCAAAACTTTTTGCTAATGAATCTAATCTAATTTAATCTAATCTAAGTAACCTGGCATGGGCTCACCTATGGAGCCCCATGTTTGAGCACTGCTTCCTGTGAGAATATTGTGACCAAGTTCGGCACCAAGAGTCCTTACATGCACCCGTGCTTGCAGGACTCTAGTTTGTTTAGCTGAAAATCAGCATCCCGCTGATCCTCAGGTAGGCTAGAATCCAGGTGTCCTAAATTCCTTGAGTTACTGTTGCCACAGGGCAGTTCCCTTTATAAGAGATTTGAGTCCCGTGACCAGCTCCTCAAGGTGGTGATAGGATTCAGGATTCGTGTCACCGAAGATGAGGAACCGTTTATAGTCCCAGGCCTCACACTCGAATAGAATGTGAGTTGCCGTCTTATCGTCCATGTCACACAGTCGGCACAAGGTGGGTTCCTGTGTCAGAATCCCCATCCTCCGAAGGTGTAATCTGAATGGTCCATGCCCGGTGAGCAGGCCCACTAGTACTCTGATCTGACTCCTGCCAAGATCCAGTATGTCAGACGTGAGTTTTTTGGAGTAGCCTTTGAGCATCAGCTTCGAGTGCCTCAGCCCTACAGTGTTACTCCAGTGTTTGGTCGACTCTTCCCAGACCCAGTTCCTGACTTTGGTCCTTACCCAGGCTCTAGGCAGTCCCAATACAGGTTCTGGACCAGTAAACCGTGTATCCGCTCCCTTCTTGGCCAGAAGATCCGCTGTTTCATTTCCTTCAAAACCTTTATGCACTGGTATCCTTTTGCTAATGAAACCTTTAAGAGTTTTAAATTTTTTTATTAATTGTTTACCATACGTGTGATCCACAATGATATGTTTATTGGTGCTCCACAGGAATGACTTTACATAATGGAATAAAAAACCTGACAAGGATTTACCTACTTAGGATTATTTTATTAAACATAATGCCGTTTAAGGGGCTATTGGTAATAGATAAATTCCAGCCTGATCTATTTTTTAAAAATCTTTCCTTAGTGTAATTTCCTGTTTTTTTAATTTTGTAACGTTAAAACGCCCTAAAAGGCCTTGTTTTCCCTCTAGCCAAATTAAGTCTTGGGTTACCGTTTAAGAGTATTACCAGTATCCCCCAAACATGTATTTAAGGGTGCCAAAGTACAAACTCTAATTTGTTACTCTATCAAAGAAGATTAATTATGTCAATTAAAGAATTAATTATTCTCTTATCTATTTAATGAAAGTCTTCAGAAACCCTTGAATTGACCCATATGTAACGGCATCTGTTCTATACGGATGATTTTTCTTCAAAATTTCAAAATTCGGGAGCTTATACAATCTAGGTATAGTTTAGTATTAAAATTCAAAAATACAAAATTAAACTAGAAGGCCTCCAACGAAAAATGTGGCTTAGGGGCATATCTGGCTACCGAACGATCGAGGAAAGAGCAAAGATCTTCGAAAACGAGGATAACTCACAGGCCCGAAAAGAAGCCAGGAGGAGAACTCCTTCTTCCTGGCAGCAAAAGTGTGATATTGAGACAAAAAGGCACGTGGACGAGAAGACGGATTAAAGATACCTCCCTCCCTGAACACAGGGGAGGTAAACTACTTCTTCAACCATTTTCTGAGCGGTCAAGGTTTGTTTCGGCAATAAACTGTATAAGAAAAGCTAGAGACGAGAATGTCGGACAGCAAAACACGACGGAGCATATCTTCTTCGTATGCCAGAAATGGCACAGAGAAAGGTTGAAAGCATAAGCCAAGAGTGGTGTTATGGATGCAGAAATAATCATATGATTGCTACTAAGAAAACAGTTATGTCTTTTGTGACGAAGACTGTTAAAAAGATGGAAGAGAGAAGATATCAGGAGAAGGGTGAATTCTTGGGTGCTCGGATAAATGGATAACCGACCCCGAAACCTTAAAATGTCCTCTTTCTGATAATACTATAGAAAGACGCTGTAGTAGCAAGGGGGTAGAAGAAGAAAAAAAAAGAAGAAGGAAGTAATTTAGATAACAACGAAGGTTAGCAAGCAGCACACCTTGTATGCTTCCCGATATAGTTGCATGATTTATATTCCTTACTAACATAGTAACTCCTAAACTATTAATACCTAAGAAAAATAAACCAAATGAAGACAAAAGAAGGGGATTTAGTGGGTAAATGTGGCTAGCACAATCGCTAAGGAGTCCTAAACTACGCTTTATAGCAAATGTTGCAAGCCGCTTAAGTATAAAGAAGTATTTACGAAAGAGTTGAACACTATACTTTTTCTATAATGCCATTCCTCTTTTAATTTAATTCTCATTTCGTGATTCTATCTATGGCTCAAGAATCGTTAATGTTGTTTGTGAGTTGGAACACATTCCGAATCCATAACATGCGTGAATCGCATTGAGAACGGTTCAAACAGCGGATTAGAACAAACCCCTTGTTCACTGTTGGGAATGTTTATTGTAAACGTATAATTAATAAATATATTGCTGAAATTTATAAAATACATTTCATTTGAAATATTTTTAATATTCTTTCGTTAACTTCAAAGTATCGTGTAAAAATCCTTCGATACATTGTATGCAAATTAATATATAGAAGTATTATTCATTCACGGCTGGTGTAATCTTAGCTACATTGTCAAGAAATACAATCAGATATGACAGAATCCCATTTTACGCTTCTGATGGAAATTGAAAACTCTTATTTTCTCAGCTAATGGCCCGTGGGCTTACTTGATGACTTTTCTTGTGCAGATGGTTTTAATCGAAGCTATTTCTTCGAAAATTTCATCATCTTTCATACCTGAAGCGGTATTTCCACTTGATATCATTAAAAAGAACAACTCAGTTTTATTTTTTCATGGCAGCATTTTTTTTCTTTGTTATTACTCATATACAAAACATGTTTTTTTCAAGAAAATGTATATAATTATTGTTATAATTTGTAATATGTTACAAAGTTATACTGTATATTTGCAATTTGTTATTGATAGAAAGAATTCTATATTTTTCTTATTGTTCATTTTCTCGGTGGATGTTAGTAGAAAATTTGGAAAAGAAGGTGCAAACGGACACTGAGGTTTTTAGAGGAGAGCGAGTCGTGAATTCTCGAGCAGATTAACATGCAGAGAAGCTAGAGAAGTGTAAGATGTTAAAATTTTATTAGAGAGCCACTTCGCTTTATTAAAAAAAAACACGAGACGTGGATAGTAAAAATTCAACAAAGGGATATTGATCAATTTAACAGAAATATAATAATAATTTATAGAATATGAAAAAATTCACTATATATAACAATTTAAAAAAATATGTATAAGATTGTATTTCCAACTTTGATACGAATTATTCTGTTGGGGAGGAATGGGTGTATTAATTTTATGGCTGGGATATCAGCCTTGGATATCATTTAACTTTCTGATAAGGCCAGCGTGCCAAACCTTGTCAAAAGCCTTTTGGACATCCATAAGTATGTCAGAGACGAATCTTCTTTGATTTAGGGCAGAGGCGGTAAAGTTCTAAAATCAGGTTTTGAGTACAGTGGTTTGGTCTGAATCCTTGTTGGAAAAAAGAGATTATAGAGTGGGTGTCCAGAAAGTCCCTGATTCTATCTAGGAGCAAGAGTTCAAAAAGTTTAGCAGAGAGATAGGGCTGTAATTTTGGGTGTGTGTGGGATTTCTTTCGGGTTAAAAATTCTAACACGGGAATTATATATGCACACTAACGACGTTCTTATGTATCAGTTTCTCTAGAACTCAATATGAGGGGAACGTTTTACTTCATGTAAAAAGCGCTAGGGTCCTTTGTTACGCAGGATAGATTCTCATTTGCTAATTATATCTTTGCAATAGTTCTTTGATTGGAATGAAATAAAGCTGGAAAAGAAGAGGTACCATCAAATTTGTTATAATGGTCTAGGTAAGGAAAATTAGTAGTAAAAAAGATACAAAATAAGGTTGCCTACGAATGGGTTATGTAATTTAATTAAAACTATTGGAATAAAGATTGTGGAGATAAGTTAAAATGCAAAATTTTTAATAGTTTATGTAACTTTTATAATTTCTATATATAAGAGGCTTGTTTAATTGAAACATATTTTTTGTTCAGAGTAGTCTTTAAAACAATTAAAAATACTCAACTGACGTTTTGCAAAGTAAGTTGAGTTTGTAAACGTTACACTTATCAGTTTCCATTATTTGTATTTTATTGCAATTTTGAATATTGTTACTTAAAAATAGTGTTTGTTGATAACAATCGATCTAAATACAATCATCGTGCGGTAACTCATTTGTCTGCTAAAGGTTCGCACTATTGCAAATTCATACGCGAATGTACCTAAGCAGTATATGGAAATGCATGTTTTGCGACTTTAATTGTAAGGAAATGGTGTTGAAATTTAAAAGTGGAAAAAGTAATTCACGAACAAGTGTATACACAGGAATGAAGCATATATAAAAGACCTAATTTGAGAAAATCGTAGAATTTCTCGCCTTTGATCTGGATCTGGATCTGGAAATTTGGGGAGGGGTGAACTAGTGCTTAGCCAGCACTGAGGCCACATATGACCCATTGTGCATCCTCCCGTATTGTAGGGATATCCTCACCTCAGGCTGTCACCAGGCCTAGTGATTTAAAATAGGTGATGAGGCTCCCGAGGGGATCTCCCTGACATCGGCCGGTGTAAGCCAATACTCGCCCAACACGAATCTTCTGATTTCAGAAAAAGCAGAGCAGTCATACATAATGTGTTCTACTGTTTCCTCTTCTTGTTCGCAGCCTCTGCATAGCGGCGATTCTGTTAATTTCATCCTAAAGAGATGTTGTCGCAATTGGCAGTGACCTGTCAAGATTCCCACAGCTGTTCGGAGATTTTGTCTGGTCAATGCCTTAAATTTTTTTGCTGTTTTCTCGCCAGGATGAGGTAATAACTCTCTGGTCAGTCTACAGTTCATAGTTTCATCCCAGCACTGTATAAATTTTTGGTGAGGGTGCTGTTTGATAAGGTCCACGACTGCGGACAATGTTAGCTTGGTAGATGGGCGAGGGCTAACATATTTGTAGCCCGCAGCCCTCCTTGCTAAATTGTTCGCAATGCGGTTGCCTTTAGAGTTCCCATGTCCTTTGATCCAGCTGAGAGTGACCACGTTATTCTGGCCGGCCTCAGTTAGAGATTGGTTACATTCTAGTACTAAACTTGAAGTGAAACGTGGTCTATTCAAGGTCAGTCTGTCTATTCCTGCCTGTGATCTTCCTATTGATTAATTCTATTGCAGCTATGGTTATGCCTGTGAGTTCTGACTGAACCACACTTGACAAGCCATCCATAGCCCATTTTATTTTTGGGTTTAAGGATCTAGAGTAAATTCCACATCCTGCACCTTGCTTTGTTTTTGATCCATTCGTATATACGCTCAGAGCGTTCACTACGTTGGGGTCTGCTGTCTTGTTTGTTAATATTTTGTAGGGTTTGTCAAAGACAAATCTTGGTGCGACGGTATCCGTTGTCACGGGTTTAAATTCACAATAGTTATAACTAATTGCTTACCTTATGAATTCTCCGTTATTAAGGATTAAATCGTGACAGGTTCAGGTTGATTTTAGTTCGGTTATAGTTAATCATCAACTTATAAATATATTCTGGCCACAAATTATTACTAATATTGTTTTGAAAGTCTATTTATTAAATTCAGAACAAATTGTGGGGTTAGGTGATTGGTTTGAACTACTGTCAACTTGGCTTACAACGAGGCGAATTCTTCTTTTCTTTGTTTTTTTTGTCGTAAAACTTAGAATGTTGTCGTCTGCAGTTCGTTATTTTAGCATCCGACATATAAAGATTGGATACGAACGAGAAATTGAGTAAAACTGGGATTTTGAACCATCCACCACCAAAAAGTTTAAGCTGTAACTTTTTGCAGTCAAAGTTATATTAACATTTTTTATTTTCGACCATGGAGGATTATAGAGTTTATAGAACGTAACAGTATATCAACGCAAACCTATTTAAAAAAGCTTTGAAAAAGCTTCGGGAAAGCTCTCATATATAGTGTAATTTTGCTACACGACAATGCTAGACCTTATGTTACCAAAATACCTAATAAAAGAAAATCTGTAACAAAATGGAAGTTGTTGGAGTGTTAGTCAAAATGCATAAGAACCTTCATTTTGCCCAAATTTTGTATTGCGCTATAAATAATTATTAGATTTCTTCGTTTAAAACTTTTTAAAGTGGAGAGAAAATATTTTTTATCAGAACTTATTCAAAGATTTGTCTCTGTATTTTTGCAATATAAACAAAACTGCTGAATCTATTATTTTTCAAAATATAGTAAGTATACAATGGAACGTTATTTCATTTAATATACTTATAGTATAAGCATTTCTTTTCCCTTGTTGGCAATTGTACATAAATCGGTAAAGCAGTTAAAGTTCTCTTTCAACTTCGGTTCTTTTACAGATCTAACCGACATTTTCCGCACAACTAAATTTAATGTGTATTTTCTGAAAGTACATGCAAGTCACGTAGCTACAAAGTGAGCATTTTGTTTCTTTATTTTGACAATCTTTTTTCACGATATTGATATTGTAGATAAGTAACTGTTCATATAGTAAGTAGTCTTATTAGGAAATTAGGCAAATAAGAATTGATAATAATGAAAAATTGAAAAAATGCACATCTGATACGGTTCGAGCCTGCAATTTCTACTTATAGCCGGTAGCGCCTTTAACCATTTGAAGGAATGACTGAGAGAGAAAGAGAAAGAGATTATTTTCAAGTGTCCTATGCGAGATGAGTTATTTCAAGATATGATCAAAAATGTCGACTAACCACTTAGCCATCTGTGGCCAAATCTTAAAATCGAGAGATGTATAGAATATAATATTGAAAGGAACTATTGTAGACAAAAGACTGTAATCAGGTTAGATAGTCAAGTAGCCATCAAAGCTCTGAGATCGCACGCAATCAGCTCAAAGGTTGTCTAGGAATGCCTAGGCAAATTAAATAAACTAGGCCAGAATAACACTGTTACCCTCCTATGTGTCCAGGACACATAGGAATAAAAGGAAACGAAACAGCCTGGGGCCAGAACCTTTCTGTGGAATGAGCAGTAGTATAACCTTAGAAAAACTAAGGAAAAAAATGGATCTTGTAAAATCCAAGTACTGGAACGATCTAGAAGGACTAAGACAATCGAAGGCGCTCCTGATAAACTACAACCAAAAGAGATCTCTCAGCTGCCTTAATCTTAGTAAGAAGAACCTCCGTATTATACCTGGAATATTAACCGGGCACTGCCGATTAAGAGGACACATGAAGAAACTAGGATTGGTAGATGAAGCAAACTACAGATTCTGTAAGGTAGGGGATGAAACCTCAATACTTATACTCTTAAAACGCATTGCATTAGTTAATTCTAGGGTGAAATACCTAGAGTCATAGAAAATAGAAGAGGAATATCAACCTAACTTGAAACCCAACCATATCTTAAACTTTCTAAGAAAGATAGGACTAGAAGAGCTACTATTAAGTCTAAGGAAATCACCAGAAGTTTAGCAAGAAAAGGGGAACACAATAGATCTTATAGGTCGTTGGTGTATCTGTTACCCCTAATTTGCTCATACATACATACTTACAAGTGCTGTTTTTACTAGGGTTAGTACCTGCTTTATACATTAATCAAAATTGGAATACATTTACAGATCTTCTAACAACCGTATTTCCACAGTAATATTTTCTTTAGAATAGAATCGTTACTTTGTCCTCAGATGGATGTGTTTAGTTAAAGTAACACAAAAAGTTGTATTAAACTCATTTTTCTGCGGAAAAGCAAAATTTTCTCTCGTACCACTAGTCCACCACTTTTGTAACGCTACTTTAAACGCATCAATTAACACTGTTAATCACATACCCACTTTTATAACACAAATAAGAATACTGTCAAATTTCAATTGCAACGAATAAAGGTGATCTCATAAGATAAATAAATTATAAAATAATCAAATTTATTAAAGATATCTTCAAATCGATTTTTGTGAATCACAAATTTATTTATGCTATGCTATCAACTCTTTTAACCCTTTAGTTAAACCATCCATTTTTTGCATAAATGAAGCAATGTTTAGGAAGACATCTATCGTATAGAATAATTTCAGCTTACTCCTCACCACCAAACCCAACAGAAAAAGATTCTTGTGAAAAGTTTGAAGACACTAATTCCAGCTTACTCCTCACCGCCAAACCCAACAGAAAAAGACTCTTGTTAAAAGTTTTTATAGCATTGTACCTACCTTTTAATTAAGGTGTTAATAAAAATGGCTCGCTTGATTTATCTACTGATGAATACAAATAAAACAGTAAGTTCACCAATTGCGGACGGCACTCAGGGGTAGGTGGAAAGCGAGTCGTGGATTCAAGATGTTACGGTGGTCAGTAACATTAAGATAAACTAAATTAAACTAACTGTAAAAGAAAATACCTAGATAGATGGTATATAGGGTGCCATTAATAGAGATAGTGTATATACATTTGAAGAAAATATCAAAAGTTCTGTAAGATTAATAGCCACACACTTTCGGTTTGTTTCCTAGCTTTAAAAAGCTGATAGAGATGTTATTAGTAACCTCGTTAAATGAAAATAAGTTTTAAGATTTTAGAAAACAACTGCATATATTAACGATAACAGAAAAAATTAATTACAAGGTGGATAAGTTGAGTCTAATTATTATTAAAAAGTTATGTAACGAGCTTAAACGGTTTTACTGCGGCATAACTGAAAAAGATGGACAAAGTGTGTATAAACAATAAAATATTAACCGACATAAAAGAAAATGGTGTATTAACTGAACTGATACAAAAGAAGATGCGCGCCTGTGTGTGATAGCGGTGCGCAAGTGTTATATGTAATATTAGACTATGAAAGAAAACCAACAATCACAAAACTTTTGCGCGATTACTGTTGTGATAAAAGTGAGTACCTACACATAAAATACTGCATGTGAGCGAATATCATAGGAATAGAAAGAAACACATGAAGAGAAAAACCAGAACACAATTCTCCGACAGAAGAAGGAAAATTACAACAAGAAGCCCAACATTTGAACGACCTTACAGTAAAGTTAACATCGAAAGAAATCAAAAATTATTTGCTACACATAAAAGATGAACTCAATTAGGAAATTAACGGTATAAAAAAGAAATATGAGATCCAAGATATAAATAAAATCTTTACACACAAGTGGAACAAAACTGTTATACGATAAAACATTTAAAAGATGGGCAAATAAAAAAGTGATTAAAGATTAAATAAAAGAATTTAACAAAAACAAACTATACTGAATTTAGTGAGCAAACTATCTGGTTCTTTTGCTTTATTTCTTTAATTCAGAAATAAAACTCATCTTATAAATATTACATAAACAAACATATAGTGAATACTTTACGTGATTTGCAGAGCATTGAATGAATTTAAAACCTACTGTATCCACGTTAGCCATAAAAAACACAAACGAACTAAAAAAAAAAACGAGTGTGGCAGTCAGTGGGACTGCCGGCAGAAGTTATACTTCTATGCACGCACCCAAATTCATAAATTTGTATGCGAATGATTTAGCAAAATCCTGGAGATTCAAAAAACCGCCGAGTACCAAGTGTGCACTGATTTCGTACAGTATTTACATAAAACCCCAGGAGAAGAGGTAAATACCCTAGGCAACAAGTGCCGCGGAATCTGTCGGCATCATGATATTCTTGTAGAGCGACCCCACAAACCCCGAGTATATAAATTGAACCCATTTTCAGATATACTTACCGAGTTGTAAGTTTTCCCTCTATTGTCTGTTCGGAATGCACTTTTCGAATGCAGAAATGCAATTTCCCATTTTTACATTATTAAAAATAGCGACAAATTTCCTGATACTCTAACGAATTCAATGCAAAAAAACGCATTCCGATCCATCTTACGTTACAAAATTCGGAGGTTTTAGTATTTTATTTCCTCGACTATTCGTAAAAACTCTGTTTATGTAGCCAACAACCTTAAAAGCATAGAGCAGAATATACTACAACCATGTGACGTTACTTTAGACTACAATACAATACTCATTACTGAATATTGTTATTAATATAAAATACTAAACTTTATATGTAGACTTACGTGACAGAGTTATAAAATAATCTGTCAAATAATCATGTGGTCCGTCACTATGATATTCATACATTAGTTCAGACTGTTTTTTGTATATCTATCCCTTTTTAATGTACTGAATGTTGAACCGGTTTTCAAAGGACCTACAGTTATGACTAATAACATGTGGTAAATCTTTCATCTTTGTTTTTACCGACCAATATACCTTATAAGTGTTTCTGTCTCTCTCCTACTCACACCATTACATATGTAATGATTTTTCCCATTTAACTCTACACAATATTTTCCGACGAGTGTACGAATAGAAGTATAACTTCAAAAACACACCGGTACTGATCTGTACATTCAAAAACCAAAGTTACACTCCTTACGAAGTGGATCTAACAAACAACACCCTCATAACAAAAATGTTGATTTCGGGCGAACGCTTTATTTACGATAAAGTCTGTGATGCATGGTCGTCCATGCTTCTATACACCAAAAAAAAATCTAGAAAGAAGGCTTATCATAGCAATAGGTGTAACCACGTGAGCAACTGTCGGTGTGAACTGATCAAATTCTAAGAAGTCTATTCTCGTAGTCGTAACGTGTTTTGCTGCATTCTAACATAAAAAGCGTGGGTATATTCTCTGAAACAAAAAGAGAGGCGTTTTTGAGGCGCTTAAGTACGAGTTTTCTAAAAAAAACTTTAT
The DNA here is from genome assembly GCA_964028335.1 of Altica lythri. Taxonomy (NCBI): domain Eukaryota; kingdom Metazoa; phylum Arthropoda; class Insecta; order Coleoptera; family Chrysomelidae; genus Altica; species Altica lythri. The sequence goes on along the minus strand of OZ034804.1, from coordinate 44,111,097 downwards.
GATATCCTCCATATGAATAGAAACAATAGAAAAAGACTGTTAGAAAACAAAAAGACGTTGTTCTGTATATAAAAATAGGAATGAATATACAGAGTAAAATAAAAATATTACAGCATGTCACGGGCTAATTTTTCGTTAACGTTGAGATATCTTTTTGTTAACTAAATGTTGTTCTTACCTTATAATTCGTAATTATTGTAGGATTTATCGAGGCAAGTATCGGCTGATTTAAGTCCGATAATAGTTAATCGCCAACTGTTGTTTATTATTTTCGACCATAAATTATTTCTAGTTGTTGCTAATATGGGTTTTGTAAGTAAATTTATTATTCTTGTGTTATTGTTTTGAAATCATTGCAAGTAGTTCATCTGATTCATTCTCTTCCTGTCGTTGATAACTTGGATATAGCGGTTCTGTAGCCAGTGTACCGTCATATTTATAACTTTATTATTAAAATCGAAATTAAATGGGGAAATTAGTTAATGTTGGGATTTTTGTGTCGTCTATATAAATAACAAGATTAGTCATATCAAATGACCTCTGTTTGTTCGTAAGTTGTTGGCTGAATAAGCTATGGTTATTGTCCCTATAGTAGTAGAGGCCATCTATTTCTTTCTGAAGTGTGTCAAATCGAGTGAAGGATCATATGCGGAGTAATTCTGTCTTTTTTCACCTAAGAGCTTTCGACGTGAACACGTGTTAACCAGAAGATTTTTGAGGGTTTAATTTGTATCCCTGTTCATCGGGGACAACTTAGGTTGGATTTACGAAATTAAGCTTCATTTGTTTCTATCGAATATTGTGGAAGAGATTTTTCTGAATTTTGGTGAATTCGGTGGAAAATACGGCACTGTGTCCGGATATTTAGTAAAATCTTCTGTTGACAGTAGGGAAGACTGGTATTTTAAAACCACTTAGACAGCAATCGTGGTCGGAATTTGCCCCATTATTGCAGTTAGCGACGAGGAAATTGTTTTTACCCGACTACCAGCTAGGGTATCACGAGTTTAACGAAGTAGAATAACCCTATCTTAATAGGGTCCTAGATACAGGCACAAGTCCTAGATACAGGCGTAAATCCTAGATACAGGGCTTAAGACCTAGTTACTGGTAAAAAAAATTTGATGCTGACCTGATACTTAGCCGAGCTTGAGTTTTTTTTGAGATTAGTGTAAGCTATTGGTTCTGGGAACAGGCTTGAATTGGACGCCGGCCTAAGTGTTGGAGCAGACAAGAACGACGAGGAACTGTATCTAGCATTTAACAGATAAGCTAAATTAGATTAAGTCGTTAGTTAAGGGTTATTTGTCTTATATATTTTTTTTTCATATTGCGTGTGATCACACATATTTTGGGATAAAATTCTCTATTAATATAATTCATATATTCTTTTTTTTGTATTTATATAAACGTTGTCAAGCACGAGGCTTGACAGTTTTGTAATTCTTTACTTTTATTAAAGAAGGGTCTAGTTGATATTTTGGTTTTATTTAGCTCACTTATCGTTGTTTTCTGTAATTGTGTGGTTCAGTTGGAACTAATAAATATTCAAAATTTATTTAATTATCTCCAGTGGGTAAAGTAGTACCTGGAACAACAGGGGTTTCCGATTTTGACCGTCTAAATCGGTGGCGCGACTTACTAATATTTGTTTACTTACCTCTACGGCTGAGCTGGGCACTAATTTGCCAGTAGAGAGACCACTACCGAACTCAGCTGGAGTTGTATTTCCTTTAATTAATTTATTTGTTTTCAAAATTCGATTTTGTTTTAAATTCATTAAAATACGTGGCAAGCATTATAAGCATTCTATATAAGAATTATAAGATATATATTGTCAATAACTATTAGTTTAAAGGATATCGAATATTTTAAAAAATTAATTTCATTATAAAAACATTGCAAAATAAAACACCAGTAAGCATTAGTTTCTAATTTAATTACTGCACGTACAGTTTTCTTCTGCCTAATTTAAAATTACAAAATTTTTCTCATAGAGTCGTGTTACGAAAATCTCAACTTTATCCAGGTTAATTTCATAGTCGATGAATTTCCTATCTACTGGAAAGTATTAAGTGAATTTTGATTAGCTTATTCTGAAAACCAATTTTCAATCTTAGTAACAATTATTTTCTGTTATTTTAAACTTTTATAATCAAAGCAAAAGCTCTCGCAATGAATTTCTTAAAAGGCTAAGTTAAAATTGTTTATGTAATCGTAAAACAAACAGCCATGAAAATAGAATTAAAATATAATTTGCTGGCGCCATTTAAATTTTAATACGCGTCAAGATTGTATTGCTTTAGTAAGTTGGTAATATTTTATAAAGTTGTAAACTGCTCGGTATCCGACACTTATCCTATCCTATTTTAATTTCTTAAAACGATTTTACGGGACCTTAATAAATAATAAAGGCTAAACTCAGCTTTTAAGTTATAACAATTCACCGGCAAACATAATTACTTATACAGATGGATCACGTGAGGATAAAAGTGACTACAAAATAGCTATTAAATAAGTAAGAGCATTAACTTACTTCGTGGTTAACCTACTATCTTTACATCTGTTGCAATAAATTTATATAAATAATTAAAACAAGTTCTAATTTATCTGCTTCTTGAAGAATCGTTTTACCCATACAATATTTATCGGAATAAATACAGTTTAAAAAGCTAAAAACACGCTTTTAAAGCACATCAAACTTAAAAATTAAAAACAATTTTACAAATGAACAATAATGAACGAAAAATACTAATAATATTATAAAAAAAACGTGGGCTTTTTTTTATAAGTATTTATTTTTTACTTTTAAGGTTAATGTGGTTTAAAAGCATATTTTTTAGTTTTTTTAAACGATAACACAGAAACCCGCGTCATCGTTTGTATTTACTAGGATACCCACCATCCGTTCGAGGTGCACGACCAAGATACGACACGACGTCAAGACTCGCGCAGACACATTCAGTAAGTGGGAGCGCCTTCAACTTGGATAAAAAGCCGATGCCATCGCCGCAGGAAGGCAGTTCGACCGAGAGTACTGATCTTGGAATAACTCCAACCTGGGCTCTGGGTATTGACCAGTAGCCACCGACCTTCCCTGCCTTTGCAGCCGAGTATTGATCAGCTGTACCGTCCCGATCCTTGGGTATTGACCAAGGATTATCCTGCCCCGCAACTGAGTATTGATCAGTTGCACCGTTCCGATCCTTGGGTATTGACCAAGGGTTATTCTACCCCGTAACCGAGTATTGATCGGTTACACCGTTTCGATCCTTGAGTATTGACCAAGGATTGTCCTACCCCGTAACCGAGTATTGATCGGTTATACCGTTCTGATCCTTGGGTATTGACCAAGGGTTGTCCCACCCCGTGACCGAGTATTAATCGGTTTGAACCTACCCTAACTATCATATGCTAACCGGAATCTATATTGAATTTATTTATTTACAGGGAGATCCATCCGAGGGCCAAAGGGGTCGCAGATCCAGTTAATTTTGTTTAATTTGTAGAGATTATATTTTATTTTCGTTTTCTTGTACATAATTTATTTTAGAAATAAATCTTTATTTAAACTGAAACCGAATTTTACTGAGTCTGGTGTCTAAAAGAGCTACCCGTCACAAACTCAAAATTTGCCAAAAGTTTTTTATTTTTTTCGACGTGGACAAACAAACAAACTGTCTGCAAATACAAATGTGTTGCTAGCATATTTGATGTTATTTAACCAATACCCATTTCTAAGAATATAATTTTATATTTTTGCTTGACCAAATATTTTTTTAGAGTAGTGATTGAAGATCAAAAAAGACATTTAATACCATTGAAAATTGCAAGCAGTTCAAGGTAACTTATATGTTGATTTTTTTCTGTTTCTGACCACCAACCGTTTGTTCTATCCTTGCCACAACAAGCTCCCCAACCTGTTAAGGAGGCATCTGTAAAAACTTCTATGGAGAAACGATCTTAACGTACTTATGTCGTTATACGTCTTTTCTATGTGATTGTCCCACCATTCAAGATCTTTGATAGATTGTGGGCATAATTGCATTTTTCCACTGAAATTTTTGTTATTTCTTTGTAACGCTGTGAATTTATCTCTCTCCAAAGATTTTGTGTAGAGCCAACCGTACTTGACCGCTGGGCACGACCAAATTAAGGTGCCTATTAATTTAGCTACATCTCTGATTATTAAAGTCTCTTGAACTTTAAAATGTTGCACCATATGCTTGATTTTGGTGCGTTTTTCTGTTGGTAGTTTCAGTTTTAATCTTTCACTACAGAAAACGAAACCCAGGAATTTTTTGGTATTTTGTGGTTCTAAAGAGCTTTTTTCATAGTTTATAATATAGCCTAATGATTTCAGGGTTTCTAAGACATGTAACGTGTCTTTTCGGCATTCTGAGGCTGTGGTTGATATAATTAAAAAATCATCCAAGTAGTTTACACATCTTATACCTTTTTGTCGTATTATTTCTATGACAGGTTTCATAAGCTTAGTGAAACAATGTGGAGCCGAAGCCAAGCCAAAGGGTAAACATGTAAATTCAAACAAATTGTTCATGAACCTAAACCTTAGAAATTTAGTATGATTTACATGAATGGGTATAAGGTAATAAGCATTTTCTAAATCTATCGTTGTCATGTGTTCATTTGGCTGTAGTAATCTAGAAGCTGTACGATAATCTTCCATTTTAAAATGTGGTGCTAAGACAAAGTAATTTAGATTTTTAAGATTAAGTATGAGTCGATATTTTCCATTTTGTTTCTCTCTAATAAATATATTGGACACATACTGATTTTTTAAAGGAATGCAGTGCCTGATAGCTCCAATTTTTAAAAGTTCTTCCAATAAAGATTGTATTATTATCTCATCTTTTTTGGAGAAAGTTTGTTGAGGTATATTGATTTGGATAGGTTTGCTAGAAAATGGTATTTGATAGCCCTGAGTCCACGAAAGTATTATGTGATTTGTAGTAACCCTCTGCCAGCTCGCATGAAAAAATTTTAATCGGCCTGCTACGGCCGTTTTACTTACCTGATTTACTTCTGTTGACGGTTTCGACTGTATTTGTAATTTTTCGAGGATTGCCCGATTGGTCTCGCTCCTCTCTGATAACGGACCGGGCGTGACTTGTTTAAATGCACATTTGTGTTTTTGTATGGATGGAAGGCCCTTTCGCTTGCTTTGCTTCTGGATTTATTGCGATAATGATCCTTACTTACAGCGGATTGAGCTGCTTTGGGTTTTAACTCTAAAGCAGCTTTTTCAAGTTGCTTTGCAGCTTGTATTTGAATACTGAGGTCCGATCCATACAGAAACTCCGATGGGGGAGTGTTGACTACAATATCCTTTACTGATTTGCTCAAACTGGGGTTGATTACAAACCGTCTGTTTTGAGTCATTTTATGTACTAAGTCACATAAAATTTTACCAGAATCGCTAAAACATTCAGAGAGTTTGTTTTTTACAAATTGCGATATGTTTTCTTTATCATCAAGTATGTCATTGAGACCTTTAGCAAGTGCTGAAATACCCACACAAAGTTGAGTTTGTGAATCCATTGCAAACTTGTCTCTCTTTGATAAGGCGTTCGGTAGAACGTTACATATTTCCGGATTTACCTTTGGAGGGGTAAGTGCTGAGCAGTTGGATGGAAGTGGATATTTGGAAACCAAGTTTTCCCTGTCAAGCTCCGGAATTCCGTTTTCTACAATGTATTTCCAGCGACTGTCAAGTGCGGAGTGGAGGAGGAATTCTTTTGAAACCTTTTTTCTCGGATTTTCACCTAAAATATTAATAATGTCGAATGTAAGTCCCTCCTCATCGTGTAGTTGCAGAACTTGTTCATCAACCCCTGTATGCACATCTTGTGTCGATGCCGAGTCACGCAGGCTGCGGTCATTGGGGTTGTGGACATTTAAGGTTTGTGGGTCTCGCTGGTGCTCCTTACCTCGTCTTCTACCAGAACGTGAACGATGGCGAAATTCCGAGCCACACCGGCTTCGGTAATCTCTTTCTCGTGGACGACTACTACGTTCTTTGTCTCTGTGTGGAGATAAAAAGTCTTTATGATGTGTTTGTTTTGACCCTGAACCACTCGGGTTGCAGTAATCATTATCAAACTCATGACATGATTTTGAACTGTCAAGACCTGATTCCTGAGACAGATAGTACGTCTCTCTGTACGTCGGACCCCGAGCTACTCGAACTGCGGTGGTGTCGACGACTACTTTTACCACGAGATTTTTTCTTATGGAGACGTTTCTTATATTTTCCTTCTAGACGCTCCAGCCTCTTTAGTATTTCCTTTTGAGACATTTGTCCATTTATACCATTTGTAGATGAATCTGACATTTGTAGACCTGCAAATGAAACTATATTTATATAAAATGTCGGTATTTACTAGGAATTCTCCAGAGCGTTCACATATACGTCTGTACGCGACTGGCACAAAAAGACGAATGACAAATGTAGCAGTGACATATGTAAGGAATACGAGGGTCAAACAAAACTTTCTTTTAAATACTTTAAACCAGTTAAACAGTGTGCGCGATTGATACGACTAGGCGTACTACGTGGTAAAAGTGATATCGAGAATTGGACGATGAAATATAATGGCTCGTTAGCCGTCATCAGTGCGGCATAACCAAGTAGGGTATTGCACTTGGCTAGCAAAAGTGTTGGGTACTTGGGAGCAAAGGATGTTGGGGAAACATGTGTAATTATATTAATACGCGTTTTCTTGGCACTTTGTTTATATATATATATATATATATATATATATATATATATGCTAGATACCCACTATTTACCTCACTGTGTCTTAAATAATCAGCAAACGACTAAGAAGTACTTTATATATATATATATATATATATATATATATATATATATCTACAGCGTAAACCAATTTCTAATCATATACAACACTTTAACAAAATATAGCTACAGTAAAAACCATTTTCGTGATGCTAGTTGTAGTATGTTACTCTGTAGACGTCACTGACCGCTCTCAAAGAGCGAAGTCCCCATTCTAAAATGCGAATGTATAGGATCCAAGTTAGGTGAGGCTTGCATTGAAGCAAGCGTGAGAAAAGGCTGTCCACAGGAAGGGGTTCTGTCGTCCCTGCTGTGGTCAGCACTTGTGGATGACCTTCTTAAGAAACTCCTCAACGAAAGCTTTCACCGCCTAGGTTTTGCAGATGATCTGGGCATAGTTTCTCAGGAGAGGTTTCTGGGCATAGTCTCGGTGTGGTTGCAGACTGCAATAATTATATTGTATAAGTAGTGCAAGGATGAAGGCGTAACATTCAATACAAAAAAGCATCAGTTGTTCCATTCACAAATAAAAGGGCGCTGTGAGGCTTAAGAACGATAACGCTGAATAACGCCTTAAAACCAATAACCACAGAAGCAAAATACCTAGCTGTGTTTGACCAGAGGCTATCGTGGAAGCAGCCCATCCAAATGTCATACGCAAAGCTACATTCGCTCGTGGTAGGTGTAGACGAATGTGTGGCAAGTTCGTCTGGTGGTACACATAGATCATTAGGCCAATGTTAACCTGTTGGTCGGTGGTGTAGTGAAGGAAAAAATAAGAGTTTGAGGCGATCATGCATGCCTGAATGTCATAGGGGCCATGGAGACCCCCCAACGGACGCATTACAGGTTATTCTGGACTTCAGTGCTGAAAACATGGTGCTCCACAGGAGAGACCATGCCACGTTTACTTAGATTAGATTAGATTCTGGACTTACTACTATTGTATTTTTCTATATACAGGGCAAGGCTATAGTAACTGCTCACACGTTGCTATAAGGCCAGGCTCCCATAACCTTATTGAGAAGAAAAGACTAAGCAGAACTTTATGATAGGGTTAAAGTGAATCAAATAATGAGTACCTATGCCTCAGGACAGGATAGTTCCTAGGTATAACTGGGGATTCATGAAACAATGACTCCTGAATTAAAGGAGAGTCAATCTGGTATCCGAAGGTTCAAAGACTGAGAAAGGGACAAGCGACAAGCCAAAGAGTTCATAAAAGGACTCTCGGAGAAATCTACTGCAGAGCTGATATTACAAAAGCCAAACGATGTCAGAATAATTGCCAGTCTCTTGACAGGATATTGTCGGCCCAAAAAACATTCGAGTTAGCTGAACTTGGTAGATGAAGACATCTGTCGATATTGCCAAGAGGAGAAGAAAGCGTCATTTCATATCCAATGTTAATGTGAATGCCTTACAAGGAAGCGATATCTAGTATTGGGAGAGGAGAAACCGGCTGCTCCAAGTTACGTGGAGAGGCCACAGACACGGCTATTAAGTCTCATTCGGATGGCAGAATGAATGTATATTTATCTATCTAGCTACTCTGGAGAAAACCTAACATAACGCAAGTATAAAAGCTTCGCCAAAAAAACAATAAGTAAACCTTATTGAAAATATACAAATTTAGCATAAATAACTTGACATGACTTCAGATTCGAATTCTCTCGAATATAATTTTTCCTATACTTCTCTTTATGTTTGTGTTTGTTTGTTTAATATCTATTACCAGTATAATATTAAAACCACTATTGTCAATTTCCGTCTTTTCAGTGATATTTCCTAATAATCTTTAATACTCAGTTCCGTTAATATTTAGTTCATAAAAAGCACAGCACGGACTCATCAATTACAACGTCACCAGAGACTAATTTATCCGCTATTGGGTATTGTGCAGTAGAAAATAAAAATCCATAAAAGAAGTACGTGAGTCGTGAAATATCAATTTTGTCGTGATTAACGACCTGCCAAATACCAATACATACTTTCTTAATATACGGCACTCGATACTCCAAAATCCTGGTGCTCAACGTGGGATCATCGTTTTTAAACGTTTTTCTGTTAAAGAAATAGTGCTTATTTGTCAAATAAACTTTCATGTTTTATGTAAATATGTCGTTTCAAAAGGAAAAGAACTAAATGCATTTCCTAAGAAGAAAAATATTAAATTAAACTTCTTATAAAACGATTTATCTCTATTGAATAGCATTTGTCTCTAAAAGACTAGAAATGTAAGTTTGAAAAGTGTTCTAATCGATTTTAAAGTTAAAACAATTGTCTTCAATTTAAGGAAGTAAATTTTTGTATTAAGGGGTATTGTCACTACAGGGAAGCGGGCGGAAACGTTGTAGAGTCGATTACAAAATAAACGCGACAGCTCAGAGACAATATAATATAAAGAGACTTTTTGAAAGATAGGGCAAAAGCGGTACAATGTTTGTTTGTTTACCCCCAGAACTCGGCGCTGCGGTGGTGGTAGATAGGAGAACTATACCACCTAAACTCGATCAGCTGGTGAGGTGAGCTGAAATTATACTATAATGGCGGTTGAAGTGACAGTGTAGCGTAAGTATTATTAGTATTAGTTTTAATTTAATATTATTTTAAGATAGTTTTAAATTCGTAAAGTGTATAAAAGTGCCGTGTACAGTTTCAACTATGTCATTACCGAATTATTTTAAATATAAATCCGCTGTGCCACATTGTTCAAGTAAATATTTTTACCCAATTCCCGTTCCAAATTTTAAGAATATAAAGTTAAATAATCAGTTTGATACACAAACCAATAAGTTATGTGGCAGGTGCTTAGGTAAAAAAATTAAATTTAGATTGTAAAGAATGTAACTCAAATTTGAAAACTAATAGTTTGGAAACTCACCATACTTTTACGTACTTTAAAGAGAATGATAATAAAAGACGTCTGACTTACGTTACGAAAGAAATTGTTAATTTTTTAGCTAGTGTACATAATGCAGTTCACCAAATTTTACCTGTATTTGGCCACATAAAAGGTCTGATTAAACAAATAATCATGTGTTTGTGTGAATTCATTAACTTTGATTGGTTTACTTGCCAAGAACATAAGTCAGACGTTTTTTTGAAACTTTTAAAAATCAGTGTTTGTTTAATAATTAGAAAATATTATAATGATCTTTTCAGATCGAGGGACAATATATAAAACTTTATATAAAATAGATAAAGTACTGCGGTAATGTTTTTAAATTTAGGTTCTTGCATGTACACAAAGGATTGGTGTCCTATTTCCAATACCTCATGACACAACACCTACGTATTGAAGAACAATGCCAATGTATGGAAACTTCTTAAATATTATTCGTGTATTGCTACTTAATATTATTCTAAATTTTCGACCATATTATATATATTTATTTATTTGATATAACAATAATTGTACTTCTCTGTGATATTAGCGTAATTATTCTGATGTTTAAAACATATATGTTTATCTATTTATTATTATTTCCGTAAATCCTACCTGGTTTTGTGATACTAGATAATAAGGTGTACAAATAATATTCATATACTTTTTGTAATAAAAGTTTAAATTATACTTTTTTTGTGATTGTAAATAATAATTTGTAATAAAACTAATTCATTTTTTGTGATAACATTTTAAATTTTCTAAGAATAGATAATTTTTTGTAATAATAATATTATTTCATATTTTCGTAATAGTGTTTTAGTGTTTCAAGTGTATATTGGTGTTAAAAGTTGTTTTTATTAAAAATTTGTTTATTATTTAGTTTTTTTATTTATTTACCTAAATATTATAAGATAATATGCACTTTTAAGCCTATATTTTAATTTTTAATATTTTTACACAACAGTAAAAATATTAAAAATCAAAATATGAGCTTTAAAAGTGTATTTCTATATGAAACAGAATTTATACCCTGTCCCGCCAATTTTTTGAATCGATGAGCTTCTTCCCCCAATTGTTGGCGCGCCACCGTCGCTCAAAACATGTGACCAATTTCATATAAGGTATCAGTACATCTCTTTATTATATATTATCTCTGCGACAGCTCTAGTAAAATTAGGCAATGTGGGGATATTTGCCGACGATCTCCGATCGGCGCGCGCCGCAGCGCCTCCAGAGGAGAATTCTAGTACTATTCAGTTGCTAAGTGGATTTCGTGAGCGTTGTTAGTTAGTCCCAGACCCAGCGGCGTCGTGAATTTGTGCTTCGTTTCAGTTCGAGTGTTTTAAGTTTTGTAGAGTAAGTACCGAGTGTATTTTTATTTTTTTCATCGCAAAAATGGGAAGAAAGCATTACTCGGCGGATGCCTACCAAATTATTAACTCCGTAAGTAAATTTATGAAAAACGAAGCCAAAAATGGGCTACAAATTCCAATCAATAATTTTCGCCAACGAATTATGGCAGCTACGGGTGTTTCTAAGGATGTCATCCATCGAGTAAATAAAAAAATAAGTGCTTTAGAAGTAGATGATGTTACAAAAATGTCAACATCAGTCGTCATTGACGACCGTCCCTCGACATCAACTTCAAATGATTTAAATTTAAGTAATTCTCAAAAAAAGAGGGGTCGTCCGAATTCTAAAACATTTATTAGTCAAGGGCAAGGAGATCGAATTCGATCCAATATGAACAACTTTTACACCATAGAAAAACAACGCCCAACGATGAAGAAGGCTCTACAAAGAGTGAAGGACGCCCAAGTAGGTTTTGAAGGGTCATTACAATCCTTTAGAAGGGTTGTAAAAAAATTAGGTTTCACCTGGGACAAAACACCAGACAATCGACAATCACTTATGGAAAGCCACGATGTAAGGTTAAAACGCGTAGAGTTTTTGAAAAAAATTAGAGATTTTCGCCGCGACGGTAGAAATATTATATATACCGATGAAACTTATTTGCATAGTTCGCATACCTCTACAAAAACATGGATAGATACGACCAAACCAGACCAAACATTAAAAGCGCCTTATAGCAAGGGACAAAGCCTAATTATGGTACATGCAGGAGGAGAAAAGGGGTTTGTGGAAAATGGACTGTTAATATTTAAGTCTGGAAAAAAGACTGGAGATTATCACGATGACATGAACACGGAAAATTTCATGCGTTGAGTGAGAACACAACTCATTCCCAACATTCCAGTAATAAAATCGCACAAACCCCGCTTTCTAAAATACGTTCTAGATGAGGAAATGAGAAAACACGGACACTCTGTTGTAAGATTACCACCATATCACCCAGAATTAAACCCTATAGAAAAAATTTGGGCCGCGGTAATAACAATTTAAAAGTAAGAATTGTTATGAGCTAAATTGCTCAATTGATGAACTTAATTAAAAATGTATATAAAACTTTTAACTAGAAAGAAAAAATAAACATTTAAATTGTTTAATTTGCGTATTTTTTACAGAATTTACAAATCCAAATAAAAACCAAATTCAACAAAAAAATTAAAATTGTTACGCCACTGGAATCTATTTTTATCGAAAGACGGAGGAGAAAGCGTTCGCTACCGCTACAGCCATCTTTACAAAACCTCTCGAACTAGGTAATCGGTAGCGTTCGAGTCGAAGGTAAAGATAGGTGGGAAAAGCTGAGCTGTTGCGTTTATTTTGTAATCGACTCTAAGACATATAGTGTAGCATTTCAAAAAAATCTACCTTTGATTTCAAGTCCATTTAGAAATTATTTTTGGGGTTTAAAGTTGGCAAAAATGGTATGGTTAGTCTTTCAAATATCCAGGATTCAAGATTACAGATTTTGAGGTTAGTCGATTGGAAACAACTCGAAAACGCCCGATCCCTTGTGAAGATGCAGGAAGCACCTAGCATCGCGTTCAGTTACGAATTAGATTGTGATGAGAACGGTACTCTCGCTTACTGAAGAATAGTAACAATGGCCACTATGTAATTTAGCTCTGTAAAAATTACCGGCTAAATTTTGGTTTAGTTTGAGCTTGACAAGTATTAAATAATGCACTTGTTTAGTGAATTTTATCTTGGTTCCGCTGCACTAAATTTCAAAGCACATCTGTTATGAGTGGTGACATTAAATTTTGCATGCTACGAAATTTTTTCATCCCGTTGCAAAACGACGCCATTTTGGGTTCTTTGGAAATTTATATCTTTGAGAGGCCAAAGAAGACCTGTGTTGTCCTGGAAACTTCTACCTCATAGTTTCAGAGCAGTTCCTATGGTTTGATGAAATATTTCACATATATCTGCTCCTGCTTTGGTATGTTTGCAGAAATAATTTTTAAGCTAGAGGCGTGTTTCCATACCTAGCTATTTTAAACGGCTTTTGACTTTCAAGGTAAACTTTTAATTAAAGATTGTTGTTTTGTCTACTATTTTCATTTAGAGAATTTAGACAATGAATATTTTGAGTTGGATCAAAACCTGCTCATTTCTTATATAATTTCTTTTGGGGTAGAATTTTTTAAAAAATATTTCCAGTTACATTGTTACTAAAATATTGGGGTTTTTTTATTTGCCCTCCCAGTAAATGTTCAAATTAGGAATTTTATTTGTGAATGATTTCAATTTTTAAGAAAAATATAAATTAAACACAAAAGTATAAGGATTCAAGGAATTTTAAAGGCCTATAAAGTAAGCCTTAAATATAAGATACATTTTTGATAATTTTTGTAAGTTTAAGTGTGTTCCTTTACTGTTCCCAATCTAATAGATTTTTTTCTAACTAGATATCTTATCTTTTTTTCTAATTATTTCTAAAAAGATAAAACCTCCTTTTACCGATTTCCGTTCATTCGAGTTTTAGCTTGTCTTTAAATATTTCCGTTTTTTTAATACTCGCCCAATTTGTCCGCCGATCCACCACTCGCTCTCCTCGTATTGTACGAGGTATTTTAAAGACGTTATTCAGTAATTGTGACTGTATCAAAGTTGTGTAGATTATTTTAAGAAATTGTTACTTATTTGTGTTTATCAATAAATTGTTATGTTTGTCTGCTATTTATCACTTATCCCGAACCCACGAAGGAAAAATATAACACTATTATATGTGGCGTTATATATTTTTAAATTAATATTTATATATCGTTTGAATCTTTAATTACAGGTGATAGTCTCCATAAAAATGTAAATGTCGAATGTCTGGTTCGTTGGACATGAATTAGCAATTAGGTCATGACACAACGAACTTCCAAATCAATGGCTGCTGAACTATAGACAGCCGTATTAATAATGTAATTGCATATTAGAGCGCTCTCTGTACGCCACCGGATAATTGTAACATTGGGTCAATGATGTAAGAGATCGTTACCGTGGCAACGAAAACGTAGATAGTAGGTACTCCGCCATTCACGTCATTCATTGAGTTTTCATTCCGGAAGCCGAGACTTGGGATGCTCCAGGGAAACGTGCTAAAACTAGAAAATTTTGGCAATGAGGATGTGACCTTAATTGACTATTTGTGAATGTGTAACAAAGACTATAGTTAAGCCCAAATCAGCTGTTATTCTTTATCTTACAAAAAATAGAAATACAGTCATCGGAAAAGTCTAGGTAAATTTTAAAAATCAATGTTTTTTTTTTACTTACATAAAATAAAATCCTTGTGTAAAAAAGAAAAATTAAAAAACAAAATAATGCGTGTGTGGACTTATGTTGGAAAAACAATCCATAGCACTATCCTATGTTTGCAAAGAAAACGACAATAATAATAGAAAAAGAAAATAAAGTTTTATTATAACGCACTATCTAGTTAAATAAATTTAATTTAAATATGTTAAAAAAGTTTATAAATCATAAAAAACCAACATTTAATACAAAAAAACTGGTGTGGCAGTCAGTGGGACTGCCGGCAGAAGTTATACTTCTATGCACGCGCCTGAATTCATAAATTTGTATGCGAATAATTTAGCAAAATCATTATATGATATTCGTGTTCAGCGACCTCAAAAACCTCCTAGTACCGAGTGCACACTCATTTTGTATCAAATTTGCATAAAATTTCTGGAGACGAGGTCCGTCTTAAGCACCAGGTGTTTCGGACACCATCGTCATTATCATATTCGTATTCAACGACCCAAAAAACCGCCGAGTTCCAAGTGTGCACTGATTTTGTACAGAATTAACATAAAACCCCAGGAGAAGATGTAAATACCCTAGGCACAAAGTGCCGCGAAGACTTTCGACATCATAAAATTCGTGTTCAGCGGCCCCAAAAACCCCGAGTACATAAATTGAACCGATTTGAAATACTTATCGAGTTGTAATTTTTCTATCTATTGTCTGTTCGGAATACACTTTTCGAATATTCTTAAAAACTCAGTTTGTGTAGCCAACAACCTCAAAAGCATAGTGCAGGATATAATGCAACCATGTGATGGTACTATGGACTACAATACAATACTCACTACTGAATATTATTATTAATATGATTATTATAAAATACTAAACTTTATATGTTTACTTACGTGACAGAATTATGAAATAATCTGTCAAACACAATGTAATAAGTCACTATGATATTCAAAACATTAGCTCAGACTGTTTTTTGTATATCTATCTCTTTTCAATATAATGAATGTTTAAACGGTATTCAAAAAAGACTTATAGTTATGACTAAACATGTAGTAAATATTTCATCTTTGTTTTTACCTACCAATATACCTTATATGTGTTTCTGTCTCTCTCTTACTCACACCATTACATATGTAATGATTTTTCCCATTTAACTCTACACAAATCTTTTCAGCCGAGTGCACGAATAGAAGTATAACTTCAAAAATATACTAAAATCGATTTTTATTATCCTTAATTCTTTACTATCCATTTAGCGGCGAAACTATCGTTTAGAGTACCTACCTAGAGCTGTCATAAAAAATGTACTAACAAAACTAATGCTCTCATAGCAACACCATGGCAACGCGAATGCTAAGGATATTTGATTATATGAAGGTATGTTAAAAACAGTGCGAAAAAGTAAATCCCATTTAAAATACATTGTTACTTCACGCAAATACGTTCTTGCTTCACGCACACTTTCAATCCTTCACGCACTGCTGTCTATAATGACAGTTTTCACGAACTAAAAATTGATACATAATATGAGGTAGAGTAGATGAACGATATTTTTAATAAGGTTAAAATAGAAGGATATATATATATCAATTATACTATTAACTCAAACAAATTCCCATTTTGTATATCAGAATAATTCGCGATAAGAAAGCACATGTGGTAGTGTCTGCTAGCCTCAAATCTTACGAAATTTAAGGAAATTTCACTAACCACATAGCTCTTGGAAACTATTTAAAACAAAAATTAAATTTATGAATTTTACATAAATAAATAATAATCCGAAATTTCGGAAACAAAACGATAGGCTTTTAAGGACAAACTAATATAATTAACGTAGTTTTTAACACAAGAAGGATTAAGAAAATAGTTTCGTTAAAATTAACATCATAGTGCCACCGATTATGAAATTTGTATCATTAAAGTCGACATCGAATTGCTAAGCCATTAGGAAAATTGTATCGTTCAAATACAATTCATTACAAGTGAAATTCGTAGAATGTCCTCGGCATACCAAATACAAATGCAAACCCCGAGAATGAATTGATAAACCATCTCTATGACAACGGATCAGTTGTAAGAAGACTACAAAGAAAATGGCCAGAAGACCTGTTGCAGTAATTTTCCAAACAACTCCATGTAAGCAGTAACGTCAATGGATGTTTCCCTTTCAAGTCAAAAACATCTACAAAATTTACTTAATACTCAATTGATGTAGATTGTAAATAAACAATGAATGTTAATAAAAAGTTTCTTTAGTGTACTTAAAAGATTAAAGCTTTTGAATCTATTGTTATTAACCTGCTATTCTTGGGGACGAATTGATGTATGTTTCTTAAGGTAGAAAATTAACCACACTGGTAATTTTAATCCCGTGGACGAGTTGATGCACGCCCATTGACATTAGTAGAATTAAAAAATGAGATCGTAGGTTCGAGTCCCATCGAATGTGGCATTTATAATTTCTACTTATTATAATTTTTTGTTTCTCTACTTTTTAAATTTCAGAAATAATAGTTTCCTGGCTATGTTGTTTTAAAGCTGTTATTTAAGTTAATAAATTTTGAATATACCTACTTAGGTACACATTTCCTAAAATGCATAACGTCTAAGAAGACAAAATTGTTAAATTAAGCTGTCGTTCCTAAATGTTTAAAATTTTTGTTTGTCAAGAAAAATATATAAATTACTAATGCATCCTACTTTTAACCAACGATTACTTGACATGTAATCAAAATCGTTAAATGGCGCAAATCCCTTTAGCTCTTTATTTGGATTGAAATTTTAGATATAACGCTAACGCCAGACGCTCGAATTTTCGGAATCTATCTGACAAATAAATCCATATTTATGATGACCTAAATAATATTTCAGCATCAGATGCTGACACTGCAAATTAAATATGCACCTGGATGTCATTTTCGAACCTATTGTTTCTGTATATTTTGCGAGATAACTACAATGTAGTTCTATTGATACATATCCAGTTTAGTGATAGTGTTTATTCAATAAATTCATTCAAATGATAATACAATTATACAGAGATAAAAAATACTTAGTAGTCGAAACTAGGGTCTCCAATCTGTTCGGCTTTCCCCACAAAAATGGCGGAAATTTGGTGTCACCTCAAAAAAATATCAAACTCCAACGTGGCCCTCCTCACAGATATGGATAGTAAAATGAACTTAAAATTCTAATCGCAGCACGAAAGAAAGACAGTTAAACAGTAACACCACTAGCGGTACAATTTATAATTACGGTGATTACATTAAAATAAATCTCACCGAACATAGGCCCGGAAACAATAGGCTGGTGAATTCATTAATAAAACGATCCAATAGATTGTGACTATGAATAAATAGGATAAAGTGGGAGATTGTATCTCATTAGATTTTAGTGAGATTCAACCCTTTAATAGATAGATAGATAGATATTTTTTGGGTTGGCTGTTAGCCTGTATCACTGCGACGTTTGCAGATCTATTGTGAACAACCATTATCTGTGGAATAGGATTAGAGCAACTTGTCCAGCTCTGCCCTCTTAATAAGACTTAATAGCCTTGACAGTGGCCACTCCGCATAACTTTGAGCAGCCGGTTTCTCCTCTCCCAGTACTAGATACCGCGTCCTTGCACGGCCTTCACATTGGCATAGGACATGACATGCGGTTTCCTCTTCCTCTTGGCAGTATCGACAAATGTCTTCATCTGCTAAGTTAAGCTGACTCATGTGTTTTCTGAGCCTACAATGTCCTGTCAAGAGACTGACAATCATTCTGACATCATTTCGCCTTTGTGATAGCAGCTCTGCAGTAAACTTCGCCGAGTGTCCCTTTATGAAAACTTTGGCTTGTCGCTTGCCCGGTGATTTTTCCCACCACTCCTGGGCCTTCTCTAGCCTCCATTTCTCAATGGCTGCCTTTCTGAATGTATTAGCAACTCCGCCGAATGGTTCCGGGCCAATCATTGGAGTATTAGCTCCCGCACGGGCCAATTCATCAGCCTTCTCATTGCCTCGAAACCTTGAGTGTCCTGGTATCCATGCCAGTGTCAGAGAATTTTGACTTATGGCATGTGTCAGGGCCCCAACGCAGTCCCACACCAGCTGTGAGCTTATTTGTGCTGAGACTATCGCCTTTAGAGCTGCTTGGCTGTCCGAGTATATGACTACGGTTTTACCCGTTATACCCTGACTTACGATCTCCGTTGCACAGTGTTGTATGGCCATTACTTCAGCCTGAAACACTGTGGCATACGCACCTAGACTTAGTTGGACTTTTGTCCTGTGTCCTCTACTATATATACCTGCCCTGTGACTTTCTGAGTCTTTGAGCCATCGGTATACCAGATTGACTCCCCTTGGATTGGGGGGCCATTCTGCCATGAGTCCGTTTCCAGTATTTCTACTCGAAAGTTTCTCGCAAAGTTATACCTGGGGACTTAACCCTATCATATAACTCTGCTTGCTTTTTTCCTTTTAATAAGGTAATGAAAGCCTGGCCTTGTAGCAGCCTGTGAGCAGTTGCAATAGCCAACGTGTCCCTCCTCTCAGATATGGATAGTAAAATAAACTTAAAATTCTAATCGCAGCACCAAAGAAAGACAGTTAAACAGTAACACCACTAGCGGTACAATTTATAATTACGAACATAGGCCCGGAAACAATAGGCTGGTGAATTCATTAATAAAACGATCCAATAGTTCGTGACAATGAATAAATAGGGTTAAGTGGGAGATTGTATTTAATTTTATAAATTATTTTATTCGAGCCATCCCAGTATAAGTATACAGTGTAAACTCCATATAACGTCACTCGATTTAACGACAAACTCCGTAAAGCTTCGAAATAACTTGGCTTTGGTTGCTTTAGCTTGTCTTTCATACAATGATACACTCTGTGTAGCATTATACCCACTCTCAATAACGACGACAATTAAGTCATAAAAGTACGTCTTAAGTTTCCAAAATTTTGTCGCTTTATTACCCTAGCTCATAATAAACTCGACTGTCGGCATCCTGCATAGGTACTGACTTTTTAAGAAATTCGTTTTTTCATTTTTGGCATAAGATTACTTGCACGTGCAATATAATCTATAATAAAGAGAAGTCCTGATTTATTCGTAAGTCATAATATTCTAATTACAAACTTTTAAAACGGAAACATGACTAGTAATCGTTGTGTACTGATGAAAAACTTTTATTGATACGCGCACTGGAAGCGGGAGAAAAAATAAGTGATGTTGGTAGTCGCTTTGGATTTAGTCACCCTTCCGTGTCTACAATATGGCAAAATAGAAAAAAAATTCTCCAAGCAGAGGACGAGGTGAAAGCTGATGATAATTGGTAAATCGAAAAATCCTCACTGTATTAACAACATTAAAAAATTGCCAGTCACGTATAGAGCTAATAAGACAGCTTAGAAGACCAGTCAACTTTTGGAAGAAGTGCAAAAGTGGGATACAGAATTAAAGGAATTAAAATTTTTAAATTTTTTGACAACTGCCTTGCCCACCCATTTATGACCAACCTTAAAAATATACAGTTGACTTTTCTTCCTTTAAATACGACTAGTGTCTTAAACCCGATGAACCAGTGTGTAATTAAAGGACTTAAGGGCTACTACCGAAGTAAATTTTTGATGTAGCTAGTCAAATCTGAGAGTAAAACATCTGTATATGACATGCAGTACATTTATAATTTAAAGAAGTGACACCTACAACTATCCAGCCCTCTTTTCGACTTTTTATCAGTTCTACGAGTGGAAAAATACCTGAGTTTAATAACTACGACGATCTTCCACTAACTAAGTGGATTCAACTGTTTAACAGTAATTGCAAAAATGTAAAGTGTGAATCCTGAATCCACGGGGAAATTAACAAATGGGTCCCATATTTATTGAAAATGTCGAATCGCCACCATTTGTTCAGCAAACATTTCACGCAACGATAATGATCGTTTATCTACTCCTTTGACAGTAAATGTTATTTATACTCATTGTCACCATGCAGGGTAAGTAAGCTATAACGCACAGTCGTGCGTAATGAAACGTCATGTTGGAATGACGTTTCATTACGCACAACTGTGCGTTATAGCTTACTTACCCTGCATGGTGACAATGAGTATAAATGACATTTACTGTCAAAGGAGTAGATATCAGTACAGTACATACGTCATATATTTTTTAGAGATGTCAAATATTTAGAATTGAAATTAAAATATTGAGTCATAGATAAAGCATAGTACGTAACTCGAGTGGTAAGAGGTATTACGTACTCGTGTAATTACGCACTAGCCGCTACGCGGCTTCGTGCGTAACTTTCCCACTCGTACGTAATGTCCTACTTACCACTCTTGTTACGTAATACACTATTTCTTACCCGGTTATTAACCTGCGACAATAAAGGGATCTTTTATTTAAATCTAAGCTTTCGTATCATTGGTTGTCGCCTACTGTCAGTACAACACACGCTTTAGGCTTTCTTGAACCCAAACAACTAAAATTGTCCACTATTAGTTTCTGGCAAATAAATGGACAAGTGTCTGGTGAAAATTCATTCGATTACTCAGGTTTCTGAAGCTCCATAATTAGGTACCTTATGTAGAGTAGCGCATTGAAGGCCTTATTAACTTTTTTGCTTGTCTTTGACCTGAAATGTTTTTCCAGTAGGCTGCACTTAGTTCCTTTTACCAATTACAAACTTCATTAATAATTCCACATTTTGAGATGCCACAGAAAGTTTCGGGTCCGATAAAAAGAGTGCTAGTTCCTTCTTTTGCGAGACTATTAGCAATGTCATTTCTGACAATGCCTTTATAGTCTTGTATCAACAGCAAAGATAATTTGGCTATCGGAGGCGATAAATAGTCTGGCTGAATTGAATTTTTGAATGAACAATTGAGCACAGAAGTCTATTGTTAAACGATTCCGTTGAAAGATTTTAGGAGTGTTTCAAAGGGTTATTGGGAGCCGAACATTAGGACTTGTAACCCCGCTACTTACTCCTTCTATATAAATATAAATACTGTTATGTACACATACCCTTAGATTTCAGTCTCTTCAGTATAACATATAGTTTCAGTATTAATTCCTAAAAAGTGTAGATGTTGTCAGAAGGTGATGTTTTTTTGAGTAGATTTTTCAAAATGGTCGACAAAGACAAAAGTTCAGTTCCTAATTTCTTTCTTGTTTTTTATTTAATGTCGACTCTGGTGGTCAGGTAGGAAGACCACCAGACCTTTCACACGTACAACCATACCTCCTCAGGGTTTCAAGGATGAAGACCCATATTCATCTCCTTTTATCCTTCTTTTCAATCTTACTACCTGTGCAGGTACGACCATCAGAAACAATCGTGACTAATCAGTACCATGCGTCAATGCATAGTCCGTCGAACGGCGCTTACACCCTAACCAGGTCCTTATGTCCGGAATAAGTGACTTCCCACCTCAGTTGCCACATATCAGTAAATGTGGTTCTCTTCTTATTCCTTACTCTTGCACCGATGTCCCATTTTTTCTTCTACAAGGATGTGTGATGGTACACACTCCTTGACTACCCAAAGGGCAGCGGTGGATACTGTGCAATAGGCACATGATGCCCTCAACAGACTTACCCTATCAACCCTGCTAAGAAGCCGCCTGTAGAAAGAGATTACTACCGCACCATGCCAGACCGAAGCCGCATAGAAAACGATCGATTGTACCGGGATTGGGCCTCCCAATTCTTGGCATTATTCCACCGAGTTACCTGCTCCGTCTGATTGCTTTAGCGGCCACCCTTCTCAGGTGCTCCCCCACCTACCATTCTCGTGCAGAGTCACCTCCAGACTCAAACCGAACTCACATCCAGTCTTCAACGAGACCATATGCAAAGTTGAACCTGAACATGAGCTCGTGTTGGTCGTTACCGCAGGGTCATCAGTGAATGCGACAAGGGTAATACTCTTACCGTACTGCAAGCGCATGACCCGTTATACGCCAGATTCCAAAAAGTCGGGCTTAACACGGACGTCTGTGGGATCCTAGCCTTTACGTCCACTACCGCTCTTCTCTCAATAGAGATCTAACGCTCCGACAAATAATCGCCTAAGATGTTCATGAGGTACACCGAACATTGCCTTGCTGCTAAGGCCCTCATAACTACACCAGACTGTACCTTACTGATTGTGTTTCAAACATCAAGGAGTTACTGATGAAACTAAAGAAAGTTGAGTAGAGAATGTTATTTTCAAAGAGAACTAAGTCCCTTGATAAGCATTTTTGTAATGGGATAATTTGGATTAAATAGCACCCAATTATGCCTTCTGTGAGATTTCATTTTGGCGGTAGAGTATTTGTAAATTTGTTAAACAACAGTTAAAATTGTAAAATTCACACTAATAAACCAATATTTTGCAGTAAGACTGTTGTTATTACTTTCATTAGGGTATTCTAACACCAAAAGCAATTATCAAAATGGAAGTTTGTCTCCTGTGAATTCTAAACGAAAACATTTTTATTCCCGTTGGTGTTGCCGTGGTAATTACTCATGTTTCGATATTATCTAGGTGGCAAAATTCCACTACTTGTGTTATATGATTCCCTTGTTTGTAATATGTTGAGTTTACAACTAACTACTGGTTGTTGACTTAAGTAATAAAGTCAGTTACTATGTATTTGTTTTACTTCTGTTTGAAACTAAATATATACTTGACTTAGAAAATCTGTGTAAGTAATGGAACAAAACTTTTAACAACATTAATGCAAATCTAGAAAGTTCGTAAATAAATTAGATACCGATTTTGGCCGATGACAGAAATCATACTCGAAGTAAATTTAGAGTCACATCTCTCTCAGATACAGGCAAGTTAGAAATTTAAATGCGGACGTTTGTTTTTTAATACAACACTTACGTAACTGCATCTTGTTTCACCGGTAGATAAAAAGTACTCAATACGGGAGTCTTGACTTAATTCACATTTCTAGTAATTGTCATGTACGGCTCGTTGTTGAAGGGTTGAATTTAATCTATACATATAATAAAACTGTAGAAATGTATATGTTTGTGCGCGCATCACATGAACACTACTGATCCTATTCGAATGCGGTTTTCAAAGACGTATTTGTCTTTTTTCAACTTAACATTTGGTGTATAAAACTTTCTCCCCTCACCTCTTTAACGGGGTGAGGAAAGAAATTTTTATACAAAAATCAACACGCCACGCGAACGACGTCGCGGGTACATCGAAATAGAACCCAAAAATGTGGTTAGTTTTTTTTTGTCTGTCTGTCTGTATGTTTGTGCGCGCATCACATGAAAACTACTGATCCGATTCGAATGCGGTTTTCACAGATGTATTTGTCTTCTTTCAACTTATCATCTGGTCTATAAAAATTTCTCTCCCATTCCTTAAATGGGATGGGGTAAGAAATTTTTATACAACAATCACACGCCACGCGAACGACGTTGCGAGTACAACTAGCAATTATTAATGTAATATTTTTGTAGATGTCAAACCACACTGATAGTTTCGAAACTTACGACCTAATTTAGAAAAAAACTCTCCACCATTGGTAACTTGGATGACAGTTTAATCTTATTTCAGTGGTTTCTAATATCAAATCGGCCAAAAACGATGAAATGGACTATACACTAGTTAAAAATTGAACGGTTTTGCGATAAATTTTGCGTTTAAAAAAAGTCTTAAAAAACTATTAAAAACTGAGAAAGTTAATTTACTATCACATATTTCGGTTATTGTGTTAAAATTTTAGTAACTTGGTCTATTGGTATTCATTATACTATATAAGTATATATCACGTACATAGTAGTATATATAGTTTACAAAGTTTGCTCAATTCATTCATTTCGGTTATTGTGTTAAAATTTTAGTAACTTGGTCTATCGGTATTCATTATACTATATAAGTATATATCACGTACATAGTAGTATATATAGTTTACAAAGTTTGCTCAATTCATCGGGTTATAAAGTTGGCATTATATATTAGAGCAGCTTGGTTGCGGATATCTATATATCTTAATTCCGCTCATATTCGTATTGTCGGATTCTCGGTCGTTCATACCTGTGACACTATCCCAGATTATGAACTGAACCCCAGATCATTCGTGGCATTATCAAACTAAAGTGTTTGTCGAATTGCTAAACTTTGTATTCAACAACTTGTTCGATTAATTGTGTGATGAAACTTGCAACTGCTGATTATATTATATTGTAGGTACTCACCATAAATAGCTAATGAGTTTTCAAAACCTTTCGTCCCTCTCTATTTCTTCAAGCTATACTTTTTATGAGACATTTTGTGTGGATGCTATAAACGTAGGCAACAGAGAAAATCGTTACATGTTTTTCCTTTCACATATATATTGTAGACTGCAGATTATAAGTGAGGTTGATAGGCTCAAATATCCCTCCTACATACATTTATTTTTATAGTCTAAACTTTTATAACGCTATTATCCGCTTAGGACGTAAGATGTAACCTGATTAGTCTCTAAAAAGACTTGTCAATGGCAAACAATTAGCCTGCACTTACAAATAATATGTACAGTCGTTTCATCTGCATTCTTACAGAATCTGCTTTTTTGATCGTCCACTTTACCCAGTTTACAGAGATGGTACCCATTGGACAGCGGTTTCTGAAGCTCCAAGAGTAATTTAGAGTGACACATTGAATGCCGTTGGCTGCACCAAGTTTTTTTCACACTTTCGAACTTTCCACAGAAAGGGTAAGGTCTGGTCAAATAAGTCCCAGTATAATTGCGAGAATTTTAACAATCTTACTTCCGAAAATCCCTTTAGGCTCCGGTACCAACAGTCAAGTAGTTTCAAAATGCAAAATATTAGTTATTCTATCGCTTTACTAGTTTTGAAAAATATTTTCAAAAACATTGACCATTCAACTAAGAAGAAACAACTACTTCTCTGGCTATGTGCCTCGACGGATATTGAATTACATTTCAAAGTCAAATGGGGTTGGCATATCTAACAGATAATTTAAACCAACCATTTTAGTTTGCAGTTAGAAGGGACAACATAACTTGTAGACCGGTTTCGACTTATTGGGTCTCGTCAGTACATTGGTTCATTAATAACTTGCTTTATTAAGTAGGTAAGACACTATTACAGTTTTCTGTAATAATACTTTAAGTCAAATAGTTTGTTGTGTTAAGCCAGTTGTCCTGGTTTGGACTCGAATGTGATAGATTGTAGAATCTTTAAAGCAGCCTAGCCTGGCTTTCGTAGGAAATAAATATACTGACTGAGTTGAGGCGTTTTTGAATGAATTCTTGAGCACAGAAGCTTATTGATAATAAGCTCCTCTTGGAAGAACATAGAAAAATTAATACTATTGAAAGCTTAGCATTAGAACCTGTAACCCCTATACGCACTCCTTCTGGTGTTTTAGAGCCATCAGTATAATAAGTAAAGCTTCTTTTGTAAGTTGAGCATTTTTTTTTGTGTTAACACATACTTACTAACATTTCAAGTTCAAAATTTCATTTTCGAGACATGGATTGGACTGCTCCAATTCTTAAAATTTCAAGACATTCTGGAAGATCACTGAGTTTCAGAGCAATCCATTATACCTACATATAAATTTCTATAATTATCTCAAAGGCTGCACCAGCAGGATCTCCTTGTGCCAAGCAAGTGTTTACGGCATTTGTAACTTTATGACACGTTTTTTTGCGTTTGTTTGTTTCACTAAAACAGCGATCAATATATTATTTTAGGTTTAAGACCCCATCTTTTCCACAAATGCCTACCGACAGTTCCACGTAGGTCTTGTAGCTTTAGAAGATAATTCCGAGATATTTTAGCTCTTCTACGAAAGTTCACTCCATTCATAACAGAAGGTTAAATCATTAATTTCCTTATGTTGGTAAATGAAATGACTGTTTTGTTATAAGTAATTAAAAGTCCTTCGAGAACCTAGTTATGAGGTTAAAGGCACTTAGCATTGTGGATATGTGTTATTTGTTTTAAATTAAACGTGATTTTTTTTTTATTGCAAATATAAGGTTTTCTACTTCACTCTTAGTTCTACGAGTTGTCAATAGATGGCGGTGAGAGATATATAATTTTTCTCAAACAATAATATTTTCAATTTTCCTGTCTTGGATAGTAAATTTGCTTAGGACTTTATTTTCGAGAGCATATCAAATTGCTGTTTATAAATTACGTAGTCCAAATATGCAATAGCTTAAATAAAATATTTAGAATAATTGAAAAAAAAAAACAAAACAAAAATCTAAGAAATACAGCAAATGTAAATAGAAGAAAAATGTATAAAATAACAAAAAATAAAAAACCGGTATGGCAGTCAGTGAGACTGCCGGTAGGAGTTTTACTTCTATGCACGCACCAGGATTTATAAATTTGTATGGGAATGATTTAGCAAAATCATTATATGATATTCGTGTTCAGTGACCCCAAAAACCTCCTAGTACCGAGTGCACATATATTTTGTATCGAATTTGCATAAAATTTCTCGTGACTAGGTCCGTAATAAGCACCAGATGTATCGAAGACCATTGCCATCATAATATTCGTATTCAGTGACCCAAAAAACTCCCCGAGTACCAAGTGTGCACTAATTTTGCATAGAACCACAGAAGGAGAAGTAAATATCATGCACCCTAGGCACCAAGTGACGCGGAGAGTTTCGGCATCATAATATTGGTGTTCAGCGACCCCAAAAACCTCGATTCCAAAAATTGAACCCATTTCCAGCAATACTTACCGAGTTGTAATTTTTCTATCTATTTTCTATTCGGAGTGCACTTTTCAAATGCAGAAATGCAATTTCCCATTTTTACATTATGAAAAATAGCGACAAACTTTCCTGATGCTCTAACGAATCGAATGCAAAAATCTGCATTCCGACCCATTTTACTTGAGAAATTTCGGAGATTTTGCTAATTTTATTGCTTTATTTCCTCGCCTATTCTTAAAAACTCTGTTTATGAAGCCAACAACCTCAAAATCATAGTCCAGGATATACTGCAACCATGTGACGGTACTAGAGACTACAATACAATATTCATTACTGAATATTATTAATATAAAATACTAAACTTTATATGTTACTTACGCGACAGAATTATAAAATAATCTTTCAAACACAATGTGATACGTCGCTATGATATTAATACATTATGTTTTTTGTCTATCTACCTATTTTCAATGTACTGAATGTTTAAAGGGTATTCAAAGGACTTATAGTTATGACTATATAATAACATGTGGTAAATATTTCATCTTTGTTTTTACTGACCAATATATCTTATATGTGTTTCTGTCTCTCTCTTACTCACACCATTACATATGTATCTAATGATTTTGCCGATTTAATCCCATACAAATTTTCTCGGCCGGGTCCACGAATAGAAGTATAACTTCAAAAATGATAAAAATTGGAAAAAAAAGGGAAATGAGAAAACAATTTCAACATAAAACCTTTTTTTAACTACCTTCAATAAGCATGGATTTTAAACTTCCGGTATGGTACCTTAAAACGAGCAGTAGACAATTTTCCTGTAATCAATACACTCTCAATTAAATGACCTTAATAAAGAGAGATTATTACCGGACGTAACATTTTCCAGTGATGGATATGTTTTAAATAGTTAATTTACTTAGGACTTTATTTGTTCTAATTCTTCGGATAAATCTAAAATAAATATTTCATGCGCCCGTTATAAATTATAAGTAAAACTCACGAAAATGTAACTCTACAAATATTTGTAGCATGTACAACAACCTAGACTAAATATCTTAATAATATTCGAGAGGATATCAAATTGCTGTTTATAAATTACGTAGTCTAAACTTCAGTGGATAACACGCCTAATACACCAACCGTTATAAGTAGTGTTTGTAGTGTTGTTTCGGTATGCTAGTAGAATAAATTGGAGTGCATTTTCAATTTAATTGGAGTACCTATCCCATTCAGGACATGCTACAAGTTTTCCCAGCTGAATTTTCACGAACACTATCAACGATTAATGTTATTAAATTTACTTTTTTATCTGTTTGTTGTTAAAATTGCCAAATTAAGGAAAGAGTTAGTTACAGGAAATTTGTATTGTGAACGGTGAATTTAAATTGAATTGAGGAAATTATACGATTTTGCTAAATTGGAAAATCCGATTAATTAAATTTGTTCTGTACAATAAGGCAAAAATCGATATTAAAAGATTATATTAAAAATCGTAGACAAAAATGTTATTAAATAGTACAAATAGGTACTAATATGGAGTGAAAACCTCGAGGTTTAAAAAACAAATAACAATTTCAAAATATAAATCGAGGTGGAGCAGATTCCCCCACCATCGTACTTTAAGTGGCTATTGCTTAAAGATCTTTGAACTAATAGTAATATTATAAGTTGGATCATAAAATTAAGATCTTTGACTAAAATCTGTCAATTTTCGAGTCTTGTTGTTTATAAACATAAATTTAAACCTTTTAATTGTTGTATGTATGTATATATGAGCAGTTAGGGGTAACAGATATACCTGCGACCTATAAGATCTATTATGTACCCCCTTTCCTGCTATATTTCTGATGATTTCTTAGACTTAAAGCAGCTCTTCTAGTCCTATCTTTCTTAGAAAGTATAGGATATCATTGAGTTTCAAGTTAGGTAGTTCTTCCTTTTCTATTTCGTATGACCCTAGGTATTTAACCCTAGAATTACTTAATGCGATCCATTCTGAGAGTATGTGTATTGAGGTATCGTCCTCTACCTCACAAAATCTGCAGTTTGCTTCATCTACCAATCCTAGTTTCTTCATGTGTCCTTTTAATCGGCAGTGTCCGGTTAGTATTTCTATTATAATTCGGAGGTTCTTCTAACTTAGGTTAATACAGCTGTGAGATCACTCCTGGTTATAGTTTCCCAGGAGCGTCTTCCATTGTCTTAGTCCTTCTAGATCATTCCAGTACTTGGATTTTTCGCTATCCATTTTTTTCCTTAGTTTTTCTAAGATTGTACTACTGCTGATTCCACAGAATGGTTCTGGTCCCAGGTATGGAGTTTCAGCTCCTTCTTTTGCCAGCTTGTCTGCTGTTTCGTTTCCTTCTATTCCTAGGTGTCTTGAAACCCATAGGAGGGTAACAGTGTTATTCTGTCCCAGTTCGTTTAATTTGTCTAGGCATTCCCAAACCATCTTTGTACTAATTTTATCTGAGTTCAGAGCTTTGATGGCTGCTTGACTATATGACATGATTACAATCTTCTGTCTACGATAGTTTCTATCAATGTTAAATTCTATACATCTTTCGATGGCACGAATTTCTGCTTGAAAGATGC
This sequence comes from Altica lythri, assembly GCA_964028335.1. Lineage (NCBI taxonomy): Eukaryota > Metazoa > Arthropoda > Insecta > Coleoptera > Chrysomelidae > Altica > Altica lythri. The sequence continues at coordinate 44,081,410 of OZ034804.1, read as the reverse complement.
TTGGGTACGCACTCGGGCTTTCTGAGTATTTGGATCTAGGTCCAAAAATCCCTGCTCCTATTCCTTTACCTGTCTTGGAGCCGTCCGTATACTATTTAATGGCGTTTTGGCTTAGCCCCAATATGGTGTTCTGGTCCCATTTAGATTTACTTCCCAGTTTAGTGGTAAATTTCCTTACAAAGTTAAATTTCTTTGACATGTCATCTTGGGGCATATCCCAAGTTTGATCAAGTTATAGTGATCGAGGTCTTTCCTTGATTATTCCTTCTTTGATCATTCTATATATTGTTTTCTTCCTAGCATTTTCTGCTTGAAGTTGCAGTGGCGGGAGATTTAGAATTACTTCCATTGCAGCAGTGGGGCATGTTCTCATTGCTCCAGTGATACATGCACAGGCTAGTCTCTGAATCTTTGAGAGATTTGTCCTCGTAGTGATCAGATTAGCTCTCGTGTCCCAAAACCTTTAAGTGTTAGTTGTTATATTTACCATTCTGATTAAAAGGTTATTTTCCTAAACTAAAACAATAGAGAGTAAGCCGTAAGCCGTAACCGTTGTTTTGCAAAGGATCTTTACGGGTGTTGTTATAGTTTATAGTTATATTTTTTCATTAGTTTATTCATAGACATATTGCATAATAAAAAGTGTAGTAGTTATAAATATAGTCTGAAAAAGGTTTTGCCATAGAAAAGAGTACGTTTCTAATTGTTTCAATCCATTCAACATTACCAATACATCTATATTTTTTACAAACTTAACGATTATTTTTAGAAAGTTTTTTATATTCTCGCCGTGTTCTGTGTCTCTGTGTCATTCCGTGGAATTTGCAATCGAATTTAAACCTATTTCCCGACTACCTAGAGCTCTGAAATTTTCAGGATAGCTAAGAACTGGATGACAATGCATGTTTCAAGTGTGTTTAGGCATATACACAGATTTCGAAATTTATACTGAATTGTTATTAAATTAAATATGTATACATATTATCATTTTGAAAGACTTCATATAAGTTTGCGGTGGCCTATTTGGATAAGGGGTGAAACGGTAGATTGTGACAATTCTGTTGGGTTATTGTAATAGGATCGAACTCGCGAGAGAGAAGTTTTTTTTCTTTTTTTTTTTGTTTATACATGTGAAAACAGTAATTATTATTTTAACTGGTAATAAAATAAACTGTTTTAGAAAGTTTTTAGATACAACTACCCTTGATTTTGTTAAGAAGGAAACAATCTTCTCTATGATCAATCACAGCGTTGTATGACTTAATCTTTTTACAATGTCAGGGATGCTGTGCATTGTTGAGATGACACAAAATATGACCTATAAATCAGTAAAAAACTTTCTATTATAAAAAGTTCTTTTTGTAAATTGTGCTTATTTATAAATAAAAAACAAATTGTTCTAAACCACAGCAATTCTAAAATCAGACCATTATGCCCTGTATCCAATGATCCAAATGACTTGCAATGTCTTACTCCTGGTCATTTTGTAATTGGTACGAGTTTATCTGCGTATCCGGAGATTCACTTTATTGGTAAATCCGAAAACAGATTGTTGTTTTTTTCAAAAAAATTCTCAAATACAGCAAGTATTTTAAAAAAGTTGGTCTGTTGAGTACTTAAACAGATTACAACATCATCCAAAGTGGTTTATATCCTACCCCAATCCTACAGTAGGAAATTTAGTTCTTCTTAGAGAAGATAACACCCCCCGCTCTTCAATGACCACTTGGAAGCATTCTTGAGGTGTTCCTGGAAAAAAATGCAAAAGTACGGGTGGTTAAAACTAAAACTAGCCAAGGTAAATACACCCGGCCCTCAAGCAAAATTTCATAATATTACGTGTTAATTTGTTGAAAGGTAAACCTTTCAATCTGGCTAGTATGTTCTTGAATCACTCTCATTAGTATTCAACCTTAGGTTTTACACCTCTTAGATACTCAACACGAGAACTAACCCTTGCCTTTAGTACCTACGGGGTGGGTGTAAAACCTAAGGTTGTATATTGTAGGAATGTTAGTGTGCCTTTTAGTCTTTCAGATCAAAATGATAAATCATTCTTAAGCTTTTGCAAAAAGATGATCTGGATGAATATTGAAACAAACATTTTTTGCCAGTGAGCGAAAATACGAGAAAACGATGGCAACCGCTCTAACTGCAAGACAACATTAAGAGTTAGCAAATGAAGCTTTGGATGATGATGATGATAATTATAGTCTGTTAGACTATGGAGGTGATTCTGATGCAGAAGACAATATTTTACCAGCACCTTCTTCGGCTAAGTGCAGCAATTGATCTTATTCACGCACAAGTATTGCTTTTCTAATTCAAGCGCAAATATTACTCCTGGTTCAAGCTCAAATATTGGTGCAACATCAACCATATCTGAATATCATCAACAAACTCATTAAATTTTGGATTACTCAGGTAGCAATATTGAAGATACTGACGATTCAGTTTTGGATCCTGATTATTCTACTGAAGAGACTAGTACATAGAAGACAACAATCTACATATAGGTATTCACCTGAAAGGGACTTAGAGTAAGAAATACATAGTAACAAGGACCAGGTCAGAATTTAAATGGTCCAAAAAGACAGATCAAATTTTTGACTATAATTCAGTTTATTTTAGGAAAAATTCATAAGAAAATGCTTCCCTTTTTCTTTTTATAATAAAATATATGAAAAAATTGTGAGGGAATCAAATATCTGTGCAGTGCAGTTAGGAAAATCTTTAGATCATACCGTGGGAGAACTTTTTTTGGTATCATGTTAATTATGGGTTTTCATACGTTACCTACGATAAAATCCTACTGGTCAACAACAGAAATTTTTTTGTACTAAGCATCGCAGATGTTTTTTGTGGTGAAAAAGTTCTTAAAAGTTTTGAGGTTGTAACGCATGAATGATAATTCAGAAATGCCTACCAGAGGGGACATTTTGTTATTAGATTTAAAAAAATTAAAGCACTTTTAAGAAAATATGTGAACAGAAACTTTATCTTCAATAATTTTTAATTGTTTTAAGATATAGTTACATATTAAAAAGACACCCAAAAGCATATCAAATAAACGACAAATGTGGAAAATAAACAGCTAAAAAACTGACCAATAGTGATTAAAAAGACAACTTCAAAAGAAATGTTATAAAATATAAGAATATTAAAACTTTGCATATTTAAATGGACTTAATATACTTATCTGTATTACTTAAATTAAAAGCATAATATAACTCAAACAATTTTTTGATATAAGCTACCTTAATTTATTCCTACTTAATCTCTTCCGCAAATGTACTAGAGAGGAGATAGAAAGCAATTTATCATAGAACACATTTTGAATGCTCATGCAAATAGTGATTATTCACCCAACTTAAGTATTCCAATTAATCTCCACCCGATATCATAATGGAATCTCCTGTAACAATAGCGACATGTTTTCATGTGGATCTCATGTTTCAACTATCTGAAACATTTTAGATTTTACAACTAAATAGTAAAGCCTTTTGTGAAGTTACAAGTGTGGATCCAACTAATGAATTGTAAAAGAGTTTCTTTTGAGTGGAAATTTAGTACCCATCAATCAATATTTTTATCATAACATTTTTCTACATTATAATAAGCAGTCCGTGGTAGTCAGGAAATGGGTAAATGCAATTTATATTGATTTTTCAAATAAATTGCAATATAATGTTGGGCTAAGTACGTGATTTTAAAATTTCCAAATTGCTTGTCAGATTATACACAGCTGGTTTGTCATCTTCGATTGGGGTTTCTTCAGGTCACTGTTCTACCATTCTCCTTAATCATTTTATAAATGAGTTTAAGTCTTGTTTTAAATATTGTCACTTTTTTGTAGCAACCACACTAAATTTTGTTTTAAAAGATGTAGATGTCATGAGCTGCCTGTGAATAGATAGCTTATTAAAGAGGAAATCAGGGCTGTTCTGGAATATGGCTATGGACGAGCTGGTAACTAGACTTAACAATAAAAGACACCATGGCCTAGTTTATGCAGATAACCTTGAATGTATGTATGAGGTATTAGAATAACGTAATGCAATACATTGTGAGAGTATGTGTATTGAGGTCTTGTCCTTTTCCTAACAGATTCTGCACTTTGCTTTATCTACCAATCTTAGTTTCCTTATGTGTCCTCGAAATCGGCAATGCCTATTTTTCTCTAACAACTTCTCTTCTTAGTTTTTCTATGACCATACTATTGCTGATTCCACAAGATGGTGCTTGACCCAAATATAGGGTCTCAGCTTCTTTTTCTGTCAGCTTATCTGTTGTTTCGTTTCCTTCTATTCCTTTGTGACCTGGGACCCACAATAGGGTAACAGTGCTATATTATCCTATTTCATTTAGTTTGCTTGTACTGTACATTCTTAGACTATCTTTAAACTGATTATGTATGAGTTCAGTGCTTTGAAGGCTGCTTGACTATCTGATATTATTACAATCTTTTGTCTACGATAGTTCGATTTAATAATAAATTCTACTCATCTTTCAATGGCGTGGAATTGCGCTTAAAAAATGGTTGGAAACGCACTCAGGTGTTCTGAGTATTTGGTTCTAGGTACAAAAACCAATGTTCCAGTTCCTTAATCTTTCAAGGAACCGCCCGTATACCACTTTTGGCATTTGGCATTTTGGTTTAGCCCCAATATGGTGTCTTTGTCCCATTTAGATTTACTACTTAGTTAAATAGTAAATTATTATCGCACAGAGTTAAATTTCTTCAGCATGTTATCTTGAGGATTACCCAAGTTTGATCAAATTGAAGTGATCGACGTTTTCCCTTGATTGTTCTTTCCACTTTCTACTTGAATGTGTGGTGCCGTGAGATTTACGATTACTTCCAATGCAGCATTGTAGCATGTTGCCATTGCTCCAGTGATGCATGCATAGCTTAGTCTCTGAGTCTTTAAGAGGTTTATTCTCATAGAAGTCAGATTAGCCCTCGTACTCCAAGCTACTGCCCCATAAGTGATGATTGGGCTTACTATTGTCGTGTACATCCATTATAATATCCTTGGTTTATAACCCCAATTTTATCCTGCAATCTTTCTGCACACCATACTGGACTTTGTAGCTTTCGTTTTTGTGTTCGTTCCAGACTGACCTGTTATATAGGGTTAGCTCTATATATTTAACCTCTGTTTTCCACTCAACGATATTTTCACCTACTTTGACGATTTTAAGCTAGGATTTTTTTTCCTTAAAAAGCCTACTAAACTGGTCTTGGTGACAGCGGTACCCATTCCAGGAATTTTAATATAATGTAATTGTCTACAACTTATTCCATCGTCCAAAGAACAAACTATGTAAGACCATTTGGTCTAATAGATTTGGGGTGTGTGGTGTCCCGTTTTCCTGTCATTGGGATGATGGTGATTCTGGCCATTTACCATATTTATGGTATATCCCAAGATAACCTTGCTATCTTGTTTTAACTTACAGCAAGTTTAACACTACAACCAAAATACTTTACAATATTCTCTAAATGTAGTTACAGAATAGACTTTAATTGCAATGCAATTCTGCAATTCTGTGGATTTTAATGCTGTAGGATTTATCTAAAAAGGGATACAAGTCTAAATGACTTCAACAGCACTTTAACAGCAGTAATAAAAGTTCTGTTAAATTGGGAAAAGGATAAGCTTCTACAGACAATAATATATTAGCAACATTTCCGTTAATTTAGGAAACAACAAAATAAAGCAATAAATTGGACAAGACTTCTGAAAAATGCAATAATGAGTGCTTATATTTAAGTAGTATTGTAAATAGAGTTGTCTTAATAATCTGCTATTTATTTATAGATTATCTTATAATCAGTTTAAGTGCTTTAAGTATATCGCACACATTACATTACCTGTTCTTGTTAGAAATTTGATGTGTAAAACTCAATCCCCTTTTACTATGTACACTAATTATGCATGCGATGAGAACATTAAAATGGTTTCATAAAGGAAGATCGATATCCTGGAATCATCAATCTTATAATTTTTAGAGGAAAAAGTGTTTAATACTTTTAATACCTTTTCGATGTAAATTATTTTTTTTCTACAAGCATGCGTAAAACAACACTTTCCCGCACGCATTTTAATTCAGAAAATATCTCTTTCCCGCACGGAGTGCGGGAAATACTTTTTCCCGCACGGCGTGCGGGAAAGAATTTTTCCCGCACGCATTTTTTTTTATTAATTAGAGATGTTTTCCGATAACCTTTTTGACAAATTATTGTATTATTATCTTTATCTTGTTGGACTACATACAAATAGTAAAAAAAATTAAGATTATTTTACATGAAAATAGGGACTTTTAAAATGTTTGTTTTTAAAATTTTTTAAAAAAATCATAATTTATTAAATCACCCCTGTAAACCTTACTCAAAGCAACAACAAACTCACCTGTTTAAGTAGGGTTGCTATAGCTACAGTCGTGTATTTATTGACACTATGAAAGATTTAATTGTCACAATCGCATCTTTTCAAGTATCTAAATAATTTTCGAGGTGATTTTGCTTGTAGAAAAAATATTGATCCTAACTCTTGCGGAAATTAACTTTCCCGCACTTAACTGCTTGCCCGAACTCCGCTTCGCGTCGTTCGGGCATCGGCAGTTCGCGTGCGGGAAAGTATAACTTTCCGCACTTGTTAGGATAATAACTATTGTTAAGCTAAGTGTTTGTACTTGTTAACCTATTTCATCACTCCAACGCATAAAATTTAATGTTGGAAATTAGTTAAACGTTTTATTTAAAATTTAAAATCACAAAAATACCAACTTTTCTACTTCGACTTACTCGTGTGGTGATGTCTTATTTATAACACCGAAGAGTGGATATATCCACCTTCAGGACAATCAGTATCCAATGAACCAAAGAATGGAAAGGAAAGGAAGATCGCATCCTTCTTTATGTATTTTTCAAGAGAGCCGGCATATATTGAGTAGATCCGATGATACGGCCTTTAAACACGCCTTGATTTCACATGGCTAGGATGAGCAGGGAACTGAACTTTTTATTGTGGTTAAAATTTTAAAAAGGCAGTTTCACTAATTCTATTGTTTGTGTTAAGATTCTATACAAATATCGGTATTTTCTATTTATATAGGAATGTTTCTGAGTTAATAGTTTATTAATACTATTAATTGTAATTAATATCACACCAAAAACATAAATGTAAAAAAAGGACAGCCAAGTTCAATACGAAAATTATGCTTGGCTGTGGGCTTCGCGGCAAAAAGAATGGAGATCGAAATGAGTGCCAAGTTATATGCAAAATCCAAATATGTATTTATAGGAACAAAATAACATTATGAACAAATATTAAACTCTATTTCTTTGCTTTATTGAATACCTATAATAATTGTTGTTATTTAAAAATGTGAGATCTTAAAGAAGGTTAGATTTGACTTGGCCAGTTTTCATTAAATTAGTCATTTTATAAAGTTATTCAACATATATTTTTTAATTCTGATAAAAACTGGCCAAGTCAAATCTAACCTTCTTTAAGATCTCTCATTTTTAAATAACAACAATTATTATAGGTATTCAATAAAGCAAAGAAATAGAGTTTAATATTTGTTCATAATGTTATTTTGTTCCTATAAATACATATTTGGACTTTGCATATAACTTTGCCACGTACTTTTAGTAAAAGTAAAATAAAATCAAATTCTGAAAATTTAAACTTTTGAAATCTCCAACTCCAGTTAGGATGGGTAAGTGGTTTCTCTACTGGCAAATTTGTGCCCAGCTCAGCCGTAGCGGGTAATTCAAAACAAAATAATGTGAGTCGCGCCACCGATTTTACGGTATAAATCGGAAACCCCTGATGGTCCAGGCACTGACCTATCTTACTGGAGATAAATAATGAATTTTAGAATCTTAATTAAAAAAAAAAAAAAAAGAAAATTGATTGAGTAACCAATGTGGTGAGTGGGTGAAGATCTAAGTAAGACACAAAGTTAGATCTATCAATTATATTCACAAAAATAAATAAATACCCCCCCGCACAATAAACCCAACAATTGAGTTATACAATTTATAAAAATATATATATAAATGAAATAAAGAAAATTAGCGATTATCAGAAAATTTGTTCCACAATAATGTCAAAACCCTGGCAGATTTAATTATGAGTGATCACCCAGCGCAATATGAAAGATTTAAAAATTAAAAATTACTATAAATAATCAATATTCTACCAACAACTTTTACAATGTCTTAATCTTAAAATTAAATTTTTGGCTTATCTGTTATCTGCAGTGCTGGTAGTGAGGCTTTCGTTATTAGCCTGCTGCTTGATGTTGGTGAGGCACAAGTTTAGCCTGATCCAGAAATATTCACCCGGTCCAAAAAGAAAACAATATTCGCCAGGTCCAAAAGCAATTGTTCAGCCAATACCAAAAATAATTTCAGCCAGAACCAAAAACAATTTTACTCGCCAGGTCCACAAACAAGTTCAGCCAGGACCAAAAACAAATGTTCGCCAGGTCCAAAAACCCTAGTCGAAAAAGCGAATTAGCCAAAAAAATCCAAAGTTAAATTATTTAAGAAAGAAAAGTTAAACTTACAAATGTTGACTCTACTTGTTACAAAAGAAAATTTAAAGATTGAATTACACACTAAATTATTTAAGAAACAAAATATATTAAAGTTACAAGTACCGACTCTGCTTAATAAAAAGAAGAAGAAAAAGCAATTTTAAAGATTAAATTACTGATAACACAAACTGAAGGTATACTATAATAATAAACAATAACAGAATTATTGATGAAATTAATACGTAAATAAATCAATTAAATCAGATGCACGTGTGTCATTATACAATTTACAATTTAGAAATCCAATTTACAAATAAAAAAAATATACGATATAAAAATAATGGAACACAATGAAATATATTTAAATTCAAAATTCATCGATCAACTATAGTTAAAACAGGTTAAGCATATTACAAAAAATAATCATTGCACCTGATTCCAAAATTATTTACAACAGTTTATATAAAAATCAATAATAACCATTAAAACTTAAAATTAATAATTTAGTCGGGTTTATTTATGACTGATAAATTTAATTACACAAAATGAATTTAATCATAAAGAAAACGATAGATCTAATATTAACAAAATACCATAATTTAACGTAATATTTAGGTATGTACGTGTAGTTATTATAAGGATGATAATTTACGTGATTTTATAGAATAAACACAGGTAAACACTTACCCTTTTATATTAAGATTAGGGGTTAGCAGCCAAACTGCGATGTTAATTCGCTAACACCCGGTGGTAAATTTCGTGATCTTAAATCGGATGTCCACGCTTGTTCGAAACGAATTCTCTTAGCAACCACACTATAAACGAATTACGGTGTCAAGAAAAGGCATTATATAATTATGCATGAGGTATAACTTACCGAAGAAAGCACCATTTAATCAAATCCCAAAAATATGGATTTATCTATACGCCTACTCAAAAAAATACCACAAAGGAATAACCAAAAATGAGGCTTAGATAAAATATATTGAAGTGAAGTTCAAAAACCCATACGGATGGCTTGAATATTGCCAAACGAACTCTCAACTTCACAAAATGGCGTCACTTAATTCGATAGTAATACTCTAATGTGTTCGTACGATCGTTGAAATGCAAAAGGAACCACATTACGCTAATCCACGCAAACCTTACCGCGATGACACTTGTGAGTATAGAAGGGGAAATAGTGCTTTCCGTTGTGCAAAAATGACTTTGCTAAATGTTAAATTGATTTACAAAATGATGTTAAAATTAAATCGAATTCATTAAAATAAATGTATTATTAATATCAAAAGGAATTGATGCACTTATTTACTTAATTTAAAATTTTAGCTATTAGTGTGTTAGTTTAAACAGTAAAAACCCGATATGTTTTCGACCTGACAATCAAATTCTCTACTCTCCCCACGGGTCAGGTCAATAAGAATCCCACCACACGGATCAGAACCCGTTTAGAGGCTAACAATCGAGCTGATACATTAACTTAATTTTTAAATATATTGACGCCGATTTTTGCACGTGACAACATCCCCCTCCCTTAGAAAGGAGAAAAGCTTACTCGTAAGATTTTCGACGATGACTTACAGATTCGTGTGATCACTAAGAGTAATTCGGAAATAAGCACACGCTAGAAATTACCATACATACCTTCACATAAGACTCAACAAAAGTAAAAGAAACATAAAATTAAAAGGAAGGTCGCAGAACCAAAAGTACCTTCACAGATTTCGAGCTAAGCTCGGGAACAAAAGCACCCAGTGCAATAAAGTTGCACCAGACTGAAACAACTTCGGTTATCCGCTTCAGAGGACCATGAGCGATGTTCCCCGAGGCGAGCAGAGGCAATGCACTCTTCCAGGGGCGACCTCGCGAAAAGATGTTCAATCGCGTCGTGGTTACACACCCCTGGACCTCACACCTTACAGAGTACAAAGTCCACTCACCCGGTTAACAACGCTCACAAGCCTCCTCCACTTCTAAACCTCCGTCGGTATCACGAAATAAAAAGGGACAAATTAACGGGTATCAAAGATTCTGATACTGCCGAGACTTCCACGGGAGGCCCCGCAAGGTCATCTGACTCTGACAGCAGTAGTGGACCCCCGCATAGTGACAGTTTTCCCTCGGGTCCCTGCCGGCGAGCAATCCACCTCCCACTGACGGAGCGTAACCAATGCGGTTCCACTTAAGGCGACACCCCGTGCAGTCCCGGCACCCACCAGAGCCTAAGGCCATAAACAAAGAAATCGCGGAGGGACATTTTCGGCCGAAGCCCGGGACCTGAAGGGACCCAGTGTGATAAAGCCCACACCAGACTAAAACGAATCAGAAGGATCCGGTGACAATTTGGAAGTGTACCTGAAGGGTACATCCTAAATACAAATAACAGCAAGAATGGACTAAACCCAACACCTAACATTGAACAGTACTCCAAAAAAAAGAAAAAACCAAAAGGCATCTGGCTCCAGTCAACCTCGGGACAACCAGTACAACTAGCAATTAAGGACCAAAGAGAAGGAAAAGAAAGGAGTAAATATATTTACCTGATATTAAAAGAGATGGAGATAAAAAAAAGTTGGGATTAGATACAGAGAGAGAGAGAAAAAAAAAAAGAAAAGAGAAATAAAGGAATTAGTAACGAAGAAAACGAATAACGGAAGGGGATTCAGTGTACGGAAGATAAGACAAGATAAGGTAAGAAAAGTTACGACAAAACTGAATCCTAGAGTGTTAAAGTCAACGATGGTCATGTTGAAAAAAAAAATAATGTGTTGGATCCAAGTACGAAAGTTAAGATATGACAATAATATGATTTTTACTAGTCCGACTCAGAGAATTCCTCTACAAATCCCACAACTAGGTTTTTCCCACTGGACATTTAATAACCCAAACTAAAAGCCAAAACGCAAAAGGATTCAATGGTTCAGTCGGAAAATAGAGGTTAGGGTCTCAAAAATCCACAATTAAGTGACATAGATACACTAAAATTGAAACCAAAACCATGAGGTTACTACTAAAGTCGGTGATAACTGATACGGAAGCAGGTAAATGAAATAACTAGACATAAGGTAAATATAAGATAACGTAAAAGTTATTCATTACAACGCAAGACGAAATAAACCACGAAACTTGGATCCAGAAGTGTTAAGGTTGGGGGACTTTTACCCACCCCGCCTGGAATATCCTCGGGTGGTGAAATTCTTAGGCCTCCAGCCACAAGGCACGCAAAAGAGATCAACGATGGGATTGTTGAAAAGATTGGATTCAAGTGACGATAGGTAAGATGGAATAACAGTAAAACAACCCAAGGTATAACGAAACTTGAACCCAGAAGTGTTAAGGTTAGGGGACTCTTACCCACTCCGCCTGGAATATCCTCGGGTGGTGAAATTCTTAGGCCTCCAGCCACAAGGCACACAAAAGAAAAGAAAAGAAAAAGAAAGTGAACAAAATCGAACTAAATGAAATAGGAAATTAACTGAAAATAATAATAAAAGTAAAGACGAGGGAAAATAATTCAGCGAAAAGGAGATAAAAAAAAATCCTAAATATATCGTTATTTAAGGTTCCAAGTTTGGATCACAAAATGGTTTGAGGTCTTGGACATGCCAGACGCCTTTTTGATTACCCTGTTCGTCCTGTAGTTCATAAGACCAAGAGCCACACTTTCTTTTTATGATATAGGGACCTACATAAGTGGGAGCTAATTTTGCGCTGTAATACTTTAGCGCGTCCGAAAGAACTTTATTCCGACGCCACACCTGATCTCCGCAATTGAAAGATACCGGTCGCCTACGTAAGTTATAGCGATTAGCGTTATGAGTTCTCGTTGCCGCAATACGTTGTTTTACTTGTTGGTACAACTTAACAAATCCATCCTGACGACTTTTAACGTAAGTATCCAGAGTAGGTGTTGCGATCGATGTCTTCGCTCGATGATCTGTCCCATAGAGTTTATGTTCTTTCCCGAAAATGAGGTAGTAAGGACTGTACTTTGTAGTTTCGCTAGGTGATGTCCTTATAGCACAGCCAATTTCGTTTAGATGTTCATCCCAGGTCCTATGATTGTCTTGGTTAACATATGTCATATGTTCGCAGCATGGTCTTAATTATCCTATTATGGCGTTCGGTGGGTTTAGCTCGTGGGTTATAGGAGGCGGTAAAGAATATCTTGGTGTTGTATCTCTCGCATAATTTGCGGAACTCATTCGATTTCATCTGTACCCCATTGTCACACATCACAGTCATTGGTGTTCCGTACAGTAAGAAGAAAGCTTCCATCGTTTCGACTAGTGACTTTGCAGTAGCCTTCCGGCAGGGATACAAGAAGACAGACTTGCTGAAATAGTCTGAAACTACTAAAATGTATTGGTAGCCGCGTTTTGAACGTGGTAGCGGTCCGATGTAGTCCAAACTAATAGCTTGAAAAGGTTCCGTAATCTCCGGTCGATCTCCCATCAATCCCGCTGGTGGTTTTTGCTCCACTTTGTTCTGAGCACAGCATTTACATGTCTTCACATACTTAGTCACGTCTGCTCTCATTTTGGGCCAGTAATAACCTTGACGGACTTTCCCAAGGGTCTTGAATACTCCCATATGTCCTGAAGTAGGAATATCGTGACAACGTTTTAGGATGGATAAACGCTCGTCTTTTGGTACCACCGTCTTCCAGTTGTCCATGGAAGGAGAGAAGTTCGGGATGGTCGGTTTCATCAATTTGAGACGTACGTTGTCATGCACTCTCCATAATGGATATTTTCTCGGATTATCTTGAACCTTCCTTAACATTGAGATATACCATTTATCCGTCGTAGTCGAGGAGGTTGTGCAGCAGGTATTAGATGAATTTACCGAATCAATGAGTTCTGGCACAGCTCGAGAAAGGAAGTCGGGGACTATGTGGTCTTTACCCTTCCGGTGTATTAGTTTATAATCGAATTGTTGAAGTCGTAACTGCCAACGTGCAAGCCTGCCCTGAGGGTCTTTTAGTCGATGTAGCCACAAGAGTGACGCGTGATCCGTGATTACTGTAAAGTGAACGTGATCCAAGTAGTGTCGCAATTTTTCGACGGCCCAAATAACAGCCAGGCACTCCTTCTCCGTTACTGAAAGCTTCATTTCCTGCTTCGACAAGGATCTGGATAGGTAGCAGATCACCTTCTCTCCCTCTTCGAATTGCTGAGACAGAACAGCACCAAGACCATAGTTGGAAGCGTCGGTATGAAGATAGAAGGTTTTCTCGAAATCAGGAGCTGTCAAAATAGGAGCTGTAACTAGACACTCTTTCAGGGCGTTGAACGAATTCTGACAATCACGTGTCCAATGCCAACTGGCGTTCTTCTTTGTCAATTTTAATATAGGGGCCAAAAGAGAGGAAAAATTGGGTACAAAGCGTCTATACCACGAAGCGGTCCCTACAAACCGACGGACTTCGTTGACATTCCGCGGCGGGGGTATATTCACGATTGCCTCTACCTTCTCCGGATCTGGACGTAACCCTTTATCATCCACGACGTAACCCAAATACTTTAGTTGTGGTTTGCAGAAATGGCACTTTTCCTTCGAGACTACTAATCCTGCTCTTCTTAGACGGTCGAATACTTCTTCCAGTAGTTTGAGATGATCATCAAAAGAGTTAGATATGATGATGATGTCATCCAGATATACCATAACGTTCGGTTCTAGTTCTGGGCCTAAGATGGTATCCACAATTCTTTGCCAGGTGGCAGGGGCGTTCGATAGCCCAAATGGCATTCGACGGAACTGGAACAAACCTCTCCCAGGTACTGTAAAAGCTGTATATTCCCGGGATGCCTCACTTAGTGGTACTTGCCAGAACGCTGATTTTATGTCTATTGAGCTAATATAACGCGTGTCTCTCAATCTATCAAGAATGGTTGAAATGTAAGGAATAGGATAGGCGTCCTTACGAGTCGCAGCATTTACTTGTCGATAATCGACGCAAAACCGAAAGGTGTCATCTTTTTTGCGAACCAAGCATACTGGGCTGGACCATGGGCTATTAGATCTTTCGATAACTCCTAGACTTAGCATCTCGGTTCTTTCGTCATCTATGATCTTCTGTTTATATGGAGAAACCGGATAGTAGCGCTGTTTAATCGGTCGGGTTCCGGGCTCTAGGATGATTTCATGTTCAGCTACTTTACAGCAACCGAGACCAGTACCCATCGCAGATATCTTCTGTTCGACGATTTCCTCCAAGTTTTTCTTCTCCTCGGGAGTAAGATGATCTATCCCTTGGACTAGAGCTACATCTACATTGATTGGAGATTCCGAGAATCGCCAGACATCCTGCTTAAGATCGGGGATGATTTCCATCGCTCGCCAGAAGTCTATTCCCAAGATGAGGTTGTGGGAAAGTTGAGGTAGTACTAAGATGTCGATCATGCGAGTCTTATCCATCAGTGTGACAGGTGTTTGTATATAACCGATGCTAGCACATGATTCACCATTAGCTACGGTGCAGGTAGTAGATTGTTTCACGAGTTTTAAACCTAATTGTAAAAGTATTTCGTAACCTGGTAGTCCGACGATAGTACGACTAGCACCCGAATCGAGTAATCCTAAAATAGGGTAGCCAGATATATTTACGCTTAAATAAGGTCGTTGGTCACCTTGAGCGTGCGCGATTACATAGTCGAGTAATGTTTTGCGGGCTATATCTAGTGAATTGGTCGTTGGAGTAGTATGGGGAAGAAGGTCACGACCTAACGGTTCTCCCTCGATCCGTTTCCCGAACTAGAACACTTGGGACAAGATCTTACAGTTACGTTCCGCGTTCCGCAGCGATAACAATGGACATTGCGCGGATTTGGGCAGTTCCGACTTGTATGACCCGTTTGTTGGCAATTCCAACAAACTACATTTCTGGTTGGTGGCCTATTGCGAGGAGGATCGATTTGATAAATTTCCTCCGTCGAGGGATTCGGCTCCGATGATCTGGGCGTACTTTCTACGAAGGCAAAATCCGGTTCTACGAATTGGTTCTTCCTCCTGGACGGTGGAACATATGAGTCGACTCGATGTTTCTTGGTCTCCAGCTTTAAACATTCGGTCTCCAACTCCTCAAGAGTTGTCACCACAGGAAGTTGGGTAGTATAGAACGGTGACAGGTTTCGTGAAATAATATCCAGCTGGACTTCTTCCGTCAGTCCTCCATGACGTCGGAACAACATCTGCATGCAGGTTAGGTAGTCGATTATACTTTCTGAAGTATCCTGCGTTCTATCAAGCATCTCGCGGAATAACCGAGTTCGATAGTCTGGTGGCTCGAAATGGCGTCGAAGCAGGTCTGATAGGCTGGTCCAATCGACGAACCTATGAGAGTTGGCTCGATACCAATGCAGAGCTTTGCCTGAAAACAGGTCGATGGCACTGTCGAACAGTTGTCGTTCTGAAATGTTGCGAGCCCTTCGCAGTTCCTGAACTCGCTCGAGAAAGTTATGAATGGATGTTTTCCCTTCTCCGTCAAATTTGAGTTTCCACTTATCGATGGTATGAGGTTTCGTTCTTGGCGGTGAATACGATGCCATCGTTGGTAGCCTTGAGTGTGAAGCGGTGGGTGTGGAAGTGACGTTATCCTCCGGTTCTTGCAGGATGTGGCTCAATTCCGGATTTTGTTTGCTCACCGATTCCAATGTGTCCAGGGCTGCTAGTGCTTCCATGATCCACTTTGTTCTCTCCTTCCGTTCATCCTCGTCCAATCCAGTCTCCGGTATCCGATTTACCCGTTGGTAGATGTGCACCAATTTGGAAAGTGTGGAGTGATACTTCGTTTGGGAATCCTCGCTTCCAGCGGTCGGCATTGCCTTTTTTGCCTGTTCCAGGGAGGTTTTAATTTGCTTAATTTCATCTTCGAATGCAAAGGAATACGGAGGAGCGGTGAATGTTCCCGTTTTTTCCATCTTTAAGATGGGTCGCAAGGTAGCACGTAACTGATCCACTGTTTGTGTTGATTCGGCAGTTATTCCACGCACCGCGAGTTCATACATTAACATGTCCTTCTTTAGATAAGAAATATCCATTTTATAATCCATGGTTTATTAAAATTACGATAAAAATTCAACGGTAACAACGATAATTTAAAACGATTAATATGATAATTTTCCCCGCTGTATGGGATGATGGACTTCAAATAACAATAACAGAAGAAAAATACAAAGAAAGAACAAATTCACGAATAGTTGCACGACAGATAATGCGCTCTTCAACGAAAGCGTAACGATACAGTTGTTTAAGATCGCTAGGTGTTAGCGGAATTTCAATAAATGCGAAATATGTTTTAGCATAAAAAAAAAATAGTAATAATAAAAATATTTGCTGTAAATACCTAAAAGTTACCAAGTTACTCAGTCTTACTCAGCTCACCAATTAAAAAGAACTTTAAAACAAGATAAAAGTGATAATTTCACACAATAAAAAAAAGTTACGCCCCAATTTAAAAAAAAATTGGCCCAATTTAAAAAAATATCGTGCCCAATTTAAAAAAAATATGCCCAATTTAAAAAAAATAGGCCCCACGTTGGGCGCCAAAAATTTGCCACGTACTTTTAGTAAAAGTAAAATCAAATCAAATTTTGAAAATTTAAACTTTTGAAATCTCCAACTCCAGTTAAGATGGGTAAGTGGTTTCTCTACTGGCAAATTTGTGCCCAGCTCAGCCGTAGAGGGTAATTCAAAACAAAATAATGTGAGTCGCGCCACCGATTTTACGGTATAAATCGGAAACCCCTGATGGTCTAGGCACTGACCTATCTTACTGGAGATAAATAATGAATTTAAGAATCTTAATTAAAAAAAAAAAGAAAATTGATTGAGTAACCAATGTGGTGAGTGGGTGAAGATCTGAGTAAGACACAAAGTTAGATCTATCAATTATATTCACAAAAATAAATAAATACCCCCCCGCACAATAAACCCAACAATTGAGTTATACAATTTATAATAGTTATTTATGTATCAAGGGCGTAAAACAGGCGTTTATGGACCGCAACGTGTAAATAAGAGCCCGAGCCGCAGGCGAGGGCTATTAACACGTAAGGTCCATAAACGCTGTTTACGCCCGAAATACATACAAACTTTTATGCACGACCGACTTAATAATCATTTATAAAAAAACTGCACTGTCAATTGAAAAAAGTCAACTGTCAATTGACAAAAATCTACTGTCAAATATCAACTGTCAAATGCCAACTGTCAATTGTCAAATGTCAACTGTGAAATATCAACTGTCAAATGTCAACTGTAAAATGTCAATTGTCAAATGTCAACTGTCAAATGTCAACTGTCAAATGTCAACTGTCAAATGTCAACTGTCAAATGTCAACTGTCAAATGTCAACTGTCAAATGTCAACTGTCAAATGTCAACTGTCAAATGTTAACTGTCAAATGTCAACTGTCAAATGTCAACTGTCAAATGTCAACTGTCAACTGCCAAATGGCAACTATCAAATGTTAACTGTCAATGGTCAAATATCAAACGTCAACTGTCAAGTTCCAACTGTCAAATGCCAAATTTGAAATGTCAAATCTCTACTGTCACATGTAAAATATTATCTGTCAGCTGTCAAATGTCAACTGTCAATGTCAACGATTGTTTTAATAATAAAACTTATAAAGGATATTTTTTTTTGTGAACAATTTGATATAAATGCCATTTCAACTTGCATGAAATTTATACCTCGAACCTCGATATTATTAACAACTTACCCTGTATAACCATTCACCTAATAATTTGTATTCATTCGTTATTTAAAATAAATAATTTGATTGAAAGTAATATGCACAGAGGCTAGAGATAATATTTTAAAACAATAATCTATATACCTATGTTGTCGTTACCCTTACAACAAAGTCAAAATAGGTGGTGGCCATTTTTATTTAGACTCATTGTCAGTTTAGATGATTGCAAGTATTTCAATATTTAAGACAAAAAAATTACTTTACCGCCCGCCATTTACACTTTATCGCCCGGCGGGCGGTAAAGTAGTCCACGGGCGGTAAAGTGGCACTTTACGCCCGCTAAATGTATGTAATAATCTGTACTTTACCGCCCGGTCGTGCATAAAAATATATATATAAATGAAATAAAGAAAATTAGCGATTATCAGAAAATTTGTTCCACAATAATGTCAAAACCCTGGCAGATTTAATTATGAGTGATCACCCAGCGCAATATGAAAGATTTAAAAATTAAAAATTACTATAAATAATCAATATTCGACCAACAACTTTTACAATGTCTTAATCTTAAAATTAAATTTTTGGCTTATCTTTTATCTGCAGTGCTGGTAGTGAGGCTTTCGTTATTAGCCTGCTGCTTGATGTTGGTGAGGCACAAGTTTAGCCTGATCCAGAAATATTCACCCGGTCCAAAAAGAAAACAATATTCGCCAGGTCCAAAAGCAATTGTTCAGCCAATACCAAAAATAATTTCAGCCAGAACCAAAAACAATTTTACTCGCCAGGTCCACAAACAAGTTCAGCCAGGACCAAAAACAAATGTTCGCCAGGTCCAAAAACCCTAGTCGAAAAAGCGAATTAGCCAAAAAAATCCAAAGTTAAATTATTTAAGAAAGAAAAGTTAAACTTACAAATGTTGACTCTACTTGTTACAAAAGAAAATTTAAAGATTGAATTACACACTAAATTATTTAAGAAACAAAATATATTAAAGTTACAAGTACCGACTCTGCTTAATAAAAAGAAGAAGAAAAAGCAATTTTAAAGATTAAATTACTGATAACACAAACTGAAGGTATACTATAATAATAAACAATAACAGAATTATTGATGAAATTAATACGTAAATAAATCAATTAAATCAGATGCACGTGTGTCATTATACAATTTACAATTTAGAAATCCAATTTACAAATAAAAAAAATATACGATATAAAAATAATGGAACACAATGAAATATATTTAAATTCAAAATTCATCGATCAACTATAGTTAAAACAGGTTAAGCATATTACAAAAAATAATCATTGCACCTGATTCCAAAATTATTTACAACAGTTTATATAAAAATCAATAATAACCATTAAAACTTAAAATTAATAATTTAGTCGGGTTTATTTATGACTGATAAATTTAATTACACAAAATGAATTTAATCATAAAGAAAACGATAGATCTAATATTAACAAAATACCATAATTTAACGTAATATTTAGGTATGTACGTGTAGTTATTATAAGGATGATAATTTACGTGATTTTATAGAATAAACACAGGTAAACACTTACCCTTTTATATTAAGATTAGGGGTTAGCAGCCAAACTGCGATGTTAATTCGCTAACACCCGGTGGTAAATTTCGTGATCTTAAATCGGATGTCCACGCTTGTTCGAAACGAATTCTCTTAGCAACCACACTATAAACGAATTACGGTGTCAAGAAAAGGCATTATATAATTATGCATGAGGTATAACTTACCGAAGAAAGCACCATTTAATCAAATCCCAAAAATATGGATTTATCTATACGCCTACTCAAAAAAATACCACAAAGGAATAACCAAAAATGAGGCTTAGATAAAATATATTGAAGTGAAGTTCAAAAACCCATACGGATGGCTTGAATATTGCCAAAAGAACTCTCAACTTCACAAAATGGCGTCACTTAATTCGATAGTAATACTCTAATGTGTTCGTACGATCGTTGAAATGCAAAAGGAACCACATTACGCTAATCCACGCAAACCTTACCGCGATGACACTTGTGAGTATAGAAGGGGAAATAGTGCGTTCCGTTGTGCAAAAATGACTTTGCTAAATGTTAAATTGATTTACAAAATAATGTTAAAATTAAATCGAATTCATTAAACTAAATGTATTATTAATATCAAAAGGAATTGATGCACTTATTTACTTAATTTAAAATTTTAGCTATTAGTGTGTTAGTTTAAACAGTAAAAACCCGATATGTTTTCGACCTGACAATCAAATTCTCTACTCTCCCCACGGGTCAGGTCAATAAGAATCCCACCACACGGATCAGAACCCGTTTAGAGGCTAACAATCGAGCTGATACATTAACTTAATTTTTAAATATATTGACGCCGATTTTTGCACGTGACAACTTGGCACTCATTTCGATCTCCATTCTTTTTGCCGCGAAGCCCACAGCCAAGCATAATTTTCGTATTGAACTTGGCTGTCCTTTTTTTACATTTATGTTTTTGGTGTGAAATCATTACTTTTTGTAAAGAAAACTAGGCAAGTATTCAGATTTAAAGTTTTTTCTTGCGTTTCCGCTGCATGGTTTTATTTTTTAAACTATAGTCTACATTCTCTTGAATGTTAGAGACAATAGTGCGCATTGCCCATGCAGTATCTGCTACCTTTTTAATACGCTTTCTGTTTATTATCCAATTAGCTAAATCCGGGCGATATAACGATCTAATAAAGATATAACGATTCTACTATTGAACTATCTTGTGCCCTAATTTGACTAGAGTCTAGATTAATAAGGTGTACTCCGTCTAGTGTTTTAATTCTGGAGAGCGCAACGTAGGGCTGTCCTCTGCTAAAAATCGAAGTGCCTATGTCAAGAAGTTCTTTTTTAGCACTTCCTTTGCTCGCTTGTTTAAATACCGTGGACAGTCTATTTCATCGATTGAATTCAATTTAATTTCTGGTTGTTCCATGCTTTCCAACATTGCACTATTAAACTGATTGCACATATTTTTAGTAGGGAATAACCAAACAGTATTATCAGGTAGTAAATTAAAATAGTCAATAATTTCATTCAGCCTGTCATTTTGATTTTGGAAAGTTAATTTAAGGAGTCTATGAGCTAACGTATGATGATCTATTGTCGTCACTACACCCATTCTTATACGATTTAACATTTCGCCGAAGAGATGGTCGTTTTGTTGTCTCATGTTAATCGTTCAATCGTCGTATGAAAATAATTGGTTCCATAAATTTGGTGCACTAAGAGAACCTAATAATTTTTGCACATCAGACGAGTTCATATCTTCGAATGTCGAAAGTTCTCGTACTGGTGGCAGCTGGAGCAGATCTCCAAATAACACAATATTAATTCTTCCAAACCAGCCGTCATCCACATCACTAGTGTCATAAATTTCGGTTAACCGTAGATGAATAAACACTAATGTAACGTTGGAAATCATTGAAACTTCATTAATAATCAAAAGAACTACATTGCTTAAATCACTTCTTAAAACTTTTAACACTTGGTCTGATAAGGAAGTGTACTTCGGACTGCTTCCGTGTTCTACTGGCAGCTGGAGTAGCCGGTGTATGGTGAGACCGTTTACCTTAAACAATGGATTCTTTATACCGTCATCTCCCTGTTCCTCTTCCTGTCGATTTCTTTCGATTTCTCCTACTTTTTCTTCAATTATTTCGAATGCTCTCTCTATGTTATTTGCATTTCTTTATATAGCAAATATAATAATACATACATATATTGGGATAGTTTTAAATATCTGCTTGTAACGGATCCATCGCTACAATTAAAAATTTTTTTTTATGGGGACACCCCTATTTTTTAACTTTTTTTTATTTTTAGATTTTTTCCTAAGCTTACATAAAATTACCGAGCTGGATTTCAAATTTCATCCTTCTAGGTCATCTGGAAGTTAGTTAGGTTTAGATACATACTTATGTCAGTCAGTCAGTGCTAAAATTTAAGAGTTTTTGACCTTCATATCTTTATAACCGTTTGAGCTAGCTTCATGAAATTTGGGCTCCTAGATGTCCTTATGGATATAATTAAACACACGTAGTTTTATGGGTTTACGTTAAAGTGGTTTTGAGTTATAGAAGGGTCAAAAGTGGCACCAAGTGGTTCGTGTAATATTACACTCGGCGGTGGCTAGCCAGTTCCTTTGCTTGAACTTGGCTTGACACGCTACCGCGTGTCTAGATTAAACAAGCAAAAAATTCAATAATAATAAAAAAGTTATAACAGACGAAATGCTAGACAGTAAAATGTATTATTACACAATCAAACTAAATCAGTGCAATAAACTTATAGAGCACAAACCACTAATTATAAATCAACAAACAATCCCGTATGAGTACATAAAATATCTTGGCATGACCTTTAATATGAAGTTCAGGTGGAAGCCACACATCAAGAAAAAAACAGAAAAACTAGAACTAAAGTACAGAAAAATGTACTGACTTTTAGGTAGACAAAAACATATAACAAGATACTTTTGTATCCACAAGTGCTCAAACCAGTTCTCAAAGTATTGTTTAACACTTCTTTGTTCCTATTCAAAATTTGTTTTGAGTTACAGACATGAGCAAATCACACGTAAATGCACGCAAATCTCATTGGAAATAGATTACATTTTTAGTGTTCTAATCTTCTTTAGTTCTCCTGTATCAACATTAAATATACTAACATCATGTACATCTTATTACTTGCAGATCTTGCGTTTATTTTCTAGACAGTAAAAATAATAATACATATTAAAGGAAAATATACACCTAAACACAACAGTAAATGAAACTATATAAGCAGTTCAATACCAAACAAACAACATCGTTGTTTGTAATAATAATTTACGTTACAATGCAGGGAACTCACTAATTAAGCTACGAGTTATATCTTTAGAGCCGTAGCGACGAAGGAGCCGAGGCTGGAATTTCTAAACGGGTACCGTAGTGACAGTTCACGGTCATGTATCGTACAATATTTTAATTAATACCGTGGTGTTTTAAAAATATAATTTTAATGTTTTATTGAAGTAAAACTTCTTTAGGCGCGACTAGGGGTAACTCAGTAATTCCAACGGACGTGACGTCATTCTAATGTAACGGAAAAAAAACCTGATACAAAATACCTAACACGATTCCGCCTACTATATTAAATAAAAGTTAAATCTGTAATTGTATATTATTAGGCAACATAATATATATATTTTGCTGAACTGACAAATTGACAGCTTGTCAACCAAAATACATTGTTGGTGAATAGTTTTACGCCTAAAATTTGTGTATAAAGTGTTTGTTTTAAATATGAATAAACAAAGTGGATTTATTAATAAGAAAAGTGATGAAAAAATATTGAATAAAAATGAGTGAGTACTCTATATGCATACATTTTATTTTTGGTGTGTAATTACACTATTTATACCTAATTATTTATACCTATTATTTATACCTAGCTATTTTCGTTTTATAGACTTAACGAGCTAAAAAGAAAAAGAAATTGTGAACGTCTAAGGGCATATTATCAGCGCCAGAAAGATTTGAAGAAAAATGAAAATGAAATAAAGACGAGACAGCGACATTTATTATGATTTGATTAAGTAACTTTATATACATACACATATTATGATAGTAAATAATTGTTTATAGGGAAGTTAAGAAGCATGTTGCACGTTTTTGTTCATAAAATAATAAATCCGAAATTTTTTAACACTAACTTATACTTATTTAAGGTTTGGTTAGGTAGTCATAAAGGCCATAAAACCACTAGTCAGGATGGCTGATCTTTTACCAGCAATAACAGATCCTTCGTAGAACTGAAGAAAACAAACTCAACTCAGGATTTTAAATTTTATGGAATATGCTATAAAATGCTACAAAATTAAATGGTTATCTAACTATCGAAGGCTCGTGTGTTGTGTTGTATTACAATATGGTAGGTACAGCTACAAAATCACACATTCTAAACGTAATGTGTGTATATTTTTAATATTGTTTACCTATTATTGAAGTAAAACTTATTTAGGCGCGACTAGGGGTAACTCAGATTTATTTTCTAACGGAACGTTACAATTCTGACGTCATATTCTAACGGAAGATTCTGATGGAAGTAACGGTGTGATTTCAGCTATGGGAGGAGCTTAAATTTTCAAAATTTATTTATAAAATTTTTAAAATTTTCAAACGGTTTCAAATACATTAATGGTATTTAGAGAGTAAAATCTATGTTTCACATTTTAGTTATCATAAACCTATTATTTCATATATAAAAAATAATGATAACTTTGAAATTCCTATATCTAATGAATAATATAAATATAACATTATATCATTTTTTGTAAAGTATATAGACAATAAATATGGTCCATTTCACCGTTTTTGGCCGATGACAGAAATCATACTCGAAGTAAATTTAGAGTTACATCTCTCTCAGATACAGGCAAGTTAGAAATTTAAATGAGGACGTTTGTTTTTTAATACAACACTTACGTAACTGCATCTTGTTTCACCGGTAGATAAAAAGTATTCAATACGGAAGTCTTGACTTAATTCACATTCCTAGTATATGTCATGTACGGCTCGTTGTTGAAGGGTTGAATTTAATAATTATTAATGTCATATTTTTGTAGATGTCAAACCACACTGATAGTTTCAGAAACTTACGACCTTATTTAGACAAAAAAAACTCTCCGCCATTGGTAACTTGGATGACAGTTTAATCTTATTTCAGTGGTTTCTAATATCAAATCGGCCAAAAACGGTGAAATGGACTATATAATTGAATTGTAATTAAATATTTATTTTTCGATACGTACGTCAAAAAGTTTTACTTCAATCGCGCGTAACGCACACTCTTTTTTTAGATTACCTTCCTGTAGTGAAGTTTCGATTTATGGTTTATCGCATATCTTTTGATTTACTTTGCTTAACAAAAATAATATGTAAAAACAAACATAAGAAATTTGTCAGTGAAAAAAATGAAAGAAATCAAGCTAAAATGTGCTAAATCAATAAGTAAATTGATTCTTCTTAGACTTTTGCTCGATATAAGAAGAAATACCAGCTCTACAACGTAAATATTGTGTTTTTATTCAAAGCAATCCATTAAGTGAAAATTTCCCTGATTCAGTACCAACAACTTTTCCAATACAGATAACTGGCCCTTCAAAATCTTCGTATGAAAAACCTTTAGATTCTTAATAAACAGGTTTTTCATACGGAGATTTTGAAGGGCCAGTTATCTGTATTGGAAAAGTTGTTGGTACTGTTTATTAAGAAGTGGTTGTGTTTTAGTTTGATTTGCTATACTTTTAATTACAGTATTTGATTAAAAAATCTAGAAAACTGAATTTTCAAAAGTTATTTCAATCAAACAAGGTAATTACTAGACATATTTCAGTGTTCTATTATTTTATTAACAAGTTTCCAAAGAAATTGTGGGATTTAAAAAAAAAATTAAGGTATTAAGGTAAGGTAAGTTTTTCGCTTTATGAAGGGTAAAATGATAGCATTGACTTAAAAACGTCACTATAATAGAAACTTAATCAATGTTACGATTCCACTAACCAATCTAGATACAAGCACAAATAGTAGCTCTTCCTTGTTGCTTACTGAATTCTTCGAGGAAAGCTTACACTTACTCATTAAAAGTAACCCAAACAACTTTTTACCAAATCTAAACAATTAAGTGTTAACAAGTACACAGTACAGAAAGCAGATTAAGTTTTTTCTATCTACAAATATTTTGTATGGAAAAGATTGTAGGTATCAGGAAAAATTTACCAAATGAATAGATACTCTTATCACGATCTACCTGTATAAACAAAGCATGAAAGTATGAGTTTTTAACATTTAATTGACAGCAGGTTTAGGATCAGCATCTGGAGAGCTAAACTATCTTGCACGTGTCTTAAATACCTACCCATAACCCAAGCTATAATACTAAACTTTTTTAAGATTAATCAAGAGTAAGAATTATAGAAATGTATGCTTAGTTTTGAAGATTTTATATCAACAGGATAACATGCAGTTTCCCTATTAGCTCCCTGTCTAAGAAGCAGGACCATGAAGTATGGCGTGCGCATCCTGATGGCATGGCAGCAGCATCCAGCAGGATAGTCAGTGTTTGGAAGCCGCCGCGAAACGTATCTTTTTCGATCGCGAATATAATGTGTGAGACTCTGATGGTGATGTGTTAAATCATGGGGTAGCTATGAGAAAACTTTTGGCTTTATGGTGCTGGATTGCGCTATTTCAAACTTCAGGTAAGTTTGTTACAAGTTCTAACGGTTGTTTTTTCGAAAGTAGGTTAAATACCGGTAATACAATTATAACCTTACAATTTTTACGAGTGCGGTGTTTTGGAATCTTGCCAACAAGTTAAATTTTACGTGACGATGGATTTTAGGAGATGTATTTCATAAATTTTTATGTAAACTAAAATAGTTTGAATAAATTTATACTAAGTAGGAAAAGTTTTTTTTTGTATAACAAAGTTTGCGCTCATTTAAAGATTAAAAATTTAGTTTGGTTTATGGTTTCTAAGAGTGTTTTTAGGTAATGTGGTTTTAATTTAATTATACTATATTATCATTTCACATACAATAATTTGTAATATGTAATATGTAAATGATTTATTTATATTTTTTAAAAGTCCAGTATAAAAATAATTGGATACCTAAAGCTTTAAACTTTAACTTTATTTTGTAAAGTTTTTAAAGTTTACAGAAAACCGTTTATGTTTTACTTATAAACTGTTGATCATTTTTTTAAAACTGTCTTTTACAGATTATTTTAAAAGTTACCTTATTTTCTATACTTTTTTTTTAAATCTAATATTATTGTTATTGAAAAATGTTTTTGTAAAAGTTCTTCATACTAGATTTAGATCTTAGATTTTATTTTAAATATAAGTTTGTGAGACATTTATTGGTACGATATCTATACATATAATAAAACTGTAGAAACGTATATGTTTGTGCGTGCATCACATGAAAATATACATATAATAAAACTGTAGAAATGTATATGTTTGTGCGCGCATCACATGAAAACTACTGATCCTATTCGAATGCGGTTTTCAAAGACGTATTTGAAGGGTCCAGGGGAAAAACGATTATAGTCATTGAAATTTCAAAATGGAGATATTTATATTTTTGGATAGCTTGTTTGAACCTCTTTAATATAGCAGTAATGGTTCAGAGCAAAAACGATCATAGTCAACAATATTGCATTAAGAAAATAATACGTACATAAAAGACATCAGTTGTATCGCAATGGACTTTCAAAAAAACTTACCCATGCCTAACTTAAGTACTAATGACGTGTACTACCGACGCCAACTTTCATTTTTTATGTTCAACATTTATGAGCTGCCTAGCAAAAAGTCGGTTTTCTACACATATGATGAAACAGTAGCAAAAAGGGGTCTAACGAAGTTATTTCAATGTTGTACCAATATTTGACCAGAGTGATGGATCCAAAAATTCTGCATTTAAAGATTTTCTGTGACTCTTGTGTGGGGCAGAACAAAAACTACTGTGTTTTTAAGTTTTTATACTTAGTTGTGCACCACTTAAACCTGTTGGACACAGTTTCAGTCATCTACCCGATTCGAGGCCATACATACATCGAGTGTGATAAAAATATGGCCCCCATCAATCAAAAATCCCCGTGTGAGATTCCTGATGACTAAAGGGATGAAGTAAAAAAATCCCGTTCAATCCCTGAACCGTTCATTGTGATTGACTGCAAGCAGAGTATGTTTTACTCATGGAATTCAAACTTGTCGCAGTTTTTTTCCAAATCATGTCATTTTGCTTCACGGCCTCTTAGAGGACTGAAAATCACCAAAGAAGAGTTGGAAAGTTTCTGCATAGAAACTCATTTTCAGGTGCGTTTACTAAAAGTGCTGTGTTTGAGAAAGCAGTGAAAGGGCGAAAAAAAGTGAATACTCCATCAGTGTCTAAAGATGAACCTCCAGCATACAACACAGAACTCCTAAAACCTTTGTACTCTGGCCCACTACCAATATACCAGGCAAAATTCAAGGGCTTAATGCATCTAAAGCGTTTTTGCAATCCTGTTGCTAGGGAATTCTTTGAAAAGTTGACTTCTGTAACAAATGAAGCAGATAGTGAATCTGAAGAAGATAATGCAGAAAATTAAAAAAACTGTTTTGGTCAACTTGTTATGTTAATGAATCTTATTTCTTAATGAACCAAACACTATGTTCTAAATTGCCTGTATAATATCAAAACCTTAAAGTGGACCCTGATAGTTTTTGCCTTTTTTATGTAGTCCATGATCGTTATTCACTATTTTCCATAAGACTATGTTCGTTCTTTGCAGGTAAATATATAAATAATTTTGTTTTGTTATTTTGTTTTAATAATATTAAGTTGGCCTTCATTTATGTTAAAAAAACATCAATAAATATAAATATAAATTTTATTCATATTTTTGTTTATTATACTTCACTTTATATTTTTGCAAAGTTTAAAAATGAAATATCTCAAAAAGTACTTTCATTGACTATGATCGTTTTTCCCCTGGACCCTTCATTTGTTTATTTTCAACTTAACATCTGGTGTATAAAACTTTCAACCCCCCCCCCCCTTTAACGGGGTGAGGAAAGAAATTTTTATACAAAAATCAACACGCCACGCGAACGACGTTGCGGGTACATCGAAATAGAACCCAAAAATGTGGTTAGATTTTTTTGTCTGTCTGTCTGTATGTTTGTGCGCGCATCACATGAAAACTACTGATCCGATTCGAATACGGTTTTCACAGACGTATTTGTCTTCTTTCAAATTAACATCTGGTGTATAAAAATTTTTCTCCCATTCTTTAAATGGGGTGGGGTAAGAAATTTTTATACAACAATCACACGCCACGCGAACGACGTTGCGAGTAGAACTAGTTTAAAATATTTAAAAAAAGAATTACACCTATTTAAAACTTAAAATATTACCCATGAATTTTCATATTAGCTTGCTCAGAAATGTATAAATTAAAACACAGTTTTTACATTTTTAAAATGTAACTTTTTTTATGGAATGATTTACAAAAACAAAAAAAAAAACTTGGCAATCGGCAGAGGTTATTTTTCCACTTTGCATGAGTTTTAACAGCTCTCTTTGATTATTTCAATTTTTCGCTGTTTCATAACATTGTAATTAAATAACAATTTTTCACGTTAAATATCGACAATGTTTCAAGATCTTTTATGACCTTTTTATTTTTAACATTTTTTACTTATTATCTAATTTTTTAACATTATCCAGTTTTTGTGAGATTTTATTTTTATTCTTTGTTCCAAAAAGTAGGTGGTTGCATAAACTTGATATTTTTGGGATCCGTGGAAAGTTAAGAAGCTGGATTAAAAATTATTTAAGTGACAAAACTTTTAAAGTAATGGATGGAGAAAGGTAATAGGTAAGTGGTGTACTGCAAGGTTTAATATTGGGTCCTTTTCTATTCAACATATACGTAAGTGACAAATCTTGCCGCATTAACAGCCATAAATCGTTCTACACTTAACCCATCATGACTTAATTCAGGCTGATTTAGAATGTATTCAACAATGGTGTTGTGACTAGCTTCTTCCTCTTAATGTCGATAAGTGTGTGTCGCTACATTGAGGAAAAAACAATCCAATGCTCAAATACACGCTTCACAATCTGTCACTTCGCAAAGTGATCTCACATCTTAATTTGGGACTTACGGTTACCTCGGAGTTGACTTGGTCAGAACATGTCCTAAACATTTGCAAACTGGCAAAATCTATGATTTACTTAACAAAAAAAGTTTTTCACGTGTGTCTTTCTCGACTTCACTTAAGCTGTATAACACTTATATAAGACCAATATTGGAATATGCGGAGTCAGTGTGGTGCCCAATACTACTGCGGGACCAGACTATTATAGAAAATGTGCAACGGCGAGCAACTCGTATGCCTCTCTCAAGTAACTACCAACATCGCCCATCTTACGAAGCTAGATTAAGTGCAGAACATCTACTACGATTCTCGGATCGTAGACATCGTGCAGATCTTATTACCACCTTTCGAACCTTAAAATTTCATTATGCAGACTTGAACCAGCTTTTCTAAATAAATATAGACCAAGGGTTACGAAGACATCAATTTAAACTATAAAAAAAAAAAACGATAAAACAAGATGTAGACAACATTTTCTGCTTTGGAATTCTTTCCCTCACGAAGTCATAAACGTGGGATCTTTGAACTTGTTTAAGAACAAGCTGGACCTTTATTTGGTCTATTTTTCTTAATTTAATGTAATTAATTATGTTTAGTTTACTCAATTCCTGTAAATTTTAGGCTTAATAGGATATTAATTCTTAGCCTTTTAAATTAATAATAATATTAATACGATAACGATTACGATTTTTGGTGTAGTGTTTTCATATTTAGAGCCCGTACTAAGCATTAAAATAGAATAGGTAGCTTTAATTTTATATACATATGTATATACATGTATGCATGTGCATATGTTTGAAATATTGAACCAGGTAAGCGATGAACTGTGGTATACCCTTACTTTTATCTCATACTGCTAGGCTGTGTAACGTTTTTTTCTGTCTATCTTTCTACATTCACAATATTTAAAATCCTCTTTACTTTTTATACATTTTTATTGGTATCCTGAACAATTAAAAAAAACATTGTGAATACAAAAAAAAAATTTCTAGAATTGTAAGTTATTTGTTACATTAATAAAAAGTTTACATTAACAAATTTGTGATGAAGGTTATGTTTAAAAATGTCAAACTTAGGTAGCGACTGAAACTTTTAGTGTTGCCAATGCCAAAACCTAAGTAGCAACCCTCGCATTAATTAATGAAATTATGAAATTTGTAAATATATTTTCAAACTTATTTCAGGAATTCATGCTCTATATGTGTAACTAAAAATAGGGAGAGTATTAATAGCAAAGTTTCAATGTCTAGAACAAAAAGAACTATTCAAATAAAAAGTGAGAGGCGTCAAGGGACACCCGGATGAAACGAAGTTCCTTTCGATTAATTAGTAAAGGAATTGTAATTTGTAAACACAACAGAGTGTTTATACATACATAAGCATTTATTATTGTCTGTATAAAATCTCTACTTACCTAACTCTATCAGCAATATCCAGAACTTGTGCAGAAACACTGTCAGGATACATTATAGTTATTATCTTCTATTATTTTATTATTTATTATCTACAAAAATCCAGTATAAACTTAACAAAGTCGCGACACTACACTGTTCAAAGCAAAATAGAAAATAGTAAATCCATTATCACCTGAATATTTTCAACAGTTCGTTTCTTCTAACAAAAGTGTCCATTTATACAATACCAGAGGTTTAGATGACATACATCTGCCTAGAATTACTTTTTATTTCAGTTTAATTTAAAACAGGAATTAACAATTTAATACAAATTTTTAAAATAAAATATTTGACAGTAACTGACAGTTAAGTCATTTGACGTACCTAACTAGTCAAGTTACGAACTATTTTTAAAATGTTTATGAATTTGTTAATTTATAAAAACAGGATAAAATAAAATATAATACTATTATAGGTACTTATTTTTTTTTCTACAGTATTTTCTTTTTAATGTACATTTTCTTTTAATTTGAATTAGTGTCTTTTTTATTGTAATATATCTATCTATGGGAGAGAGAGAGAAAGAGACAGACAGACAGAGAAACATGCGTGTGTTGTGTCGTGACATATTTGGGTCTGAATTTTTTCCGGCTAGCCTCTAGCCTCAGTCGTAACTAGTCGTAACGCCCGAAAAGGAACTTCGTTCCAAAAATAGGACGTTGCAAAATTGGACCCAAAATGTTTGTGAGATAACTCACGAAAGGAATTTCAGTCCTTTTTTTACTTTTTTTATTGTTATTTACTGTATTTTGCTGTTGAAAACATTGTACAGTAATGCCTCTTTTCTTAACAAGTTAATATCTCGTCCACAAATGCTCCGTCTGCAAGTGCCACCTATTCAAAAATTCAGGAGGTATTATAACCTAGCAAACATAATAAAAAAATTCGAAAAGAGGTTGACCTTAAAGGCCATCCTTGCAACTTCCCGCTAGTTTTAACCGCAAAGCTATAGTAACGTGACGTATTTTGACGTTTTTGACTTTTTTTGAAATGTTTTAAAAGCCATAACTTTTTAACGCCTTATTCGATTTTGATGTTCAAGATGGCACTCGACGCAGTTTTTTGAGACCTAAAAACGTTACCAGGAGTGCAAAATCGGTTAGTCAAAAAATCTCTAAGTTATTGAAAAAAAAACACTTTTTTTGAAATTTTTCGACAACGATATCTCACGAACGAATCAACCGATTTTAATTTGCAAAACGGCATTCGACGTGGCTTTTTAAGCTTGAGAGCTGATTAGGTTATGAAATTGATCGATGCAATAGCCAAAAAGATATGCCCAAAAAACATCATTTTTACCAATTGTTTTTTTCGGTTATTTTAAAATTTCTCGAAATCTACCGGCTCGAATCGGTTCAAACTTACAGGGAATCTAAGTTGGATCGAACTCTTTGGAATGCTTTTTATTTCATGCCGATCGGTCAAGCCGTTCAAAAGTTATAAGAGGTTTACATACATCCACACACACACACACACACACACACATCCACACGTACATACAGACATACAGACACCCTCGTAAAAATAGTCAGGGGAGGTTTCTAAGACCTCAAAACGTTGAGATCCGATGAAAACTCAATTTTCGAAAAACGGGGTGAAACCAATAACTTCCCGATTTTAAAAAAAAATTTAATTTTTTTTAGCGGAAAGTTAAAAAAGGTCTTGTTGTTATTTATAACTCAAAAACAGCTGACCGATTTGGCTAAAAATTGGTAGGGAGGTAGCTCGGATTTAGGAGACGGACATAAAATACGTTTTATCCTGTGTACCGCGTTTTCGGAAATCACTTTAAAACATGGTGTAACAAAAACACATTCGATGGGGAATAACAAAACGCAAATGACAACTAAGAAAATACATGCTAAATTAAGTACCATGACGCCACCTTAATATCTTATATATTTAAACGACCAATTCTTACTTAATAAATTACCATGACGCCACCGAAAGATGGCGCAGTTAATATCTTATATATCTACACGCCATTGCCAATTAATATCATGTATTACAACAAAATACAACAAAAAAAGGTAAAAAAGAGGAAACTAAGGAAAAAATATGATAAAAATGACAAAACAAAAAAAATATGAGAAGAAGATGTCAGTATTAGGGGGTACAAAGGTTACCGGGAGAGCTAGTTTGATATAAAGATACCAATCGTACGATAATATTCTGATGTACCAACTGTAATTTTCTCTGAAGGTATAATATTTTTAAGATATTTTTTTTTCAAACATTTTTTAACTAATCTTAAGAAGTTCTTGTTCTTATATTTTAAATAATAAAATTTTTATCCCTTTTATGAAAAATAATGAACCCTCTTAATGCTCTAAATGTTTCATGCTGAGCCTTACAAAAGAAAACTCGACTGGAAATATATCAGAGGCGAACAGAGACAGCGATAAATAATAGAAAATATATTTTCTCACCTTAAATAAAAATATATCTCCATGGATTAAACACATGCTCTGGTGTTATTTTCCAAAGGTTCTTTTCTTATTTTTTGCTCATTTCTGTTTGTGGATTCTTCGTTACTGCTCTGGGAATAAAATGAAGTTAACAAAAAAAAGTGATTTAACACCTACAGTTATTTTTCTGCTGTATATATATCTAGATAATGGACGGCGATGTTTATTATTTTGTAAAAGTAATCTTCTAATAAAGAAGTGTTACAGAGATTTACTTGCATTGTTTAACTTTTTGTTCTTAAAATTTTGAACAGATACTTATCTTTATGAAATTAGGATTTTTTCAGAATTTTCGTGGCCCAGTATTTGAGTCACAGTTTCAATTTAATTTTAATTTTTCCCTGGTATCACTTTTCTTATGTTTGTCCAATTTTTAAGTTTTCAGAAACTTATTTAAATAAATACAATATTAGTAGTTTTTCCCTATGTATAACTGGTTGGTGATTGGTGTACATTTTTGTTTATTGGGTTATAAATTTTTGATATTATTACATTGTTGAACAAATTATATTTTAATACGCAAAAAATTATTCTTTTAAATTATTTGATCTTTACAACTTTTTTACTTTTGAGTGTGGATCAATTGCACTAAATAACAATTTTGAAACATTTGCTTCAAAGGCAGACTTCATTTTTATCAATTTTTTTAACTTATACTTCTATTTATGCACTGGATTTGTGTGGGGTTAAATGGCAAAAATCATTACATATGTAACGGTGTGAGTAAGAGAGAGACAGAAACACATCTAAGGTATCAGTACATTAAAAAGAGATAGATATACAAAAAACAATCTGAGCTAATGTTTTGGAATATCATAGTGACGTATTACATTGTGTTTGACAGATTACTTCATAATTCTGTCACGTAAGTAAACATATAAAGTTTAGTATTTTATATTATTAATATTAATCATAATATTCAGTAATGAGTATTGTATTGTAGTCCATACTACCGTCACATGGTTGCATTATATTTTGCACTATGGGGTTTTGTAAACACACTTTTTTTGTACATTGATCGTTTTACTGTTTAGTTTTCGTGTTTGAAGTAAGGACACACATCAACTGGTCTTATTTTTCTAAGTATTTATTTAATTGAATACAGTTAATTTAAAAAAAAATTATTTCTACTTGCCTGTGTTTGTAGTTATTAAGTTTTATTAGTTAACCGTGATGCCATTGATATATATTTGATGGCGCCGAGTGATGATGATATAAATGTGAAAATTACATGCGCGAGTTGTAAACAATCTCTAAAAGGCGAATTAAAATGTACCAAATGTGAAAAACATTATTATCCTGCTTGCTTAGTTCGTCTAAGAGGCGCAAAAGTGGTTGGTCAAAATTTAATCATCTGTCCATCATGTGCTGAAACTGAAAATGATGGCGACCATGCGTGGAACAATGCCGATGCTCTAAGAAGAGAGAAACACCCCTCTACCTCTTGTTCCTCACGCCATTGCTTTGTCATTGCCATCGGAGGCGCGCACGAACAAATCGAGCGCACGTAGGACGTGCTCTACGACTACGCAGGCTTCTCGGGTGGAGAAAGAAGAGCTTGGATATATTTAAATCGTGTTAAAGTTAAAAGACAAGCAACTGAGGCTATGATAACAGATTACATAAAGAAAAAGGTGGGTTTTGAAACTGAGAATATTTGCGTATAGGAGATACCCACTGATCCAAACAAACTCAAATGCTTTGTTGTAACAGCAGCGTTAAAGCGCAAGGATGAGCTATACGATCCAGATTTCTGGCCTCGGATGGTTGGCATTTTTTATAAAAGGCTACATCCCTGATTTACTACTTGTTGATAATAGCCAACCTGAAATTGTTAGTCATAATACGAACATATTTAGCATATTTTATATCACTATCTGCTCAATTAGAAACAAGATAAGCGCTCTGGAGACATTTCTCCATGATCATAATATAAAATACAGTGCTATTTGTTTGGTCGAGCACTTTCTTTTAACAGAAGAGGTTCAGCATCTAAGTGTCTTTGGTTATGACCCGAGCTCTTATTTTTGTCGTGTACAGAATAAACGTGGTGGAGCTATGATTTTGGCAACATGGTATGGAGGTAAATCCTTTAAAAATGATCGAAAACTTATCAGTTGAAGGACGAAACTCCTGGTACTTAAGACGGACCTCGTCTCCAGGAAATGTTATGCAAATTTGATACAAAATGAGTGTGTACTGGGTACTAGAAGGTTTTTGGGGTCGCTGAACACGAATAATGATTGTGCTAAATCATTCGCATAAAAATTTATGAATCCGGGCGCGTGCATAGAATTATAACTTCTGCCGGCAGTCCCACTGACTGCCACACCCTTTTTTTTCTATAGTAACATTTTATTTTACAAGTTATGTTTTTTAGAGTTTGAAATCTCCAAACTTTTCATTAGTTTTTAAACAATGATTCTTGAAAATATTTGAGATGACCAGCCTTAATACAACTTTTGTGCTTTCGTACAAATAGTTATTTGTGACACAAGGACGGAAAATGACATTTTGCAAGAGCGAGTAAAGTTGTGTAGCCGAGGTGCGTAGCACCGAGGCGAAACAATACGAGCACTTGCAAAACATTTTCCGGACGTGTAACACACACTATTTTTTGGTCCGACTAATTTTTAATATTTTTAAAAGTTCTGTTATGTTCAAGACTTGACTGCTTGTGCTACCTGAACTAAGGCCACTGACTAGAAGAGAGCCGACAGATATGATATAAGCGCCACATTGGATGTTTATTATTATAGTTGTGTTGTTGTGTATTGTGTAATAACTTGTTTAATACTTAATATACGTGTTTAGCTTCAGCAGTTATTAGTGTTTTAATTAACATATTATGTTGCAAACACAACAAGTTCAAAAACTTTTTACTTTGTGACATACAAGATTAGATGTTTATATAAAGATGTTCATAAATTGACATAAATGTCAAATTTTAAAATACAAGTTGTAAGAGTAATTAAATGTAAATTAGAATCCTGCTTATCTTTAGAAAAAGTTATAGGTAAGTTTAGTATATTATACGCAGTTTTTAAATAAATTTAATTAAAATTTGTAATATTCATTATGTATTTTTGATGACTTAAAATTCAAACTCATAGCGCCATCTCTTTAGATAATCTAAAAGCTACTTTGCCGGCCTAGGCCGGAAAATGCCATTTTCCGGACGATTTTGAAGTAATTAATAGTATTGTTTCTGGACGGAGGACCAAAAAAGTTTATTTTTTAAAGCTTTCTATTTTTTTTTTAAATTTTACATGAAATTTCAACGTCTCTCCCCATAGGTTTTTTTTAAATACTTCTAGGATTCTGAAGTCAATTTTTATAAATTTATTAATATATATTTTAATACATAAAGTAATTGATTAAATCTTTCTTACAGCCGTATTCATAAATATCAAATAACGGTACCGTTTCGATAACGGCCTGTTAAAGCAACGGCTCCGTTTGATTTTAGTTGGTATTCACAACTTAACCAGACGAGATATAACGGCACCGTTACAAAACGAGTGAACACAATGTGGCAACGTTGTATCGGTAACTAAATCTGTAAGGTAAGTGTCAATCATACTTCAAACTTTAACCGATCTTTGTTTTTGTTGGTTTGATATTTGTTTGAAATCCTTGTTTTGTTAAAAGTTTTTATATAAATATATACGTGTGTTCGCAGTAAGTTAGATTAAATATTTATGTTGTTGTTTTACATAAAGTTATCCCCAAGATCAATGGCAATATTGTGTAATACAGCACAAGCAACTATAACTGCTGCTGTGGTATCCACGTTCGTCCTCAAACCCACAGACAAACAGGCAAATCTTCGTTTAAGAACTCCAAAACACCTCTCCACAGTATTTCTTGTGGCAATTTGGACTCTGTTGTACGCTTCTTCAGCTGGAGTTCTTGGGTTTAACACAGGTGGTAATAGGTATGTCTTACATGGATATCACCTAGGAGAAAATTGTTTCTGCCATATCTTCCACGAGTCAAATTAACAACTAAAGGGCTATCATTTAATATAGTTGAATCGTGTGAATCAAAGACATTAATTCGAGGTCTTATGAATCGAATTCTTCGATATCTTGGTTCCTCTTATCCATCACTGGACTCCGATAAAGAAGATCCTTTAGTAAATATGACTCATGAAGAAAGACTGGTAGCGAGGAATCAAATAACTTTTATTAAGCTAAAATAAAATTAGTTTTACTTTCTCATTATATTTGATTTGATAATTTATTTTAGTCGTTTTTTAAACCAATTTAAGAATGTTTAAATGAAATGTTAAATTGGAATAAAAATATTTCATAAAAAATAAAGATTTAATTTTAATAAAAAACCCATAGAAAGTTATTAATAATGTTTATTAACCTTTTAAGTATTTTCAACAGTAATCCTAAACAATATAATAAAGCTTTTATTAGCAAGAACTTCCAATAGCTGGACAATAATACGAATTTAACCAGTAGTTGAGCACTGATTATATTTCAGCTTGATTATGTCAAATATAACGGAACCGTTAAACAAAAATTTGGTTTCTGAATACCATTTAGCGTGAAACGGGTCCGTTATATCATATAACGGCTCGTTATATTGACGGTTCCGTTATCATCATTTAACAGAGAGAACTGTCAAAATAACGCCTCCGTTAAAATATAACGGGTCCGTTATATTTTAATCGAGTGTTCTGAACATGGGAGGTTCTGAATACGGGTATTAGACTATTTTGGATGTAGATCAATTGCACTAAATTAAATTTTAGATTAATTGCGTCAAAAATACATTTTTATTTATTCTTAATTTTTTACTATAGTAACATTACATGTTACAAGAAATATAGCTTAATATATAGCTCTACAGGCCTAAAAGGTCCAAGGCTTTATTTTCCATATCTTCATATTTGGCACATGCGTTTCTAGTTTTGTACTAAGGTTCTCAAATCTGCTTCTACTTCTCGCTTCCATCTTTACTTTGGTATTCCTCTCCTCTTTTTTCCTCCTATGCTTCTGCTGATGATCATTTTTGAAATCCTACTTTCTGCCATCCTTTCAACATGTCCTAACCACTTTAACCCTTGTGCTCTAGCATATTCTGTGATACTGGGTTCTTTGTACTTATCCGCAAGCTCTTAGTTTGTTCTTCTTTTCCATACTCGATTTTTTCTTTTTTTTTCAAAAATTTTTCTTAGTGCCTTCCTTTCCCATATTTCTAGGGAACTTAAATCTGATTTCCTTAATATTCACTTTTCACAAGCACTGTTGGTCTTATTATCCGGTTTTCTTGTGAATGTAACACCTAAATAGACAAATTGATCGACCTCTTTAAAAATATATATTTTACCACTATCCATTTTTAGTTTTATGCTCGCTCCCGCCATAAAGTCATCATCTGTCCATCTTATATATTTAGTTTTTTCCTGATTTATTATTAGACCCTTTGTCACGGGTCAAATTCGCTCTAGTATAACTAAATTGCTTACCTTATGAATTCTCCGTTATTAAGGATTAAATCGTGACAGGTTCAGGTTGATTTTAGTTCGGTTATAGTTAATCATCAACTTATAAATATATTCTGGCCACAAATTATTACTTATATTGTTTTTAAAGTCTATTTATTAAATTCAGAACTAATTGTGGGGTTAGGTGATTGATTTGAACTACTGTCATACAATGAGGCGAATTCTTATTTTCTTTTTTTTTTCGTCGTAAAACTTAGAATGTTGTCGTCTGCAGTTCGTTATTTTAGCATCCGACATCTAAAGATTGTATACGAACGAGAAATTGAGTAATACTGGGATTTTTGGTGTTATCTTGTTAAGTAATAAGATCTGTTGTTATTAAACGACTACTGTTTGCTCGTAAGTTGGTAGCTGTTGATCCTACGTTTATTGTCCTTACAGTGGTAGAGGCCATTCTCGAGTCTGACGGATTTTATCGAAAGTAGTTGATTTCTCTGTCCTTTCTGTTATCTGCTTTTGATCAAGAAGGTTGTCGAATACAAGCCAGAAGATTTTTGGTTTAAGTTTTAAATCGCGGTGAATCCGTAACAATTAATTTTGGATTTTTGAAACTAAACCTTATTTTCCATTTTGAA
Source organism: Altica lythri (assembly GCA_964028335.1). Lineage (NCBI taxonomy): Eukaryota > Metazoa > Arthropoda > Insecta > Coleoptera > Chrysomelidae > Altica > Altica lythri. The sequence continues at coordinate 44,041,397 of OZ034804.1, read as the reverse complement.
TCGCTGTGGAGTTTGTTCCTGTTGTTATTTTTGGACAGATTCTTTGGAAAAAAACCGCGTGGTCGGGATTTTTGTGAAATCTTTTGTGGTAAGTAAAACGCCTTTTATTCATGTGGTTTGTTCAATCCTTATGGTTTTCTCTTTTCTTGTTTTATTTCCGACGAAACGTAGATAGATCACGAAACAGACAGTAGGTAGATTTGGAGATTTAAAACCGTTCAGACGGTGAACTGTGGTAGAATTCCCGCAATTAGCAACGAGGAGATTGATTTACCCGTCTACCAGCTAGGGTGTCACTAGCTTAATGAAAGAAACCCTATCTTAATAGGTGAGTTACGATATTTTATTTTTATAAGATTAATAACGCCATATGGTCGCAATTTTAGTTGTAATATCTTTATTTTGCATATGTATTTCTTTGTGTCTCGTATGTAGGTTTATTTATGTGAAACTAGACTCCTTTTTGCTTATTCTTTTACCATTATTAATTAATTTTATGTTAAATTTTGATTTAATTTATTGTTATAATTTTGTCGTGACTAGCAAGTCAAATTTAAGTTTCTTGAGTACATTTAAATCAATAGTTTTGATCATTAATTCTAAATTCAGAGAAGTCAGCTTCTAAAGGTTGTATTATCCATTTAAATTCATTTTTATTCTTTCATTGTAGTACAAATTTAAGTTAATGTGTTCAAATTGTATTAAAGTTATTAAATCAAATTAATTCAAGGAGTCATTAAAATCTGTTTAAGCTAATGTTAATACTAAATTACGATTTTAGGGTCCTAGATACAGGCCTAAATTCTAGTTACGGGCTCAAGTCCTAGTTACGGGCTGAAATCCTAGACCTGATACTTAGTTCGAGCTTAAGTTATTGTGGTTGGTGCAAGCCTATTGGTTTTGGAACAGGCTTGGTTTTTGGAACCGACCTAAGTATTAGAGACGCCGAGGATTAACAGATAAGCCTAATTAGATTAAGTCGTAACTATAGTTAGTTAAGATCTATTTTTCTTGTTTTTTTTTTGTATTGAGTGTGATCACACATATTGATAAATTTAACTTTTAATATTATTCATAAATTCTTATTTTATATAAATATCAATAGAGTTGTCAAGCACGAGGCTTGACAGTTGTGTAAATTCTTACATTTTATTAAAGAAAGGTCTAGTTCAGCGTTTCTCAACCTTTCAACATTTGCGACCCAATTTTCAATAATTAATATTACCGCGCCCCCCCTTCCCCTCACACAATAGCAATGTGTGTATGCAATAGTAATGTACCTTAAGTAAGTATTTTGACGCTAAACTTACAGTTCAACCTTAATTACAAATCCTGCAACTTACCGAGAATAAGTAAATTGATATTTGGCAACGCCGATCAACGCCTCTCTTCGAGAGAAGTTCCGAGTTATTCCGAACATTCTCGACCGTCTCGTCTGCGCGAACGTGTAGGTATACACGCTGCATCTGCATCTCATCATGCAATTCAGGTCAGTCTCAGTCGAGTCAGTCGTTCTTTCTGTGATAAATCTATTGTGAATGCGTATGTTGTAATTTGCGTGTTAATTGCAGGTCGTATTAAAATATATATCCCCAGCGGTCAATTTAAATTTATACAAAATCATGGATACATTTTTAAGTGGGCGTAAGCGAGCATTCGATACTAGTGAAGCATCAACAAGTGCACAGGCGAGAGTGGTTCCAAAAATAAAATCAAGAAAATATTCTCAAAATTACTTAGATTTTGGGTTCACATGCACTGAAGTCAATGAAGAAGAGAGGCCTTTGTGTATCATTTGTTCAAAAACTTTAGCAGCAGATAGCATGAAACCTAATAAACTTAAACGACATTTGGTAACGCATCATAGTGAGTACGTTAACAAATCCCAAGAATTCTTCGAGTTAAAATTAAAATCATACGAAAAGCAAAAATCATTTTTAAAAAAAACTTTGACTGTGAATGAAAAAGCTTTACTTGCCTCTTATCAAGTTTCATATGAAATAGCGAGATGTAAGAAGCAACACACTATTGGCGAGGAGTCCATACCTCTATCAAATGATACGGTTGCCCGCCAAATTGTTGATATAGCTGAAGATGTAGAGCATCAGCTACTCGGGAAGTTGCGAGACAAGTTGTTTTCACTTCAGCTTGATGAGGCAACAGACAGCAATAAAGATGCTTATCTTATTGCCTACGTTCGATTTTGTGATGGCATATCAGTAGTAGAAGAACTCCTTTTCTGCAAACCTATAGAACTGAAAGCAACAGCTCTAGCATTATTTGCTATCTTAGATGTTTATATAATCGAGGCAAATATAGAGTGGAAGAATTGCGTCGGAATATGCGACGATGGGGCTCGTTCAATGTCCGGAAGGTTTGAAAGTATAAAAGCCCTTGTAAAACAAAAATCTCCACTGTGCATCTGGATCAATTGCATGATCCACAGAGAAGCTCTGGCTTCCAAAGAAATGTCTCCTGGTCTAAATATTGTGCTAACTACGGTTGTAAAAGTAGTTAATTACATAAAAATGAGACCTTTGAAAACTAGAATCTTTTCTGCACTTTGTGAAGATATGGGTGCAGTACATTCTATTGCGAGGCAAGATGGTTATCACGTGGGAAATGTTTGCAACGTGTTTTTGAATTAAGACATGAAATCGCCATTTTTCTAGAAGAAGAAAACCAACCCGAAGCCGAAATGTTTCGAGATGGTTTGTTTCTGATGAAATTGAGCTACTTGGTCGACATATTCGAGAAACTAAATATCTTGAACCTTCAGCTCCAAGGAACGAATACACATATATTGGATACGAGTGATAAAGTTAACGCTTTTTGTAGAAAATTGGATTTGTGGAGCAGAAATTTAAAGCAAAAAAACCTGGAAATATTTGCAAATGTCGATGAATGTATTCAAACTTACAACTTACAAGGCTGAACAACAACACGTGGAAGTTGTTTTCATAACCATTGAAAATCATTTAGCCATGCTGACAAAGAATTTTAAAAAATATTTTCTTGCCAACGACAAATTAATACTTAATTACGAGTGGGTTAGGAATCCGTTTCAAGTTACTCCCGAAGGGCTCTCAACTGCCGAAGAAGAAATCTTCATAGACTTAACGGAAAACGCCGAAATCAAGAAACAGTTTGATAATAAATCCCTCTTTGAATTTTGGGCAGGCGTGAACGATGAGTTTCAAGCACTGAAAACCAGAGCGTTTCGTATACTATTGCCATTTTCAACATCCTACCTTTACGAAACAGGATTTTCTGCGGTGGCTGCTTTGAAGACCAAATATAGATCGCAGAGTGTCTATTTCTAATATTAAACCTTGTTTCGACAAGCTTTGCTCGGCCAAGCAGGCCCAAGGGAGTCACTAGTAATTTTTTTTTTTTTTTAGAATTAATATTATTAAACTTATTTTTAACTTAGTATTGATAATTTTGTGTGCAGTATTAATACAGTCCTGTTTATAAGTGTACCTACTATATCGGTGTTAATGTGTATTTTATTTTTGATTATGTCAGAGTTTTGTTTTCCTTTTCTTTTAGTAAATTAGTAAATTATTCAATGTTAGTGTTTTTTTTCTGATATGCTCGCCCCCCATTAATATTAACACGCCCCCCTAGGGGGGCGCGCCCCATAGGTTGAGAAACGCTGGTCTAGTTGATATTTTGTTTCATTTAGCTCACTTTATCGTTATTTTTTTTTTATTTTTTTATTGTGCAATTCAATTAGTACTGTTAATATTTTGAATTTATTTAACTATCTCCAGTGGGTGAAGTAGTGCCTGGAACATCAGGGGTTTCCGATTTTAACCGTACAAATCGGTGGCGCACTCACTTTATTTTGGCACTTACCCTCTACGGCTGAGCTGGGCACAATTTGCCAGTAGAGAAACCGCTACCGAACTCAGCTGGAGTTGAATTTCAATTAATTAATTAATTTAATTTTTCAAAATTTGATTTTGTTTTTACAACCATTAAAATTCGTGGCACCTTTTCCTTCGCTTTCTTTTCAAATGCTTTTAATACTTGTATTAATTCGCTTTTGCCTGTAGCAACAATTGCAATGTAATCTGCGACTGCCATACATTGGTGCTATTGTACAGTATGCCATTCCTATTTAAATTTACTTTTTTGATTATTTTTTCTAGTAGATAATCAAATAAAATTGTTGCCGAAAACCGGTTTTTACCTTAAAATTTTTACAATATTTTCTTTTTCCTTTTATTCTATTTTTCGTGCCCTGAAAAGTCAACTTTAATAGCTTTATAATTTTTTCATTCACTCCTAATTCTCTTAGTGTTTGGTATATTGTCGATAATCTGATTGTATTATATGTAATTTTAAAATCTATAAATAATACATGTGTCTCTTTTTGATGTTGGTAACTCTCAGCCTGGATCTCTCTAAGTGCAAAAATTTGGTCCACTACTCCTCTTCCTGTCCTAAACGCACATTGGTATTCTCCTATTCTTCCTTTCATTTTCGCTGAAAGTCTACTCTTTATACAGGTCGCTAACACCTTATATCCAACATTTAATAAGGCTATCCCTCTATAGTTCTTGCAATTTGTTTTATTGCCTTTTTTAAACATTGGGCTTATTAACAACTTATTTTATTCACGCGGCTCTTTCTGCTTCCCAAATTTCCCCTATCAAACTTTTCATTTTCTCAATCAAGTGGTTCCCTCCAAATTTTATCATCTCGCCTGTGATATCATCTATACCAGCACTTTTGTTTGATTTCAAGCTGTCTAGAACCCCTTTTATATTCTCTAGGACTGGTTTTTTCTCCAAACCCATTTGCTGTTACTCGACATTGATTATTTTCTGAGTGTTGTTATCCCACATATTTTAATTCAGCAGTTCATCGAAATAGTCTTTTCATCTTGGTAACATTTCTTCTTTATCTTCTTATAAACACTGGTTTTGCTTCCTAGCCGTTTTTTTTTGTCTTTTTATACCTTGATATAAATTGCTAAATAAACCTTCGATTAATTTCGCTGCATCACTGTTGTTTGCTTAGTTTAAAAATGTTCTGTAGCTTAATTAACCCTTAAAAATTACATTGGCGTTGGGCGCCAACTTTGTAACCTTAAAATTACCATAGGCTAGCTCCTGAGGGTCGTGGCTTCCTTCTGAGTTTTATTTAATTTCCTTCAAACATTAATTAAAGGGCGCCAAGTACAGACACACAAATAAAATTCGAAAAAGCAGTTTTAAAATGGTTTATTAATTTAATTATGATTATCAAAAAAAAATTAATAAAATTAATTAATTAATTCTCTTATCTTTGGGGATTTTCGATGGCTTCTGACGGAGTTTCGATAACTTGTGGAACGGACCTGGAAGATGGATGGAGTTCCTTCCAGGGAATTTCCTGTTAGATTTTCTTTTGGTGTGGAACGAAACTGCAATTGGATTGTAATTTCCCTTCAAGGGACTTCTTGTCGAATTTTCGTTAATGGCGGAACGGAACTGCAAACTTCAACTGATTGTCGACTGACTGCGTAATTTCTGATATGTTTTTAGCTGATCCTTTAGAGGGCCCTTCTTATAGTTGGCAATAACCCTATTAATAAAATTGGAGTCAAACCCCCGACTTTCAAATAATATTTATCGAACACAATCGCTATACGTTTCTCCAAATTTTGAGAAAAAATTAATTACCTTTCATGTTTAAATATTATAATACCACAAAAACTGGCCTTGAACAATAGCAATTGTATTCGAAAATTTAAATGTTAGTAAAATACATAAAATATTATATTCACCGCATTTTGGATTATATTTAACTAATAAAATTAAAACCAAGGCAAAATGGTACTCACCAGTACAGAAGGGCGAAGGTAGTCGGAAATAACTCTGAATTTAATCAAATTCACCGATAAAATGAACGAATTTAAATCAAAAACTCTCGAAGAGACATATTCTCTTCTTCCCAACTAGCAATCCCCTCTCATATCAGCGCGATAACAATAGATAATATAAAAATATTTATAATCCGGATGGTATGCTTGAAAACGAACGTTACAAACGTTACAGTTCTAACAACTAAAAACGTTTATAATAATTTTATACACCATCAAAGTACCAAAATTTTTGTGTAAATATTTCGATAACATAAAAAAATGTATTACTTTGACTGTGCAGACAACTTTTTCTAGCGCGAGAAAATTTAATAAAGGATTTAATATCCCTTGACTGATTCAAGAAAAATTGTCTAGAAATAATATAAGGTTAAGAAGTATTTTCAATTTACAGTCCTGGAACATCTTCATTCTCTAGGGAAATTCACTTTGAAAATCGTTTACGAGAAAGCGTAGCTTATGATGAACTTCCTCATACTCTTTATGTTTATTATAAACATTTACAATTTTCTCTTCCTTGAGCCCAAATGTAAGAATTGAAAATTAAATATTTAACTTACCAGTGCTATCGTATATTATGTTGCTGGTGTCTATTTTATCAATATTTTCTATGATATCTGTCCGGTATAAGTTTTTTTATTTCTACACACTGTTATAGTTTAGATTTATACAAACTAAAACTTTTTACCTTTCCACGTCTTTCCCACTCGTCCTAACTTGCAGGCCTTTAAATCCCAAATTAATAAATTGTCCCTTCTGCCCCAATAGATGTTCTCGGTACATTTGCATTTAGGAATATACCTACGAGGACATCCTTATTAAAAAAAAACTGAAGAACTTCATGTTGCCACTCGTAAGAAATATTTTATATACATATAGGTAATGGGGTGCAAGACTTTTACAAGTGAGTGTATCTTAATAAAAAATAAAGTTTGATTATATAATAACATAACAAACTATATTAAATTTTATGCCATAAACTTTTTATCAACGTTTTCATTGTTAGCTATTTCTGCTTAAAAAGTGATTAAAAACTTGTAGCGCAAAAAGTAAAAATAATCAATCACCTTCAATACATCTTGCTAAAAATCGTTACGTTTTATTAATTGTGTTATATTTTGACGAGTTTATGATATAATCGCTTTTCTTCAAACAGGAGGACTGGACTGAACATTTTATTAAAGTTGAGTGTGCTTGACGTCCGTGTTAGAGAAAAATGTCATTCGAGTGGAAGGAAAATAGGTTATTTACGATTAGTCCGGACTATTTTCGGTATTGGTCAACTACATAAAGTCAAAGGAATGGCAAACTATTTGATCCACGTTTGGTGGCACTGGCAGTAAAATCGAATGGACGTTACCTGAAGTAAATACAAAGGAATAAAGTTCAGAAATGGGTAAATAAAAATAAACGTCTTACAGATAAAATTATTTTTGCATTTTATTGTGTTCATAGATTTGATAGAACAATAATTGTAATATATATGAATGCAATCAATTACTGCGAACGGTGGATAGAGAGTCAGTTGTTATAGAACAGGAGCCTGTGGGCATTTTTTTATGATACATAGGCTAATTTTTGGTCAGTGGCTTTGTTCCGAGTCGCCCAAATCCTGAGTTGAAATATATAAACTTTCGATAAGTTCAAGTATGAGTTCTTTGGGAGAAAAAAATATGGAGATTTTTAGGAGTTTGATACGTACGAGGACCCTGTTGTAGGACTTGCGTCCTTTTCAGGGGATGGATGGAATGTTCGGAATGAGTTAGCATCTGTCTGTCGTCTGCCCTGCTCTCACAAATCTTCCTCCTGGGAAGTTGTTCTTCTAACATCCGTTTCGTTCTTCCGTGATGGTTGAACGTGCCCAAAAGGTCATTTCTTTTTTGGTGTGAGTGTAAGTGTGTGTTGGAGTGTAACCCACGTGATGCAATGTGGGGCTGGGAGATTGACACTGTGGCGTCTCTCCTCCGTCGTGGAGCCCTTCCATTTGGCAAGGGCAAAGGGAACCACAGAAACCTTCGCCAAGGGCCCATTTTTTTTTATCGTATCCAATGTGGGGTTGGAGGCACCATCTATCGGTAGGAAAAAAGGATTTATCCAACAGGTTTTGCAGGTCTTCCGGAAGGTCCAAGTCTACAGCGGATTGGAGGAGTCTTAGGTTAGGGAGGAGGATCTTCTTTTTTTGAACTCTGGATCTTCTTTGGAGTCCTCCATTCCAGTGTGTATGAAGAGTCCTCTGGGCAACGATGTTAGTGCCCTGCAGAGTCTGGACGACGTAGCGATGTTAAAGCGTCTGAAAACGAGAAGGGAGAGGCAGTATATTTGTGTTATTGTAGACAAGGTGGCTTGGATAGAGGTAGTGTAGGTTTTTCACTTTCCGTAAGATCACTCTCTCTGTGGCATGGATGGAATGTATAAGTCGATAGAATTCTTTCGATAAATATCGGAAACATATATATATATATATATATATATATATATATATATATATATATATATATATATATATTGATATGGATTTTTCTTCGTGGTGCATGTTCTTTCAGTGAAATGTTGGAACGTGTTCATGATTTTTAAATCGGTTGTCTTGATTAAGTATTTTTTTTATATTGGATTTGTTTTTGTTTAGATTATAGGATGTTAGGTTGTTAGGATTATTGTTGATTAGATTGTCAGAGATTAAGTAAAAAATTTGTCATTAATGAATGTCATTGAATAAACTAAATTGAATAAAATAATTTGAATTTACATATAAAGAGATTAATAATTAAATAAATAAAAGATAAAAGATAAAATCATACAAAATAGAAAGAAACTGGAGATTGGAAAGTATAGAAAAGCAGAGAGGTCAGAGTTGGAAAATTGTAAAAGAAGAAGGTATAGAGAAAGGGTTGAGCAGCAGAAAGGTATTAAATAGATGGAAAGGCAGTAGCAAGAAGGAGTTGGAAAGTAGTTGGAAGAGGAAGATATAGAGAAAGAGTGGAAAAACGGAGGAAGAAAGAATTAGAAAGACGCGAAAGAATTATTTTTTTTATATTTATAATTTTGTATTTTTTTAGGACAATCAATTTAAAAATTCTTGAATCCACGACCGATAACTTTATTGAAGGAGGGTGTTCCCGGAAGGAGGAACCATTTCAATATATATATATATATATATATATATATATATATATATATATATATATATATATATATATATTACATCACTATATCATTACTGCGTCCATCAAAAAACCAGTCATATTGCGTCCATCAGAATTCTTAGATATATCAATAATTGAAGTTAATTATACTTATCAACAGGTTTAGTAATGTCAGATAACCACTTTTAATTTTTTGTTAATCATAAAATAAAATTTCATTATTTATATGTTTCTCTATCATTTCTGCGTCCATATAATATTCTATCATTATTGCGTCCGTTATATACGATTTGTAAAAATTATATTGAAGTAACCATCATTTCTGCGTCCTACAGTGTTGCCATTTAATATAATGTGTAATTATTAGGTAAATTTAATATGGTTTTAACTATATAGTGAACAAATTTGATTTGGTAAATATTTGTTTTATCTATACCAATGCCTTTTTAGAAAGAATAAAAATGTAAAAATACAAAATTAATAAATAACAAAGAAACAGATAAACAATTTGCAGTGAAATACAAACTATATGTTCTATGGAACATTTAATCTTTTTCTTTGCTATAAGTTGTTTTTACAAGAAAGTATTTTAATAAAACTAAATAATTTGTCAAATGAGTGTCATGTGATGTTGGTATTGGTATTAATCAAAAGATAAAACATTAAAATGTTCTTTATTTTCTTCATTGCAATTTATGTTTTTAGTGTGGTTTAAAATACCCACTATATGTTTATTAATGAGGTTTTTAGTATTAAAAAAATTACTTACTATACTCAGTGACATTAGAAGTGTTACACCCAGAATGAATTATTTCTTGATCCTAATTTTTTGACAACAGAATGACTATATTTAAAGAATGCTATGATAACAATGTCAATGTTTTATCTTTAGTAGTTTTTGTAACAATAAAATTTTATCTTAAATTAAAAAAAAAACGATTCATGAAGACCGGTTGGTAAAGAAATTTTTAATTACTGTTCTTCAGTTCAGTTCCTCGAGTTCGAGGACATCAAAATTACCAACATGTTAATGATTTTGGCAGGGGTAGAATTGTTGTCTATAAAGATATGGGTTTGTCGTATCGCCAAATTGCCCTTCGTGTTAATTGTACGGGAATGACGGTAATGCCTGTGTGTCGTGTGTGGTCAAACGAAGGTAGAGGAGCACGAAGAAGACCAACTGGCCAACCAAGGCGTACCACAGAGCGTCAAGATAGCCACTTCAGACTACTTGCTCTGCAAGATCCTTTTGCTACTACGCGTCAAATCGCTGATAAATGGTTTGGATAGGAAGGTAGACCTGTTACTATGTGTACACTATACCGTCGCATTCGAGCCTTTGGACTGTTTTCATACCGCCCACGACTAGTGCTACCTTTGACACAGGACCACTGCCATCAACGTTTGAATGGGTGCACAGAACGGCAGCAATGGGTGGAAGAATGGCATAATGTAGCATTCAGCTATGAATCGCTATTTTGTTTAGGCATGCACGATGGCCGTAGAAGGGTTAGACGCAACCCTGGAGAGCGACGAGATACCGGGTTTGTTCTTGGATGACATGTACACAGGACAGTTGGAGTAATGATTTGGAGGGCTGTTGCCTATGGTAGCCGATCACCACTTGTTTTCATTTGAGGCAGTATGACAGCTTTACGTTATGTTGATAATGTCTTAAAAACCACTTTACTTCCTTATCTAGACGGCCGTAGCCACGTCCTTTTTTAGCAAGATAACGCGCGTCCCCATATTGCTCGTCGAACTATGAACTTTCTCCAAGAAGCTGGCGTTAATTTTTTGCCGTACCCACCTCGTTCACCAGATTTAAATCCCATCGAACATGTGTGGATTATGATGGGAAGAAGACTGTCCCATTAACACCATTCTCCACAAACTCTGGCAGAGTTAAACCATGAAATTCAAGTTGCATGGAACAAGATGCCACAAGCAGACATTGATCATCTCATTTTGTCAATGCCTAGACGTGTACATGAGTGTATGCAGTTACTGGGTCACCAATTTTTTTTTTGTTATACGATATTGAAAATTCTTGAATATGTTAACGTTTTATTCTCGATGTAAATCTACCATGTTGCCAAAAAATTAAGATTAAGAAATTATTTCTTCTGGGTGTAACACTTCTTATGTCACTGAGTATATTTATTTAGATATTAACTATAATTTCCAATTCTCATCTATACTTTTCTTTATTGAAAAAAAAACAACTTAATATCAATTTTTTATTATGTTTTAAAGTATAAAAATAATGATACATTTTTATAATTCAAATAAACACATAAAAAGAGTTTTTTTACAAATTAAATAAATAATTTAAAATGAAAATTTTCCAAATAACAATGATGATAATTTGAGAACAAAAGAGTGGTGCCCAAGATTGACTTGACATTTTTGTATGGAGTTACTTAAAATCAAAAAAGTTCTTATTAATAGACTACAAACTTTTAAAGATTTAGAAACAGAATTAGAGTGGACATATAATGTAACTTCAGAAATTTTTAAGAATAATCTAGTTGTCGGATTAATTACTGCTAAGAAGTTTAATTTAATCTATTTGTTAAATAAACATTTTGTTGGATTGTAACATGTAATTTAAGATGAAATCTGTTTTGCCACCCTGTATAAATAATTAATGTGTTAATGTTTTATTTTACTATATTTTTTTTATTAACCTTTAAAATGAGCTATAAGAGAACTTCCATTCTTAGATTATGTCATCACGCCCAGGATGGCATGATAAATATATGAACATTATAATTAAAAAATAAAAATCAACCTGTTTTAGAATTTGTTTCTAAAGTTGCGTATTCTTGAAAGAATGAATTTATTTATAATTAAGTCTCTCTCTCTCTCTCTTTCTTCTTGTATAAAATATAAATTTATATTTAATAAATTTCTTACAAATATTATACAAACAATCTCTTATAACGATAAAGAGAGTATTTTATTTTAAAGTAGTCATAAGTTAGTAAACAAGTAAAAAAATAGATAAATAAATAAATAAGTAGGTAAATAAATAAATCAATAGATAAATAACTAAATAAATAAATTAATTAATCAATAAAATATACGAAAGTAGTAAGATTCGAACTACAAAGCATTTTCTAAACCATAATAAAAGCAATTTGCATTAATATGGTAACAGAACCTGAAGTGTAAATATAATCAAATAAGCAATTACCTTTTAAGTATTATTTTGATTATTTGATTGGTGTTGAAACCTAAAAAATATCACAATAAAGTGATATACTTATTTTAAACTAAAATCTATAAACGAATTTTCCTCAGAGACCTGTCTATAACATATTAAAATTTACTTGTAGCTGGACGGATAATAAATCTTACCTTTAAAAAGATATTTAGGCAATAAGAAATAACAATATTTTATTTTAATACTTACTTTATATTAATACTATAATACTTTATAATCCTAAATTAATACATAACAACCAGGCTTAATATTTTTTTTGAACGATTAGACATACTTACTTTTATGCAGAAAATAGGGTATACTATAAAATAAAATTCACAATTGTTTCACATCGAATAAAATGCAGCGGCCTTTGCAACGTTGCCTACGTTCTTTGTAAAATTCATATAGCGCACCGACAAAAAGGGATAAGATCGTATATAACGGCAGCGCCTCTACTGGTAAAAAGCCACAATACAAAAATATACATTTAACGGGTAATCTATCATTGATGCGTCCCCATCAAATTCATGTAGCCACTTCGGTGTTGCCATATGCACAACTTATTATAAAAATTTAGGATGTACAAGTTATTGACCGTTTAATTTCATTGAAACAATATCCGTTTTATGTGTAGATAGGCAAGAAATACACAGTTTGTAAAGCTGCGTCCGTATACGGACGCAGCTTTGCATCGGACGCAATATTGATAGGGATTCGCCTATTCAATGACGCACTAATGATAGCTGGATGTATATATATATATATATATATATATATAACGAACAGAGCGTTTTGTGACAGTCTAAGAATGTCCAAAGATGATACATAAAGTATCTAGTGCCTTACTGTCAAAAGTAATAATTTCAGTTTGAGCGAAACACGTGTCTGTAGTTTGGTTTTGCCCTGATATAGGTTGAATGATATTTATATCTATTTATATCGCAGCATCCAAGGTGTCTTTTAAAGTGTTAGAAATATATATATATATATATATATATATATATATACAGGGTGTCCCACCACTGTGTTCTGGGAAGATAGCGCTGTTATTATTAGAGATAGAAGAAAGTTACATAAACTAAAGTTGTTCATAATCACACGCTCCATCTTCTAAAAATATTTTCCACTATACAGGATGTTCCAAATAAGAGTGGCAGACCAAAGTTGTGTTTTTTTAAATAGAACATCCTATATATCATTGCATTTTTGGATACTACGTTGAATTCTAAGCAGAAAAGATACCAGGCAACATAGGCCTACATTTGATAGTTTTTGAGTTATGAGCAATTAAATAAAAAAACTGACGTTTGGAGATCGAGACAAAAAACTCGATATCTTTCTCAAAGAGCAACATTTCTAGCTGAATTTTTTAATATACGATAATCAAATAACGTAGAATCTGGCAATAATCTTGAAATAACATTTTTTTATACAGGGTCGTCAGTAAATCTGTTCAAAGATTCAAAACTTCAAACATAAATAACTTCAGAATTTTAAATGGAACACCCTGTATATTTTTTATTAAGTCGATTTAGAATTATATTTCTTTTCAAATGATGTATGAGTTCCCTATACCCAAACTTTATATTTTAGAAGATAAATTGAATTATTGCCTTTACCTCTACAATAATTTTGAGGGTAACTTGAATTTTGCAAAGCTGGCCTTGACAAAATGATGCTGTCAAATTAGTTCTATTGTAGCCATTACTGACAACAAACGTCTTAATTTCATTTTATCAAGTCTATTAACCATAAATAAATAAGATTAATTCACAAACATAAATATTCTGTGCCTTTGGTTTACTAGTTTTATCTTTTCTACAAATAAATTTGGCATTTATGGATTCTTATATTTTGATTCACGATAGAACAATAGACAGATAGGTAGTAAAACATTAATCTTTATTCAGTTAATTAACTGTTCAAAATTGCCACCATTCTGTTAAATACACATTTGGATACGCTCATGAAAGCCCCTGTTTACGTCAACCAACATTTCAGGAGTAACCATTGTGGAAGCTTCTTTTATTCTCTCTACCATATCCTCTCTGGTTGTGGGAGGTGTCCGATACACGATGCTTTTAATAAATCCCCAAAAGAAATAGTCCAGCTTTGTTAAGTCTGGTGATCTTGGTGGCCAAGGAAAGGGCTTTCCACGACCTATCCACCTACTTGGATAATTTCAGTTCAAAAACCGCCGAACCTCTAATCTAAACTAATGAGCTGGGGCACCGTCGTGATGTATAAACATATTTCTTCTTATGTCCAGCGGTACATCCTCCAACAACTCCGGCAAAACGTTAGACAAAAAATTTAGGTACACTTGTCCCGTCAAGGGACCATCAAAGAAGTATGGGCCAATAATCCTTTGGCCTAGTATACTAGCCCATAAATTAATACTCCATCTATGCTGTACATCTACTTGCCATACAAAGTGAGGATTTTCGTCGGAGTAATAGTGAAGATTGTGCCTATTAACATGTCCATTTTTATGAAATGCGAGTCATCAGAAAACAAGACAATGTTGAAAAAATTCCGATTATGGTTTATCTTATCCATTGCCCACTCACAAAAATCCATTCTCCTTTGGAAGTCATCAGCATTCAATTCTTGTTGTAGGTGGATATGGTAAGGGTGGAATTTTTGCTTTTGCTTCCCACCGAAGACTTGCTTATACCTAACAATCTGCTTATGTCTCTAATACTTCTATGTGGATCCTCCACAATAGCTGTCATTACCTCCATTTGATTTTCATCGTTCAGAATAGGCTTCAGTTTGGCACGCTTTTCATAGCCAATGCACTTTCGACTATCAAGTCTCTCCATTACTCGCTTGAATGCACTGGGTTTTGGTGTTCTTCTTTCTGGATATTTTTGTTTGTAAACGCGAGAAGCCAAGAGACTGTTTTTAGAACACTCTCCCATTACAAGAACCATTTTCACCAGCTCGTCCTGACTGAAGTTCATTTTAACTTATAATTCTTACTATAGGTAGGTAACGTTTGTTATCAGTAATGGCTACAATAGAACTAATTTGACAGCATCATTTTGTCAAGGCCAGCTTTGCAAAATTAAAGTTACCCTCAAAATTATTGTAGAGGTAAAGGCAATAATTCAATTTATCTTCTAAATTATAAAGTTTAGGTATAGGGAACTCATATATCATTTGAAAGGGAATATAATTCTAAATCGACTTAATAAAAAATATACAGGGTGTTTAAAATTCTGAAGTTATTTATGTTTGAAGTTTTGAATCTTTGAACAGATTTACTGACGACCCTGTATAAAAAAAATGTTATTTCAAGATTATTGCCAGATTCTACATTATTTGCTTATCGTATATTAAAAAATTCAGCTAGAAATGTTGCTCTTTGAGAAAGATATCGAGTTTTTTGTCTCGATCCCCAAACGTCAATTTTTTTATTTAATTGCTCATAACTCAAAAACTATCAAATGTAGGCCTATGTTGCCTGGTATCTTTTCTGCTTAGAATTCAACGTAGTATCCAAAAATGTAATAATATATAGGGTGTTCTATTTAAAAAAACACAACTTTGATCTGCCACTCTTATTTGGAACATACTGTATAGTGAAAAATATTTTTAGAAGATGGAGCGTGTGATTATGAACAACTTTAGTCTTTGCAACTTTCTTCTATCTCTTATAATAACAGCGCTATCTTCCGAGAACACAGTGGTGGGACACCCTGTATATATATATATATATATATATATATATATATATATATATATATATTATATAGAATAGGAGGGTAATCACGGTTGTTAAAAACAAAGTATTTAGTTTAACGGGTATACCTACAGCCTAACTTGAGGGGCAAGTTTAAAGAAAACTCTTTATCTATTGGTGAAAGCTTTCGGAAAAACGTTTATTCCTTCTTCAGTCACAACTATAAAGTGAAACGGCGAAATTTATATTAAAAGACAATTATTAAAGGCTTATATAAGTACCTAATGAATAAACTTACAGTAAGTGAGGTTATAATCCTATTGTAAAACATGGTTTATAATGTTACAATGCGAAAATTAACTACTAGAAAATATTTATTAATATGTTGATGAATCAGTTTGACTTTCAACTTTAAATTCAAAATATTGTAAAATAGAAAAAAATTGTTTCAAATTTGATTCATTAGATGACAGGAATAGTATATTACACTACAAGGGCAGAAAGATTGAGAGAACTGCACTGCGCGCCATGATGCCCACGGCTTCGCTTTGGGACATTATCGTCACTGTCCATTTTAAATATAATTTAAAATATTTTAAGCAATATGTAACTAACCAAACTGACACTAATAAACAATGATTAACAAACAATGTCAACGAAACGGTTTCATAAAAAATAAGATGATAATCAAAAACATTTATGCATATATAAATCTTTATTAATTTACGATTATATTTAATGCGATTTCAGAAAAAAGGGGTTGTGTATCTCGTAGTAAAAGCAAATTCCCGGACTCCAATGTTTGTTGGCCTCGGCTAAACGCCTCGGCCAACAATTTACATTGTCGTCCGGGAATATATTGCTTTTCCTACTAGATACACAATGTAATATTTTTAGTAAACGTGAATGGAAAAAAAAACAATAAAAAAGCTAGTTTTATAGAAAGTATAATATATTTTGCCAAAATTAGACTACGAGCAAACACAGTATTTATTTACCAATAAAATTGAAATCTAAAACCTTCCTAATGTGTTTCGAGGCGTATAAATTTCTTTTTAATTGTACTAAACGACGCCTTTTAAATGTTTGAAACAGTGCACCATACCGTGCCATCCGTGTATTGCGTCTTTGGTTAATTAACCGACATCGAGCTCTAAAATGTATAAAATTGCAGCTTACAATGCGGAGAGCTTAGGGCGCTATTGATCAGTTTCTGTCTCATTTCCTTCAACGATATTCTATTAACAATGAACTCTTATAAAATAACACACTAGTATTTTAAACTAGCTTTCACTATTTATTTGACTAGTAATTTAACATTTTCATGAATGAGGATACCTAACTAATTTTCAAGATCATCATGATGTCAATTGTATAAAATTTATAGCAGTCAAACTGATCAAACTTTTTTTGATTGTCCCAAATTTATTAAATTTTTCAAGATTTTCAAGATATTATTAAAATATGCCATAATTTTCAACAATTTTTTCAAGTTTTTTTAGGAATTCTTTATGATTTTGCCATTTTTTCACAATTTTCAACAATTTTTCAATGTTGTCAATATTTGTTTAAGTTTTTTAACAACTTTTCGCGATTTTCATACAAAATAATACATAGCACAATAAAAATGGAAATAAACTGTGAAAGGCTTTCGCGGCCATTGTCTAATGTATCAATGGTTTTTGGGCTGTTAGGCCGGCGTTGATTGTCATTTTGACTTGACGTTTCGCCAACACGAGCGGTTGGCATCTTCAGAAGTTGCTTCCTGGCTGACAGTCTGCGAACTAATAAGCTCTGCGTGATCGGAGCCCGTATTTATACGTCGGGAAGGAAGTGGGCGAGGCCTCAGTTGCATTCGATTCCAATCGGTTCTGGTCGGTGTTGTTCGTTAAGGGTAGAGTTTTCGCACCCTTTATTATCGGGACCCATGTTTTGTTAATCTTGACTGCTTCCTCTTTTTTATTAAAGTTGTTCGGGTGCTTCTCTATCTCTATGGCTTCTCTATAGAGTCTGGAATGGTATGCTGATGTAGTAGCGAGGACTTGGGTCTCCTCAAACTTAATCCGATGGTCCATAGTGAGGGTTTGTTCCGCTACGGCGGATTTGTCTGTCTGCCCCAGACGGCAATTGGCCTTGTGCTCTTTAATCCTGGTGTTGATCGAGCGTTTGGTGGTTCCTATGTACACGCTTCCACATGTGCACGGAATGCGGTAAATTCAACCAGGAAGCAACTTCTGAAGATGCCAACCGCTCGTGTTGGCGAAACGTCAAGTCAAAATGACAATCGACGTCGGCCTAACAGCCCAAAAACCATTGATACATTAGACAATGGCCGCGAAGGCCTTTCACAGTTTATTTGTCGCCTCTATGGGGAGGAGATAGCAGCGTTGCACCGAAAACTGGAACAAGGAAGGAAGAAAAAAGCACAGTTATTAGCCTCCTTGGCTTTTCTATCTCGTTGTAGGGAAGAGGATGTCATACCGAAGTTCTTGAAAGCGAAACAAGTAATAAGATCTGCCCAAGCTCGAAGCATGGAAAATGAACTGCAAAGAAACACCGACCGCCAAAAAGACAAATTTGAAAGATTAACGAGAAACATTGGACCAAAGCAAACGATAGACACTCAGAGAACAGTGATTAATGTTAGCAATCGGAATTTGTCTCCAGTTGAGGTCTCCGTACTTGCTATGGGCGGCAATTTTGCCATAACGCCAAAAGATGTGCCGAAGGAAGACATTATCGCAAATCTAGAATCAGCACTCAGATGTCTGCCAGAAGAAACAGCTCAGGAATTACGCACCGAATCAGCAAGAATTTTACAAAAGGCCAAACCACCCAGAAGTAACCTAAAGCCTAGGGAGTTAAGAGCAATTCAAGATCTAAACAAGGATGAGAGTATACTGGTGTTACCAGCGGACAAGGGAAATGCCACTGTCGTAATAAATACCGCGGATTATAAGGAAAAGATAAATGATTTACTAGATCCTAGCAGTTACAAGGAGTTACGCAATGATCCAACACAACGCGTAATAAGAACAACAAAGACCTTAGTGAAGAAGTCAAGTCTAGAAGAACAGACAAAGAAATTAATTTGTAAAAGTGATGCTGCTATACCAAGACTCTATGGTTTGCCAAAGATACACAAAGCCAACATTCCGCTGCGTCCCATTGTAAGCACCATTGGTTCACCGACATATGATTTGGCTAAACACCTGTCATCACTCCTGCAACCATACATCGGACTTACTGATTCGTATGTCAAAGATTCCACCCATTTTATTTCAAAAATAAAAGACTTAGTTCTTGAAGAGAATGATATATTAGTAAGTTTTGATGTAGTATCTCTCTTTACAAAAGTGCCCCTAAGCAATGCAATGGAACATATAGATGATAAATTCCCAGAGGACATCTCCAATTTGTTTAAACATTGCCTCACCACCACTTATTTTTCATGGGACAATAAGATTTACGAACAGATCGAAGAAGTAGCAATGGGAAGCCCTCTCAGCCCGGTAATAGCAAATTTCTTTATGGAAAAGTTCGAACAACTGGCGTTGGACAGTGCCCCATACAAGCCAAAAGTTTGGTATAGATATGTAGATGACACATTTGTAATATGGAGCCATGGGCAGGATAAATTGCAAGAATTTCTGACACATATTAACAGCATCCATGAAAAGATACAGTTTACGATGGAAATCGAAGAAAACAACAAGCTGGCGTTCCTTGATGTGTTATTATCACGAAAAGGAAGATCATTGAGCCACACAGTGTACAGAAAACCTACACATACGGATCGGTGTTTACATAGGGATTCCAACCACCACCCATGTCAGAAATATATAGTCATCAAAACCTTAGCAGAAAGGGCAAGAAGGATTTGCGAACCCGAGGCACTAAACGCAGAGTTAACTCATATTCATGATGCTTTAAGGGCCAATGGTTATTCAGAACGGGAAATCAAAAGATCGATTGGACCAACAAATCGTAGACCCAAGGAAAATGAGCAAATCCAACCAGTGGCAGAAGCATTTCTGCCTTTTATTCCGGGAGTGACAGACAGAATTGGTCGATTACTAAGAAAGAAAAATCAAAGAATGTCTTCGATCGGCAAAAGACAGAAGAGATCCACTGCCGGCTTCGGGAATTTACCGCATTCCGTGCACATGTGGAAGCGTGTACATAGGAACCACCAAACGCTCGATCAACACCAGGATTAAAGAGCACAAGGCCAATTGCCGTCTGGGGCAGACAGACAAATCCGCCGTAGCGGAACATACCCTCACTATGGACCATCCGATTAAGTTTGAGGAGACCCAAGTCCTCGCTACTACATCAGCATACCATTCCAGACTCTATAGAGAAGCCATAGAGATAGAGAAGCACCCGAACAACTTTAATAAAAAGGAGGAAGCAGTCAAGATTAACAAAACATGGGTCCCGATAATAAAGGGTGCGAAAACTCCACCCTTAACGAACAACACCGACCAGAACCGATTGGAATCGAAAGCAACTGAGGCCTCGCCCACTTCCTTCCCGACGTATAAATACGGGCTCCGATCACGCAGAGCTTATTAGTTAGCAGACTGTCAACCAGAAAGCAACTTCTAAAGATGTCAACCGCTTGTGTGGGCGAAACGTCAAGTCAAAATGACAATCGACGCCGGCCTAACAGCCCAAAAACCATTGATACAAAAATGGAAATATTCTTTGGCAACATCTGAACACACATGTTGATTATGTTGAATTTATGTCTTACATGGACGAAATTTGAGCATCAAACGAAGTATTGCATACTTAGACAACCTAAAAATATGATTCTTTTTCTTCTTTACGTACCGTGTTCGGTCCCCCGAAAGTCAGCGATTACAGTAGATATGGCTTCTCGATCCTCAGCAATTCTAAAAAGTTCTCCAGCTTTAAGGATTCCAGTCCATTCCCTGATGCTCCTAAGCCAAGATATTTGCTTTTGAACAACTCCACACCCTCCTGCTATCTTACCCTTCATTATTAGTTGCAAAAGACGATATTTTTCTCCTCGTAGGACATGACTTAGACATGCGATTTCTCGACATTTGATATTGGTAAGCAATTGTATTTTGCTATTTGCCCTTCGCAGAACTTCTTGGTTGGTAACGACGTTAGTCCATGGGATCCGCAGCATTCGTCGGTGTAGGTTTAGCATTCCACGCCGTACAGCAGAACCAACCAGATATAACATCTGAACATGCGTTGTCTTAGCTTTAATTTCAGGTTGTCGTCGCACAGGCGGTTTCTTATTTTCCGAAAGGTCGCTCTAACTGTTTCGATCCGACTCTTAATTACGATATCTGGATCCAAGTCTTCTGTGATGGTACTACCTAGGTATTCAAATCGGTGCACACTTTCTATCACGCAATTGTTGAGAATCATTGGTGCTTTCTCGTGTTGTTCACGGCTGAGTATCCTGAACTTCATCTTATTAACGTTTATATTCAATCCCATCTTTATTTCACTCAAGTTGATTCTATCAATAAATTGTTGAAGTCCGTCCATACTTGTGCAAATAATAAGCAGCAGCGTATCTAATTGTGTTGAGCAAGACATCATTCACTTTAATTTCCTGGTGTGTGTTCTCTAAGGCATCTTTGAAGATCTTGTCTGAGTACAGATTAAACAGAAGAGGAGACAGCACATAGCCTTGGTGGACTTTCCTCTGTATTTCTATAGCAGATGTTCTTATTACACCCGTTCGATTTTTAGCCGTCTAGCCCAATTATAAATTCTTAACTATACCCTTATCATCCAGCTGAATTTGTTTTATAATCTTGATTAATTTTGAATACTGAACTCTGTCAAAAGCCTTCTGGTAGTCTATAAAGCAAGCAAAAACATCCTTACTTGGGTCCCGCTCTTCTGTAGAAGAACATTGACAGCAAACAAAGAGTTACGTATTCCAAAGGCATATTACAAAGTTGTTAGTAAATAACATGTGACACTTAAACTTATGAATGAGATAGGTAGGGCAAATAGTCTTAAATCTTAAAGAATAATATTTATTATTTTAAATTATAAATACCTTTAATTTCAATTTAATTTAGCACTAATCGTTGCACAATATTTTTAGTTAACCTGTCTTTGGCTAACACAGATAGATTCGACGGTTTTCTTACACGTGAACATGCAACATATAGTTGCCCATGAGAAAAACATGGATTTTCAAACTCTAAATCACAAATGGACATTGTTTGGCCTTGAGACTTATTTATAGACATGGCAAAAGCTAAACGAATTGGAAACTGTAGCCTTCTAAATAGTATGGTAGAATCTGACGGTATCATTGGAATACGTGGCAACAGGACCACTTTTCCTTTAAGCTTCCCAGTTAAAATGGTTGCTTCAAGAATATTTCCGGTAATTTTTTTGATGACCAAACGCGTACCGTTGCATAATTGCGTTGGATTCAAATTACGTAGGAGAATAATAGGGGAACCAATCTTTAATCAAAGATTATGTGGTGGCATTTCAGGTAAAGAGTTTTGAACAATGCGAAGCACAAATAATTAAAAAGCAGGAAAAATTTCACTATATTATCTTCACTATAATATGAATTTAATTTACACTTCAGTCTAAGTAATACGTGGCCGGCTATGCTATACACCAAAAATTGAAAAAATAAAAACCATTGAATTTTAACTTTAGCCCTATAGCAACACGTGGTGGTTATGCTATTGAATTGTAACTTATATGACACGATGTCGCCATCTGTTAAAATCGTTTGAAGCTAACAGATAATTGTGAATATCAAATAATAGACAAATAATTTGCAATAAAATAATATTGCGACTATAAATTAAGCTGTTAGCTGTTCTATCTTTCAAGTTGGATCAAACTGCACATGGTGTCCAAGTTTGATTAAAATCGGTTAAGGAGTTAACTACTTGATTGCAGTTTCCTGCTAATCAATTGTCATTTCAGTAAAACGTTTATCAAATAGATGTCAAAGATAATAATAGTATACCTAATACTATTATGACGTTTTACAGAGTGCCAATGGTAAGATATACGCATGGATTATTGGATTTTTAACTGAATACTTAACCTTAAAAATTCTAATTTAATATTTTTTAGTGACTGTGAATGGTGAAAAGTAATTGTTTTAATGAAATTCTTAAGTGAAAATAAGAAGTTCTAAATGTTCTTAAGTCTAGTGATGTGCAAAATTATTTTTTAAATGAAAGTGAAAATGAATATAGTTTATACAACACAAGAAATTAAACACACAATTATTTATTTTTATACTAAAATACCGTATAACTGCTGCTAATTCAATTCTCCACGTCTTCTACCATATAAGAACTGCTCTAACAATATAAATGAAGAATTTTCTTCAATTCTTAAGAAAAACTGCTATATTCAAAACTGGTAAGTATTTATTTCACTACTTCTCTTCTTGACCTGATAATGTAATCTTCTTAGCAATGATAAATATTCTTCTAGTACAATATCTCTTCTCTTCAACCTTTTCAATCTTTTAAAATAACTTTAAATAATCTTTCTTCTTACCAAACTCGTACAACTCCTTCTATTCAACTTTAGTACCAATATTATATTATTCAAATCTCTTTTAACTTGTTATTTTATCAAAAACTCAATTTTAATACTGCAAAACATTTTATTACAACCATTCTTTTTAAGGGAAAGAGAAACAATCTCTCAAATCAACAAATTAACAAAAGCGTATCACTAACAATCTAAATCCTATGAAAAATTTTCCAAAACAAACTTGATTCTATACAAATAAAACAAATCAGCCCACCTAGATTACTTATCTTAATTTTTTTAACAATTTCTACCATCATGCATACTAGATTTATAACATTATTTTGCAAATTTGTATTATAACCCTACATACTAGATTTCTAACCAAAATTATACATTTTATTTTCTATTATGTTTTAATATAAATTTAATTTTTTGGAATTTCTCAATTTCTTATTAATTTTATAAATGACCAATATGAATATTATGAAAATAATAAATATGGAAATTATGGAAGTGAAAATTTATACACAATCTATTAAAAGTAAGTATTCAATTATTTATTCGACTAATTAAATTATTTTAAACCAACGCATGTATTTTAATATTTAAGTTTTTATTCATCTTTCTTATTATATTTTTCTTTTTTTTTTCAGGAATAAAGAGAATAATTTTTAATATATTGAAAAATGAAACTAAATTATGCAAATTCCTAAGCTTTGCACCCTACCCTGGGATCAAGAATATGCTTTTTAATCATTTTATATTTAATTTTACATAATATATATCATAGAATCATATTTCATCTCAATATATATATATATATATATATATATATATATATATATATATATATATATATATATATATATATATATCTATATATATAAAACTCAACGGTGACTGACTGACTGATTGACTGACTGACATAGTGATCTATCAACGCAGAGCCCAAACCGCTGGACGAATGGGGCTGAAATTTGGCGTGCAGGTAGATATTATGACGTAGGCATCCGCTAAGAAAGGATTTTGATTAATTCCACCCCCAAGGGGATAAAATAGGGGATGAAAATTTGTATGATCTATCAACGCACAGCTCAAACCGCTGAACGGACTGGGCTGAAATTTAGCACGCAGGTGGATGTTATGACGTAGGCATCCGCTAAGAAAGGATTTTGATTAATTCCACCCCCAAAGGGATAAAATAGGGGATGAAAGTTTGTATGAAACTTTGTCAATTATAAACCGATCAGGTTGAGATTTTGCATGCATATAGCTACTATGACGTAGGCATCCCCTAAGAAAGGGTTTTAATAAATTCCACCCCTAAGGGAATAAAATAAGCGATGAATGTTTGTATAAAAGTTTCTCAATTTCAAACCGATCGGGCTAAAATTTTGCATGCATGTAGCTACTATGACGTAGACTTCCCTTAAGATAGGATTTTGATAAATTCCACCCCTAAGGGGATGAAATAGGGAATGAAATTTTGTCTGAAATTTTTTTAGTTTCAAACCGATCGGGCTGAGATTTTGCATGCATATAGCTACTATGACGTAGGCATTCCTTAGAAGGGATTTTGATAAATTC
The DNA here is from genome assembly GCA_964028335.1 of Altica lythri. Taxonomy (NCBI): domain Eukaryota; kingdom Metazoa; phylum Arthropoda; class Insecta; order Coleoptera; family Chrysomelidae; genus Altica; species Altica lythri. The sequence continues at coordinate 44,016,369 of OZ034804.1, read as the reverse complement.
CATCCCTAAGGGGATCCAATACGCGATGAAAGTTTGTATGAAAGTTTGTTTTTAAACCGATCGGGCTGAGATTATGCATGCATATAGCTACTATGGCGTAGGCATCCCCGAATAAAGGATTTTAATTAATTCCACCCCTAAGGCAATAAAATAGGGGATGAAAGTTTGTATGAAACTTTGTCAATTTCAGACCGATCGGGCTGAGATTTTTTGTGCATATAGCTACTATGACGTAGGCATCGCTCAAGAAAGGATTTTAATAAATTCCACCCCTAAGGGATAAAATAGGGGCTGAAAGTTTGTATAAAACTTTGTGAATTTCAAACCGATCGGGCTGAGATTTTGATTGCATAAGGCTTGCAAGTTTTTATAGTTTTAAAATAATAATAGTCTAAAACCACTCGCGTCTTAATGTGCAGGGTGTGTGGAGCGGTAAGACGGTAGCACGCTGCTGCTGGCCGACATGACACTGTCGATAGACGCGTAGAGTCTTGAAAATTTGAAAATATGTTTTTTTCTATTACGTAGTGGTGTACTAAGAAATTACTTTTTTAAATTTAACTCCTAAGGATTTAAAATGGGGGTTGAAAATTTGTATGAAATTCGGTGGCAAAAAACTAAAGTTCACGCGGATAAAGTCGCGGGCGGCCGCTAGTATATATATATATATATATATATATATTAGTAAAAGTGGTTATTGGGTAAACAGCAATACTTAACGTTAAATAAAACTCTTTAGAGTATTTTTAATCCAAGCTTTCGTAATTACTTTATTACATTATCAAGGAGCTACAAAATTTAGAGTGACAGAATGCAAGTAGAAATAAATTATAAATTTATACTTACATCTCTGTGAGGTTATAACGTTGTTGTTCTAAAAGAAATTAACATGAGTAAATAATAAATTATAAAATTAAAATGATGTTTTTTATAAGTATTATCAAATTGATGTTTCTCACAAGATATGACATTAATGATTAAATAGTCATGTAACTATGATATCAAAAGTAATAAATTAGAGAACTAACTATAAGGTATTAGGAATAATAAAAAAAAAAAAAATTTTTATAAATTATGGAAGTATTAAGATATAACAATATTAAAGCTTAGATGTTATTAGCCCTAAGGGATTATCCTGGATGTATATCCCTCTAAGATCAGTATAACTGTGCAATGATATATATATATATATATATATATATATATATATATATATATATATATATATATACTCTTATAGTAGATGACAGATACAATATACAAATATTGAATATAGGTATAACCATTTTGTTAATGATTAATCTTTTTTGTGTTAGCTAATAGCATACGCAAAATTCGTATTGCAAATAATCTCTTTTGGAAATATTTAACGAATGGTTTTAAAATTTTGTTTATTAAAACATTTTGACCTAAATTCGTACCACAAAATGAGTGAATTGATGGATTTATTCTGCCCTGAATTCAAACAGCAAATAAATTTTATTACAATTGGAAATGAAGAGCTAATCAAAGTTGATATTACATTTATTTATCTGTAGATGTTTTTATATTGCATTTGTAATTAAATTTTAACAATAATTATCAATAAAATTATATATTTTTTTTAAATACAAATAAACTAATTTTGAAAATTTAATCAAAAATTGTCTAGATAAAATGTCTTTATTTTTCTGTAATTGTTAAATAATTTAATTTAAATCATTACTAGCTATCATAGCTCTAGAGATAAGTTTAAGAAATACATTTGAGTTTAAGATTGTTTAAAGTCTATTTGTTTGCAGTTGGCAGCACAGTGAATTCATTATAAATGCAAATCCTTCAAAGCCCAAGCAAGGGTGGTTCATGAAAAATAACTAAAAGTAGTATACATTTCTATTGAAACATAGTCATAGTTGTTATTTTTCAAAGAGTCCACCCTGTAATTAGGGATTAACTAACCCAAACACAATAGAAACCCTAGATAATATTGTCACAACAGGTAGCTGAATAGATCCCATGACCGTAGAACCGTACCTGTTTTTGAAATTATACACATAGGGTTACCTTAATCCCTTAACACCCCTAACGACCACAATTATTCTCGTTAAAATTGAAAAACAAAATACTTATTCTAAATATCGTGTTATGACTATTTATCCCTTACCTAAGAAGATTAAAATATGATGATTAAAATAAATTTCGTAATACCGATATAAATAAGTACGTGCGCTACTGATTTAGGGTCTTGTTTACAACATTTTACGATTTAATGACTTTTCTTAGCTGCCAACTCCAAACAAATGGACTATAAAATAATCTAGATTTTTTTAATTTAAAATTTATGTTAATATAAAAATATTGAAGCAATTATAAACTGCATACATTACAAATACAAAATTCTAAAAATCTTGACAAAAGTTAAGGAATACTTAAATATTTATCTTAAAAATGTTAAAAAACAACATAAAATAAATATCAAATTCAATCGTTGAAATTTAGAAGGTAAACAAACAAGAATATATTAAGTGACTCGAATCCGCAACCTTTACCTTTACGCCGTAACGCTTTAACCACTAAGCTACAGATGCCTTTGTTATTAATCAGCTTTTTGATAGTTTTTCAGATTCAACTAATGTCCCATGTGACATTTCCTGCTTAAGCACATGTATGCATGACGTAAATGAGAAAAAAATTATTTGTCAAATCGACAATTCAAACATCACAACCTACTTCTACTTTTTTGTGCCCTGTCTTATATTTTTATTCGGTTAAAAGACCAGAATAATAGATTTTTAGTAAAGTAATTATTTTTGAAATTATCTTGTTTCATGTTTCAATGATCGATTTAACAAATAACCTCGATTTTATTAATGTTATGCATAAATGTGCTTAAAGAGGAAGTGAGTAAGTGTCAAATATGGCATGACTTGAATTTAACGACCAAAAGGCTCACTAATGACTAATGCTGTTGATGAAGATAGTTTATAAGTTATCTTAAAGCTAATAATGCTCTACTTGCATTCACACTTCAAAAGGTTATGCGTTTTCAGACAGCCAGAGAAGTAAGGTTGGAATTATATAGGTTTTTTAATGAATTAACAGAACAGATTGTATAACAAATGTAGTCAGTTCTCTAGTAACACAAACAATCTGAAGATGACATTTTAACTCATTTGTCAAAGCTGTAAAATCTTTAAGACGAATTGCAGACTAAGATTGTAAGAGATAAAATTGTTTCTAATGGTACTTGCAAGTGTGATCTTTCTGATGTTTTGAAGATATGAAAAATATTAGCTACATTACCTGAAAGTTTTTTCTCGTTTAAAGCCAGTTGGACACTGATAGATAATCTTACTACTCAGGTATGAGCACATTAAAAGTCAATACTTGGATCACAGTCAAGAAGAAGTTTTCAAAGAACGCAAGAAGCATTAGTAGTACAGTAAACTAAGGCACAAATTATGTCATAATTGTAAGAAACCTGGAAAGGATCAGAAATTTGTGTAATAGTATTATACGTTACAAGGTCGGTAGGTGACTTATTACAGTACGAGGCGACGTAGGAGCCGAGTTTGGAAATGAAAACGAGTACTGTAATAACACCTAACGACTATGTATAGTATTATATTTTATTTCATCCTGTTTTTATAAATTAATAAATTCATAAAAATTTTAAAGGTAGTTCGTAACTTGACTAAAAATAGTTCGTAACTTGATTAGTTAGGTCAAATTACCCTGAAAGCCATCTGTCCCTGTCAAATAATTTTTTTATTATTAAGATTTAATTGTTAATATAAAATTGAATAACATTGACTTCTTTTTAAATATGGATGTAAAGGTAAGTAATTAATTATTTTATTTTTATTTGATAGTCATTATAGTATTTTTAAATGTCAAAAATTACCTAAAAGTAATTGTCTTCCCTCAAGCAATCAGAGCAGCTTTGCTAGGCAACACATTACAGTACATGATACCGTAATGTTTTACTTACCGGCGCCAAATTAATTATAGGGAAGTGTATTTACTGGACAGGATGAAATAAATATAATTTTAGAAGCTGTATCTAGTCATGTACTTACGGTTTCGTTTGATGCTAAAATTTTGTATGTGGACAATGAGACTAAAAACCGTATTATTAATTAAAAAGGCTTTTTTATCTCTTTTAAATATTTTGGAGAAGCACATACTGTAAAGGTAGCATAATAGTTGAAGCAGCAGTTAATAATGCATTAATTAGAATACAACTTACTGTTGTCTGATTTGTACTTAGCATAAAGAAGAATTTGTTTTCTGTTTTAGCACCCAAGAGCAAGTTTGTGCCAACATTTGAAAAATGTTCTTTTCTTACTAATGGTTAAGTTTTACTTACAGGCAAAAGATCTCGTTTTGGGGGGCTTTTTGAACTTCATTCTAGCCTAGGATTCCAGTAGAAGTTAATATAGTTAATAATGAAGATCTTCTTTAAGTGATTTGGACACCAAAACAAGAGACACATTAAATCACTTATTTTACGTGAACTTGGTATAAGGGTTGCGTTAGATTCGCAACTTTTGCGAGGGATACGTTTTTGGTAAGGCTCACAGATTAACATTTGGATCTCGACAGCATGCACCTTAACCCAGTGAGTTAATTCACACGAATGTCTGTGGACCATTTAATTTATCCCAGTCTGATTATAAGTATTTTGTTCTGTGTAAGGATAATTTTTTGCAAATTTCGCCACATATACTTAATAAAAGAACAAAATGAAGTAGCTGAAAAACTAAAAGTTATGCTGGCTGAAGTTAATGCTACCGGATATATTGTCAAATAACTTCTAAGTAACAATGATGGGGAATTTGACTATGGTATTGTAACAGTCATACTTGAACAAAACGGAATCAGATAGAGGTTCGTGATGCCCTATAGTCCTGAACAAAACGGTTTTGTAGCAAGGGACAATAGAACACTTGTCCCGATGGCTTCCAAATCTGCTCTTAAATCCAAACTGACTAGTACCAGTTACTTTCTCACATTTATTATCGACGCTTGTGTGCAGTACTCGAAGGAAGAGTTTAAGGCAATGACTCATTAGATTAATGAGACTATAGTCTTTAGATAAGGTTGTGCTGTTTCACTTTGGAATTGTGATAAAGGTAGAACAAAAACAATCTTCAGGAATATTCCTAGTGTCATAGATGCTGTCGAACAATGATTTTAAGATTTTTTTCGCTAAGTGAATCTGAGTACATCATCTGAACCTGAAGTCTTTAGGAAATAATTTTCCTCAATTTCTTTGGACTAAATTGGTGTTAAAAGCAACATTTATTCTTAATAAATCGATCCAGAGTTGTTATCTTTGAAAAGCGTCCTCGCAACTCTTCCAAATTTTGTATCATTTTAAAGGAACAGACACAAGTGACAAGAAATGCAGACAGATAATAAATAGAAGAAAATAAAAAAAAAGTACAAAAATAAAAGGTTAGTTATATGAATATAAAAAACGCTGGTCAGTAGTAACTTACCACGTTTTAAAAAATATTAAAAAAAGTAAAATCATTTACAAAATCTTATCTTCTTGTCAGTATTGTTTTAATATTGTCACATACGATGAGAGGGCAGTTTTGCCCTACATATTAATTTATTAGTTTATATTTTACTGTATTGTTTTGTATTACATTCTACCAGGTCAAAGTCATTGCGTTAGATCTCGACACGTGTTTAAATAGTTTAATTTTTATTCTCACGTAGAATATGAATTGGCTATAAAAGCAAGTTGTTGAGGTCGGACACGGGGAGTTCGGAGTCTGAGGTTGTCTGTAAGGGTTCCCCTTCGGGGTGTCCCTAAAACAGACCCTTGGGTCTGGGCCGTTGTGACTCTTGACGTATTTTCGTGAGTAAGGGTGACATGCCACCATGTAGATTATTTGGTAAGATTAGTTAAGATTTGTATTTAGTTATTCGTTATTCACATTTTTATCATTTATTGTTATTGCTTATTTATTCGTTAATATATTTGTTGTTTGTTTCCTGTTGTTTATCTAATCTTTCCCTTGGTTAGTTTTCTGCCTTCAGCAGGATACCTAGCCAGGGGTTAGATAACCACGACCTGGGTGGAAAGTGCCTTCAGTAAGCTACCCCTCATCCCAAAACCTTATGGCACATCCCCTAACCCCCCCAGGCGTGACAAGATCTAGCTTTCGTAATAGAGTTTGGAGGTAGATCTTTCTGGCGCTGATAATATGCCCTTTGACGTTCACATTTTCTTTTTAGCTCTTTAAGTCTTTAAAACGAAAATAGCTAGGTATAAATAATAGGTATAAATAATTAGGTATAAATAATGTTATTACACACCAAAAATAAAATGTATGCATAAAGAGTACTCACTCATTTTCATTCAATATTTTTTCATCACTTTCTTCATTAATAAATCCACTTTGTTTAATCATATTTAAAACAAACACTTCGTAAAAATATTCAACAACAATGTATTTTGGTTGACAAGATGTCAATTTGACAGGTCAGCAAAATATGTATATTATGTTGCCTAATAATATACAATTACAGATTTAACTTTTATTTAATATAGTAGGCGGAATCGTGTTAGGTATTTTGTATCAGGTTTTTTTCCGTTACATTAGAATGACGTCACGTCTGTTAGAATTACTGAGTTACCCCTAGTCGCACCTAAAGAAGTTTTACTTCAAAAAATAATTAAAATGTTTTAAAAAACATACAAAAAAATGAGAACACTTTGACAAATCGAAAAATCTTAGTATATTTAGAAAAATCGAAAAAAACAATCTAAAAAAAAATAAATAAATAATAATATAAAAAAAGGAGAATTTTCAAATTAAACATAAAATACAGCAATCCATTAGTTATCCTATCCATGGATCCAAACTAATATTCACCATTTAATTTCTTTATTAACTTTTTAGATCAAAAGTTTCTACCAGAAGTTTCTACTGGAAAAATGCATTTTCCGGAAAGTCAGAAAATTGGTTTAGTTCATCAATTACAACGTCAAATACAATATTAAGTTCCAAAAGCTTTAGCTTACCACTAGCGCAAAAGGGAAGTAATTTTATTTTATCTCTATTGAAAATCCGGCAGTCAGGTGGTTTTACGAAAAACGCTTTTGAAAGTTCGTATATTAATTACTAAAGATACGGTTTTAAATCGCTGTACCCATCTAAATTTTTTAGTTTTACCTATTTTTGGCGTTTTAAATACTCTTCAAGTTATAAGAAATAATTTAAATTGCCAATTAAACAATAATTATAAATTTTGGAGTAAAAAAACTTAAAAAAAATTGAACCGCCTTCAAAAACAAAAAAGGAAAATGCACTAAAAGGCAAAAATCTTTATTTCTTAAACAAATTGGAAGCACCCAAAACTGGCTTTGACAAAACCTTTTGTTTCCAAAAACTCCAAACTTGACGCAAGCTCGTCCAGAAAAGGATTTTTGGGTTGTATTTTAGCTTTATTGTAGGTAGTGAAAAGCATAAGATCCAGAACAATTACGACGGTGAATTTACGAAAAACTGATAGAAATTGATCTGAATTTGTTCATTATGGGACATATATAAAGAAATTTTTCTCTGGTAGAGCAGAATGGGCCACTTCACATAGTTTGTTATAGTTTAGTTAAGTATCAAGTTGTTATTTATAATAACTAGTTAGGGTTTAAATAAATTACTTTAATAAAGAATACATAAATTTTTTTGGTGCTAAAACTATTAGGACATACTTTACATGGTTCAACAAACCCATGCTTCGTAGAATGTCCTGAGATCCGAGTTTATGCGTTTAAAAAGTTTTTATTTATCCTTTTTAGTTATTACTTGGCTTTGTCAGATGTGGGCGCAAATTCATGATGTTACTATCTTTAAAACCTCCCAAATACCGTCCAAGAGGTTCTGGGTTTAATCCCAACAATCCCGACATGTGCCAATGTGACTTTTTGGGGACATAAGTAAATTCTCTAACACTTAGAGACACAACGCACATACGGTGAAGAAAAATATCGTGATGGAACGTGGACCTAATTGTCTGAAATCACCAACCCGCAGGGAACAAGCGCGGGGTGATTAAATGCTCTTTACTTCTCCTTGTGAGAAGAGGCCTTTGCCGATAAAGTGGTACAGTAACGGGCTAATTATTATGTTATGTTATATGCTGGTGTTGCCTATTATTTGTATAATGACGGGAATTGACGCTGCGTGAACGAAACACAGCTTGAAATCCCGCTGATGTGGTCGTAGCCTATGGTTTCGTCTTTCCCGCCCCGGCCAACGTACAATAAAAGAATGGAAACTGGAAACATTCGAACAGCATCGTTTAAGAGGCGACTTAAGCATGACAATATTTACTACCCTTACTTTTATTTTTTTTTTCATTCTTTCCCATATTTTAAATGCTTTCGTTTTTTCAATTTTTTTGTTTCTCTTGTCTTTACTATTATTATAAAGAGGAAAGGTTTGATTTTTTGTTTGTTTGAAATGAATAGGATCCGAAACTACTGGACCGATTTCAAAAATTCTTTCACCGTTGGCAAGCTTCACTATTCCCGAGTGACATAGGCTGTTTCATTTAAAAAAAATTCGAAAAGAGGTTAACCTTATAGGCCATCCTTGCAACTTCCCGCTAGTTTTAACCGCAAAGCTATAGTAACGTGACGTATTTTGACGTTTTTGACTTTTTTTGAAATGTTTAAAAAGCCATAACTTTTTAACGCCTTATTCGATTTTGATGTTCAAGATGGCATTGGACGCAGTTTTTTGAGACCTAAAAACGTTACCAGGACTACAAAATCGGTTAGTCAAAAAATCTCTAAGTTATTGAAAAAAAAAAAACACTTTTTTTGAAATTTTTCGACAACGATATCTCACGAACGAATCAACCGATTTTAATTTGCAAAACGGCATTCGACGTGGCTTTTTAAGCTTGAGAGCTGATTAGGTTATGAAATTGATCGATGCAATAGCCAAAAAGATATGCCCCATAAACATCATTTTTACCAATTGTTTTTTTCGGTTATTTTAAAATTTCTCGAAATCTACCGGCTCGAATCGGTTCAAACTTACAGGGAATCTAAGTTAGATGGAACTTTTTGGAATGCTTTTTATTTCATTTCGATCGGTCAAGCCGTTCAAAAGTTATAAGAGGTTTACATACATCCACACACACACACACACATCCACACGTACATACAGACATACAGACACCCTCGTAAAAATAGTCAGGGGAGGTTCCTAAGACCTCAAAACGTTGAGATCCGATGAAAACTCGATTTTCGAAAAACGGGGTGAAACCAATAACTTCCCGATTTTAAAAAAAAATTTAATTTTTTTTTAGCGGGAAGTTAAAAAATAGGGATCCTTACTAAAATGCCATTAATGTAACCAAAAATGACCTTAAAATCCTTACATCGCGTGCGCTGAGAATACTATTGATTATAGAATAAAATAATGTACTACGATTTTGAAGAATATATAAATATCTACAAAAAATGCCGCGACAGCATATGTCTAACTGTTAGAGTTACGTCACAATAACTATTTTTTAAATTTTTAAAAGTTTTTATCTTGGTATTAATCCTTATCAAAATAACTTATTTCATAATCACGACAGATATCACAAATTTAGCATGTGCAATGAGACGAGGCTAATGATAAAGGAATTAAAGAACAATTAAGTTGTAACAACCATTATAACTGAACTACCAGCTGGTCAACTAGCTCATACACTGAGGATACCGATGATCCCAACTGATCTACCAAATCCATTTAAACCGCTTCAATTTCCTATCAAAACATCTTTCGCTTTTACTAATAATAAGTCTCAAGGTCAAACCTTCCAATTAGTAGGGATCGGTTTTCCTCATGGCCAACCGCCTAAGGCGGGTCGGAGCACCTGAAAATCAATTTATTTTGCTGCCAGAAAATAAAACAACATCTAATATTGTTTACAGGGAAGCGTTGACCCAATAAATTTAATGGCTTTTGTTATTTTTCTTTAATCCCCGTGCAAAGCCGGGGCGGGCTGCTAGTTTTGAATAAAATGAATGTGAGACTTTTCATTATTTTCTACCTTTATAACAGTCCTTTAAATCACAATTGCAAATTACTTCATCCAATTTTATCACTGAATGAAGGCATTCTAGTGCTCCTTGTCTCCTTAATACGTTTTTATGTAATAACCCGTTTCGAAAGTTGAACGAACTCTTATTTTATTTACGTTTTTTTTTATTTTACAATAGTCATTTTCGAAAGGGATTTTCTTCGAGCTTTCTTTTACGTCCCTTCATGACATCCGCCGGAAATGACCATATTTTTCAACTTACTTCTCTGCAGAAATGTACATTTGCTACAGATTAGGGAAATGCAATTTCTGGATATACTTCCTTAGTAACCATTTTCTTTTCGTAAAGGTTAAATAAGAGGACTTTAGGATATAAGGATGAATTATTTTAGTAATTTTTTATCTATAGCAATATGTTTATGTTCTTTTAGTTGAAGAAATGAATTTAGATATCAAATGTTTAAAAACACTACAGAGATTAAAAAATTTAATCCGAAATGTTTTAAAAAATTTGTTACCTTACTTTAGATAATGCTTAATATAGTCGAATACGAAGGTTGTCTTTTTAGTTTTGCTTTTCAAAATATGTCCCACCAAGATCGATACACTTTTGCATACGTTAAAACCAATTGGTAAAACAGTTATTCTAGCCTTTAGTTGAAAAATGTAAAATCGCTACTTTAAAGGCTTTAATGCCTTCTTCTGGCGACTGGAATCGCTACTCATGCTCTGAATTCTTGATCTTTGGGAACGTGTGAAGGTCGTTGGGACTTGGATCGAGACTATACGGTGGATGGTCTAACAATTCGATGTTTTGAAGCTCCAAAAACTCGATTCTCTTTTGGGTAGTATGAGCACTTGCTTTGTACTGATATAGGATGATTCGCCCTTGTGTGTTGCTTTGTCGGAGTTTTGTCATAACATTTGGTAAACAAACGCTTATATACCAATCGAAAGTAACCTTTCTTCGATTTCTAAAGCAAATGTTACCACATGACAAGAGTTTGACACAAAATTTGCTACCATTTTCTTAGACTCACTTTGAGAACGGATCACATTTGTTGGTTTTTTCTCATCATGAAAGGTCATCAGCTTCATTTGTTGAACCGTTCCAATATTTTTCGAAACCAATTGCTTTTTGCTCTTATGTTAGCGAATGAGGAATCCTACATGAAACCAACTACGTAACACCCAGTTCTTCATGTAGAATCTTTTGGATCGAGGTCCTTAAAACGTCCAGAGATGCCTCTATTTCCCAGTATGTTACACGGTGGTCATCCTTAAGTATGTTTTGCTGTGTGACTGCTGTTTTGGTTGGATTCGTTGCTAAGACTGGACCGACCACGTTAAAATTCGCAATACCAGCGGGTAATATTTGACTAGTTGGTTCTTTATTTAAGCGAGACATTGCTGTTGGGATAATCTTCTCCGAAAATTGTACAAACTTATCGGTTGAAAGTGTTCTCGGCTAAGATCAATTTTTGAACCCACCATAGATTAATAGAAACTCTATTGGTGGCGGCATCTAAACGGCTATATGCAAAACTAAAAAGACAATTCTCATAAAAAACCGTAAATAAAATTGTAAAAAAAGTATAAAAACAAAACAAATAGAAAACGATTTAAAAATAAAAATGGAAAATATTGTATAAAAATAAAAAAATATCCTGTATCTCTTAATAATTATAAGAAATCTATCTATATATATAAAAATGAATGTTTGTCTGTATGTCTGTATGTCTGTGTGTCTGTATGTCTGTATATACTCAATAAACTCAAAAACTACTGGACAGATTATAATGAAAATCGGTATGTATATGTATTTTTCCACGGAGAAGGTTTGTATGATATGCTCATTGATGCCACTCGCCACCAGGTGGCGCTGCAGACTAGCAACTTCTGTCCCGTTCAACCGATTGTCATGAAAATTGGTATGTATATGTATTTTTTCACGGAAAAGGTTTGTATGATATGCTCACTGATGCCACTCGCCACCAGGTAGCGCTGCAGACTAGCAACTTCTGTCCCGTTTAACCGATTGTCATGAAAATTGGTATGTATATGTATTTTTCCAGGAAAAAGGTTTATATGATATGCTCATTGATGCCACTCGCCACCAGGTGGCGCTGCAGAGTAGCAACTTCTGTCCCGTTCAACGGATTGTCATGAAAATTGGAGTGTATATGTATTTTTTCACGGAGAACGTTTGTATGATATGCTCATTGATGCCACTCGCCACCAGGTGGCGCTGCAGACAAGCAACTTCTGTCCCGTTCAACCTATTGTCAGGAAAATCAATATGATGATGTATTTTTAACGGGTAAGATGAATATGATATACGTATTGATGGAAGTTACCACCAGATGGCGCTTTTATGTATCAAATTCAATACTGATTAATAGATATCTACACGAATTCGTATAAATATAAGTTCGAAAAATATATTTTTGGTGCGATAAGTAAAACAAAACTATAAACTTTCTTTCCTTCTCTTGTAACCTCTTTTTTTTTAAGATGTTAAAAGGCTCGTTTTATAGAGGTTAACAAATGCGAACGGCACTCAGGGGGTAGGAGGAGAGCGAGCGTGGATTCGAACGAGCTAGATGATATTGTATTGGAAAGATATACGGGGACATATTTGTTAGAAACAAGAAAAGATAAAAGAATTTAAAAGGGACTAAAGAGAAAATGGGAGAAATGATGGAAAAGGGAAAGGTAAATGGGCGCCACTTATTTTTTTATCATGAGGATGGGAACATATAAGAAACCCAGATGAAAAAATATTAAATATATAAGTTGGATAAACTGATCTATCAGATGTTATAGATAAAGTTAAAATAAGAAAGATATAAGAGATATAAGATAAGATAAGGTAAAATTAGGTAACCCGGCAGATGTTCTTGCTAAAAATTTAAATTACACACTCTTATTTAAGATACTAAAAAAATTATACTTACACTTTTCTTTTACTCCTCCTTATGGTTATCAATCTAATCGGTAAGATAAAGATAGATTCAAAAAAGCACAATCTATGGCTTTAATAAAATAATATCTGCTTAAGAAATGAAATCTATTACTTCAATAAGATAAGGTATATTTAAGAAACAAAATCTATTACTTTGGTAAAGTATAGATTAGAGAAACTGAAGGTATTGATCAGAGTAGCAGGCTCTAGCTAGGAAAAGAAAATCTAGTTAAACACTAAAGAGACTTTATTATCTGGTTTGATAATAAGTAAGAGATACAATAAACAAAATAAAATAAAGAAAATATCTGTGTTATAAACAGTAAATCATATATCGGTATCATAAACAATAAATAATATTTTTAAACACATTTGTGCTTAAATTTAATAACATAACTTTTACTACCATAAAACAACAGCTAAGTACAATTCTATTGTTATTTTTGGTATGTTTAAAACTAAAAGTGAGAGAGAAAAATTTAGATAAAAAAGAATCAAAAATATCACTTTTGGTTTTTCAATTATCTCGAGATAAAACGTACCCATATAGAAAAATATAGAGAGATCTTAATTAAATAAGGCGAGATAATAATTAAAAGATAAAAAAATATGTAAAACAGTTTACAGATAGTAGACACAAAAAAAATATAGGTAAGAAAATAAAAAATTACAAATAAGCAATACACAAAAAAATCACATCCCGGATATTCTCATTACGGCACTGGCACTATGCTTATGGATGTTACTGATAAGTACAATTACGATAAAATGATCCATAGAAATAAATGGTACTTCTTGCTCGATACAGATATAAAAAATTGTTAAAAACTTACATTGTCTCCTAAATGTTTCTGAGAGATATTTATAGTAGATGGTTTCTTTCTCTCGGTAATTGGTGTTAACGATACGATATAATCTAAACCCATTCATGTTTAGATTAATAGGTAATTAGAGAAAACCATAAACTCATCCTTCGAAGCGTGGGTTCGAAAAAGGAAGCGGTAGATGTAGTAATGGCGGCTTGTCGTTGCTACATCGAACACCCAGGAAAACATAAAAAAAACACTATCTGGAATATTTTAAGTGCTTCCTCGGTACAATAAACGGTAAACGAAAACAGAAACACTTAATTGAAAGCAATTTTTTAAAAATCTTAAGAAAATTTGCCGGCACTTAAATCTAGGGGTCGTACGTATGGTGTTGATCGCACAAAAACCCAAGCTAGACTGATTAGGAAAATGACGGTACTCAGAGATGCTCTGTTTCGCGTCCCCTCATGTGATGTTAAAATCGGAACCTTATTGGCTAATACACCGATCGATATTTTGCTTAGCGACAGAAAACCGTTAAAGTTGTGCAACCGTCTAATAGGTTGAGAGCACAGGGCGGTAATAAGTAAGGAAGAATTATGAAAAAAATAAAAAAAATAAATTTTATACTCAGAGTTTTTTAAACACGCTACACTCTATCTCTTCTTCTCTTTTATTTTTCTTAAATTTATTTTAGTTGCTGGCGTAGCAACGCGCGCCGGTACAGCTAGTCGTTTATAAAAAGAATAATCGTACCTACTTGAAAAAAATGTTAAAAATTGGAAATAAGGTATAAAAACTAAAAAAAAAACAAATTAAAAAAAGCATTACAATAATTGTTAACAATTAGAAATATTCGTTGGAAACAGAAAAATTGAAAAATACGTAAAAAAGTGAAAAGGTGAAAATAACTCTAAATAATTAAAAAAAAAATGCATTTTAGACGGTATGAAGTTCGCTCTAATATGCACTAATTAGAATAGTAGATTACGTAACAAGTCCCGAAAGTGGTCTTTTACTGGACGAGAGGGCAATTGCAGGGCGAGCAGCAGACGAAGCCTTCAAGCCTGCCAGTCCAGTAAAAGCACTTTTGGGACGTATTTTCGTACAATTTCTTTTTTAAACCGGTCAGAATTTAGTAATTTCCAGTTTATTTTTGGGTCAGAAAATTTCATTTTGTCGGACCGGGCCAGAAAATTATTGTGATATTCCGGTAAAGGCTTTTACCGGACTCATTTTTATTTTCTGGCCTTGTCCGACCAAATGAGATTTTCTAACCTAAAAATAAACCGGAAAGTACTAATTTCTGGCTGGTTTTAAAACAAATTATTTTTATTTCAAGATTTTAATCTAATTACCATCAGATTAAAATGGGCGCGGTATTGGTTTTGTCAAATTATAATAAAATATTGGTAAATTTGCTTAAAAAAGGAAATTATATTAAACTAGCTAACCCGGCGAACTTTTTTTAACGATTTTAAAATATTTTCTCGTTTGTTTCAAGGTTTTTACTATTTTTTTTTTGTTTATTATACATATTTTTTTGATTTTATTGGTTATTTAGTTGTTTTCTTTGTTTGTTTTTAAACATTTTTTTTTTAATTTTTAAATATTTAATATTAAATTATCGTTTTTCTAATTTTATTCAATCTGTTGGTTTTAGTTTTCTCTTTATTTAAATATTAAGCTAGGGTACTCAAAATTTAATATTAATCCTCTTTGAGTAAATAAATTTATTCAGATAATTCATAAATAATATAATTAGAAGAATAAAGGTTAATATTTAGTTGGTCTAAAATATATCTGTTTAATACATAAATAATTAACGTGTCTTAGTTAACCCCAGAAATTTGTTTTTAGTATTAATGATTGTCGTTTGTTTCTTACCAATTATTATTAAAATATAAAAATTAGAACTAGGTACCTACGGATAATATCGTTTTTACACAAATATTAAAGTAAAATCAAAAGCTCAGTTTGCCTGCTTTATCATGTGTTAATGGGAAATGCTTGCTGTATCCCACTTCTAATGTGTATAAGAAAGTTTACTATTCATTATACAGAAACTACGTATCAAGTGCTTACGGCAAAAGCTCACTTCACATTGTAATTAGCGCTATTGTACAAATAACTCACTTATGCACACCCTGTAAAACTTCACCTTATGCGAGAACTAAGGATCAGTTGTTGCACCCGAAATGAAATACACTATAAATAAACTATAATAAGCTGTATTGGCAGTATTGAATCAATGTTTTTATTTATCATGTAATTTTAATATAAGATTAATAAGGCTGAACTAGATTCTGGTTAAATGTTTTAAATTTTTTTTATGTAAGTGGCACTGGGTTTTGATGTTTGTGGGGAAAACCCAGTAGATGGTGTTGTATTTTGGTTTATAAATAGATAAACCAGAAATTAAAATAAAATGAAAAGTAGTTAAAAAACAGAAAAAAATTGCGAAAAAAAGAAAGCCAAGAAAATTCTTTTTTTGTGGGAATAAACTCAGACAACCAGTTCTGGGTTTATTCCAACAAAAAAAGAATTTTGGAACACTATTTTATTATTTTTTTAAAAAATTGTCAATTTTTACATGTTTTGTGAACATTATTTTCCTCATGTTGTTGTGTAGGACCTAACTGGAGCACAAAGAACGCTTTCCTGGTAAGACTGTCCATAAAAAAGAAAAAAATCTTTGTACTCACTAACATTTGTGTAATTTTCATTATAGGCGCTGATGAAGGCAAAAAACTTGCCGAAATATTCGCTAATTTGAAATAAAATTTCTTACTTCGTGCACGGCCTTTACTACCTGCCACCGAACCTCCTGAATTTCTCTAGAGCTTTCCCGAGTGTTACCTAAGAAAAGAAAAAAGAAAATTTGTTCTATATATATATATATATATATATATATATATATATATATATATATATATATATACAAAAGGGGAAAATTATTGGGCATGTACGCAAAAAGAATCATAGGATTACGAGTAAGAATGGTAACCGCAGACATGCATGTTTCTGGCTCATTAGCCGTCATCAGTGCGGCATAACCAAGTAGGGCATTGCACTTGGCTAGCAAAAGTGTTGGGTACTTGGGAGCAAAGGATGTTGGGGAAACATGTGTAAAGAAACATAAAAACACAAAAACAACGAAAGCTCACACAGGAGTCCTATCGCACTGATGACGGCTAATGAGCCAGAAACATGCATGTCTGCGGTTACCATTCTTACTCGTAATCCTATGATTCTTTTTGCGTACATGCCCAATAATTTTCCCCTTTTGTTTATATTAATACGCATTTTCTTGGCACTTTGTTTATATATATATATATATATATATATATATATATATATATATATATAGTATATCAAGTATAAAAATAAAATTGATTTAAATAACAAGTATATAAATTGAAATATGAAAATATATATCTAGAGGGTGTCTCATTAATATTCTGACTGTTTTTAAAAGCTTATATCTTCGAAACTGTTGTAGATAATAAGATGCGGTTTTCACAGTTAGGTTTATAATTATCTTTTGTTGTGACACTTTTATATAAAAATGGTCTTATTCCGGTTTACCTGATAGAAAAATGGCGTATTTTCAGAATACAGTAGATGTATTTTTTTAATTTAATTTTAACTTCCCTTTCTGTGCACCGATTTTAAACTTTAAGGTATTATTATAAAGTAAAAATATGCGTCTATTCGGAAATTACTAAATATACAGGGTCTCCCATTTAAAAAATTACATCTACTGTTTTCTGAAAATACGCCACTTTTCTAGTGGGTAAACCGGAAGTGGGCCATTTATATAAATGTGTCACAACAAAACTTACGGTAATTTTAAACCTAACTGTAAAAACCGCATCGTATGATCTAGAACCATTACGAAGATATAAGCTCTTAAAAACAGTCAGAATATAATGAGACACCCTGTATATTGAATTCGAAAATAAATTGAACACAGAGTACCTAGTACAGAGGCAAATAGCAGAAAAAGTAAGAGCTAGAAAGTAGAGCAGCAGAAACAAGAAGCTGACAAATAAAGGAACAAAAAGAAGAGATTGAAATGTAGTCAAAAATTCGAAAAGAGGTTGACCTTAAAAGCCATCCTTGCAACTTCCCGCTAGTTTTAACAGCAAAGCTATAGCAACGCGACGTATTTTGACGTTTTTGACTTTTTTGAAATGTTTAAAAACTTTTTAACGCGTTACGATTTTGATGTTCAAGATGGCATTTGACGCAGTTTTTTAAGACCTAAAAACGTTACCGGGAGTGCAAAATCGGTTAGTCAAAAAATCTCTAAGTTATTGAAAAAAAAAACACTTTTTTTGCAATTTTTCGACAACGATATCTCACGAACGAATCAACCGATTTTAATTTGCAAAACAGCATTCGACGTGACTTCTTAAGCTTAAGAGCTGATTAGGTTATGAAATTGATCGATGCAATAGCCAAAAAGATATGCCCAAAAAACATTATTTTTACCAATTGTTTTTTTCGGTTATTTTAAATTTTTTCGAAATCTACCGGCTCGAATCGGTTTAAACTTACAGGGAATCTAAGTTAGATGGAACTCTTTGGAATGCTTATTATTTCATTCCGATCGGTCAAGCCGTTCAAAAGTTATAAGAGGTTTACATACATCCACACACACATCCACACGTACATACAGACATACAGACACCCTTGTAAAAATAGTCAGGGGAGGTTCCTAATACCTCAAAACGTTGAGATCCGATGAAAACTCGATTTTCGAAAACGGGGTAAAACCAATAACTTCCCGATTTTAAAAAAAGTTTTAATTTTTTTAAGCGGGAAGTTAAAAAGAGGAATTCCATATTAATATATACGGACCGAGCCTCTAGTAGACCGTCACGCCCCTCTGGTGATAGAAATTGTAAACTTATGGGCAAAAATATTAACCAGTAGTATGTGATAAATTGTTTATTTACCTTTTATTAAAATAAATTTTGAAATTATTAACGATGTCTTTATCAATAAAATCATGTTGTATACAAGGCTGTACAGAAAAGTCTCGCAGAGAGTGGTATATAAATTTACCTGTAAAATTTTATCGTGGCCCGATTTAAATAATTTTTCACCTTTAATACTATTTTGACCACGAATATTATTATTAATTTATCGGTTAAAATCCGTATTTAATTATTTTTGAAGTAAAACTTCTTTAGCGGCACTAGGGGTAACTCATTAATTCTAACGGACGTGACGTCATTCTAATGTACCGCGTACCAGAAACAAAACCTGATACAAAATACCTGACACGATTCTGCCTACTATATTAAATAAAATTAAATCTTTAATTGTATGAATTGACAGCTTGTCATCTTGTCAACCAAAATACATTGGTGGTAATAAGTTTAAATTTGTGTATAAAGTGTTTGTTTTAAATATGAATAAACAAAGTGGATTTATTAATGAAGAAAGTGATAAAAAAATATTGAATGAAAATGAGTGAGTACCTACTCTATATGCATACATTTTATTTTTGGTGTGTAATAACGCTATTTATACCTAATTATTTATACCTATTATTTATACCTAGCTATTTTCGTTTTATAGACTTAAAGAGCTAAAAAGAAAAAGAAATTGTGAACGTCAAAGGGCATATTATAAGCGCCAGAAAGATTTGAAGAAAAATGAAAATGAAAAAAAGACGAGACAGCGACATTCATTATGATTTGATTGAGTAAGTTTATATACATACATATAATGATAGTAAATAATTGTTTATAGGGAAGCTTTACGTTAAGTAAAGAAGCATGTTGCACGTTTTTGTTCATAAAATAATAATATTCGAAATGTTTTAACACTTGCTTATACTTATTTTAGGTTTGGTTAGGTAGCCATAAAGGCCATAAACCCACTAGTCAGGATGGCTGATCTTTTACCAGCAATAACAGATCCTTCGTAGACGTAAAGAAAACAAACTCAACTCAGGATTTTAAATTTTATGGAATATGCTATAAAATGCTACAAAATGAAATGGTTATCTAACTATCGAAGGCTCTTGTGTTGTGTTGTATTACAATAAGGTAGATAGAGCTACAAAATCACACATTCTAAACGTAATGTAATATTTTTAATATTGTTTACCTATTATTGAAGCAAAACTTCTTTAGGTGCGACTAGGGGCAACTCTAACGTTAGATTCTAACGGAAGATTCTTGGAAGGAGCTTAAATTATTTATTTATGAAACTTTCAAAATTTTTAAACGGTTTCAAATACATTAATGGTATTTAGAGAGTAAAATGTATGTTTCACATTTTAGTTATCATAAACCTATTATTTCATATATAAAGAATAATGATAACTTTCAAATTCCTATTTCTAATGAATAATATAAATATAACATCTTATTTTTTGTAAAGTATATCTATATATATAAAAATGAAACCCGTTTTCCTTGGTCATGGCATCACGCGTGAATGGCTGGACCGATTTTACTAATTCTTTTTGTGTTGTATTTGTTATTATTAGGAGAAGGTTATTACGGAAAAAAACATTTAAAAAATCTCTCAGAAATATTATAAATAAATATAGTTTAAAAAAACTAAAAAACACGCTTTTATAAAGCATGTTTCTGAAAAACATCGAACTAAAAAGTTAAAAATAATTTTCAAAATAAAATTAAAACAAAAATAAATGAAAAATACTAGTATTATTGTGAAAAAAGCGTGGGCGCTTGACATTCGAAAAATATGGTATGCAGCGCCCACGCTTTTTTCACAATAATACTAGTATTTTTCATTTATTTTTGTTTTAATTTTATTTTGAAAATTATTTTTAACTTTTTAGTTCGATGTTTTTCAGAAACATGCTTTATAAAAGCGTGTTTTTTAGTTTTTTTAAACTACATTTATTTTTAACTTTTTAGTCCAATTTATTTTATTTTAATAGATTTGTTAATTTGCTGTGACGATTACAAGACCCTCACTCAATCATTATTCGTTTATTTAGTTGGAAATGCTTTGAAAGCGTGTTTTTTTGATTTCTCAAATTATATTTATTGTATTCATATTGTTTATAATTAAACGTATTGTTTTCAGAACTTGGAATAAAAAATTACTATTGTGAAATCTAAAGAATTGTTAGATTAATTCTAAGACAATTTCATTCATATCGTTTATAATTAAACGTATTGTTTATTACCCACTCCCGGCACGGGGAGGTAGTGACTAAAAATAACGATATGGGACTCACCCGAGACAGCAGCCGCGGAGTGGAGAGTTACAAACAAAAAAACATACATATATACATACATACATACATACATACAGGTGACGTTATTAAATAATAATAAAAAGCGTGTTAAAAACGATAACTTTTCAAGATATTCACAAAATAGTGTTTATTTCGAAAACTGTCAATGTGACAGCTGTCATAATTTGACAGTTGATGTAAAATTTAATTCCAAACGAAAAAGTATTCCTGTGTTTTTTCAAAAAAACGATAACTTTTCGAGACATTCACAAAATAGTGTTTATTTCGAAAACTGTCAATATGACAGCTGTCATAATTTGACAGTTGATGTAAAATTTAATTCCAAACGAAAAAGTATTCTTGTCTTTTTTCAAAAAAACTATAACTTTTCGAGATATTCACAAAATAGTGTTTATTTCGAAAACTGTCAATATGACAGCTGTCATAATTTGACAGTTGAGGTGAAAGTTAATTCTAAACAAAAAAGTATTCTTGTGTATTTTAAAAAAAACAATAACTTTTCGAGATATAATTATATAACGGAGTGGAGAGTTACAAACAAACAAACATACATACATACATACATACATACATACATACATACATACATACATACATACATACAGGTGAAGTTAATAAAAGCGTGTTAATTAATAAAAAGACATTTAATTTTGCACATTTTAAAAAACGCGCGTAACGAATGTCAATGTCATTCACAGCCATAGACTATTTTGAAAGAGCATCGTTTGTTCGGAAACGTAGTTACTTAATTAAATTAACCTGTGAAATCACACCCATAACCCACGCGTGAATGGCTGAACCGATTTTACTAATTCGTTTTATGTTGTATTAGTTATTATTAGGAGAAGGTTCATTTTTATAATTTTTCAAATCTGCGTATATTTCGAACATCCTTACATATTTTTTGAAAAAAATTGCATTTTTGAGAAGTTTTAACACTTTTCTATTCAAATTTAATCATATTTTTATCAAAAATCAATTTTTTTTTTAAATTAGCAACTTTTTCTATAACGTTCAAGGCCACTTTTAACAGAATATCTATTTTATGATATAATTCGCAAAAAATCGAAATTTTTAAGAAAATATCGATTAATTTCTGTTTATAATCGATTAATAAAGCTTATTTATCGATTTTTAATCGAAAATAATGAAGGATGTTTGAAATATTAACAGATTTTCAAATTTTGACATCTGTCATGCTCACTGAGAAAAAGAAGAAAAATTGTCAAATATTCAATAAAATTGCAATTTTTGATAAAAATGTTGATTAATTTGTGTTTAAAATCGATTAATTAAGCTTATTTATCGATTTTTAATCAAAAATAATGAAGGATGTTTGAAATATTAACGGATTTTTAATTTTTGACATTTGTCATGCTCACTAAAAAAAAGAAGAAGAATTGTTAGATATTCAATGAAATCGCAAGTTTTAATGAAAATATCGATTAATTTGTGTTTATAATCGATTAATTAAACGTATTTGTCGATTTTTAATCGAACATAATGAAGGATGTTTGAAATATAAGCGGATTTTTAATTTTTGACAGATCTATCTCTCATTTGTATAATTTTTGAATTCTGCGAACATTTTGAACATCCTTTGATATTTTTTGAAAAAAATTGTATTTTTGATAAATTTTAACAGTTTTCTATTCAAATTTGATCATATTTTTATCAAAAATATTTTTTTTTTAAATTAGCAACTTTTTCTATAACGTTCAAGGCCACTTTTGACAGAATATCGATTTTATGATACATTTTGCAAAAAATTCGAAATATTTATGAAAATATCGATTAATTTGTGTTTATAATCGATTAGTTTAGCTTATTTATCGATTTTTAATCGGAAATAATAAAGGATGTTTGAAATATAAGCGGATTTTTAATTTTTGACAGATCGAACTCTCATTTGTATGATTTTTGAAATCTGCGTATATTTCGAACATCCTTTGATATTTTTTGAAACAAATTGCATTTTTGACAAATTTTAACAGTTTTCGATTCAAATTTAATCATATTTTTATCAAAATCAATTTTTTTTTTAAATAATTAGCAACTTTTTTTGTAACGTTCAAATTTTAACATTTTGACAGTTCGACAGTTTGACATTTCGGCATTTTGACATTTTGATATTTTGACATTTATACATTTTGAAATTTCGACATTTTGACATTTCAAATAGAATATGAAAATGGAAAAAATGACAAAACCGGAAAAATTAGAAAATACAAAGAAAAGAAAGTAAAAACTTAGATATAGACAACAAAACATGATAAAATCGATAAAAAAACAGAGAAATTAATGTAGAAAAAATGTAAAAATTGTAAAAAAGGAAATGAGAAAAAAATTATTTATTGTTAGGCGGTACGAAGTTCGCCGGGCCAGCTAGTAGACAATAAATATGAATTGTAATTAAATATTTATTTTCCGATACGTACGTCAACAAGTTTTACTTCAATCGCGCGTAAAGGTTACACGCACACTCTTTTTTTTCCATTATTTATTAATTATGACGTTTGTTATTAATAAGTTTTTGCCCATTTAATTCCTAATTTCCGCACTAGGGCGCGAGCCTTCAGTCAAAGTGATGCCTCTACAGTTGGAGCTCGGTCCCCATACAGATTTTCTTTTAACTGTTACTTCTTTTCCAAATTTTATTTCAATGTTAAATTTACTTAAAAATAAAAGAATGGTTGAAGAATTATATTTAAATAAAAAGGGTGAAAGCTTGGGATACCAATACGTATAAATAATCCAGTTTTCAAATAAAGACAGAAACTAACTTTCTTTAAAAGAATCTACATTCATTTTACTCGTCTTAAAACAAACAAACAAGCTCATAAATCACAACCCTGCTTCTTTCAAAATAAGAAAGAAAAAAGAGTGAATAGCCTAGAAATCTATCCAAACAACTGTCGATGTAGGTTTCAGTATGGAATCCAATATGTAATATAATTTCTGATTTTTGAATATTATTATGTAATTTTCTTTATTTATTTAATAGTAGAATTATAATCTATATAACTAAAAATGAATCTCGTTACAATTTGAGAACTGCTGGACTGATTTGCCTAATTTTGGTTTTGAATTATTTCTGAAAGTTCACGAAAGGTTTAAACGATAAGAAACATAAGTAATAGTCGGAAAATACTAAAAACGGCAATTTAATTTTCCAATCCAGTGTGTTTTTATTACTTGGTTCTATGAATTCCTAATAAAGGGAAGTTAAAGTTAATTTATCGATATAAATTTATTCCATCATTTGACATCTATAGGATGTGGAGACACATGGTAGATGGAGTTGTAGTTCGATTTATAAATAATACAGTTAGAATGATTATTTAGATTTGTCGTCACATAATGGCCCATTGTGAATACTCACGTTGCGTAGAGATATCCATACCTTAGGCAGTCATCAGGACTATAGATTTAAAATAGGTAATGAGGCTCCCGAGGAGGATCTTCCTGACATCGGCTGGTGTAAGCCAGTACTCGCCCAACACGGACCTTCTGATAATTGACTGTTTTCAATCTTGGTTCAGTGATTTCTAATATTGTCACATACGATAATAGGGTAGTTTAATTGTTTGATATTTTATTGTATTATTTTGTATTATTTTTAATTGTAATTATCCAGGCCAAAGTCAGTACGTTAGATTTCAAGGCGACCTTATATAGTTTAATTCATATTCTCACGTAGCGTAAGGATTGGCTATAAAAGAGCGTCGTTGAGGTCGTACTCGAGGAGTTCGGAGTCTGAGGTTGTCTGTAAGGGTCACCCTTGGGGGTGTCCCTAAAACAGATCCTTGGGTCTGGGCCGTTGTGACTCTTGACGTATTTGCGTGAGTAAGTGTGACATGCCACCATGTCTTTTATTTGGTAAGATTAGTAAGATTGTTGTTTTTAGTTATTTCATATTCATATTTTAATTATTTATTGTTGTTCCTAATTTATTCGATAATATATTTGTTGTTTGTTTCCTGTTGTTTATCTCATCTTTCCCTTGGTTAGTTTTCTGCCTTCAGCAGGATACCTAACCACGGGGTAGATAACCACGACCTGGGTGGGAAGTGCCTTTAGTAAGCTACCCCTCATCCTATAACACTAGGGCACATTCTCCTAACCCCCCCCCCCAGGCGTGACAATATGAAATCTGCCAAGAAGGATGAAATGGACTATACTAATCTTTTATTTGTATTTCGTTAATACACTCACTCATACACTCCTTCTTCTTTATTAAGATGAATAGTTTTGAAACATGTTTATAACTTTTTGGTCAGTACCTACAACGATTGCAAATTTTTTCCCCTGTTCCTCTTCTTTTTTATTCTCCATTAACGTTCTTGTGTTTTATTTACATTTTTTATTTTTTCTACAAAACTTTTTTATATACAACTAAATGTATTTATAATTGATTTTAAAATACTTTCTTTTTTTCAGGTAAACTTTCATTATATTGCTTTGTAATCAACAAATTTAAGGTAAGTTTACAAAATACAGCTTGGTAAATGAAAAGTACGATCTTCTTAATTAAATACCTCAACTAAATTAATTATCTTATATACACCTATAAAATTAAGACACATCTTACCTGTAATTGTCAGTTTTGTCTACAATCATTCCATTGAGTATTACACTGTGTTATACTCCGACAACAAATTCCTTACACCAAGCACGATCTAAGACAGGGAATGTTAAATTAGTGAAGCGAGAAAATATTTGTCGTCAACACTAATTTCAGATTTGGGGTGTTAACTTAATAATACTGTGGGAATAACCAAATACGAGAGTATAACAGAAAACAAGAAGATATCTGAATTGATCGTAATTTGTAATTAAGACAACTCAAGCTTTGATTTTAATGACAACATCTCAGGATTGATAACATACAATTATGTAATTATGATGTGTTCTTTTTATCAATTTACATAAATATAACAATTAAGTTTATAGTTATGGTTTAAAGATTTATAGGACTGTTGCTAGCTTTAAAAGTCCCGTCTTAATAAATTGCTAAGGATTGGCTCTGGTATGTTTGGAGGCTATTTTACTTTTCCTGAAAAGACAAAGTAGAAGTAAATGCTAAAAGAATTGTTAATGAAACTGATGGTAATATAAGTAATTAACTACCCATGATATTGCTTTATTTGTATACAATGATTACCCATTCGTTAATTTATAAATTGTAATCATAACTTAACTAAGAAACTATCTTAGGTACCAGGTTTTAAGATTAAAATATTTTTCCTTATTTTATAGGTATATGGAGAAAAATTACATAAATATCTTTTATCTACTCCTTTGACAGTAAATTTCAGTTATACTTATTGTCACCATGCAGGGTAAGTAAGCTATAACGCACAGTTGTGCGTAATGAAACGTCATGTTGGAATTACGTTTCATTACGCACAACTTTTCCACTCGTACGTAATGTCCTACTTACCACTCTTGATACGTAATATACTATTATAAAATACACTTTTAAAGCATATCGAACTTACAATATTCAACTGCTAATCCCAATCACTGGATTGGTATATACAACAATAAATTTAACTATATTTATAGTATTAACAATTAAACATTTTTAAAGAATATAAAATGTTAAAATTTTACTAACGTACACATTTAATAGAAGATTTAATACGGCCTTTGCTAGTGTTGAGGATGTCAACGTCAGGTTTAATACAGGCTGATATAGGGGAGAAGATTTATATTATTATATTTTTCCTTCTTGGATTCGGGATAAGTGCTAAACAGCAGACAAACTTAACAATTTATTAATAAACACAAATAAATAACAATTTCTTACAATAATCTACACAACTTGATACAGTCACAATTACTGAATAGTGTCTTTAAAACAATTCGCACTTATTTCGCAATTGCAGTCAATCGCATTACCATTACAATTACTATTATTCTTCTCCGTCCAAAGCGGTCCCTTATATATGAAATTAATTCCTTCTAGAAGCGTCTCTAAAATTACATCTAGAACAGAACAATCTCGAAGTATTTGGACGTACTAACAGCCACTAGAAGATCCGAAGATTCTCAGAACAGCAAATCACTCACACCACTGTCTGGGCGACAGGTCCGGGCCGGCTCGTAACAATATACATGTTTGAATATAGAAAGGATGTTGAATACGAGAACATATACTTGGAACATGGATGTTAAGCATATATGTTATTACATGACAATTAAGACTTTGATTGATCACCTTATATAGAAATATTACACACTGCATTTTACGTCGACTAACTAGACTGCTTGAATCAAAACGTTTATAAAACTGTTCTTGAGAGACATACCTAGGAGGATACCATCTTTAAAAAAGAAGCTAATTTTAAAGATCTTCGCTTTAATTATTCCAGCAAAATGATTTTATTGTTAAAAATTGGATTCCAAATAATACATGCGTACTCAAGTTTAGACATTAAAAGAGAGAA
The DNA here is from genome assembly GCA_964028335.1 of Altica lythri. Lineage (NCBI taxonomy): Eukaryota > Metazoa > Arthropoda > Insecta > Coleoptera > Chrysomelidae > Altica > Altica lythri. The sequence goes on along the minus strand of OZ034804.1, from coordinate 43,988,844 downwards.
AAACAAAAACTTAAAGGTAGATTCATTATTAAAGATTTTTATGTCTCAAAACCGCAATCGATACGTCGACGATACAGATACATGGTGTGTAAAAGTTAAACTTGTATCAAAGTAAACACCAAGATCTTTGATCAGCTCAAGTCGATCCAAAATGTTATTGTTTATAGAATAGTTGTAAACTAGTGGAAAACATTTTCGAGTAAAATATATTACATTGCATTTGCTGACATTTAAGAGTAACTGATTTCTAAGACGCCACTCATTTATCTGTGTAATATCTGTTTGCAACACTCGACAATCGTCAAGAGATTCAACATTAAAATATAACTTTAAATCGACAGTATATAGGAGATAATGAACGTTAATTTTATAGACCATATCATAGATAAAGAGCATAAAAAGTGAAGGTCCCAAGAAAGACCCTTACTGGACACCAGAAGTTTGAGAAAATTTTTGAGACGAATAACCCATGTATTGCACTCTGCCGAACAGATAAAATCTCAAAATGGAAATAAGTGACAGATCGAGCCCGAAGTTTTGTAGATTTGACAACAGTAAGGAATGGTTGACTTTGTCAAATGCCCTGGAAAAGTCAGTGTAGATTACATTTACCTGATTTCTTCTCTCGATGGTTTCGGATATAAATTGAATAATACAAAATAAATTAGCGGTAGTTGAACGACCATGTTGTTTGGGGTTACTACAAATTGGTTATTGAACCTACAAATCCAAGTATATTAAATTTACTTTACATTACCATCCTTGTCAGATTCTAATAAGTTTTTAAATGTAACAGAAAACTCTCGAAATTTCCTTCATTTGCACGGCAAATAAGAATAGGATAGGTCGAATTTTCAGGACATTCTGATAATGTAACCTTCCAGTTATTTGGGTAGTTTTTGGGTCAACGATCTTTCCCTTCGATGTAAGCAAAACGACTGATTTATAGAATTGTTTGTTTGTGCGGGAAATCGGATAGTGTTCCACTAACGAAATAAAACGTTTCGTTTGGTACGTTGCGTTCGGAATTTTATGAACTTTCAAACTTTTCATACATTGTGTTACCGCAACTACGTGCAATTTAATATCGACTGCGATTCTTTAAAGAATATATTTATTTTTAGTTTTTTTTTTTTTTTTGATATCTAATAGTAAAGAATGATTTCCAGTTTGGATTTTATAATGGATAGATTTAGTTACAAGAAACATAGTATATTATCCGATAAAGTAAATTTTGTTTAAAACTGTTTACAAGACAATTCGATGATTTGTTAGATACTTTAGAAAATTTAAAAAAACTACAACAATTTAGAAATTGTAAAATCTAAAAATGATATTATGAAGGAACTGAAACAAATGACTGGGGGGGCTCAAAACAAATGATTAAAGGGACTTTATCTCTTGAACTGTTTGACTATCAGCGATTACTAATTGTTTTTGCTCATATCTTGATTTAACTTAAATCGACAAATAAAAAAATAATAAAAAAATAAAAAAAAACCACCTGCATGGATAGTTACAACTAAAAATCAATTGAAAAGACTGAAACAAGACGAAAATTCAATGACTAGGTATTTAAAAAAAATCAATGATTAGTTACTTAGGACCAGAAACATAAATTGAAACAGTACTACACCTACGTACCTACGTATTGTACAAATACAAATATCAGCACGGTAGTCATTCAATTTGTTGCAACATTATAAACAGAATTGCAGTCAGAGGCATGAAAGTGTATGCTATGTTAAATTAAATTATCCTTTTGTGCATGCCTCCGACTGTAATTCTGTTTATAATGTTGCAAAAAATTGAATGACTACCGTGCTGATATTTCTATTTGTACAATACGTAGGTACATAGGTGTGGTACTGTTTCAATTTATGTTTCTGGTCCTAAGTAACTAATCATTGATTTTTTTTAAATACCTAGTCATTGAATTTTCCTCTTGTTTCTTCTTTTCAATTGATTTTTAGTTGTAGCTATCCATGCAGGTGGGTTTTTTGTTATTTTTTAATTATTTTTTTATTTATGTCTTTTTAGTTTAGAGTGCTTATTCTAAACTCGCTAAAGAGTTCATGAGAAATCATTAATTTCTAAATGGTGCTACAAGACATCTGTGTCGGATTTTTAAAATATATATGTGTTTTTGAATCAAATATTCTTATTTACAATGTGCGTTGGTCACCGGGATTCGAACCCGGGACCTCCGTAACTTGAGCCGAACGCTCAACCACTGCGCTACAGAGGCCGTTATGGCTTAATGACTATTTTCAACAAAAACAACCGGGACCAACGGTTTTATACGTAGTGTTACTTTACAAAAATCAGTATGGGAATATTCAAATATTTCCCGATTGACTACCCTAATGGGTTGGACTTTTCCTTTGAAATTGATATGGAACGGCCCACGCGGTATGCTCTTTCCAATAAAAAATATATTATCAATATCGGATGGCTCTGTAAAAAGTTGTGCGAGATTTGTTAGTTCTGAATTATTTTTATTAGTAAAGCTAATTTTTTTAGCGTTCCTGTTGTTAGGAAAAGTAATAACTTAATTTAACTCACGTGTTCTATTCATGAAACTGAACAACTTTCCCTAAGAAATATAGATCGAAATATAGAAAAAAAATTGATTTCCCATAGTAAATGAGAAATCAGCTGTAGCATTTTGTACGTCCAATTATTATTATGTTTTTCATTTCCATACCACGTGTTCTACTCATAAACTAAACAACTTTCGCCAAGGAACTTAGATAGAAATACAAAAAAAATCCGATTTGCTTTGCAGAAAAAATATTCATTTCTTTTTTATCGTTCTATTTAATATTAAAACTAAAAGTTATATACATATTTAGAATTTGTGTTTAAAATCCTTCATTTTGATACCCCACTCGATACCTATGCTTGGTACAATTAATTTTTTTATTACCTCACAATGTGGCGTCAAACATCCGCCATTTTGATTTTTTTAAATATCACCTATCTAAGAACACTTGGGCTATTAAGACAAATCTAACGATACCTCAAATGTGAAAATCCGTTTAGCGGTTCTGGAGATACAAGGTAAGGAAGAATATTACATAGATACAAGATACGCGCTGAAAACATAACCCTCCGTCAGTCGGGTAAAAAATAACTTACATGAGATATTTAATCCCTCGGTAAGGAAAAACGCACGCATATGATAGTGCATCGCATGGTCGACATTATGTTATCTTCATGATAATCAAAGTTTTTATACTGTATTAATTAAAATATATGTTAAAAGTTTTAAAATTATTCCTTTTGGAAGCAGTTTTTGCAAAAAAATACATATTTCGAATCATTATTATTATTATGCACGGACCGCTACATGTAGATTGTAGAGCCATCTATACCAATCATTTAATGAAATGGTAAATAATGTGACATAACCAAACAAATCGCTAGACCACCTCTTTTCTCCAACCTGTTCGTAAAATCTTAAAATATCTTAAAACATCAGAAAACTTAATAAAACTTAAATTGAAAAAACAAATTTACTTATGTACAAACGTAAGAAGTTATACTTCTTTGGCGTAACAGGATAGAAATCTTTCTTAAAATAAATAAAACATATCGTCATCTAACCTCAAATTCTAAAAATATACTCAAAGTTATATGTAACAACTTCTTTTACAACTTATAATTATTTATTTTAAATTATCATTAAATCAATTAATAAATACCAGTCACCACGATATATTATTAAAAATAGTAAAAGGCAACTCTTTTATTTAATAATTTTGACCAGTTAGAGAGTTTATAATTAAAAATAAAGTGTTTAATACAAAAATAGTATTATACGTTACAAGGTCGGTAGGTGACTTATTACAGTACGAGCTAGTTTACGGACGAGGCGACGTGGGAGCCAAGTCTGGAAATAAAAGAAATAAAAACGAGTTTAACTAGATTAACAAATTTGTATACTATTAATTGTAGTAAATCGTTGGCTTTGTTAAGAAATGTTAAAATCACATATCTGTCAGGACATCAAATGTAGAAAACTGAAAATATTAATAGAAAATTAAATTTTTTCTAATTTGTCAGTTCTTTTAGTTATTTTTTTGTTTTTGTATTCATTTGTACAAAAAAACTAAAATTGACTAACTAATTTTATGCTGAGGGTTTTTCGTCATCAATTTTCCCAAGAGACGCATAACTTTAAAAATACCGATTATAAAGTTTAATATCATGGCCAGATAGTAAAAGGCCACTCTTTTATTTCGTATATTTGACAAGATAGACAGTTTGTAATTAATAATCATAGTAAATCTTGTTTTTTTATCAAATGTTAAAATAACGTTCCTTTAGGTGTTTAAATTAAATATAAAAAACTATTTGAGTATTTTATTTATTTGCCAGCCAAGGATTACAGTGAATAGTTTACTATAAGCAGATTTAGCCACTTCTTTTATTTTATGAGTTTAACAAGATTGACAGTTTGTACTTAATAATTAAAGTGAATCGTGAATGCCCTATGCGTTTAAGACTTTGCGCTTTAATAACAGCTGATATGTTAGGTTCTTGATAGAGCTTAGTTAGTTCGTAATTTGTTCTTCTTATTCATTGTCCATTTAAGCTTTTTCCAACAAAGATTTTGAGCAGTATTTAGTAACAGGCAATATGGTTTTCGACAACAAAGGTCAACTGCTAATCTGCTAGCATATCTAACTCATGTCTGGAGTGATGCCACTCATCGTTATGGAGAGACTCACATAGTATCGTTAGACATCTCAAAAGCATTTGATCAAGTGTGACATGCTGCTCTCTTGAACAAACTGCCTTCATAAGAACTCTCGCCAAACCTTTGCAGATGGATATAAAACTTTCTCTCCAACAGGCACATCTCAGTTGCCGTAGATGAACATTCCTCTAACCTCAACAAGATTAACGCTGGAGTTCCCCAAGGATCGGCTCTAGCTCCTACTCTATTCCTATTACACATTAATGATCTACTAGAAGCCACTTATAACCCGATACAGGGTTTGGAGATTATAGCAACCTACACTGTAGCAAATCGCACCACCCTCCCATATCCGTAGATATTCTGGAAGAGGACAGAAGATCCACAACGGCTTTTCTTAATAAATATTTGAACTTAAACGGATTTTGCTCAGAAGAACTCCGCTCTATAATGCCTTCACGTGCCAGACAAGCCAGAACAACGCGACGTGCCAAGTCCATGCACCCTTATACTGTTTAGTGCCAGACATCGAGATCGGATCGATTCAATCGTTCCTTATTCCCCAAAACTCCAGATTGTGAAACTCCTTACCTTCCCACGTCGTCCCCACTCGTCCTAACTTGCAGTCCTTTAAATCCCAAATTAATAAACTGTCTCTTCTGCCCCAATAGATGTTCTCGGTACATTTGTATTTAGGTCTACACCTACTAGGACATCCTTAAATAATAAAAAAAAATACTTTACTATCGGCCTTATTAAGATATTGCAGGTTCTTAGTTTTGCTCTACGAGATATATTTTTGCTTTTTAACAACCCATTGAGAGCATATATAGCACGGTTGTCCTAAATAATTCTTCTCTATATTTCTTCTTCAGAGAGGCAGTTCCGAACTACTTAAGTCTTTTAACTTCTTCGAATTTATATTCTGTTTCTTTTGCCGTTGTTATTGTTATGTATAGGCCCCAAACGAATTGCTCATTTATCCATTTTATATACTTTGTTTTTGCTTCATTTATGTATAATCCATTAATCGCTGCCCTCTCTTCGAACTTTATTACTGTTTCCATCAGATCTATTTTGCTTCTAGACAAGATGACCAAATTTTTGTGGTAGACCTGTTCTATTAATATTAGCTTCCTGTATAACCTTTCCAATATTATGCTAAACATTATAGATCATAAAGGATCATTCTTCTTTGACCTCTTAGCTTTTTGTTATACTATTGTTTATCTTGACTTTATTCATTGTCCTTTGTAAAGTTGATTTTATTATTATAATAAGCTTCGAAGAAACCTCCTGCAGTGCTGTGAACAGTTTCCATCTTTTTACTCGATCGAAAGCCTGTTTAAAATCAATGAAAAGAACCACCGTAAAAAAATTATTTACCAATAATGTTATTAAAAACTTTCATTTCAACAATTTTCCAACGCTATGAAATACCGATTAAAATTTTATATTTTTTAGTATTTAATTATTTTTCCAATATTATGTGTCTTATTATTTTAGCCAATTACCAAGACAAACTAATACAAAATATTTTTTTCTATAAATTTCTGTTCAAAATGTCTGTCGCTGGTATAATATAATACACAAAGTGACTAAACGGGGTAGCTATTTACGTCACTGCCTCAATCTTGCACTATTTATTTGTACAAAGAAAATTTGCCTTCCCAAAGCTGTATCTTTCCATTTATATTAAAATCTTATAATATTACTCTCAACCAAACTATTATAGAAGGATTTTCTCGAAAGACCTCTAAACTATTTAGATCCACGAATCCTGGATGCACAATTTAGTTTAATTTGCATAGAACTAGAGCGAGCCAATCTCCTGCTAAATACCTGTTTCAGAGAACGGGATATTACTATTACATAGTCGAAAACCAGCCCTCTCACCTTTCCGCTGCCCTCGAAAACAAATTTAATCGATTACGTATAGAAGGTATCCGTCAATAATTTCGTTGATGCTGGATAGTGAGAATCTGGAATGAAGTTCAATCGTAGAACCGGAATTGCCATAGGCGTGAGTATGATACAAATCTTGGGAACCTATCATCTGATTGTCTTAATCTATTTCTCTATTTGTATATATACATAACTTTAATTTAGAAACATTATTTACAATTTCATATGAAGAAGAACATTGAAAAAGGGATTACTTGCGAAGAAGTTTTTTAATTATTCAGACTTTCAGGGTTTCATTCTGCAATATTACAATGCAATATTGGATAGAATGTGTATTAATTACGTCCATCATCGAAATTTTAGAGGGATTCTCTTCTGCAGCTTGTGATTACAGCTTTGTATCTAAAATTATCTACAATTATGTTATTATACAGATTATACACGATTTACAAGAAACTGTCTGGGTAAAAAAATTAAAAGAGAAAATTATAAATATAAATATTAAGAAGACGAAGATTATACATATAGGAGCAATAAGTAAAAGGGTAGATATAACAATAAACCAGAAAACAAGTAGACAGTTTTAAATATCTAAGAGTAACGATAGAGAAAACATGTAGTAGGTATGCAAGAGGAAATAAACGAGAGAATTATGAATGCTACAAGATTGTACCACAGTTTTAGCAACACTTTTATTGGGAAAAAAGATATTAGCATACCAACGAAAATGACAGTATATAAAACAGTTTTCAGATCGGTATTAACAAATGGAAGTGAAAGCAGGATCACAACGGATAGAATAAAAAGTAAATCATAGGCTGTAAAATATTTTGTCTACTCCTTTGATAGTAAATGTCATTTATACTCATTGTCACCATGCAGGGTAAGTAAGCTATAACGCACAGTTGTGCGTAATGAAACGTCATGTTGGAATGACGAATAAATCATTTAAAACTTGTGTTAGACTATAATTTGTGGAGTTTGTACTTTGGCGCTTTTAATTACATGTTTGGTGTACCTAAACTGATAATACTCTTAGAATCTAACCCACTACTTAGTAATCTATAGTCGAGCCGTTCAAAAGATGGAATGATCACGTGAACGGCACGCACTCTTTGAATATTACTCCCCTCAACGTGTTCCCAACCAACGTCACAAGTCCGATTTACACCACTCAACAAAAAAGTACCCACCCTCGATGCTTACAGTTTATATTATCTCTGGTATGAGTACAGTGTAAACTGTGCTTCGTTATTTCAGTTTAGAAGGCGTGGCACCGTACGATTACGCCGGGCAGTCACTGATCACATATTTATGTTAAAGATACTAAGAATTGGAAAAAAAATATTAACATTATTTTTGTTGCAAAAAAATCTCCACATTTAAATTTATGTGCTTCTTTCTTTACCATATCCAAAATTTAAACGATTACACATTTACTTCATTCGCTCTTCCAGGACGGAAACGTAGGTACCTTAATTCTAAATTTAATTTAAAACAAGTTGATTATTTCTTATTGAAAAAAATCTTAAAAATATTTTTCTATATTTATTTTCTCAAGAGGATAGTAGAACAGTTAACTTATTTTCAACGAAAACATTACATTCATTCTGATAGTTTCAGTAATAACTGTAATATTTCATATCGATCTGAGAGTCTATTTTAAAATATTTGTTTTTGCGCCACTGGCAGAAGACCCCAATTTCCTCATTTAGTGAGAGCAATACGAAAGGATCGACATTTTGGAGGCATTCAAGATATGTGTTAGATACTTTTTAGGTCACTGGTTTCTTTTGTGTAACTTATATGGCAGATTTATCTGAGTATTTCTGAGAGCAATGTAATAAAAGTCATCTAATTTATCGAAATAAGTCTAATTTATTTGATGAAAGGAATAGTATTTGTTACTGTTACTATATTTTTGTAAAGAATAAGAAAAGTTAATTGAAAAATGTTGACAGCCAAATAATATACAGTTAATGTTAGTACACAAATTTGTGGTAAAAAAATTTATCACTCCTAAAATATTTTTACGACCAGAAAACGAAGTCTAAAAAGGGTAAAATCAGATAAACAAATAAAAAAAATAATTTGGCAAAATTTCTAAGACAATATAGCCTAAATTAAAATCAGAGACTCGAATGAATTTTAAATATACCTGAACTACATTATCAAATAACATTAAATAATTGTTTACAAATTACAAAGATTGCGCGTCGATTTGCGATGAAGGCGATACAGTCACCGAACAGTGAAATATCGTGGATCTTCGGGGTATGACCCAATCGGGCCCAGGTCTTTGATAGGTCGCTGGCTGTTTTTGGTATAACCTACTGGCTGGGGCTTAGTTCTAATGATAGACAGGATTGATGATGTCAAAAGTCTTCGTAGGAGGTTTGGTATTGGTGTAACAGATACTAAGCAGGCTTCCTGGGTGTCCGTCGAAGTCGTGTCACGGATCTTGGGAAAAGAGTCTTCCTGAAGAATTGGCTAAAGATTGTGCTCTTTGACGTTCGTGTCATAGGAGTTTGTGTTTGGAGACTTGTTACACCTCTTGATGCGTTTTGACATAGTATATGTATGGCAGTCGTTTGGTGTCAAAATGTTCCAAATTTCTTGGAAACGGGTTCGCAATTCTGGAACGGTTCTTTCAGGATTGGATCTGAGCTTTTTCTTCATGATATGCCACAAAGTTTCAGACGGCGATGAATCTGGAATACGTGACGACCATTTTAAAGCTGGAATATTGTTTTCTAACCTATTTTACTTTTTTATCCCTATGGCAAGCGGCACCATCTTGTTGAAAGATACATTTGATATTGTTTGATTTATCCAATTTACCATAACAAGTTACCTTAAAGCACAATAATGTACTTCTCAGCATTCCTAATATCTGTCACAAAGTGTAACTTCTTACTCCACTTGTTGACATGGATCTCCAAATCATCGCATGAGCCAGAAAAATATTTTTTTTTAACAGTAATTCTGAAATACTTTTTCTTTAGTTCTTTTGATACGACTCCTACTATTACCTACCAACGCATACTTTAAATCTGGCTCCATCACTCCAAATAAAGAATTCCCATTATTTCGAAGAGCATAATTTGTGTTCTTTGGCCCATCCAAGTCTGTTTTTCTTCTAAATTTTGGAGAGTAAGGGTTTTTCTTTTGCCTAAAAATACTGAATTAAAAACGAATACTAAAAAAGTAACCTGTAAAATTTAAACCACTGTTATTTCGCAGCTCTGTGACAAGTTGCTCCTAATAACTTTTTTGTCTGATTTGATAATCCTCCTAGATTCGTTATAATTAGCACGCCGATTTTCTTTAATAATCCGTTTTAAAGCTCTTAAGTATTGGATTAACGCCGTCGGCTTCCAATTCTGGGTTTTTGAGCAACATATTCCGTTGTCATGTGCAATTTAATAATATTTCTACCTGTACCTATACTCGAGCCGTTCAAAAGATGGAATTCAAGGACGCGTGATCAGTGACTGGCCGGCATAATCGTACGATACCACGCCTTCTAAACTGAAATAACGAAGAATAGTTTATTTACACTGTACTCATACCAGAGATAATATAAACTGTAAGCATCGAGGGTTGGTACTTTTTTGTTGAGTGGTGTAAATCGGACTTGTGACGTTGGTTTGAGAGAGTAATATTCAAAGAGTGCGTGCCGTTCACGTGATCATACCATCTTTTGAACGGCTCCACTATAGATTTGTTAATACCGTCAGCGATTTGGGAAGCATTTCGACCTTTTAAATGCAAGTGAATGATCACTTTTCTTATTTCATCAGAAACAGTTTTACCACGAACCATTTTTAATTCTTAATAACAACAATAATACACTAAAAGGTGATCTAAACGTCAAAAACAGTTTTTTAGTAACGTAAAAATTTTATCATTTATTTTACAAAGCCTATCTTTATTTGATCAAAGCGCATGAACAGACCATTCTACTTAAGTTGTCTCCATCACGTATTTTGTAATGCCCAAACCATTTTGAAAGAAGACAATTTCCAAATAAAAACGCCTTAAAAATAGCTGCGTCTGTTTAGTTATCTTTCAATAAACATTTAAAGACACCACAAATATTATATTTTAAATAAAATGTGAATTAATTCTTAAATAAATTAAGAATTAACATGTTTTGGGGCGTGGGGTCAACTCCGCTGAGACATAATTCATAAATAAAAATGTTCAGTTTTTAATTTAAACACAATTGCTTTGGGTTGGATATTTACTTGTATCAGAATCGATAAATTAGAAGAGATTTACTCATAGTGTGTTTTAATCCAGCTTGAAATTAACACAATACCAATACCTGGATGAGCAAAAAGGTAAAAAAACCCTAAAAAGGATCGAGTTCTCGTGTTCATTTCTATTTATAAACCTAGCCGTTTTTACTTACTGATGCACAATAATTAATGTTCGTAGGTACTAATCGGTGATTAGTTAAAGCAGGACCAAATTGTTTTCGGGTAGAAATTTCGGAAAATCATTTCTCTTATTACCGAGGAAATAAAACTTCGCGACCTAAACTAAAAACATAGCCAGGGAAGTAGTTGTTTCTTCTTAGTTAAATGGTCAATGTTTTTGAAAATATTTTTCAAAACTTGTTAAGCGACAGAATAACTAATATTCTGGATTTTGCAACATTTGTTCCGTTTTAATAATTTTGTTTTTCAATTTATTGCGCCCCCTTACCAACTTAACACGCCGCCCCTGAGAGGCGCGCCCCAGTGCTTAGCGCAAATTAAAATTCAACAAAAATATTAGAGAATAAAGACAGAAAAATACATTAAAAATAATGTAGACGAAGAAGTTATTACATTTATTTGTAAACGAACCAATATCTGAATTGCTACAAAAAAATTATGACGTATCAAAACCATTACAGTAAATAACAGATGACTGAACTAAATAGATGCCCTAAGAGTACTGGTACGAATTAAATAAATTAAAGGTATCAATATCAATCAATACATAGTATAAAAGAAAGTCGCTTTTTCTGTCCCTATTTCCCTTTGTATGCTTAAATCTTTAATCTTTTGATGCAATTTTCTTTAATAAATAGAGTGATTCAAGAGTAAGGTTTATATGTATAATAACATCCATTAAGTAGTGGAGAAATACTATTATTTTTGAGGTTTCTAATGTGATGTCGTTAATTATCAATTTTTTTCTGCTAACATTGCAAACGCAGGCTGAACCCTACGAGATTTATCAAAATAATGTACTAATTATTTGTACACATTGAAAAGGTCTACAGAAAACTCCGCGATGGTATATGTCTATCTCTTATGGATATCCCACAATAACATTTTTTTGTCATTTACTTTTTACGACAAATAATGGCTAATTTTCGAAGCGATTTTAACCAATACAGCATTAATCCTTATCTAATTAAATAGCTTAAATACATTGTTGATTTAATATAGATCTATATGGTCCTTTACAGCACAAGATTTAAATGAATATTTTCGAAGATATTGCAGATTTAAAATTGCGGGACGTAGCGCTTGTGGTGGTACTGGCCGGCAGGGGCGGCGGCAACGGAGGCCGAGGGTTTCCTTATAGCACTTTGAATTTTGCAGCGATCGGACGCGTTTATTACGAAGTTAATCATTATAACGCTACTTTAAGGTAAGTACTGTATATAATAGTAAAAACTGGTAACTAACGAGAAAATATGATAAAAAATACAAAAAATTATTCGTAAAAATAAAAAAAAATGGAAAAAACATTAGTGTTAGGCGATGCGAAGTTTGCCGGGTCCGCTAGTAATTAATAAATACCTACCATCTCAGATTTTGAATAAACACAAGTTTTAAAATTGATGCAAATTACGAAAATAATATTGAGAAAATATGAACAAAGGAAAAAGCAAGTACCCAAGAAACTAAATAAAGAGATCACATGTGGAAAAATAAATCAAAATACATAAAGTTTAGATCAATCCACATCAGTGATAAAAAGGCATAAAAACAACAATTTTTAACAAAGGTAAAAGAAATAAAAGATGATCTCGTAAGATGGATTAATGAGAACTATTATTGCGATTCGAATAGCTGGTACAAAAAAAAATCTACAGAAACAAAGGAATCAACAGCATGGAGGCAACATAAGGGAGACATAAATGAACATTTAAGCATTTAAATGGATCATTAAAAAGATGAAAGCTACGGCGAACACTTATATCCTTATCGAAAAACTCTAGAAGCATTATAAGATCTTGGATTATTTCTAACTAATTAATATCTTAAAAATACATAAACTTATACTTTTTAAATTGGTTAAATAATAGGTTTTCACAAAACTGAGGTAAAGAAACATACTCGTATTAAGTATACATTGAAAATATCTTATAACGTTTAAAGTTTTCTTTATGAAATTAAATTATGAATTTGAATATACAACAAATATTGGAATAAAAAACACTAAAACGTAGATATGTTTTTGCAAATCTGGCATAGGGCTATAAACTAGACGATGCCGATGGAACTGAGGCTCGATGGTGACAGTAAGACAAACGTGTTTTTCGGATTTTGTTAAAATGTGAGACTTGCTCCATAATTTAGAGCAAAATGTAGATGTCTAAAAACTCTCTCATGATATATTACCTACAATAAAATGTAAATAATACCACTTTTATTTACTCTGTTTTATATAACATTTCGGTTTGTCTCAAGTTTGTAAAGAATTAACTATTATAAAAAACGACAGTTAAGTATTACATCAGTTGACATTATAATGTCGTATACGTGTTTCCTTAAAAGCACCCTAATTTTTTTGGAGAGAGAATATCATCCACTTCTCAAATGTGGTTAAATGGTAATACCAAAGAAAACTCAAAGTCTCGTACCACACAAATTATTTTATTGTATTCAAATCAAAATAATTGACAACTAGTTTCGACCAACAAGGTCATCATCAGGTCAAATGCAAAAAGTAAAAGTAATAACCAAACAATTGTATAAAAATAATATTTCCATGGAAAGCAACTTAGGTGGTAGAACTGGTTACAATATCTTCAACACAAAATGTCCAGTGGTATTAAAACACAAGTGTGTAGTGAGAAAACACCAAGATAGTAGGAATTGACTAATTAGTGGTCAAAAGACAATTAAAGTGGTACGAAAAAGTAACTAGGTATATGAGAAATTTTCCAAAAATTTTTTTAAATTTATAAATTAACAAACTTAAAAACTTTAAAAAGTTATTTAAAAAACTAGAACTGAAATCTTTGAGCCATAGGCTACGGTGTCAGCATTTCCTTGGTGATGAATAATCCAAACATAAGATGGAGTTTGGGGTGAAACAATTATAAAAGCTATAAAGGCACTTCAAAAAAGCAGGTCTTCGATAAGTAAGGGTGACGAAACCCAGAAAATCACCAAAAAACAGTGAATTTATGGTGTACATAAGCAAGAAAGTGTTTGACCTGTATATGGAAACAGAAGAAAGTGAAAACATGTGGAGGATAAGTCCACAGAGTAGAAAAGGATCTTGAATCACCAAATATGATATAAGTATTTTCATGGCAACGTAGTACCTAATACGTAAAAAAAAGGCAATGATGTCTGATGGAAAAGCTGACACCAAAGGAATGTGAAGAGACAGGCTTTAAAAAGGTGGACCATAAGGCCGTAAGCTGTACAAAGCTTCTTCTTTATCTGCGAAATCAGCTTTAGAGTTAAAATTGTCCATAACACGACACTAACACAGAAAATTATTTGTTGAATAACTTGGATGTCCACTGATTAAATTTCTTGAAAACAGTAGACAGATGAACGGTAGGTACCTACGTTAACATTGACTTTTACGATAGCAAATGTATTTGACATTAAGTGTTAGTAAAATTTTAAAATAACAAATTCAGCGCAATTTGGATAATTTAATACAAATAAAATTTATACTGAAGCAAAAATTTTACTTACTTATAACGAAGGGCCGAAAATATTCAGATAATGTTTCTGATTTAGTGAAGAAACGGAGTGAAAATGAACTAATCGAACTAATAAGCTGACGAAGAAAACAATTCGCGATACAACTTAAAATAAATACCAAATATAGTCAGGTGGATTTCGGCCCAAAAACGAACGTTACAACAAAGGAGGCCAAAAATGTAGGTTCGGCAGCAGTAAAGAACCAAAAGAGAACAAAAAACTCATCTACAGAAGGGCCTTTACTGAGAACCACACAATATAGAAGAGCGCACAAAAGGGTCGCAATTCCTCAACAAAGCCCATTCAAGGATCCGAAGTTGACGAGGTTGGTGGAACGAGAGGGATAGCATGCCGTTCACACATCTAAGTAGTTGTCAGAATGACATACTCTTTATCTCGGGCTCAGTTACCTGCTTGCGTGCGAAACAAAGGATAGACAGTTCCTTCAAAGTATTGGGTCAGCCATAGCCTAAAAAACCAACCCTATAACTGACTAATTAAGATATTAGTATGAAGTATTTGAAAGTAAACCTTTACAGAAATAATTTCTGACGTTTTTGGAATATTAGTAGAATCACGCATTGCAACAATCATTGACAACACACATCGAGCAATTTAGAAGTAATTGAAACAAAAGTACTTCCATAATTTTCAAAATTAATTTTGTAAGAAAACTAAATTGACTTAAATTTTTAAAACCACTCCTGTTTAAGTTCAAAGCATCAGTCGGTAGGAGTTTGGGAATCGCTATTCCCGAAGTGCACTTTCTAGCCAAATTTAATATCTGTCACAAGTTGTACGAAGGAAAAATTTAAATTTGCGCCGGGTGATATAAAAGACATAAATTAAGATAGTCAAGCATTGTTAAAAGTAAGACAAAGAGAGAATTTTGTCACTAATTACTTGTTAACGGTGAGTTGACATTTAACTTTAGATTAAGAGGGACTTGGGGGTATTAAAAGATTAAGAAAAACAGGCTATTGTGCTTATTACATTAATTTTGACGATATATATTTTTTATTTTAAGTTTTCCTGACAGAAATCTAGTTACTTATTACATTTTCATAATAGCACAAATATATGACTGTTAAAAGTTAAAAGCAAATAAATCTTACTGTTTATACTAATTAGAATATTTCAACTATTTGAGAAAGTCTCAATAAGATTTTAAAAATTTAATAATAAGACAAAAACATAACGACATTTGGGAGAAAAAATTGTCCGCTGGACTCGAACCTACAATCTCTATCTATAGCAGATAGCGCCTTAAACCGTTCGATCAGAAAAGATTAGAGAAGAGAGTTAGCGTTTTTAATCATCTTAATTAAACTCTAAATTATTTTTTATATATATATATTGAGATGATATATGATTTTATGATATATAATGTGTTAAAGTAAATATAACAATGATTAAAAAGTATATTCTTGAGACCAGGGAAGAGTACAATGCATTGGTATTTGCATAATTTATATTTCATTTTTCAGTATATTAAAAATCATTATCTTCATTCCTAAAAAAAAAAAAAAAAAAAATAAGAAAGATAATTAAAAATTAAACATTAAAGATACATTTGGTTTAAAATAATTTAATTAGTTGAATAAGTTATCAAATACTTACTTTTAAAGGACTGCATATGAATTTTCATATCCATAATATTCACATTTGTTATTTGTAAAATTAATAAAAAAATGAGAAATTCTGAAAAATAAATTAGTATTAAATCATAGTAGGAATTGTGGAATTTTAGTAAGAAATCTAGTATGTATGATCATAATGGGAATTGTTATAATTAGAATAAGAAATCTAGTAGGTATAATTTGTTTGTTTGAATGTAATCAAGTTTGTTTGTTAAAAAAAATGTATAAGATTGTTGGGTTGTTAAGGAATTCAATTGTTAATTTGTTTGTTGGAGATTCACTCTTGAAGGGGATTCCTTGAAGCCTTGTAAGGGGACGGATGTTAATAAATATTTTGTAGTAAAAATTGAGTTTTTTCATGATATATTGAATAAAAAGAGATTTGGAAGAGATATTATAGTAACAGAAGTTGAGAAGAAGCAGTCCTATGTGTTTATTAGCTGTAGGAAGAATAAAAAAAAACATTTTTGATAGTTTGAAAAGTTGATACGTAGAGGAATCGTTTCAAGAAGATTAAATCGCTACAGAGAAGAGAAATTAACAAGTAGAGAAGAGAAATCAATAAGTCAAGAAGAAAAGTATTTATGTAATTACTTACCAGTTTGTGAAATCAGCAGATTTGTCCCAAGATTGAAGAAAGATCCACATTTAAATGTTTTGTAGCAGTTTCATGGATATTGGAAGATTGGTACAAAGAGTGAGCCTCGTTAAAACGGTATTTTATCACCTTATGTAATAAACTGGGTTTTATTTCTGTTGTTGTATAAACCAAACTCATTTTCATTTTAATTTTAAGACAATTTTGAAAATCACTGTACTTTCAAAGATCCAGAATTTCTCATTTCCATTCAAGTATTTGATATAAAACAACTTTACACAATTTCACTAACACTAAATTTTAAATTAGAAATTTTAAGGTTATAATTTCAAAGTAAAAATCAATAATCAGCACGTTCCAAAAAAGGATTTTAAATTAAATTAAAATAAAAATTATATTTAGAACAAAGTTAGAATTGAAATTTAATAATATTAATTGTCTTAAGTTTTGAACTCTACCCTGAGATAGGAGTATTGCGGGCTATATTAAAATAATATTCAAAATCATATATAAATTTCATTGACCTTGATTAAAAGTTTTTTATTGAAGATTTAAATTCCATAGTAAAATTTTAATTATAGCATATATGCTTATAATTAATTATATGTATAGCAAGTTATATATGTTATAACAAATATAACAAAAAATGAATTTAGGAAGAATGTGAAAAATGTCACATCGTTTTCACAAATAATCGCGTTTTCTTTAATGTCAGATAATGTTAACGAAAATACCGAAATACCGCTGGAATCATCCGTGGCTAAACGGTATAAGGCGCTTTCGACTATAGATGGACGTTGCAGGTTAGAATACTGCCGTTATTCATTTTTTAATTTCAAAAATATTAGTATTTTTTATTATTTAAGTACTATTTTTCGTTTACCAACTGTTTCAAATTAGTTTTTTTGATGTTTATGATTTTTTTCGTTTCAACATGTTTTTTAAAATTTTATTAAGGTAGTATTTAAATAATTGGTAAAATAAAAAAAATACTATGACTGAACCCTAGATTTACAAAATAAAAAACAGATCATTGGGCCAACTATGGGTCACTTTGGACCTCCCTTTTTAGATAAAATTATTTTTGAAAACATAAAACTTTAAGCCATTGGCACAAAAAACTGGAAATACAAAAATAAAACAAAATATAATTCACCTCAATAAAATATTTTCCGAACAATAACTAAACATTTTTCATATAAATAATTACGAAAAGTTATAATAGTACAAAAAGTAAAACATTATTAAGTACCACCGAGGTAAATTATAAGTTCGGCTTGTGTGTTCCATCGCCCCTCTGCTTGTGTGCGCTATAACCCTTGATTGAAAGGTCACAAGATAATGAAATTTAGTATATAGAATCCTCATGTCATGGAAAATTACCCAATTGATTTTGGTTCAGATCAAGTAAACTTAACAGTAAATTTTAACGGTTTTTCAAAACTCGTACATATACTTTATACTTTTCTAAATTTATGTGTGATTTAACTCTTAAACGGAAAATTACAAGGTAATGAAATTTGGTAGATAGAATCCTTATGTCACAATATTGAATCCCATTGATTATCGTCCAGATCGTAGTACCTTAACGGTAAAATTTAAACGGTTTTCCGAAACACTTACTTTGACTTTGTTCTAGAAATTCTGTTACTAAAATTATATAAGGTGGAGTGGGGTAAGTCCGTTCCCATTTCCGTTAAATTCGACTTTGCCATTTATTTTTTCAATTAACACTTTACATATTTAATATAACGTTGACATCATTAAAAAGTACAACTAACACTTTATAGTTTGCACTGTCAGAAACACAAATTAATATGGGAAATTATAACTTTTATAAAATATCAAAAAAATGTAGCTACTCCGGACTTGCCCCATGTACGGGGCAAGTCCGTAACCAGCTGTTTAAAACCTATTGAAATCTATGTTCATACGTTATGAGGCAAAATTGGAATATTTTGTTTTCCATTTATAAAATGTTTTTTACCAAACTAAAATCGGTTATTTATTTTCAAAGGTATGGATTTTTAGAAAAACGGCTGCTTGGGTAAGTTGAAAACTCAAGAAAATAGGCCTTCAGTTAGTTTTTCTGACATAATTTCGAACCATTTTGGATCTAAAAATAGTTATAAATACATAATTTGGCAAAGAATCCAGAAAAAGTAAAATATTTTTAGAAATTTCTGCATAAGGCAAATAACTGCGATCTTACCCCGTGCACTAACAATTAAGGGGCAAAACCGGAGTAGTGATTTTCTTAAAACATTTTAAACAATTTAAAGATTTTTTTTTTTTTTTAGTACATGTACATTTTCTTAATACCTACCAAAAATAATCGCACTTGACACAAAATTTGTTGCAATATCACGGTATTTCCTTCGCCAACTCTAACTTTCGGGTGTAGTGCAACATGTATGAAAATTTACAAATGTCATAAAAACTCTCAACTTACTTATTAATTAGCGACATCTACTTCTCTGACTGCGCAACAATTAAATACAAGTTTATACTCTGTAGGATGCATATTAGAATAGATTTAATGCGTTTACGATCTTGCCCCGTTTACGATATTACCCCACTCCACCTTACCATAAAATTTGTCTACATCTTAAAATACTTAAGTGTTTTTTTGGTCAAAAAAAGAGTGTTTAGAGATGTGGAATGGTAGCATTTTATGTTCTTAAGAAAAATATGATTATATACCAATAAAATTGTTTCTTATTATATTATTCATCAAATATAAATATAACCGTATAAATTTTAAAAGTACCTAATTTGTTAACAATTTTTAACTGTAATATATTAAATTCTGGAACACCCTGTTTATATAGGTATAAATGCCGTATTTAACCCTAACAGCTAAAGTCGGACCTGTGGAAAGTAAACATGAGGGAAACAAGGGATTTGACGCGTCGAATCCCTACAGACTACTTCACTTAAGTGGAGTTACAAGAGACCTCTTGCAACTAGTTTTTGAAGTTATGCAGGTTGCTGGATTTGTTACGACAATACCAGTTATAATTATAATTACGGGGTTTCATGCTGGTTGCACCGGATTAGAGACGCGAAGGAGAAATTTTTGTGTTTTACGGATAATTTTCCGCAAGAATTAACTTTTTCTTTAAATTTTTTTGAACATAAAAAATCAATTCGGAGTTTCTATTGAGTCATTTTATGGTTAGCTTTTTGGTATCAAACTACATGGCCTTGTTAATCTATTATATCTATTATATTACTATTGGCGTCACCCATGTATTTTTTCGGTATTCAGATCTCAGTAATGTTAATAACAATAAAAGCTTTCCTTTAACAGTTTACTATTTTTTAGAATATCAGATATTTATAAATTACTCCTACACAGTCTTAATAAACTGCAATAAGAGCAAAAACAATTTTTTTATCAAATTTTTAAAAGAAGCGGAAGAAATACGTACAAAGTTTTGGTTTTGTATCCATTTTTTTTTATTGGCATATCACAACACATCCATTCCTCACAAAAATGATCTTTTGGTAATTAAATTATTAAAAACTAGTTGTAATCGCAACGTCGTTGGCATGGCGTTTGATTATTGTATAAAAACTTCTTACCCACCTCATTTAAGGAATGGGAGAGACATTTTTATACACCAGATGTTAAGTTGAAAGAAGACAAATACATCTGTGAAAACAGCAATCGAATCGGATCAGTAGCTTTCATGTGATGCGCGCACAAACATACAGACAGACAAAAAAATCTAACCACATTTTTGGGTTCTATTTTGATGTACCCGCGACGTCTTTCGCGTGGCGTGTTGATTTTTGTATAAAAATATCTTTCCTCACCCCGTTAAAGGGGTGAGGGGAGAAAGTTTTATACACCAGATGTTAAGTTGAAAAAGACAAATACGTCTTTGAAAACCGCATTCGAATAGGATCAGTAGTTTCCATATAATGCGCGTACAAACATATACATTTCTACAGTTTTCTTATATGTATAGATAACAAACAAACAAAAAAATATTTAACTGAGATCAATAATAATTTATCTTGTCCACACGCTTCGGGCAAATTGTCATATTACTAATCGATAAAATGACATTCTTATAATCGCTACATCATTGGCATAATTTGTAAATCAATCGCTTAGTTCTTTTTGCAAAAACAGCGCAAGATGCGTGTGCACAAAGAAAAAATTGTAAGCATCGCAACCAGTGTTCTCCGGGCTTAAATCTTTAAAAAAGGTCGTTACAGTAAATGCAAGCACAATCCTCTTCATCGTTATGAGAAATATAAGAAATGTCTTCTTACTTTTTTTTCTTAAAATAATTTTTTGGTTAATTGTTTTTTTTTTGTTGAGGCAGCATTTGGCTCATTTTTAAATTTTAATTCCAATATATACAGTACAAATCAACACCAACGTGCTCTGTTGAACTTTTGGTGTACCTTTTCTTGACCTCTAATAAAACGTCCTTTTGGAATCGAAGAAAACACTTCAATTGGAAAAGCGAGGGCACAAGACGATGGACGTTCATTGATAGCAATATAAGTTAAAACAAGTTCTAGTACAGAACTTATTGCTTGTACCTGAGATAAATTTTCAGCTTGTGGTTCTGTAAATGCTGTTATTTCAGCTGCATTATTTTCTGTAGACAATGGCTGAAGGAGAGGTAATACCTGAGGCGTATTTGTCACAAAACCGGAATCATCAGCTTGTTGTAAAGGTTGGATCAAAACCTGTTTAGACCCGACAGAGCTCATTACTGTGGCAGGCTAAAGAGGCTATTGATAAGAGTTCTCTTCCACTGGTATGCTTGTGGTCTCGACTTTTTAGTACATATGATCCAGAAATATATCAAGGTTTGGTGGCCAGATGCCAGTTTTTTTTAAATCCGTGACATGCATTTTGCACCGTATGTATCGTTGAATAAACCGGTGATCTAAAGATGTGTTACAACACATCCAGGATGTGCCTTTAGCCTTTGGTAATTTTTTGGTTATAGTAGGTCTTCAAAGGCCCAAAAAATTTCCATGCATTTGTGACTCGCATGTCCATCGACAATCAGAATGACTTTTACGCCAATGCTTCCTTTTACGAAACTTTGGAAATGCTTATTCATTTTATAAATATTTCGTTGGTCATCCAGTCTGATTGATGAACTACACCTAAAGTTGCAGAAGGTGCTTAATTTTTATATTTTTTCTTGGAAATATCTTTATTGGTAGGATAAAAGTTACAACAGCATGAATACAACAAACAACAGTGGTGTTTGTCCACGCTCCGCACTAATTATAACTCCGACTTGTTTCCTTTCTATGGTAGCTAAATTTTTTAGGTTTTTGTACTGTATAAAGACCAGGTTTTTCAGCATTATAAATAATAAATAAGGTGCGGTGTTTAGCCAAAAGATTCTAACAATCTTCAGTATAACTGATAGAATTTTTGAAAGCTTGAGCGCCAGCTGCTAAAGTTGCATTTGGTTTGCGCAAAGATATGTTTTAATTACGTTTTAAAAATTAATCCCCCAAGTCTTGTCCTGCCTTTTACTTCTGTATATTAAATTTATGAGCATAACCGTTTTTGTCAGCCATCTGAAATATTAATTATTGTACCAACGCTCGTGCCAATCCGAATAAACGACTTTCAAGTAATTTTATATGCTCAAATAATTGCCTTTCTACATCGAATGGAAAAGTAGCGCTCCAACCACCCATCCCTTTTGAATTCGACGCTCAAATTTTAGTAGTCCTTTACTGGGGCGAAACAATTTTTTGATCCGATCAATTTTTAATACCTTTAAAAGTTCAAAAACTTCTTACTTTGTGACATACAAGTTTAGTTGTTTATTGATATCTAATGCACGATTACAAGAACTAGTTATAAGAAATGAATTTCTGATAATCGATTTCAAGATCCTTCTGGATCTGAATCTGAAAATTTTGGGAGGGGCGAGCTAGTGCTCAGCCAGCACTGAGGCCACATATGACCCATTGTGCATCCTCCCGTGTGTAGGGATATCCTCACCTCAGGCTGTCACCAGGCCTAGTGATTTAAATTAGGTGATGAGCCTCCCGAGGGGGATCTCCCTGACATCGGCTGGTGTAAGCCAGTACTCGCCCAACTCGGATCTTCTGATTTCAGAAAAAGCAGAGCAGTCATACATTATGTGTTCTACTGTTTCCTCTTCTTGTTCGCAGCCTCTGCATAGCGGCGATTCTGTTAATTTCATCCTAAAGAGATGTTGTCGCAATTAGCAGGGACCTGTCAAGATTCCCACAGCTGTTCGAAGATTTTGTCTGGTCAATGCCTTAATTATTTTTGCTGTTTCCTCGCCAGGATGCGGAAATAACTCGCTGGCCAGTCTACAACTCGTAGTTTCATCCCAGCACTGTATAAAGTTTTGGTGAAAGTGCTGTTTGATAAGGTCCACGACTGCGGACAATGTTAGTATGGTAGATGGGCAAGGGCTAACATATTTGTAGCCCGCCGCCCTCCTTGCTAAATTGTTCGCAATGCGGTTGCTTTTAGAGTTTCCATGTCCTTTGATCCAGCTGATTTTAGCTGGCCTCAGTTAGAGATTGGTGACATTCTAGTACTAAACTTGAAGTGAAACGTGGTCTATTTAAGGTCAGTAGGGCTTGTCGGCAGTCTGTGTATATATTTATATTCCTGCCTGTGATGTTCCTATTGATTAATTCTTTTGCAGCTATGGTTATGCCTGTAAGTTCTGACTGAACCACACTTGACAAGCCATCCATAGCCCATTTTATTTTTAGGTTTAAGGATCTAGAGTAAATTCCACATCCCATACCTTACTTTGTTTTTGATCCATCCGTATATACGCTCAGAGCGTTCACTACGTTGGGGTCTGCTGTCTTGTTTGTTAATATTTTGTAGGGTTTGTCAAAGACTTCTTACTTTGTGACATACAAGTTTAGTTGTTTATTGATATCTATTGCACGATTACAAGAACTAGTTATAAGAAATGAATTTCTGATAATCGATTTTAAGATCCTTAATTTTTTTATAATCGATTGACTTGCGCCTCGTAAATGTTAAATTTAAAATAAAAGTTTTATCTTTATGAAGGACCAAAAAAGCTTTATTTATTATTCTTAAATTTAGTATATTAAATTAACTGAAACGTTTAACGTTAATATAAGCAAAATTTGAAACATGTTCGAGCTCCATACAACTAACTAGTTTATTATCAAGGTTCTACTTCAATGCAATTTTAAACTAATATGTCTTGTGGTTATACGAACTAAATTGAAAATAATGGTCTATTATTTTGAACAAGTGGTTGTAGAACAGTTTAGAATGCAATTCTACTTTCTTTTTCTGTGTATGAAAATTATATTATGTTGATTATTCTTTAGTACCGTGTAGTTGTGTATTCAACGAAAGTAAAATTCTGTTAAATAAAACTATATTTATGAGCCATCTTTCCTGACTTTTTAAAGTTATGGTAATAGACAACCATGTATGACATTAAGATCATTTAAAAAATATTTATACACTATAGGACTCGAACAGGATCTGACTTAGAGCCTTTAACCATTCGGCTACAGATACTTTAGTGGTTAGTGAGCGTTTTTGACCAAATCTTGATTTATCTTATGTCGCATAGAACACATACATATATAACGTTAATAAGAGAAAGATTATTTGTCAAAATGACACAGAATTATTTTTTTATTTCTGTCATTTCCATTTTTTCTTATTTCTAAATTTAAAAATTTGATTAAAGAGTCTTTGAAGTCACCCCACCCCTTACCTGGGAACAGTGAGCAGTCTATTAATGAGACCCTTTTCTCGACCGTAGATCCGGCATTTCTATAATATTTTTTTAAATTAAATAAAATGTGATTAATTTTTATTAATAAAAATAAATAAATACCAGAAACGTAAATATATTTTTTCTGATTTTAACCATATATAATACGTAAAATTTTGAAGTTTACAGGCGCTAGAGGTATTTAATTTTATTATGAATGTTGTTCTTTTTTCAATGTAATGTAGAATATTTTAGTGTCTAGTCTGTATCTTTACGTTTCTGGTATTTATTTATTTTTATTTATAAAAAAATTAATCACATATATTTAATAAATTTAAACAATACATAATAAAATTATAAGTGCATACAACAACATGCCGGATCGAGGGTCGAGAAAAGGGTCTTATTTATAGACCGCTCGCTGTTCCCCGAAAAGGGGGGACTTCAAAGATTTTTGAAACAAATTTTTAAATTAAGAAATAAGAAAAAACGGAAATAACAAAAATAAAAAAATAATTCTGTGTCATTTTGACAAATAATCTGACAGTTTCCTGTATACCGGATGATTTATTTAAGTAGCATATCTAGGAAAATGTGAAAAAGAAATCTATATACATATAATAAAACTGTAGGAATTTATATGTTTGTGCGCGCATCACATGAAAACTACTGATCCTATTCGAATACGGTTTTCAAAGACGTATTTGTCTTCTTTCAACTTAACATCTGGTGTATAAAACTTTCTCCCCCTACCTCTTTAACGGGGTGAGGAAAAAAATTTTTATACACAAAAAACAACACGCCACGCGAATGACGTTGCGGGTACATCGAAATAGAACCCAAAAATGTGATTAGATTTTTTTGTCTGTCTGTCTGTATGTTTGTGCGCGCATCATATGAAAACTACTGATCCGATTCGAATGCGGTTTTCACAGATGTATTTGTCTTCCATCAACTTAACATCTGGTGTATAAAAATTTCTCTCCTATTTCATAAATGGGGTGGGGTAAGAAATTTTTATACAACATTCACACGCCACGCGAACGACGTTGCGAGTACAACTAGTTTTAAAATAAAAACAATTAATTATACTCTTCCAGTTCTTCAAAAGTAACCTACTAATAAAATGCCGTGGTTACAGGTTTAACTAGTTCACAGAGTTTAGAAGAAAAGTACTATTTTATAGTAATACTTTATTTTTTTATAAAATAGAACTGTTAAAATCAAAAATACAACTTAGCTATTCGTCGTAAGTAGGTAAGACACGTTGTCCTTCGTTTCTTGGTATTTTCAACAGAAATGGCTACAAGCCCGTAAAATTTTGTGTACTATTTCAGTAGGTTCCAATGTTAATTTGTGACATACTTAAATCTAGAAAAGTTTCTGAAAGGTTATTAAAATTATCTCGTACACCTAATAACGGTACAAAATAAAGCTTCCAAAGGTTTTAATTTTAGTTTTGTATCGATATTAACTTGTAATTTCGGCTTTTATAAAAGTCCAATAAAAACTACGTGCATTTTTATTTTGCGTTTATTGAGTGCAATCTTTTCCTTTTGAAGTTTTGTCCGCGTGTGCTTTTTTCCACGTGCGGATATATTTCTTGTGTAGCTACTTATATCTGTAGGCTTTTTTCGATAACTGCCTGCTACAGACTACAATATAGACATACAGACATAAGTTTTGTACGAGAGAAAGGAAGAGATGGTGTCGTCGTTTATAAAAGAAGCTGACTATAATTTCATTATTTTATATAAGTAATTAGACTATTAAGTTATACTGATGACAAGACACTAAATAAATATATATTTTTTTATACACCAATCATAATATTATTTAGATGTTTATGCTGTAACATAATAAATAAAAAAATAAGTATCTTATGTGCTTAAAAGTAAAAGGGCTTATGCTTATAGATCAGAACGGGTTAGTTGTTAATGGTTTCATAAAAAACAGAAAATTAGTTGTGAACACAAAAATTAGTTAAATTTATAAGTATTTATGGAATGTAAGAAAATATTCGGCATAGGTTGTACTTATTATAATTTTTTATTTTATACAACTTTTATTAAATCTCACACATTTTCACATTTGATGTACTAACAATTGTCAAAATATTCTTCGTAATAAAAACACACTAAAACTGCTTCTAGTAAACTTTTCACTGTGGTTCTTTGGCAGTGAATAATTAAAAACTTAAATATTTTCTTATATTCAATTTAAACTCTTTAAAAAATGTTTTTGGACAAATTTCTTATCAAAAACAAGATTCACTTCAAGTAAAGATCACAAACTATCAATCTTGTTCAATGTACGAAATAAAACAGTGGCATTTTACTATCTAGGCATGAAATTAAATTTTATGATTGGTATAGTTAGGCCATAGAAGTATAACTTCTAACCATGTGCGTACATTAATAAACAAACATTTTTTTAAATTAATAGTAAAGATGGATCAACGATTCTAAAAATCAAATCCAAGTTATAACTTCTGTCGGTACTTCCCGAGTACCTAATATTAGAATTTTAAAAATAAATCTGTTTTCACTTCTGTCGGCAATCCATGAGTAATGGTATCTTTTTATGAGCACCTAATATATGTCTATCTTTTTTCGCAGATTTTTTTTTTAAGAATTTATAGTAAAATGGTGGGAAGTTTTGTTCTGGTCTTTAAATATAAGAAAACAACCTTAATAATCATTCCACTTTAATAACTAATGTGCAGCATATTCTCAATTATTGTATTATTTGTATCTACTTTGATGATATTTTGGAAAGTAATGTAAACATTGAAAAGGAAAGTTTTAATACCTAAAATTTAAATAAATATATAATTTATTATTATAACATATGCATTTTTATATATTACCTTTACTAATGAATTCATGTTGAGATCATACAAACCATAGGCACTTAATTGAGGGATTCTCTGTGCATGCTGCATTATAAACATTATATCTTTTTTTAATTGCATAGATTCAATATTACTCCAATTGGATTGGTATATATACTCTGGTAATAAATTTGCCTAAAAATGATATATTTTAATAGCAATAAAAAAACATTTATTCACAATCGTTTAAAAATAGACTTTTTTCCATTCTACAAAACAGTTGGAAAGTGGACAATTTTTAACCAGGGTGGAAGTAGCTACTTTCCACCCGTTACCCTTGGTTGACGCCTCCATAGATAGAGATCATTAAAATTGGCAAATATGACATACCTTTTATATCGGTATCGGTATATAGGTAACCAGTATAACGACAAAAACCAAAACGAAACTTTGTAGAATAAAATTTCTATAAAAACATATGTAGGTATGTACTGAAAAAAGATTGAGATAAATCTATATTCAGTAAAACCAACATCCGGCACCCGAAGAAAGAATAAAGTAAACTATAAGAAAAAGGCACTAGCAGAACACACATTTAAAAAAAGGAGAAAAAATAACCTCAAATGTAAACAATAGATGTACCCAAATACGTTTTGTAACGATTACAGATTCCAGAAGAACAACAACGTATTGTATTGTAGAATAAACGAGTGTGTAGATATTATATATTTTTATTGATTCCAGTGGAATTTATTATTAAGAGAAACGTAACAATAACAACAACAGAGCGAACATTAGGTAGGTACCAGGTAAATATTATAATAGTTAACATAAATTTAAACGATAATGAAATAAACTTGTACACATTTACTGAAGTCAAAGAAACGAAAGGAAAACAAGTGGGAAGCGTGTATTAAAAATTATAAAATTTGTTAGCTGAGTGCTTTCGGCCCAACACCGGCCATCATCAGAGCTAAAACTATAAAACAAACAATATAATTTTTTTTAAAAAACAAATATTGTTACTTACGTCCAAAGGTTAATCAATACCCCAGAAGTGAAAAGGATCAATAGACAATAGACTGTACAGTCGTTCAAAAATTGCCAATCCACTGGAGAAAGCATCTACCGAGGGATGGTCAATAATGTTTTGATGTTGATTTTTATTGACCATCCCTCGGTAGATGCTTTCTCTAGTTTTTTTAAATTTTACTGTTGCTAACGAAGGTACAGCCTCACCATATCCTTCGTTCAGGTCAGCTTTTATTGCATATTCGTTCTCCCCATTTTGCAGAGGAACTTAATCACCGAACGATTAATTTTTTCCATTTTTGGGAAAACACAAAAGTTGTTTGCTTCTGACGGCTGTTAAAACTAAACTAATAGTTTTTTTTTGGCTTAAAATGTTGACAGAAGTCATATTATGAATGGCAAAGGTAAAAACCGAGAGCAATTCGGTATCAAGTTATGCCATCTATTAAAGGCTAGTTTTAAATCAATCTATCCTCGTATATTTAGTTATTTAATGTACTGTGCCTTGTCAACAATAACCAATTTTTTAAGACAATAAAGCTTTTTGGACTTGACTGACTTGTTTTTTTTCTCAGAACGGTAGCACGGAAGACTGTCTATAAGTAGTATATACTTAAGGGTTGATTTATCACCCTGTGACGTTAAAGGAATTTGATCCAGTCGTTGAAAGAGGTGAAGCGAAAATCGGCGTACCCCTTATATGTTCTTGCAAAAACAACTTTCAGCATTGCATTGAATAATGGAAAAAATGAATGGATCGGTTAGGTGCGAGGGAAGGAAGTACATTGAAGGAATATTCAAGAGTAGATGTTTTTTTACTTTCGTTTTATTATACAGTCATTTGTGATAAAGATTTTTCGGCTAATCAAATCAATTATTTTAACTAAAGTGACAATTAATTTGACAACAGTTAAGATTAAAATTGACTCTGGATTCGACTTAGTTACTAATCAGATTATAAAAGCATCTACCAAGAACGGCGTTAGTTCTTATAACAACAATCTATAATAGCATGTTACGATTAATTCATTCTCCGATAACAAGGAAATTTGCCCAAATACTGATAATACATAAACCAGTAAAACCACCACATCATACAGACCAATATGCTTGCTTCCAACCATATCCAAAATTTTCAAAAAGATAATACTCAACAGAATCAAAGAAGACACCGATTTAGATACAATAATACCGTAATATCAATTTGGATTCCGTGAAGGTCATTTTTTTTTATTAAGGATGTCCTCGTCGGTATAGACCTAAATACAAATGTACCAAGAACATCTATTGGGGCAGAAGAGGTAATTTATTAATTTGGGATTTAAAGGCCTGCAAGTTAGGACGAGTGGGGAAGACGTGGGGAGGTAAGGAGTTCCACAATCTGGAGTCATCCAACGACTCAACAATACCACAGAATTGTTGGTAAAATTCACAAAATATTTTTGTTTTTTTCGATAAAAAAATTTAATATGTATGAAGTTACTCCAAATCCTAAAGCTTTTAACAAAATTTGTAACGATCAAAGACCGTTTTTGTGCCGAAATCCACCTGACTATGGATAGATATTTATTTTATTGTTTTGTGCCACGATTATTAAGTGGGAGACGAGCCGTTCTGTCATCCGTCGGTTTCCTTGTGCGTAGATTATAACTGCTCGTTCATTTTCATCACTGTTTATATTCCTGATAGGTGCTCTTCGATACAGGTTTTTGCCACATCTATTAGAGATAGACAATAAATGTTAGAGAACGTGACAAGTCGAAAGGAAAGAAACCACGAATCAAATTGAGCTACCCTAGGGTCGTAATCCCTCAAAAAGGGAGATTAATAAGCTACAAATTATTTTTTTATCATGGAGAAGAAATTGTTATTGGTATCATATTTCTTCTTATAGCTGTTGATATCTCTCTGATCTTTACAGCTTTAAACGTAATTATTGTTATTAATTGATAAATAACTTACCTCCGAATATACCAGATTTCCAACAGCACAATATATTAGCAATTGATTAAGATAACCTGAAGCAAGCGAAATTGACATATACATTTGGTCTAGAGTAAAGTTACCCTAAAATGTTTAAAATATCAAAATTAATTATTGAAAATATATCAGGTATATTTAAAAAATAAATGGTAGTAAATATTAAAAATATAAACTTAATTACATTAGGGAATTGATTTACCTAGTTAGTCAAAGAAATTTTGGTTATCTAAGCCTGCAACCTTGGGTTATTAAGGGGTAGTATACAAGAAAAGTACAATTAAATAAATAATAAAATATTATTGAATGTTAACAACAGTTTTCAAAGACAACTAATGAAAATTATAATAATCGTATCTATAACCATTAAGTTATACTTCTTTGGCGTAAAAAAATTTATCCTCCACGTTTTCCTATGTTTATGAAGAAAATTGCATTAATAATAGATAAAAGGTATATAAAACATTGTAAGAAGGTTTTATAACAATGCATTATATAATTAAGCAAATTTTATTAATCTTTTATTAATATCTTTTCTGATATTCTTTACAGTAAAAGGGTAGTTTTGCAGTTTACTCTGTTTTTTCTTTGTTAAATCCTGTTAGTAAACAAGAACTTTTTAAACATATAAGAAATCTTCTAATATTTACAATTCTGTGTTAATTTTAAGTAAAAACTTATTAATAAGCTTTGTTTTTTAAAAAAGGAAGTTTATTCATTTTTTATAGGATTCGTTAAGTTAGATTTAGGGTCAAGGCGGTAACAGTGGATCACTTTTCTTTTCATTATCCAGAATTCGAATAAGAATAATGTTAGAGGGATGTAACGGGGGCTAGTATTTAGTGAAACTAATGTATTTTTATTATTTCATTTAATTTAGAGAATTGGAGCAACATAACAAGAGATACTAAGCTTCTAAAAAAAAATGAGATTTGAGCCACTGTGTACCGGGGGCCGGGTACAGTGAATAGACCCCTAGTTCTCAGTGAATCGGGCTGGTACACAGTTGATCACAAATAATTTTACCCAATAAAATAAAAGTTTTCAGCGTTTATTGCTCTTTATTTTAATTAAAATTGACAATACTACAATATAATGACTCTTTTTAGTCTTAAAATTAAACAAAATCTAACAATTCATCCATTCTGTAGGTGTTGCAAGTCCAAGAGTTCCAGGTGAAGTATTCTTTATCATAAATACCTTGAATTTTTTTCTAGGGAATACCATAACTGGGGGCAACGCAACTCCACTTGCACTTATAATACAACAAGTGGTGACTAGTGTTCCTCTTTCACCTCTCGTTACTTTGCCTATATTTTTACGGCCTTTTGGTGCAATTACTTTGCCATGCTTTTGAAGTGTTGTCGCTGAAGTTTCATCAAGATTATATATCCTTGTTTCATATGCAAATGCAGGGTTCCTTTTTATTAACTTTTTTAAATTGACGTAAAATCTTTCCACATTATGTCGATTGAATGCCGGTGCTCTAGAGACTACATGCTTCAGGTTTTCTTAAAGTTAATTCTGGATGTCTTTTTCTACAATTCAAAAGCCAGTCTTTCCCAGCCATTTCGTTTTGTTTCCACGAATTTGGCATTTTCAAAGTATTAACAGTTGCCGTTTGATACGCTAATCTTCGGCATTCCTTGGCAGATAATCCATAAAAAAGTAATGCACAATGTTTAAAATATTCTTTTAACATCCTTTCTTGGTCTGTAGTAAATATTTTTATAACCGCGTAATTTGGGGTTAAACGAGCTTCGTCGACGTTTACATTTTTAGTTTTAAGATAATAACGTCTTAGCGTAGAGAAGGAAATTCCCAAAGTTTTTGAAGCTTTTCTCACACTCATACATTTTTAATATTTGTCAAAGCATTTTTCATTTCATCAGCAGTATGATTTCCTATTTTACGGGGCTTTGCTGCACGAGCCATCCTGAGAAAAAAAGCAAAAAATAATAGCATTAAATTGAATAAAATTAAAATTACCTAAATGTCTCTGTATATTGGTGCCAATGTGGTACACAGTGGCTCATGATTCACTGTGTACTTGAAGAGCCTGAGCCACTGTGTACAAAACCGCTATTTTGTATGTACCTTAAAACACCACTGACAGTATTACGCAAATGAAGATAAAATATACGCCAAAACAAACTCAATTAAACTGACTTTGTATAAAAATTGTCGACTAAGTCATTTAACGTGAGAATAGCGAACAAATATAAAGAATATCTTACCTGAAAACTTAGTTTTTTGACGATGAAAACATGGAACATATTCAGCATAAGCACAGCTCCAACCGCAAGCGCGAGTCAAATGGTCGTAACGTGTTCTTATTGCATGACGGTTCTTTGAGTGAAAGAGACAAGTAGATATCTATATTAGTTTATGAAAAACTACTACCGCGCCACTGTTGTCGCTGTAACCACTGTTGCCGCCTTAACCCTACTTTAATATTGAAAAACTAATTATGTTGACTATACCTCGAGGCCCAATTATCCGACAGTGACGTCATTGTAACGTAAATACAAGTGGAACCAATGCGAGTTTCGAATGAATGCTAGTTGCCATGTTTAACTAAGAAACACTTACTATCTTTGTCTTATTAACGTGCAATAGAAAGAGGTACTACTAGCGCACTTAATAATGTTTTCCAGTGTTAAATTAAATAATAATATAAACGAAAACTCAAAATCAATCCACACATAAAATTTATTTGTTGTTCAAAGAAATACAAAAGGTTGGCAACTAGTTTCGGGATTTGACTCCTATCTTCAGGCCTTTAAAAATTATAAATATCAATGTTCAAAAAAATGCATAACATCAGAAATATGAATAAGAGTCTTCCTATATTCCAATGACGTTGTATGGTAAGTTGTTCAAGTAAAAATGGATTTATGTGGATTAAAAACAGAACGAAAACATTATATTCAATGATTCTTAACACAAAGAAACGTTTTTATTAAAAAACAAAACAAAAAGTAGCTGGCCAGCTAACGAAAAGAAAGGTAACAAAATTCTAAACAAGTTTACATAGGAGCCAAGAAAATGGCTTCATACTAAAATCAGGTATTATTATATCATTGGAACTCAAATGATGAAGAAATGGAAATATGTTCATCCACTTAGATTTTATCAGTGTAGAGGCAATTAAACAAACGTTTAAGATGAAAATAAGTGATAGAATATAGAATCGAAAGATGTTGAGACTATACTCACTCTTCACATATCGAGAAGTGGAGAAAAAGGAACTGTATATGGAAGGAAATTTCTTCATTAAATCGATGGCCACATGTGAATGGCGGAGTTCTTCTAAGACGTGTGTATCCTTGTTACTAATGTACCATAGTAAGGTGACAAAAAGGACAGCCACAGACGGTTTGAGAATTAATAAAATCATTTGAAGTTGATTTGGCAGAAACTAAGATCCAAATTCACTAAAATCAGGAACCACGTGAAACACTATGAATCAACTTGAAGAAGTACTAAGAGGAAAAAAATCTATGATTTGGAATATAGGAAGACTCTTATTCATATTTCTGATGTTATCCATTTTTTTGAACATTGATATTTATAATTTTTAAAGGCCTAAAGATGGGAGTCAAATCCCGAAACTAGTTGCCAACCTTTTGTATTTCTTTGAACAACAAATAAATTTTATGTTTGGATTGATTTTGAGTTTTCGTTTATGTCATAAACCACCACATTTGAGGATGGATAATCTTTTTCATTTAAATAATAATAACTTAACTATCTAAATATATTTAATAGTTAATTTTTGGTTACATTAGTAGAATACATTCTTTTTTTCTCATTTTCAGGTAAGAAATGAACACATCTATTCCACGTAAGTAGAATTTTTAAATTTTAAAATAACAGTAATAATAGTATATTACTTTACGAGTGGAGTAAATTGCATATTACAGCGAGAGCGTTTGGCCCATAAGCGAGCTTGCGAGCGAAGGGGCTAAAGAAACGAGCTAAATATGCAATTTGTTCCTCGAGTGAAGTACTATGCTTTACCTAGGACTTACCAAATGGTTTTGTATGAAACTAAAAGTAACAAATATAAAAATTAAATTTTGGCATAAGTTGTCAAAAATATTGGATTTCGCAGACACTTCTGTCTGAGAAATGTCAAATGTTAGTTTAATTTAATGAAAACTGTAGGTAACCAACATAATAATACAGGTTTCTATTTACTTACTCCACTAGTTTAGTAAATGAAACTTTAACACAACTCCTCAATAATTTGACACTTACTGACAGAGTTATAGGTTAAAAAATGCGTAATTTACTTATGAGTCGTGGGTAATAGTTATTATCCTAACAAGTGCGGAAAGTTATACTTTCCCGCACGCGAACTGCCGATGCCCGAACCACGCAAACCGAAATTCGGGCAAGCAGTTAAGTGCGGGAAAGTTAATTTCCGTAAGAGTTAGGATCAATATTTTTTCTACAAGCAAAATCACTTCGAAAATTATTTAGATATTTAAAAAGATGCGATTGTGACAATTAAATCTTTCATAGTTTCAATAAATACACGACTGTAGCTATAGCAACCCTACTTAAACAGGTGAGTTTGTTATTGCTTTGAGTAAGGTTTACAGGTGTGATTTAATAAATTATGATTTTTTTAAAAACAAACATTTTAAAAATCCCTATTTTTATGTAAAATAATCTAAATTTTTGTTACTATTTGTATGTACTCCAACAAGATAAAGATAATAATACAATAATTTGTCAAAAAGGTTATCGGAAAACATCTATAATTAATAAAAAAAAAATGCGTGTGGGAAAGAGATATTTTCTGAAATAAAATGCGTGCGGGAAAGTGTTGTTTTACGCATGCTTGTAGAAAATAGTTATTTATGCAACTAGTGCGTAAAGTGACCTTTTTTGACGAATTTGAATGTTGTCGCATGAGCCGCAGGCGAATGCGACAATCACATGAGTCAAAAAAGGAACATTTACGCACGAGTTGCATACAATATTTTTTCTACAACCGAATTTCTTTACAAGAAATACAAGTATAGGCCTGATTTTATTTAACGCTTTACTGCGAAAAAAAATATTATATTTAAAACATATTTTAGATAACAAAATATTTATTTTCTAAATTAATCTTACCTTATAATACCGGTACGTAGAAACGCGAAATGCTTGAATTATAAATTAATTAAAATGTCAATCAGTCAGTTAAATAGAAATACTTACCATTATTCATGAACTGATATTTCTGTCATATTAAAAATCAAATTAAAAATTACTGAATATAATATATAGGTAGTTTTGTATGTATTAAACTGCAATAATTTAACAATTAAATATATTTACACAAATTTACACAATTAAATAATAAAAAAAAAAGTTTCCATACCCGGAATTGAACCCGAGCCATCTGGGTAGAAGCTAAACACCTAACAATCTCGGCCACTTACACACATAAAAGTATTTGCATAATCTTATACAAAACCGTGCTTATTTTACTTTTTTTCACTAGTGAAAAAAAAAACTTTTTTTTTCACTAGTGAAAAATAGTTAAACGTTACGAACCTTAAACCGTGCGTAAAGGTAATACTTTACGCACGGTTGTAGAAAAAATACGTTTTACGATCCAATCAAAAAATAACAGACCACTTACAGATTAAAAACATCAAAAAAATACTTACTTTCGTCAATAAATATGTTGCTACACAAATTCCTACAACGCTGTAACCTAATTGTACCAATACAATTAAACTAAAAGCTTTGTTAATATTTTTGGTAAACCTATAATCAATTTAAACATTCTAGTATATAAATATTGAATCGCCTAAAATTAAAATTAGTTAATACGGTTATACTTATCGACAAAAACAGAAAAATTTAAGAGATAATTTTCAAAAAATTACATTAATGATTTGCTTACACTACTATATTGCATTTTATTTTTTTACTAAATTTTCTAAAAAAAAAATGTGTAGTTTAAAATGGCACATCCGACAGGAATCAATCCTGCGATTTGTACCTATAGCCGATATCAAATTAACCTGTTTAACTACGGATGATCCTAGCAGTTGGTTGATTCAATTTATGGCACTGTGGCAATTCCCTTTAAGGAGAAATATAAGGCAGGGGACAAAATAAGTTACTTAGAATTTGAAATATCAAGACAAACAATCCCTCTCATTAACGTTATATACACTGCTTCAACCAAAAAAAGCGATTCATTGGTGTTTTAATAGTATATTGTAATACAAGTGTTACAATGACAGGTTTCGTAATACGAGTGCAGTTTGTGATACGAAACGCGAAGCGGTGAGTTTCGCAAAGAACGAGTACTACAAACCGTCATTGTAATTCGGGTGTTACATACTATTTTTTATAATGAACTTTTAAAAGTATAAAAAAAAATAATCAAATTACAATTAGAGTTTTTCTTGTTTGTATAATTTCTAAATTTCAAAAATTTCAAAAATCCGTTGAGAGTTATCTCAAAAATAAAAGTTTACTAAAAATCAATGGTTCAGGTCTCCTAACCGAATAAAAATATAAGACAGGGCACAAATAAAGTGACTTAGAGTTTGATGTTTCAATTGTCGATTTGACAAATCTTCTCTCTCTTTAACGTCATGTAACATGTGCTTAAGGAGGAAGTGAGTGAATGTCATATCTGACGGGATTTGGTTCATTATAACGTTTGGCTTCCTAACCACTTGAGCATCCAATAGCTTAAGTGGTTAAAGCATGCCTGCGTATAAGGCAGTGATGAAGGGTTCGAGTCCCACTGGATGTGACATTTTTTCAATTTCTCCTTAATGTCATTTAAATAATTTCTTGTTTGTATAATTTCTAAATTTTAAAAATTATTTATTTATGTTGTCTATCTTGACACTTGACTGTTTTAATGATTTTCAATTTGAATGTTTGGACCCCGCACTAACTAAATGGATTTTGGTTCCTGGTCAAATTGGCTGAAAATTGAGTATGTTGTAGTTCTCGTCTTTCTGATCAAAAGTTATTATGGGTCCAACATGATCCTATGCATATTTTCCAAGATATAAAAGGACGTAATATGTGATATAAGCTGTAGGCCTGAGTAAGGCTTAGTAAGATTTTGGTTAATTGATTTAAAAATTGAGGTCTTTAATGATCTCCAATCAGTAGACTGCTATGGTTTTTAACACATCAAAAATGAGCGTGATGATATTTCCACCCTAAAGATCACTTGTGGGTAATTTGAAGGTCCTTTTTAAAGGCCCAACTTAACCCAATAAGTCCTAAAAAGACGTGTTTAGAGCATTTTTTTTAACTGGCATAAAAACCGTTTAATTTAATTGTATTTATTTTTTTATCAGGTTACTTGTATTGTTTTTGTTTTAACCTGTATTAAAGGAACACAAAACAAAGATGCTTTGAATGTGTTAATGACGACAAGAGGTTAATTTCATTTTAAAGTCGTGTGAACTATTGCTGTTTGCTATTGTTTTAATTAAAATGCAACGCGAATCGGGAAATTTAACTAATAAAGAGTGTGCACAAATAGTGGTTTTACATCAAGAAGTTTGGAGTTACAGACTATTAGGGGAACGGTTCGGCGCACACCGTACGTCGGTCTCACGAATAATGAAACATGACAAGGTCGAAATTGTGTAGGTAATAACTTCCGTTTAAGACCGTTTTTTACCTTAAGACAACGATTTGTAACTACAAGAAGCTTACAATAACAACTTGAAGATGTTCATAATGTTCGACTCAGCTAGGAATCTGTTCGCCAACGCCTCAAGGAAGGTAATTTGGTAAATCGTATACCTGCCAGAGGGCCAAATCTGAACGTAGCTCATCGAAGAGTGCGTTTAGAATTTGCATGAAATCATTTCCATTGGTTGGAGGCTGATTGGAGTACAGTGTTTAACAGATGATTAACAGTGGATTCTGTTTTTGCAATTGTGATAAGCATATTCGCGTCTACAGATGTCAGAACGAACGGTATGCACAGTGTAACATGCTAGAAACGACTTTATTATGATCTGAGCTGGTGTTTCTTTAACGGATCTTAGACTTGGTGGTGTTAAATAATGGTACCGTCAACGCTTACCGATATATCGTTGACTTTCTTCAAGACCATGTTATCCCATTTGCCCATATATGCATGACCGAACTTTGCTTAGGTATGTATGTAGTGTAAACCTATCTAGAAGTTGGAAGTTGGAATAGACGTTATTGGATGGCCAGCAAATAGTGCCGATCTTAATCCTATAGAGAATGTTTGGGACATCTGCAGAATTTGCCAAATCAACCAAACATTCTGCAGACACTGGAACAACGTCTTGTCCAAATTTCGGAGGAATCAAATTGAGCACCACTTAGCAGGTACAAGACTTCGGGTTAGGGGTTGTATGAAGAAAGTACTACAGCTGGCAACGTTGCATCACGAAATCTCCGAAATTTCAGTATGCCCGACTATGCGCGTAAAATCTTTGAAAAAAAATAGTGTTAGAAAAACAAGTTTATTTTCATCTTGTCTTCCAAACAAACTTTATATGGGTGACGATAACAGATTTGGTACTAGCGAACGGGGCGAAAAACATTTAATTTTTTCCGGTTATAAATTTAGAAATTATAAAAAAAACAATAATCATCTTTGGCGCTGTTCTAAACACAATTGTAAATCATATGTATATAACCACACAAGGTGATAATTTCGAGATAATCAAAAGTGAAATAAATCACATCCATGAAGCACCACCAATATTGAAACAAACTTGGAATACACAACATCCAACGCCTGCGAATCTTTTCACAAGCAATTAAATAATAATTTTTACCATCAACACCCCGATATTTACAGTTTCATTGATGTGTCGCTAAATTTTCAATTATTTTCATATGTAAAAACAAATTTTAATAAAATTATTAGACAGAGAGACTAAAAGATTAAAACTTATATTAATTTGTACAAAAACAAATTTATAAGCGACAAAATATTTTTGGAAAAAGTATCTTTTGTTAATTTCCCTGTAAATTTGTAAATATATATAATTTTTTTTAATAAATGAATAAATTTTTACAATTTAAAAATTGTAGTTGTATTTACATTTTTTTTTACTTATTTACTGTTGTTTTCTTTACGTGTTTTTATTTATTTTTATATATTTATTATATATATACACGTACATATATAACTATAATCAATATAAATAAATAAAATAATATGAATAACAAAATATTAATTAATAGTGTTTAACGCGTAATGATCGTAAATCTGTAAAATCTGAGTACACCCGCTTGTCGCAACGTTGCCATATTTATAAGGCCATCATTTTCTACGACTATCCTTCTTACACCATACACCTTCTTACCTGAGTTACGGTGCTCAATTTGGCTATACTCCCAAATTTGAATGAACTAAATGAGAAAACTTTAAGACCGTTTATTTAAAGTATAAATTGTCCATGCCAAGCTGTCATTCGTTACGGGGCAGAGCAAGAAAAATTGAACAAATTCAACTTTTAATTAGCGATTCTGTTGTTCATTGTTTTAAGATTGTGTGAATTTTATGAATAATGAAGATGGTTAGCGACAAAATCAGCAAATGTAGTCTAGTTCACAAGTGCTTTTTTGCTCAACTTTTTTCAGCAGTCTCCGAAAATTATGAACGAAAAGTCATTGGATTCGGAATCGCATCTAGATGATTTTTGAAAAAAATGATGTTCCGCATGCAAAAACTCAAAAGTTATTAACAATTAACTAAAACAAAAAGAAGAGGGTTTGATTTAAAAAAAAAATTTTTTTTCAATGATTAATTTAAGTTTTTAATTTTGCAACAACGATAATTATTTATAAAAAACTGAAAAATATATATTTTTAAATTTCACCAACGGGGATCTATTCTAAAGCCTTTTAAGAATTGTTCCAAGAGAGGAAAAAAATCTCAAATTTATAGTTCAACAATTATCACACTTGCAATGTTTATGTTCAAGCAGAAAAACATTGTAATTAACAATTGCATAAATAATTTATAAATTGTGATAAAAAAAAATTCAGACGGATTATTATTTATTTATCTATCCAGTAAGCACTTGATTTTTTTCATATCCTAAATTTGATATTTAATATGTTAAAATAATTTTTATTAAAAAAGTGTCCAAAGCAGGCGTGGCTTACCCAAACCAGAGCACCCGTTTTCGGCCGTATTTTCAACCATCTGGGAAAATTATAAATATTAGTACTACAGTTCCGAGAGTTGAAGCTTTTTTGTAGGAAATTTCCTCCTCTTTGTGAATCTTTTTTTTTAATTAAAAAATCTTTATTAGTTTTTAAGATATTTGCAAAAAATCAAACCCTCTTCTTTTTGTTTTAGTTAATTGTTAATAACTTTTGCAGTTTTTGTATGCGGAACATCATTTTTTTCAAAAATCATCTAGATGCGATTCCGAAACGAATGACACCTCGTTCATAATTTTCGGAGACTGCTAAAAAAAGTTGAGCAAAAAAGCACTTGTGAACTAGACTAATGTGTTTGTTTTACAAAGTAAAGTAATATGAAATAAAATTAATCTCATTTTAATTAATATTTTCATGTTATATAGTAAGTTTTAAAGTCGTGCGTTAATATCTCGGAGCAATGTATATAGAATTAAGTAAGTTTTCGAGAAGATATTAAAAGTCTCTTTAACGTCATTTTTGTTTGTCCAATTTTCGAATTTTAAATATCATGTATTTTGGAAACAGATTAAAACAACACCGTTAATATACATATATTGGTTCTTCTGGATATTAGATTTTTTTGTAATGTTTGAATAATTTGCCAAGTATAATTATTTTTCTAAAATAATTAATTTATTTCACGGTCCAAATTATGACAAAACATAATAAAAAAATTGGGCTAATATTGCACTTGATCGAAATAAACTAAATTATTTCATCTGTTTTAATTCATTCCTAATTTTTATTCTTTCTTGCGTCATTATCTTTATTTACCTTTACTCGTGCGCTTTTCTGTTTTTGCCATATAATGTATCTATATTAAATAAAATTAAAGAAAAATCCATGACCGAATCTTGGACCCATAATTTCAAAATTAAAATATACTAGCATAGAACACATTAGTCTACCATATTTAAGCTTATTCTACCAGTACGAGAGAGAATAAAGATTGGAGCAGCGTTTGCTCCTCGTTCTTATGGACGAGCATACGATCCAAGGATATTGATGTATATAGCAATGAGGTATTATTATCGTAAATAGACAAGAATAGTAGGATTATCTGGCGCGCTGCCTTTGAAGTTCTTTGTATCACATTTCGTTTCGGTTTGCTATCGTTTTTTGTGCAGTTTTCTGAAAACAGGTGATCAGCAATACCAACTCTACCGATTTTTGGTAGATCTACAGATTTAGGAAGTAATCTACCAATATATATTTTTGCTAAGTCATCTACTGATTTTTAGATTTTTATTAACTTTTTCATTAGGTTATAGTACTTTAATTTTTGTTATTATAAGGCATTATACATATATAAATACCGATTTCTACTTATTTTTTTTTTTGTATTAATCTACCGATTTTAGAAATTTTAGGTTAGCATTTCTGCTGGTGAGCGACAACGATAAGGAACGAAATGCGGACCGAGATCTTCGCGACATGGAGTTTTTGTAAGAGTGATCCTACTATTCTTGACTATATACGGTGGTACCTGTTGTTTTTTTGTACGTTAGAAAGAAAAGCAAACACTGCTTTGATCTTCTTTCGTTCTCTGACTGAAACGACACGCTTAGACTAAATCTATTCAATCAACTCTGTTATACAAACCTCAAAAGTAACAAATGATGTTTAAAACACCTCACCAAAAATTCTTTTTTCTCGTCATAATACTGGTAACAAGTAGTATCATTGCTAATCTTTTTCAATTTTCTGTTGATTTCTATCATACTTGGTGTATTATAAGCTTTAAAACATTCTCGTAGAAGTCTGTATTGAACTACTGTACCAACACACACTGCAATAAGCAAATAATCTGTTCCCAATACCGAAAATACAATAATAACTGTATATCCAATGCATTGTTTCACAAACAGTAATTCGTACATCGGAGAAGTCTTCCAATCAAAAATAACGTACTAAAAAAACAGTGTTAATATTTTAATACTAAATTGACAAATTAAAGTAATTCTTCCAATCCAAAAAAGTAAAATAATAATAAATCGACATAACAATTTTATGGAATCCAAACAAGTGCACAATATTATTTTTATAGAAAATTGTTTAAAGTGGAAAAGCTGCTTTTCGTGAGACTAAGATAGAATATTTTTAATATGTTGTAAACAAAACTAAAACTTAAATTGCGTCAGATGTAATGCTTATGTAGGCTCGCCTTATCTGAAGAAGTTATCGGATTGAACGTAAAGTGCATATTTCTGTACGCTAAGAATATTTCTGAAATAAAACTGCATTGATTCCTTTCTAATTGTGACCTTTTATGTCCTGTATTGTTTGTTTCCACAGGTCACAAGTTAATATTTAATTAATGAATTTTTGTATTAATTAAATCGTTATAAACATACTTCAACAATATTTTTATATAGGTACAGTGTGTCCAATTAAGTCGGCATCATATGGGAAACGTTTTTATTCTTAGTTTTATAAAAAAAGGTAATTCTTTATAAAAAGTTGTGCATGGTCTAAAACTTAAAATACAACAATCAGATATCAATTTTTTAAAGCCGCATACGAGGTGTTTTGAAAAATATGAATTTTACTCAAGAGTAAAGTCCCTTTTTTTTAAATAGCGACAATTTTTATCAAAAAAAGTTGATCATAATTGAGAACTATATCCAATATTATCCATCCGGCATGAAAAACGATCTATAATAATTTTCGGTACGAATAATGCAAATTTTGTAAATAACACACCAGCAAGTTTATTGATAAAAAAATAACCAAATCATGGGGGATATTGGATATCGGACAATAGTTTTCAATTATGATCAACTTTGCTTAATAACAATTAAAAAAAGGTAGGTTTACTCTTAAGTAAAATTCATATTTTTTGACACACCTCGTATACAACTTAAAAAAAATTGATATCTGATGGTTGTATTTGAAGTTTTAGAGCATGCACAACTTTTTATAAAGAATAACTTATGTTCATAAAACTAAGAATAAAAAAGTTTCTCATATGATGCCGACTTACCTAATTGGACACACTGTATTATAACTCAACACTTAGAGCAACCAACAATATATTACTTGAATTGTTATTTCTGTTATTTAGTGTTAATATTTATTCTTTATCATATTTTATGTGATTGCTATTTTATGTATTTTGTTTAACAATTACTGTTATTTTATATTATTCAGTAAAATAATTGTAAAGAACATTCGGTACTTGCTGGTATAATATAGATCCTATTACAGTCCTGAGCTTTAAAGTGTCGGCTTAGGTAACTGTTAAGATTAGTCAGTTTTGTACTTAATACCAATCTTAATTTTACAGTAAAGGGATGTTATCATATACATAAACAAACAATTACAATTGTTTTAAATTGAAAATTTTAATACCGTGTCTGAAGCATATTTACATAATTTTATTATAAGGAAAATTGTAATTGTTACTTACATCTACTGGAAACGGTAAGGTTCTCTCAGTAATAAAAAACGGAGATCCTATTATTCCTATTCCAAAACAAATAGCGAATAGAACTAAAGGTACTTCGATATAAAACACCATAAGAAATAGTGATTTAATATTTTTAGCCAATTTAGTATTAACCATATCATGGGGCCAAAAATTAATCATCATATCATCTATAAGCTCTATTAAACCTTCTTTTTGGAAATACACGGCTATCATCTTATAAAGCCCCTAAAATTGTATATCAACTGTTTAAATCTTCTTAATTAGACCATTTGATGCAACCACGAGAATAAAAGAGACTTACAAGTATAATAAAGTAACTAACAACCTACTTACTAATAAATAATTTAGTAAGATTTTGTATACAATTCAGTGTAAGAGGTTGTCTAAAGTTATCAGTAGGGAAGAGCAAATTAAATAATAGTAAACAAAACTACATTTGCTTAACAAATAAAGAGGTGTGTGTTAATTTATTGTCCGCCTAGAAAGTATCCGGAATTCATTATTTTTTAAAATTTAAATATATATGTTTTTTGTAACATTCTTATGCCAAAGTAATGCATAAGTCAATGAAAATACCATAAAAAATTTCGAAATCTATGTATATGCCCAAACACACTTGAAACATGCATTGTTATCGAGTTCTT
This sequence comes from Altica lythri, assembly GCA_964028335.1. Lineage (NCBI taxonomy): Eukaryota > Metazoa > Arthropoda > Insecta > Coleoptera > Chrysomelidae > Altica > Altica lythri. Next base: position 43,944,177 of record OZ034804.1, on the reverse strand, counting down.
AGCTATCCTGAAAATTTCAGAGCTCTGGGTAGTCGGGCAATATTTTAAATTTGATTACAAAATTCCACGGAATGAAAAAAAGAGACAAAGAACACTGCGAAAATATAAAAACTTTCTAAAAAGTACCAGTGTGATTTAATCGTTAACATGGATATTCATAAAGTAAAAGCCACCTCCAATCAATTTCTGCAAAAATTTAATTTTAGAAAATAATAATAAGAAATTATCATTAGCTGTCATTGATTAACAAAAAGGCAATAAAACCTGGTTGTTATAAAGAACTTAAGAGAATTATTACATTTATTTTTACCTGAAAACAACATAACAGCAGTACTAGATTAAACAGAAGATTTTCAAAAGTTGCATTTAAATACATATTCAGAATCAAACCAAGTTTTGTAAAAATCATAATTATACCCATAATCCAAACTGATGTAGTCATTTTAAAATAATAATTTTTACTTTTTGGCCACATGAAATTGCTTTTAAAAAGTATTTTAGGAAACCATAAAAACAGCTTACCGTAGTCTTTTGTTTTCATAACTTTAGTAGGTATTACTGAAATATTAAAAAAAAAACTTACAGATATGTGGATAACGATAATTTATTGTTTTTTAGTCCTAAAACAACAGAAATTAAAAAACAGTTTAAGAATAACTTAATTAAATTTGTATTTTCTATTCATTTTTGTCTTGTTTAACATGAGAATTCCCAAAAAGGGTGTAAATCCCCTAGCTAGCTCAGTACGTCCTGGCTTCTTTAAAGAATTTTACTACTCATCCCCAAACATGAAATATAAGGGCCCCAGAGTACAAACTAAACAAATTATATGCAAACAGCCATTTAAATGATTTATTTTAAAATAATTATAAAATCAAGTTTCTCAGAATATTATTTTGATTAATAATAGTTATTTATGATATGAGTGTTAAAAGTGAGGTTTTATTTTGTGAGTGAAAACGTTTGTGAAATGAGCGGAGCGAATTGAACAATTTCACGAACAAAATAAAATCACTTTTAACACAAATACCATACAATGTTTTTTGTACAACTTCCCTATTTTGATAATGAAACGAGCGAATTTTCAATGATAATGAACCAAACCGTGTTAAAAGTAAACTAAACCGTGTTAAAAGTAAACTTGTTTACATGGCAACGTGTTAAAAGTATTTTTAACACGCTGCTATGTAAACAATCGTTTTTAACATTGTTTGCTATCATTAAAAGTGTCACTTTTAATGACAGTTGTACAAAAAAGTTTTTTTTTTTATTCATTTATCTCTTTTCTGCTTCAGGAGATCTGCCTCTGTTGTTATTATTATAGTTTCTCCAGGGCAAAATTTTTCTCAATTTTCAATGCCTCCACTTGCCAGACCAGCCAGAGCAACGCGACGTGCCAACTTTGTTCAATGCCCGACATCGAAAAATGATCGATTCGATCGCTCCTTCATCCCCAGGGTCTCCAGATTGTGGAACTCCTTATCTTCCCACGTCTTCCCCACTCGTCCTAACTTGCAGGCCTTTAAATCCCAAATTAATAAATTGTCTCTTCTGCCCCAATAGATGTTCTCGGTACATTTGTATTTAGGTCTATACCTACGAGGACATCCTTAATAAAAAAAAAAAATAGTAGTCGAAACCAGGGCCTCCAATCTGTTCGGGTTTTTCCACAAAAGGGCGGGAATTTGGTGTCGCCTCAAAAAAAGTATAAAACTCTAACGTTGCCCTCCTCACAGATATGCATTGACCTAGTATTAAAGAGAAGGTACCACCTAGCGGTCGGATAATAAAATGAAAAAAAAAATCTGATCGCTGCGCGAAAGAAGGACAGTTAAACACTAACACCACTAGCGGTACAATTTATAATTACGGCGATTACATTAAAATAAATCTCACCGCATATAGGCCCGGAAACAATAGTCTGGTGAATTCTATTACTAAAACGATCCGATAGATCGTTACTGATAGCATCTTTTTTTTTTGGACATATTTGTCTTCCCCGGTTTTTTAACGCTAATGCTAGATATTTTTTAGCTCATATTATCAGACAAAATTTTCTTTAAGTACTTTCAATCATATCATAATTTTATACTTTTAAATGCACACTAATTAACTATTTTAAAGAACCTTTTCTTCTTCTTTGTTTTTGAAGTAAAACTTCTTTAGCGACACTAGGAGTAAAAAAGTTATTCTAACGGACGTGACGTCATTCTAATAACAGAAACCGGAAACAAAACCTAATACTGACACGATTTTGCATGGGCGCCGGCAGCAGGGTGCAAGAGGGTGCGCTTGTACCCCCCTGCTATGAAAGAAAATACCTGAATTTACCAGAAAATTACATATTTTTTTAATTTTTTTATTAAATTATTGTTTGAATAAAAACTAAAGGCGTCGCGGTTGCTGTCCAAATCATTCTACATTCTATATATATATTAGATCATAATAGTGTGTAGATGCAGATGCACCCCCTGAAAATAATCCTAGCGGCGCTCATGCGATTTTGCCTCCTATATGAAATAAAATTAAATCTGTAATTGTATGAATTGACAGCTGATCATCTTGTCAATCGAAATACATTGTATAAATAGTTTTTTGTGTATAAAGTGTTTGTATTAAATATGAATAAACAATGTGGATTTATTAATGAAGAAAGTGATGAAAAAATATTGATTGAAAATGAGTGAATAGGTAGGTACTCTATATGCATAAATTTTATTTTTGGTGTGTAATTACACTATTTATACCTAATTATTTATACCTATTATTTATACCTAGCTATTTTCGTTTTATAGACTTAAAGAGCTAAAAAGAAAAATAAATTGTAAACGTCAAAGAGGATATTATAAGCGCCAGAAAGATTTGAAGAAAAATGACAAAAATGAAAAAATGAAGAGACAGCCACATTCATTATGATTTCATTAAGTAAGTTTATATACATACATACATATTATGATAGTAAATAATTGTTTATACGGAATCTTTACGTTGAGTAAAGAAGCATGTTGCACGTTTTTGTTCATAAAATAATAATATTCAAAATATTTTAACACTTTCTTATACTTATTTTAGGTTTGGTTAGGTAGCCATAAAGGCCATAAAACCACTGGTCAAGATGGCTGACCTTTGACCACCAATAACAGATCCTTCGTAGACGTGAAAGGAAACAAACTTAACTCAGGATTTTAAATTTTATGGAATATGCTATAAAATGCTACAAAATGAAATGGTTATCTAACTATCGAAGGCTCTTGTGTTGTGATGTATTACAATAAGGTAGATACAGCTACAAAATCACACATTCTAAACGTAATGTGTGTATATTTTTAATATTGTTTACCTATTATTGAAGCAAAACTTCTTTAGGCACGACTAGGGGTAGATTCTAACGGAAGATTCTGATGGAAGTAACTGTATAATTTCAGCTATGGGAGGAGTTTAAATTTCCGAAATTTATTTATGAAATTTTCAAACGGTTTCAAATACATTAATGGTATTTAGAGAGTAAAATCTATGTTTCACATTTTAGTTATCATAAACCTATTATTTCATATATAAAAAAAATAATGATAACTTTCAAATTCCTATTTCTAATGAATAATATAAATATAACATCTCATTTTTTTTGTAAAGTATATAGGCAATAAATATGATTGAATTGTAATTAAATATTTATTTTCCGATACGTACGTCAACAAGTTTTACTTCAATCGCGCGTAAAGGTTACATGCACACTCTTTTTTTTTCTATAACTTTTAATTTTTTTTACTTTTTTGTTTATATTAATGCTGTTGTACATTAAGGGTTTAAAAGTTGAGTTTTATATTACGTTTTAGTAAAGACTTGTCTTATAGAGTTCTTCGTGTAGTGTATTGTGCTTTTGTCAGATCAAGTTTCTACACCAGTTTGATCACCTTATTACTATTGTCACAATCATGTCTTGGAGAGGGTTCAGATTAAATTCGCTCGTTATTATGTATATCACAAAGACTGTATTACTTTTTCAGAATTCTCTAATGGGAATGTCATGTCTTAGTTAAATATAATAAAACTTTAGGATCGCCGTATACTCCATGATTTGTGTTTTCTTTAGAAACTGGAAAATGGTCACATTGATTTTCCTTTATTGTTAAGCATCATAATTTATTTGTTGACTATTAATCCAGCAATTATGGATATTATTCTTCTCTTGCTCGTTGTCAGCGTTTTTATATTACCACAGATTCATACTCATTCACATTTATTCATTCAATGCCCATATTTAAATCTAAGATAAGATATACTTTACAGTGATGCTTATGTTCTCATTGGTTAGATTGATTAGTTTTACTTCAGTTTTAGTGTTATTGGTTACATTTTTATTCTATTTTTTATTGTTCTTCTTTTATAAATAATGTATGATGCCGTAAATAAATAAATAAATTAAGATTATGCTTTACGAATTATATCTCCCCAGAACATTACAGTTCCTTCTTTGTCTTTTGAACCAGGTATGGTGCTCTGACAACAGAAGTCAATGGTCTTCTGATCTTAGAACAATTCCGACCTTATTTAAAAAAACCTTTTGCCAAATTTTGGTTCTTTAGTATTGGTCTTAAAGGTACCAATTTTAATTTGCTTGGATAATTGTGAAAACCGTAACTGTTTCCTACTTTTTAAGTGGAGCTTTCAAAAGTTGGCGTTGAAGTCTGGATGAAAAATACTGAAATTTCTTTTAGTAATTTACTTTTCACACAAAGAAATTTTGTTGTATAGTTGTCTGGGTCTCTTTTTGGTAGTTCAGAGTTCAGACTAACTTGACTACGTTTTCGATACAACACCCTGGGTAACAGATACTACCTCTCTTTTTGGGGTTATTTCGTGTTTAAGAAGAGCAATAATTTTTTCCTTTGTACATCGGTTAGCCAAACCTAGGGTATTTTTTTGATTTTGTTTTGAAACGGAATAATCATAAAATATTATAACTGCTTACATATTAATTATTTAAATATTTAACTTACCTTCATAGAGCATGACGACTGTTAATAAACAAATTCTGTATCAATTCGTGGTAAGTATTTAAATACTTTTTTTTTTATTAGATATTTTACGAATTTTCTAAAACACTTGATTCTACAGAGGCATTTAGATTGTTTAACTAAGACATTTCAATTCTCTATTTTTTAAAAATAATTTATATGGCATGTTTCTTTTTGCGTTATGACCCTATACATATTAATGTTACTGATAATAAATTATTAATAAACCAATTTTGTTCTTGAAAAATTGAATGTTTTCAGTTAATGAAGCAACGTAACATCAAAACAATTTTACAGCAATTAGTATGTTAATAAATATTTAATAATAAGTATCATTTAGAAAAAAATAAAACGTAATAAAAATAATTTTTAAACTATATATATATATATATATATATATATATATATATATATATATATATATATATATATATTTATATATCTTCTCTTAATATATATAAATTACGTGTCACGTTGTTTGTCCGCAATGGACTCCTAAACTACTAAACCGATTTTAATCAAATTTGCACACCGTGTGCAGTTTGATCCAACTTGAAAGATGGGATAGCTTACATTTTAATTTATAGTCGCAATATTATTTTATTGCAAATTATTTGTTTATTGAATTGTTATTAAATTAAATATGATCATTTTGAAAGTCTTTATGTAAGGTCTCAGTAGCTAATTTGGATCAGCGGCTGATTATGACATTTCGATTGGGTTATCGTAATGGGATCGATTACGCCAGAGGGAAGTTTTTTTTTTGTTTTTTTTTTTGTTCTTACATGTGAAAACAGTAATTATTATTTTAATTTTAACTGTTAATAAAATAAACTATGGCCTATGGCAGAATTCTTACTTACTTGTGAAATGAAATATTTTCGCTTAAAAAAGTATTTTTACACAAATAGCACGTATCAGGCATTTTGTCACAAATCACTTGGCACATCCACTGAGTAACATTGACTAATAAATCACTAATATTGACTAAAATGCTAAAATTAGTCCTAACACAAGGTCAGCTGTTTGACAGAGGGGCAGACATGATACGCATCATTTATGCGGTGTTGCCAACACATCGCTATAGTCCTGAATTTCCAGTCTAAACGAAACATAGTTTATTTTCAATAGAAGAAAACTTTTACAAGGGAAAATATGTGATCTGAAAACTTGCAGCCATATAACATTTTAACTCAAAATTTATTAATTCTAAAGCAAAATATATTTTAGCTGCTAAATTCAATCACGTACAGTTTGGGCTAATACATTATTCTGATGCTCGCTACAACAATGTAGCTCTGTACACTTGGCTTCAATAACAAATGTAAATAGACATATCCTTTCTTTAGTTATACATCCATGATAGCAACCGTACCCATTAAAATGTATTATTATCATTTTAAAAGTCTTTATGTAAGGTCTTAGTAGCTAATTTGGATCAGCGGCTGATTATGACATTTCGGTTGGGTTATCGTAATGGGATCGATTACGCCAGAGGGAAGTTTTTTTTTGTTTTTTTTTTTGTTTTTACATGTGAAAACAGTAATTATTATTTTAATTTTAACTGTTAATAAACTAAACTATTTTAGAAAGCTTTTAGATACAACTACCCTTGATTTTTTTAACAAGGAAACAATTCTCTCTATGATCAATCACAGCGTTGTATGACTTAATATTTTTGCAATATCAAGGATGCTGTGCATTGTTGAGATGACACTTAAATTCAGTTTTAATTATTGAAAAGTTTTGACATAAAAAGTTGTGGTATGTGCTTTGAAACTATACAGTTTAATAAACTGGGCAACTATATGTTGCATGTTCACGTGTAGGGAAACCGTCGAATCTATTTGTGTTAGCTAAAGACAGGTTCACCAAAAATATTGTGCACCGATTAGTAATAAATTAAATTGAAAATAAAAGTAATTATAATTTAAAATAATAAATATTATTGTTAAAGATTTAAGACTATCTGCCCTACCTACCTTATTCATTCATAAGTTAAAGTGTTACATGTTATTTACTTTGTAATGTCACCTTGGTGGTAGGGTAGTTTTGCCCTACATATTAATTTATTAGTTTATATTTTACTGTATTGTTATGTATTACATTTTACCAGGTCAAAGTCATTACGTTAGATCTCGGCACGTGTTTAAATAGTTTAATTTTTATTCTCATGTAGAATATGAATTGGCTTTAAAAGCAGGTTGTTGAGGTCAGACACCAGGATTTTGTAGTCTGAGGTTGTCTGTAAGGGTCACCCTTCGGGGTGTAAACAAGCATGGTGGTCCCCATGACTGATGTTCTCCTACTGTTCCTCTTAAATAGATTACTACAATGTAATATAACAAAAACCTTAGCCACAGCAACGCGTGGCCGGGTCAGCTAGTATATATATATATATATATATATATATATATATATATATATATATATTGAGATGATATTAGTTACTATGTTATATTAAATAAGAATGTAGAACGAAAATCTAATGGAAAGTAGAGAAAGGAGATTTTCTTATTTCGGGTCAGAGCGCAAATTTTGTAACATTGGGATTGATTATCATCATCTTCTTCATAATTCCTAAAAAAGAAAAAAGAAAATAGAATAATAAAAAAAAAATATACAAATACATTTCAAAGATTTTTATTTAAAGATTCAAAAATGATTAATCTACATTATATAAAGTTTTGATAATTATGAAATTGATAAATGGGTAAAGTAGATAATTAAAAGTTTATAAAATTGCCAATACGTTAGTAATCAAACATTAATTTTAAATGAATTAGGGGTGTAAGTAAATGAGAAAATTAAATTATAAAAAAAAAAGACATCACAAATAGTTAAAATACATGTTAAAACTTCTACTTACTTTTAAATGATACGTATTTACCAACCATATTCTAATTTATTAATAGTTCAAATGCCAAATGAAATATTCTGAAAAAGAGAAAATTATTAGTTTGTAGTGCTAGTAAATTTCATAAGAATATAAAAAAAAATGATCATTGTTTTAAATTGTAATATTGAATCAAGAATTAGATTTTGTTAAAAATTTTATTTGAATAAGAAATTAGTAGGCGATTAGATGGAAAAGATGTATAGATTTAAGTTTGTTGAATTTGTCATTTGTTTTTTTTGTTGATTCTGTTAGAATCTCTCTTGTTTTCGACCTTCTGAAGAGGAAGGATGTAAAAAGTTTCGAGGAAGATTTTTTGTAAAAATTATGATGTTAAAAGAAAGTTAAAAGGAGATTAGTAAGATTTATATTATAAATAATTAGTTAAGAAGTTTGTAGAAGATATGTCTCACTTGTTTTCGGGTTGTTGAGATAGAAGTTGTATTAAAAATTTGCTCCGTAGAAATTTTGAGTTTTTTTTGAAAGTATTGAGAATAGAAAGTATTAAAACAGTTTAAAGTATCAAGATTATCCCAAGGTAACCAGAGAGAGCAATTGGTAAGAGAAATTTATATGATTTTATGAAGAAATAGATATTTCAATTTATGGGGCTGAGCATTTTATGGTATAACTGTATTTTAATTGAGTTAAAGAAGATTAAATTAATATTTAACAAGAAAGAAAGTCATAATTACACTTACCATAGAAGATAGTAGTCATCCATCGCTTGGTTTTGAAGAGGAAGTGATTATTTGATCTTCATAAAGTTTCCTGAAATCTTTGCTGTATTGGAGGAAGAAAATAGATTGTCCTAAGAACAGAATCCTGATTCCAGAAGAGGGTGAAGCTTCACACAAATGGTAACAACTTTGCACTCGTTATAATAAAGAGTTTTATATGTGTTTGATTTTTGAAATTTTGATGAACATTTTTATTTCACTGTTTTATGTATTTAACTAAATTATTATTATTATTATTCACCTTTTTGATAAGTTTAATCCAAATTGTTTAATAACTCAAGTCAGAATACTTCATTTTATATATTTGATGCATATTTGGGTTTATCAACGGTATTTTTGAAGTTTGACACATTTTGAATTAGAAAGGTTAGAAATTTATATGCAATTCACGCCTAGAAAATATTGTTGGTCTAGGATAGTGCGGTTATACAGTCATTTTATTGCAAATTTGTGTATTAATTGATTTTGAATCTAGTTTGGTTGAATATTTGAACTCTGACCTTGACTTAAGGGAATAGCCGGTAGCATATTTAATTAATCATATTGGAAAATAATTACACTGAGTTAATTCTTACCTATTCACTATTTATATTTAAAATTTAAAATTAATTAAAGGTAAGGAATATTTTATAACATAGTGATTGATATTATCAAAACATATTATTATTATTCATATATGTTATAATATATATATATATATATATTGAAAAATCTATTATAATCCTAGGAATTAAATAAGATTACGCCCAAATTACCATATCCGAATTCAGATAGTTTAAAAGCTATTGGTTAATCGGTTATTAATCTGAAACTAGCCACTATTCTTTATACTGCTTATAGAGTAAGCTGGTTATGAATTGTTGCTTTTATAAATGAGCTTATAGTTTTTACCCGGTACATTAAAAGGTAAATCTGAAGAAATCAATATGCATTTAAAATATTCTTATATTTTTAGAGGCGTTTCCGGCTATGGGTAGAGGTTGCAGGTTCGAGTCCTGCCAGATGTCACATTTTTACGTTTTTCTTTGCGTGTATTTCAATTTTTTAAATAAAAAAAACTAGTGTGGCAGTCAGTGGGACTGTCGGCAGAAGTTATACTTCTATGCACGCGCATGGATTCATAAATTTGCATGCGAATGATTTAGCAAACTCATTATATGATATTCGTGGTAAGCGACCCCAAAAACCTCCTAGTACCGTGTGCACACACTTTTTGTATCGAATTTGCATAAAATTCCTGGAGACGAGGTCCGTCTTAAGCACCAGGTGTTTCGAACACCATCGCCATTATTATAATCGTATTTAGTGACTCAAAAAACCACCGAGTACCAAGTGTGCACTGATTTCGTACAGAATTTACATTAAAACCCAGGAGAAGAGGTAAATACCCTAGACACCAAGTGCCGCGGAGACTTTTGGAATCGTGATATTCGTGTTCAGCGACTCCAAAAACCCCGAGTATATAAATTGGACCCATTTTTAGCAATACTTACCGAGTTGTAAGTTTTCTCTCTATTGTCTGTTCGAAATGTACTTTTCGAAAGCAGAAATGCAATTTCCATTTTTACATTATAAAATATAGCGACAAATTTCCTAATACTTTAACGAATCCAATGCAAAAAAACGCATTCCGATCCATCTTACGTTACAAAATTTGGAGGTTTTGAAGCTTTGTTTCCTCGACTATTCGTAAATATTCTGTTTATGTAGCCAACAACCTCAAAAGCATAGTACAGGATATACTGCAACCATGTGACGGTATTTTAGACTACAATGCAATACTCATTACTGAATATTATTATTAATATAAAATACTAAACTCAATATGTTAACTTACGTGACAGAATTAAAAAATAATCTGTCAAATAATCATGTGCTCCGTCACTATGATATTCATACATTAGTTCAGACTGTTTTTTGTATATTTATCCCTTTTCAATGTACTGAATGTTAAAACGGTATTCAAAGAACATATAGTTATGACTAATAACATGTGATAAATATTTCATCTTTGTTTTTACCTACCAATATACCTTATAAGTATGTCTGTCTCTCTCTTACTCACACCATTACATATGTAATGATTTTTCCCATTTAACTGTACACAAATCTTTTCCACCGAGTGCATGTATAGAAGTATAAATTCAAAAATCCATGAGAAATGTCTCAAAACAATTATTTTACTACTATGATTTCAGGCTTCTTACTGAATAAAAATATGAGCTGGTGCACCAAAAAATGACCTAGAGTCTGATATTTTAATTGTCGATTTGACAAGTAATATCTCTTAATAACGTGCCTTCGATTTCTTCCGAATATTTTTTTTTACATTTTTTTTTACATTTTTTATTGGACCACAAAAAAAGCAAAAAAAAATTCCACAATAGGCTTATCCTATAAATAATAATCTAGTGTAATATAGTTATTATCAAAATAGAATATATAATATTCTATTGTAGTTTAGTCTTAGAAAAAGTTAAGTATTAATCACTAGTAGAATATCACATTTAGTTAACTTCAGTAAGTAAATGGCGCTTAAGATTTTTTTTAAAAATTTGGGAACTATTTAGGTTCTGGGGTAAAGAATTATATAATTGTACACCACCCCTATGAAGTATGGAATTTTAAGTTGTAGTTAAATTACATTTAATTGTATTGATATTATTACAATTTATAGTTATACAACTGTGTACCAGTGTATCGTACCGTACCTATATCATAGGTACCTATTAGAAAAATTTAGATTTGAATGTTTTTGGTTTGAGTGAATGCTATGAATGTAAGAACAGACTTAAAATTTATAAATTGAATTTAAATTCATAATGTGGTAATCTTTATATAAATCGTTTGGAGAATAAAGATGTGACAAAGAGTAAAGGTTTTTTATGGCTTTGTTCTGCAAACGTTTAATTGGTTCTATTTTATTTTTAAAGGTTGGGAACCAAACTGCCGTTAAATATTGTAAATGTGTATAAATCAAGGAAAAATACAATGATCTTAATAAGAATCGTGGAACACAATATCCTAATCGTCTTAAGATGCCTATAGGTGTCGCAATTTTTTTCCTCAATTGAGTCAGATGTGGATCCCACGTTAAGTTCTTATCTACCAAGAGTCCTAAATATTTTATAACATTTGTATGTTGTAATTCTTTTTTGTCTACTATGACACTGCGAGTATTTAATATTTGTTTTTTATGTGTTATAAATATAAAATTGGATTTTTGAAAGTTCAGGGTTAGCAAATGTTTATTTAACCAGTTGTTTTAAATCCTGTTTTATGTTTTGTCTTAATGTTTCTAAAGATTTATGGTAATCTACCAACAGTGTATCATCAGCAAACAGACGAAGTGTTCCTTTAAGACTTAGATAAGACAAGGAATTAATATAAACAAGAAATAACGTGGGACCCAACACTGAGCCACCACAGATAATGTTTTTTCTAGCACTCTCTGCATTATTTATTGACAAATGTTGTTTTCTATCAGATAATTAGTTTTAAAACCATTTTAAACATATATCTTCAACTTAACTCTTTTAAGCTTTGTGATGTAATCGTCAAAATCATTGACTACAGTAAAGGCGATTAAACTATTTTTAAAGAACAGCCTTTTACTGCTTCTGTGGTAGTTGATTGATCTTCAAGTTAGGTAACCATATTTTTAGTGTTTAGCATGGATAGTATGGCAGGTTCGAAACCTATTTTTGTGGTCCAGCACAAATATGATCTTAGGTATAAGATTTTATCCAATGCTCCCTTACATCTATAAACGCATATAAAGGTACTTCTTTTGTATCAATAGCCTATTCAATATCTGTTACGAGAGATGCAAAGCGTAAAGTAATAATACAAAATTAAACCAATAGCATATTCATGAGAAGTGCGTTATCTTTATTGTCACGCATTTTTCCTGTTCTGTACAGAAAGATAAGTCCAAATAGATTCCAAAAATTGGTATAACGTTTCCTAATAATAAATTTGTTTTTACTTTCTTGGCTTTTGTGGATGGATATGGTTTGTTTCATGCATAATATTCGCTGTAATCACATACCGGCAATTTTTTCCATTGCTTCTTTAGTAGGTAACTCTCTTGGATAAATATAATTAATACAATCCTTTTAACACTGTTTTTCTTTTATTTAGGAAAGTTTTTTTTAGTTATTTTAAGTATTATATTTTAAAGTTATTTAAAGTGATATTTGTTTTCTATTATTGAAATGGTCTAAATTCCATCGTCCCTTGTTGTATTTTTTACGAAAAAGGTTGACAACTGATAGGGATCCCATTATTCTCATGTATTATTTAACGGTTTAAGTAAATTTACGTGTTTTATCCGTCACCCAATTTGAAATTGCTTTATTTATTTTTATTTTAGTTAACAACATTGTTAATAGAACTTTGTTGGCAATGTTTATTTCCTGAATCCTGAATCCTAAATCCTGAATTTAAATATATTGTAAAAATTTTAAAAACCGTATTTTTAAACATTTATTATTTCACAAAAAACTGTAGAAAAAAAAAGAGTGTGCGTGTAACCTTTACGCGCGATTGAAGTAAAACTTGTTGACGTACGTATCGGAAAATAAATATTTAATTACAATTCAATCATATTTATTGCCTATATACTTTACAAAAAAAATGAGGTGTTATATTTATATTATTCATTAGAAATAGGAATTTGAAAGTTATCATTATTTTTTTTATATATGAAATAATAGGTTTATGATAACTAAAATGTGAAACATAGATTTAAGTCTATAAATACCATTAATGTATTTGAAACCGTTTGAAAATTTCATAAATAAATTTCGGAAATTTAAACTCCTCCCATAGCTGAAATTATACAGTTACTTCCATCAGAATCTTCCGTTAGAATCTACCCCTAGTCGTGCCTAAAGAAGTTTTGCTTCAATAATAGGTAAACAATATTAAAAATATACACACATTACGTTTAGAATGTGTGATTTTGTAGCTGTATCTACCTTATTGTAATACATCACAACACAAGAGCCTTCGATAGTTAGATAACCATTTCATTTTGTAGCATTTTATAGCATATTCCATAAAATTTAAAATTCTGAGTTAAGTTTGTTTCCTTCACGTCTACGAAGGATCTGTTATTGGTGGTCAAAGGTCAGCCATCTTGACTAGTGGTTTTATGGCCTTTATGGCTACCTAACCAAACCTAAAATAAGTATAAGAAAGTGTTAAAATATTTTGAATATTATTATTTTATGAACAAAAACGTGCAACATGCTTCTTTACTCAACGTAAAGATTCCGTATAAACAATTATTTACTATCATAATATGTATGTATGTATATAAACTTACTTAATCAAATCATAATGAATGTGGCTGATGTCTCGTCATTTTTTTATTTTTGTCATTTTTCTTCAAATCTTTCTGGCGCTTATAATATCCCCTTTGACGTTCACAATTTATTTTTCTTTTTAGCTCTTTAAGTCTATAAAACGAAAATAGCTAGGTATAAATAATAGGTATAAATAATTAGGTATAAATAGTGTAATTACACACCAAAAATAAAATTTATGCATATAGAGTACCTACCTATTCACTCATTTTCAATCAATATTTTTTCATCACTTTCTTCATTAATAAATCCACATTGTTTATTCATATTTAATACAAACACTTTATACACAAAAAACTATTTATACAATGTATTTCGATTGACAAGATGATCAGCTGTCAATTCATACAATTACAGATTTAATTTTATTTCATATAGGAGGCAAAATCGCATGAGCGCCGCTAGGATTATTTTCAGGGGGTGCATCTGCATCTACACACTATTATGATCTAATATATATATAGAATGTAGAATGATTTGGACAGCAACCGCGACGCCTTTAGTTTTTATTCAAACAATAATTTAATAAAAAAATTAAAAAAATATATAATTTTCTGGTAAATTCAGGTATTTTCTTTCATAGCAGGGGGGTGCAAGCGCACCCTCTTGCACCCTGCTGCCGGCGCCCATGCAAAATCGTGTCAGTATTAGGTTTTGTTTCCGGTTTCTGTTATTAGAATGACGTCACGTCCGTTAGAATAACTTTTTTACTCCTAGTGTCGCTAAAGAAGTTTTACTTCAAAAATAAATATGTCATTTTACGTTAAAAACTGTATACATCTGATTAATACTAGCTTTATTTATTTACTAGTTGTACTCCCAACGTCGTTCGCGTGGCGTGTGATTGTTGCATACAAATTTCTTACCCCACCCCATTTAAGGAATGGAAGAAAAATTTTTATACACCGTATGTTAAGTTGAAAGAAAACAAATACATCTGTGAAAACCGCGTTCGAATTGGATCAGTAGTTTTCATGTGGTGCGCGCACAAACATATAGGTACATTTCTACAGTTTTATTATATGTATAAATAGATTTATTGTGGTAGTTGTATCGATTTTTGTATCTTTAACATGATAACAATTTTAATAGAAAATTTTTCTCTAGTTTCAAAGATGCACGTGCGCAAAACGTAGATACACTTTTTATGTAAGTTTTGAACGTTACATTTAAAAATGTATTATTGATTTTAGAAAAGTAATTGAAAGAGAAAAATAAGAAAGTCATTTTCCTATCTATCTTTTCGATTAAAATCAAATTGATAATCTTCGGTGTTTTTTTTTTAAATAAAGTTATATATAAACAAAATTTACGCCTCTAGAAATAATTTAGATTCCTCACCTAGTTGCTTAACAAAAATATCGTTAAAAATGATCTCATTTTCGTTACAAACGCAAACTCAGCTCGAGTTTCAATTTTAGTAGAGCGTCGGTCCTATGTTAAAATGGGTTATCTCAGCAGCCAACAGTATCATTTTATAGAAAACTGCATTATATGAGGTGACAACTTTCATCTCCACTAGAAGTGCACCTAAGTACTTGCATACAAAATGAACTCCGGACTTTTTAATAGAAAATATCTCAACACGTCTCAACATTTCCTTTTTAAGCCAGTCAACATTTAAATAAATATTTGTGATATTAAGTGTCTAGATTTGTATTCAGATTTTAAAATAGATTTTAAAGTATACTTATTTTACTAACATTAAAAGATTTGTTGTATCATCATTTTTTTAATAAAAAGGGAGATTTGGAATGGTATAAAGTGACTTGTCCAATAAAGCCTCTGAATTTAGTACTAAAGTTGCCAAAGTCTACTCCTCAAGTTATCTTAGATATGTACATTAAAATGTCTTAAATAGTTCAATAATATAAAAATTCACTACAGTGATAAAAATCATAAAAAGCAAACTTATTATACTTATTATAATTCTAACTAGCCTAACATCCTCTAATGTAAATATCACCCAAAAATGCAAAAATGGAGAAATCGATTAAAAACAAGCAACAAAGTAACCAGATTTAATTGCTATTTTATTGCTGATGATTTACGAAAAAAAGATATTTATTTTTTCAACGCTTTCCAAGAAACAATGTTTATGCAAGCTGGACAGTCAAGTTAGGATTGCACAGTTCGTAAAGGTGATATTTTATTGCTAATTTAATGCTTTCAAATGATAAATCAATTAACCTCCAAAAACTACCCCAACATGCCAAACATCCCAAAGTCAATTTCACCCAAAGAAAGCAAAAATTACTCCCCTGGGACTGCTTCCAATCAATAAAAATCTCTGGTTTGTAGATCCAGTACTTAAGAAAATTGAACAAAATATTTTTTTCCTGTGGCTGGTTACCATTCTTACTGCTCCTCTAATTTCTATCTACTACGCTGTTCCTCTACCTCCTAGCTCTGGTTTCTTCTTCTACTGTTTGCTCCTGCTTATTAATTTATTTAATTTTTTTGTTCATTTGTTCATTTTTGTTTTTATTTTAATTGTAAATTCAAATTAATTTCTATCAATTTAATATTTTTTTATTATCTAACATTCTAATTTAAAATCTAATCAATAATAATTACTCTTTGACATTTCAAACTCATACAAATTAAGAAAAACCTTTCTAATACAAACTCAACACTAAACCTAGCAACCGATTTCCTTAGGAGCGACTCACACTCCCAAAAATCTAACAAAAGAAATGTGTACCCGAGGAAATGTCCTTATCAATCGGTAGCAATAAGATAGCAATTAAATCTTGTTTCCCTGTTGTTTAGTTACCAATCGATTTGTCCGTTTTTTGCATTATTTTGTGTATGAGATTTACGTTAGGGGAGAATAGTCTTTAAAGGTTGGTCGATATATCAAAAGCAAAAAATTTCATTATATTTTACCATTTGAATTCTCTTCTTCTCTTCTTCCTCTGTGCATTGAGATGATTCTTGTTGTTTTGTATAATTTTCTGCATTTGTGAAATTACATCCAGCATAATATTTGCATGCCAAGTTGAAAACAAGCCATGATTTCTGCATGTACATGAGGTACTGCAATCTTTTTTGTAATTGCAACAAATCAATTCCGAGAACCAGGAGGCTGTGTTATCTTCTTTGGAATATAATAATTTTCTTTGAGTTCCCATCCTCAATTAACATGATTTAAAACTCCTTTTCCATACGACCAATTCTGCACTTGCAAATATGCTAGATGTTGTGTGAGTGCATCTACACCGATAGATACCGTTTTATATTTTTATATTATCATTAGATACATTCAATACCTGTATGTTTCACATAACTGAATATTTATGGGTTTAAATTCATCAGGTATATTTGGCTTTCTGAAGATAATTGAAGCACCATACATGGCTAAAAGTCGTTGACAGCCGTGTTTAAGTAACATTTAGTCAGTCAAATTGACTTTTTTAAATTTTTGTGAATGCATAGAGAGGTCAGGATTATTTCAAAAAACTTTAAAAAACCACCGTGTAATCAATATCAACTAATTTTGAATGAATATATCTTAAAAATCCAGGCGTTGAGTCTCACCCAGGGCACTAGCTACCTCGGAAACTATCGCTGTCATGAAATTCCTACTTAGCGACCCCCCAAAACCCCTAAGGAATGGTTGACTGATTTTAAATGATCATAACATAAAAGTCTAGGTGAGGATTTCCATCCTGGGTACTAGGTACCTCGGAGACCTTTGTTTAATATTTTATTTCATTTTTTTTGTATCTTGGCAACACCGCCAACACTGTAACCGAGCACTAGCTCAACAACGAATGAGACGAATTCTGTGTGTGGTGTTGAAAGCATCTCGTTTGTAATTATAATAAACGACTATCGAAACAAGTGCCTTTTTTAATCTATTACCAGCTAGATACCACATCAACAGACGATTAATAACAATTATTAACATATGGTCCTTCGAGCAGGATTATTAAAAAAGGCAATTAAAACTATTACAATTAAACAATTATTCCAATTCAAGAAGATAGACACTGCGGCGCAATGGCGCGTTGGTAAACGTGATGTCCAGTGGTCCAAACAATTTATAGATAAGAGAGTATTGGTGGTTGGCGACAGCAGGGACTATATAGTTGACCGACTACGGTCAAACAGGTATTTGAGAACAATCCTATTTTTATTATCCTTTTATTTGTATCTCGTACAATTCAAGATTTCTTCAACTTGTTTTATTATAATAATACCACAATTAAATTCACCTTTTAAGCAATTACAATTTATTCAACAAAAGGTTATATTGAATTTTGTATCAATTTTAAGCTAACAACGATTTCAATTTTGAATTTAATTCATTTTATAACTTCAAAATGACTATCAAGCAATTAATCAGAAATAGAGAGTCTATCATTCAAAGACTAGAAATTTTAGTAGAATTTTCAGATACTTTAGCAACCAAACCGAGTGTATTAGATGTAGAAATTAGATTAGCGTCATATGACACTTTATTAAATGAATTTCATGATATACAAGTTGAAATAGAAGAAAAATGTGCTGATGACAGTTTAAATGATCATTTTAAAATAAGAAAGGTCTTTGAAAAGCAATTTCATGTTACTACAAGTGTTTTAAAAAATTATATAAAATCAAATGCACCTCAGGCTTTGATTGCCCCGGTAGTGGCTAATGCTCCAACACACGATCCCTTACAAAATTTTTTGTTACCTAAAATAAAATTGCCCGTTTTTAATGGGGAATATGAACATTGGCTAGAATTTAAGAAAAATTTTATTGCGACAATCGATTCAAATACTAATTTAACAGATGGACAAAAATACAATTTTTTAAAAGCAGCATTAGAAGGTTATGCTAAAAGAGCTATTGCAGGTTGTGATGAAACACAAGATTACCAACAAGCTTGGCGAATGCTTTGTGATAAATTTGATAAAAAAAGATTTTTAGTTGACACACACATTAAATCTATTTTCAATTTAAATTCTCTAACAAAGGGAACATTTTCACAATTTAGAAACTTCATTGATGAAATATCAAAGCATTTGTCAGCTTTAGAAGGTATGAAGTTATCCAAAGATTCGCTATGGGATATGATAATAATTCATATCATTTATAATAAATTAGACAAGATTACACAAAACAAATGGAAAGAATATCATGTCAGCTCAAATTTGCCTACATTAGATGGTTTTTTGGAATTTTTAAAAGAAAGGTCAGATATTTTAGAATCTTTGGAAGAACCTCATGCCAAATATGAAATGCAACCGGTAAAGGCTATCAGAAACGTTACACGCTCACACGTAGGTGTGTCTGTAAGTGTCAATAAATGTAATATGTGCAAAGGTGATCATAATATTTATACATGCAATGAGTTTTTAAATCTTAATATTAGTGAACGATGGGACAAGGTTCGGGCATTACATTTATGTAGTAATTGTCTACGATTTGGACATGCTAAAGAATCTTGTCAGCTGGGACCTTGCAGAAAATGCAGACTGAGACACAATTCGTTACTCCATTATGATAAACATAATTCATCAAATCAATCAATTACTCAATCGAAAAACAATTCTCTACAAGGTAATGTACACAATGAACAATTAAACCCTATTCCTAGTGAAACACCAAGCGTTTCGGCTCAGTTATATAATGTCTTCTCAAATCCTTATTTACCTACAGCACTGTTATCAACAATAACCTTTGCAATCATAGACGGTGAGGGAAACCTTCAACAGGGTAGAGCACTTCTAGATTGTGGTGCTCAATCTAATTTAATCAGCGATAATTTTTGTAAAAGATTAAAACTCAAAACAAGCCATACAAAATTATCAATTATTGGAATTAATCAAGTAACATCTACTCTTACAAAAAAGACTTCAATTACCATTCAATCCAATTTTAACAATTTTAACTTATCATTGTGTTGTTTTGTTGCACCTACTATTTCTTCAAATTTGCCTTCACAAAATTTAGACTTTTTAAAGGTTACAATTCCGGAAAACATCACTTTATCAGATCCTGATTTCGTCAATCCCAATGAAATAGACTTATTGATAGGAGCAGGCGCCTTTTGGGATTTGCTATTAGAGGGTAAAATTAAACTTAATAAAAATGGTCCAGTTCTTCAAAATACCAAGTTTGGCTGGATTGTTTCAGGTGCTATTCCAACAAATACCAAAACTTCCATTTGCAATTTTTCAAAAAATGTAATCGTTGAAGATGAACAATTAAAACAATTTTGGGAGCTTAATGAAATTATTGAACCAATTTCTTTATCCAAAGATGATATTGAATGCGAACGTCTATTTAATGAAAACACAAAAAGAAATTTAAATGGTCAATTTGTAGTAAAACTACCCTTAAAACTATCTCCTGAGTTATTAGGTTCCTCAAGAGATCTAGCAATGCAAAGATTTTTAAAATTAGAAAAAAGATTTGCTGCCAATTCAACCTTTTGTCAATTATACAAACAATTCATTCATGAATATATTGAGTTAGAACACATGACTAAAATTACCGATATGAGCATTTCTACACCTAACTATTATTTTCCCCATCATGGTATTTTAAAAGAGAGCCTTACTACTAAATTAAGAGTTGTCTTCGACGGTTCCTGTAAGACCTCCTCAGGGCTATCTCTTAACAGTCTTCAATATACTGGTCCTAAGGTTCAAAATAATATTTTTGACATTTTAATTCGTTTTCGATTTTTTAACTATGTTGTATCTGCAGACATTACTAAAATGTATCGGCAAATTTTAATGCATGAAGAACATCGGCCATTACAACAAATATTGTGGAGAAACGCTCCAAATGAAGAAATTTCTACCTATCAATTAAATACCATTAGTTACGGCACTACTGCAGCCCCATATTTAGCAATTAAATGTTTAAAACAATTAGGTGTAGAGAATGCCTCGACTCACCCTGAAGCCGCAAAAACTATTTTAAGGGATTTTTATGTCGACGATTTATTAACTGGCTCAAACGATTTATCAGAATTAAAAAATAGATGCAAAACTATATACACCATTTTAAAATCTGGCCATTTTGTTTTGCGAAAATGGCTATCTAACTATTCAGAAATTCTAGAGGAATTGGAATATTCGGATGATCCAAACGAAGTCTTAACTTTAGGGGAATCTGAAAGCTCAAAAACTTTGGGTATTCAATGGATGAGTAAACTCGATTTATTAAACTATAAAATAAATTCTGTTCCTTTAAACATTTCTATTACAAAACGACAAGTTTTATCAATCATAGCACAAATTTACGATCCTCTGGGACTTCTTAGTCCAGTCATTATAGTTTCAAAAATAATCATTCAGCAATTGTGGTCTATTAAATTAGCATGGGATGATCCTCTACCAGAACATGTTTTTATTAAATGGAATCAATTTTACAACCAATTAAGTATATTAAATAAACTTATAATTCCTCGACCTGTTATAAGTTTAACATTTATTCCCATTGACATGCACTGTTTTTGCGATGCATCTACAACTGCATACGCTGCTTGTATTTATGTACGCAGTATCAATTCCAATCAGGTTTACAACGTGGAATTATTCTGTTCTAAAACTAAGGTGGCTCCATTAAAACCTCTGACTATACCTAGGCTTGAGTTATGCGCAGCATTACTCGGAGCACAATTATTTAAACAAGTTTTTAATGCACTATCGCCTAATATACCCATGTACTTCTGGTCAGACTCACAAATAGTGTTATGTTGGCTGAAAAAGGAACCAAATCAATTACAATTATTTGTATCCAATCGAATCAATAAAATTCAAACCATTACAAATGGTCACATGTGGCATTATGTAAACACTAAGGACAACCCTGCAGATTTAGCATCTAGGGGTGTCTTACCTGAAAAATTGTCGTCCTCTCAGCTTTGGTGGCATGGACCGCAATTTCTTTATAACACTATTGAGAATTTACATGACAATATTGATTTACCAGATATCGAACTTCCTGAAGTCAAAACCATATCTAAGATTTTAAAATTTAAAACACAAGAATATTCTCCTATTTTTCATAAATACTCTGATTTAACAGAATTAAAATATACCACTAGCTATGCTTATAGATTTCTTTCAAACCTACGTAAAAAATCTGAAGCTTATGTTACTGGTCCTCTACTGAATACAGAAATCAATCAAAATTTTGAAAAACTGATAACACTAGCACAATATGAATCCTTTCCTGAAACTATGTCTATTTTGAAAAATAAAAAGGGTTTACCCAGAAACCATAAATTATCTAGTCTAGCTCCATTCTTAGATAACAACATAATAAGAGTAGGTGGAAGACTTAAATTTACTTCCTTAAATAAATGTGTGAAACATCCAATTTTACTCTGCTCCAAACATCCTCTAACCAAACTTATATTTAATCATTTCCATACAGAACTTTTACATGCAGGACCACAACTATTATTAGCATCAGTTCGCCAAGAATATTGGCCTATAGGTGGTCGCAATTTGGCACGCTCCATTGTAAAGAAGTGTTTAACGTGCTTTAGAGTTCAACCTACGTTTGCTACCTGTCCTATGTCCAATCTGCCAGATATACGCGTACAGCCAGCTTTACCTTTCCAGTTTACTGGAATTGACTATGCTGGTCCATTTCCGTTAAAAAATAAGGCAGGACGAGGTTCTATAATTATCAAATGTTACATGTGTGTCTTCGTCTGCTTTTCAACCAAGGCCATCCATTTAGAATTAGTCAGCAGCTTGACTACAGAATGCTTTTTATCTTGTCTCAAACGATTCACTTCTCGACGTGGTTTACCATCAGAAATTTATTCCGACAATGGCTCCACTTTTGTTGGAGCAAAAAATGACCTTCACGACTTGGGACAATTTTTGAATAATAATCAATTGGACTTTACAAATTATGCGACTAATCATAACATTCGATGGCATTTTATACCTCCCTATGCACCCAATTTTGGAGGGCTCTGGGAGGCTGCAGTTAAAAGTACTAAATTCCATTTAAAACGAATAATGTTAAATAGAAAATTTACATATGAAGAATTATATTCGTTAATAGTGCAGATTGAAGGAATCTTGAATTCGCGACCTCTCTATTCCTTAAGTTCTGATCCGAATGATCTAAATCCTATTTGTCCAGCTCACTTTCTAATTGGCCGTCCCATTACATCCCTTCCTGATAATGTTCTCACAGCCATACCAACTGGCAGATTACCAAAATTAAAACAAATACAACAAATGTATCAACAGTTTTGGGTACGTTTTACCAAAGAATATATTACTCAACTTCATCATCAGTATAAATGGAAGGATCCAGCCACTCCAATTAAACTAGATAGCCTAGTTTTAATTAAAAATGATCAACAACCACCCTGCAAATGGCCAATGGGTCGAATCATCAATCTTCATCCTGGAAAAGATGGAATATCTCGAGTAGCTACTATCAAAACAGCTTCAAGGATCATTACTAGATCCATACGTCATCTGTGTCCCATTCCCATAGAAGAAGACCTTCCTAATTGACTAATTGTTTTCGACATAAGACTTTAATTTTATATGTTTAGTGCTATTTTATGCTAATATTGAAGTTTATTTATTTAGTTCCTATTTTTATCTATTTATCTTATGTTGTTTTGAAGGACCCCTTCAAAGGGGGGAATATGTTTAATATTTTATTTCATTTTTTTTGTATCTTGGCAACACCGCCAACACTGTAACCGAGCACTAGCTCAACAACGAATGAGACGAATTCTGTGTGTGGTGT
Source organism: Altica lythri (assembly GCA_964028335.1). Lineage (NCBI taxonomy): Eukaryota > Metazoa > Arthropoda > Insecta > Coleoptera > Chrysomelidae > Altica > Altica lythri. The sequence goes on along the minus strand of OZ034804.1, from coordinate 43,920,416 downwards.
TGAAAGCATCTCGTTTGTAATTATAATAAACGACTATCGAAACAAGTGCCTTTTTTAATCTATTACCAGCTAGATACCACATCAACAGACGATTAATAACAATTATTAACAACCTTCGCCGTCAGGAATTTAGTGTTCAGCGACCTTCAAAACTTAACTCATTTTCGTTGATATTTCAAATTCCAAATTTTTCATTAACGACACTCTTCCGAATCGAATGCAAAAAGTTGCATGTCGAATCAGCTTGCTGCACAAAATTGCTAGGTTTTGGGCTTTTCAGTGCTTTGTTGTCTCGCTCATATGCTAGCTGGACATACATCAATAAAACTATATTGTTGAAGCACTAAAATTATTTTAATGCCAGTACAAGTAGAGATGGACCATTGTAAAACAAGAAGGCTCCTATTTTGTTTTATTTAATTTATTTGCATAAATTTGTTAATTATTAATATTTTGTAGTAGAGTGATATAGTATGCTTAACATGCAGTACCTTATTATGTCAAGACCGGCTACGTTCTAACAACACTAATGATGTTATGATACCATAACAAGTACAAACAACAACAAATACTGCATTATAATATTTCGCAGCCATATATACATATATGCAGTTTCCACACAGGTGAAATTTACATACACACCAGTTTTTGTAGTTTCTAATTAAATGTTCATAAAAACATTTCTATTACCGACTCACCAGTCACCACCTAGTTTAATATAATTTACAACTAACTTTTAATATAATAACTGAACGCAAGTTTGAATAAGCAGTTTAAGAAGTACAAACAGAGTTTTTAACTTTAGAAGAAATAATTCAAAAATAATAATTTAAATTAAAACGTTAAACATAACCCAAAAAATCAATCCCATTTGTTTAAAAGATCATTCAGTTGTCACAACGGTAGCTAAAATATTCAAATAGATTAACTTCTAAGATAAATTACTTACAAATGATATTAAAATTTCCCTGAGAAATTAATATTTTATTTGTCAAGAATGAACTTTTAACCGCATTTGCAAGTGCGTTCATCCGTCTTCGTCATTGCCAGTTGATCTTGGATACGATAACCCCTATTTAAAACGGGAAAAATAATCAGCACTCAACATCACGAATCTCGCCGGTTTGAGCTCGATTGGGCACATGCCTAATTAGGGCGTGCTGGTGCATTATTTTAGACATTCATCAGTGCAACGATTGCACTAGTAGTTATTAAGCTCACTAATGAGGCTTGTCGTATTCTGGGTCTTTCACCGTGTTTCTCTTACGAGCACTTAGAATCTACCTTAGCAAGGAGAGACCGAATGACAAGGGTTCGCACTGACAGAGTATAAAGAAAGAAGTAATAAAATAAAAATAGTGTCATTTAAGGTAATTGCTTTTTATTTCAATGTTACGTTTTCCGTAGATTTCATGTAAGGTAGTGGCCGCTAATAAGGCCTATCTAAGGAAGAAGGTATATAAAATAAAAACTGGTTATCCGAATCAACAAATTTTAATATTAAATTAACATACAGAAGAAATACCATTAAGTATTTGAAACAAATGGCATCTTTTGCTAGAAACAGGCATAAAATTATACATTTTAAACCGTGCCAATAGGCCTTATTACATTATAGTGGGATAATGAGGACTAATATTTTAACACTCCTAAAAAATCAAAATGGGCGTTCTATATATGGTAATTGAGATTAAAACCAATTATATTTGCATCAATTATGCCATCTCTATAAATTTCCAACGCTTATATCTCCTTGTTTAACAGAAATCAGAGTACTCAAAATAACATGAGTTATCCTCTGTCAAACGAACACACTTCTCATGGTACTACTTGTTGCATTTTGAACATTGTTTTATATCCTTTATTTCATTTTCCTTACAAGAACAGAACAGATCAGAGAGATTTTTAATGAAATGGGGTGTTGATGGGTGGGTTAAGTGTATGGATCCTGTTGTAGGACTTATGTCCGTGTTAGGTAGTAGATGGGAAGGTTTGGATGGTATTAGCATCAAACACCGGCCCCGCTCTCACAAACTTCTCCATTCCGAAACAGGTTGGTGTTGCTTTCTGTTGCTCTTGTATTTTTTGGTTCCAAAGTTCCTTGAAAGTGCCTAAACCATCATTCTTCTTTCTTAGGTGTTATTGTAAGTGTGTGTGGAGTGTGACCCACGTGGTGCAATGTGGGTTTGGAAGATTGACGCTGTGGCGTGTCTACTCCATCGTAAGGCATCCGATTTGGCAAGGACGAAGGGAACCAAACAAACCTTTGCCGAGGTCTCATTATTTCGGTTAAATCCTGTAGATCTTATTACCTGCTAGTAACGTGTACTTATAAAGACATACAGACAAGTACAATAATTAATACATGATCAATTATTTTGATATAACAAGTTGATAAAACGATAATAAACAAGCAATTGTATAGCAAAATTACTTATATTTAAATGCGTCATATTACAAAAATTACTTACGATTCATTTGGACGATTTTTTATTATCCGTGCAGCACAGCTGCTCCTTACGAGCCTTGTAAGAATATTAGCTACCTACGAGTCTTTTCTCAAGCAGAATCAAACATTTTAAGTTGCATTTTTGATACTCAGGCCTTATTGCACAACAGGAATTATTACCCACATCTACATTCTCAATAGCTACAATCTAAAGCCTTACCTTTAAATAAAAAACATCATCTTACTAGTAATGGATTTTAAGAATTTTTTTCCTCTCTAGTGTTAACAGAAGAAAGGAATTTTTTGGAATTTCAGATACTGTTTTAAACAATAAGGATTAACGTCGATTTGTAACCTGTAACTTGTAACTGCACACCAGTAATGAATTTCTACCTGCTAAGATGAAGGGTACCCGGAATACTACAGGTAAAGTGTACTCTGCATTTTATAATTTTTAATCATCTAATGTCCTTTAATCAGTAGATGCGAGATGGCATTACTCTTCAACCCCCAAGTATGCCTAATCTGCCAAACTGTAGCAGGGTGGAACTGCAAGAGGAGGGATTAGTGGATTAGCCGATTTTTGAAGGTACTGTTTATTGAAAGATGGTACCTACCCTTTAATACACTTGCCTAATTGTTAACTGCCGGGTAGACCTCTACCCGGATAAAGCAGGCAAATTCAATAATATTATACTTTTTCTTTTGTCAGGAGAATTTTAAATATTTTGCACCGATGCATATTTTTTGTTTTTTTTTTCTGTCAATTTCACAAAAGTCTCACTTTGAATTTAACCTCACTTAAACATGATTATTTCGCTTCCCTTCACCTCGCTCCTGAGTCGCCTTATGCCATTGTGATCTAACAAAGTTTTTTCTGATTGCTAATCTTCTATTAAACTCTATAAGAACCTGTTTCGAACTGTTTCTTGTTGCTGAACTTCTTTCAAACTTTACAATAATTATCGATATACCAACTACCGTTTTTGCAGCTAAATTAAATATACTCTGTGAGATTTGAATTTAGCCCGATCTTGTTTTTGCAAAACTCTCACAAGCACTGTCTGACGCTCTAAAGATAACATTTCTAATTACTGCCAGTTTAGGTACATAAACAATTATATTCAAATCTATTTTTATCAGATAACTTTGAAATTATAATTTTTGAACCGTTCACTTAATTTCAATACCTATCACAGTTTCTGACTAACAAATAAGAAAGGTTTTTTTATTGCAAAGAACTTATTTAACTCCACTTTTACTCTTGAATAGGTTTACTACAAATCATGTTGTTATAAGCTAGGATTTCTACGAGACGCTGTTTCAAACCGTCCTCAAATTGAGCATTTTTTATTGCTGAGCTACTTTTATATGTACTTTATATACTTGTCACAAAGGTAATCATTTTTGTAATATAACCTAGTTTTCTAAGCTGTATTAAATATATACTGGTTGTCGTTTAAATTTACTTGGTATGTAATATAAAATTAAGTATCTCACAAAACGATGAAGCAATAACTGAGAGAAACATTCAAGGAAGAAGAGCAATTTCCATGCTAAACAGTATACTATCGGACAAAACCATACATATTAAAAACAAAAAGAAAGAATTTACAACTCGATCGTTAAAAGCATAGTAACATACTGTCACGCCTGGGGGTTTGGGGAATGTGCCTTAGTGTTTTCGGGATGAGGGGTAGCTTACTGAAGGCACTTCCCACCCAGGTCGTGGTTATCTAACCCCTGGCTAGGTATCCTGCTGAAGGCAGAAAACTAACCAAGGGAAAGATGAGATAAACAACAGGAAACAAACAACAAATATATTTACAACGTAACAAGCAATAACAATGAATAATTAAAATATGAATAACGAACTCAATATAATAATTTAACTAATCTTACCAAATAAAACTATATGGTGGCATGTCACACTTACTCACGAAAAAACGTCAAGAGTCACAACGGCCCAGGCCCAAGGGTCTGTTTTAGGGAAACCCCGAAGGGTGACCCTTACAGACAACCTCAGACTCCGAACTCCCCGTGTCCAACCTCAACAACTTGCTTTTATAGCCAATTCATATTCTACGTGAGAATAAAAATTAAACTATTTAAACACGTGTCGAGATCTAACGTAATGACTTTGACCTGGTAAAATGTAATACAAAACAATACAGTAAAATATAAAATAATAAATTAATATGTAGGGCAAAACTGCCCTATCACCGTATGTGACAATACAGCTCTGAACTATGGCCACTAAAAGAAAAAACACAGAGAATACTAAGAGCAACGGAGATGGACTTCTGGATTAGGGCCGTAGGGACATATAGACTGGACAGGATACGGAACGAAAGGATAAGACAGACTATGGAAATAAAACACGACATTATCGATGATATAGGAAGAAAAAGAGGAAGGCCACGCAAAAGCTGACTAGAGAGGATCGATAAAGAAGTGCGGGAAAGGGGTCTGGCGGAAGATCTATGGGGAGATAGAGAGGGGTGGAGATTAGGAATCGAAAGACGTCGAACGTTATAGCCCAATATATATAAATGTAATATAATTTTTTTTTTAATAAAGTTAATTTTATTGTAGTGTACAACCTCAGAATATTAACACTTTCCATTATCCTTAAAGGGGGTCAATTACAAAACATTTAGTAGATAGGTGTAATAAGTAGTAAGTAATTATGCTTCATCTAAGAAAGCTTTTGTAGGCTTTCAATAAAATAACCACAATTAGTTGCAACACGGATTCTAACTAACAAAACTTTAATTGGGTGCATTATATAGAAGGAAACTTTAATAACATATTATCAAGAACATAAATTTCTAACTAGGTAAAGTTTCGTATAGGTTGCATTAGAAACGCTTTAAGTTTACTCTATAAAAAATATTATATGTTACGGTTTTTGAGTTTTATAATTAAGACTAGATAACTTATTACGTAGAGATGGTATAAAGTTTTAAGCTTATGTTACAAAATATATAGAACACGTTTTAAAGTTTGTATAAACTTATAAATTTTAGTTAAATCAAAGATTAAAAAAATTCTTATTTTTATTAAAAAATTTAATTAGTTATTAAAAGAAAATTTCATTTTTGCCTTGCGGACTATTACTAACCGATTACTAAAAAATCGTATTACTGCTCACAAGAGATTGTAGATTACACCTAGAACCTAATAGTTAGTTTTTTATCTTATTACTTCTGATGTCATAGTTACAAGATTATTTAATTATTAATGTCAAATATCTTGAGAGAAAAACAATTTTAAATATCATCATTTTAATTTTCTATTTAATATTTAATATTTACTCATTTATGTTAATTTCTGTAAACATAATAACGTTGTAATCTCACAGAAATGTCAGTATAAATTTATAATTAATTTCTACTTACATTCTCTCACTTATGAAATGTTGTAGCTTTTTGAAAATGAAATAAGTATATTTCGAAAGCTTGGAAACAAACTTTAAAGAGTTTTATTTACGTTAAGAATTGCTGTTAACCCAATATTCATTTTTACTAATATATATACATATAAATATAATTTTTTAAATATTTTAACACAAACTTTATGCACAAACGACGTTTTTATGAGTCTCTAGGTCTTAATGAAAATTATACTTTCTTAGACGCGAAGTGAAGGTAAAGTGTTAAAACGGGTGAAATTTTCATTGACTAATTTTATTGGGTGACTTTGCAACAGCCCTTTACTGGGATTCTAATAGCTTAGTTGAAGGAAGACGGTAAGAAATTCTTCAACATGGTCCAAGTTAGGAAACTTACAAGTTAATTGCCTACGGATAGGTTATGCAATTTAATTATAATTATTGGACTGAGAGTATCGGAGATATTTTCCAATGTTTAGAATTTGGAAGTTTTGAAAATTTTTAAGTAGTTAAAAAATTTACACACAACAAAGAATCAATACATGGTTTTAAACGTAGACTGCGAGCACAGCGCCAGTGCCTTTGTGTTCGGGCAAAAAATTGACATCCGATGGATTCCCTCGAAACATTCGGCGAGCGTTACACGTAATGCTCGCAGTGCCGTCCAAACGGAGAATTCGCGTTACATTACACGTTACATTACACGATACATTACACATGTCTGGACGCGGCTTTACATAGCTTTGTCGCTTTGTGTACGGTCACATTTGTTTCCTAAAAATCATAACTTTAACAATATGTACAAAAGACTTCTCAAATACGTGTCTACACTTAAATTGTTAAATATCTCTGTGTTTTTAAGAACTTACTATCTTTTTAAGATTAAAACAAGGTTAATCTTGATAACAAATGATTTTACAGATCAACTTTATATTCAGCTCTTGTAGTTTTTTATGATCTTGCCTAATTGAATCTTCTTTTATGTGATGAACAACTGAATGAACAAAGCTATAGCCAAGCAAAGGTAATTTATGAGCAGATTTATGTAAAATACATAAAATGAACGTAATTATCAAGCCCCTATCTCTGCCTATCTCTACTTCCGGCCTTCCATTGCACTGCTCTTATCATATTCATTACTTACTGTATGCGAAACTCTTTGAAGTTAACCATCTTTATTTCACCAGCCGAGTAGAGATGTAAATGGAACGTCGAAGACGTTTCTAGAAATTAGTACATGACGTTTTTTTTACATTTCTCTTTTTGTCCTTTTTCGGAGTCAGGAAATAATTTTATGCATGAGATGTATATACTCGTTGGAATAAAGCATTTTTAGAATTCAAAGCGCTACATTTAAAATTCTTTTGCTGTAAAAATACAAGTTAAATAATAATTTTGATTAAATAAAAAATAAAATATTTATACTGACTCTCATAACCAAGATAAAATAAGCATCAGATAAAAGCGTCATTAACCGTGAACATGCTTAATAAAATCGTCAACTGCTTTTACGGTATATATAGGATTTTTAAAGCATTTATATTTTTTATATTAGAAAGTTTTTTATATTTTCGCCGTGTTCTGTGTCTCTGTGTCATTCCGTGGAATTTGTAATCGAATTTAAACCTATTTCCCGACTACCTAGAGCTCTGAAATTTTCAGGATAGCTAAGAACTGGATGACAATGCATGTTTCAAGTGTGTTTAGGCATATACATAGATTTCGAAATTTATACCGAATTGATATTAAACATGATCTAAGTTGTGTATAGATAATATTATTTTGAAAGTTATTAAATAAATCGTTCGTAGCGTAGTTGGTTAGGCGGCGGATCAGTCCACTTGTGACAGTTCTGTTATGTTATCATAATGGGATCGATTACGCGACAGAGAAGTTTTTTTTTCTTTTTTTTTTTGTTCTTACATGTGAAAACAGTAATTATTATTTTAACTGGTAATAAAATAAACTGTTTTAGAAAGTTTTTAGATACAACTACCCTTGATTTTGTTAACAAGGAAACAATCTTCTCTATGATCAATCACAGCGTTGTATGACTTAATATTTTTGCAAAATCAGGGATGCTGTGCATTGTTGAGATGACACAAAATATGACCTATAAATCAGTAAAAAACTTTCTATTATAAAAAGTTCTTTTTGTAAATTGTGCTTATTTAATAAAATACTGGCGCGTATAAAGATATTTTTTTAAAGGAAAAAAGGTATCTCAACAAGATATTTAAAATTAAAAATCATTTTTAAGTTTTTTTTTTTGAATTAGTGCCAAAACATCTTCATATATCTATTACAAGAACAATAAAGTAAAAAATTAAGAAAAAAACGAGTGTGGCAGTCAGTGGAACTTTCGGCTGAAGTTATACTTCTATGCACGCGCCTGGATTCATAAATATGTATGCAAACGATTTAGCAAAATCATAATATTATAATCGTGTTCAGCGACCCCAAACACCTCCTAGTACCGAGTACACACTCTTTTTGTATAAAATTCCTGGGGACGAGGTCCGTCTTAAGCACAAGGTGTTTCGAAGACCATCGCCATTATTATAATCGTATTTAGCGACTCAAAAACCCGCCGAGTACCAAGTGTGCACTGATTTCGTACAGATTTTACATAAAACCCTAGGAGAAGAGGTAAATACCCTATGCTCCAAGTGCCACAGAGACTTTCGGCATCATGATATTCGTGTTCAGCGACCCCAAAAACCCCGAGTATATAAATTGAACCCATTTTCAGCAATACTTACCGAGTTGTAAGTTTTCTTTCTATTGTCTGGTCGAAATGCACTTTTCGAATACAGAAATGCAATTTCACATTTTTACAATATAAAAAAAGCGACAGATTTCCTGCTACTCTAACGAATCCAATGCAAATAAAAAACGCATTCCGAACCATCTTACGTTACAAAATTCGGAGGTTTTAGAGCTGTATTGTTTCGACTATTCGTAAAAACTCTGTTTATGTAGCTAAAAACCTTAAAAGCATAGAGCAGAATATACTGCAACGATGTGACGGTACTTTAAACTACAATACAATACTCATTACTGAATATTATTATTAATATAAAATGCTAAACTTTATATGTATACTTACGTGAGGGAATTATAAAATAATCTGTCAAATAATCATGTGGTCCGTCACTATGATATTCATACCTTAGTTCAGACTGTTTTTGTATATCTATCCCTTTTCAATGTACTGAATGTTGAAACGGTATTCAAAGGATTTATAGTTATGACTAATAACATGTGGTTAATATTTCCTGTTTGTTTTTACCGATCAATATACCCTATAAGTGTTTCTGTCTCTCTCTTACTCAAACCATTACATATGTAATGATTTTTTTGCATTTAACTGTACACAATTTTTTTCCGCCGAGTGCACGAATAGAAGTATAACTTCAATAACTCTAATCAAGCTGCAAATAAGTTTAAAGCTAACACAATTTTAAAAAATAACCTTTTCTCCTTATTGATGGTCGCATTTGAGCAAACATTTCCGGTGTGTTTCGTACTCTATCAAAACTGGCCATATTTAGATTCTTAAGGTCTTTTAAATTTTAGAACGGAGAGAAATAAACTAATAACAGAAGTAAACTCCAAATGCAAAAATCCATAGGATTTAAACATGTCCATCAAAAAATTCCATATCTCCCCTATTTATTATTATTATAATTATTATTATTATTTTATTTGATAGGGGCAGAGGACAGGTTCCATTAGGCCCAATAAATGATATACAATCAAAATACCTATGGTAAATACATAATTATATGATTAAATAAAGAAAAACCAACTGTAACCTAAGGTATAGATACAAACAAGAGGAAGTCTAATTTGATTTTGAAACTGTTAACGCTTTTAGAGTCTATTATTTCGTTTGGTAAACTGTTCCAGACAAAAAATTCCATTACTCAGAAAACCCTGTCTGTTACGAGTACGAAAAGCTTCCTTCTTTAGTTTAACTGAGTGTCCTCGGAGTCTGTCGTCACAATTGAGTGGAAACGCTGCGTGAAGATTACCCAAGTTATATTTCATAATCCTGAAAGAAAGGATCAGGTCACCACCGAGGCGTCTATTTTCAAACGTTGTGAAGTTTGCGTAAATAGTCATTCTTCATACGTGGGTCTAGCATGACCGAAGGAGAGTCTTTGTATTTTTTCCAACATTTCTCGATCGCGAAATAAGTACGGATACCACACGGGACCAACGAATTCGAGGATGGGTCGAATGAAACACTTATAGGACCGACAGTAGGTATCAAAAGATTCTTTAGGAAAAGCTTTTTGAATTAAAAACAGTTAAGAGTTTGCCTGTTTACATACATGCGAAACATGATCACTCACGTCGTGCTTAAAGAGTACAAAGGCCGAAGCCTAACTGCCAGTATACTCAAAAGGCAAAATGTCTTGAATTCATTTGGTCAGTGCTATTTTTAAACCTACTTCTGGAATTGAAAGTTGCGTAGAGTTTAATATAAAAAAGAACTTTCTTAAACAAAAACATGTCAGATAGTCAAGCAGCTATCAAAGCTTTGAACCCTAACAAACAAATAGTTCAAAGATGGTCTGGGAATGTCTATGCAAACTAAATCAACTAGGACAAGATAACACTGTTGTTACCCTTTCATAGGTTCCAGGATAAATAGGAATAAAAGAAAACAAAACAGTAGAAAAGCTGGCAAAAAAAGGAGCTGAAACCTCATACTTGGGACCAGAACCATCTTGTGAAAACAGAAGTCGAACAGTCTTGAAAAAACGAAGAAAAGATATGGATAGAGAAAAATCCAAATACTGATGCGATCTAGACGGACTAATACGCTGTTGGAAAACTATAACTTTATAACCTATAGACTATAGCTTTAGCTGTCTAAACCTTAGTAAAAGGTTGAAAGGGCACATGAAGAAACTAGGATTGGCAAATGAAGCAAAGTGCAGATACTGGAAACTTGAGGATGAAACCTCTCAGAATGCATTGTATTACGTAATTCTAGGGTCAGATGTCAGATCCCTAGGGTTATACGAAAGCCAAATGGTATTTCAAACTTTACAAGAGAGATATGACTATAAGAACTGCTATAAGTCTGACGAAACATTAGAATTTTATCAAGAAAAAAGGAACACAATAGATTTTATGGGTCGCAGGATCTCCCTGTATATTTCATTATGAACCCCCGATAAGATAGGTTTATGCGGTTCTTTATGGCGTGCTAATAAAGGCTGGTTATGGCAAAAGCAACTTATGACAAAACTGTTTTACCGAGATAATTTGTCAGTGGATTTAAACTGCACTAAAAGTGCCATTTCTTTCCATAAGAAGCTTATCCATTATCCTTGCTGCGTTGTTGTTTTAGTTTTCAGTTTACGATAGTTGTAAATTTTTCGTTATATTGATTTTTTCTTAAACATATTTTAAAAATAAGTACTCATTTCAGTATAATTTAATTAATTTTGTTAAATGGCTGTTCTTATTTAGGTACTTAGTGAAATATAATTAGGGATCTATTTTATTTCGGTCATTTGTGTCGATGGGAATAATTAGATCTTTTATAATAAAATGTCTTCTTCCAATTGGCTTTTTAATGTTTTTCCTATAAAATTCAATTGAATTAGAATAGTCTTATAAAAATTTAGTGCTGTGGAATATAAACCAGATTCATAAAAAATTCATAGAAATTGCGCCTTGATAAAGTTGTGTAGGAAATGATGGATTTTACATCCTTTACGGCACAGAATTGAGAACCGATTGGTAAAAGAGAAAACTTTATGAAAGTACTTAAAGAATTATTGATCACAGTCGACTGCCATAAATATCTCTTTAAGACCTTAATGACCAGTTCGAAGGAAATTTTAACTTGATTTCTTTTGGCGTTGTTTCCTTAATTTCTTTAATCAAGAAAAAAGAAAGCTTGATTTAAGGCTTCCTCTTTTCAAGAATCATGAACTAAAATACCATGCAACTGTTTTCTATTGAAGAAAACTTTTATTGTATAGAATAGCACTTAAAATATTTGCTTTTAGAGTTTTATAGTTTAAAAACTTTAAGTAAAGCAAGGTCTTTAGTTTATTTTAGATGAAAGGTGAAATATGTGCATGTTGGATAAGTGCAATAGATGTATGAGGTCACAAAAATGGAAATAAAAAGCAGTAATGGGGTTACTCAGAGATTTGTGGTGCATATGGGGCTCAACGAGGTGTCGAGCCAAGCCCTATCTATTTAGTATGGTGATGGATGTTATGACTAAAGAAATTAGAGGTGAAGCCCTATGAGATATAATCTATGCAGCTGTATGTGATTGTAGATCTGGTGAAAGAGAGAATGGAAGGAAAATAAAGAAAATTATTTGAGAGTTGTAGTTAACGGGTGAGTAGAACGAAGATTAAGAATATGACAAAAGACGAAACGAATTGACTTAAAATTTATCTGCAGGACTAAGTGCTATCAGCTGTCCAAAACTAAAAATATTCAGAGTCTTTCCTAAAAAGGAATGAAGGGTTAAAGAGTGAGATGAATCATAGAATTTAGTGTGGATGGATGAACTGGCAAAGAATGACTCAAGATTTGTGTGAGAAAGATATGAGTTTAAAAATAAAAAGTGGCTTATACAAGAGAATTGTAACACCAGCATGATCTATAATTTGCAAACTTATTTAATAACAAAAGCGCAAGAAAGACATTTAAAAGTGGCGGAAATAAAGATGTTGCGTTGGATCTGTAAATCAACAAGGAGAGATAAAGTAAGAAATACCTGAGTCACGTAAAAGTGGGACAGCTGAGCAAGATAATCTATAATGAATAAAATAAATAAGGACCTAGAAGAGAAAAAAATATAAGAAGAGGATGGATTAAATAAAGACAGGTGGAAACGATTGATACGGAAGGCTAAAGGTGACTCCAAGAAAAAGAGGATAAAAAATAGATCTTTCTGTAAACCATAGGCTTGCCTTAACAGAGAACAGTTTATAGGAACCTCAGTTGGGTCGTCCGATCTAAATAAATTTAGTACATAAATTTGGTTATATAAATTAATGTATACTGATTTGTTCATTGTTTTATAAACTATAAATACTATTTTTTTAGTATCCGACATTATTTGAGTTTATTTAATTAAGGACACACGTATTTTCTTGCTGCATACTTGCACACTTAAAGTTAATCCATTGTCCAAAATAGAAGCGTCTTTTTTAATATTCCGGAAACCCCCAAAAAATCTTCGAAACCTGAAGAACAGGAATTTTTAATGTATTGTTTAAGTAGCAAGTTTTACTTCCGTGGGCATCGTTTTAAAATTTAAAGCAAAAGAAGTTGCTGCTTTAATTTTGCCCATGAGTTTATATTATTTTTAACAATAATATTTACTTTAAATTACTAACATCTTTGGTATTAAGAAATATTTTAAATTTTAACTATAACTTACACTTTTTTGTTGAATCCTTATTATTGTTAAAAAAGCTTCAATTTAAACTCGTTATTCCAGCTGAAATACAACATTAGTTGCAAACCAAAAGGCGTTGTTAGTACGTGTTCAAAATTTTTAATAAACCATCTAACACCTATTTCAAATATCCTCGTCTTATCCCCGTGTTTACGTGTAAGAACAAACCGTACAACATACTTGTTGGAATAATAATAAGAGCCGTTTGTGAAAAGAAATGCTACGTTGAGTACGAGCAAGAAGAAAAGCTTATTTGAATTTTTATTAAAGCATGCATCATCGTTGACGCCTGGATTAGGGAATATTCGGAGCGACGATTCCTCAGGGATGTACCGTGAAGATTTTCAGTTTTTTTTCACCTAATGAGAGCAAGTTTTTAAAATATACGAGCGCTTCGTAGTTTTGAAGTACGGTAAATTTATAGCAGTCGCCGGAGTATAATGGGGTGTCTTAATGAATTTTGGGTTGTTATGATAAGCAACTCGTATTCGTAAGCTGTTTACTTTTATAATTAATCAAGACTTAGAATGTAGGTTTAAAAAATAAAAATACTTTCCTGATCCGTAGCGCTTTTGTATTTTTTGTTTTTTTTTATCTATACTAATATTATAAAGAGGAAAGGTTTGATTTTTTGTTTGTTTGTTTGAAATGAATAGGCTCCGAAACTACTGGACCGATTTCAAAAATTCTTTCACCGTTGGCAAGCTACACTATTTCCGAGTGACATAGGCTATGTTTTATTTTAAAAAAAATAGGGATCCTTACTAAAATGCCATTAATGTAACCAAAAATGACCTTAAAATCCTTACATCGCGTGCGCTGAGAATACTATTGATTATAGAATCAAATAATGTACTTCTATACTAATATTATAAAGAGGAAAGGTTTGATTTTTTGTTTGTTTGTTTGAAATGAATAGGCTCCGAAACTACTGGACCGATTTCAAAAATTCTTTCACCGTTGGCAAGCTACACTATTCCCGAGTGACATAGGCTATGTTTCATTAAAAAAAAATAGGGATCCTTACTAAAATGCCATTAATGTAACCAAAAATGACCTTAAAATCCTTACATCGCTTGCGCTGAGAATACTATTGATTATAGAATCAAATAATGTACTTTTATACTAATATTATAAACAGGAAAGGTTTGATTTTTTGTTTGCTTGTTTGAAATAAATAGGCTCCGAAACTACTGGACCGATTTCAAAAATTCTTTCACCGTTGGCAAGCTACACTATTCCCGAGTGACATAGGCTATGTTTCATTAAAAAAAAAAAATAGGGATCCTTACTAAAATGCCATTAATGTAACCAAAAATGACCTTAAAATCCTTACATCGCTTGCGCTAAGAATACTATTGATTATAGAATCAAATAATGTACTTCTATACTAATATTATTAACAGGAAAGGTTTGATTTTTTGTTTGTTTGTTTGAAATGAATAGGCTCCGAAACTACTGGACCGATTTCAAAAATTCTTTCACCGTTGGCAAGCTACACTATTCCCGAGTAACACAGGCTATGTTTCATTAAAAAAAAAAAAATAGGGATCCTTACTAAAATGCCATTAATATAATCAAAAATGACCTTAGAATCCTTACATCACGTGCGCTAAGAATAATATTGATTATAGAATAAAATAATGTACTTCTATACTAATATTATAAAGGGGAAAGGTTTGATTTATTGTTTGTTTGTTTGTTTAAAATGAGTAGGCTTCGAAACTACTGGACCGATTTCAAAAATTCTTTCACCGTTGGCAAGCTACACTATTCCCGAGTGACATAGGCTATGTTTCATTTTAGAAAAAATAGGGATCCTTACTAAAATGCCATTAATGTAACCAAAAATGAACTTAAAATCCTTACATCGCGTGCGCTGAGAATACTATTGATTATAGAATAAAATAATGTACTACGATTTTGAAGAATCTATATATATAAAAGCGAAAGTTCACTCATCACCGTATCTCAGAAACAATAAGACATACAAACTTGAAATTTGGCAGGTAGGTTCCTTATAGGTTCTAGACGCCCGCTAAGAAAGGATTTTACGAAACTCTTCCCCAAAGGGGGTAAAACGGGGGTTGGAAGTTTGTATGAAAGTCCTATGTTTTTGAAATAAGGGACTTGAAAATTAAAATGTTTTCTTTAGAGGTTGCAGAGGTGTACAAGTTTCGTTCTAAATTAGTTAGTAATATTTTTTGTTTTTTTCTTCGTTGATTAAAATTATGTTTATTTCAAAATTTCATGCCAATTAGGTGCTAGCTTAGATTTGTTTATTTTTCATTGAGTATACTGACACTTACGTTTGTTTGAAAAATGGATGGAGAAATTGTAACAGTCTCAGTTGAAGGATTAGCAATCCGATGTATAGTGAAAGAGATACCTGGCGATGGAGCGTGTTTATTTTCATCTCTGTCTTATTTGCTTTATGGAAATATTTCAATGGCTGCTCAAGTTAGAGCTAATATAGTAAGCCACGTGTCCAACGATTGGCAAAGATTTAGGTGTTTTACTATGGACCGATCCGGAAACCCTTCCGATACAAAACGCCTTTATGTAGCCGATATGGGTAGTTTGTATACTTATGGCACAACTTGCAAACTGAAAGTAGCTGGAGAAATATTTCCATTTGAATTCCAACTGTTTCAAAGTATCAGACTGATTGCCAGATTTGGAGAGTCAATACAAGAAAAAAAAAGAATGCGTTTTAACGGACATTTCAACGAAGGACATTTTGACGTATTGATTCCTATAAATCTATCTATATATATAAAACTCAAAGTTGACTGACTGACTAATCTAGTGATCTATCAACGCAGAGCCCAAACCGCTGGACGGATGGGGCTGGAACTTGGCATGCAGGTAGATGTTATAACGTAGGCATCCGCTAAGAAAGGATTTTAATTAATTCCACCCCCAACGGGATAAATTAGGGGATGAAAGTTTGTATGATCTATCAACGCACAGCTCAAACTGCTGGACGGATGGGCTGAAATTTGGCATGCAGGTAAATATTACGACGTATGCACCCGCTAAGAAAGGATTTTGATAAATTCCACCCCTAAGGGCATAAAATAGGGGATGAAAGTTTGTATGAAACTTTGTCAATTTTTAACCGATCAGGCTGAGATTTTGCATGCATTTAGCTACTATGACGTAGGCATCTCCTAAAAAAGAATTTTAATTAATTCCACCCCTAAGGGGATAAAATAGGGGATAAAAGTTTGTATGAAACTTTGTCAATTTGAAACCGATCGGGCTGAGATTTTGCATGCATATAGCTACTATGACGTAGGCATCCCATAACAAAGGATTTTGATAAATTCCACCCCTAAGAGGATAAAATAGGGGATAAACGTTTGTATGAAACTTTGTCAATTTTAAACCGATCAGGCTGACATTTTGCATGCATATAGCTACATGACGTAGGCATCCCCTAAAAAATAATTTTGATGAATTCCACCCCTAAGGGTATAAAATAGGGGATAAACGTTTTTATGAAACTTTGTCAATTTCAAACCGATCGGGCTGAGGTTGTGCATGCATATAGCTACTTTGGCGTAGGCATCCCTTAAGAAAGAATTTTGATAATTTCCACCCCTAAGGGGATAAAATAGGGGATGAAAGTTTGTATGAAACTTTGTCAATTTTAAACCGATCGGGCTGAGATTTTGCATGAATGTAGCTACTATGACGTAGGCATCCCTTAAGAATGGATTTTGATAAATTCCACCCATAAGGGGATAAAATAAGGGATGAAAGTTGGTATAAAACTGTGTCAGTTTTAAACCGATCGGGCTGAGATTTTGCATTCATATAGCTACTATGACTAGGCATCTCCTAAGAAAGGATTTTGAAAAACTCCACCCCTAAAGGATAAAATAGGGATGAAAGTTTGTATGAAACTTTGTCAATTTTAAACCGATCAGGCTGAGATTTTGCATGCATATAGCATGCAAGTTTTTAAAGTTTTAAAATAATAATAGTCTAATACCACTCGCGCTTTACTGAGCGGGGTGTGTGGAGCGGTGAGACGGTAGCACGCTGCTGCTGGCCGACATGACACTGTCGATAGACGCGTAGAGTGTTAAAAATTCGAGAATAAATTTGTTTTATTACGTAGTGGTGTACTAAGAAATTACTTTTTTAAATTTCCATCCCTAAGGATTTAAAATAGGGGTTGCAAATTTGTATGAAACTCGGTGGCAAAATACTAAAGTCCACGCGAATGAAGTCGCGGGCGGCCGCTAGTAGATATATATGAATGTTGAGCACCTTAATATTATAATTCAGAGCTCCACTAGTGCAATATTAATTGGTCACTAATTGGTCATGATTGGTCAGTAGGTCAGCAGGATTGGTCACCTGTTTCATAGGATCTTAGAGAGTAGGTTTTAAACGTAATTAATACATATGAATGTTTAGCAGACCAATATTAAAATTCAGAGCTCCTCTGGTGCTATATTAATTGGTCACTACTTGGTCATGATTGGTCAGTAGGTCAGAAGAGGTGACCAATCCTTACGGTTTTACCCCAAGCGCTTTATAAGGAACAAAATAATAAAATAACCTTAGAACAAAGCCACAATAAAAATTCAACCAATATTTGCAACAAATGCAAAATTTACTTATTTTACACGTGGAATTATAATACGCCTTTGAAATTCGTTTAATATTACATTAAACCTCCGTAAAAACTTTTCCTTACTCACGTTTTAACAAACTATTTAAGATAGTAGAATGCAGTGACCAAAGTGTGGGAAAAGTTGAATCGCATTAGAATTCGTTAGAGCTAAGTCCTGATTTTACTCCAATACCCGGGTTTGGACTAATCTCCCTTAATCTATACATATAATAAAACTGTAGAAATGTATATGGTTATGCGCGCATCACATGAAAACTACTGATCCTATTCGAATGCGGTTTTCAAAGACGTATTTGTTTTCTTTCAACTTAACATCTGGTGTATAAAACTTTCTCCCACCACCCCTTTAATGGGGTGAGGAAAGAAATTTTTATACACTAATCGACACGCCACGCAAACGACGTCGCGGGTACCTACATCGAAATAGAACCCAAGAATGTGGTTAGATTTGTTTGTCTGTCTGTATTTATGTTTGTGCGCGCATCACATAAAAACTACTCATCCGATTCGAATGCGGTTTTCACAGGCGTATTTCTCTTCTTTCAACTTAACATCTGGTGTATAAAATTTCTCCCCCATTCCTTAAATGGGGTGGGGTAAGAAATTTTTATACAACAATCACACGCTGATAAATTTCTGTATAGAAAATAATTTTAATTATAACAAACTCATGTTATAAGCACCAGAAACTTAAAAAATTGACAGGAGAAATCCATAATAGATTACCTACCAATTTGTAGGGAGAATACAAATGAAATAACGGATGTGAATTTTAATAGAGGAGCAAAAATATACAGAAATGGATTGTATTACCAAAAATGAAATAGTTTGGAAAAAATACGAGTAAAACGTATAAGGGAGGCAAAAGTATGCAATAAAAGAGGGCGTGACAGACCGAAAAAAATCTGGAATGACGGGGTGGCTAGCATTTTTAAAAAGAATAATCATAATTTATAAAAAGAACTTTTTATATTAAAAAGTTTTTTTTTGTGATTTATAAGTCATATTACTATTATTAAATTATTACTTAGTGCAACCTGTCCCTTGGCAAATAGCGCTTTACCGAGATAGATTACGGCATACTCCACAGTACAGTCTAAAAAACTTTCTAAAAATTTTCTAAATTAGTTTATTTTATTAACAGTTAAAATAATAATTACTGTTTTCACATGTAGAACAAAAAAAGAACAGAAAAAAACTTCTCTCTCGCGCAATCGATCCCATTATGATAACATAACAGAACTGTCACAATTGGAAGCATATCCGACGCTTATCCAAATGAGCTACAAAGAACTTATTTAAAAACTTTCAAAATGATAATATCTATACACAACTTAAATCATATTTAATAACAATTCAGTATAAATTTCGAAATCTATGTATATGCCTAAACACACTTGAAACATGCATTGTCATCCAGTTCTTAGCTATCCTGAAAATTTCAGAGCTCTAGGTAGTCGGGAAATAGGTTTAAATTCGATTACAAAATTCCACGGAATGACAAAGAGACAAAGAACATGGCGAAAATATAAAAACTTTTTAAAAAAAAAAATGTGAGCCGTCACGGGACGCCTGGCAGATGTGAAACATCGACATTAACCCGTGCCTAAATCATAAGACATTTCCAATTTAAATAACATGGCATTTTTGCACTTTTTGTCGTTAATTTTTTTTACTGAAACAAATGTAGCTAAAAATAATTAAATATCTATTTCTTGTAGGAAATTTGCAATAAATTTGTCATCAGAGTTAAATTCTCGATTTTTTTTTGTAATTTTCACCATAATTTTTATATTTATCAAACTAAATACATATATATATATATATATAGGTAATAAAATTAAGAAATACAAAATTTGGATACAAAATAAAGTATATTATCGCTTATAAATAATAGTATCACAATGGTATCACAATATTTATTGTACGTTTTCTCAGATTGCTCACAGATGTCGTTAGATTACAGAACGAAAATAAATTTAAAAACGTGATTTCGTTTAGCTTTTTATTTAATTGCCTTAAATTCAATAATCTTAAAAAAGGAAATTATTAAAACACAAATTTATATAGAAGTACGTTACTATATTAATATAATTGTAGTTACTTCATAATTTTAGTACAAACAAAAAGCGATAGTAAATAAAAAATAGGAAAATGATGAATTTAACTATGAATACAACTTTATCGTTGAATAACTTTTAAACGGTATTTAAATGGAAAATGTATTATGATTTAGGCACGGGTTAATGTGAATATTAAGGGCTGGTTTGGGTCTGATAATTTTTGTTAGGTCATAATCTAAAAATTTGATGGGTGTTTGGAGAACAAAACCAAATTTGGGAAATAACGGACACCCTAATGTATATAGGGTAGGTAGGTACTCACTCATTTTCATTCAATATTTTTTCATCACTTTCTTTATTAACACTTTGTTTATTCATATTTAAAACAAACACTTTATACACAAATTTTACAGGGACTATTCACCAACAATCTATTTTGATTAACAAGCTGTCAATTTTACAGGTCAGCAAAATATGTAGGTATATTATGTTGCCTATACAAACAAACATTTTTATATATATAGAATATATAGTAGGCGGAATCGAGTTAGGTTCTTATGAAACAATTCATACCCTGTCCCGCCAAATTTTTGAATCGATGAGCTTCTTCCCCCTATTGTTGGCGCGCCACCGTCGGCGTCGCTCAAAACATGAGACCAATTTCATATAAGGTATCAGTACATCTCTTTATTATATATTATCGATGCGTTAGGTTTTTTACGTCATACGAATCATACGTCACCGTCGCCACGCGAGAAATCTAATTCACGTGCGGCTATAGATGTTTCACATCAAAAAAAATATCTTGGAGGGAAGCAATAACTGAAGAGAAAAAGAAGAAGAAATGGACCAGATATGTGTATAACTAAATGTAATACCTTACACCATTTGGTAGAAAGGTTAAAATTATATATTATAATTAAAGAAAGTTTGAAAGGAAATAACTGCCTTAAAATACAGTTTTCGGCATAAAGTTTACTCACAGAAGGTTCTAGCAAGATAGGTTTTACTTGAACGTTGACTTTAATAAAACACCAATAAAAACATCCTCATCATAGTGGCTCTGATAGAAAATCTAGCTAAATATGTACCCAAATTTATAAGATACCATACATACTCAATCCCTATGTTCGAGAAACAAAACCAAGTGATTTAATTCTCATTAAAAGAAACTTGCACCCTTTGTCCCTATCTTTCAGAACTCGACTTAATCCGACTGAACCTTGCGATTTTTTCTTACTACTTAAATTTGTTTTTTTTTATTATTTATCTGTACTGATTTTACGGAATCTCTGCAAAAATTGTTCCACGGCTGCAATAGCTTATTAATTCAGACATTGGAACAGTCATCCCGCAACAATCCCTGCGCTCCAAGTGTTTGGAAGAAAAACTAAAAGGGGTTTGAGCGGGAATTTTGAATCCAGTTAAAATTGATAAAACTGTAGAAATGAAAATTCTGTACATTAAAGATATTTAAAAAAAGCGAACGACGTCGCGGGTACATATACATTGCTTCGCTAAAGTAGCAATAAAGTGGTAGGGAATTTTACATCCAGAAAAGAGAATGACTCTTAATGACTTATAACTTTGGTATCACTTAAAATTATTTCTTGTATTTTAACATTTTAAACTACCTTTTTTCTCCGTACAAAAGCTGTACGTCTATAATGTAGATGGCGCGCTAGAAGAAGTTTTTAGTCTTAAAAAGAAAAATTGAGCATGTAAAAACTGGGAAACATATAAATACAATCATTAAAAAAACAACAATTTTTGTTATAATAAACAAATTGTAGTAAAAAAATGAGATATATCTTTGCATTTTGTTGTTTGTATTATTTCCATATTGTGTATGTAAATTTTCTTTATGATTTTATAGGTAAGTACGTATAAACAAAGGTATATAAATTTCAATAACTTTTTTTTGAAGAAAAACATTTTTAGGTATCCAATAAAAAGTCTGTAAAACAAAATTCATACAATTTTTCTTTTGATTGTACATACAAACACTTGGGAAAACTTTATAAATAGATGTCAAGTTTTTAATATTCCAGACCAGCACCACAAAAAAAAACGGAGTTGTGGAAATCGATAGAGAGGAAAAACCTTTATTAAAAATTATCCTTTCACGTAGATTGGAATTTGC
The DNA here is from genome assembly GCA_964028335.1 of Altica lythri. Classification (NCBI taxonomy): domain Eukaryota; kingdom Metazoa; phylum Arthropoda; class Insecta; order Coleoptera; family Chrysomelidae; genus Altica; species Altica lythri. Next base: position 43,898,266 of record OZ034804.1, on the reverse strand, counting down.
GAAGATAGGCTTGTAATTCGTTTCTCGTAAAAATGTCACTCGTTGGACAAATTACTTTACTGTCAGCACAGTTTTATAAATTTAGCTCTTAGAAAATGTAGACTTCTTAAAAAATTCTTGATTGAAGTGTTAAATTCGTCAGAAAAGTTGCACCAATGTCGGAAATAAATAAAAGAGTTTTAACTCCTTAATGGATTAGAGTTAATAAAAATTAAACATGAGGTTTGTGGAATAAAAATACTTGTAGATATATCAAAGAATATTATTATTCTAACGTTTTAAAAGTTTTTGAAAAACATTTTCAAAGACAATGACCGTTCAACTACGAAGAAATAACTACTTCCCGGGCTATATGCCCCAACGGATATTGGATTACACAGATTACACTTCAAAGTCAAACGGGGTTGGCATATCTAATAAATAATTTAAACCAACCATTCTGATTTGCAGTTAGAAGGGGCAACATACCTTGTAGACCGGTTTCGGCGTATTTGCGCCTCACCAGTACAAGGTATATGTTACCCGTCAGCGAGCTTAACGCATAATCGCTGACTGAAGATCCAACTAAAATCACGATGGACGAAAGTGTAATCTATGTGATAGTAGCGACATCGTCACCTCTAACCGCAACCAAAATTCGGATTTTGACAATAAGACTGGTCTCGAAACTATAAAGTATTATTACAGAAAACTGTAGCATTGTCGTATTTAAAGTGTAATTGAAGTGTAATCCAATATCCGTCGGGGCATATAGCCCGGGAAGTAGTTGTTTCTTCTTAGTTGAACAGTCATTGTCTATGAAAATGTTTTTCAAAAACTTGTAAAGCGTTAGAATAATAATATTCTTTGATATCTATTGGTAACACGCTTTATTAAATACGACAATGTTACAGTTTTCTGTAATAATACTTTATAGTTTCGAGACCAGTCTTGTTGTCAAAATCCGAATTTTGGTTTGCGGTTAGAGGTGAAGATGTCGCTACTATTACATCGATTACACTTTCGTTACTGTGTAGACATATATTGATCGTGATTTTAGTTGGATCTCCAGTCAGCGAATATGCTTTAAGCTCGCTGACGGATAACATATACCTTGTACTGATGAGGCGCAAATACGCCAAAACCGGTCTAAAAGTTATGTTGTCCCTTCTAACTGCAAACCAGAATGGTTGGTTTAAATTATCTATTTGATATGCCAACCCCGTTTGACTTTGAAGTGTAATCTGTGTAATCCAATATCCGTCGGGGCATATAGCCCGGGAAGTAGTTGTTTCTTCTTAGTTGAACGGTCATTGTCTTTGAAAATGTTTTTTCAAAAACTTGTAAAGCGTTAGAATAATAATATTCTTTGATATCTATTGGTAACACGCTTTATTAAATACGACAATGTTACAGTTTTCTGTAAAAATACTTTAGTTGTAGAGATGATAAATTTGTTAAAAATTTGCAAATATCTTGGTTAGACTGACTTTAATATTTGAAACTAGGTTAAACAAAAATTATTTTATCTTTATTTTCAATATATCAAATTATTCATTTCTTTAAATTTTTATTACATTAGTATAGAGGGAGGCAACAAAAAGTTCGTGAAGTTTAAACTTTTGACGTTCATGCATAGCAGAAATCGCTTGAATATTCTGAGAAACATATATAACAGTAGGTCTAATGAATTGTTTAAATTTAATATCGTAAAATGGCTAAAAAATGTCGAAAGTGATAAAAAACAATTAAAAATTTAACTACTTGATTTTACAGTTTCCTGCTAATCAATTGTCATTTCAGTAAAACGTTTATCAAATAGATGTCAAAGATAATAATAGTTTAATACTATTATGACGTTTTACAGAGTCTTTGAAAATCAAAAAACATTAGACCGTTTACTAAGAACCAACAACTACTTCCCTGGCTATTTGCCTCGACGGACATTGAATTACAGTTCAAAGTTAAACGGGGTTAGTATATCTGCAAGATAGAACTAACCATGTTAGTTTGCAATTCGAAAGGATATCACTTGTAGATCGGTTTCGGCGTATTGCGCCTCATCAGTACAAGGAAGATATCCGTCTGAAAGCTCTAAGAGCATCTAGACTGGAGATATGTCTGAAATCAAACAAATACATTATCTTTAGTAAAGAAAATGTTAAAAGTGCGATAATAGCGACATCTCCATAACCACTCACAAACTGAAATTCTATTTGACAAAAAACCTCTCGGCTTTGTAGGGTTAACTACTTCATTTACAGTTTCCTGCAGGTATACTAACCCCGTTTAACTTTGAACTGTAATTCAATGTCCGTCGAGGCAAATAGCCAGGGAAGAAGTTGTTGGTTCTTAGTAAACGGTCTAATGTTCTTTGATTTTCAAAGACTCTGTAAAACGTCATAATAGTATTAAACTATTATTATCTGTGACATCTATTCAATTAAAAATTGTTGACAATTGAGTGTTACATACTATTTTTTATAATGAACTTTTAAAAGTATAAAAAAATACATAAAATGAGAGTTTTTAGAAATATTTATTTATGTTGGCAATCTTGACACTTTTGACACTTGTTAGTTTTAATGATTTTAAATTTGAATGTTTGTCAAATTTGTATAAAATATTCCGAATTTAGCAATTAACGCTGATAATGTACTTAGTTAATAATTTACTACAACATACTTCTTGATTTACTACCTGAACTCTTTCGTTGACAATCAGTGCAGTGCAACCAATTGTGTACAACAAAAAGTTACCAAAAACAGTGTTACAATGAATCTATTTCGATACTGTTTTTAGTGTCGAAATAGAAACTTTGTGAACGTGAATTATAAAAACGTATTTTAAACACCTGTTTAATAAGCTGGTAATATTTGCTGTTTCAGTTGTATTAAAATAACTTTAGAAAATTTTTCCTGAATATTTAAAGATATTCGAGCATGGGATTTTAATTTTGTTATTTGATCCCACCCTTTGTAATATTAAAAACTAATATTGTAAAGAATAGAATAAAAACTATGTTACCAATACTTAGTTAACTTTTAATTCAATGTAGATTCTTTTTATAATTTATTATTTATTAATAATTTCTCAAGCTTATATATAAAAAACTTGACCATTCGAAAACATCTTAGATAAAACTTTGCATAGTAAATTTATTATTACAAAACCGCGTGCCAAATCCGTAAATCAAAAGTTCAAGCATGCTAATCTCTGCAATGTTCAAAAAATGAGCCAGACGAATGCAATCTCATGCGAAAATCTCTGGCAACTGTTCTGGTATACAGCTTCTTATTACCGGAAAGTAATATCATTTCCAAAAGCGAGTTTAGCAAAATCCTCGTCTTATGATATAAAATTTACAATGAATTTGCAGCTTTCTTTAAAATTATTTAACTGGAAATCAAAAATTTAATTGTTGAGTTTTACAGGAAAGCTATTTATTTAATGTGGTTAAACTAAATAACAAGGAATGTAGGAAATTTATATTAAAGCTTCTAAGGGTAATGGTAAAAATATATTTTATAAAATTAATTAATACATATCTTCTAAAGGATGTGTTTTATGCTATTTGGAAGGAGGCAATTACCATCCCCAAGTATTTTATTACCAATTTTGAAAATTTTGATAAAGATTATTAAAAGTCAATTTTGGCAACATCAGCTTCCAGAAACACAGTCTGGTTTTAGACCAGGTCATGACTGTGCAACTACTTCATGCTGTTTACCAGATAATATTTTTATATCCCTTGATGCTCAACAGAATACGGCTCTGATCTTCATAGATTTTTCAAAAGCTTTGATTCTATCAATCATGAGTTGTTACCGAGTCTTTTTCGTTATATTGGTCTATTAGAGTTTGTTTTTTCATTCTTCATTATTTATCTCAGACCTTCTAGCTTTCAGACCCTTTGCCCTTGTCTGCTGGTGTGCCACAGTAATTTATTTTGGGTCCCTTGCTGTATACCACATTTACTTCAGATTTATTTCGTTGTTTGCAGTTCTGCAGGTTTATTATCAATATGCCGATAATACGCAGTTGTACTTAACATCTTGCACTAAGGTGGTAGTGGCGGAGCACATTATCAATAAAGATTTAACTCTAATGTTAAAAGCGGGTAATTATTGTTTAAAAATTAACACTCAAATGTCGTCTGTGCTCTTTTTCTGCAAGAATCGTGACCGTGCTTTGCTTCAGCAGAGTTGTCGTTTAAAGCTTAGCAATAATAATGTATTGGGTTTTTCATCGATGGTCACGGATTTTGGTCTGATGGTGGATGTTAGTCTTCGCTTTAGAGAACATATTTATATTTCCGTTAAAAAAGTCTATTCATCTTTAAGGCAAATTTATCTTTTGGTATACGTAAGTACTATGTGACTCCCTTGTCCTGAGTCATTTGAATTACTGTAATGTTGTTTTTGGCTCTTATCTTAATCGCTTTACTTCTTCTAGGATCTTAAAGGTTCAAAATTCCTGTACGCTTTTTATACATATATGGTATCCGTCTTCGTAATCATGTCTCTGGAGCACTCATGATTTCTGGCAAGATGAATATAGAGGGTCGGCGTAGGATTCATATGTTCAGTTTCTTTCATATAATTTTAAGTTTTAAGAGACCACATATCTGTTTACACGTCTCACATTTCAAACGGACATTCGCAATCTAAACATACGCCATCATTGTTTTTTTTTCTATTCCTCGTCATTCTAGCAGTCGGTACCGTCGATCTTTAACATACGCAATGTAGTCGTCTTATAACAATATTTCCGTTGAATAGAAAAGTTCAAGTGCGTTAAATTTTCGTAAGCGTGTAAGGATGAATCTTCTGCAGAGTTAAGTCTTAATTTTTGTATGTTCTTGCTACTTTTTTTTAGTATATATTTGTGTTTCTGAACCGAGTAGTAATTGTGGGTGTTGGTGAAACCTCAATGTCTGACTTTTTAAGTCATTCATTGAATTAACATTATTTGCTTACATTTTACGAATTTTTTAATTTTGTATATTAGAATATACGCATGATTTTACCAAGCAATAGATTATATTTGATTTGATTTTTAACTTTTGATGTGTCCTTTTTAACATTTTTTTAAGTTATTATACAGTGTAATAGTGTAAATAAATTAAAGGTATCTAAAAGATGTTTATTTTCGGAAACCTATTAAAAACATTTTTTTAACTTATTATCAGTCAAAAAGTCGACTAAATGACTAAAGCATCTGTGGCTGAAGTTTTTGGAGGCGTTGAGGCGTTACCCACGATAGGTACAGTTTGAACCTTTGAGTCCTGCCGGATACTTCATTTTTAAATTTTTACTTTAAAGTCAGTTTGTTTAACTTCTGAAATTTAAAAAATTATTATTCAGTCTGAAATTCCAATTAATCATTTTAAAAAAACAGAGCTTGACAGTGTTTCGTAAAATACTTATAGTAAAATACCTATCTTATAATTTGAATTGTTCCTAATCAAACAATATTCTTATCAATTTGTGTACAGAAAGTAAAATTATATTCGAAAATCAAACCATACTGTATTTCGCGAATATTAATGTAACTTTTCTACATCTAGATATATTATGTTTTAAATTCAACCACTTTGAATACATGATTAACTACTGTGACATACAATGAACGAGAATTAGAGAAAACCGGTTGAGATAGGTTTTCTAGGTCAATACACTTAATAACGGAATAACGATCAACTGTTAGGGCGGGAATGTAGAGATATAATTTAAATCTCATGAATTTTGTTTCGTATTAGACTTTGCGAATTTGAGGTTGGTTTGTGGCTAATGGAATTTTAATGAATTGTAAAGTATTCATAATTGTCAAAATGATGGAAAACCGATTTTCCATTTCAAATATGACATATTATAAATTACATAAAGTTTATTTGTCTTATATAATCAAGAAATAATTATTATTTTTGTACTAGGTGTACCCGGGACGTCGTTGGCGTGGCGTGTTGATTGTTGTTTAAAAAAATTTTTCACTCACCCCGTTAAAGGGGTGGGAGGAGAATTTTTATACACCAGATGTTATGTTGAAAGAAGACAAATAAATCTGTGAAAACCGCATTCGAATCGGATCAGTAGTTTTCATGTGATACGCGCACAAACTTATAGAGAGACTGACAGACGTACAAAAAAAAATCAAACCACATTTTTGGGTTCTATATCGATGTACCCGTGACGTCGTTTGCGTGATGTATAGATTGTTGAATTTAAATTTCTATAAACACCCACCCACCCACATCGTAAAAGAGGTGGGGGAGAAATTTTTATACACCAGATGTTAAGTTAAAAGAAGACAAATACATATGTGAAAACCGCATTCAAATCGGATCAGTAGTTTTCATGTGATGTGCGCACAAACATAAAGATAGACAGACTGACAGACGTACAACAAAAAATCTAACCACATTTTTGGGTTCAGCATCGATATATCAATATTGTATAAAAAATTCTCCCCCCACACCGTAAAAGTGGTTTTCCCAACATTTCCCTTCACTGTTCTGCTCCTATTGCTTGTAGCGTGATGTAAAGTATCCTATAACCAGCTCAGGAGTATGAAAAATAATTGTACCAAGTTTCGTTAAAATCCGTCGAGTATTTTTTGTTTATATAACGGTTATACAGACAGACAGACAAAAATTTTACTGATTTCATTTTTGGCATCAGTATCGATCCCTAATCACCCCCTGATAGTTAGTTTGGAAATATATTTCATGTACAGAATTGACCTCTCTACAGATTTATTATAAGTTAGATAGATAAACGCAAAAAGCAAAATGGATCCCCAAAATGTAAGAAATTAGATCTCTGATTGACTTCAAAAAGATAAAAACTTCTTATGTCTTATTTCCCTTCACTGCTCTGCTCCTATTGATTGTAGCGTGATGTAAAGTATCCTATAACCAGCTCAGGAGTATGAAAAATAATTGTACCAAGTTTCGTTAAAATCGGTTGATTAGTTTTTGTTTATATAACGGTTATACAGACAGACAGACAGACAGACAGACAGACAAAAATTTTACTGATTTCATTTTTGGCATCAGTATCGATCCCTAATCACCCCCTGATATTCATTTTAGAAATATATTTCATGTACAGAATTGACCTCTCTACAGATTTATTATAAGTATAGAAGAAGATTAAGAACAAAAAATGATATATTATTGCTCGAGTCTGTGTTACTGAGCAAAGCTAAGAGAAGTGCAGTACTTATTAAAGAGCAATAATGACACTTATTGCTTGGAATACATACAAAATATGTTTACAATCACTTAATAACAATTGTTATGGGTATTATTTGTGATTTGTTTTCTATTTAGAAATGGTAGCTCTTAATAGAGATTCTTTACTTTGAATGTCTTTTAAGCTTATTTTTGTAGTTAGTCGCGTCTACAGACACTCGCAATTCTCATTATTAAAACGACTATTTTTTTCAATATCGTTTTTCGTAGACAATGTGGCTTTTAGCATTAAGTAATTCTTTGTCATGTTTCAATGATTTTACCTTTTCAGACAAATAGGCAGTTGATACGATTTCAGAATATTTGCCTTTGCATTGCACTTTGTATGCAGCGTTTGATTTCTCTGGTAACGTTATTTATGGTTTGCTAATGACGACGCGTGTTTTTGTACTTTAACACTCTAGAGCATTAAAGTGACACTAACCGTAAAATATTTACTTTTGTTAATTGCAAACGAAAAAGCCTACAGTGATTGAAGCAAAATACATTTAAATGACTGGTTACACCAACCCACCATGTCAATTATCACTAAAGTAGGTACCTACAAGACTCAAGGTCTATCTATATCTTAAAAAAAAAATTGCAGACATCCTAGGATTTTTTCTATTAAACATCAGCTTCACTGACATTAACTATCTAAATATAAATGCGTTCAATTTAGCTATCATTAACAAACTTGTATGAACACGTGCATTGTCTTAAAGAAAAATGATTGTTTTCTTTTGTAAACCGGGTCTTATTTTACAATTTTTTTTTAACTAGTCCGTAAGGTTTCCTTTTTTGCCGATCGTTCTGACTTTACCTATTTTGAAGCTGAAGAACCAGCTTCAGTCCACTGTAAACGTTCGCATTTTTGTTTAGGATGATTGTGGTAGTTTCAAGTCTTATCCATAGTTATAAAACGACGCACAAAACTCTGCTTTCTAAATTACGATGAGAAATTTGTTTTTGATTAAATTTCTGTTGAATTGTTAAGGCATCTGGCACTAACTTTTCAAACTTTCATATGCAATTCTTTTGTAATTTATGGAGTATCAGTTCATCTGAGATGCCTATGGTATCAGTAATTTAACGCTTAGTCTAACTTGGATCTATACAAACAATATCATGGACTTGTTTAATAATTTCTGGTGTTGTTACACTTTTTGGGCGTCGACTACATGGTTCATCTGTGATGCATATACGACCATGTTAACAGTCTTACAGTCTGAAACTCATCGATGCACAATTGGAAATAAAGAAGAAGAATCCTTAAAGGGATGTAGAAACAGAAATACTGCCAATTACATATTCAAACTATTTAAAGAATATCGAAGTTGATGAAAGATATAAAGGAGGGGAAATAAAGGAATTAATGTAGAAAAAATAAGCAGTTTCGTTAATTTTTTATCAACTCATCTGAGTGAAACTTAGTAAATAGAAATCAACTGGTAAAGCGTTTTATAAACCCGTAGAATTAATTCGCAATATTTCTACTCGACTGGAAACCGTTACTTACCTCTCCTATTATGTAATATACTATGAAGTTCCTTGACAAGAACACATATTTATATTACTTTAGAGGAATAAATAATATCTTAAAATCTCTAACTGATTTAAGCTAAGGCCCAAAATAAACATAGAATTAAAGGCAATATCAACAAGTAAAGCATATGGTCTGGTAATAAAGTTCCGAGACTTATTTTGTTTAACCAACACCTGCATAGCAAGAAGAATAAAAGGGCAAAGTTTGATTCTAAATACATCCCTCAACATTGGGTAAAAATTCCGGGCAGCTGCAAGCAGATAGTCCTATTGTAATTGTCAAATAAACAAGCTGAAAAAATCGCTTGCACCGAAAAAATGTTGAAGAAAAAAATGGAGCAAAGTGCCAATTTAATGTTTTTATTACAACTCGGAAAGTACGCGTCGAAAATTTTGCAGAAGTTACGGAGAGGATCTTGAAGATGACGAGTGCCTAGGGCGGCCTGTGACTTCCAAAACCGATTTGAATGTTTAAAAAGTGACTAAATTGGTTAAAAAAGATCCTAAGTATTGGAGTTATTGCCGAACAGAAAAACAATGAGACAAATTTTGCATGAGGACCTTCACATGAGGAAAGTGTAAAGAAGTTTGTTCTGACACCCTAAAATGTATCGAGAGGGAATCAAACTTATTTTCAAGGGTTATAACTTGCGACAAAACGCGTTTTTTTTCAAATTGACCCTAAAACCAAGAGTGGCACTGGGAGTCTTCAAACACTCCGAGAGCCAAAAAAATTATCGGGATGCGGATGGAGGGGAAAAAATGGAGGGGGAAAAATGAAAAGATGTTATTGTAATAGTCTCAGACCTTAATTGCCAATTCTTTATAATTGTATGTGGAAACTAAATATTGTAAAAGTGTATACTTTTTAAAGTTCAAAAAATTATTGACATTGTTTTTAAAATTTGTTGTAAATGATTAACGATTTATTTAAATATATAAAAATAATTTTAAAAGCCATATTAATATAAATTATTACCTATTAAATATTCTGTTTATACATTGCAGTAAATTTTAATAAAAGATTACAAATTTTCATTTCCTTTTAATAATATAATACTTTTGACTAACTATATTCTGGTAAAAGCACTTAACCCAAAATTATTATACCAATAAACAAAAGATCAGGTGTGCTGAGCTCCGGATTTGAATAACATTAAAATCATAAACGAAATTTATGGATAATAAGCTAAATAATACCCCTTATATCACACTTGACTTGCGGTTCATAGACGTAGTTTAGTTCAGAAAATACTTACCGAATCTGTAATAAAAAAAAATCTGTCTATTGTTACTTTAAATCTGCTTACTAGTATTATAATCTTAATATTACCTTTGTATAATTAATTCATGTAGATATTTGCATTATATCATTTAATTAAGATTTTAATTGTTTGTTTATTAGTATTCTATGCCCTAAAAACAGTTCTACATAAATTTTTATCATTACCATCGCTAAAATAATAAATTTTACTGAATGCAAAGATATTTTGGAAAAGTACGATAAATTAAATTTAAATTTAAAAATTAGACAAATGAGAAGTGACATTCAAAAAAATAAGAAAATTGGTATATCCGCAGGAATAGAACCTGTAATTTTTGCTCTTACGTTTGGCTGAAATTTTGTAATGGTGAGAGATATCTCGGAAGGAAGTCAAGAGTGCATTAAAAAAGATGACAAATGGAGGTGGTAGAAGCGGATGGGTTACCTGCAACCGTATGAAAGATATGCCTGGTGAGGTTGGAGTAGATACTCTGATGAGAAAAGCGATGAACTACAAGAAAGTGCAGAGTAAGTAGAGAAAATTTATAAAGAAAAGGGAGAGAAACAAGAGGGAGATATCTAAGAATGCCGTAACTATAGAGATATTAGACTGATGTTGCCTACTTTAAAAATTTCGAAGAGAATAGTTAAAGTGAAAAGCATTGGATCAATTTTAATTTATGCCTGGGAGAGAAGTATTGATGCTTTTTTGGCTATAGGAAAAATTATATAGAAATTTCGTGAAATGCAGCGTTATATCTGTCTATTGTTACTTTAAATCTGCTTACTAGTATTATAATCTTAATATTACCTTTGTATAATTAATTCATGTAGATATTTGCATTATATCATTTAATTAAGATTTTAATTGTTTGTTTATTAGTATTCTATGCCTTAAAAACAGTTCTACATAAATTTTTATCATTACCATCGCTAAAATAATAAATTTTACAGAATGCAAAGATATTTTGGAAAAGTACGATAAATTAAATTTAAATTTAAAAATTAGACAAATGAGAAGTGACATTCAAAAAAATAAGAAAATTGGTATATCCGCAGGAATAGAACCTGTAATTTTTGCTCTTACGTTTGGCTGAAATTTTGTAATGGTGAGAGATATCTCGGAAGGAAGTCAAGAGTGCATTAAAAAAGATGACAAATGGAGGTGGTAGAAGCGGATGGGTTACCTGCAACCGTATGAAAGATATGCCTGGTGAGGTTGGAGTAGATACTCTGATGAGAAAAGCGATGAACTACAAGAAAGTGCAGAGTAAGTAGAGAAAATTTATAAAGAAAAGGGAGAGAAAGAAGAGGGAGATATCTAAGAATGCCGTAACTATAGAGATATTACACTGATGTTGTCTACTTTAAAAATTTCGAAGAGAATAGCTAAAGTGAAAAGCATTGGATCAATTTTAATTTATGCCTGGGAGAGAAGTATTGATGCTTTTTTGGCTATAGGAAAAATTATATAGAAATTTCGTGAAATGCAGCGTTATATCCACGCTGCTTTCATAGACTTAGAGAAACCGAATGCCGAGACAATAATTGTAGAGATGTATGCGAGTGAAAAATATGTCTGATTAGTGAAAGGTAAAAACAGATACAAAAAGCATTGTCGGGATTACGGAGGAAACTGTGGTACCTACATGTGATAATAGTTGTTATTACTAATAGGAATAGGTGTGATTTATACGGATAACGAAAAACTTAAAGAAAAGCGTTTGAGAATAAAGAGTTAAGGGTGATAAAGACGAAGACTCAGTATATGGCAACAGACAAGACGAATGGGCTTAAAACCAATTTGTAATTTTGTATGACAGTGCAAAAATAAAAGTCGACTGTACAAGAGAGTTGTAAGTAAGACTAGCATTCATCTATAAGTTAAAAATCTGGTCAATACAGAAAGAGCAAAAGAGAAAGTTAGAAGTAGCGGAGATGAATGTGAATTAACGATGAGAGATAAAGATATGAGAAGGTAAGAACTAGAATGAAAGTGGGACAGCTTAGCAAGAAAAACCATGAAAATAAATTGAGATGGTTTGGTTATGTAAAGACAAGTGATGAGAATTATGTGGGTGAAGAGTAGAGGGTAAGAGGAAGAAAGAAAGACAGACCGAAGTTAAGATGGACGGATAAAATGATTGATGACCTGAAAGAAGAAAAATGAGGAAGAGAGGATGCAATAAATAGAGACAGATGGAAACGATTAATACGGAAGGCTAACACCCACTCCAACAAGGTTTAAGATAAGGTTAAGAGAAAGAAAAAGGAAAAGACATAAAAAATGTAATAATGACAGTATTGGTATGAATTTATAACTTACTGTTTACCGCGTCATACTTAAGCAATTATCTATACGTATACCTACCAAAAGCTTTTCATAGGACTTATACAAAAAAAAAAAGATAAAAATAGCAAAAATATATGTGAATTTTATGATACTTTAAGGACCCATAATACCAATACTTATTCGTAATAAGGTGAAATATACAACTTTGCTAGTTAAGATGTGTTTTCAAGTGTTTAATTTTTATGGTATTTTTGGATACCATATTGTTAGATAGCAATTAAGTCGATAGTAGGTACATTACAGCAATAAATTCTCTGCTCTTTGCTGTTTTATTGTCCTATAGAATAAAAGGTATAATTTAAACCTCAGAAAGGAAGCCAGGAAATTAACAATTATTAAAATCAATATATAGCCGATTTTAAAGTAAACTCTTTTTATACACATGAGTTAATCTATTTTTTTTCAGACAAGCAAAGACTTTTAAGTGCTAAGACATTTAAGAGCTAAGATAACGGCTAATCAATGCATATTCTAAGAGAATTGATGTTGATTTATTGGTTTCAATCAGAAACATAAATTATCTCGTGTTGTTTGTATTAAAAGTAAAAATTTTGGAAAAAGTAAAGTACAGTTTTATAATTTTTGGAACTAAGTTTCTTACGGCAGGCTTGGATGAGATAGGGATTTTGCTGCGCGACCGAACTGAAAAAAATGTAATAGTAAAAAATCGTAACAATAAACCGTTAAATGAGTTGGGTTCCATTCCCGGCCGATGCGTTTTTTTGTATATATCTCTTAACATTTACCTTTTTTGTTAAGGTAATATGAAATATAATTTTTAAAAATCTTGATAGTTGAAAGTATATTAGAAAAGGTAAGAAAAAATAAATGTATACATTACTCTTTAAAGCTCACCTTGAATTTTAAAGAAGCTTCTTTCTTAACGCCAAGATTTCACTGATTTTGATATATTGACCGTTAAATGAGACGTGCGCAGGCGCTACAGTCGTATACACAAGCGAGAAGCGAGTAGTGTTGTGTGTTGATTCTACATTAGCCGAAGGAACTTAGTTCCTACCTGGTGTCCCACGACACCATTTTAACTTTTATTACATTTTGATTAAATTTCAGTTTTTTTTCTTTAAGGATAATTAAGCTAGTTAACAGTATCGCTTTTTGTACGATTCATATGGTTTATTTTTGCCAAATGTGCCATTTTCCTCGGGTATTTTTTAGCAATCATTTGAATAAATAAATAATGCCCACAATATATTAAATGCTTTTTTGTAATTCTATTACTGTAATCCCAAAAGTATTTCATTCGTCTCTCGACAAAAAATATGAAAATGGTTATAGTCTGAAAACGAACATATCCTCCGAATAAATAGCCGAAAGGTATTAAAACACAATGAATTAATGTTGTTTATTCCTCCACACCCAATTTTCGATTGCTGAACACGCGTTATAAGCGCGTTAGATAATTTAGAGCTTTTAATGCAATTGAATCAGCTTTTGATATTCATTCATTAAATCAAACATATAGATTTGAAATAGGACCCCATTGAAATGGTTGGTTTTTTAGAGAATATATAAATTGAATAAATGGCCGACAGGACCTAATATGATTTTGAATTAATAAAATGGTAGTTTTAAGGTTTGTCTAATTTAAATAATTTAAATAAAATCTCTTAACTTTTGGTTTTTGTGTAATACTCGGCTTCATAAAGCTTTATTTATAATAAACTTCAATACATCGTATAAAACAAAGCAGCTTTTTCTGTCCGTATTTCCCTTTGTATGCTTAAATCTTTAAAACTACGCAACGGATTTTGATGCGTTTTTTTAATAAATAGAGTGATTCAAGAGGAAGGTTTATATGTATAATAACATCCATTAAATAGTAGAGAAATACTGTTATTTTTGAGGTTTCTAATGTGATGTCGTTAATTATCAATTGTTTTTCCGCTTACATTGCAAACGCACGCTGAACCCTACGAGATTTATCAAAAAAATGTACTAATTATTTGTACACATTGAAAAGGTCTACAGAAAACTCCGCGATGGTATATGTCTATATCTTATGGATATCCCACAATAACATTTTTTTGTCATTTACTTTTTACGACAAATAATGGCTAATTTTTGAAGCGATTTTAACCAATACAGCATTAATCCTTATGCAATTAAATAGCTAAAACACATTTTTGATTTAATATAGATATATATGGTCCTTTACAGCACAAGATTTAAATGAATATTTTCGAAGATATTACAGATTTAAAATTGCGGGACGTAGCGCTTGCGGTGGTACTGGCCGGCCGGAGCGGCGGTAATGTGCCTATAAATACCGCATCGGAGGCCGCGATTTTTGTTATAGCACTTTGAATTTTGCAGCGATCTGACGCGTGTATTACGAAATTAATCATTATGACGCTACCCTAAGGTGGCTCAGTTGAGATGTTATAAATTTACACCTGTAATTCTTACATAACTAAGTACTATGACGCCACCGTGAGGTGGCGCAGTTATTATCTCATATTTTTAAAAGAGCAAAACTTACTTACCTAAGAACTATGACGCCACCGTTAGGTGACGCAGTTAATATATAATATACCTAAATGATAAATTACAAAGTACTATAAATAATAGTAAAAACTGGTAACTAACGAGAAAATATGATAAAAAATACAAAAAAATTAATCGTAAAAATAAAAAATAAAAATGGAAAAAACATTAGTGTTAGGCGGTGCGAAGTTCGCCGGGTCCGCTAGTAATAGATAAAAATAAAATTCATTTCCACATTAGCTTAACAAATTGCTCGGACATAGAAATTCTACAAATGTCTTTAACTTTTTCTGTTCATAGCTCTTTCAATTAAATTTGTTTCTATTGTTTTAAGGTCTTTCATCCATTGTGTTAGAGGACTGCTTTGTCTATTCTTGTTAAACATATGTCTTCACTCCAACAGTTTTTTGCTTCATCTTGAGTTTTCTATTTTAGCTATATGTGTAGGCTATTAACACTAGTGTTTGCTAAATTGCTGTATCGCATTACCCACACTAGTACGACGACGTTTACTTTATTTTTTTTATCAGTTCAAGCATTAAGCTATTTGTTTTTTGTAACTCTCAGTTTTTGCATAGTTCTTTTCTGTTAAGTTAAAATCTATGCTCCATAGGCCAAGATTGGCAAAATTTATTAGATAAACTCTTTCTGCTATAGGTAAATAAACATGTTTGCGTTTAGGAAGTGTCGTTTTTTTATTAAACCGCCAAAACCAAGGTAATTCATCTTTTTAACCAACTTCAAAAAAAGAGGTTTTTAGTTTGACCTGTATGTAGGTATGTTTGTTTGACCGCGATGATTTCGCGATTGGCTAAACTGGTTTTGGTATTTTAACTGACTTCCAAAAAAAAAAAAGGTTTAGAGTTACCTATCTGCCTTTCTTATTAACACACTATTTGTTAGAACAAAACTATAATTAAATAAATTCGAATAATTATTGAAGCAAATAAATGAATTTATTGTCAACTTAAAATTTTTAATAAGGCTAATTTATTATTGCTGACTTCAAATTTAGTAAATTTCAATTGGATTCTAATCTGTTATACGGAAGTATTCAAGATACCTACAGATTGAATTTTTTCGTTGAGTTTCAAAAATTTTTCCGAACTGTTTAAATTTAATCATTATTCGTAGGGAACCTTATTAGGTTTATTTTCGCAAAAGCTATTTGTGTATGCGCCCTGTTTAAAAGTTTATTCGCATCCACAACAAAGTCAGGACATTCAAACTTTTTACTCGGCTAAGAGCCACATAGACTTGTTTGGTATAAATATATTTCCCAGACCTAATGAAAAAAATAAAATAATAATTTTTTTTAGAAAAATTTAAACCGCTTTCAAAAAAATGCAGTAAAAATCAAAACACAAATTCTTTATTTCTAAAAAATAATTATACGCAACTAGGCAGCTGACTTTGATTTCTTGAGATTAGCGCAAATTTATACATTGGCAATTCTCGTTTGAAATCTAGATTTAGTGACTAATATTAAGTAATTTAAGGAAACGATGTCAGCTGCTTAGCTGTCTGTAATATTTTTAAGATAAAAATAATATTTTTTGCGTTTTAGTGACCATTATTTGTTAGAAAAATTTTCAAAAAATTATTGACAGTCTAAAAACCTGTTAAAAAATATAATATAAATATAAATAAAAAGAAACAAGAAAATAGCGAAAATGGAAAAAAAAACAAAAAGTTTATAATAATTAATAATATATAAAATAAAGTACTTATATAATAGGAAAGAAAAAGGCAAAATCGTAAAAATTAGAAAAAAGAAAATGTATAAAATCAAAATATATATAAAAAAAGTGAGGGACATCCGGATGGAACGAAGTTCCTTTCGATTAATTAGTAAAGGAATTAGTAATTTGTAAACACAACAGAGTTTATACATACATAAGCATTTATTATTGTCTGTATAAAATCTCTACTTACCTAACTCTATCAGCAATATCCGGAACTTGTGCAGAAACACTGTCAGGATACATTATTGTTATTATTTTCCATTATTTTAATATTTATTATCTACAAAAAACCTGTATAAACTTAACAAAGTCGCGACACTACACTGTTCAAAGCAAAATAGAAAATAGTAAATCCATTATTACCTGAATATTTTCAACAGTTCGTTTCTTTTAACAAAAGTGTCCATTTATACAATACCAGAGGTTTAGATGATATACATGTACCTAGAATTACTTTTTATTTCAATTTAATTTAAAACAGGAATTAACAATTTAATACAAAATTTTAAAATTAAAATATTTGACAGTAACTGACAGTTAAGGTAATTTGACGTAGGTACCTAACTAGTCAAGTTAGAAACTATTTTTGAAATGTTTATGAATTTATTAATTTATAAAAACATGATGAAATAAAATACAATACTATTATAGTATTATTATTTTTCTACTGTATTTTTTTTTAATGTACATTTTCTTTTAATTTAAAATAGTGTCTTTTTAATTGTAATATATCTATCTATGAGAGAGAGAGAGAAAGAGAGAGTTTTATTTTTTGGTCTGTGAGAGAGAGACAGACAGACAGAGAAACATGCGTGGGACGTGTCGTGACATATTTTGGTCTGAATTTTTTTCGGCTAGCCCCTAGCCTCAGTCGTAACTGGTCGTAACGCCCGAAAGGGAACTTCGTTCCAAAAAC
Source organism: Altica lythri (assembly GCA_964028335.1). Classification (NCBI taxonomy): domain Eukaryota; kingdom Metazoa; phylum Arthropoda; class Insecta; order Coleoptera; family Chrysomelidae; genus Altica; species Altica lythri. The sequence continues at coordinate 43,880,725 of OZ034804.1, read as the reverse complement.
AATAAACTTAAAAATGATGGTTATAAACAAGCAAAAAAGCAAAAAAAAAAGAAAACAAAAAGAAATTAAAATTATAAAACAAAGAAAAAAGAGAATATTACAAAAGCAACTTAAAAATGACAAAACTCGAATAATTACAAATTACGGTATGCGCCAAAACAAAGGACACTGAAATCAGGAAACCTGTAAAATATAATCGCGTCATATGAAACAAGTGACAATAGTTGTCATGGTATTTTTAAACATTGTTTTATCTAACAAACTGTCAAAAATGGTGCTTACAACGCAAGAAATAATATTTATTATTGAGTTTTATTTCCGCTCATGCGGGAATGGACGTTCACATGTACCTAGTTTGTTAATGGTTGCCAATCAATTTCGGGAAGAGTTTCAGAAGCCTGCACCGACTAATTAGGACTTGTTAAGAGTCGTTGCAAAATTTCGACGAACAGGAAGCGTTCTAACTCAACGCAAAAGCTGTACTGGTCGTCCAGTTACCGTGACAACAAATGCGAATCAAGGAAGGCTATTTCAACAGGTGTCAGAATCACCAAAAAGAAGTCTACGCAGAACATCTCCAAAAGTGAATTTGAGTGAAACGTCTACCCGAAAAATGATTAAGAAATTTGGTGGTTTTCTCTATAAAATTCAAATTGGGCAACACTTGACAAGACAAGACAAGAAATCAAGAGTTGTTTATTGTGCTTCAGTCTTGGCAATGCTTTATAAACAACCCCTACTTTTTTCTAATGTATGGTTTACAGACGAATGTCACATCCATCTGAATGGATTTATCAATCGACAGACAAATCGTTTTCTTAGTTTTGAACGACCAGACATCATCGTAGAGAAACCTTTTCATAGTGACCGTGTAACGATTTGGTGCGCAGTGTCAGGTAATGGATTATTGGGCCCTTACTTCGTGGAAAACGAGCGTAGAAGACCCGTTACACTAAATCAAGTGCGATATAGAGAACTAATTTTGACACCATTTTTTATTGATCTCAGACAATTCTGTCGTACCAGAAACATACAGTTGAATACCCAATGCTTTTAACAGGATGGGGCTACTTGTCATACCACGACAGCATCCTTAGATCTGATTCGAGAAGCAAGACAAATTCGCATTATTTGAAATGTTGTTATTTAATTTTGCATGTTTCAGCTTTAGTTATTCAGTGTCGTTTGTTTTGGCGCATACTGTACAACGAAAAAAAAGTAAAATCCTTGAAACAGACAAAAAAATACAATGAAATCAACAAGAATAGAAAAAAAATACATGGAAATAATTCAGAAAAACCAAAAAATAAAAACAATCAGGCAGTCTCGACAGACTGTTTATTTTAATTCTATATATCTTTAGCATTTTCTGCTTTTCGTTTTAAATTTTTACAATTACAAAACAATAGTTATTATCCTAACAAGTGCGGAAAGTTATAATTTCCCGCACGCGAACTGCCGATACCCGAACGACGCGAAGCGGAGTTCGGGCAAGCAGTTAAGTGCGGGAAAGTTAATTTCCGCAAGAGTTAGGATCAATATTTTTTCTACAAGCAAAATCACCTCAAAAATTATTTAGATAGATATTTAGAAAAGATGCGATTGTGACAATTAAATCTTTCATAGTGTCAATAAATACACGACTGTAGCTATAGCAACCCTACTTAAACAGGTGAGTTTGTTGTTGCTTTGAGTAAGGTTTACAGGGTGATTTAATAAATTATGATTTTTTTAAAAACAAACATTTTAAAAATTCCTATTTTCATGTAAAATAATCTTAATTTTGGTTACTACTTGTATGTAGTCCAACAAGATAAAGATAATAATACAATAATTTGTCAAAAAGGTTATCGGAAAACATCTTTAATTAATAAAAAAAATGCGTGCGGGAAAAAATCTTAACCGCACTCCGTTCGGGAAAAATTCTTATCCGCACTCCGTGCGGGAAAGAGATATTTTCTGAATTAAAATGCTTGCAGGAAAGTGTTCTTTACGCATGCTTGTAGAAAAAGCTCCTTTATCTACTCTACCTAATATTATGTATCAATTTTTAGTTCGTGAAAACTGTCATTATAGATAGCAGTGCGTGAAGGATTGAAAGTGTGCTTGAAGTAACAATGTATTTTAAATGGGATTTACTTTTCGCACTGTTTTTGACAGACCTTCATATAATCAAATATCCTTAGCATTCGCGTTGCCATGGTGTTGCTATGAGTGCATTGGTAATGTTAGTACCTTGCAAATGAATTAAAAATAAATTGCTTTCTTGTAATTATTTTTTATTTGATTATCGTAGATAAAATATTGTATGAAACTGTGTGTGAAGTGCTTTTTGCGCACTTACGCGATATCGCGTGCGTGCGCAAAAAGAATACTTCACGAACTGTTTCATAAATAACTATTTTAATAACTCTATACAAGTTTAAAAGGAAAAAACTAACCACTATAATTCATGATACTTTGCTACTATGGCATATATTATATTAATATTTAAGTTATTGTTGAGAATGTTGAGACTTAGTTAACAGTCTTATTAAAAAAAAAACTAAAGTTGTAACCTGGTTGTAACGTAGCAATTAAGTTTGTGTTGTTGATATAACAAATTTTTTGATGTTAGAAAAGTAATGTCGAAATAAAAACGTTAATGAATACAGTCCATTTATTCAATTAAAATACGAGTTATCGTAACATTTTTTGGTCATATTCGAGCCGGATATTATTACAATTGGGGGATATATCCAACAGTGAAGTTGAAGATATATCAAAGAAGCAGATTTGGAAAATTAATATCCAAGGACGAATATCTATATGGAAAATCTAGTCGAGACATGCAGTTAAAGAGCAGCTCATAAACACATTGGGAGGAGAAACAAGAGAACATATTGCTGAGAAAAAAAATTAATTTAAGTAAAGTTAAGTAAATTTTGATTGTTATTTCCTAGATAAAACAAATAGGTGATTTATTGTTTATATTTCAATAAATTATAAATGGGGGAGGAAATCAAAATAATCAAAAGACGTCGGGGTACGATTAAAACAAAATTTACTAGATTAGAGAATTATTTAAATACTGTGACTAATATAACAATTAGCGAATTACAAATAAGAGAAAACTTGTTACTTAAGGCTTATGAGGAATTTAATGAGATACAAAATAAACTTGAAGAGTGTTATAGTGAAGTAACGGAAGAATATCAAAATGAATTTGATCAGGAAAGAGAGTTGATGGAAAATTTATATATTAAAATATATAACAATATTAAAACTTTAATCAAAAATTTAGAAATACCTTAAGTTAATTTTGTATCTTCACAAAGTTGTGTAAATAGAGAAAATTCACAATATGTATTTTCAGACAAACGGGCTGTTAAACTTCCGAGTATCAACATTCCAACATTTGATGGAAATTATGGCGATTGGAGAACCTTTATAGACTTGTTTGCTGCAGGAATAGATAATGACACTACTTTGGCCAAATCACAGAAATTTTTATATTTAAAAGGTTTACTAAAGGGAGAACCTTTATCAATTGTAAGTGAATTAAAAATAACAGATGATAATTATGACAGAGCTAAAAACCTATTAAAATCGAAATACGCGAAAAAGGGTCCAATTTTGAGATATCATATTAATGAAATTTTAGAAATAATAGTTGAAAAAGGTCAAACAGGGCTAAGGGAGTTTGTCTCGAAAATTAGACAACACATACATGCTCTAGAAGCATTAGATACCTATAGATGTAGAATCTTGGGATTTGTTGTTATTTTATATATTATCCTCAAAAATTGAGAAAGGGTTAAGAAATCAATTTGAATTTCAAAGACAAGAAGGGGATGGTGACTCTTTACCCAAAATAAATGAGTTTTTATTGTTTTTAGAAAAGCGTATAAATGCTTGGGAAAACTCTGAGGTAACGGTTGACTTAACTAAAACTAACGACAAATTTAAAAAACGACAATCTAGTATAACTACCTATGCTCAGACAGTAAATGATAACCCAATGTTTAAAAGAAAATGTAGTTATTGCAAAGAAGAACATCCGCTTACTAAATGTGACAAATTTAAGGGACTTTCTTTACAAGTTAAACGAGAAATTATATTAAAAAATAAATTATGTTTTAACTGTTTAAAGGCAAATCATACAGTTATAAAATGTAAGGCGTTTAATTGTAGAATTTGTGGTAGAAAACATCATACGCTGATTCATAATTCGGTTGACAATGTTGAGAGCAATAACAATGTGCCAGGTCCATCTCATTTAAATACATTAGTAGCATCTCAAAATTTGGGTAATAATAAGGAAATAAGCTCACAAGTTGCTAGTGATATAAGCATTTGCAATTCCGTATCTTGTACCCACACGGGGTTTTTGAAATCAAAAAATCAAATAGTGTTAGCTACAGCTAAAATTAAACTTATTTCTAATCATGGGACGATAATAGCCAGAGCTTTACTAGATTCTGGATCACAAACAAGTATTATAACTAGGGAATTATCAAAAAAGCTTGGTAATAATTGCGTTAGGTCGAATTTAAAAATTTCGGGAATTTACGAGTCAATGACAAACAGTACAGAAATAACGGATGTAACTATAGAATCAAATAGAACTTTAGAAAGGTTTGTTATAAATTGTGCGATTTTACCAAAAATAACTTGTTATTTGCCTCAAATTCCAATTGATATTTCTAAATTTAAAATTCCAATATCGATTGATTTGGCAGATGATGAATTTTACAAACCAGGAAAAATAGATATGTTGATTGGATCAGATTTATACTATGACTAGCTGACCCGGCGGACTTTGTACCGCAAATCATTTATGTCATTCTTCCATTTTTCGTTTTTTCAATTTATTTTAATTTTATCGTTTTCATCATATTTTCTCGTTAGTTATCAGGTTTATACTTTTTTTTTCGTTTTATTTTGTAGTTAGTCGATAAAATATATAAGATGCATAACAATACTTAATTTAGTAAGAATTTCTCGTTTAAATATAAGTGATATTAACTGCGCCACCTTCCGGTGGCGTCACAATACTTAAGTAAGGATTGCTCGTTTAAATATATGTGATATTAACTGCGCCACCTTACGGTGGCGTGATATAAAGTAATCAAATAAGTAGTGGTTGCTCGTTTAATGGAAGCGCTATCTGGTAGTAACTTCCATTAATACTAATATCATATTCATCTTACCCATTAAAAATACATCATCATACTGATTTTCATGACAATCGGTTGAACGGGGCGGAAGTCGATACTTTACAGCGCCGCCTGGTAGCGAGTTACATCAACGGACATAGCATATAAAGTTTCTCCTTGGAAAAATACATGTACATACCAATTTTAATATTGATCGGTCAAATAGTTTCTGAGTCTATCGATTTCATACATACATACATCCTTTTTTATATATATAGATAGATAAGGATTGCTCGTTTAAATATATGTAATATTAACTGCGCCACCTTACGGTGGCGTGATATAAAGTAATCAAATAAGTAGTGGTTGCTCGTTTAATGGAAGCGCCATCTAGTGGTAACTTCCATTAATACCAATATCACATTCATATTAAGCATACAGCATCCTACTGATTTTCATGACAATCGGTTGAACAGGGCAGAAGTTGTTACTCTGCAGCGCCACCTGGAGGCGAGTGGCATCCATGAGCATATCATACAAACCTTCTCCGTGAAAAAATACATATACATACCAATTTTCATGACAATCGATTGAACGGGGCAGAAGTTGCCACTCTGCAGCGCCACCTGGTGGCAAGTTACATCAATGTGAATAGCATATTCGTTTTCTCCGTGAAAAAATACATATACCTACCAATTTTCATGACAATCGGTTGAACGGAGCAGAAGTTGCTACTCTGCAGCGCCACCTGGTGGCAAGTGGCATCAATGAGCATAGCATATTCGTTTTCTCCATGAAAAAATACATATACGTACCAATTTTCATGACACTCGGTTGAACGGGGCAGAAGTTGCTACTTTGCAGCGCCACCTGGTGGCGAGTGGCATCAATGAGCATATCATATAAACCTTCTCCGTGAAAAAATACATATAAATACCAATTTTCATAATAATCGGTCCAGTAGTTTTTGAGTTCATCGATTTCGTACATAAAAACACATACCTTTTTATATATATAGATATAATTGAATGTGGCATTATTAAAATGGGGCAAAATTTACCAACCTTGATGAATTCTAAATTTGGATGGATTGTTGGAGGATTGGCTGAGTCAAATTCAATAATGAATAATGCTAACAATTTCAATCTTTGTCTAGTTTCAACCATAGATATTGAAAAATTGATACCAAAATTTTGGCAATTGGAAGAGATCACTAATAAACGGATATATACACGGGAAGATAAATTATGTGAAAATATTTTTCAATTAACAACAATTCGTGATGATACTGGTAGATTTATAGTTAATTTACCTTTAAAAAGAAATTTGGGTGATTTGGAGCTAGGAGATTCTTTTAAATTAGCTAAACGTAGATTTTTATCATTAGAGAAAAGGATCCATAAAAATAAGGAATTATTTATGGATTACAAAAAATTTATCGACGAATATGTTGATTTGGGTCATGGAAAATATGTTCCATTGGATTTAAAAACTAAGGAGGGTAATATTAAATATTTCTTGCCGCATCATTGTGTAATTAAAGAGGAAGCTATATCTACAAAATTAAGGGTTGTATTTGATGCATCAGCTAAAACTAGGTCAGGAAATTCTTTAAATGATGTTATGTATACAGGTCCAACAGTTCAACCTGATTTGTTTGATGTAGTTATTAGATTTAGATTCTTTCATGTAGTGCTTATTGCAGATATAGTTAAGACGTACAGGCAAATTAGAGTAGTTAACGAACACCAACATTTACAAAATATTTTATGGCGAGAATCCCTTAACGAAAGTTTAAAATGTATTCAATTAGAAACAGTTACTTACGGTACAAATTGTGCTCCTTATCTAGCGCCAAAATGTTTATCCGAATTAGGTAAGATAAATTCTGTTAAATTTCCACTTAATTGCTACGTTACAACTTTATTTTGTTTTTTAATAAGACTGTTAACTAAGTCTCAACATTCTCAACAGTTATCTTAGTACAATTTTAAATATTATATTAAATTTAACATCAAATTAGAAAATTTTAATGGAAATTACTTTATATCCATTAAAACAAAATAATTTAATAAGTCCATTACGTTTACAACGAATAACCTACCCTCTTATTCCTAAAATATTCACTACCATTCCGAATAACAAGATGCACCTCCAAAAATCCATTAGTTATCGGAAGCACTCCAGCAGACGTGCTCCCAAAAACGTGACCAGTGTAGTCAATTGCTAAAAAATACCAAAACGGAGAATACAATAATATTCGTCGTAAGATAGGTACGAGAAAATTTGTCATAATTTTAAACACCATATCTAACATACGATGATAGAGTATTTTTAGTCTACGTAATAATTTAATGGTTTTATATTTTACTAGCTGACCCCGCGAGCTTCGTACCGCCTAACACTGATATTTTTTTACCATTTTGTAAATTTTTTTATTTTCTTCGTTTTTAACATATTTTCTCGTTAATTACCAGTTTATACTATTTTTTTCATAATACTTATCAAATAGATATATTATATATTAACTGCACCACCTTACGGTGGTGCCATAGTACTTAGTTAGGTATGTTTGGTTTTTTATAGTACTTAATTTCGTAAGAATATATTAGATTTTACTAATTGTAGAAAGAATTACTCGTTTAAACATATGAGACATAACTGCTCCACCTTTTGTGGCGTAATGGTGCTTTATTAAGTAAGAATTGCTCGTTTATACGGTGGCGATATTGCACTTTTAAGTATTTTTTTAGTTTTTTCCCCATTTTATAATTGTTTTTTCTACTATTGTAACGGTCGGGGTCCGAAATCCACCTGACTATGGATAAATATATATTTTATGATTTTGCGCACGATTACTAGTGGGAACGAGTCGATCGGTTATCCGTCGGTTTCCTTACACGTAAATTATATCAGTTCGTTCATTTACTTGCCGATTCTTCATCTGACCGGTGCCCTTTAAATAGTAAGTTATTCTTTAGCTTCAGTTATATATTTTGTTTTTTGTAATTGATCAAATTGCGCGGAATTTGTTATTTTAAGTTATTACTAACACTTTAATTTCAAGTAAAATCGCTATCGCAAATGTCAGTTTTTGTGATCATAAAGTGTGTAAAACATGTGCATATAATAAATTCTTTCTTGATAATAGGGAGAACCAGATAGCGATCCTACTTTATTTATTATTATTATTAAAGGATGGAGTTTTGATTATGATTTCATTATTAGGGTTTTTGCCAAATCCAGAAGGGCCCTATTAGAGGAATATCTTAAAAAATCATAAAACGTGACAAGCCGTCAGTCATTTTGTTTGCCGTGATTGACAATCATAACGAAGAGAAAACCCACCTTCCGTGGATAGAATAATTGGAAGATTTATCTAAGAGAAGCCAAACCATCCCTGAATTGAATTGAATTAATGAAATCCCGAAGAGAATTTTTAAAACTCATCTGAAATTGTAGTCCTGGGAACAACAAAAATAAGAGAAATAATTAATTATTAATTTAAAATTTTAACATTAACTATTGAATCTTAATTTAATAAATTATCTTAAAGCTAATGTTTGTGTATTATCTGCTTTGTCTGTACTTTATCGCCCAGAATAAATTGTTTGGGGAAAATTGATAAAACTCAGAAGGAAGCTACGAACCCAGTAGCTAGCCTAGGGTTAATTAGGGTTACAAAATTGGCGCCCAACGTGCCAATTTAGCTTGTTAAGGGATTATTAATGTTACACTATTTTTCATTTCTCCTTCGTTTCTCGTTTTTAAAAATCGAAAAACAACACCATTTTACCAGATATGCAAACAAATTAACTTACATCACCATCTATTGGGAATTCATTGGACTATATAATAAACACATACTTTGTATGGAAATATTAAAGGAAGACTGTAAATGAGATAAAAAGTATCCTTTGTCCGTTCCCTGGTCTTAAGCTATCTTCTCGTGAATTTTTAGCCAAATCGGTTTAGCCGTTCTCTGGGATAATGATACTGGAAGAAATAAATGACTTTGATTGGCAAATCATAGAGTTGCACCCGAAAAGCTAGGAAAATGTGTATTTTAGCATTAATGCAATTCTAGGTACTGCATTGTTTTAAGAAGTTATAAAAAATTTTAAGAAACAGTGCTGTATTATATATAGAAAGGAATTTATTTAATAAAAAAATATTGTAAGGTGTTTAAAAAGTTGTTGATTCTGGCACTTTTCAAAATTGATTACTATTATAAAAAATATAAAAAAAAAACTTTTTCTCTTGTTTTCTTTTTGCTCCTCTTTATATCTGTTAGCTCTATCTGTTATTTGCACTGTCTTTAGGTCTGCTCTCGGTTCATTTCCAAAAACTTTTTTAAGTGTTTCGTTTAATCTTTACTCTTTTTATTATCAATATTATATTTTTAAATTGCTCTTGTGACTATTTAAACTTGAACTGACGTTAACTGCCCATGCATCCCCTTATATACAACATTATTTAATCTAGTCAGTGTGTTTAGAAGTTTCTAGAATTTTCTAGAAACATTATTTAAAATGGTCAGTTGATTTTTTTACAAACTTCTAAAAATCAACTGTCAACAACAATCTTTCAAATTAAGGTCCCTTCCTCTACGGTTATCCCGTTACACTGCCCCCTCCTTAGATTCATTCCTCCTGGAATGTTATTTCCTACATCGGAATCCCGCACACTTCCTGAGCCAGCCAAACCATCTTCTTGGAGTTGCTGCGCATCTCCACTGTGGTTTCCCTGGTAAGGCGCCAAACGATCATGATGGACCACGACGGGTTTCCCTCTGGGAATTTTCACGATCCGATAAATGACATCGTTAATCTTTTTCTTGATGGTGTAAGGACCTTCCCAGTTCTGTTGTAATTTGGGACAAATACCTCGACGCCGTCGGGGGTTATAGAGCCAGACTAAATCTCCAACTTGGTAACTCTTTTCCATTGTCCGTGTGTCATAGTACCTCTTCATCCGATCACTAGATAATCGTAGTTTTCCACGCACCAGGTTGTGTATATTTTCCATTCGATTCTGAAGGTCGGCGACATATTGTTCACGTGCCATTTCTTCACCAGGTTTACAACCAAACACCAAGTCACATGGTAGCCTCATTTCTCTACCGAACAGGACCTTCGCAGGCGTTTGGCCAGTTGATTCGTTGATGGCCGATCGAATTGCCATTAGAAATAGTGGAATATGTGATCCCAATCCCTCTGACAATCTGACACCACTTTTGACAGATAGTTGGTTATAGTCCGGTTCATTCGTTCCACCATTCCATCAGACTGAGGGTGCATCGCTGTGGTTCTCGTTTTGTGGATGCCTAATCTTTGGCAAACTTCTTGAAACAGCTTGCTCTCAAAATTTCTTCCTTGGTCTGAATGTAATTCTAATGGTACCCCAAATCGGCTTACGAATTCTTCAACCAATATGTCTGCTAAAGTGGTGGCTTCCTGATTGGGAACTGCATATGCTTCAACTCATTTAGTGAAGTAGTCCATTACAACAAAGATGTACTTGTTTCCTACATCTGTCTGTGGAAGTGGCCCCAATACATCTACTGCGATTCTTTCAAAAGGACTTCCAACCAGGTATTGCTGCATTTTCGCCTTCGGTTTTCGGTGCGGACCGTTACTGGCAGCACATGTAGTGCATTTACGACACCAATCTTTAACATCATTAGTGCAATTTACCCAGTAAAATCTATCTCGGATCTTTTGCAGCGTTTTCGTGATACCCAGATGTCCTCCAGAACTATCATTATGCATCTGTTTTAAAATTTCCGGTACAGCATTTCTTGGGACCACTATTTGTTTCCTTGTTTCTGTGCCCTCGGAATTTTCTACAAGTCTTTTCACGAGCCCTCCTTCCAAAATTAAAGAGTTCCATTGGGACCAGTATGCTTTTAAAGCAGGGGAGGATGAGGATATCTCTCTCCACAACGGACGACGGTCCATTCTCTTCCACTCCCTAATCTTTATCAGAACGGGATCGTTTTCTTGTTGCTCCTCCAGCATAGAGCTCTCGTCTTCTGGCACAACCTTAACTAAGGCAAGTTTTTCCTCGTTCTGCTTTATACGGGTACAATGGGGGCAATCAGGTCGACATGGTCTTCTGGAAAGTGCATCAGCATTACGATGTCTGGTTCCAGGTCTGTGCTCGATTTCAACATCATATTCCTGCAGTTTTTCGAGCCATCTTGCTATCTGTCCTTCTGGGTTCCTAAAGCTAAGTAGCCACTTTAAACTAGCATGGTCTGTTCTGATCAGGAATTTTCTGCCATACAGATATTTATAAAAGTGTTTGACGGATTTTACAACTGCTAACAGTTCCCTCCGAGTTACACAGTAGTTCTTTTCAGCTTTCGATAAAGTTTTGCTGAAGTAACCAACCACTCTTTCCTTACCGTCTTGTAGCTGTGACAAGACGGCTCCAATTCCCACATTGCTGGCGTCGGTGTCCAGAATAAGCTTACCATCAGGAAGTGGATAAGCAAGAACAGGTACAGAAGGACTTATCTTGTTCTGTCAAACGTGTCAAGGGTTTGGCGATGTCTCCAAAATTCTTGACATATCGTCGGTAATAGGAACAAAGACCCAAGAAACTCCGGAGCTGATGTTTGTCGATAGGGATTGGCCATTCCTGAACGGCTTGTATCTTAGCGGGGTCAACAGCAACGCCATCCTTGCTTACGTTATGTCCTAAATAGTTGACCTGTCTCTGGAACAAGTGGCATTTCTTAACATTCAATGTTAGATTAGCGTTCTGTAATCTTTTAAAAACTTCTTTCAGGTTAGATGAATGTTTCTTAAAGGTCTTACCCATTATGATGATGTCGTCTAGATAAACTAGACAAGTTTCCCATGACAAACCCCGCAGGATGTTCTCCATTAGTCGTTCAAACGTCGCAGGAGCATTACAGAGGCCAAATGGAAGGACCGTGAATTGCCATAACCCTGATCCACTGGTAAAGGCAGTCTTTTCTTTGTCTGCAGGATTCATTTTAACTTGCCAGTATCCGCTTGTAAGGTCCAAGGTAGAAAACAGAATAGAACCCGCCAAAGCGTCGAGGGCATCATCAATCCTTGGCAGAGGATAACTGTCCTTCTTAGTGACATCATTTAGCTTTCGATAGTCGACACAAAACCGCATTGATCCGTCTTTCTTTCTCACTAATACCACAGGAGAAGCCCACGGACTACTGTATGGTTCGACTATGCCATTTTAAATCATTTCTTTAAGGGCTCTGTCTGCTTCTTCCTTTTTAACTTGAGGCATCCTTCGGGGTACCTGTCGAATCGGACGTGCATCACCAGTGTCAATTCTATGTTGTACAACATCAGTTCTTCCCAGTTTACTTTTAGAACCAAATACAGATTTATAACGGTAAAGTAGATCTCTTACCTGTTTCTTTTCTAATTTTGACAAAGAGGGGTCTAATTTTGTCATTAATTGTTCAATTTCGTTGGTCTCATCTGTTTCCGTAACATTTATCTTGTGAATTATGGCCATTACTGGTTCTAAACTTCCCATTTCCGTGTCCTTTCGGAGAAGAACTGGATGATCGTTCAAGTTGATAACTCGGATGGGTACCTCTTTGGCGGATCTAACAAGAGTCTTACCCACAAGGAGTCGTTTTCCCAATTCATGGTCATGGTTCTTCGGCTCTATCATGGCTGGGGCACCATCTGGCTCCAGTCCATCCAACCGCGCTGTGACGACACATTCGCAGCTTGCCGGAAGTTCGATATCATCGATTAGCTTAATCGAGGCATTGTCAACTTGTTTTCGGTGCAGGAATATTTCTTCATTACCAGTACGAAGGATACGTTGGCGAAGATCCAAATGAAAACCACAGTGGAGCATAACATCCATGCCCAGAACAACATCTTCATCAACGTCAGCCACCAGCACTGAGTGAACAAGAGAGGTTGAACCAAACTGTAGCGTCACCTGTATCTCACCGTAGACTCTAGCAAAATCTCCGGTAGCGGTACGCAGTCTCCAACTGGTAGGCAACATCTTATTTCGCATAATGATGGTTGGTCGGACGATAGTTTTTGTAGCTCCAGTGTCTACCAGCATGCTAATATTCTTCCCATCAAGGAGGCCATCTACATATAAGCTGTCCACGTGATGTCGCAAAGTTGCCAATTTAATAGTGTGAGGGGCTTCGGGAATGTTTGGGGTCGAATTCGCCCTCCAGGAGTCGACCCGTTCTAGTTTTCCTGCTGCTGGGGTACTTCAGCAGAAGATTTTTCTTTTTGGGGGCAAGTATTTCTTATATGGCCTAGTTCTCCGCAGTTCCAGCATCTCACTGGACGCCTTCTTTTTGGAGATAACTTCATTAATCTCTCTACTACCGCTTCAACGTCACTAACGGAATGAACGGCATGGTCGTAGTTACCGGTGATTTCCCTTAGTCGAGCAACTCCACGTGAGGCCTCCGTCGCCGCCTCAAACTCCAGGGCAATGGTCAAGGCGTCCACAAGAGTCTTCGGCCGCGCCAACCGTACAGCGCGCTGCAACTCGACGTCTCGAAGACCATCGGTGAAGGTTTGGACTGCTAGGCACTCCAGGAAATCCTCCGCTGCATTTGAATACGCAAGTCGTACCATTCTTGCTACATCCGCTTCAAATTCCTGGATAGTTTCTCCATTTTTCTGTTTTTGGCTCTTTAACTGCATTCGGTACACTGGTTGTAGATGAGTTTGACCATAACGCATCTCTAGACGATTCACCAATAACTCGAAGTTGTCAGCTTCATCCGGCGTCAATACGTGCAGGACGTCTAAAGCCTCGCCTCGCAGAGCCATGGTTAGGAACAATGCCTTCTCCTTGGGTGACCATCCATTCGCTCTGGCCACTGCGTCAAATTGTTTCAGGTAATTTGACCAGGAAATCATCCCGTCGAAGGTCGGGGGTTTTATCGTCATTCGTACCTTGGTTGCCTCTCCGTTTCCTCGTCGTTCGACTTCTACGTGGCCGGTTTTCCTCCTTTCTGCATTTCCGTCGCCGTGGTGGATGATTTGGTTTCGGCGACAAGCTTCCAGTTCTTGTTGAAGCTTCCTTATTTCGGACTGCATTTGTTGGTTGATCTCCTCTCGCAAGTTGGCCACTTGCTGGTTTTGCTCGTGTCGCAAGTTGGCGACTTGTTGATTTTGTTCGTCTCGCAAGCTGGACACTCGCTGATTTTGTTCGTCTCGCAAGCTGGACACTTGCTGATTTTGTTCGTCACGAAGAGTGTACATTTCGGAGCGCAAATGCGATATTTGCTGGGAGAAGGAACTGGATAACTCTTCTGGTAGGGTAGACATCCGTTGTGATAGCTGGGACATATCTTCGCGCTGGCTCTTCATCTGACTGGAAAGCTCCTCTTGTTGGTTCGTCGTTCGTTGTGACAGCTGGGACATATCTTCGCGCTGGCTTTTCATCTGACTGGATAGCTCCTCTTGTTGGTTCGTCATTCGTCCTGATAGCTCCTCTTGCAGCCGGGAAAGTTGTTGAGTTTGTTCTTCTTGTTGGCTCGTCATTCGTCCTGATAGCTCCTCTTGCAGCCGGGAAAGTTGTTAAGTTAATTCAGAATTTAATTTTTGAACTGGGTCTTCGAACTCCACAGCGTCAGGGTCCAAATTATTATTTAGGTAGTATTTACGGAGCCTTCTCAACAATACGGATTTGCTCCCAGTAGTTTCCAACTCTAATTCTTCGAGCTCTCTTCTGAGCTCAGCCTACAATAGTTCATTTATCTTTTTTCCAGGCATCCTTATATCTTCACCCCACACCTGACACCAATTTGAAACACTTATGGGGACTTTTACACAATTTATTTAATCTAGTTAGTGTGTTTAGAAGTTTCTAGAATTTTCTAGAAACATTATTTAAAATGGTCAGTTGATTTTTTTACAAACTTCTAAAAATCAACTGTCAACAATAATCTTTCAAATTAAGGTCCCTTCCTTTACGGTTATCCCGTTACAGTATTATAAATTTATACATTTTTTTTACGTTTTAGGTAGTCCAACCTCTAATTATAATTTTATTTCTGATTATTTATATAAATTAGGTCTATGATAATCTGGAGAGCAAACAGATAATACGTTAAAGTGATCTTTACTCACGAAAAGATTTGACTTTATATTTACAATATGAGGATCTCTCCTAGAATTGTAATTACTTTCGACGTATAAGTAAGTAAGTATTAGTAAGTAACTTTATTTTAGCTAAGCTAATATTACAAATTTACATATAAATTTAAATTCAAGTAGGTAAACACAATAACCAAAGTTATACAAAAATCAATTAAACAAATAAACAAGTAAAATAAAACAATTAGACACACATTTACATAAAATGTAAAATATTTTTAAAGAATTAATTGTCGTTTATAAAATTTAAAAAATAATATTTTGACAGTCTTCTGGATCTGGAAATTTGGGGAGGGGCGAGCTAGTGCTTAGCCAGCACTGAGGCCACATATGACCCATTGTGCATCCTCCCGTATTGTAGGGATATCCTCACCTCAGGCTGTCACCAGGCCTAGTGATTTAAAATAGGTGATGGGGCTCCCGAGGGGGATCTTCCTGACATCGGCTGGTGTAAGCCAATACTCGCCCAACACGGATCTTCTGATTTCAGAAAAAGCAGAGCAGCCATACATAATGTGTTCTACTGTTTCCTCTTCTTGTTCGCAACCTCTGCATAGCGGTGATTCTGTTAATTTCATCCTAAAGAGATGTTGTCGCAATTGGCAGTGACCTGTCAAGATTCCCACAGCTGTACGGAGATTTTGTCTGGTGAATGCCTTAAATTTTTTTGCTGTTTCCTCGCCAGGATGAGGTAATAACTCTCTGGCCAGTCTACAGTTTGTAGTTTCATCCCAGCACTGTATAAATTTTTGGTGAGAGTGCTGTTTGATAAGGTCCACGACTGCGGAAATTGTTAGCTTGGTAGATGGGCGAGGGCTAACATATTTGTAGCCCGCAGCCCTCCTTGCTAAATTGTTCGCAATGCGGTTGCCTTTAGAGTTCCCATGTCCTTTGATCCAGCTGAGAGTGACCACGTTATTCTGGCTGGCCTCAGTTAGAGATTGGTGACATTCTAGTACTAAACTTGAAGTGAAACGTGGTCTATTCAAGGTCAGTAGTGCTTGTCGGCAGTCTGTGTATATATGTATTTATATTCCTGCCTGTGATTTGACAGTCTTTGAAACACACACAAATAGATTATCTTCTTTACTTTCTTGACTGTTTAATTCGTGTATTTAGGCAACGTACACCAATTTTAACTTATTTTTAATCAATTTCAAATACAAACTAAAAATAATGAAAAATAACACTAAAATACAAACACAACTATATCCAATGAAGAAGCACTCCTTTTACAAATACATTTTGCTTATCAATTATTAAGTGACCTAAAATAATCCTATTGCCAAAAAATAATGTTTCAGCCATTTGTGTAAAGACAAAAGTTAAAATAAACGAGCAAATAAAAGACTACGAATAATTTCTATAATCGTAAAGAAATCTGGTATAAGATTAACTCTTTAAGAAATTATTCATTAAATTCCCCTAAATTGGGCTATTACCTTATTCCAAGAGCAAACCAGATTAAACCCAAGAAATATAATGAATGGCAAAGTTTAATACTCGAAGCGCACAACATTCTGATAGGTACGTAACGGAAATCCACCGACATTCATTAGAATAAATACATTGCAGTATTTCCGAGCTATGAACTCCAGACTAACTCGAATTTAATAATTTTTCCAAAGTCATGAAGCCATTTTCTAGATATTAAGGCTGCTAAGAATTAGAACACCGTCTCGAATACTTCCAGAGTGAAGAGAATTCTCGCAGAAGTAAAGTAAAGCGGATTATTATGGAGGATTTGAATTCCTTTTCGTTCTTCGAATTTACCTTAGCATTAAACCTTTTCCGAATATAATTACTTAATTTTATCAATTATTGGAAAAGTAAAGAATTGGGTATATTCAATGATTTAGTGACTTTATATTTAGTAGACGGGAAAACTGGATATTGATTTTTAAATCGTTATATCTAATCTATGATGTATAAAAAGAGTGATCTAGAGGACCAACTATTAAAAATTAAGGCCAAATATCCAATTGAAATATCAAACAAACATGTGATATTTGTTCCTTAGCCGGTATTTGATATGCGATTAACAATAAGTTAAAGTTGGTAACGTTTTAATTAATATTTGCTTATGAACTCTCTTACACTGCTGTTATGTTTTCTTGCAGCACATTTTAAAATGTAATGATTTTTTTCAGTTGGTTGTATTCTTCTTCTTTTTCTAAACTGTATATCAAGCATGATTGAAATTGGTGTTAGCCTTCTGTAACATTTGTTTTCATCTGTCTCTATTTAATGCATTCTCTCTTCTCCACTTTTTCTCTTTCAGGTCCTCATTCATTTTATTCGTCTATTTCATCTCATTTTACCTCTCTACATGTCCAAACGATCTCCACCAATTTTTCTGAATTTTTTTGCTTAGCTGTCCCACTTTTACTCTACCTCTTACTCTCTTATTTTTGACTCTATCTCTCCTCATTTATTTATACATCCAACGCAACATTTTCATCCCCGATACTTTTTTTTCTTTTTTTTTCCTTATGGACTAGATTTAAACATCAACGCTGGTGTTACAACTTCCCTATAAATGGATTAATTTTTGCATTTACATTCCTTCCTCCAGAAATTCACTAATTCTTTTTCAGTTTATCCATACACACTTAATTCCAAAATTATCTAACTCTTTAACCCTCAATTTTTTTCTAACACAGACCCAAAATATTTTAAGTTTTGGCCAGCTGGTAGCACTTGGTCCTGCAGATTGATTTAAAGTCTATTAGTTTTTCCTGTTATAGTATTCTTAATCTTTGTTCTACTCAGTTTAAACTGTCCACTTTTAAGCGATTTTTTTCATTTTTTAATTTTTTTTTCAGTCTTTTTGTCAACAAATATTCAATCGGAATATCACCCCCATACAACATAGCCCAAGGGGCTTCACTTCTATTCCTTTATTTATAACATCCATTACCATACTTAACAAATATCCAAACCTCTCCGTAACCCAAACAGTGCTTTTCACTATTATCGGACATATTTTTCCGGCACACCCTTCACTCGCATACATCTTCACACTTCTTGTTTCTGCAATCTGTTATATGCTATCCCTAAGGTTATGAAAGCAACGTGGATATTATAAATCCAAATTGCTTACTTATTCTCGTCTTTTCTCTAAGGCACTTCTCAACTATCCCCTTCCAATTTGATATCTGACCCAAGATTAATGCCCCTATGGTAACCACATATTTGCACATTTCTTTTTCTATTCTAGATTTGCTCCAACACACTTTTCCTTCTCTCATTATGTATTTTCTTTTAATTCATCACTTTTGTCATAGGTCGAACAGAACATCTACTCCATTGTCACCAAGCACCTTTTATACTTCTGCTGGTATTCCATCCGCTCCTAATAGTTTTCCATTCTTTAGCTTCGTTAATGCTGTCTTTACTTTCTCCTTAGTGTAATATATTTGCCATAATTTGATGGTCATTACATAAAGAAATGAGTCTTAAATAATAATACAAACTTTCATTTTAGTTGTTTATTCAGAACTGTTAAAATACATAAAACAATCACACCGATACATTTAAAAACTACTTTATATACCTATACCTTCTAAGACTGATAAGCAGTCGTAAAACATAAATAAAATAGAATTTACTAATACAGGGTGTTACAAACCAAATATATACATTACATCTCCCCCCTTAAAAAAAAATAATAAAATTATTTTTCCACCAAAAATTGAAATAAAAATAAATTCATTTTCATAAGTTCAAACGTTTAACCTTCCTTTTAGGTCTATCTACAACTCTTGTATTATCACCACTACTAGTAACGTTTTTAGTAGAATCATTTTGATTATCTGTGGTAACCTCATTGGTATCATAACTTATTGTGGAATCATTTTCAATTTTATTATCATTGATCTCAGAATCCACAATATGGAATTGTTTAATCTGATTCAAATGACGTTTCCATTTTACATTTAATTCAGGTATCGTCACAATATAAGTAGCTTTACCGATTTTTTTGTAAATAATAGCTTTTATCCAAGTTTTTAAATTCACTTTGCGGTAATCGCGCACAGTAACAGTTTCACCTGGTTCGAAACACAAAAAACGTTTTTCATTATGATACAATTTCTGTTTGTTTTGAACTTTCGTAACGCGTTCTGTCAATTTTTTATTTGAATTAGGCAAAAGCTCATTAAAACGAGTTCGTAACTCACGACCCATCAATAAATTAGCTGGGGTTTCTTGCGTGGTACAATGAGGCGTACAACGGTAATCAAATAAAAAATTATTTAAAACTAAATTAATGTCAATAGATTTATTTTCTCCAAGTGCATTTTTTAGTGCATTTTTAACTGTTTTCACTGCATTCTCTGCTGCGCCATTCGAGGCAGGATTATATGGTGGAATGGTGAAATGAGTTATATTATTTTTAGATAGGAATGCTTCAAATTCAACAGAACAAAATGAACTTCCATTGTCAGTACAAATTTGTTTTGGCAATCCAAAACGTGCAAAACATGATCTTAAAACTTCAATTGTCAATCTTGAAGTAATTGAGTTCATTGGGAAAACTTCTATCCACTTACTATGAGCGTCTAAAATAATTAAAAATTGCTTATTGAGATATGGCCCCATAAAATCGAGATGAAGCCGATACCACGGTTGCTCAGGATAAGGCCACGTATGCAACACTGATTTATCTGGTGATTTTTTATTTAATAAACAATTATTACAAGTCTTACAAACTTCTTCAATTTGTTTATTAAGTTTAGGCCACCAAAAGTAGGATCGGGCTAAACTTTTTATTTTAACTACCCCCATGTGTGAAGCATGTAAACTTTGTAATACTGTTTGTTGTAAACTAAAGGGAATTATTATTCGATTGTTCCACATCAAACAATTTGATTCGATGCTTAATTCGTTTCTTATTCGATAATAATTATGTAACGTAGAATCTTTATTAAATGATCTATTTATAGGCTAGCCCTTTTTAACAAATTTTAACACTCTACATAAAATTTCGTCTTTTGCTGTAGCTTCTTTTACATCCTCAAAATTTAGGACAAAATCACTATTGTTTTGAAAGTAACTTACGTAATTTAAATCAACATCAAGTAACGAATTTTCCTCTAAAGGTAATGGCAAGCGTGATAACGCATCCGCTGGATTTTTGTCGGTTTTTACAACTTCAATATCATATTGATAGCTTGCTAGAATTAGAGCCCACCGTTTTAATCTATTTGCCGAATATTGAGGAATATTTTTGTTAGGGTGAAAAATGTATGATAAAGGTTTATTATCCATCACTAAGGTAAATTTCCGCAAAAATAAATAATTGTGAAATTTGCACAGACCAAAAATAACTCCCAAAGCTTCTTTTTCTAAAGTACAATATTTACGTTCTGCGCTAGAGAGCATGCGCGATGCATAACCGATTACCCTATGGGAACCATCGGGCATAATATGTGAAATTAAAGCGCCTACCCCATAGTCACTTGCGTCCGTAATCAAACGAACCGGAAGCTCAGAGTTATAATGAACTAAAATTGGAGCTTTAACTAATATTTGTTTAATATTTTCAAACGCATTTTTGCAATCATCTGTCCACTCCCATTTACTATTCTTTTTAAGCAAATTATATAAAGGATTTAAAATTGTTGCTAAATTTTTAACAAATTTGCCATAATAATTTATAAGCCCTAAAAATGAGCGTAAAGAAGTTATATTAGTTGGAGTGGGTGCATTGACGATGGCTGAAATTTTTCCTTCTTTATCAATATCATGACCTAAATAGGTAATTTTTGAATTAAAAAAACTACATTTTTCTAAAGAAAGTTTCAGCCCTGCGTTCTGTAATCTAGAGAGCACCATTTCTAAACGTGCTAAGTGTTCCTGACGATCTTTACCGGTTATCAAAATGTCGTCCAAAAAACAAACAACCCCATTTAACCCTTGTAATAAAGTTTCAATAATTTTCTGAAATTTCGCCGGAATACTTGCAATTCCAAATGGAGCACGTGTGTACTGATATAACCCTTTATGAGTTGAAATAGTCATTAACTTTTTTGACTTTTCATCTAAACAAATTTGTTGGTATGCATTAGAAAGATCAAGCTTTGAGAAATGCACACCGCCCTGTGGTTTAACAAATAAATCCTCAATCTTCGGCAATGGAAACTGGTCAATTTCAATAAACGGATTTAAAGTTACCTTAAAGTCACCGCAAATGCGGACAGAACCGTCTTTTTTTAAAACCGGCACTATAGGAGTACCCCATTCAGAATAATCTATAGATTCAATCACTCCAAGATTACATAACCGTTCTAACTCTTTTTCTACTTTTTCCCTCATAGCAAACGGTAGAGGACGTGCACGAAAAAATTTTGGACTAACTTGTAAATCTGATTTTAATTTAATTGATATAACTCCTTTATTAAAAGTACCTAAACCTGGAGAAAATAAATTGGTAAATTTATTCATTAAGAAATGCAAATCTTTCGGTAAATCAAGGCAGTTTAAATTAAAAATTCCTAATTCAAATAAATTGAAAAAATCGCGTTCTAATAAGGGTGGTCCCCCATTTTGGATGACAAAAAAGTTTAAGTTCCCCTGGTTATTCTTAAATTTAACTAAACAAGAAATATATCCTAACGGTTTAAGTTTATCTCCATTATATAAACTAAAAATTTTATCAGTAGAGTATAAACTTTTATTTACAAAATTTTGTTTGTAAAAATTTTCTGATATGACACTATAACTAGCTCCTGTGTCTAAATTGAATGTAAACATTTTATTTTCGATTAACAAATCTAAAGAAACCGGATTAGTATTATATTCAATGTTATATAAAGAATAGTCTTCCGACTCCAAAAAATTATTTTTAATTTTGTTTTGTTTAGATGTGTTTACCTTTTTATTTGAGCACATCGGAGCCAGGTGACCTTTCTTACCGCAACTATGACAGTAGCACTCACGGAACGAACACTTATCCGCCACATGATTTTTGCGCCCACAAACTGCGCACTTTTCTTGACAGGTGGATGACGCTGAAGATACTTTACTCGTGGCTGCCCTGGAGTTGCGAGAGCCTGAGGCTTTCGCCGATAACGTAGCATGGTGTTTGGACTTCGCATTTGCCCCTGCGTAGTGGATCTCCGGCCGTTCTTCTTTGACAACCATTGAACAAAATGGCTGCACTGAAGATTTCGACGCTGCTATGTCAGCTATATCCACAAATTTAACGTCTTTTTTTTCTTCGAACAGTCTATTTTTAACAGCACCTTTCTCGTAACCGATAATGAAACGGTCCACTAAGGCACGCTCAATTTCACTACCGGAAAAATCGCACTTCGATACCAAATGTCTTAAGCGAGCCGCCCATTCTTTTGCCGATTCGTTAGACGTTTTTCGAGCTTCGTAGAATTTTTCACGGTTTGCAAATACTGGCACTGTAGATTTGAAATGTTCGTCCAATAATTTAATTATAGACCCATAATTTTTAGTTTCAGGTTCACCCGGTATACACATATTATACAAAAGTTTGTAAGCTTCTTCATTTAAGAGACTTAACAATATTGCCTTTTTGCGAGCGTCATCGGTAATTTCGTTTGCAGAAAAATAATTTTCTAAACGTTTTTTATATATTGACCAATCCGCAATGCCGGGAACAAATTCCTGAATGTGACCGGTATACTGAATCTGCACTGACATTTTTAACTAGATTTTAATTTGAAAATCACTGTAATCACTAACAAGACTCACTATGAAATAATTCTTGTCGCCACATGTAATATATTTGCCATAATTTGATGGTCATTACATAAAGAAATGAGTCTTAAATAATAATACAAACTTTCATTGTAGTTGTTTATTCAGAACTGTTAAAATACATAAAACAATCACACCGATACATTTAAAAACTACTTTTTATACCTATACCTTCCAAGACTGATAAGCAGTCGTAAAACATAAATAAAATAGAATTTACTAATACAGGGTGTTACAAACCAAATATATACATTACACTTAGACACTTTCTTCACCATTTCAAAATTTGCAACAACATCGTCAAAAATATCTTTCTTATTTTTTTCATTCTTATAAACTTTCTTTTATCTTCATTTTTATACTCTCATTTGTTTGTAAAACCCCTCCTCGTTGTTATTGATTGGTCAGATAGAACTTATGTCCATTGAAGTTTATCTTGTTTTAGCTATCCTTAATAATTCTCTTTCTTTTTTAATACTCACAAATTTTTTAAAGACCTATTTCCTTTTCCTCTGATTTTGCTTAGCATTCTTCTTTTTTACTACATATTTTTCTTTATTACTTATAATTTCTTTTAAATTCCACTTCTTTTCACAACATTTTTCACTTTCACTACGTTGTGAACGTCCTTATTTTACCAACAAACATCTTTGGTACTTTTTTGGTACCCCTTAATTCTTCCTTAATTATTTTTTCAGCACTTTTTTGCTCTCTTTTCAACAAAATTAACAATGCTAAAACACCATTCCTTTACATAATCCTTTATATCAATCCCTGTTAACACTCTGTCCTTAAACTCATTATTTTACGCTCTATTTTCAACACCCACCACTTAACCTATCTCTCGTGCCTTCTCTTTTTCTATGGTTTGTCTGTTAGGTCTATCCTACAGTCCATAAGTGATCCTTATTTCCTTTTAAAGTCTTCTTCTACACATTATATAACCGAACTAGTTCTTATATTTAATCAGCTGCTTAGGTTGTTTTTTAAATTTGAAGCTCTAGAATGCTACACTATTATTGCTCTCTGCTTATGCCCATACCTACTCATCATACCACTTCTTCAGTAGGTCAAAGATCTACCCAACCTAAAGCTCAACGATATCCTATTTTTTCTAAAAAAGATAGGACTAGAAAAGCTGCTAAAATCAATAGGAACATCACATGCAGGAATATAAGTATATATATATATATATATATATATATATATATATATACAGACTGCCGACAAGCACTACTGACCCTGAATAGACCACGTTTCACTTCAAGTTTAGTTCTAGAATATCACCAATCTCTAACTGAGGCCAGCCAGAGTAACGTGGTCACTCTCAGCTGGATCAAAGGACATGGGAACTCTAAAGGCAACCGCATTGCGAACAATTTAGCAGGGAGGACAGCGGGCTACAAATATGTTAGCCCTCGCTTATCTACCAAGCTAACATTGTCCGCAGTAGTGGACCTTATTAAATAGTACTCTCACCAAAAATTTATACAGTGCTGGGATGAAACTACGAACTGTAGACTGGCCAGAGAGGTATAAACTCATCCTGGCGAGGAAACAGCAAAAAAATTCAAGGCATTGACCAGACAAAATCTCCGAAAAGCTGTGGGAATCTTGACAGGTCACTGCCAATTGCGACAACATCTCTTTAGGATGAAATTAACAGAATCGCCGCTATGCAAAAGCTGCGAACAAGAAGAGGAAACAGTAAAACACATTATGTATGACTGCTCTGCTTTTTCTGAAATAAGAAGATCCGTGTTGGGCGAGTATTGGCTTACACCAGCCGATGTCAGGGAGATCCCCCTCGGGAGCCTCATCACCTATTTTAAATCACTAGGCCTGGTGACAGCCTGAGGTGAGGATATCCCTACAATACGGGAGGATGCACAATGGGTCATATGTGGCCTCAGTGCTGGCTAAGCACTAGCTCGCCCCTTCCCAAATTTCCAGATCTAGATCCAGCTGCTAAAAGTCTGAGAAAACTTTAGAATTATAGCAAGAAAAGTGGTCACAAAAGTTTTAACAGGTTGCAAGTGTATCTGTCAACACTGATACGCATAAACGCACATACGCACAAATATTAAAAAATTCTTCGTCATTATTTTATTAAATATTTCTTCTTCTTCATGTTAATGCTTTTTCTTAATAATTAAATAATTGTGAATCTAATACTATGCATCAATTCAACGTATTAACCTGATTACATGTAGTTTATAAAGCATTGTTACAGCTTAATCAGCCTTCTTATACCTGATTAATTTAACAGTTATCTGTTTAACTTTAACGTGCAGTGATCTCAGAACCAAGTTTAAATCTAAATCAATTTTTAAAGGTTAACAAAAACTGTATGTTAGGTCATCATAGCCTTCTCCTTTCCAATCCTTTCTTTTGCAATTTTTTTTCTATTTATTATAAACTGATCATATGGCTTCTCAATATTTCTTAGTATTTTACTGTGTTCAAAAGTTCGCTTTCCTTACTTATTTTATGCAATACTTCTTTGTTTTAGTTAATTATGGAAGGATGCTCCTAAATACCCACATTTCAAAATTCGCAATCAAACCGTAAGCGTATCGTATGCTATTAATGTTTACGTCGTTCATCTTGACTTCGTCCTTGGACATCTCTAAACAGGAACTCGGGTTAAAGATTAAACATTAGAAGCAATAAAACGCATCCCTGTTCAACACATTTTTTATTTTCTTCTTCAGTAGATCTTAATTCTTACGTTTCATTTCTAATACAAGTTTTCCAGCAGCATATTGCTTTGACCATTTAATCCGATTTCTTGCAAATGTTCTAATAGCAGGTTGTGTTTCACACTATCAAATGCTTTTTCAAAGTCTATAAAGCATATAAATTGAACTTCCTGTAGATCATACAATTTTTGGGTACTAATAGGCTAAAGTATTGTATTATCGTTTATATATTATTAATTGTTGAAAAATATATATTTTATCAAAGATGTTCTGCCATTTATTTATCACTAAAATATCAATCTATTAATTAAGAAAATAGAAATAAAATTATTTAAATAAACCTCAGTAAATTCATTAATTTTTTATCAGCTTAAGCCATTAAATTAAAGTTGTGCAACAAGTAGAGAAATAAATTCGTGAAATTTGGGTTACGTTTCGCACTTCCAAAACCAACATTCCGTTCTTTATTCTGGCAGATTCCATTTAATGTTTACTAAGCAGTATTCGATCGATAGCAGGGCAAACGGCTTAAACAATTATCTTAATTATCTCGCTTCCTTAGAACAAAAAACGTTCATCTGGAAGAAGGAAATTAACGGAAAGGTGGATTTTGTTTACGGCTTTCTTCTAATTGGTATTCTGTGGCTAACTTCGATTTTTAGGGTTTAATGCCATTCTGAATTAGGATTCCCTAAATTTTTTTAAAAGCCACGAAGGTTAGAAGAGATTGGTTATTTTAGGAGATTTATGGAAATCTGGTTTATTTATTTTATTGTTTGTGCTTGGTTAGATAAACAAGGTAGATTGAACCCGTATTTAAAATTTTATAGGGTAGGTACCTACATAATAAAGGCAAAATACGGTTTTTACTTTAGAGATGTATAAATCGTCGTATTAAGTAAGGATTTTATACAAATAGATGTCAAAGGTAATAGTTTAATACTATTATAACGTTTTACAGAGTCTTTGAAAATCAAAGAACATAGACCGTTTACTAAGAACCAACAACTACTTCCTTGGCTATATGCCCCGACGGAAATTGAATATCAGTTCAAAGTTAAACGGGGTTAGTATATCTGCAATATAGAACTAACCATTTTAGTTTGCAATTCGTAAGGATATCACTTGTAGACCGGTTTCGGCGTATTGCGCCTCATCAGTACAAGAAAACTGTAAATCAAGTAGATTTTATACAGTTCTATTAAAATGTAACTTTTTGTTATTATTTATCTTTTAAAAAGTTCAAAAATAAAAAACATAATTAATTAAAAATTTTTCGTGATTTTTTATTACTTTTACAGTTTAAAGCTTTAAAATGTTTACGATTCTTTAATTTTTATAAATTTTCTATTAAATTCAGGATTTTTGAATTTCCAAGATTATTTACCGTGGGAATGTGTGAAGTAACAATGTACCCAACGATTTTTTACCTTTTTCTAGGTTTTCTCTGCCCGTTAAAATGTCCTATAAGAAGCATAGCTTTAAAAAATATTTAGCTTAAATTTCATATTTTGTTTTTTTTTGCAGACAAGTTTAATATTACCTATTTCAATCTTACACTGTTTTTTTTAATAATTAAAAAGTATACAACGTTCGGGAGAAACTTTACCCAAAAGCGGTAATGATTAAATCAACTTCAGCAACAGATGCATTTGTAATTAGTCGGCTTTTTGGTTGTCGTGATTTTAATCATGTCACATGTGACAGTTAATTACTTCTTCTTTAAGCAAATATATACAAATCCATAAAATAGGTATTGTCGTTTTCCAAATCTCAAGTATTTGTTTTTTAATCGAATAACAAGTAGGTACATCTCATGTTACTGATTACAAATACAACATTCTTATATAAAAAACCAACACCGCTGTAAAAAAATATGCGTGTTTCTTAGTTGTACTATGATTGATCTATTTTCGGAAAAAAATTATCTTTGACAAAGAAAATTTTTTGTTACCAGCTTCCATTGAAATGAGATCTGTCTACAAACTACTTTTTGTCCTTTTGTTGTACGACGTTGTTTGTCTAAATAAATAAACTCACGTAAAACTGAATATCACTTGATATTATCGTAAAGTCACATAAAACAAAATAAAACTTCACGATTTCATTGAGCTTGGAAAAGCGAAAGATCGGGAAACAAACAGAGCAGAATAATAAATCATTCAAATAAATACAATCCATCGCCCCCGCCAACTGCCGTCGGTAAAGAAGCTTTTTTAGGACTTAATTTAGATAAATATTTATTAAAAAGTGGGTTTATATTGTATACCAATGAAGTTATTAATTTTGTAATAGAATTTTAATTGTAATAAATGAATGAATTTATTTAACTGCTTTTATTTCTCTCATTTTGTATCTTTTTATCTTTGAATAAAGTTGTAAATTAGTGGTTAAAGCGTTACCGCGTAGAGGTAAAGGTTTCGAGTCTTAATGGATAAGACATTTTTCCTTAATGTCATTTAATATATTCTTGTTTCCAAAATTTGAAAACCCCCTAAGAGATATCTCAAAATACTCTCCTACTAAAAATCCATAGTTCCAGTCTCCTAACCGAATGTATGTATGTATGGTGTTATAGGGGTAACAGATACACCTGCGACCTATATATAAGATCTATTGCGTCCCCCTTTTCTTGCTATATTTCTGATGATTCCTCAGACTTATAGCAGCTCTTCTAGTCCTATCTTCCTTAGAAAGTTTAGGATATCATTGGGTTTTAAATTAGGTAGTTCTTCCCTTTCTATTTCGTATGACCCTAGGTATTTGACCCTAGAAGTACTTAATGCCATGCATTCTGAAAGTATGTGTATTGAGGTTTCATCCTCTACCTCACAGAATCTGCAGTTTGCTTCATCTACTAATCCTAGTTTCTTCATGTGTCCTCTTAATCGACAGTGACCGGTTAGTATTCCTGTTATAATTCGGAGGTTTTTCTTACTCAGGTTAAGACAGCTGTGAGATCTCTTCTGGTTATAGTTTTCCAGGAGCGTCTTCGATTGTCTTAGTCCTTCTAGATCATTCCAATACTTGGATTTTTCGCTATCTATTTTTTTCCTTAGTTTTTCTAAGATTGTACTACTGCTGATTCCACAGGATGGTTCTGGTCCCAGGTATGGGGTTTCAGCTTCTTTTTTTGCCAGCTTGTCTGCTATTTCATTTCCTTCTATCCCTACCTGTCCTGAAACCCATAGGAGGGTAACAGTGTTATTCGGTCCTAGTTCATTTAATTTGCCTAGGCATTCCCAGACCATCTTTGAACTGATTGTATCCGAGTTCAGAGCTTTGATGACTGCTTGACTATCTGACATGATTACAATCTTCTGTCTACGATAGTTCCTTTCAATGGTAAATTCTATACATCTTTCGATGGCACGAATTTCCGCTTGAAAGATGCTTGGGTACGTACCCAAGCTTTCTGAGTATTTGGTTCTAGGTCCAAACACCCCTGCTACTGTTCCTTTATCTGTCTTGGAGCCGTCCGTGTACCATTTTATGGCGTTTTGGCTTAGCCTCAATATGGTGTTTTCGTCCCATTCAGATTTGCTTCCCAGTCTAGTGGTAAATTTTCTTACAAAGTTAAATTTCATCTTGGGGCATTTCCCAAGTTTGATCAAGTTGGAGTGATCGAGGTTTCTCCTTGATTATTCCTTCTTTGATCATTCTATATATTGTTTTCTTCCTAGCATTTTCTGCTTGAATAAGCAGTGGCGAGAGATTTAGTATTATTTCCATTGCAGCAGTGGGACATGTTCTCATTGCTCCAGTGATACATGCACAGGCTAGTCTCTGAATCTTTGAGAAGTTTGTCCTCGTAGTGATCAGATTAGCTCTTGTGCCCCAAGCTACTGCCCCATATGTGATGATAAGTCTCACTATTGCTGTGTACATCCATTGCAATGTCTTTGGGTTACAGCCCCAATTTTTTCCAGCAATGTTTTTGCACACCATAGGGGCTTTTGTAGCTTTGTGTATTATTTCGTTTTCGTGTTTGTTCGAGAGTAACTTATTTGCTAGGATTAGCCCTAGATATTTGACCTCTGTCTTCCAGTCAACGGTATTTCCACCTATTTTTATGGTTTTTAGTTTAGGTTTCTTGTAAAGGTTACTAACGTGGTCTTGGTGGGGTTGATATTAAGTCCCACTGAATCACACCACTGCTTTGCTCTATGTCGCAGAGGACGTATTCATATTTCCCTCTTGCGAGGATAACTACGTCATCGGAGTAACCTTAGCAAGGTATACCTAATTTGGTCAATTGCCAGAGTAAGCTGTCTACGGTGAGACTCCTAACCGAATAAAAATATAAGATGCGACATTTTGTCAATTTTCAAGTTTTAAAAATCGAACAGTATTAAATTTCGAGGCGACCTTTATCTCCTCAATTCTGACAAAACGTCGTCTTTCATGGGTCTCTTTAGTTTTGGTAATAGAAAAAAGTTACATCCGACCAAGTCCAAAAAAACCGTGGTTGAGGCATGATAACGGTGTTGTTTTGGCCAAAAACTCACGAACAACCATGATGAATGTGCCGGTGCATTATCATGGTGCAAAATCCATGACTGGTTTTCCAACAAATTCTTGCGTTTAAGTCGTACTACTTCCAGGTAGTATTTCTTGTTAACTTTTTCGTTCTTGGCTTTTTAGGTGCTTCCATTGGGATGATTGGGCTTTGGTCTCGATGTGATAGCCATATTCACATGTTTCGTTACCAGTTATAATCCTTTTGAGGAAATCTGGATCGTCCTTGCCGGTATTAAACAGTTCCTAAGCGATTGTCATGTTACGTTGTTTTGGGTCAATTTTGGAACAATCTTCGCTGTTACACGTTTCATACCAAAAACGTCCGATACAATCGCATGAAATGATCCAGTTAATATGTCAACATCATTAGCAATTTCCCTAATAGTAGGTAATTCGACGATTTTCCAAAACCATTTGCTTCACTGATTCGAAATTTTCATCAGTTGTTTTGTGCGCGGGCGTCCAGAGCGGTCATCGTCGTCAATGTGTTCTCGGTCTTCTTTGAAGCGTTTATACCATTCATTCACTCTTGGTTTACTCAAAGTAGGTTCATAAAATACCTTAGTCAATATTTTAAATGCGTTGACACAATTTATTTTATTTTAAACGCAAAATTTAATGCCGATACTTTAACCAATTTTGTTCGATAGTAGAAAAACGAAGAGAATACCAAAACGCATATAACCTTTTCGTCTGTCAAACACAAACTAACAATGCAAAACGGCTAATATTGTCAACTTATATTAAGAACATGTGTACTAACATAAGGAAAAAAAATCGATAATTTCGTATGCTGTGAAATGTAAAATTCTTGTTTCTTTCTAAACAAACCTCGTAAAAGCATATATTCAATATCAAACACTGGTTACTCACTATAGGTAGGTAGAGATAATAGGTTCAAGATCATCCAAATCTGATTTTTTCTTCAAATTAATATTTTTGTTTGTCTAACCAAAGTTTAAAAATCCCCCGAAAGATATCTTAAAATAGTAAGATTCTTAAAAATATGGTTTTTCGTCCCTAAGCGAAGAAAAAATATAAGACAGGGCAACAAAAAAGGTGACTTAGAGTTTAATGTATTAATTTACGAATTGGCAAACAATCTTTTTCTTACTAACAGCGTATATAAATAAGTGTTTGTTTTTTTATATTTATCTAACCCAAGAAAATATAATAGTCTAATAAACTGTGAAAGGCTTTCGTGGCCATTGTCTATTGTATCAATGGTTTTTGGGCTATTAGGCCGGCGTCGATTGTCTTGCTGTCTCGACGTTTCGCCAACACGAGCGGTTGGCATCTTCAGAAGTTGCTTCCTGGTTGACAGTCTGCGAACCATTGATACAATATAATAGTCTACATTGAAGTATTTTATACCTGCAAAGTAATCCTGCAATTTCCCAATAAAAACATTTGGTGGGTTAGATTATTCTAAGAACTAACTTATCAAGGTTGGTTTGTTTTCGGTGGTTTAAATTTTTTTGTTTAAAAGTTTTTTTCTATAATCTTTTACTTATCCTTATTACTAACTTAATTACAACCTTACTTTAGCTATTGACTGTTGTATTTTATTTATATTGTTGGTTTTGTTATAAAAACTTCGGTATGCATATTAAAATGCTGTTCAAATGAGAAAAAGATATGTGGAAAAATCAAAGAATTAAAAAAAAGTTAAATGCAAATATAGGACCGACTTTTATATATACTTTGTCCAATTAAAAAAGAATTATCACAATCAGACTACTCTGTAAAAAGTTAATCAGTGAGTGAACAATCAATCAACTACTGTTTGCCTGCCATGGGGTTGTGTTTTAAAATTTATAAGGGGCAAACTTAGAAATATAAAATAACATAAAATCGAATTCCCTACAAAAAGTTATGCGTTGAATCTCCATTATTCTTCGGTTAAAAAAAAGGAGGCTACTGATGTTGAGGTAGTGTGCAGTGAAATATACTAACAACTAAAACTTTCAAAAGTCAAACACGATCACCTTGTCTACGTGAGCTAATCCGATATCACTGGAACTTAAAACTGAGATTACCGTACTCTGTAGCCTATACTATCGCTTGGTTTTTAATTT
Organism: Altica lythri; assembly: GCA_964028335.1. Lineage (NCBI taxonomy): Eukaryota > Metazoa > Arthropoda > Insecta > Coleoptera > Chrysomelidae > Altica > Altica lythri. The sequence continues at coordinate 43,848,401 of OZ034804.1, read as the reverse complement.
TATGCAACCATAGCGACACTTATCGGTACTGTACAAATCCGGGGTATTTGTCCGCAGAGGAATTGTAAACAAATTAACGTTTTAAGTTAGGTTTGGACTGGGACGATGGATAGGACCGTGGTTTCCCCTGTATGGTTTTAAGAGATAAACCAGGGGGCGCATCCATGAAGTAGTTCTATCATCTATCAGAAGCATGGGTTAGTACCTACCCGTTACCCATTTGAAAAATATAGCAGTCAATAATTTGGTTGATGACACGGTAAATTTAAGGTCATACACATAGAGAAGCATTGAACTCTGAATATTACTACCTATATCATTGATAAATATTGAGAAAAGAAGAGGCGCAAGAATACTTCTTTGCGGTGTGTCACTAAATGCTCTAAAGTTATGTAAAAGATTGAAATCCACGAAACTCCACATATAGTATGCGATTGTGAAGGTAGGACTTTATAAGCATTAGCAATTGACTGTCCAGTCCTGTAACTTCCAGTTTATTGAAACAGAGATGATGATTTAGTTTATCGAAAGCCTTTGAAAAGTCGTTAAATACTGTCTAATTAAAGTCGGTTATCTAAGATGTCACTAAACACGTGAGATCAGTTTGTTGTAGTTAACCGTCTAGCAATAAAGCCATGTTGAGAGTTTGAGATGATATTGTTAACTTTCGAAACAATTTTATTAGGTCTTATATAGAAAAATTTGATAGCAAAAACATTTGTCGATAATTTTCGATGTTGTTTATATTGCCTCCTTTCAGAATAAAACAGATCTTGGAAATCTTCCAAACGTCTGGGAAGATCTGTAATGATAGAACTAGATAAAAAATAAATTTGAAGAGGTATGGCCAGAACTAAAGCGTATATAAGATCAGAAGACAGATTGTTCGGTTTTTATCTAGCTCTTAGTATTTCTCTTGTAGTTATTGTAAGCTTAAGAAGTTTAAAATTTTATCATCTTTGCATTTTCGAAAACGATATTGCTAATAATCTCGCAAAGAAAGGAGCTAGTACTCCTTTTATTGGACCTGAACGTTTTGTGGTTTTTCGAAATACCGCATCATAAATAAAGGTCAAAATTCGGCAAAGCAATTCAGTGCAGCCTACTGAAAAACACTCCAGGCCAATAAGAAGCAAAAGGGTTAATACGGCTTTTAATGCCCTACTCTACATTATCCTTAGAGCTTCAGTACCTAACCTAAACTCAGAGTCATCGTAGGAATTCTTACAGAACACTGTTCATTGAAGTACTATCTCCGTAAGATGGGCAAAGTTAACAGTATGCAGATTCTGTGAGTATCTAAATTAAAATAGCTAAAAATAATTGGAAGTACAGATTACTTGATTGCCAACGGCATAAATATCAGCATATCTTAGAGCCTAATTAGATTACAGTGTTATAAAATAACTTGAGCCAATCGATCCCACTAATAATCTACAATCTAGGTGTATTAAAAAACATTGAATTTGGTATATTTTAAATCACTGTGCTGCTAGTGCTGTGTTCTACTGGGAAAAATCGAAACTAACAAATTATCATATAAAGTATCAAAAAACGATTGTAAAAATAACATTTATTCAATTATTAAATAATTGGTTCTTTAAAACCTTTCCGTTAGCAATTCAAATATCTGAATTTTTCATCATAAAATTGATATTCCAGACACCTTGTTAATAATAGTAATGAATAAATGTTATACCCGAGAATATCCCTGATGAATCTTTAACCTTTTTGTGAAAAAAACCTTCAATAAAAGTCATTTAAATGCGGCGAGCATAGAAACAGTTAGTAACTCATTTAATTTCATTTTCGTTTTAATGGTAATAGACGAACCGAGAGTTAGCAAAAAGCATGAAAACACAAATGTTACTCGCTTATTTTCATTAGACAAATTGGTACTGTTTTTAATATGGATGGCTAGCAATATAACTAGAAAATATTTAGTTACAGTTGCTGTTATATTATTACAAAATTTGTTTCAAAAGCCATAAAATTTTAAATTCATTCTCATTTATGTTTATTTTTGAGAGTAATAGTTTCATATTAGAAAGTTTTTTATATTTTCGCCGTGTTCTGTGTCTCTGTGTCATTCCGTGGAATTTGTAATCGAATTTAAACCTATTTCCCGACTACCTAGAGCTCTGAAATTTTCAGGATAGCTAAGAACTGGATGACAATGCATGTTTCAAGTGTGTTTAGGCATATACATAGATTTCGAAATTTATACCGAATTGATATTAAACATGATCTAAGTTGTGTATAGATAATATTATTTTGAAAGTTATTAAATAAATCGTTCGCAGCGTAGTTGGTTAGGCGACGGATCCGTCCACTTGTGTCAGTTCTGTTATGTTATCATAATGGGATCGATTACGCGACAGAGAAGTTTTTTTTCTTTTTTTTTTTGTTCTTACATGTGAAAACAGTAATAATTATTTTAACTGGTAATAAAATAAACTGTCTTAGAAAGTTTTTAGATACAACTACCCTTGATTTTGTTAACAAGGAAACAATCTTCTCTATGATCAATCACAGCGTTGTATGACTTAATATCTTTACAATGTCAGGGATGCTGTGCATTGTTGAGATGACACAAAATATGACCTATAAATCAGTAAAAAACTTTCTATTATAAAAAGTTCTTTTTGTAAATTGTGGTTATTTAAAATTAATTTTAAATCTCCATAAGTACTTACTCTTTTATTTAAAACATTAAGTTTAATATACCTACCTAAATATAGTTTGATTCATATTGCGGTGTTGTATGTCTTTTAAATTATTCTCAAAACATACTGTTTTCAAATTAAACTGATAATCATATTACAGCAAGAAATTTGTGATTTATGTTTCACGCCATACTTGTAAAACAAATTAATTTTAAGGTAATTTAGTAGAACCTAACCATACATAAGACTTACGGTGGCAGGTCAATAAGTCTTTAGAAAATCGCAGAGGTGGCGCTTCTAGCAGGAGAAATAGTTTTAGATTGTATATTATACCTAATCTGCACTGCAACCTAAAAGATCTTTGGTGTTTGGTGTATACCCTAAATCTAATAATGAGTCCATAAGGTCTAGACTTATAAGAAAGTCTATTATCCGCTTAGGACAATGTAACCTAATCAGGCTCTAAGAAGAGTTGTCCGAGATATTTATGTAGTTGGCGATCAATTACGCTGCAGTTATCGATTATATGGTTAGACGGTTTATCTGCACAGGATCTGCAGGTTCCACTTTGCACTTTGTTCACTTTAAAGAGATAGTACTTTGCTGGAAAGTGTCCTGTGAGAATTTATGCCTTTACTCTAAATTCAGGTTTCTAAAAATCTGAGAAAAGGCTATTAGGAATCATGTTTCCAATAATCCATTTTTGGACTGCAACCCATAGCAAAGTTACTTTTTCTGTGTTGAGTCAGCTACTTAAGAGACGGTTTGAAGTCCCGGCTGTTCGAACGTCATAGATTTTAGAGCCTTAAAACAGCTTGGCTATAGGATGCAATAAATATTCCTATTGAATTGAAGCCTTTTTAATTCACTTTTAAACACAGAAGTCTATTTCTAAAAGCACCGGCTGTAAGATTGCAGGAGTGTATTTGAGAGCCTTACATTAGGACTTGTAACCACTATATATAGGTCCCTACTTTTTCTGGTTTTTTAGACCCATCAGTATAATAAAAGAAAAGGCTCATTTTGTAAGTTCAGCGATTTTGTTTTGTGTTAACTCACAGTCATTAATACTTAAATGTAGTGTGAGTTCAAAATCTCGTTTTGGGGACAATATCTGTAGACATCTTCATGGATTGAATTGCTCCGATCCTTAGAAACCAAAAATGTATTGTTAGATTGCAGAGTTTTAGTAACTTAGTTCTAGTTAAACTGTAGCAACTTTCCAGAGCTATTTTCTTTACATATAAATGCAAGAAGAAAAAGGTTGGATTACCACCAAGGCCGCACGAAGACACCACTCATTCCTTTACAATAAGTGAGTCTGAACCTTTTCTTGCTTTGTTTTGTTCCACCAAACCAAAGAAGCGCACCATAGGTAATTAGAGGTTTAAAAATCCGTGTATTTTTTAAAAAGTGGTCGTTTATTAACAGCTGACTCACATCTTTAAGGAGGTCCTACAGACATGACTACTTTAGAAATGATTGATAAAATTTATGATATGATGTTGTTTTAAAGAACATGCCTCTCAATCCGGATAAGGTTTTGCTTGAATTAGCAATGGTTAATGACACATGAATATACCACTATACTTCTGAGACGAAAGAACAAAGAAAACATTGGAATGTTAAAGACAAATGGGCTAAAAAGAAGAAAAACGGTAAATTCAGCTTGAAGGTTGTGGTTACTGTACATGCTATTATCTTTAATGACTATTTGAAGAAGGGAAAGACGACACTAAATAGTATTACGTGTCATTATTAAATTCAAAAAACAAAAAATTAAAGAAAATCGTTAACATTTCAAGAAAAAAAAAGTCGTCTGCTACACGAGTGCATACGTGCTTACTTTCAATAGTTAACATTAGGGGATAAAGGTTTGAATTAATAGACTATCCACCGTATTCACTAGATCTAGATTTGAGTGGTTCTTTCTATGTTTAAAATTTAAAAAAATACTTGGGGATAAACTTTACGTCATCGCTCACATAAATACTTATTTGGAAAATTTACCCAAATCATCTTTTTCTAAAGACATAAAAAAGTTGGACGAACGTCTGGCAAAGTGTAGTAAGTCATATTGCAGGAAATTAGCTTATTCTGTTGATTTTTGTGGTATTTCTTGGAAGATCTTCCACATTAATGACCAGACTGTAATCAAATTTCTATAGGACCACACGGACACTCTACTCTTTTGAATGCAAAAAGATTTTTTCAAATCGGATTATAAATACCGGAGATATTCAGTAACATATATAAAAAAATATGGTCAAACTGAGACTCTTCTCCTTATTTCCTGGAATATCTTTCAAATTGATGACCAGATCTTAACCAACTTTCTATGGGACCAATGGGACACTCTACTCTTTTGAATGCTAAAAGAATTTTTTGAATCGGATTATAAATACCGGAGATATTCGGTAACATCCATAAAAAAAAAATATGGTCGAATTGATAACCTTCTCCTTTTTTGAACTCGGTTAAAAATCAAAACACACCATTCTTGAATCCATTTGAACACACACAAAAAAAAATCATAAAATTTGATCAAACCGTTTAGGTTTAGTTTGGTGATAAACGAGAAACTAAAATAAAATAGAAAATAGTAAAAAAAAAAAATCAAATAAATGTTTGAAAAAACAAAAAATTAAAAAATGACGTCAGTGTTAGGTGGTACGAACCACAATTTTTAAACAAACCAAGACTGACAAAGAGACAATAAAAAACTAACACTAAACTAATGACCAAAGCGGAATATAGAAGAAAAAGAGTGGGAAAGAAAACTAAAGCTGTAAATCCTAAGAAGATTAAGAAAAGAGGCAGCAGCAGTGATGATACAGATACAGAAATTATATTGGAAAGTAAAGACGAAAACGAAAACGACTGTGACGATGAAGACGCTTTATATATTTATTGTAGACTGGGTACGGTTGTGACAATTTTCAGTTGATCCGTCATATTTCTGTGTATATGGCAGTTAGATGGATAAAAATTGGTTTTTATAGTAATTGGTCTATCTCTCTACGAACGCATATTAAAATTTTTACCCTATTTGCAATAGGTATCTCATAGGAGTAAGTTAAAAAAAAAGAAAAGTGTCACAATCGACCCCACCCTAGGGGCGGTTGTTACAGTGGTTGGGGTCGATAGTGACAACAGTAAAAAATAGTCAAAAATAATCTGTAATTATTTCAATTGCACAAAATACTTAATATTACGTCTTTGGGAATAGAAATCACAAAGTTTGGATACAAAAAATAATTTACAAACGGAATCTTAAATCACTATGACTACTAATAATAGGAACTTAGATAAGAAACTATATAAAATAAACTGTAAAGAGAACTTTAATATAAAATAAAACCTAGAAATCAAACATTTATGAAACTACCAAAACACAACAATATTCAATAATTTAACAATAAAATAGTAAAACATATTTAGTCTAGTCAGACTCATCGCAGTTATGGCAAATATAATGGCGACTACCATCTGTGCAGTCTACGTGGGACCAAAGTTCACATTTCCCTTGGCACTTTATCCACTTTTCTCCGGGCCTACTTTCAGAAAATCCACCCAAGCAAATCACACAATCACTCCTCTTCCTCAGATGATTGTTATGGTGATATTTGCTCCTTTTTAGCTTTGACTTTTCCTTTGTTTGACCCACTAAAATTTTTCTTGGCCTGTTTCCCCTTCAACCGTTGTTGTTTGGCTTCATGTTGCTCTCTGATTGCTTTCTTTTCAGGGGTGTCAGTATAAATAGTTGACTTCTTAGCCCTAGAACCCCTTACTTTTCTTTTTGGAGTCTTCGGAAAGGATCTGATACTTTCAGGTGAAAAAACAGCTGAAGTTGAAGCAGTTGGCTCTATGGGATTCAAATTTATAATTAAAGATGAAGGTGAAGGTGTTTGGTTACCAGGCCTAAAGCATTAACATAGTCACTTATCTCATGCTTTCCTCCTTATGTTTTCATTCAGCGTTTTCTGGGCATCTAAAAATAAAAAAATAAAACATTTCATATTTGTCACAACCGTCCCCAAGAAAATTGTCACAACCGTACAAAATGCACCTTTTTGTAAATAAACAAATATTATGTTGACACCGAACAAGCTACGAACAAACTAACTACGGGTTTTTGATTACTACCTAATATTTTATTTATCTTGATGACAAACACTAAATACTCTATTTATATACATGTAACTACATTTATCAAAAGAAATTTAACAAAAATACTTACTTTTGACCGTCAAAAATAAAAATCTGCTTTTTTTTGTAGTTATAATGCACGTTGATTGGCGCAACACTGTGACACATTTCGAATCCACAAGCCACTATTCCCTCCCCTGGAACAGTTCGGCAATACCCTATACAAGCGCTAATACTTAAAGACAGAAATAGATTAAGTGTATCGCTTTGCTATTGTAGGGTGGTCGGCGATTGAAAATAATAATATTCAAATAAAACTTAATGTGGGCACGTAACTTTAACAAACTTTATTGAAACACTTAAAATCAACTTATCAACTCAAAGTCATAAAACGTAATCTGTAGTAATAATAATTATTCTGCATGCTACAATACTTACTACCCCTAAACTAAGGCACTATAAACATAGGTATTATCATCAGCCATGTTTTGTCCAATGTCAACCACAAAACCAGAGATAATAGAACAGATGTGTTGATGTCTAATATAAAGTTGGCAACAGGTTCCAACATCATCGCACCATGTTTTTGTTTAAAATTTTACTTTAACACCCTTTTTATGCTTAAAGTACCTTAAATTTATTTTAAACTTAAACCACTAATAGTACTTACTCTGTTACTATACCGTTATAAGTACTTTTTCGCTTTTCGCACTACCAGCTAGTTTAGTTCCCATTTTCACCACAAAATACGATTGCACGTGTCTCTTTAATTTGTCTATGATCTGACACGTAAATTGATTGACATTGGAATAAAAATGGCTGATGATAATACCTATGTCTATAGTGCCTTACCTAAACTAATATTTGCGCATTACCGACAACTGGCCTTTTACTAATTAAATGTTAATACAGCTCTAATTTGGGCACGAATATTTAAATCGACTACAACTCGGCCATTCTGACAATAACTTGATCGTCCTCGATCAATATCTTAACTAATTCACATTATAATAAAGAATATCTTAACACAAATAATTTGTTTCATAACATAATTCAGAAAATACATAAGTCATAAAAGACATAAATCATAGCATAATTCAGAAAAGACATAAATCTTAACATAATTCATAAAAGACATAAATCATAACATAATTCTGAAAAGACATAAATCATAACATAATTCAGAAAATACATAAATCATAACATAAGACATTGTAGCATGTCCAAAAAACTCTAGGCAGCAGATTTTTATTTTTTTTATTTTTTATTATTTTTTCTTACCCTGATCATATTACCTTCCAGAAAATTCTCGGCTTTAACGGTTTAACCGTCAAAACTATCGATTTTTTTAGACCGACCAATCAAATCGGTTGAATAAGATCATGTGGCGCAAGAGGGGTGGTTTGAAGCGACGCGGCTTAATTTTTACCGCGATTTGAGAATTCAGTCTAGGTTGGGTTGCTGTGCTGATAAGTCGTTATGTACAACCCTTAGACTCAAGTACCGGCATATTTCCTTTAGATTTGCAAAGAATTACTTGCGATTTAGTGTTTCTAATAAAGTTAAAGTCAGTGAGTGAGTGTAGAACCTCTCTGATGAAAAATCTGTCTTGTATTACCGAAGAATCACCAGATTCTACTGTACCGTATAAATTGGGTGTGGCCCCATTTAGATCTCCTATCTAGGAAACAAACTGTAAGTCTTTTAATATAATTACTATCTCTTAACTACCAGAAAGGTTGGGATACCATTTTTTTCTTTGGCACAAAAACTTAATTGTGACCCACCTGAATAATATCTAAGTGTGGGTAATTAACGTAAGAAGTGCTAATCGAATCCACAGTGAAACCGGTTTTTATAAAAAACCCGGTACCTTATCGACAGACTCCTAAAGTGTGCAAATTTCGAAACAGTTCGTCGCATACATACATGTTTCAGTTATCAGTGAAAGCGTTGCGCAGAGCCTGAGTAAATATTTTTGTAACACATTTATAGTAAATTTTTGGTTTCTTAATGTTTATCTAAATTTAATTGTTTTATTATAAATTATTATATGGTACCCCCAATTTTTTACTCGAGTAAAACATCTTTTAAGCTAAAAGTGATTTACAATTTTTTATTAACGTTTGATACTTTTCAATTTCTTTTTAACATCACATTCTGCTTAAATGGGTACACAGAAATAACAATATAAAAATACTTAGCTGTTATTGAATGTGTAATATTGTTTCTATATGTGATTAAACACTAATGTGTTTTACTGTATTTTACCTTATTTAATTTGTTGATATTTTATATGTCTATTTGTTTCGTTCATCTGTTTGACTTATTACTACACACAGTAATAAATATTGTTTATTGTTTATTTATATGTTTTATTTTCTGACCTGGTGTAAGTTATTTTGATCTAATCTCATTAACAACAAGAATAAGACGTATTTCACTCATAAATTTTAGCTTTTGACTTGATCAAAATATATAGAGCTGTTGTGATAAGTAAGAACAAAAAGTAAGTATAACTTTCTCTTTCTCGTTTTTCTAATAAAAGTGTTTAATTTAAAATTTTAACCAGAACATCTACCGGTTTACTCAATATTACTGCATCTTATCTTACGTCCCTTATATCTTTCTTATTTTAACTTTATCTATAACATCTAATACATTATTTTATCCAACTTCTAGATTTAATATTTTTTCCATATGGGTTTTTTATATTTCCCCATCCTTATGATAAAAAAATAAGTGGCGCCCATTTACCTTCCCCTTTTTCCATCATTTCTCTCATTTTCTCTTTAGTCCCTTTTAAATTCTTATATCTTTTCTTTTCCTAGTAAATAGATCCCCTTAAATCTTTCTAGTAAGATTTCATCGAGCTCGTTCGAATCCACGCTCGCTCTCCTCCTACCCCCTGAGTGCCGTTCGCATTTGTTAACCTCGATAAACGAGCCTTTTAACATCTAGAGAAAAAAGAGGTTACAACATAAATCATAGCATAATTTATAAAAGACATAAATCATAACATAATTCATAAAAACATTTTTTTTAAACCATAAAACATAATCTGTTATACATAATATTTTTTTATCATAACAATACAATTTTGTAACATAAATTTGGATCTTAATACTAAAATCACTAACATATTATCAAAATATACTCATACGCATATTTCAATCTTGAAAATATCTATATCCTATCCTACTAATATTATATAGGCGAAAGTTTGTTTGGATGGATGTATGGATGTATGGATGTTTGTTCCTCTTTCACGCAAAAACTACTAAACGGATTTTAATGAAACTTTACAGTAATGTAGCTTATAGATCAGAATAACATATAGGCTATAATTTATAAAGATATTGTGTGAATTGTCCAAAATATAACGATAAATGTCATTTAAGTCTGAAAAAATTACTGTATTTCTTATGTTGACAATATTGTTACGTTATTACAGTGCGAATGTAACATCTCAATATTGTCAGACTGTTATATTTTTCAAATACGACCCAAAAATTATGTATGTTATAATTTTAATGTCATAATGTTAGTTCTTTTCACGCTAATATAAGCTACTCGAAATACTAATACTGCGCACACGAAGTCGCGGGCACCAGTTATTGATACATAAAGACCTTGCTTTTATTCGAATTACACGCAGACGAAGTCGCGGGCAAAAGCTAGTTTAACATAAGTGACAAATACTCTAATATAAATTCAAATAAACTTATTTTTAAATAAAACTATAATTATTAATTTATTCCCTTGAATAAGCTTTAAGTCGTGCAGCTTCAATAACACCATCGTAAGGTATTTGTGAATTTTGAAAACCTATAATATCAGTGACGACATATCTATCATTAGGAAGAACTGTTTTAATAATATAAGGGCCTCTATACTTGGGGATTAATTATTTATTTATTCCAGGTGTGGTATCATAATTCGCGATCATAACATAGTCTCCAATTTTATATGTATTAGCGGGCTTATGAAATAAATCAAAACTTTCTTTATTTTTCCGTTGTTGATGTTCAATCTGATTTGAAGCTTGTTCTCTAATAGTAACTAAATCTATTTTATCATTTTCTGCATGTTCTAAAATTTCTCTAAAATTGTCTTGAATTTTCCCTAATTATGATTTCTACCAAATAATAACATTGAAGGTGTTTTTCCCGTTGATCTATTAACAGTATTATTAAAGTAAAATTCAACATCACTCAATACTTTGTGCCAATTATTTTGTTTTTCTTCTCTTAATTTAGCTAACATAGGAGTTAAAATCCTATTCATTCGTTCAATTTGACCATTAGCCTTAGGTGACCCGTTGGCTATAAGAATATTGTTTTCATATAAAAAGTCTGCGAATTCTTGAGATGTAAAACAAGATCCTCTATCAGATATTAGAGTTTTAGATCTACTGTAATTATCAAAATAATTTTGTAAATGATTAATAACCTCGTTACTAGTAGTGCTTTTACATGGAAAAAATTTAATAAATTTAGTAAATCCATCAATTATTTCAAAAATATATTTATACTTATCAGATTTTCCTAATGGTCCATAATGATCTATATGAATGTTTTCAAATGGCAAATTACCTTTAGGGATATTATGTAAAACTCCTTCTTTCTTACCACTTTTAGGATTGAACTCAATACATTTTAAACAATTACTAATATGATTTTTTGTTTCATGTTAGGAAACCAATATGTTCGTTTTATTAATTCTACAGTTTTGTCAACTCCTAAATGTCCAAAATTATTATGATAGGTATACATAATTTCAAATTCCATTTCGTTGGGCACATAAAATAGAATACTGTTTCCTAATTTTCTATAAACGATTCCATTTCTCAATTCAAAGAAAGCGTGTTCATTATGTTCAAGTTTCTCATAAATTTTCTTAATTTCTACATCATTTGTTTGTTTCAAAGCTAATGTTTGATATAGAGTTTTTCCTTCAATAACTAAAACTTGATTAACTCTACTTAATGCATCGACATGCTGCATCTTTGTATTAGGTCTGTGTTTAATTGAATAATTATAATTTTGCAAGCAAAGACACCATCTCATAATTCGAGGAACAATATCCTTCTTTGATAATGTTAATCTAAAACTTCACAATCTGTTATTATTTTAAAAGGAATGCCATGTAGATATACATGAAATCTTTTTAAGGCATAAAAAAACAATGTGAGCCGTCACGGGACGCCTGGCAGATGTGAAACATCGACATTATTGTGTAAAAGTAATATGCAGAAAAGAACAGATTGTGATAGGAACTAAATATGTCATAATGATAAAATAAAATATTACGATTTTTTCCAGATAACGATGACTATTTATTGAATAAATTTAAAAAGTGATTTCGTTTAGCTTTTTATTTAATTGCCTTAAATTCAATAATCTTAAAAAAGGAAATTATTAAAACACAAATTTATATAGAAGTACGTTACTATATTAATATAATTGTAGTTACTTCATAATTTTAGTACAAACAAAAAGCGATACTAAATAAAAAATAGGAAAATGATGAATTTAACTATGAATACAACTTTATCGTTGAATAACTTTTAAACGGTATTTAAATGGGAAATGTATTATGATTTAGGCACGGGTTAATGTGAATATTAAGGGCTGGTTAAGGTCTGATAATTTTTGTTAGGTCATAATCTAAAAATTTGATGGGTGTTTGGAGAACAAAACCAAATCTGGGAAATAACGGACACCCCAATGTATATAGAGTAGGTAGGTACTCACTCATTTTTATTCATATTTTTTCATCACTTTCTTTATTAACACTTTGTTTATTCATATTTAAAACTAAATACACAAATTTTACGCGGACAACTATATGACAACTATTCACCAACAATCTATTTTGATTGACTAGCTGTCAATTTTAGAGGTCAGCAAAATATGTAGGTATATTATGTTGCCTATACAAACAATCATTTTTATATATATAGAATAGATAGTAGGCGGAATCGAGTTAGGTTTTTATTATGGAGGGTAGAGGTAAGGAGAACTGTCTCCGTGTATTGAATGTGTCCGTCAAAATGTGGTAAATAAGGGTGGCGCTGCGATCGTAGTAGGGTAAATTTTAAAAAAAGCGCCATAATTTCTTAGAGTAGGATAGATAAATAAACGAGGAAAGACACATTTTCGCTTTATTATGACACATACATAAGATAATAATAAAGTATATAAAATAAAATTTTATTAATGATTATTTTCCAGCAATAAGTGAATAAGTATTTAAAAATTCATTACCACGTTTTTTTATAGCACTTATATTACGAAATCATACGACATTTCAATCAATTTGTCAAAAACTGCTACATTCATTCTGTACCCTACATCTACTTTAGCGCCATTATAGTGGCAAGTTTGAGAAGTGTTATGTACCTCTAAAAAGTGGATACATTTTTAATCATTTCCCATTTAAGATCGTTCTCCTTACCTCTACCCTCCATAGTTTTTATGAAACAATTTATACCCTGTCCCGCCAAATTTTTGAATCGATGAGCTTCTTCCCCCTATTGTTGGCGCGCCACCGTCGCGTCGCTCAAAACATGACACCAATTTCATATAAGATATCTTTACATCTCTTATCGATTATTATCGATGCGTTAGGTTTTTTACGTCATGACGTCACCGTCACCACGCCAGAAATCTGATTTACGTGCCGCTATAGATGTTTCACATCAATAATTGAGAGGCATTCTAACTCATAACTATGGTATTTCGATTCGCAATCACTAGTTCGTTTACTAAAGAAGAAAACTGGGTGAAATTGATTATCACTTTGACGTTGCATAAGAATAGATCCGAATCCTATCGAACTAGCATCACAGTGAAGCTCAGTTTCGTTACTTACATTATAAATTGCTAAAATAGGTTCTGATATCAATTTAGACTTAATTATTTCAAAAGCATGTATCTGAGAATCATTAAAAGTAAATTTAACATCTTTCTTTAAAAGATCATAAAGTGGTTTAGCCAAAACAGAGAAAGTTTTAATAAATTTTCGAAAATAACTAGCCATTCCTAAAAAACGATGTACTTGCTTAGCATTGCATGGGATGGGATAATTTTTAATAGATTCTACATTGCTGTTATTAGGTTGAATACCTTTAAATGACACTATATCCCCTTAAAACTCTATTTAATTGAATAAAAATTGGCATTTATCTAATCTGAGTTCCAATAAATTATCTGTGAGTAAATCAAGAACTTCTATTAAAATTTCAATATATTCAGATATAGTTTCCGTCGCAATCATAATATCATCGAAATATATAAGTACTTTTCCTTGTTTAGTTAATTCAGAAAATATTTTGTTAATAAATCTAGCAAATGTTGACGGACTCAAGTTTAAACCAAAAGGCATTCGCTTAAATTCATATTGACCTGCGGGGGTAATAAATGAAGTATATTTTCTCGATTCTTAATTTAGACTGACTTGATAAAATGCATTTTTTAAATCTAAGCGAGAAAAGTATTTTTTACCTAATAACATAGTTAAATGATCTTCGATTAATGGTAATGGAATTTGATCTCTAATTAAAATCTTATTTAAATGTCGAAAATCTACACAAAGACAATAATCTCCTGTTTTTTTAGTAATTAAAACTATGGGAGAACAATAAGGTGAATTACTTTCTTGTATAATATTTTGTTTTAGCAGATCTGAAATTATTCGGTCTAATGCTTGTTTCTCCGCAAATGATAACCTCCTTGGACGAAAAGAAAATGGTTCATTTTTTGTCATATTAAGTTGCATTTCAAAAAAAACTTTAGGTTTTTCAGGTTTTGGGGCATTAGTATAATGTTCATCAAAATTTTTCGAAATTTGCTTAATATTAATAGGATCTAACGAGGGATCACAATTTAAATTTGGTTTATCATAATTATTTTCTATAAAAAGAACATCATCAAAAGGAAATTTGTAAGCTTCGTTATAATTTTTACCTTGAATTTGTAATTTACCTTCCTTAAAATATATACCATCGATATTTTCATTGTTAATATAATTTCTGTAATTGTTAAATTTTGAACTTTAACTTTATCTGTATATAGACCTAGAATATTCAAAGGACTTTTATTAATACCTGTATAATCATGATTTCCTGTTAATTCTATAATATTGAAACACGTATGGGGGCTTTTTACACAATTTATTTACAAAATTGTTAAGATACACTGAACTCTGCTGGATAACGTCTAACTACTTGACAATACAATGAACTCTTCTGAACACTTGACTTGAACTGACGTTAACTGCCCATGCATCCCCTTATATACAACATTATTTAATCTAGCCAGTGTGTTTAGAAGTTTCTAGAATTTTCTAGAAACATTATTTAAAATGGTCAGTTGATTTTTTTACAAACTTCTAAAAATCAACTGTCAACAACAATCTTTCAAATTAAGGTTCCTTCCTTTACGGTTATCCCGTTACACTGCCCCCTCCTTAGATTCATTCCTCCTGGAATGTTATTTCCTACATCGGAATCCCGCACACTCCCTGAGCCAGCCAAACCATCTTCTTGGAGTTGCTGCGCATCTCCACTGTGGTTTCCCTGGTAAGGCGCCAAACGATCATGATGGACCACGACTGGTTTCCCTCTGGGAATTTTCACGATCCGATAAATGACATCGTTAATCTTCTTCTTGATGGTGTAAGGACCTTCCCAGTTCTTTTGTAATTTGGGACAAATACCTCGACGCCGTCGGGGGTTATAGAGCCAGACTAAATCTCCAACTTGGTAACTCTTTTCCATTGTCCGTGTGTCATAGTACCTCTTCATCCGATCACTAGATAATTGTAGTTTTCCACGCACCAGGTTGTGTATATTCTCCATTCGATTCTGAAGGTCGGCGACATATTGTTCACGTGCCATTTCTTCACCAGGTTTACAACCAAACACCAAGTCACATGGTAGCCTCATTTCTCTACCGAACAGGACCTTCGCAGGCGTTTGGCCAGTTGATTCGTTGATGGCCGATCGAATTGCCATTAGAAATAGTGGAACATGTCGATCCCAATCCCTCTGACAATCTGACACCACTTTTGACAGATAGTTGGTTATAGTCCGGTTCATTCGTTCCACCATTCCATCAGACTGAGGGTGCATCGCTGTAGTTCTCGTTTTGTGGATGCCTAATCTTTGGCAAACTTCTTGAAACAGCTTGCTCTCAAAATTTCTCCCTTGGTCTGAATGTAATTCTAGTGGTACCCCAAATCGGCTTACGAATTCTTCAACCAATATATCTGCCAAAGTGGTGGCTTCCTAATTGGGAACTGCATATGCTTCAACCCATTTAGTGAAGAAGTCAATTACAACAAAGATGTACTTGTTTCCTACATCGGTCTGTGGAAGTGGCCCCAATACATCTACTGCGATTCTTTCAAAAGGACTTCCAACCAGGTATTGCTGCATTTCCGCCTTCGGTTTTCGGTGCGGACCGTTACTGGCAGCACATGTAGTGCATTTACGACACCAATCTTTAACATCATTAGTGCAATTTACCCAGTAAAATCTATCTCGGATCTTTTAAAGCAGGAGAGGATGGGGATATCTCTCTCCACAACGGACGACGGTCCATTCTCTTCCACTCCCGAAACTTTCTCAGAACGGGATCGTTTTCTTGTTGCTCCTCCAGCATAGAGCTCTCGTCTTCTGGCACAACCTTAACTAAGGCGAATTTTTCCTCGTTCTGCTCCACTTGGGTACAATGGGGGCAAGTATTTCTTATGTGGCCTAGTTCTCCGCAATTCCAGCACCTCACTGGGCGCCTTCCTTTTGAAGAAAACTTCTTTAACGTCTCCACTACCGCTTCGACGTTGCTGACGGCATAAACGGCATGGTCGAAGTTACCAGTGTCTTCCATCAGTCGAGCAGCTCCATGTGAGGCCTCCGTCGCCGCATCGAACTCCAGGGCAATGGTCAAGGCGTTTACAAGAGATCTCGGTCTCGCCAACCGTACAGCCCGTTGCAACTCGGCGTCTCGAAGACCATCGGTAAAGGTTTGGATCGCCAGACACTCCAGAAAATCTTCTGCTGCATTTGGATACGCAAACCGTACCATTTTTTCCACTTCTGCCTTGAACTCCTGGATAGTTTCTCCATTTAACTTCTAAAAATCAACTGTCAACAACAGCAGTTCCATTATTACTACCAGAAGGTCGGTGAGAAACAAATCTAGAAGTCGGAACAACTGAATCATCTTTAACGACACTATTCATTAAATTATATAGACTTTCAGTAGGGTCTATTGTAGGTAGCATCATTCTTGCTTGATTCTGACGTAATTTGTCATCAAAACCATCTATTATATAATAAATCATATCTTCATCACTAACTTCAGCATTATTTCCCAATAGTAATTTATCATGAAAATACGAAGAAAACGTTTCTGCTTTTTTCCACCTTCTACTTTCCATTTTTCTACGCAAAGCTGCAGGATCAACAGCGTACATTTTTTTAATATCAGTTTTAAAAGCATTCCAATCTTTAGTTATTAAATCAGGCTTGCTTTGATACCAATTTTTTGCTTTTCCAATTAATTTACCTATAGCCAATAGTTGTATTAATTCTTCAGAGATAGTATATGCTCTTCTAATTTTTTCAATGCTTTCTAACCATACCACGACATTAGCACTTCGTTCATCTCAACTAAATTCAGGAATCAACGCAGAAATTTCATTATTTGTTACCCTTGGAGCTTGATTATGATTTGCTTGTTGGTAACGTAAAATAGCTTTTACAGATACTTCAATCACATTATTCATAGTAACTGGATCGCCATCTTGTTCTTCGTGAACACTCATTTTATTAGATCTTAAGTTTATTTACCTTTATTCCTATTAATCCTTATCTTTATCCTTATCCCACTTCTGAAGTTGTAGGGTGGTGGGCGATTGGAAATAATAATATTAAAATAAAACTTAATGTGGGCACGTAACTTTAACAAACTTTATTGAAACACTTAAAATCAACTTATCAACTCAAAGTCATAAAACTTAATCTGTAGTAATAATAATTATTCTGCCTGCTACAATACTAACTACCTCTGAACTAATATTTGCGCATGACCGACAACTGGCCTTTTACTAATTAAATGTCAATACAGCTCTAATTTGGGCACGAATATTTAAATCGACTACACTATCAATGGTGTCATTGGCTATGTTCTGGAGTAGATGAGACACAAGCAATCGATTTTATTTGTGATTTTTGCATTGAAGGACATTGATAACTAGATCAAAGATTACTTGTTTATTAAAATACAATCAAACCCTTGAAAAAAATATCTGTATTATTGGACATCTATGGAACGAACATATTGCATCCATAGCAACTGCAGCAGAAAGGAAATTAGGCTTTCTGTTTAGAGCACGGAAATATTTTTCTTCATCCAACATAGCTACTCTTTACAAAGCCCAAATACGACCTAATCTTGAATACTGCTCGCATGTATGGGGATCGGCGTTTTTGATGCAATACAGAGAAGTTCGACTAATAAACGACACCAGTATCACCAAAAACCTAGCCCCATTATCCCACCGAACAGCAGTGGCTGATCTTTCCTTGTTTTACCGATACATAAACGGATTTTGCTCAGAAGAACTCCGCTCTATAATACCTCCACTTGTCAGACCAGCCAGAGCAATGCGACATGTCAACTCCATGCACCCTTATGCCCGACATCGAGAACGGATCGATTCAATCGTTCCTTCATCCCCAGAGTCTCCAGATTGTGGAACTCCTTACCTTCTCACGTCTTCCCCACTCGTCCTAACTTGCAGGCCTTTAAATCCCAAATTAATAAATTGTCTCTTCTGCCCCAATGGATGTTCTCGGTACATTTGTATTCAGGTCAATACCTACGAGGACATAATTCCATATTAGGATCTTGGACACCAATTATTATTGAACATTAGTAAACCTTTTTCGCATCAAATTTATAAACAAATAAAATCAAAATTGCGGACTTTTTTGTTATTTATAAGTATAAATCATAAAGTAAACACTCTTAACTCAATATAAATAATAATAAAAATAACATATATAGATCCCTTTTGCGGCAACACCTTCCAGTCAATATATTTCGGGGTTGTGCACTTATAATTACCTTTTTTTTCTTCTTCTCTCGTTTTTTATCTGCTTCTCTGTATCTATTAACTCCATCCTTTGCTCTATACCTGTCTCTTTTGGTCCACGTCTCATTACATTTGTCTTAGTTCTATGTTTTTCCTTTTTTATTTATTGCAATTATATTCCTTGTTTTAAACTTTTGAATTCATTAAAATTTTATTTTAGTTTACATTTATATTATAATTTATTTTTACATTTCATTATGACATTTTATATTTTAATTTCTAAAAACAATTTCAACAATCTTCTTCTTCTAAGAACAAAACAAAAATTTAACAAAACCTATCTTTACAAAAATTATAACTCAATCTAGTAGCCAATATCGTAAAATTCACAAAATTCTACTAAAAGAAGTGACCCCGAAGATAAATCCATGCAAATATATATAAATAATCGTATCTATAAAACTAGAAAACAAATGGGGGACTTTCTTGTACATAGTAATTTGCCTAAAAATAATTTTCGTATAAACGCTATTTAAACATAGCAATATAGATTTAACTAGGTCACAAAGTGCGGCTCCTAATTGCACAAATAATGTCCATAATAAATTTATTCCTAATGACCGAAACACTCTAGTTCTTGTCTGACTTTCCAAGCTAAGTGAATCAGTAAAAGCTATTTATTTTAGAGAAAACAAAGGGTTGCAGCGCAAAATAAATAGCAAACCAACATTTTAAGTATATAGCCAGTAATTGAAAAATTCAAGCAAGTAAATAGAGTTAGAGCGAGCGATTAGTTCTTGAGAAAGGATGGTCATTTTGGAGAGAAGCGCAAATAAAGCTAAAAACGAAGATTTATTGAAACGAGGGTGGTTTTAAGTACAATGAGTGTAAAGTAAAGGTAAATTGTAGTTTTCTAACCAATATCTAATATATATGCTTTTAAATAACAGTAACTTAATGAAAATTCATGAAAGAAAAGGCATTAAATTGTTTACAGTACACTCAATTTAAGTTGATAAACATAAAAATTACCAAAAAAGAAACTAAATAACATTTGTTAATTGGTAACTTATACATTGTTACCAATTCGACTTCCCTGCTTTTATTTATACCTTTTTTTAATATGTACTATGATAAATTTATATTATGCTAATTAATAAATTTACAAAAATTATTTGGTTTATAAAAACAAAAGTTCTTGCTTTAATGCTGCGGTTCACTAAAATAATTGAAAAGTCGATACCTGCTGGTATAATATAGTTTCTTTAACAGCCCTGAGCTTTAAAGCGTCGGCTTATGTAGCTGTTAAGATTAGTCAGTTTGGTATATAAGTGATACCTTTTAGTTTTTGCTTATATGTTATAATTCACTTTTTAACTTTGCTTAAATAGCTATTTTACCACCAATTTAAACACTTACTTTTTTCTATTCCAAACTGTAATCTGGTAACTATTATTGATGCAAACTACCCATCTGTTATATGTCAATTTGATTTGTTACAAACTGAGAGTTATTATTTTAACCACTTTCTTACATTATTTAATACCTGGCTTCTCAGTTCGCTTAATTTTCATGTCGCTTAAAAAAGTTTTAAATAACTTAAACTGTTTTGCAATCTATTATCTAATTGAGTAAATATGATAGTAAAGGAGCTAGGCCGGTTCAAGACCAAAATCGATCATTTTTACATGTAAATCTCCATAAGAAAATCTAAGGTCGATTCTGGTCATTTTTGGCTAATTTACCCCCCACCACTCCAAACATGTGACTAGACACTAGAGTCGTATCATTATAATGATTCAATAGGGTAACAGGGTCGTAACTGCCAAAAGGGCTTTAACGTTGTATCTCGTAAACGGCCGAACGGATTTCGACGTATGACGTATCATTGAAAAGGGGTTGCTGTATAGGGTAAGATAAAGCTCACCTCCGCTCACCTGTCCTACAAGAACTTACCTTTGATTTACCTGTAATTTTACCTTTTTCTTTCACCGTACCTTGACTACCCCTCATCACTAGCCCCAATGTCATTTTAGTCACCCTACCACCCCTCATCATCATCCCCAGTGCCCAAATAGAACTTAGAATAATTTTTGGATGAGAATAAATGTAGAAAAAAATTCTGTGTGATGGCTGCTGTTGTATTCGAACCCACAAACTCATGTGTACAAACTTGACGCCTTAACCAACGGGGCTATCAAGTGACTTGTAAAATAAAGTTGAAATGTGTTAGACACACAGCTCCGTATACGTCACATACGGTTGTAGATGATAATAAGTTAGCACAGGCGTACTGTCGATTTTTAGATATGTAATTAAGACTTTTTTATTTCTTTACCGGTTACATATATTTAATTACAGAAATGTGATAAATAAATTGTCTTAAAATTTATATTATGTGGATAGGGTAAATAAAACAATAATTTATTTCAAAAACATATATTAAACAGTTAAAAATTTAAAAATACATGTTAACATATCTTCTAATCGATAAAATATCTTGACATCCTAAGTTAATTCTTCAATGAGGATCAGCTAAATTATAAAAAAAAAAAAACTAATCTACATCCATTATAGAGTAATGTCCCCAAGGCAAAGTTTCATCTGTCCCCGGTACTAGGTATCTTTTGTCGTCATCAGAGCTAAGAGCAATTTTTTGCTGTTCTAGAGAAAAAACATGATGATGCTTGGATTGTATAAGATTTTGTACAGCAGTCTTTTGTTTAGCTATTTCTAGACAATCAATGTAGTCATCAAAAGTAATTTTTGTCTTTACAACGGACATCTTAACCCCCTTAGCCTTTTTAGTTACCCCATAATTTAATATTATTTGAGCAATTTCATCATCATCATAGTATTCATCTTGTAATTTGTTTTTTAGGGTTTGCAGCTCATCTTCTGAAGTTGCAATTTTTGTGCTGTATAATTTGGATCTCAACCCAACAAAATCAGTCATAATCCGCCCGTTGTTTTCATCCTTCATCATACCCAAAACTTTCTTATTCACCTGAGGTATTCCATATATATTATCTCGGGGATAGTCTGATGTATCAAAGTACTGATGGCAATCATTTTTCATAAGGTTATATGGATCTTTTCCCAATATTTCCACCCCTATACTATCTGTATCGGTATAGAAAGCTGTGCAGTCTTCTCCAAATCTGTTAAGCAGATAATCGTAATAAAAGCTATATATAGTGGTTTTTGCTAGGTCTAGAATGGATTGGCCTACATATATAGGCTTATTAAGATAAATTTGTAATTTATACATCTCCACGGCAACCAAGTTTTCATTAAATATCGTACTGTTCTTAAATTCAGGCTTGCTTATGTAAGATTGGGCTCCATATCGACCTTCCCATTCCGTCAGAAGTTTTACATCAACCCTTTTTCTAACATTTTCCATAGTCTTACCAAACACAGCATTGTTCATTAATTTAAATAAATTCTTTTCAAAATCGTTCTTGGCAGCTGTTCGAAGAGCAGTGTTTAGATCGATATACGGTTTTAACCATGGAGACTGCTTGAATTTTAATACTCTATGTATTTTCGTAATCTTTAATCCATGAGCTATAGCTTGTTTAAGAGCTTGGTAATGAATGACATATTTGGTTTTATTATTTAGCGTTGCCATCAATTTAGTAATTTCTTTAGTTGTAGTTGGCTGTTTCATGGTTTTAGGATTGATATGCTCTGGACAGAAAGGTAAATCTTTATGCCTGTCATGTATATCATATGGATAATCCAAGTCCACTTCAAGCATGTAACCATCATCATTATCATCAGCAATAGTGGTAACATCAATATTTGTATCTGCCCATTCAAATCCGCCATATGGTAAATACTGAGACATCGCCCATCCATATTGATTGTTAACATCGAAGTACATCAGATAGCTTTCAGATTTTTGTGGATTGTAATTAGGCATATATTTGTTGTTTGCATGAGCTCTTCTTTTAGAGCAAACTTGACTAAGACCTCCACGTATTCCGCGTTCAACAAATAAAAACATATCAGGATCAGTCAGTAACTCTAGTTCTTGACCAGTATACTTTAACATTGCGTCCCACGTATAACCGGGAGGCGTGAAATAGTGAGCTGGATCTAGTTCATACGTTTTCAGGCAGCTTGTTCTAAACTGTTCAAAAACATCTGCTAAAAGTAGAATATCGGTTTTCATATACAAGTCAACGTAGTCTCCTAATGTAGTACAGTTAAATGTAGTCCAAACTTCTTGAGCTCTTTTATATAGACGTTTGGAGCATGGTTTATCTTCTAATTTGCTATAAAAAGCATCTTGAGGTGGTAAACAGGATTCATTGAAGCGATCAAAACTATCAATATAATCATATGGCATTACTCCTTTCTTTGTTAACAAATTAAATTGTTCTTCCGGAGTATTATGAAACTGGGATTTAAGATTTGGAAATTCAGTTAAATAAGATGATAACTTATCTAGAGAAGAGGCCATAAACCGAAAACTGTCTATAAATCTAAAGTTTATTCGAGATTCATCAACATGCTTTGTAAAAGAAATATATTTTTCTTTAGTGAGAGGCAGCAAGTCTACATTTCCCTTCATACGAGTAGCGATATCTTTTATCACGAAATGTGCATCATAACCACTCAAATTGTGAAAGATTACCGGGATTGTGTGAGTGTCTTTGTAATTAACATTACAGTCATTATGTGCAGCCCCGCGGTAATTATTTTCAGATATTAAGTGAAAATGATCACGGACTTTCGTTTCTCCAGGTAAGAAAGGCTTTTCACAAATGTGACAATGCTTGGCCGATTGAAACTCCCTTTTCTGGTCATCGGTCATTTTTATAGGATATGGACAAAGAAATACGGTTGAAACATCCTCAGCAAGCTGATTCATCTCATCAGCAAACCACTGCATGCAATCAGATCCTCTATATGATCTATAGAAAGAGAGAGAATCATCATATGAACATTTAAAAAAATATCCAACGGCTGCAGGGATGTGTTCTTGGTATGCAGTCTTTTCCGCGCACGGTCTTAGAACACTCTCTAGATCAGCATATACAGCGAAGGGGGCTTTTATTTTGTTTTGAAAGTTTTTGAATTTGAGCATCTTTTTATTCTCTTCAGGCATCCTAATAGCAGTATCATTCTTTTTTATACAGTCTTCAACATGTTTAGCAAGTTTACTGTCTGAACTAAAG
Organism: Altica lythri; assembly: GCA_964028335.1. Lineage (NCBI taxonomy): Eukaryota > Metazoa > Arthropoda > Insecta > Coleoptera > Chrysomelidae > Altica > Altica lythri. The sequence goes on along the minus strand of OZ034804.1, from coordinate 43,824,292 downwards.
TAATGTAAACATCTATCACAAAAATATTTTCTATGGTTCTTCTGACTTAGTTGGCTAGATAAAAGTCTAGAAAGATTTTTTATCCAAACATAATGATATCTAGTTGGATTAGAATAATCGTCTTGAATAAGAAGTAAGTTTACGTGCTTATCTTTCTTTGCAGATGTCAGGTATGTAGGAAGTGTCGTGAAATCCTTTTTATATTTCTTTAATATGTAGACATTTACAGAAATATTATTTTGTTTTTCAAAGTTTGGAATCTGCTTGATAGTCATGGGAAACTGAATACCTTTAAGTTTTAGTACCTCTGAATAATGTGGATACTGGTTAATTCTTTGAGGATGGTCCGCAGCGGGATACAAAGCTGATGTAACAGCCCATGCAAAGCAGGCTTGGTCATCATTTACAATGTTAATGCAGGCTTACTTTCTTTTAATTTGAGTTGGAAGTTCAATATATGATGAACCAAGTTGTGGAACAAATTTATTAATATTTACGCCCAAGTTGACTATTCGTTTCAAGGCCCATCCACTGTCACGCTCCTGGAATTCTTCTAGGTCTTTTAGAATAAGTTTTGTTACATTATCATTAAACCATGTATCTATATTTGTTGTTCGGTAGATTGGTGAGTTAGCAGTAGTGAAATATTTATTTTCATTAAGGATCTTCTCGCCTTTAGATATTTCAAATTCACCGCAGAAAGCTATATTCACTTTAACAGCCTCATCTTTCTTAAGAGCGTTTTGAATTCTTCGTTTGAACAGTGCTTTACAATCGTCCAGAAATGTTCCAGAATCTTTATGCTTAAGATTGGATATGACACCCGTTCCAATTCGTGACTGAAATGCTGAGGTTGTATCATCCCAATGTACTCTATGCTTTGCAGTTAGTTTTGTTGGTTCAAAACCTGCCCCTTTTTTCTGTGGAGCTTTTAATAGAGCTCGTAACGATTTCACTTCTCGAAGTTGCGCTTCTAGTTTCTGCTTCTCTCCAATTGATGTAGCAGACCTTAACGCATATCGAATTTTCTTTGTGGCTTTTAAACATTGTATAAGACCTTCTCTAGCTTGCTGCTCATCATAACTAGAGGTTATTAACCCCAAAATGGTGGCAATATAGTTAATAAGTTTAATCAGCATTTTAGAAAATCGATGATGATATACAACTTGCAATACTTGATGCAATTATCCGACTAGGCTTAGCGTTAACTATCAACTGAAATAAAGAGAAAAATTTGTGTAATATAGATAATAATAAATCTACAAAAAAAAAAAAATACTTACTTCAATAAATCCTATAAAATTTGAGCCTCCTGACTAATGCTGCGTCCGAGTAAAATTAGTAGCTAGACCTGGAATAGAGTAAAATGTTATTTCTAAGTCAAGGTTAAATTGATTAAGAAACTATACAAGCGACCTCTCCACAGTCGAGTAATTCAGAATAATGAAAATGAAACTGATTGTATATTGTATAAAGGGCATAAAGTAAAATTTTGGTCGGACCGAAGACTGAATGGTTATGGTTAGGCTAATGTTAGTTAAAAACGGCCCCCTTAAGATTTAAAAACTTATGCAGTTTCTCATAAGAATACATGTAAAAAGTGATCAATAATTTACGTTCTAATATTATTCAACAAGTCCATAAGAATGAAGCGACGATGTATTGGTCTATAAAATGAATAATCATCCCACAAAATTAAAAAAAAATATATATAACTCACCAATTATTCTTTAAAGACACACCTCTTGATCAGTAAGACTGGCTGGTTCAGAATCAAATCAATATGAATTTATGTTTCCAGTTTATAAATTCAAAACAGTTTCAATAAAAGTTTAAAAAGACACTTTTTATATCAATATTTAGAATGTACTAAAATTATATAAGTATAAAGGGTATAAAGTAAAATTTTGGTCGGACCGAAGACTGAATGGTTATGGTTAGACTAATGTTAGTTAAAAAAGGCCCCCCTTAGGATACAACTGTGTGTAAAACGTTGACCTACCGCATCTATAACATAACATCGAACGATAACCATTATGAGTCACATCAAGGTCACACGGCAAGAATTATTATTATTAGTTTTAGAAGATATTATTTAAAAAATATATATATATATATATTTCAAATTTAGCTACTAACCTATCAGCATAAATTGTTGAGAAAATTATTTTTATTACGTTACAATTAAGACAAAGGTAAGAATTATAAAACTTTTCGTTGATTTTTGGAACAATTATACAAACTTTTTATTAAATTTACTCGGGTCAGATAACAACTTAATTAATTTCCTGTTTTATGTTGTTCGGATATCAAAACAACCTTCAACAAGTTGAAACATGTAAACTTGTAAGTGGGGTATTGTATTGTTACCATTAAACATAAAAATATTTTATAATTTAATTATATTTTAAATGACCCTCATTGAACTCTATAGAATATTTCACATTTGATACATCAGCATTTTTTCTATCGATTAACTATTAATTTGCTGACTGCAATAATCTTTGTAAAAGTATAAAAAATTGTTATATGTTTGGCTATTAAAGGTTTTGAGATAAAAACAATTATTATCGGTTTAAAATTGTTTATTTAAATAATTACAACGGTAGTATAATATTAACAAACCATTGACGTAGATGTTCTGAATTTTTCTGAGTGCAGAGTCCATAAGTAAAATGGTTTAAACATGACTTTGAGTAAGAGTTGAATTTCCCAGTGGCGTGGGGTGTTCCAGCAAATTTAACAACATCCACAATAACAACATTGAAAATTTCAAAGTCTTCACACTTCTTTCGCAAAAATCAGCTTTCTGTTCACCTCTTACATGTGAAGTAAATAGTTTTCAAAATATCATTAAGTTTACAGTATTGAATATTTCCAGAAGCATATTTTATTCCATGCACATGGTTTTCTATATATCTCACAGTCTTTTTATCTGCATAGCTTAATGATTGATAAGTTTGTGGTAGTTCAAATAGAAAATGTTGTTGTTTGAATCCAAATTCAATGCTAAGTTCTTTAGGATAAAATATTTCATTAATTTGAAAACCTTGAATGTCTTTGAAAGCAATCTTCATAATGTCCCGTTAAAGAATAAATATTACACTTTAGCATGGGGTCATCGCGATATAATGCTCGACTAATGTTAATCATAATTACAAAAGAAAAAGCAGTTGTAAATTAATTAGGTTAGTTTTTTAGTTTTCTATTGTCTAGTGTACGTCTAAAATTTTTATGTATACAATAAATTTTTAATCTGAATCTATGGTGTATTATTTTTTTTTAAATATTTTTCGTTGAAACGATCAAAAAACGTTCCAATTCATCGTTTAAACGTCTATTATTCGATAGTTTGACGGTCATGAATTTAGTAGCGATAAAATAGCGAAAACTGAAGCATTTTTGACACTTCGAAAATATGTTTTTCCATAAGAAATACATGTAAATCGTAAATTTTTTCTTATCAGTTTTTTAAAGCGTTATTGCGACAAATTTAAGCGCTATTTTAACGTTTGGACGTTTCACATTTTGGAACTGTGACGTTCATGAATTTTGTAACGGTAAAATAACATTTTTTGACGCTATAATTATCGATTTTGAAATAAAAGTCATTATTTTTTTTTTTATAAAAGTTTATTACATATTTTCTAAATCTCTTATTACATTTTGTTTATAAAAAATGTGCTTCTGCTTAAAAATTCAATAAGATCATGGCCCACGCCACTGGGAAATTCAACTCTAACTCAAAGTCATGTTTAAACCATTTTACTTATGGACTCTGCACTCAGAAAAATTCAGAACATCTACGTCAATGGTTTGTTAATATTATACTACCGTTGTAATTATTTAAATAAACAATTTTAAACCGATAATAATTGTTTTTATCTCAAAACCTTTAATAGCCAAACATATAACAATTTTTTATACTTTTACAAAGATTATTGCAGTCAGCAAATTAATAGTTAATCGATAGAAAAAATGCTGATGTATCAAATGTGAAATATTCTATAGAGTTCAATGAGGGTCATTTAAAATATAATTAAATTATAAAATATTTTTATGTTTAATGGTAACAATACAATACCCCACTTACAAGTTTACATGTTTCAACTTGTTGAAGGTTGTTTTGATATCCGAACAACATAAAACAGGAAATTAATTAAGTTGTTATCTGACCCGAGTAAATTTAATAAAAAGTTTGTATAATTGTTCCAAAAATCAACGAAAAGTTTTATAATTCTTACCTTTGTCTTAATTGTAACGTAATAAAAATAATTTTCTCAACAATTTATGCTGATAGGTTAGTAGCTAAATTTGAAATATATATATATATATATATTTTAAATAATATCTTCTAAAACTAATAATAATAATTCTTGCCGTGTGATCTTGATGTGACTCATAATGGTTATCGTTCGATGTTATGTTATAGATGCGGTAGGTCAACGTTTTACACACAGTTGTATCCTAAGGGGGGCCTTTTTTAACTAACATTAGTCTAACCATAACCATTCAGTCTTCGGTCCGACCAAAATTTTACTTTATACCCTTTATACTTATATAATTTTAGTACATTCTAAATATTGATATAAAAAGTGTCTTTTTAAACTTTTATTGAAACTGTTTTGTAATTTATAAACTGGAAACATAAATTCATATTGATTTGATTCTGAACCAGCCAGTCTTACTGATCAAGAGGTGTGTCTTTAAAGAATAATTGGTGAGTTATATATATTTTTTTTTAATTTTGTGGGATGATTATTCATTTTATAGACCAATACATCGTCGCTTCATTCTTATGGACTTGTTGAATAATATTAGAACGTAAATTATTGATCACTTTTTACATGTATTCTTATGAGAAACTGCATAAGTTTTTAAATCTTAAGGGGGCCGTTTTTAACTAACATTAGCCTAACCATAACCATTCAGTCTTCGGTCCGACCAAAATTTTACTTTATGCCCTTTATACAATATACAATCAGTTTCATTTTCATTATTCTGAATTACTCGACTGTGGAGAGGTCGCTTGTATAGTTTCTTAATCAATTTAACCTTGACTTAGAAATAACATTTTACTCTATTCCAGGTCTAGCTACTAATTTTACTCTGACGCAGCATTAGTCAGGAGGCTCAAATTTTATAGGATTTATTGAAGTAAGTATTTTTTTTTTGTAGATTTATTATTATCTATATTACACAAATTTTTCTCTTTATTTCAGTTGATAGTTAACGCTAAGCCTAGTCGGATAATTGCATCAAGTATTGCAAGTTGTATATCATCATCGATTTTCTAAAATGCTGATTAAACTTATTAACTATATTGCCACCATTTTGGGGTTAATAACCTCTAGTTATGATGAGCAGCAAGCTAGAGAAGGTCTTATACAATGTTTAAAAGCCACAAAGAAAATTCGATATGCGTTAAGGTCTGCTACATCAATTGGAGAGAAGCAGAAACTAGAAGCGCAACTTCGAGAAGTGAAATCGTTACGAGCTCTATTAAAAGCTCAACAGAAAAAAGGGGCAGGTTTTGAACCAACAAAACTAACTGCAAAGCATAGAGTACATTGGGATGATACAACCTCAGCATTTCAGTCACGAATTCGAACGGGTGTCATATCCAATCTAAAGCATAAAGATTCTGGAACATTTCTGGACGATTGTAAAGCACTGTTCAAACGAAGAATTCAAAACGCTCTTAAGAAAGATGAGGCTGTTAAAGTGAATATAGCTTTCTGCGGTGAATTTGAAATATCTAAAGGCGAGAAGATCCTTAATGAAAATAAATATTTCACTACTGCTAACTCACCAATCTACCGAACAACAAATATAGATACATGGTTTAATGATAATTTAACAAAACTTATTCTAAAAGACCTAGAAGAATTCCAGGAGCGTGACAGTGGATGGGCCTTAAAACGAATAGTCAACTTGGGCGTAAATATTATTAAATTTGTTCCACAACTTGGTTCATCATATATTGAACTTCCAACTCAAATTAAAAGAAAGAAAGCCTGCATTAACATTGTGAATGATGACCAAGCCTGCTTTGCATGGGCTGTTACATCAGCTTTGTATCCCGCTGCGGACCATCCTCAAAGAATTAACCAGTATCCACATTATTCAGAGGTACTAAAACTTAAAGGTATTCAGTTTCCCATGACTATCAAGCAGATTCCAAACTTTGAAAAACAAAATAATATTTCTGTAAATGTCTACATATTAAAGAAATATAAAAAGGATTTCACGACACTTCCTACATACCTGACATCTGCAAAGAAAGATAAGCACGTAAACTTACTTCTTATTCAAGACGATTATTCTAATCCAACTAGATATCATTATGTTTGGATAAAAAATCTTTCTAGACTTTTATCTAGCCAACTAAGTCAGAAGAACCATAGAAAATATTTTTGTGATAGATGTTAACATTACTTTAGTTCAGACAGTAAACTTGCTAAACATGTTGAAGACTGTATAAAAAAGAATGATACTGCTATTAGGATGCCTGAAGAGAATAAAAAGATGCTCAAATTCAAAAACTTTCAAAACAAAATAAAAGCCCCCTTCGCTGTATATGCTGATCTAGAGAGTGTTCTAAGACCGTGCGCGGAAAAGACTGCATACCAAGAACACATCCCTGCAGCCGTTGGATATTTTTTTAAATGTTCATATGATGATTCTCTCTCTTTCTATAGATCATATAGAGGATCTGATTGCATGCAGTGGTTTGCTGATGAGATGAATCAGCTTGCTGAGGATGTTTCAACCGTATTTCTTTGTCCATATCCTATAAAAATGACCGATGACCAGAAAAGGGAGTTTCAATCGGCCAAGCATTGTCACATTTGTGAAAAGCCTTTCTTACCTGGAGAAACGAAAGTCCGTGATCATTTTCACTTAATATCTGAAAATAATTACCGCGGGGCTGCACATAATGACTGTAATGTTAATTACAAAGACACTCACACAATCCCGGTAATCTTTCACAATTTGAGTGGTTATGATGCACATTTCGTGATAAAAGATATCGCTACTCGTATGAAGGGAAATGTAGACTTGCTGCCTCTCACTAAAGAAAAATATATTTCTTTTACAAAGCATGTTGATGAATCTCGAATAAACTTTAGATTTATAGACAGTTTTCGGTTTATGGCCTCTTCTCTAGATAAGTTATCATCTTATTTAACTGAATTTCCAAATCTTAAATCCCAGTTTCATAATACTCCGGAAGAACAATTTAATTTGTTAACAAAGAAAGGAGTAATGCCATATGATTATATTGATAGTTTTGATCGCTTCAATGAATCCTGTTAACCACCTCAAGATGCTTTTTATAGCAAATTAGAAGATAAACCATGCTCCAAACGTCTATATAAAAGAGCTCAAGAAGTTTGGACTACATTTAACTGTACTACATTAGGAGACTACGTTGACTTGTATATGAAAACCGATATTCTACTTTTAGCAGATGTTTTTGAACAGTTTAGAACAAGCTGCCTGAAAACGTATGAACTAGATCCAGCTCACTATTTCACGCTTCCCGGTTATACGTGGGACGCAATGTTAAAGTATACTGGTCAAGAACTAGAGTTACTGACTGATCCTGATATGTTTTTATTTGTTGAACGCGGAATACGTGGAGGTCTTAGTCAAGTTTGCTCTAAAAGAAGAGCTCATGCAAACAACAAATATATGCCTAATTACAATCCACAAAAATCTGAAAGCTATCTGATGTACTTCGATGTTAACAATCAATATGGATGGGCGATGTCTCAGTATTTACCATATGGCGGATTTGAATGGGCAGATACAAATATTGATGTTACCACTATTGCTGATGATAATGATGATGGTTACATGCTTGAAATGGACTTGGATTATCCATATGATATACATGACAGGCATAAAGATTTACCTTTCTGTCCAGAGCATATCAATCCTAAAACCATGAAACAGCCAACTACAACTAAAGAAATTACTAAATTGATGGCAACGCTAAATAATAAAACCAAATATGTCATTCATTACCAAGCTCTTAAACAAGCTATAGCTCATGGATTAAAGATTACGAAAATACATAGAGTATTAAAATTCAAGCAGTCTCCATGGTTAAAACCGTATATCGATCTAAACACTGCTCTTCGAACAGCTGCCAAGAACGATTTTGAAAAGAATTTATTTAAATTAATGAACAATGCTGTGTTTGGTAAGACTATGGAAAATGTTAGAAAAAGGGTTGATGTAAAACTTCTGACGGAATGGGAAGGTCGATATGGAGCCCAATCTTACATAAGCAAGCCTGAATTTAAGAACAGTACGATATTTAATGAAAACTTGGTTGCCGTGGAGATGTATAAATTACAAATTAATCTTAATAAGCCTATATATGTAGGCCAATCCATTCTAGACCTAGCAAAAACCACTATATATAGCTTTTATTACGATTATCTGCTTAACAGATTTGGAGAAGACTGCACAGCTTTCTATACCGATACAGATAGTATAGGGGTGGAAATATTGGGAAAAGATCCATATAACCTTATGAAAAATGATTGGCATCAGTACTTTGATACATCAGACTATCCCCGAGATAATATATATGGAATACCTCAGGTGAATAAGAAAGTTTTGGGTATGATGAAGGATGAAAACAACGGGCGGATTATGACTGATTTTGTTGGGTTGAGATCCAAATTATACAGCACAAAAATTGCAACTTCAGAAGATGAGCTGCAAACCCTAAAAAACAAATTACAAGATGAATACTATGATGATGATGAAATTGCTCAAATCCTATTAAATTATGGGGTAACTAAAAAGGCTAAGGGGGTTAAGATGTCCGTTGTAAAGACAAAAATTACTTTTGATGACTACATTGATTGTCTAGAAACAGCTAAACAAAAGACTGCTGTACAAAATCTTATACAATCCAAGCATCATCATGTTTTTTCTCTAGAACAGCAAAAAATTGCTCTTAGCTCTGATGACGACAAAAGATACCTAGTACCGGGGACAGATGAAACTTTGCCTTGGGGACCATACTCTATAATGGATGTAGATTAGTTTTTTTTTTTTTATAATTTAGCTGATCCTCATTGAAGAATTAACTTAGGATGTCAAGATATTTTATCGATTAGAAGATATGTTAACATGTATTTTTAAATTTTTAACTGTTTAATATATGTTTTTGAAATAAATTATTGTTTTATTTACCCTATCCACATAATATAAATTTTAAGACAATTTATTTATCACATTTCTGTAATTAAATATATGTAACCGGTAAAGAAATAAAAAAGTCTTAATTACATATCTAAAAATCGACAGTACGCCTGTGCTAACTTATTATCATCTACAACCGTATGTGACGTATACGGAGCTGTGTGTCTAACACATTTCAACTTTATTTTACAAGTCACTTGATAGCCCCGTTGGTTAAGGCGTCAAGTTTGTACACATGAGTTTGTGGGTTCGAATACAACAGCAGCCATCACACAGAATTTTTTTTCTACATTTATTCTCATCCAAAAATTATTCTAAGTTCTATTTGGGCACTGGGGATGATGATGAGGGGTGGTAGGGTGACTAAAATGACATTGGGGCTAGTGATGAGGGGTAGTCAAGGTACGGTGAAAGAAAAAGGTAAAATTACAGGTAAATCAAAGGTAAGTTCTTGTAGGACAGGTGAGTGGAGGTGAGCTTTATCTTACCCTATACAGCAACCCCTTTTCAATGATACGTCATACGTCGAAATCCGTTCGGCCGTTTACGAGATACAACGTTAAAGCCCTTTTGGCAGTTACGACCCTGTTACCCTATTGAATCATTATAATGATACGACTCTAGTGTCTAGTCACATGTTTGGAGTGGTGGGGGGTAAATTAGCCAAAAATGACTAGAATCGACCTTAGATTTTCTTATGGAGATTTACATGTAAAAATGATCGATTTTGGTCTTGAACCGGCCTAGCTCCTTTACTTATGATTTGCCATATAATCATCTGTAATCTGTCAATTGGTATTACTAACTGCGATTTATTGCTATCAATAAACTGTTTTCTGTCAATTGATATTGGTAACTATGATTTGTTTTCGTCAAATCTGTCTTGTGTCAATTTTTATTGCTTAGGTAATACGTTTTATTGCCATCAATCATCTGTCATTTTTCAATTTGTATTACTAAGTACGATTTGTATCAATCAATCATGTGTTATTTTTTTTGTTAAGATCTTTCACTTTTCAACAATACGGGCAATTTTGATTTAATTAAGTTGTATGTTGTATGAAGCCAACGAAAGGTGGCGCAGTTACTATCTCATATATAAACAAGCAATTTTAACTTACTTAAGTAGTACTTTGCCACCGTAAGGTGCTCAGTTGATATATCAAATATTCAAACGAGCAATTCTTACTTCATTAAGTACTATGACACTACCGTAAAGTGGCGCAGTTAACATCTTATATGTTTACATTAGCAATTTATACCTAATTAAGTACCTACATGACGCAGGTGGCTCAGTTGATATCTCAAAAATCGAAACAAGCATACATAATTAAGTAAGGTTAAGTAAGGTTGCTTAGCTAACATCTAATATCGACCAATAACAAAGGGCAAGGAACAAGAAAAATGTTGGTTCTTACTAAATTGATTACTGTGACGACAGCGTAAGGTGAACAAATAATATTGGATATATTTTAACAAGTTGACATCTCAAATATTCAATTGAGCAATTCCTAGTAAATTAGGTACCATGGTCTCACGGTAAGGTGGCGCCGCTGATGTCTTATATAGTTACACCACCAATTCATATGTAATTAAGTAAAATGTAAGGAAAAAAATAGTAAAAACTTAAAAAATACCAAAAAAATATAATAAGAATGACAAAAACAGTTAAAAAACGAGACAGAATTGTAAACATTTTAAAAAAGATGTCAGTGTTGGGCGGTACTAAGTTAGCCTGGTCAACTAGTTTATGGTAATTATCATAATTCCAAGAATGAGTAAACCATTAATTATCTTCTTGCTTTTATAAAGCTAATACCTAATTATGAAGAAAAATTTTCATTGTTTATAGATATTATTACTAAATCTGCAACTGCCATTTATTTTAACTAATTATCTTTCATCTGTATACAATTAATTGTTTGTCTGGCGTCTAATGTTAAGTTTTAAGAAGATTTTTTACAATCTTTCTTAAAAATTTAATCTTTCTTTTAAAAGCATTTTAATCAAATTCGGCTGTTTTATTTACACTTACGAAATTTTATTTTCCCGTTGCAACTCTCATATTCTGTAACAGGGGCGGTTTGAAACTATTCTAGAAATAAAATGTGTAAATAATATGAAAATGCAAGCTCCAATCGCAGTAAATTTCTGTCTTATCTAAAAGTTTCGCCAAGACAGGAGGTTCCGTTTGAAGAATCACCACATAAATTCACCTCAAAAAGTTCTATCTACAAAATTTCCATTGTGAGCGGTCAGGGATGAAAATACTGATATCATTGAGCAATGAACCTTGATGGACTGGAAGAATTACAGAGTTGGAAAATAGAGAAAAGTCGTATATTAGGACAAAAGTTTTTATATTTCCAACCAAGGAATCGTCGAACAAGATATTTGATCATTTTAAAACATAAAAATCTTTTACTATTGTAGACAATGCGCGTTGTAAATGTAAGTATAACGAATTTGAAATCGTTTTAGGATATTGGAGCTTTTTATCGAAGGTAAATAAGTTTGTTTATAGATAGGGTTTTATTCTTTATTAATATTTGTAAAAATACTATGAAATAAACTGATCTAAGTCATTCTAAGTATAGGTAATGCAAGTCAACAAAACAAAAATAAAATAAATTGTTTTTTAATTTAAAAGAGGTTGTTCTTAAAAATTTTAATACAGGAGAACGTCGATTATCCGAACTAATTGGGGGATGTGGGTGTTCGGAAAACCGGTATTTTAGGATAATCGAACTACCCATATGAATATCGTGTTTAAATTTAAATCTTTAATGACAACGAGGAGTTTAACAAAAAAATGCAGACAATCTTGTAGTGAAACATGAATGTAGTAGGTACCATATACGCTCAAACAAAATTTCAATCCTCGTCTGCGGAAGCAATTCTACTCCCTAAGAAGCGCCTAGGCCTCGTACTTTTTTAAGAATATATATTTGATACCGGTCATATCTGAGAAAGTAAATGCTTTAGAATGCAAGTGGAGTCAATGCAAGGATCAAATGAATGCTAGTTGCCATGTTTAACTTAGAAAGGCTTACTATCTTTTTCTTATTAACGCACAAAAAAGGATCCTTTTAAGCAAAATGTCAACACTGAAGAACATTATTAAGTGAGCTAGTGTTGCTTGACATTTTTCTTAAAAGTATCTCTTATTACAGCACGTTAATAAGACAAAGATAGTAGGTATTTCTAAGTTAAACATGCAACTAGCATTCATTCGATTCTCGTATTGGTTCCACTTGCATTTACGTCACAATGACGTCACTGCGGGACAATTGGACCTCGAGGTATAATTATGTTTGTATCTTTATCTGAACTAGTAGTTCATGAGGTGAGCCTTATTGGTCATGAGGTCTAAAATTTTTGAGGTCTCTTAAATCAATTTTTTATGATTTTTTATCAAGATTTCTTCTTCCTTTTCTTCTTTTTAAGAAGTAACCTACGTAACATGACTTTTATAAACTCGTCTTTTTCATTCAAGATGTCACATGATAGATAAGTTGAAGCGTTATCAAAAAGCAATAATGTTTACTCTCTTTTATCATTTTTTAATTGATGTGCTATAGAGAGTATAAAAGTTTCTGTAAACCATTTCATCAAAATTGTACTATCCATTTAATTTATGCAAAACTTTGATTAAATTAAAACTGTTTTAATTAAAAAATCAAAAATGAAATTATTTCCAAAATGGTTGTTTAACAGGAATCAAGATTGTTCAAGATTTGATTTGCAAAGTAAAAATAAAAAAGTTTATTGTAGTGAAATGTTTTTTTTTATACTTAAACGAAAAATTGGAAGCAAATGTGATAATGCACTGCGTTTCTTGAATGAACTGAGTTTAAATGTGTACAACTCTAATTAATAAATATTGAGAAATATAATTTATTAAATAAGTCAATTATCCCAAACTACAATAGCCTAAAAGTGTATTTCTTTGTTTTTTACTCGACTAATCTTAAGTAGAAAAATACTACGAACTTTTAACTATACCCAATATGTATTCCTAAGTGTTTTGTTATTTACCAAATCAATCCATACCAACTTCTTAAATTTTTAGTAGTTTATTTCTTTGAAGTTTGTTAAGGTAGCCGTTAAGTAGTAAAAAATAATTCATTTATAAAAAATTGAATTATTTTTTGCATACATCAAGAGCACTTAATGAGCACTGTCTATGCTCAGTTTGAGCTACTATGTACTCTATTATAGAGATGTTACTTCTTAATTTCATTAAGTGAGCAGTTAACTAGTAAAAAATAAAAAATTATTCATAAAAAATAAAATATTTTTTCCATAAATCAAGAGCACTGAATATGCACTTATTACCTATGCAATGTCCATGCTCGTTTTGTGCTCCGATAAACTCTAGTTCAAAGATACTACTTGCTAACTCCATCAAGGTAGCAGTAAACAAGTAAAAAATAATTCAGTTAAATTTTTTTTTTACAAACATTAAGAGCACTAAATGAGCGCTAAATTTTTATGTACTGATGATGGTCCGGTTGACCTTCTACGTATTCTATCTTAAAGTTATTACCTGACAAGTCTGTTAAGGTAGCAGTGTTAACTAGTAAAAAATAAAAAAACAACTTATGTTTAAAAAATTTAAATATTTTTCGCATAAATCAAGAGCACTAAATGAACACTAAATAGTTATTAATTGGAGTCACCCTGATGTAGGATTCTAGACATAGCTTTTTGTCAAGCTAGCAGTTATTGCAATTTCTGCAATCTTATAGTGAATAAAATTTGCGATACTGGTATAAAATTAGCACTAAATTAGCAGTAAATATTAAGCAAAATAATTAGCGTTTTTGCTTATTTTGCCATGCTAGCTTTAAAGACTTAAAAGTAGTGATTTTTTGAATCAATTACATACCTAATTTGCAAAGTGGTTTTTCTGAGTTTAAAGCAAAATTAAATGATTATTTATTCGTTGTTCTAATCATTTACTAAATAAACTTTTTAAACAAATACAATCTGCGCATGAACCATCAACTCTACATGCTTCTCTTGGAACATGAAGCTTAGCCTTAGGACAGTTTGTTCCTCGTACACTATATAAAAAAATGATAAATGATTATAACATTTTTTATGAAACATAAAATGTAACAAACATTCATACAAATGTTTCATAAACTTTTAAACTCCAAATAAATTTCATTTTTTATATCAAACAGCTGACACTTCATCGTTACACCTAATCTATAATGATAAAACCTGAGAACTTCTCGTATTAAAATCGAAAATAAAACTTGAAAAACATCAGCTCATAAGAACTTTCCACATTTTTCAAAACTCGAAGGTGTCTTCGTAATTTATGGAACCATAAAAACCGCTACCAGAGAATGCAACACGTTAGCGGTAAGTATAAATCTTGTGTAAATAGGGAACGTTACCCAACTTTCCCTAGACTCACTTTTAGGAATGTTGGTTGCGGCGAAAAGCCGTTTACTTGAGAGTTTTACGAAAGAATGTGCATAAAAGTCGATGGTGAGAGTGAAGTCTGATCGCAGAAGCTATAATAAAAGGAGTTGTTTCAAAACCGAAGTTACCGGAATGAAACTTATGTAACCTATGTTAAAAGTATTTTATTTGTGAAAATTTCTTAATAATATTATTTTTCTGTGTTTCAGAAAATAAATAACTTGTTTTAACTACATTTTACAAATTTTTAATTTTATAATTTCGGTTTGTTTGTAGGTACTTCAAAATATTTATGTAATAAATAAAAAACAAATATAAGAAATATAAAAAAATAAATAAAATTTGATTCTCTATAATAATAAGCGTTGCACTTGTTTTACCAACAACGCCACAGACTAAGTTTTAACACAAGAGTTAGTATAATATATTGCCGGAACAAAATTCTTATAAATTTAATCTTATTTAAAATCAAATTAAGCGGCAATTTTAATCTTATATCATTAAATAATAATTTAAGAGAACATAATATTACAACTTTTGTATATTACGTCAGATGAAAAATTTGACAAAACATATAACCTGTATTAAAGCTGTTTTTTATTTTAACACTAGTTGTACTCGCAACGTCGTTCGCGTAGCATGTGATTGTTGTATAAAAAATTCTTACCCCACCCCATTTAAGGAATGGGAAAGAAATTTTTATACATCAGATGTTAAGTTGAAAGAAGACAAATACGTCTTTAAAAACCGCATTCGAATGGGATCAGTAGTTTTCATGTGATGCTCGCACAAACATATACATTTCTACAGTTTTATTATATGTATAGATACTATAGATAAAGTTACCGGTTGTACTTCATTTTAATTAGGCTTATTGTACTTCTTCCATTGTCTCATATCACCCACTTTAAAATCTTAGTACACTTTACTAGTTTATACAGTTCTAAGGGATGGGTGTCATATGTTTGTGGAGGCACTTTAAAGTCTCCAAAAATTGTCTTGTTCTGGTACAGTTGGTAATTAAGTGTTTTAGATTTTCTGCTGCACAATCTACAGCTTAAATCTCTATTAAACAGTCTAAGGGTTTGCAAGTGTTCCTGATGTATTTTCCGTAAGGAATGCTATAATGACTCGAAGCTGATTATTGCTAGTTTTGCGCAGTGTTTTAACTTTTCTGGCACACTTTGTTCAAAACACATTCTGATGTGTGTTTGGCCAGAGATATGTTTCCAGTTGTGGTTGTGTTGACTACGAATCCTGGCTTTCAGTCAGCCTCAAACCGTACTTTTTACCTTGATGTATTTCTACCAGAATTTTTTTCTGAGGTAGGTAGGTATTTGGGAACTATGTGGTCTAATTTTATCTCTCAAATGTCTTTTTCAATTTCCCTAGACCTGGCTTAAAATGTAGAATGTTGCGGCTAATTATTTTCTTGCAAGTTTATCAGCTTTGTCTATGTCGTGGCACCCAAATTAGTTTGACACTGTAATGTTTCGTGTACCAATTTTAGGGTCTTTAAACCTCCAAAAGCCACATGACTATTTCTCCATATATGATTCCGCTTAGCTTTCAAATTATTTTCTCTTGTAAATCGCAAGATTACATTTACTTTTGTTTAAAATATACAGCTGTATATGTTTCCAGGAAATTTTTACGCTTCAGTCACTACTATGAATTTCTGCTCCTCAATTGTATTTGGTCTTAGATAACGTGTACTATCCTTGAAACTTGGGTTGAGTGCTCGCATTTTGTCATTCCTTACGTTGATGTATTTGTACCTGAAATGTATTCTTAGCCAAGTATTTGGAAACCATTTGGTCTGATTTTATCTCACAGATGTCTTCTTTAATTTTCTGCTTAATTTATTTGTATCCTGATCTAACGAAAATATGGCTCAGGTTTTCTTGCAGCATCTAAAATCTCACCCTTCTTTCCTTCTTTAAGATTATGTGAATAGAAGTAAAGTGTAAATTCCATTGCTCCTATTGGAGTGCTTCTCAGAGCTTTAGTTAGGCCAATGCAAGCTTGATGTTGGTATTTTTTTTGTTATTTCTTTGGCCACTATACCAAAGACGCATATGAGTCTGTTGGTTTAACCGGCATGATATAGATCCAGTATTACATGTCTACTTTAAACCCCCAGTTTTGCTGTAGGTGCGTTTGGTGACCGTATAAGTGGTTATTTTTTTTTCTTGGTTACGTATTCAAGATATTGGTTTCAGATAATTTTTGATTTTAATCAAAGTACTTAATCTCTCCTACCACTTATATTTGTAATATTAAGGCTTGGAGGAGCTGCGCTTTTTACTTTATTTACCTGGTAAATGTTACAACCTTAGACATAAGAAAGCTTATGTTAGTCATGTTAGTTATGTTAGTCAAAGTCCATTCCGTGATTACAATGCAATGTACCTCTTGTTGTAGAATTAAATTTACTGTGAGTTAGGATAACCAAGTCGTCAGTATAATCCACCACAATGTGTCTTTTATTGTTAAGTTTCCTCAGGTTACCAGTACTGACAATGTATATACTAGCAATATTGAGTGTATAACCAGTCAGTATACCATCCTTAATATGTACTTACTAAAAAGTTTTTTCAAAGTCTTAAGTAAACACAAGACATCGGACTTATTTGTATGCACCTTATCTTGTCTAATTCTTTCAGGTTTAGGTATAAATGCCTACCCTAATTGACCTTCACGATTTTAATACCTATGCAACCAAGTCCGAAGCTTGCCTCTAGTAACATACCAAGTTTGTTGTGCACTTCTGCAAAAGTATAAGATAAATTCCACAGTGTTCTGATGATCTAAACGGCTCAAACAAGTTTATTGCCCATTTAACAATATTCTTATCTACCACCATTTTTGCAAACTGCCAGCTAACTTTAGCGCCATACCTTATTGTTACTATTTCGTTAGTCTGCAGGTTGGCGTAGTTAGTTCTGTTTTTGACTCAAGTAACCTCTAAAGCGCTTCTTTAGTGTTACTTTATTATTCTGAGTATACTTTCCAGACTCCTTTTAAAGCCTGGGCATTTCTGCAGTATCTTCTCGCAGTGTCTTCTCTACGACTCTGTCTTGGCCTGTTTCAGTTATTGGTTGTAATTAGTTAGAGTTTTGCTGTATTCACTCCACTCGCCTGATCTTTTTGCAACGTTAAAGTGTCCATTTTATGTTTAACTAGGTCATTAATCCACCAAGCTACCTTCGTGTTAGATTACCTTATGATCGATCTTAGGGTAATTGTCTGGATACGCAACCATTACTGATTCTTGAAGTTGTTCGGCAGCAATATCTAGGCACATCGGGTGTTTTATCGACTTTTTAATCTTATACCCCAAACTGTACGTTCGTCTGCATTATATGTTTCTCAGACAGTTTTAAGGGGATTTCGATAAGTTTCGTTTACAAGCGGTTTGTTTTTTATGTCAAAGCAAATGTGCCGATAATCAGAGGAAGACATTTTAGTCCACAGATGCTAGTTTATTACAGTTTTATTCACATATATGTGATGTAGCTTCTGTTATGCCGATAAATACCTCTTATTACTTGTAACGACATTTTGTTTGTTTTCTACATATTTCACAATAGGTACATTGTAGTAGCTGTATCAGTGATTATTTAGGTAACGGGTCAACGAACTAATTTGGAACAAACTTTACCTCTGAAACTGGCTTCGTTACGTGTTCTATAAATTTTAATTAAAGGTCTTATTATTATAAATGGATACTATTTAAATACAATCCGCAAATATGAAACCCCCAAAAAAACAAGCACTTTTAAATGAATATTTCAACTCGGTATCAAAAAAAAAATCTCCAATATCGAACAGGTCATTCATTTATCTAAAGTCCTCTAACTCAAACATTTACCTGAAATCCGATACCGTTTTGTTGACATTACATTCTTGTTCGTTCTCAAGTTTCCTTAAAACTTTTTTGAAACTTCCCGTCTAGCTCAAGCTGAAAGTGATGTACAAGTTATATTGATATTGTTGATAATGTCGGACGACGACGTCGGCGTCGATAAACTACTGCAGACAATCAACTTTCCAATTTTGGTATATCGATGTGATTAATCAACAAATCTCTACCAAATACTGCCTGATTCGAACACAATAAATATAAAGAGATAACGAATTTAGAGACAAAAGGAATGAGTTTGGTTTTGGTAACAATATAAATTACTTTTATGGAACCACTAACAATCCTATAAAACTTTATATGAACGTCATTAAATAAGAATACATATTGTTATAGTAATTTAATGGTAATATTTATTGGTTTTTGCTGGAATAGAGAAAATGAGTTGTCGTACTAAAAAACAATTATTGTGTAGTTAACGATTATGTTTGAGATAGCTCTCATACGATTTTTACAATTTAAGAAAGTATATAAACAAGAATATGTTAAAAGTCATTAATAGAGTTTGGGAAATATGCAAATGCATATTAAGTGCATATAAGCATATTTTAACCAAAATAATATAAATGCATATGCATTTAAAATATGTGCATGTACAAAGAAAAAATTAGTTTTAAATGCATATTTTTGGTTTTTGTTTAAAGAGTCTTTAAAGTCACTTGTTACCTGGGAACAGCGGGCGGTCTATAAATCAAATACTTTTTTCAACCCTCGACCCGCCTGTGGTTGTATGCACTTATAATCTTAAATTAAAAAAAAAGGGTGTGGCAGTCAGTGGGACTGCCGACAGAAGTTATACTTCTATGCACGCGGATTCATACATTTTTATGCGAATGATTTAGCAAAATCATTATATGATATTCGTGTTCAGCGACCTCAAAAACTTCCTAGTACCGAGTACACACTGATTTTGTATCAAATTTGCATAACATTTCCTGGAGACGAGGTCCGTCTTAAGTACCAGGTGTTTCGTCCTTCAACTGATCAGTTTTCGATCATTTTTAAAGGATTTAATAATAATAATAATATTAATAATCTTTATTGGTTCATTCTGATCATTACAAAAAATGATATTAAACAAGTCACTTTAAAGAATTTTGTACAAATACAATATAAAAGAATTAATTAAACAATAACATAGATAAGTAAAATAAGTTATAAAATTAAACAAGTAAGTATAAAATTATAAAACAATTAAGTTGTCATTAAAATATTCATCTACTGAATAATAAGCCTTCTGTTTTAGGATTTTTTTTAATTCAATTTTAAATTTTTTGATTGGCAAGTGTCTTAATGATTTTGGTACTTTATTATATGCTTTAATAATCATATACCTTGGATTGTTCTGCGTGGAAGTAAGCTTACACCGAGGCACTCTACGGTTTCTATGAACAATGCGCGGCGTACGGCCGACAGTAAGTTGAGCAGAGCTCACGTGCGCTTTAATTTAACATCAGGTGTCTTATGCATGCGGGTTGTAAGAGTCTGTCTTGTTGAACGGATGAGTTTAACAAAGCAGTGTGAGTTTGAGTTGTGCGCTGAGATCAATTTCGTTGGGTTTGGACGCAGACGTCGACATAAGCTGAAGCAAATTATATCGAAGTGGTGGCTTGTGAAGAGTGATCAATTACACTAAAACACAAAAATTAAGTTGTTAAAGACATATTACTACATATTTTTGATGCACAGCTTTTCTTCTGGTGTGATTGGATGACTATATCTGTTACAAGGTTTTTTAACAATATTTTCTTTTATGAAGTTTAGAACAATCTCAAACAATTCCCTAGAAAGTCTAAAATATTCTCGAAATTTTATTTCATTCACAAAAAGTCGTCTTTCCACTGTAACTGCATACGCTCCTTCGGATTTGCGACAGGAAAATAAATCATCAACTTTTCTATTGGGCTCTTTCATTGTCAGCAACAATAAGTCTTCTTCATCGTTCTCAATTTCTTCGATCAAAAACGCAACTATAGCATTATTCATTCTGCACTATCCGTTTACTTCAACAGAATATTAAAAACTGAGAATTCATAAAAACCGACCCGCGCGAAGCGGACTGTGAGTCAAGCTGAGCTTATTCTGCTTTTAGCCGTAAGACGCGCGACGCGCACACTTCTTAAAAACCGTAGCTTTAGTAGTGTCCTATCTCTGGTATTGTAGGCATTACTATTAACTTTTTCAAAATCTAGATGATTGGTACAGTAAAAATTAATAAGTTGATAAATATACAAACTAGGGACTGTTAATATTTGAAGTTTTTAAAAGATTTCTTTGCAACTGGTGCTTCTTGATACGCCAGTTAAGTTCCGGATTGCCCTTTTCTGGAGTTTAAATACCCTCTGGGTTTCTGATGATTTACCTCCATACCATGTTTTGCCAAAATCATAGCTCCACCTCGTTTATTCTGTACACGACAAAAATAAAAGCTCGGGTCCTAACCAAAGACACTTAGATGCTGAACCTCTTCTGTTAAAAGAAAGTGCTCGACCAAACAAATAGCACTGTATTTTATATTATGATCATGGAGAAATGCCTCCAGAACGCTTATCTTGTTTCTAATTGAGCAGATATTGACATAAAATATGCTAAATATGTTCGCATTATGACTAAAAATTTCAGGTTGGCTATTATCAACAAGTAGTAAATCAGGTATGTAGCCTTTTATAAAAAATTACCGGCAGTTTGCAAAAATTCTCTGTGTTTCGTAAAATGAAATCTCTTAATGCCAACCATCCGAGGCCAGAAATCTGGATCGTACAGCTCATCCTTGCGCTTTAGCGGTGCTGTTACAACAAAGCATTTGAGTTTGTTTGGATCAGTGGGTATCTCCCTTACGCAAATATTCTCAGTTTCAAAACTCAACTTTTTCTTTATGTAATCTGTTATCATAGCCTCAGTTGCTTGTCTTTTAACACGATTTAAATATATCCAAGCTCTTCTTTCTCCACCCGGGAAGCCATTTATTTCATTTTCCTGGGATACTTCCGCATTTCCCAGACGTTTTTTGTATTGTTGGCGTTTTTTTTTTATCAAGTTGAATCTGAAAAATCCCATTTTGGTTATTGGCCAAATCTTCTTTATTTATGTTCGGATTATCAAAATTTTCTGTTTCTGCTGTTGCTACAGGACGACTGGCCACTTGACCATATGTTTTGCGGGCACGATCACAACCTGTATCCAACTTCAGCTCGGTTTGGTGTGACGTACCCTCAACCTGCGTAGTCGTAGAGCACGTCCTACGTGCGCTCGATTTGTTCGTGCGTGCCTTCGATGGCAATGACAAAGCAATAACGTGAGGAACAGGAGGTAGAGTGGTTGTTATCTTGTTTACCTTTTCGTCACGTAATGATTTCAATTCTATGGAGAGTTTTTCTACCAGGTCTTCCATATCGTTCAGTCTACCATGTAATAAGTCGTGATTTTCCATCATCTGGATGAGCAATTGGTTTATTAAACTGTTCTCTCTTCTTAGAGCATCGACATTGTTCCACGCATGGTCGCCATCATTTTTCAGTTTCAGCACATGATGGACAGATGATTAAATTTTGACCAACCACTTTTGCGCTTTTTAGGCGATTTAAGCAAGCAGGATGATACTGTTTTTCACATTTGGTACATTTTAATTCGCCTTTTAGAGATCGTTTACAACTCGCGCATGTAATATTCACATTTATATCATCATCACTCGGCGCCATCAAATATATATCAATGGCATCACTGTTAACTAATAAAACTTAATAACTACAAACACAGGCAAGTAGAAATAATTTTTTTAAAAAAATTAACTGTATTCAATTAAATAAATACTTAGAAAAATAAGAACAGTTGATGTGTGTCCTTACTTCAAACACGAAAACTAAACAGTAAAACGATCAATGTACAAAAAAAGTGTTTACAAAACCACATAGTGCAAAATATAATGCAACCATGTGACGGTAGTATGGACTACAATACAATACTCATTACTGAATATTATGATTAGTATTATTAATATAAAATACTAAACTTTATATGTTTACTTACGTGAGAGAATTATAAAATAATCTGTCAAACACAATGTAATACGTCACTATGATATTCCAAAACATTAGCTCAGACTGTTTTTTGTATATCTATCTCTTTTCAATGTACTGATACCTTATATGTGTTTCTGTCTCTCTCTTACTTACACCATTACCTATGTAATGATTTTTGCCATTTAACCCCATACAAATCCAGTGCATAAATGAAAATAAGTAAATATAAGAAACTTAACGATAATGTTTTTCTGATTTCAACCATATATAATACTTATGCAAAATTTTAAAGTTTACAGACTAGACACCAAAAGATTCTACATTACATTGAGAAAAGAACAATAATAATAACATAAAATACCTCTAGCGCCTGTAAACTTCAAAATGTGCGACATTAAGGCTGCTTTTTCCACTTATGGTAGAGTTTATATCGTCGAATTCAACACTGTGGTTTAAAGGAACAATACGATTTGGATGCAAACTTTTTTGTACGTCTTAAGATGTTGGTTTCAGTTGCATATGTACCAGAAGCAGATGAAGTAACCGCATTTGAACAGTTATGTGACTTATTACCGAATCAAGCACAATCATTAGTCGATCATTTTGAAGACACCTGGATTGGACGACCACAACTAGAAATAGAAGAGAACTATTATTTCCAATAAATTTCCACATATTTTCTGTGAATTGTTACAGTAAATTCCAACATAATTTGCCTACAACGAACAACTCTGTGGAGGGATGGCATGGTGCTTTTGAACAGCAGCTTTCTGTACATCATCCAACTATCTGGTTGTTTGTAGATGCGTTAAAAAGGGAACAGTCTATAAATAAACTAAGAATAGTGCAATACCTCAATGGACATAACCCGGCCAATACAAAGAAGAAATATAAAGAATCTGCTCAAAGAATTAAAAAAAAATGTTGTTACACATGATGCAGATAACTTGATAAATTACGTAAGTGCAGTTGCACACAATTTACTTTATTAGGAAAACTAGAAATATTAAAGCAAAACAATTAAAACTAAAAAATTAAGCTAAAAAAAATTAAAATTAAAATACAAAAAAGTGGAAATAAATTTATTCACATATTTTCTGTGAATTTTTATTTCGGTAAATTGTGCTTTCGGTGAAATGTTTTCGGTGAATCGTTATAGGTGAATTTTCCGTCCACGCCTAATTCCAAGTAAAAATGCATATTTGTATGGTTTTAGTGCATATTTGTATGGTTTAAATGCATATTTTGATTTTTTTTTCATGCATATTTCCATGCATGTTTCGTATATTTTTAGTGCATATTTTCCGAACTCTAGTCATTAAGAAAAAAATGAAAAAATGTCGCATCCAGCAGGACTTGAACCCGCAACCTGTGCATTGACGCGGCAACGCTGTAACAACTAAACTTTGAGTGCTAACTAATTATTTCGCTTTTTGGACGTTAAATTCAACTCATGTCACATGTGACTCTCACTTTCTCCTTAAGCACATATAGCATGACCTAATTAATAGAGATTTTGTCACAAAACATCGTTTACTAAAAATCCATGGTTCCGGTCTACTTAACCAAATAAAAATATAAGACAGATTACAAAAATAATATTATAATAGTTAACATAAAATTAAACACAATTTGAAGCGTTAGAATTGTATATAAGTAAAAATTTATCGTAGAATTGTCGTGGCTTTAATTATTAATTGTTATTCATTCTTTAAGGTTTACATTGAAGAAAGAATATTTTTTTGTGATTGATGTTGACGGACCAGAAATCGGTTCTTTTTGATCATGGGTTAACATGCCCACAATTTTTGTTTGGATGTCTATTGAATTTTCAACATAATATTCAGCAACAGCACTTGATTTCGAAGCTCCTAAACGTTTTAAATTATTGAGAACATCTCAACCATTATTTACAAATAAACAAGCTGCCGTTCGACGAAAACAATGACCAGTATCTGTTTTTTAGAAAGTTTTTATATTTTCGCCGTGTTCTTTGTCTCTGTGTCATTCCGTGGAATTGTGTAATCGAATTTAAACCTATTTCCTGACTACCTATACTTCATTTAAAAACTAGGAGGAGTGATTTGAAAAGCCAGACTTACAGCCAAATAAGTTACTAGAAAATTTACAAGGCGGCAAATTTAAATACATTTCTTTCATTTAAATAAAATTGAAAATAAATGTTTATGGACACTTTATATATGGTCTAAGATAGTCACAAAGTAAACTTACAATAATTATATTAAAAAAAGAAATCAATTAACAAAAGTCACCATTATAAATATTTCACACTTTGAAAACATAACCTATAAATGTCACAAATTACTTGATAAATGTAAGTGGCAAATTTTTATAGTGTAAACTTGCCTCCAAATTAACCAATAAACAAACGCGAGTGTTGCCAACTTAAATTCAAATCGCTCCTCCTAGTTTTTAAATAAGGTATAGAGCTCTGAAATTTTCAGGAGAGCTAAGAACTGGATGACAATGCATGTTTCAAGTGTTTTTAGGCATATACATGGATTTCGAAATTTATACTGAATTGTTATTAAATTAAATATGTATACATATTATCATTTTGAAAGACTTCATATAAGCTTGCGGTGGACTATTTGGATAAGCGGTTGAAGCGGTTAATTGTGACAATTCTGTTGGGTTATCGTAATAGGATCGATCTCGCGAGAGAGAAGTTTTTTTTGTTTTTTTTTTGTTTTTACATGTGAAAACAGTAATTATTATTTTAACTGGTAATAAAATAAATTGTTTTAGAAAGTTTTTATTAGAAAGTTTTTATATTTTCGCCGTGTTCTTTGTCTCTGTGTCATTCCGTGGAATTTTGTAATCGAATTTAAACCTATTTCGCGACTACCTAGAGCTCTGAAATTTTCAGGATAGCTAAGAACTGGACAATGCATGTTTCAAGTGTTTTTAGGCATATACATAGATTTCGAAATTTATACTGAATTGTTATTAAATTAAATATGTATACATATTATCATTTTGAAAGACTTCATATAAGCTTGCGGTGGCCTATTTGGATAAGCGGTTGAAGCGGTTGATTGTGACAATTCTGTTGGGTTATCGTAATAGGATTAATCTCGCGAGAGAGAAGTTTTTTTTTCTTTTTTTTTTGTTCTTACATGTGAAAACAGTAATTATTATTTTAACTGGTAATAAAATAAACTGTTTTAGAAAGTTTTTAGATACAACTACCCTTGATTTTGTTAACAAGGAAACAATCTTCTTTATGATCAATCACAGCGTTGTATGACTTAATATTTTTGCAATATCAGGGATGCTGTGCATTGTTGAGATGACACTTAAAATATGAC
Organism: Altica lythri; assembly: GCA_964028335.1. Lineage (NCBI taxonomy): Eukaryota > Metazoa > Arthropoda > Insecta > Coleoptera > Chrysomelidae > Altica > Altica lythri. The sequence continues at coordinate 43,798,349 of OZ034804.1, read as the reverse complement.
CTATAAATCAGTAAAAAACTTTCTATTATAAAAAATTGTTTTTATAAATTGTGCTTATTATCTTGTCTAATTGTATATAAGTAGCAACTTTTTTTGGGAAATTCAGCCAAAGAATTGTGTCCTAATGGCTGTTTTGTTAATTTTTCATGTCCGGCTTGCTGAAAAATCTATCTCTTTTTAGAAAGTTTTTTATATTTTCGCCGTGTTCTGGGTCTCTATGTCATTCCGTGGAATCTGTAATCGAATTTAAACCTATTTCCCGACTACCTAGAGCTCTGAAATTTTTAGGATAGCTAAGAACTGGATGACAATGCATGTTTCAAGTGTATTTAGGCATATACATAGATTTCGAAATTTATACCGAATTGATATTAAACATGATCTAAGTTGTGTATAGATAATATTATTTTGAAAGTTATTAAATAAATCGTTCGTGGCGTAGTTGGTTAAGCGGCGGATCAGTCCACTTGTGACAGTTCTGTTATGTTATCATAATGGGATCGATTACGCGACTGAGAATTTTTTTTCTTTTTTTTTTTGTTATTATTTTAACTGGTAATAAAATAAACTGTTTTAGAAAGTTTTTAGATACAACTACCCTTGATTTTGTTAACAAGGAAACAATCTTCTTTATGATCAATCACAGCGTTGTATGACTTAATATTTTTGCAATATCAGGGATGCTGTGCATTGTTGAGATGACACTTAAAATATGACCTATAAATCAGTAAAAAACTTTCTATTATAAAAAATTGTTTTTATAAATTGTGCTTATTATCTTGTCTAATTGTATATAAGTAGCAACTTTTTTTGGGAAATTCAGCCAAAGAATTGTGTCCTAATGGCTGTTTTGTTAATTTTTCATGTCCGGCTTGCTGAAAAATCTATCTCTTTTTAGAAAGTTTTTTATATTTTCGCCGTGTTCTGGGTCTCTATGTCATTCCGTGGAATCTGTAATCGAATTTAAACCTATTTCCCGACTACCTAGAGCTCTGAAATTTTTAGGATAGCTAAGAACTGGATGACAATGCATGTTTCAAGTGTATTTAGGCATATACATAGATTTCGAAATTTATACCGAATTGATATTAAACATGATCTAAGTTGTGTATAGATAATATTATTTTGAAAGTTATTAAATAAATCGTTCGTGGCGTAGTTGGTTAAGCGGCGGATCAGTCCACTTGTGACAGTTCTGTTATGTTATCATAATGGGATCGATTACGCGACTGAGAAGTTTTTTTTCTTTTTTTTTTGTTATTATTTTAACTGGTAATAAAATAAACTGTTTTAGAAAGTTTTTAGCTACAACTACCCTTGATTTTGTTAACAAGGAAACAATCTTCTCTATGATCAATCACAGCGTTGTATGACCTAATATTTTTACAATGTCAGGGATGCTGTGCATTGTTGAGATGACACAAAATATGACCTATAAATCAGTAAAAACTTTCTATTATAAAAAGTTCTTTTTGTAAATTGTGCTTATTATATTTTTTCGAAGATTGGTATATTCTGTAATTATTTGTATCCAATACTTGTTATTAATGACAAAAGCTCTCGACTGATGCGTTTTTGTGTCAGGAATAACACTGCCACATTTTTCTTTTTGTAGATCCACATGATCTATTTTTTTTGAATAGTTCAATAGTTCGACAGGCGCCGGAGATGCCAATTATTAAAGCAACCTAAAAGATTTATGAATGAAATTATACATGTAGGTGATAATTTGCGAGCTATACATACCTTTTGAGGAAGAAAATCAAAAGGTGCATCTTGTAAAAATGTTTCAATTTCGTGTTTTTTAAATACACTGGGTTTTTTAGGTTTATAACCCACATTTGCTTTTTTTAAACGATATTAGTTTTCCATATTTTGATGTATTAATATTATGTTTTTTCGTATTAAACTCTTTAGCATTAAATAAATAGACCAAAGGGTGGAAGATTTCTTTTTTTTTTGAGCAACAATATTGGCAAAATAAGCCATTAAGTAGTTTTCAGAAGTTTTGGTTTGAACTTCTTTTTCAATACACCACTCATGGTAAATTTCGTACGTTTTTTCATACCTTTTTTTACTTTTGTCAGGTAAGAGATTTAACGTCACCGCTTGTGCAATCTTCTTCATGGTCGGACATATTGCAATACTCTCAATTACAAAAGAATAAACCACGAATTATTATAGACATAAATTTCACGTCAACGATAACTGTCAAATTTTTCATAGATTACTAGACAGGAAGATTTATCTGAAATAAATGTTTCTCATAATTAATTACTTCTTTATTTATTCATTTTTTAATATTATTTTTCAATGATTGTGAATAAAATAGTGTACATACCGCGGTGAAAGTACCATTTTTCTCTTGAGAAAAATGAAGTACTTTCCACCTTACCACTATTTTCGCATCCAGTGCAAATAAATAAACAATTAGTTTAAAACTTGAAATATTGGTATATTATTTTAATTAAATTAAGTATTAACCTACATAGCCAGAAAACTATTAAAAAATGATTGGATATCTCTTTATATTAACTTTCTTCAATTTCAAGTCTCACAACTTGACCTACATACAACATATAACTCAGAGTGCAAAATCTTATTAAAACGGAGCTGTATTAACCAGATGGTTAATACCTAATCCAGGAGCGCAAAATCAATAAAAGTTAAGCAAAATATTCCGTATTACGAAAACACCGTTATATATTCAAGGAAACTTAAATATTCATCATGCGACATAAATTGAATTCATTATAAATTCATCTATTTATTTAAGAGAGAGTTGCGAAACTTCTCGGTCATCATCGGGTACGATAAAATATGAGTCGCTGGAAAATATTCAGCAATTCGTTTAGTCAAAGTCAAGCGAACGAATTTATACCAAGTTTTGAATTTTAACGAGGCTCTTCTCCAGCCGATACTAATAAATAACCGAATTGAAATCCTATTTGAAATATGAAAATCCATTTCGTATCCTTCCTATACTTATCTAGGTATATACATATATAAGTCAGATTAACCACTGCAGGCTAGAAATACATGCAATTTCTGATTTCAGTTCTTCCTTCAGTCTTTACATTTAGAGAGCGCTATGTGTACCTAAAATCTTTAAAAAATGTGGTTAAAATTATTATTGGAACATGGAAACTAAATAAATATGGAGATTTGCAAATATACAATCATGTGAGATTGCTTAGTTAGGTAGAGTGGTGTAAGACTGTGCAGTTTTTAGTTGACGCTTCATATTTATAATAAAAACTACAAATTAAATTAAAATGAAATTTTATTTCTCATAATCACGCAATATTCAAACACAAAACGATATACTTCTTATATAAATTAAAACAATAACATTAAAAAAAAACATCAAAATCAACTAACGGAAATTGCGAAGTCTTATATGTCTTATACACCCCAATGTGTAAGACTGCGCATTTAGATTAATAAGACTGGCAGATATTGCACATATTGACACTCTTGACATGAATTAGACTCGATTACTGTTTGTGGCACATATTCATTCTTCAGAACATCAAACACTTAGTATTAGTCATTGCATGGTTTGTTTTTATTATTATATTTTTCTAACTCTTTTAGCATTCGTGATTGATTTCATTTTCTTTATTTTTAAATTCTCTTTTTTTCTAGCTCTTTTTTATCCGGTGAGTTACTAATTACTTCTGATTTTTTAAGCTTTTGGGTGCTTCCTTTTTGTTCGTAAATTTTGGAAATGGAATTAGCTCTGAACATGGAGTTGGACATATCTTTAGACTCGACCTCGATTCCTCAACAGATAATGCATGTACAGGCGTAGGTGTCTTAGTCTTTGCAAATGCTGTTTCTGAGGGGGATTGACCGGATTGTGCTGAATCAATTTCAAAGATCTCGTCAGATTTACTCACTACAGGTGCTGACGAATTGACCCTTGGCAGTGCTGACACACGTAAAATATTATCTGAAGCTAATAAATCTAAAAAATGGAATTTCTTGATGATGGTCTGGATCTGTTCTTTCACTAATACTGCTCGCGATAAAATCAGCGTCATTAAAAACGTCAGGATTCCAGGACATGTTACTAGTATCTAATAGACGTTTATGCCACCTCTTGGATGGTTTTAGAGTCATTTTTTACATTCGCTGAAGAAAAACTTGTTTAAAACGCCATGAAAACCTCAGCTGCAGCTTATGGAGGTAACTTCAATGCAATTAGATTATTCTGGCGATTCAACGGCCTTCAAGGTGCAGTGTCAAACATGGTTAGCCAAAATTAATAATACTGGCAGATCTTTACTAGAATTTGCATGGTTTCGAAAATGATTTAACCAATCAAGAAGAAGATCTTCGTTGTTATAGCTGGAATCAGAGACCATACAGTTAGACCCTGCTAGTACAGCATCTATAAGTTATGCCTTCATGCTTTTTCTTCTAAATATAACTGTAGGTGGGATGAGGTATCGACTTGCGCACTCATATATACTATCTAGTTAAGTATCTCTTAGAAAACTCTTCAACTACATAGTAGTTTGCTGCACAGTGTTGTTTCTACCTTTTCCATAACAAAATGTTCTTTTTTCAAATCATCCTACCAATTATAAACTTCTTTTTCGTCATGTGTCTTCATGCTATGAATTGTTAATTTACATCTAGATTTCACCGTTTTTTTAACCTATTACAGTTTTTATCAATAAAGCAAATAAATAATTGGAAACGTAGAAAGGAAAAATAAAAATTACTTTATTTAGTTAATAACTACTTTAAATAACTTTGAATTACCTGATATTTTCTCTTGAAGCAGTATATCATTTTAATGTTTAATTTTTTCATCAACATATCTTGATTTTAATAAGCAAACAACAATTCACACTATGCTATCCTGACACAATCTATACTCGTATATAAACAAAACGACCCTTCGCGAACTTGTATCATATGTATTGTTTCCTGAAAATCACGTCTACTTGACAAAAAATAGGCCATTTCTCAACAGTAAATTGCACCATAAATATTACATCAGTTCGGTCTCTTTCTAACACCTCCCCAGTTCATCTGGCTACCACTTCAATGTTCTAGAGTGCACATGGGTGTCTAAACAAACGTTTAATCTCGAAATAAACGGGTCGGGATCAATGTTGCGCTCGGAATGACTTCAAATGATATTTACTTATTCGGATCCGTGACCAATTTGAACTCAGTGGAGTTGTTAATATAGGCTCGATTTCCAACAAAAACAATATAGTTTTTAAACCAGTACCAGTTTTCTAGTCGTCTACCTCATATTTTTTTGGAATTATAACACTTGCTTAGACAGTTAGTATTTAAATAGTATTTTAAATAGTTATATAGAAGTTTAGTATTGCAAAAAATTTTTTGACAATTTTTTCTAAGTCTGAAAAAACAATCTATAAAAGAAGCCCACATGATGGAAGCTCACACGAAAAACCGCATAATTGATTAATCGTTCCATTTCTAATTTTTTTCTAGCTACATTAATTTTAATCGTATTTCCTCTGGCTATTCCTCTTATTTTCTTGCAATTATTTCATTTTTGCAGTCTGTATTTTACAATTTACTGTTTTAAACAATCAAATGTAATCCACATTTTAATTTATTAAGTAATGTGAAATTGCACGAGTTAAGTACTCAAGATACTATCCCGAGATGCAAAGAATGCCATTTTCGCAATGATTTGGTTGTCTAAACGACTTGCTCTGCTCTTAAAATCCTACAAATTCATATCCTTCATACTTCCAAGGGCGTCACAGCAATTTTGGACGGCTATATAACAGTTGAGGAGAAGTTGCTGCTCTGAACTCTTTGTGCCAAGCGAGTTCTCTTTGTACTTTATTATTTTTGACATCTTGGTTGTGATTAAGGGCGTTTCTTGTGTGCGTTCTGTTTTCTGTTTTAAGCTTTGCTGTCAGCCATAAGGTCCTTTTCAGATTACTCTTTGGTCATTTTTTCTCTTTTGTCTTTATATTTATAAGTCCTTCTGGAGCATTTTTTGTTCTAAGTGTCTCCAGATCTTGTCCTCTGGGTTGTATTTTATAAGTTATAACAGTTTACTTTTTAAATGGTTTCTTGTGTCCTCTAGATCTTTCTGCCTCTCTCCTTAATGGTACCTGTAATCTTTTTACTTCTAAGTCATACCATAGTGCGTTAATCGTTTCCCGTAAACATTTTTTTGTTGTATTTTTATTTTTTGTATATTTTGTCCTCGTTGTTTTACAGACATAACACGATGGCACCGATACATACACCAGGATAAGATATTATAGTTTGGAAAAGTATTGTTTTTAGGTTATGTTTTGTTCTGTGTTAATCTGTTTGTTGCCCATTTTGCGTTTGTACAACATGTTCTTTATGTTCTTTAAAGCATAATAATATAATTGGTCTTAAGTACTTTGCTGATCTGGCTTTTTTTAATGCTTTTGGAGCACACAGCCGTTGGTTTTTACGTGAAACATCGATGTTAGCGATATCGATTGTCGATTCATTCGTTACGTCCATAAGTACAGGTATTCCAGTGGTAGAGGTGCTCGCGAGGTTGGCGGCAGCAGAAAAGTTCCTCGCGGCGTCGGCGTTTTCGTCGGCAGCGGCTTTGCGACGTTCCCGAAACCGTCTTGCTTTATGTCCTTATATTGGTCGTGGCCTCTTTCCTCTATGGCTCTGTGTAGGTGTCCACTGCAATTGCATTGTCATCACCATTTGAAGAAACGATTGTGTTTAGTGTTTTAGGCAAATTGCAGTGTAAATTATATAAAATATTGCAACAATAAAATCTTTGAATAATAAATATTAGAAAATATTTTTTAAACTTAGCTTAGATAGATTTTCTTTTTGAGATGCTACAATAAAAGTCTGTTATTTTTAATTGTGCCAAAGTCTTATTAGAAAAACCAATGTTGTTAGGTTAAAAGCAGAATTTAAATAACATATCAAGCAGGTTACACGGAGTAAGAACGTTTTTAGAATAAATGTGATTTATTTAATTTTCCATTTCCGTCAACTGCATTGTGCATTTTTTTACATGAGCGCCTATTTTGATGTGAGCATTTTTATTGTCGGATTATATCAATTTCTCCTTTTTTAAAGGTCAGCCTATTAAAGTACCCTTTTTACTAAAATTGATAAATTAAAACTTTTTTCAGTTGTTAGTTTAAAAATACATTACAATCATTAAAATATACCTATACCTGATTCGCAGTAAAAACTACAACTACAAAAATGGGTACAAATACAAATGATACAAGAAATGAGCAATTTACTTATGTATTTGACATACTCAAGATGAAATTACAAAAACTTTACTAAACTAAAGTAAGTTTAAAAAAAAATATTTTTAATAATTGGAGAATCTGAAAAAATAATTAAAATACACAAATAATAAGCGTTTAACTACAAACAAAAAATAATTCTGATTAAGATACTTTCTCTTACGATTCATTTAATTTGTAAATAACAGTACCTAAGTCACATATCTACAAACGATTCAACGTAGAGAGATTTTTAATTTTACTGGCCAAAAATAAAAATCAAAGTAGTTTACGGTTATTTGCTATAAAATTGAAAGAATCTTACTTTTCACCACTTTTTACATTTGTAATAAGGTTCCTTTAATACAGCTCCATAGGAAAAAGTCTTTCTCAGAGCAAACAAAATGGTTATCGCAAGGTTCATCTTAATGTCCAACTTTTTCATAAATCAGGTAGTAGCTAGTAACTCTCTTTTAGATAAAGTAGATACTATCTGGATCTGGATCTGGAAATTTGGGTAGGGGCGTGCTAGTGCTTAGCCAGCACTGAGGCCACATATGACCCATTGTGCATCCTCCCGTATGTAGTGATATCCTCACCTCAGGCTGTCATCAGGCCTAGTGATTTAAAATAGGTGATAAGGCTCCCAAGGGGGATCTCCCTGACATCGGCTGGTGTAAGCCAGTACTCGCCCAACACGGATCTTTTGATTTCAGAAAAAGCAGAACAGTCATACATAATGTGTTCTACTGTTTCCTCTTCTTGTTCGCAGCCTCTGCATAGCGGCGATTCTGTTAATTTCATCCTTAAGAGATGTTGTCGCAATTGGCAGTGACCTGTCAAGATTCCCACAGCTGTTCGGAGATTTTGTCTGGTCAATGCCTTAAATTTTTTTGCTGTTTCCTCGCCAGGATGAGGTAATAAGTCTCTGGCCAGTCTACAGTTTGTAGTTTCATCCCAGCACTATATAAAGTTTTGGTGAGAGTGCTGTTTGATAAGGTCCACGACTGCGGACAATGTTAGCTTGGTAGAGGGGCGAGGGCTAACATATTTGTAGCCCGCAGCCCTCCTTGCTAAATTGTTTGCAATGCGGTTGCCTTTAGAGTTCCCATGTCCTTTGATCCAGCTGAGAGTGACCACGTTATTCTGGCTGGCCTCAGTTAGAGATTGGTGACATTCTAGTACTAAACTTGAAGTGAAACGTGGTCTATTCAAGGTCAGTAGTGCTTGTCGTGTCGGCAGTCTGTGTATATATTTAGATTCCTGCCTGTGATGTTCCTATTGATTAATTCTTTTGCAGCTATGGTTATGCCTGTGAGTTCTGACTGAACCACACTTGACAAGCCATCCATAGCCCATTTTATTTTTAGGTTTAAGGATCTAGAGTAAATTCCACATCCCACACCTTGCTTTGTTTTTGATCCATCCGTATATACGCTCCGAGCGTTCACTACGTTGGGGTCTGCTGTCTTATTTGAGATAAAGTCCTATTTAAGAAATATAAATTTTAAGTCAATTAAACTATAAAACAGAATTGTTAGCCAAATTTAATAAACACGATCTTTCTCTTCTTTTTCGTTTTTTTTTTCTTCTCCTCCTTCTTCTTTTCTTTTTCTTCTTCTTCTGCTCCTTCTTCTCCTTCTTCTCCTTCTTCTTCTTTTTTATCTTTAACAAGGAGTATCCACTATTCAATCACGTTCTCTTTGCTATAGCAATTCTTGTAAAATTGATTACCAGATGTCTTAGCGTCGTGGGTGTTGTCCGTTGTCAGAACCGTTTGCTCTTGCGTTGTTTCGTAATATTCAGGCTATTTTGTCGCGTTTACTTAATTATTTGATTTTGACATCTTTTTTGTACTTCTGTCTTATGTCTGTGTTTGTCGTTTCATATTTTTTCAGTTATTATTCGTTTGGTCTTTATCTTAGTTTTTGTTAGAAATTCCATTGCTTTTGTGTTTCAGCTTTTGCTTCCGCACTATATATCATCACTATTCGTACGCATGATTTGTGTATGCAGATTTTTAAAATTGTCTAAAAAAAAATTAGAAAGCGCAGTATTGAAGTTTTTTTTTCATTTATTTTTTTATCTTTAATAAAAACGGCAACCAATCTGATTTTTAAGTAATTAAAAGAAACTTACAACATTTTTTATATTAATTCAACTTTTGTTAGGCATATTCAGACGGTTTTTGACAAATTGGACATATCCATTAAGATTAATAAAATAAGCAAGAGCCATTTTTTAACATATTCATTTAATTCTAACTTTCGTGGCAAACGTTCCCCAAATAATAGAAGACAATATCCGAATAGTGTGACAGCTTAGTTGTTTTGTTCCTTTAATTTGTTTTCCAGAAACCCTGAGCTTGTAATTATGCATCCAAGGTATTCAAGTGACATAGCTTGGTCCATAGTGTTGTTTTCTAGTAAAAGTTTGCACTGCAGAGGTTCCTTAACTTACATTATTGATTTGGTCTTGTTTATTAAAACCTTCACTCTAACGAAGACCTATGTAAGATGTAAAAATAGAAATAGGCAAAAGTGTTATCGTTTATTATCCGTTCACTTCTTATTCCTATCTTAGTAGACTATGCATTTGATTTCTTGGGTTGGTACTTCAGTTTGTTGAATTGGTACCTAAACTAAAAATGCCCTCTTCTACTGTCGAAATATTAACAGCACATTGTCAAAGGTAAAATTTTTAAAGATTCAATCAAGAAGTATAGATAGGTACTTCAAGATGAACAAAAAAAAGATATTAATAAAAAAAAGAAATACGTAAAAGAGAAAAATATTAAATTTAACCTTTTAATTTACCTAGAAAATTCATTGTGTGCCAAAGGTGCTACGTACATTATAGAAAAATAATATATAAAATATTTATTCATGTACACTGTACAGGCACTGCCTTTATGGGATTTATTTTGTTTGCTCCTGGTTGAAAAGTTTTGAAAGCGAAACTTTTTACGCTATTTTAATATTTCATCCTTCATTTGAATACACAAAATTTTTTATTTGGATTTGTCAATTGATTTTTTGCTTATAAGCCATTTGAAGTTGACGTGTCAGTGTATTTTGTTACAATGGAAAAAAACTGTATATCGTGCAGTGATCAAATTGTTTGTTTTGGAAGGTTTATCAGCAACAGAAATTCATACAAAAATGGTTAAAGTGTTAGAGTCACCTGCCCCTTTATTGTCAACTGTGCATCGATGGGTTCTACAGTTTAACCATGGTCGTAAAAGCGTCGAAGATGAACCACGTAGGGAACGTCCAAAAAGTCCAACAGCACCAGAAATCATTGAGCAAGTCTATGATATTGTTTTTAAAGATTCAAGTTTGACTAAGTGTTAAATTGCCGATACCATAGGAATCACAGATGAACGAGTATTCCATATTTTAAACGAACAATACTATATAAAAAAGCTGTTCAGAAAGTTAGTGCCACATTCGTTAATAATTCCTCAAAAACTAAATCAAAAACAAATTTCTCAACGTAATTTTAAACGCTTTAACCACCTTTTTCCAGATGTGGAAGGCTCACCAGGGGTTATCAGAATGCGAAAGCCACTGAGAGGGTAGAAGGAGAGCAAGTTGGATTAAAAAATTCGAGATAAAAGACCTGGTTTACAGAAGAAAACAATCATTTTTTATCAAGACAGTGCACGTGTTCATACAAGTCTGTTGAACATCTCTAAATTGAACGAATGAAAGTACCAATTGCTTAGATACCCCCGTATTCACCATGTTTGGCTCCCTCTAACTAACTCTTCAGAAACTTAAAACAATTTCTTCAGAGGAAGTGGTTTTCGTCGAATGAAGAAGTTATTGCAGCCGTGGAACAGTAATTTGCAGAACTTCGGGAAAATTATTTCAGAAATATTAGGTACTCGAGGATCATTGAAATAAGTGTGTTCAAGCTCAGATCATAATGAATAAAAAAAAAACAATTTGATTAAAAAATACACATTCTTTTATTTGTACTTTTAAAACTTTCAAACCAATCTGATTTAGCTAAAATAATTATTTTGGTCTTACGTAGTAAGGAAAAAAGTTGTATATATCGTTAACTATATTCATTGCTCTTAGAAATAAATATTATTATTATATACCAAAGTTGTATTTATTATCTCTTTAATCAGAAGTTAAGGATATGAGAAAGGAATACCACTTAATGTTGGTCTGGTTACAATATTAGTTTTTAAATATTGCAAGAAATTTGTGGCCTGACAAAATATTGTCGATGTCAATAGGTTTAACAGTATATCAGCGGTCAACAAAGAATTTTCGAACATATATGAAATTTATCTGGTGTAATGTAAACACTTCACCGTAAGTGGAAAGTAACTACATTTTTCTCGGTTAACATTTGTAAACTTTTTATTAGAATGAAAAATCGTTTTGCAAATATTTGTTTCTAAACCATTAGAAATTTAAATAATAAAATTCTATATATGTTTAATTTAAAATTAAAACATAAACACTGTATTATCTAATGTTTCCATGTTTAAGTAAGCATAATATAACAATAACCTGAAATCTACTCCATATTGTAACTCTTTGATAGCTTTAATTTAGGCAGACGAATTCATTTTGTCTTACAAATGTATTCTCTTTGCATAATTCTGACTGTTCCGAAACATTCATCTTAGCGGCTTTATATTGCTACAGTTTTCTGAGGGAAGGAAAGACAATAAAACCCACTACTCTCTTCCTCCCCGATATTAAATACTATCAAAACAACCAGCTTTCCAAATACAATAAACACGTGATGAAACAACAGATGCCAGGATTTACTTTGATGTTTCAGAGCAAATAAAAGGAAGGTAAGGGTGTTATCGTTCAAACAGATATATTCCATTTAGAGATTAGAAATTTTGTGAAATGGGTTTTAGGTAAATGTTGTCTGTTATTAATTATTTAGTAGTGAAGTTGAGGCTCGGTTGTGTTTATTCTCTAGTTGTTTAAATGTAGGATCACAGTGTTTAGCTTAATGTGTTCATGAATTTTGAATATTCAATAAATGTCTTCTACAGAAAAAATGTGTTAAATAGTCATTAAAAAGTGAGATGGCAAAAAAATTGGTACAGTATAAATTCTATACAAGATGGTTAAGTTTCTTTAAATTTTTCTTTTATTACCAAGCTTTATCGCATTTGACATGTGATAATTTTTTGTAAAATTTAACTTAAACGTTTTGTAAAATATTATTGATATTTTTGCAACATTTAAATAGTTTTCAGAAATCCAATATTATGTATGGATTATCAGTTTTAGAAATACATACTACTTCTTTTCTTTTTTAACTTCCGTAGATTGTCTTACATTTTTTAACATGTTTTTATAAATATCATTTATTTTTAGGTTTTCAAGATATTTCTTTTGTATTTTTTAAAGATTTTTTTCACTGTTACTTTCTATCTAAAGTTTGAATTTTGTTTGTTTGAATACTTTTTAAAACTTAGAAATTAGACCTACAAGAAATAATATTAAAAAGAAATCAAAAACCCTGAGTAACTACTAAAGTATCTGTAACCGAATGGTTAACATCTCTCCAGCTGTAGGTAAAGATCGCAAGTTCAAGTCCTCCCGGGTATGCCTTTTTTCGAATCCTCCATAGTGTTTGTTAAAACTTTGAATACCAAAGCTGATCCTGATGTCTTTTTGTTACACTAATCTCCGGTTCATATTATTCCTGAGTTTCCAACGGTTAAGTTTCTGCTCTGGCACATTTATATGCTGGATTAAACACGTCATCAAGCCATGTTACTACATCAGATCGCTGACGTACTGAAAAATAAAGGGAAACTGGAAAGCAACCTTTTTTTGTAGTTATGAAGTAAGTAGTTCATAACTCACTAGCTTTAGCAGAATTAGTTTCAACAACCCACGTTGGTCATGTTCCATGTAAAGGTTGTTCTCATATATGAGGTCTCTGGATCTGGAAATTTGGGAGGGGCGAGCTAGTGCTCAGCCTGCACTGAGGCCACATATGACCCATTGTGCATCCTCCCGTATGTAGGGATATCCTCACCTCAGGCTGTCACCAGGCCTATTGATTTAAAATAGGTGATGAGGCTCCCGAGGGGGATCTCCCTGACATCGGCTGGTGTAAGCCAATACTCGCCCAACACGGATCTTCTGATTTCAGAAAAAGCAGAGCAGTTATACATATTGTGTTCTACTGTTTCCTCTTCTTGTTCACAGCCTCTGCATAGCGGCGATTCTGTTAATTTTATCCTAAAGAGATGTTGTTGCAATTGGCAGTGACCTGTCAGGATTCCCACAGCTGTTCGGAGATTTTGTCTGGTCCATGCCTTAAATTTTTTTGCTGTTTCCTCGCCAGGATGAGGTAATAACTCTCTGGCCAGTCTACAGTTCGTAGTTTCATCCCAGCACTGTATAAATTTTTGGTGAGAGTGCTGTTTGATAAGGTCCACGACTGCGGACAATGTTAGATTGGTAGATGGGCGAGGGCTAACATATTTGTAGCCCGCAGCCCTCCTTGCTAAATTGTTCGCAATGCGGTTGCCTTTAGAGTTCCCATGTCCTTTGATCCAGCTGAGAGTGACCACCTTATTCATATATGAGGTGTAAGAAGACCATATTTTTTGTAAGTTTTTAACGTTAATATTATTACACCCTATAATATTATTATTGTAACTCCCGTTAGGCGCTGATGAAGGTTAAAAATTAACCGAAAATTTCGCAATATAAGAATAAAGTTTCTACTACTGGCGTTTTTCCATCATTTACCCAACCTAGACGTTACCTGAAACATAATATACCGAGTGAGGAAAAAGTATGGAAACCCCGTGGTAACTCAAAACCATGGGTCAAGTATAAAATTTATGGTTTTTCCCTGGCTATCAGATGGTTAAGATGGATTTGAACATGACCATGAACATCATGGTCAGGCGAGGTAAATTTTTTTAAATGGAAACATATAGTTTTGACAACGGGAATCGAAAGAGCGTAAAATTTTACGTCCAAATATGACCTTGATCATTTTTAAAAATTTTACCATGATGGTCATGGTCAGGGTCAAACTAAAAATTCTTAGACCATCGCAATAACTCGAATTGTATTAACCGCAAAGAAAAACTTCCAAGACTTAAAGTTTATGGTCTTTCCCTGGCTAGCAGATGGTTAAATGGATTTGACCATCATGGTTAGGCGATGGTTTTACGTCCAAATATGATATTGACAATTTTTAAAAATTTTACCATGATGGTCATGGGTCAAGGTTAAACTAAAAATTTCTAGACCATCGCAATAACCCGAATTGTATTAGTCAGAGAGAAAAACTAAAAGTTTATGGTCTTTCCCTGGCTATTAGATGGTTAATATGGATTTGATCATAACCATGACCATTATGGTTAGGTCAGTTTTTTTAAATAGAAACGGTTACGATTTTTAGCAACTTGTAACCTAATGAGAAACGAAAATGATCATACTAGTACCAATAACTACACAGGTAAATAACTGACCATCATGGTAAATTTTTTAAATATTCTCAAGGTCATATTTGGACGTAAAATTTCACGCTCTTTCGATTCCTCTTGTCAAAAATACATCTATTTAAAAATTGACCTGACCATCGTCTGACCATGATGGCTATGGTCCTGGTCAAATCCATCTTAACCATCTGATAGCCAGGGAAAAACCATAAATTTTATATTGGAAAAGTTTTTTTCTGTGACCCATGGTTATGAGTTACCACGGGGTTTCCATACTTTTTCCTCACCCGGTATATATATATATATATATATATATATATATATATTGAGATGATATGAGTTACTATGCTATATTAAATAAGAATGTAGAATGAAAATCTTATGGAAAATAGAGAAGTTAAGAACAGAAATACAGGACACAGGAGTGAAAATTAGGGGGGAAAATGAAAAGGTTGTGGAAATTGGAATAACAGAAACAAAAAAATCAAGGAAAGAAAATTTACCTGAAGAAATTGAACAGGAAGTCAATAAGCAAACAGAAATTATGCAAAAAGAAATAGGACCAATACAATTACAAGAGCAAATTAATGAAGAGGTAGTGGACAATTTAAAAACTAATTCAGGAAAAGAATTTGAAAGACTAGAGGGAGAAGTAGAAAAACAAAAAGGAGTCTGCAGTAAGAACCAGGAATTAACTGGGTTAAAATCAAGTAGTGGTATAACTCAAGAGGAGTACAGGATGCTTAAAGAATGTCTAATTAAGTATTTTGAAGAAAGGGATAAAAGAATTGATCAGCACGGGGAAGATATAAAGAAGATGGAAGAAGATAGTATAAATTTTAAAGAAAATAATGAAACATTGGATGAAAGAGAAGAAGATATAAAAAAGGAAGATGTGAATAACAAACTAGAAGAAAATAATGAAGGATTAGATGAAGTAAAAGAAGATATGAATTATAAACCAGAGGAGAACAATAAGAAATTGAATGAGACTAACGAAATATTGGAGAAAATAGAAGATGATAGTAAGAAATTTGAAGAGAATAACGAAATATTGGATGAAATAAAAGAAGATATGAGAGTAGATATAAATAAGAAATTTGAAGAGAAATTGGAAGATAAGAATGAAAAATTGGATGAAAGGAAGGAAGATATTATGGAAGAGTTGGATAAGAAGTTTGAAGAAATGAATAAAAGCATTATGATAACTATGGATAAAACTATTATGAATATGAATGAAGCAATTAAAGAGAAATTTAAAGAGAAGAATAAAAAATTGTATGAGACTAAAGAAAGATTTGAAGAAATAAACGAAGATATGAGGAAACATATAAATATGGAATTAGAAGGAAAATTTCAAAAGAATAATGATAAAATGAAGCAGACTAATAAAAGATTGGAGAAAGTAAAAGAAGATACTAAGATATTTAGAAGACAAATTAACCATATAAAAGAAGACAATTTGTAGAGTACCGAGGAAGATACAAACCAAATAGATGAAGAAAGAGAGAAGACTATTAAGAAATTTGTAGATGGATATAAAGCAAAGCAAGTAGCATTCTGGGAAAAATTGTACATTTGTAAATATCATGAAAGGGGGAAGAAATGTAAATTTAAAGAAAGTCGTGGGTATATAGAGAAATATCAAGAAAGGGGGAAGCAATTTAAATCTATAATAGGTATTAGGTATATTTGGAATTATCAGGAAAGGGGTAAGGTATTTAGATTTATTAAAAGGTTAGATGTATAGGAAAATTTATTAAAAAAGGGGAAATAATTCGAAAACTAGAAAAACAAATTGTATTTAAATGAATGTTTAGAATGAATGTGATATAAAAAAATATAGAAATGAAAAATTTATAAAAAATGTTAGGGTAGATGATATTTCAAGCAGTTTTGTAAATAGATATTAGGTTGTAAATAGTAGTTTTAGGTGTACATAGTTTTTTTTTATTTATTATGAAAAATACTGGGATGTTTATGGAATAAACATTAAAACAGTTCATGGAATGAAAAGATATTACAATTGAAACTGGTATGAATAATAAGTTTAAATATTCTTGGTTAAAGAATTTTTTTTGAAGGGAATATGAGATAAATTAAATTTTTATTGATTTATAGTTTTAGAATATAAATAATCATTTACAAGCAAGTACATCAAATGAACATTTTATAAAATGAAATATAGAACAAAGAAATTTGTATTATTTTATTAAAATAAAGTTAAATTTTCTTTACAAAATAAACTAAAATATTAGAGATATAATGTATCAAGCAAAGTTACTTGACAGCAATGACATTATTATTAAAGTGGGAATAGAAATTATAATTTTTTTAATCAAATATGGACATATGATTGATTATAAAAAATTTTAATTGGGGGATTTGAGATGATATGAGTTACTATGCTATATTAAATAAGAATGTAGAATAAAAATCTTATGGAAAATAGAGAAAGGAAAATTTTCTTATTTCGGGTCAGAGCACAAATGCAGTAACAGTGGGATTAATTATCATAATTCTTCATAATTCCTAAAAAAGGAAAAAGAAAATAGAATAAGAAAGAAAAAAAATACAAATTCATTTCAAAGATTTTGTTTAAAGATTCAAAATGGTTTAATCTACATTATATAAAGTTTCAATAATTATGAAATTGATAAATGGGAAAAGTAAATAATTAAAAGCTTATAAAATTGTCAATAAGAAAATTAAATTATAAAAATATCACAAATAGTTAAAATAAATATTAAAACTTTTACTTACTTTTAAAATATACAAATTTATCAACCATATTCTAATTTGTTAATAGTTCAAATGCCAAATGAAATATTCTGAAAAGAGAAAATTATTAGTTTGTAGTGCTAGTAAATTTTATAAAAATAAAAAGAATAATCATTGTTTTAAATTGTAATAATGAATCAAGAATTAGATTTTGTTAGTAATTTTATTTAAATAAAGAATTAGTAGGCGATTAGGTGGTAAGGATGTATAGATTTAAGTTTGTTGAATTTTTCAGTTGTTTTTTTGTTGATTTGATAGACTCTCTCTTGTTTTCTGGTTCTTGATATGTAAGTTGTATTAAAAAATTGCTCCGTAGAAATTTTGAGTTTTTTTTGAAAATATTGATAAAAGAAAGTTTTAAATCAGTTTAAAGTATTAATATTATCACAAAGTAACCAGAGAAAGCAATTGGTAAGAGAAAATTATAATATTTTATGAAGAAATAGATACTTAAATTGTGGGTTGAGCAGTATATGGTATGACTGCATTTTTATTAAGTTAATGAAGATTAAACTAATATTTACCAAGAAAAGAAGTCATAATTACACTTACCAGAGGAGGTAGTAGCAGCTTATCCTTTGATTTAAGAAGAATTTATTGTTCGATCTCCACGGGGTGTCCTGAAATCTTTGCTGTTCCGGGGAAGAAAGTAGATTGTCCAGAGAAGTGAATCCTGAATCCTGGTTTTCCAGAAGAGGAGAGAAGTTTCATCCAAATGGTAACCACTTTTCACTTGGTACAATAAAGAGTTTTATGTGTTTGATTTTTGTAATTTTGATGAACATTTTTATTTCACTGTTTTACATGTTTAACTAAATTATTATTATTCACTATTTGATAAGTTTAATTGGAATTGTTTATTAACAAAAGTCAGAATATTTCATTTCATATATTTGATGCATATTTGGGTTTAACAACGGTTTCTTGAAGTTTGTCACATTTTGAATTAGTAAGGTTAGAAATTTATATACAATTCATGCCTAGAAAACATCATTGGTCTAGGATAGTGTGGTTTTACAGTCATTTTATTGAAAATTTTTATATTAACTGATTTTGAATCTAATTTTGTTGAATATTTGGAACTCTGACCCTGATATAAGGGAATAGCCGGTAGCATATTTAAATAATCATATTGGAAAATAATTAAATTAAGTTAATTCTTACCTATTCAATATTTATATTTAAATTCAAAATTAATTCATGATAAGGAATATTTTATAACATAGTAATTGATATAATCAAAACAAAGTATTATTTTTTTAATCAGGTATATGTTATAATATATATATATATATTCTTGTAACTTTTTTAGGCTTCTTTACGATTTTTAACATTAGTATCTATACGATTTTAGTCATTTTTTAAAGTTTCTTCACATTACATTTTTTGTTGTGTTACTTGCTACTCATACGAAAAACTTGTATTTAAAAAGTAATTGTTACTTCTGATATAATTTAATTATTTACGAGTATATAGAATTTTATTCAAAACAAACAATATTTTCCATAAACTTCCAGGTTCAGTGACTTCGAGAATATTATTTTGTCGTCTCCTTGAAATAAAAGGAGACATTCCCTCATTGCTTCTCGTCTTTTGTTTGAATGTACTGCGAACCGGAAAAGAACCCTAGAGGCATCAAAAATAAGAGAAAATGTTTTTTACAGACTTTTCAGATAATAGACACGTTTACGTTTATTTTAGAATTTTATGTATGGATATATGAAATTTTATTAACTACGCTTTGTTTTCATTTATGGTACCTTTTTTGTAAACAACATTATTTTGTCATTAATTCAATATAAACTCTCATTTATCTCTTATGTTTCAGCTTTTGTAAAGGTAATAATGTCAGTATATTTTTTTGCAGGTATGTTAAAGTGATGAATAGTTCCTAACACAAAGAAATATCACCGTACCTACTAAATAACTAAATGGTATGTATGGATTTTTAGCACCCAACTAAGAATTTTGTTTTTACTTTTATAGAGGCTGTAGAAATTGACATTTATTTTTAAAATATACTAAATAGCAATGCTTTAAAAAAAAAAAAAAATAAAGTTAACTGCACCTACTAATATTCCAAAATCCTAATTATAAAATCACAATTATGGCAAATCACGTTACAAGGCAAGGATCTGACTAATTACCATAAGAGCCAAGGCTACAAGGGAGCCGAGTCTGGAATTTCTAAACAAGTATCGTAATAATAGTTGACGGCAATATATCGTACAATGGTTTATTTGATACTATGATGTATTACAAATGGAATTTTTAAAGTTTTAATTTAGATTACCTACCTTTTTGTTGGTTTTTGTGTGGTTTCGATTCTTGTTTTATCATATATCTTTTAATTTACGTTGCTTAGTGATGCAAAAACAGGATGTAAAAACAAAAAAAAAACAAAATTTGACAGTTAAACGTCCCGTGCATATTTTGAAAAAATGGAAGAAGTCGATCTAAAATTTGCTGAAGCAATTAGTAAATGTGTGCCTACTAAGCAATACCAGCTTTAAAATGTGAATATTGTGTTTAAATCAATTCGAGACGTAAACATTTCCTGGACTCAATACTGTAATGAGCTATTGCCCGGACTCAAACAACACAGTATAAAATAAAAAAAAAATAACCAATGCTTAACACAATACAGGATGACATTCTAAGCAATCAATTTTATAACTTATTCGTCAGCTTTTTGAAGTTTATTTATTTGTTGAAGTGATTCATAGATACATAAATATTCAGTGGGTTGGATGTTAGTCTGTATTACTGTGACCTTTATTGTGAACACCAATCATCTCTAGATTGGATTGTCTAGCCCTGCCCTCTTAATGAGCCTTAATAGCTTTGACAGTGAACTCTTCACGTAACTTAGAGCAGCCTGTTTCTACTCTTCCAATACTAGAACCGCGTCCTTACAAGACCGTTAAATTGGCATAAGACATCAAATTTGTTTTTCTCGTTCTCTTTTTTGACCTACAGATATCTTTATCTGCCAATTTCAGCTTTCTTAGTCGAAAATGTCTGGTCAAGAGACTTTCAATTATTCTGACATCGTTTCGCATTTGTGATAACAGCTCTGCAATAAATTTCGCCAAGTGTCCTTTTATAAAGACTTTGGCTTGGCACTTGCCTAATGATTTTTCTCACCACACATGGCCCTTCTCTAGTTTCCATTTCTCAATGGCTGTTTTTCTGAAGGTGTCAGCAACCCCGCCAAATGGTTCCAGGAAAGATTTAGGGATATTAGCTCCTGCTCGGGCCAATTCATCAAACTTCTCATTGCCCCGAAACCATAAGTGTTCTGGTACCCAGAGTCAGAGAATTTCGACTTGCGTCATGTGTCAGGGCCCTTACGCAGTACCACATCATGTGTGAGCTTATTGGTGCCAAGACTGTTTTACCCGCCATACCCTGACTTATGATCTCCGTTGCATAGTGTTTTATGCCCATTACTTCACCAAGATTTAATTGGACTAGTATCTCCGCTTGTGTATACCCGACTCTGTGCCTTTTTTAGTCTTTAAGCCATCGATATACCCTAATGACTCCCCTTGATTTGGGGGGCCATGGTTCCATGAATCCCTTTTCAGTAATTCTACTCGAAAGTTGGTTGCAAATTCATACCTGGGGAGTATCCTGTTCTGATGCATAATTATTATTTGATTCGCCTAAACCCTATCATATTGTTTTGCTTGCTCTTTCACCTCAATAAGATTATGGGAGCCTGTGAGCATTGCTCTGTATATAGATATGCAATGGGTTGGAGCGGTCCCCATGGCTCCTGATACATTCAGGCATGCCAACCTTTAAATGTTTCCCAGTTGCCTCATCGCCTTTTTCAAAAAAGTTGTAAGATAAATTATTAAGCACATTTTTTCTTAAATATTTTCTAAGAGCCGTCTTTCATTATTTTTACTACGTATTTGGTTTCTAATAGTAGGATTATAATTAAATAAAACGTTCAAGCGACAACACGGAAATTGTAAAACTCCTGGCGTTAATAATATTTTTCTAAAGAAATTAACAACAATTCTCTATTACATTTATATAAAAATTAAAACAAAAAACTTACTATCTTTTGGTCTATAGTTGTCTCTTAATTTTTTTCTTGTGGGTATTATTTTCTATATATACATAAGAGTCAGCGATATCATAAGAGTATATACACTAATATACAGAATACACTTGCTG
This sequence comes from Altica lythri, assembly GCA_964028335.1. Classification (NCBI taxonomy): domain Eukaryota; kingdom Metazoa; phylum Arthropoda; class Insecta; order Coleoptera; family Chrysomelidae; genus Altica; species Altica lythri. The sequence goes on along the minus strand of OZ034804.1, from coordinate 43,776,665 downwards.
TATGATTTGATGGCTCCTTGACTTTTGTTTGTATTAGTTCTTATTTAACATATTATGTTTAATTTTTGGAACGAAGTTCCCTTTCGCGCGTTACGAACAGTTACAACTGACGCTAGGAGCTAGCCCAAAAAAATTAATACCAAAAGTTGTCACGACACTATGCACCGACACACGCATGTTTCTCTCTCTCACAGACCAAAAAATAAATAACTCTCTCTCCCTCTCTCTCATAGATAGATATATTACAATTAAAAAGACACTATATTTTAAATTAAAAGAAAATGTACATTAAAAAGAAAATACTGTAGAAAAAAACATAATTACCTATAATAGTATTATATTTTATTTCATCCTGTTTTTATAAATTAATAAATTCATAAACATTTTAAAAATAGTTCGTAACTTGACTACGTCAAATTACCTTAACTGTCAGTCACTGTCAAATATTTTAATTTTAAATTTTTTGTATTGAATTGTTAATTCCTGTTTTAAATTATAAAAAGTAATTTTAAAAAGATGTGTTATTTAAAGCTCTGGTATTGTATAAATGGACACTTTTGTTAAAAGAAACGAACTGTTAGGTAAGTAGAGATTTTATACAGACAATAATAAATGCTTATGTATGTATAAACACTCTGTTATGTTTACAAATTACTAATTCCTTCACTAATTAATCGAAAGGAACTTCGTTCCATCCGGGTGTCCCTTGACACCTCACACTTTTTTGTTTTACATGTGACAACAGTAATTATTATTTTAACTGTTAATAAAATAACTAATTTAGAAAATTTTTAAAAATTTTAGACTATACTGTGGACTATGCCGTAATCTATCTTGTAAAGCGCTATTTGCCAAGGGAGTAATAATTTAATAATAGTAATATGACTTATAAATCACCAAAAAAAACTTTCTACTATAAAAAGTTCTTTTATAAATTGTGATTATTTCATTATGAATCCAATCCTTTGTTTTGTTGCAATTGACCATTGTTTACAAATTTAAATAATTTGTAATAAATAATGTGTTCAAATTAAAAACTCCTGAAGACAACAATCAATGATTTGATATTTTATTTGTTTATAAATACAGTTTGTGAATATTGATGTAGTTTTATATTGAATAGATCTTAGAATTTTTCCTTTAGTATTTTGGAATAAATAAATCCTTTGTTCTGGTTTTAATTAGTATGACTCATTAATTTTGTACAAAATTTCTATACACATAGGAATAAATAAGCTTCAATTTTTACCACTAAGTAAAAGGCTGGAAGGATCGGGATGAAATTTGGTACAGGGGACAGGGGTAGATTATGGTCTGGAACTAGATAAACGGGATATATCTATATTTATCCTAGTTTTTTTATAAGCAAATCATTACAGTTGTTATTGAATCTTGATCTTGAATCGCGCCAAAACGGCTGAACGGTGTAGGATGAAAATTGAAATAAGGATAGATGGTAGTTGGGAATAGCACATAAGCTACTTTTCATCCCACGGGAACAGAAAAAAGGAATATAATTATATAGTTTTATGTTATCATTTTTTAGGAATCTCAAATTGTATTAATTTTTTTATATCTTTTATAGTTTTTAATGTACGAGGGAATTATAAAATCTTTTTTGAAGTTGTAATTTACTCTAATGACTGGGCAACAAGTTTTTGGAGCGATTTACGTATAAATATAAAAATTATAAAATTGAGATAATTGTGGATTATCTAAATTATCAATATGAAAGAGTGTTTCAAGTCACCGTCCAGCTGGCGGTCAATAAAAGAGATCCTTTTCTCGACCCTAACAGACTCTCGCAGCATGTGCTTTAATGCACTCACGATTTTACATTGTTTAAATTTAAAAAATTTATGTTCGGGCGTTACGAACAGTTACGAGTTCCGACTGACGCTAGGAGCTAGCCAAAAAAATTCATACCAAAATTTGTCACGACACGACTCTCTCTCTCTCTCATAGATGACTCACAGATGACTCATAGATGACTCATAGATGAATCATAGATGACTCATAGATGACTCATAGATGACTCATAGATGACTCATAGATGAATCATAGATGACTCATAGATGAATCATAGATGAATCATAGATGACTCATAGATGACTCATAGATGACTCATAGATGACTCATAAATGACTCATAGATGACTCATATATGACTCATAGATGACTCATAGATGACTCATAGATGACTCATAGATGACTCATAGATGACTCATAGATGACTCATAGATGACTCATAGATGATTAATAGATGACTCATAGATGACTCATAGATGACTCATAGATGACTCATAGATGACTCATAGATGACTCAGAGATGACTCAGAGATGACTCATAGATGAATCATAGATGACTCATAGATGAATGATGACTCATAGATGACTCATAGATGACTCATAGATGAATCATAGATGAATCATAGATGACTCATAGATGACTCATAGATGACTCATAGATGACTCATAGATGACTCATAGATGACTCATAGATGACTCATAAATGACTCATAAATGACTCATAGATGACTCATAGATGACTCATAGATGACTCATAGATGACTCATTGATGACTCATTGATGACTCATAAATGACTCATAGATGACTCATAGATGACTCATAGATGACTCATAGATGACTCATAGATGACTCATAGATGACTCATAGATGACTCATAGATGACTCATAGATGATTCATAGATGACTCATAGATGACTCATAGATGACTCATAGATGACTCATAGATGACTCATAGATGACTCACAGATGACTCACAGATGACTCAGAGATGACTGTCAAATATTTTAATTTTAAAATTTTGTATTAAATTGTTAATTCCTGTTTTAAATTAAATTGAAATAAAAAGTAATTCTAGGTAGAATATACAATACCTCTGGTATTGTATAAATGGACACTTTTGTTAAAAGAAACGAACTGTTGAAAATAATGGATTTACTTTTTTTTTCTATTTTGCTTTGAACAGTGTAGTAGTGTCGCGACTTTGTTAAGTTTATACAGGTTTTTTGTAGATAATAAATATTAAAATAATAGAAAATAAAAACAATAATGTATCCTGACAGTGTTTCTGCACAAGTTCCGGATATTGCTGATAGAGTTAGGTAAGTAGAGATTTTATACAGACGATGATAAATGCTTATGTATGTACAAACTCTCTGTTGTGTTTACAAATTACAATTCCTTCACTAATTAATAGAAAGGAACTTCGTTCCATCTGGGTGTTCCTTGACACATCTCACTTTTTTTTAATAATTTCATCAAATGAATTCTAATCAGATCAAGATGTACAGGAAGGTAACAAGTTAAAAATGATTAATTTTGTTTTAATTCCGTAAGATACAAATACTTTGTTTTAAATTAAAAAAAAATATATTTCCCTGAATGTTATAATAATTAAAAAACTTAATTAGTTAATAGTTGATTTTCCAGTAAAGGTGTTGTTGAAATGCCATCAGATGGATTAAAGTTAAAAGTGAAAATGTAACCTCGTGTCTATCAACTTTACAACATATCTGGACTACGGATACGGTATGTAATTTAATTACTTTTATATGTAAAAATGTAATAATAAACAAGCTTTCCGATGCGTGTGTATTCTTTTAGTGGAATATATCCAACATCGTTTTTTTACGATCAAAACGTTTAAAAAACATCATAGCTTTAAATACATTTCCTATAGCACACTATAGTTACAAAAATTCAATATAAGGGAGCTTTGATATTGCTTTTACAAAAGCATACAAAGGAAATACTATAGTAGCTGTGCTATTAACATAACAGACTATATTAATAAAACAATAGAAGCTTTGAACGCTAATAAATACACAAACATTAAAAGAGATCCTACAGGTAAAAGTATAATCAATTAAAAAGAGTTTAATAGATTAACATCATGTATCCTCAACCTCCAAACTTATATTCTCTAATCAAACTACATAAAGAATGTGTGTGTTTGACACAAGATAACTCAGAATATTTTGAGTACCCTAATGTCTGTTAAACAAAGAAATATGTTGTAAACGAAGACTATGTACAGTATCCGCCAAAATAAACAGTACCGAAAATAAAAATAAAAATTAATTTTTAATTTCTGTAATGTACGTGTTTAAAATGTTCACCATTTCGACGCAAACAAGCTTTATATCGATTTTGTAAGTCAATAAACATATTTATAAAAAGTGGTTAATAAAACTGCCGAAAAATATTTTGTATTCTTTCCCGTAGTTCGGCAATATTCGCCGGCGGATTTTCCGAATGAAATATTTTGTCCTTCATTATGCCCCAAATGTATGCGTCAGGTGGCGTCAGATCAGGTGAATGAGAAGGAGCTGCTTTATTAAATTTTTGTTGATATTTTATTGACACCTGTTCTAAGCTTGGACCATCATTACGACCTTTTCCGTATGAACGAAAATAATGCTCTACCAAAAACACTTTTCTTCCGTTGTTAGAACCATTTTTAAATTAAATTTAACTGCAGCGTACTATTAATATATCAACTAATGACAATTAAGTCAAATATGACAAATCTATATTACATAAACAACTCCTCCACAGCACTCTCTGTTTCGGTACTGTTTATTTTGGCGGATACCGTATATGATAACAGACGAATCAAATGGAATTAAAATCAATCTGCTAGCTTTTCAAAACGTCAAAGATATTAGGACTGTGCTAAAAAAGATTAAAGAGTAAAGAAAATCATAAAATTATGTATGGATGCATAAACTGAAGAAAAATGAGTGTAGTTGTGTGTGACAGAAATGTGAGTGCAAAATTGAGGGTTTAAGACCAAATGCTGATGTTTAATTCAGAAACCTGGTCAATAATAAAAGAGCAAAAGAGAAAGGTAAAAGGTGTTGCGTTGCATGTATAAATTAAGGAGAAGAGATGGAGGTCCAGTGAAAGTGGGACAGATGAGCAACAAAATCCAAGAAAATTGGTTGAGATGGTTGGTCATGTAGTAAGGAGGGAGGGGAATTATGTGAGTAAAAAAGTAGATGAATCTGAGATTGTGACTAAGAGGAAGAGAGGATGAGCGAAAATAAGATAGATAAAATAAATGATTACCTGAATAAGAAAAAATGGAAAAAAGAAGATGCATTAAATAGAGACATGTGAAAATAAATGTTACGAAAGGCTATCGCCAACTTGGGATAAGGTTCGGAGAAAGAAGAAAAGAAACTTTTTGCAAAATGCCAGTAAGAAAATAAATAAATACAAATAATATTACTTAAAGAGTAGACACTTTTTTCTGTTGATTCTTGTGCTTTAAAACTACAAATTACTTTTTAATAAAATAATAGTTATTTGTGACACAAGGACGGAAAATGACATTTTGCAAGAGCGAGTAAAGTTGTGTAGCCGAGGTGCGTAGCACCGAGGCGAAACAATACGAGCACATTAATAAAAGTAGTAGTTTTGGTAAGCATCTTTGGGTATTAAGCTTGGCATCCTCGAACCCAGCAAGCATAAGGTGCTGAAATCCCAGCCTTAGAAATTGCGCACCAGCCTAAATCTTTTATCAGAAGACTTTGCCTTTATATTTTACTTTATATTTTACTTTAATGGGATAATTATTATCCATCGTCACCTTTCATTTCTGAATGCGACAGCGTAAAATTTTTTCATCGTCCATTATAATCACTCGGTTTCTTACAAAACACCAAGGCTTCAGTGCTCTGCAACATCCAGGTATTCTTACTAGTTGGGTCTGGGTGTATTTAGAACACTTCCTTTGTTTTAAAAAATTTAGGTTATTTCTAGACAATCTAGCTTTTGACTGGAAATTTCAATTCTGTCTTGCACACTTTCTAGTTCTACCACACTTTTAACCCTGTTTGATGATAAAACATGAGGTCTCCCACTTTTCGTCAAATTAATGCAAGATATACCTAATTCACAGTCTCCTATTGTCCTATAGATGGTTGCTTGGTTAACCTGCTTCATGGTGACTAGATCACACATCAAATCTGGTAGGAATTTTACGGCAAACTTTTTCTTAAAACTTACAACCCATACCTTATCTAAATAATACAACAAACAAATATTGGTTGCCATTTCTATTTGATTGTAACCACGATTGTAACCGAAAAATGATTACTTATTTTGTACATTGTTTTAAAGCCCTATTGCATCTATCAACTAATTGTAGGGATTAAATTTATTTAAATGCAAATATAGTTATTATAAATATTTATATAATAATTTAAATAGTAGCTTATTATTATACCTAATTTTTACCAGCAATATCTGCTTGTACAATAACTATAAAATAAGTAACAGCAATACTAATAATTTGTAAAATATTTCCTTTTTCGATTTCGTAAAAGTCAGCAGCTGTGAATCGAGCAGGGCAACCATTAATAAAATTTAACATGTGTTTAATTTTTCTGGCACTGACTGGATATCTGGAACACCAATTAGGATCGTCTATTAGCTTGTAACAAGTTTTTCCAAAATTCTTAGCTTCGGTTTTCGTACGATCACAGCAAATGATAGAGAAAACAACACATCCCTGAAATTAGAAAATAATATTTAGAAAATTATTTTACAAGAATTTAATAATAATACTTTGTTATAAATGTTAGTTGTAGATGTTAATTTTTTTATGTGTAACCACAAATTTGATTTGAAAAGGGTAAGTTTGTACGGTAGAAGGTAGGAGAAAAAGTGTCCATCGGAAGGAAACAAATTAAGGTGGCACCATAGCAGCAAGTAGAAAAACAGCGCCATTAATTAGAGTAAGATACAAAATGAAACTTTTTAATTTTCTCCCACTTGGGCAACTTTCCACTGAACAAAGCTTTTCCATTGCTTCAATATTTTTTTTTTCTTGTAATAACAATAATAAAATCATTAAAATAAGTATAACAAGAACCTACACATAGCTTTTATCGACTTCAGAAGTGCTTTGGACTCTATAAATACAACTAAAATGGGAAGGGCATTAAAGAAAATAGGAATTTCAAACAAACTGATAAAACTACAGCTATTGTGCCTATAGAACTACAAAGCGAAAATAAAATTTCAAAGAAAAATATCTCACAAAGTAAATATAAATGCAAACTGCAAAGCAAGGAGACCCAATTTCTCTCATCCTCTTTAATCTAGTATTAGAACATATCCTGAGAGAAGCAAAACTGAACGGAAACAATACTAGTCTAGTCGAGAAGTTGATTTCCTGCTAAAAATAATTACCAGTCTCTTAAAAATATGAGTGATAGCTCAAACGATCCAGAATGGCATTTAGAAAAAGACCATTTTTCGATTTTTTTCTGGAGATAAAAATTACAATTGTTATTAACAAAAAACTGAAAAAATAAATAGTCCTTTCGGTTTTTGTTAATATCTTAAAAAGTATAAGTGTTAGCTAAAATATTAAAAACGTTTCTGAAAGAGCAGAAAATTTTTAGCTGGGATGTTCTGGATTCTCGGAATTGTAGCACCAATATTTATAATTTTAATTTAACGTTGAAAATCGGCTTCCGCGCGGCAATTTTGGCATGCGCGCGTGGCCTCTGTAATGACCGCAACTTTTCAATAATGTTTTTATGCCACTAAATAATAGTATAAAAATTACAAAAAATTCAGATGTCATCTAAACACTTCAAATAAAATGGTCACGCGATAAAAATTGTTGTATCATCATTTTTTAAACAGTTATTTAATTGTTAATTAACAATTTTTTACGAATTTCTGTTATTATAAAAGGCGGTATAAAAGTTTTATTAATTGTTCTAAAAATTTTTCCTTTCTTGGAGCCTTTATTATCAATGTTTTTAACAAGATGACATCATAAAAGTTTTAAAAAATTTTTTAATTCATTAATTATTAATTTGTTAATTGAAAAAAACAATTAAAAATGAAAATAATGTTGTTTAAATATATAGTTTTTTAATTTAAAGCTATTGCTGATTTATGTTCATGCTGGACATTATATAAATTACCTTTATAATTTTTTCATGCCATTTGTTTATAAATTTTTTATAAACAAATGGATTAATTAAATATTTTCGAAAAATTTTTTTTCACCTTATTATTAGCGAAAAAAAATAATGATTTTTAAATAAAAGAAATTTCTTAATAACAATATTTAATTGTTTAGAAACAATAGGAAAAAACAGCAAAGAGAGAATACAGGAGAGAATCCAGAAAGGTATGCAAGCTTTTGGATGGAGTAAACAACTTAGATCCAAAAATCAAAAAAAAAATCAAAATGTAGAAGACATTGATTAGATCAGTTATCACCTATGCAATGGAAACCAGGACGCTAACAAAAAAAGATGAAGAAAATCTAAGAATATTGGAAAGAAAAATAATGAAATCCATATTGGGACCAACAATAACAAGTAATAAGAAGAACACCTACAAAAATGATAAAAAAATCACGATGGGACACCGCTAGGACCAAGAAGAAGAGGAAGACCCAGGTTAAGATGGCTGAACCAAATAGAGGAAGACGTAAAAGTAATGAAAATAAAAGACTGGAAGACGAAATGCAGAAACAGAAAAGATTGGAAAAAGATAATCAACGCCGCAAAAACACATGCAGAGACCTATAAAGAAATAGACTAAACAGGAATAATCCACCTGAAAAATCGGATTAGGATATGCCTCGGCATTTCTAAAAATCAAATGAATTTCGACGTTATTTTAGGAATTTTGGGTAGTATTTACTTAATTACATTTGACTACGTACATGTCGTAGGTACCTACCTCACTTTCTTTAAAACCGCTAAATTCATATCATTTTCAGTATCTACATGAGCGACATTTTGGAGAATTTTAGAATTATAATTTACTGTTTACAGGGGGACACTTTTTTAACTTGTCCCCCATACAAGACCGTTCTCCTTCCTTCTACCGACCATAATATAAGGTAATTTATTTAAAACCGCCATTTGTGGTAATGGCAACCACAACAATGACAGTACCTAATTGTTTTTAAAACCTATTAATCGAAATTATCAATACGTTTTCGACCGATGTTAAAAAGGTGTTGTCACTTTGAGAGCGATAACTCGAAATGATAAGTAGTTCGATTGTCATGAAACTTTGATAAAATATCATTGAAAGATGTATCTATCGAACACTAGCATCAATTACAGATGGTACTACTAGAATAAGATATTTCTTAAAAGTAGGCACTGTTTACTTAGCGACAGAACTCGTAGGTACTTACTCGCATTCATAGAATTTAAAAAAAAAAATTAAAATAACAACAAAATAAAAAATCTAGTTAAACAGGTTAACAGAATTCGTTAAGAAACAAATCTCTTTGTTTTTTTATTAGATATATTTTTAATGTAGATGTGTTTTTCCGTAAAATCAAAACTTTTTGAGTAATTTGTAAAAACATTTAAAAACATGCGATTTTTTAATAAAATCGTTAGGGTACGAAAAGCAAATTACTTCGAAAGTATCAACTGGATCAAAGGACATGGGAACTCTAAAGGCAACCGCATTGCCAACAATTTAGCAAGGAGGGCTGCGGGCTACAAATTTGTTAGCCCTCACCCATCTACCAAGCTAACATTGTCATGGACCTTATCAAACAGCACTTACACCAAAACTTTATACAGTGCTGGGATAAAACTACAAACTGTAGACTGGCCAGAGAGTAATTACCTCATCCTGGCGAGGAAACAGCATAAAAATTTAAGGCATTGACCTGACAAAATCTCCGAACAGCTGTGGAAATCTTAACAGGTCACTGCCAATTGCGACATATCTTTAGGATGAAATTAACAGAATCGCTGTTATGCAGAGGCTGCGAACAAGAAGAGGAATCATTAGAACATGGAGTTGAAGTGTGGCCGAGTAAGGTAGTGCTGTGTGCTGTGTGCTTCTGAATAAAGGCAAAAACTGTACGTAATATACAATAGAAAATAAGTTTAAATATCACATGTGAAAAATAGGAATCCAGGAGATAGACTACTACAAAAAAAACTGTATGTATTAAAGTTAAAAAAACAATTTTAAAATGATAATAAGTAATATAAAGAAACAATAATTTTACTAAACTATATCAGGTGGTCTCTTTTATTTCTGCCATAAGAAACTGGTTTGTTTTGATAAAATTTATACCGAAATAATTTTTACTAAAGCTTGTCACACACTGAAAATACAATGAATGAAGCAACCGTTAGAAAAATTATAGAAGAATCGTCCAAAAAAATTTTAGCGGAAATACAGAGAAACAGATCTGAGCTAAAAGATGCAATAGATGCAAGTGAATCCAGGCTTTTGGAAAAAATAAAGGAACAAAATAGTAGAGTAGATCAACTTGAAGAGAAAAACCGTTTACTAGAGAAGAAGATAGAGGAACTAGAAAGAGAAAAAAAAGAAAATAACTTTTTAATTTTTGGCCTAAATAAGCTTCCTGCAGACATTAACATTAGTGTAATTAAAAACGAGCTAAGAGATAGAGTTGGAGTAGAACTACAGGACTACGATATCAATAATTTTTATACCCTTGGAAATACTCGTACAGCCCCACTAAAAATCGAATTAACCAGGAACATAAAGAAAAAGGAAATAATCCAGAACAAAAAAAAACTAAAAGGAAGTGGAATAACAATTAAAGAAGATTTAACTATCCAACAACGAGAAACCTATAAAACGCTAAGGAAATATCAACTACACTTCCAAACTAAAGGAACTCATAAAAATTGTTACATCTTTGGAGATAAACTGGTACTAGACGGGCAAAAATTTTCCATAGAAGAACTTTCCGATATTGAGGAAGAAGAAGAGGCGGAAGATCAATCCAATAGCGTTGCTTCTAATAAAACAACTGAAGAAACTGAAGGAAGACAAAAACAGACAGAGAAGGAAGCAAGAAACAAAAAGACTGAAAAACAAGAAAAAGAAGATAAAACAAGAACAATCAAGCTAAGGTCAAATTCAACTAGGGACAATTAATTTCTCTTTTAAGTAGCTATTTGTTATTGTAACTAAAAAATTTAATATTAAGGTAATTTAAGTAATTTTGAATTTTAAAAAATGTATATATATAAAAAAAAAAAAAAAAAAAAAAAAAAAAATGAATGATTATATTAGATGTTACGAAAATAGAACAATTGATACTTCAGAAGTACATGATGTGGAAGAGTACAATAATACTATACAAAATGTGGAAGTAATTAAATGTTCGTATCTAAAAATATTTCATGTTAATATTTGTAGTATTAACAAAAATATTGACCAGCTTATATTGTTTCTAGAAACACTTCCAAATGACTTCGACGTCATTGTACTAACGGAGACGTTGCAGATTGGGGACTTAAATCTTTTCCAACTAGATGGATATGATCTCTTGTATAATCATGGAGCATATAATAGAAACGATGGTGTTGTAATTTTCATTAAATCAAGCTATACCTTTTGCCATAATATAATAAAAATAGGAGAAACTACTGCTCTTCAAGTAAAGATAAAAATTCATAAAAAAACTTTTTTATTAACTGCCATCTATAGGTCTCCAAACAGCAATGTAAAATTATTTAATTCAAGTCTAGAAGGATACCTTAGCAGGTTAGACCCTAATGATAATTACATTATTGTAGGTGATATTAATATAAATACCATAGCAAAACACATCGATGTCGATACGGAGGAATACCTAAATATTCTCAGTACATATGGTTTTACTTCACAAATTAATAAATTCACAAGACCGGCGAGTAAAACTTGCCTAGATCACTGTTTCACTAAAAGTAAAAATGATAATATAATTCCGATAATTTACCGAGAAGAGATTAGTGACCACTCACCTATAATCGTTATGATAAAATTGGATACCAAACAAAAAAGTAATAGTTCTAACATGTCTAACTATAAAACGTTTATTAACTATGATAACTTAAAAAACGATTTAAAACGAGAAGCGTGGGAACCAATATATAACTCAACCGATTCTGAACAAATTACGACATACTTTATAAATAAACTACAAAATCTAATAAATAAAAATACTAACACTATTAAAATTAAACAAAAAAACAAAAAAGGAAAAAACTGGATCACGCAAGGGCTTTTGAATTCAATAAAAGAAAAGAATAAAATGTATCAATATTTATTAAAGAATCCAAACAATAAAGAAGTTGAGACAAGATATAAAAACTATAAAACTTATTTAAATAAACTTATAAAAGAAGCGAAAAACAAATTCATGAAAAATATTATACAAGTAAACCAGCAGTCATCGAAGGGCATATGGGATTCTGTCAATACTTTATGTAATAAAAAAACACCTAAAACAGAAATTACTAACATTCGTTCAAAAAATGGTGACCTAACTTATGATAAATTAAAAATAGCAAATTGTTTTAATGAATATTATAGTACTTTGGGAGAACTTTATGCTAATAAAATTAAGAGACCTTTAAATTACAACACGACTGTAAAAAGAAATGAAAATACAATGTTTGTCAATTCAACAAATGAAAATGAAATTATTACTACGATAAATACTTTGAAAAACAAAAAATCTCCCGGAATTGACAAAATTAGAGCGGAAACTTTAAAAAATATTCAAAATGAAATAATTTCCCCCCTGACATATATAATAAACATAATATTAAAGACAGGATCTTTTCCAAACTGTTTAAAAATAGGTATTGTTAAACCGCTATTTAAAGAAGGAGATAAACAAACTACAAGCAACTATAGACCTGTTTCATTGATTTCCAATCTAGCCAAAATAGTTGAAAAAGTAATCAAAAGTAGAATGGTCAGTTTTATAAACAAATATAATATCTTATCAAATAATCAATATGGTTTTAGAAAAGGTAAATCTACGGAGGATGCAATGTGTGCTGTGACAAACAGTATATATTTATCAGTGGACAACAAAAAACCATGTGGTTGCATTTTTATTGACCTGGCCAAAGCATTTGATACTGTTTGCCACCGCACATTGCTTAACAAACTGGAATCATATGGATTTAGAGGCAAAGCTTACGACCTTTTCAAAAGTTACCTTCAAGATAGAACCCAGTACGTGCAGATAGAAGATAAATGTAGTTCCCCAAGATTAATATCTTATGGAGTACCGCAGGGTACAGTTTTAGGGCCCATCTTTTTTTTGATATATATAAATGACCTTCTACAACTTAATACAAAAGGCAAGATTATCAGTTTTGCAGATGATACTGCGGTATTGTACGAAGAGGATACTTGGGAGTCCCTGAAATACACTATGGAAAATGATTTTATACTGCTCGTACGCTGGTTTCAATATAATAAACTTACCTTAAACGAAAAGAAAACTAAGTACATGACATTCACCTCCTACTTCCCCAATTTACCAAACTTTGGACCACTAAAAATTGAAAACTTTCAAATATCTGAAGTAGACCATATTAAGTATTTGGGTATTCTTCTAGACAGGCATTTAAAATGGGATCTACAAATCAATAATACTGTGAATAAAATTAGAGGTCTACTATCTAGATTTAAATATCTCAAAAATATACTGGGACATAAAGAACAAAAAATTTTGTACCATGCCCTTGTAGAATCTCACCTCAACTACGGTCTTCTATGTTGGGGAGGGGTGTACGATGTTTACTACAATAAATTAGAAATAATTCAAAAATGGATGTTAAGAATCATTAATAATAAAAACAGAATGTTTTCAAGTGACAATCTTTACCAAATTAGTAAAGTATTTGATCCTAGACAATTATTTTGTTACAAGGTGATACTTAATGTTCATTTAAATAAAATAAAACTTTCAAAAAATAAGAACACTTACATAACTAGACATCACGAATTAAATTTTTTACCACGAAGCAATAAGACTATTGGTTGTAGAAGTTCTACATATCTAGCACCTAGAATTTTTAATAAATTGCCATCTGAAATAAAGCGAATTAATAAAGTTGGCGCATTTAAAAAATTTGTTAAAAACTGGATATTAAGTAGACCACGAAATGAAATTCACAATTTTGTTAATCAAAAATAAAAAAAGCTCTTACCTAATAATGACACTTTCCTAATAATGACACCTTCCTAACTAAGACACCACCCTGAATTTGACTAAAACACCAAATACCGAGACACATTTTTAATTCCTGATCTTGACATTAATTTTACTTACCACCCCTACTTTAGTCACCCACGCACAAGCGGACTATGTTTCGCTTCTGTGGGATCATTATGTTTTTGGCTTTATAATAGTATTTTTAATTTTAGTTCTATTTTTATACTAGGTACTTTATTGTGTTTTGTAAAAAATTAATTTTTGCCAATAAACATTATTATTATTATTATATAATGTATGACTGCTCCGCTTTTTCTGAAATCAGAAGATCCGTGTTTGGCGAGTACTGGCTTACACCAGCCGATGTCAGGGAGATCCCCCTCGGGAGCCTCATCACCTATTTTATATCACTAGGCCTGGTGACAGCCTGAGGTGAGGATATCCCTACACACGGGAGGATGCACAATGGGTCATATATGGCCTCAGTGTTGGCTGAGCACTAGCTCGCCCCTCCCCAAATTTCCAGATCCAGATCCAGTGTATCAACTTTACAAAAAAACTTTATGTAACAAAACTTGTTTAGAATTGGTCAATCTACCTGTTTCTCATTTTATTTTTATTAAAAAATCGTACACCCCCTAGAAGGGGTGGTTTCCACCCCTTTGGGAAAATCCCGCTTCGACACAGGGTAGAATTTGAAGAAGGTACTAAATACTACCTAAATCCAAACTTTCAAGAAGTTCGCGCTTTATTAACAATATCTCAAGCAAAGACGGCGCTCGACTGGACAAGAAGGAACAATGCCAAAAACTTTTGAAACTGCTAAGAAAATTGTTGAACACAATAAAGAAAATATCTTTATGGTAGAGTTGAGTGAATGGTTTATAAGTTATATTTTTTACTGTTAAAATATTATAATATTGTAGGTAGATAGTTGGAAATGAATTTTATATTAATTTGTTTTATTTAACAACAATATGCAGTTAGATAGTTTTTGGTAGATAACTGTACTAATATTTGTTTACATCGATTCTTAGCAAGGTTCATTCTTTATTAATTATTTATAGTTGTATATTATATTTAATTGCGTATAGTTCGTGTGGTTTATTAATTTTGTTAAAAACAAAATTCTTTAAGGGTGGACACATTACTGGGATGTAAAAAATGTTTTTTTTTCAATTATCAGTATTACGAGAGTTCTTTACCAAATTTGTCTTTTAAGAGCTTAAATGTGGCAGTAAAAATGAATCTAACAATATTGCTGCTCCTTACTATAACTATAACACACTAATTTCTTTTGAATAAGTTCGTTTCTATTGTCACTAACTTTTGTTAATCACTCAAATAAGTTGAATTAGTCAGTTAGCTTTATCACTACTGGCAAACCCCTAGCTCTAATAAGCACTAACGGGCTCTAACTAATAAAATAAAGATAAGGAAATGGACAAAACAATTATTGTTAACTAAGTAAAACAAACGAGGGTTTTCTCATAAATTAAATACCTTCAATTAATAAGACGATATTTACACAACTTTAACAAGAATTGAATTTAGATACGCAAATATACAATGGACAAAATAAAAAGAACTTAAATGTAATGTTATTAGTACCTACACTGGTGCCTAATATGATCACATGCAAACGGTTCAGTTTTAAAAAAAGAAATGGATTTAAGTTTGTATGCGCTTATCTATTTGGGAGAGCCCTCCAAGTGACGTGGGTGATGGTAGGCCTTTTCTAAATATAGTCCAACGCAGGTTAATAACTGGACTACTCCCCCTAAAAAACTATGGAGCTCTTGTTCAAAAAACCAAAAAGCAAGGGCAGCTGGGTGTAAACACCTGGTCCAAAAACTAGGAAAACTGAGTTTAAACACCCGTTCAAAAAACCCTAAAGTTGTTATAGGGATAGAGACAATGGCGCACCTGCGCGTTAGACTTGACAAAAAATAAAACTGTAGCGGTGATTTTGTCTCACAATTATACAGTGGCCTTTCCGAAGTAACTTTTGCTCATCAACAGGAAAATTCTCAGCAAATCCCATAAGTGTTTTTTTATCTAGACCCAAAATAACCAAAACATACCAATAACTACGGTAAGATACAATTGCGTAGTAAACAAATAGGATGTTTGGCCTTAAAATCCAAGAAAGATGGTTAAAATTTAACCAAAAAAAAAGGCAAGTGCCATTTAAGAATCTCTATTGGCACACAGTACTTATTAGTTCGACAACGAACCAACGTAAAAATAGGCGCCACCTATATTGAATATTGTGCCACAGTAATGTAACAGTCTTTTTAATTTTTAATTCTAGATAAAACAAATACATCCTCTTCTTCTTTGTTTTTAATACCGATCACTTACTGATATTTTATTGATCACTGTGAAATACGCTTTTAGCCTTTTGCCCCTGAATAGATCTCAGATCTCATTGAAACGTATTCAAGATAGCAAGTGCTTGTTTAGGATCTATTTTAAGTTTAATTAAAACCAAAACAAGGTGAAGAATAAAGGTGGTCTGGAAATCTAGTTGGATATGAGCTTTGTTTATCTTTTCATTAAATGATTGTCAGATGGCTCTACCTGTTACGGTACAAGGATAATAATAATAATTTAAATATCAAACTAATATTCCATACAATACGAGTGCAACACTAACCGTATTCTATCGATAGAGGTTATGATCAGGGCTATGATTTTACAGACCTTTTAATATATACAAACAACAATGTTAGGCGGTCTTAACTTAACTTCGTCATCTTTTTCGAGCATTTTAATACTCATTTAATTATTACATTCTCTTATGCAAAATCTATAAATAAATATAAACAATAAAAGTTATATATGTGGTTTGTAGGGTAAAAGGTGAGGCAAATGTAGGGTGACCAAATCATAAACTTAAAAAACGGGACAAATCCAAGGATGGTTTGTCGGAGAGACACTCCAGCTAAAGGACGATCCGAAACATTCCCTTTTTTTTGGTAATTTGAAGCCTATTATGAATACATAATTTAGTTGAAATTGTGAGCCGTATAATAAATAAGAACAACAATTTTGCAATGAATACCTATGTATATATTATAACATACTTCAAAACATAATTAAACAAGATAACTAAAATTTGGAATATGTCGATACACAAATAAATTAAGTGGGTTTAAATACTAGCCAGATTAGCTACATTGTACATTGTAGGGTTAAAGTACATTTTAAATAATACCATATATAATATATAGAGTATTAAAATAGATCAAACATATTTTAAAATACTTGTATTTAAATACTTAACAATCTGCTTACCAAAGTAGGAACTAACGGATATGTCATTATAACATAAAGAATATCATGCTTGAAATGAAATGAAACACAGATATGAACAGCATCAACAACTGATAAAATAAGAAACAGTTTGTAAACCATAATATAATACCCAAATATGTTATTTAAATGTCCAATATAAATTAATATCGTTTTATAATTTTGATGAATCGCATATATTTGTATAACTTTATCAGCATCAGTTAAATATTCTTTTTCTAATTCTAGACGAAGATTTGCCAGAACTTTTTTCGATATTAATGTTATGTGGCCAAATAATAAACTAGGCAATGGACAAACAAATCTACTAGGCCTTATTAGTTGTAGGCCAATTGGATATTTATACAATATTAATGGTTGTTCGAACTTTATTATCATGTAAGAACCAATTAACAGAAGATAAGATGAATATAAAATAAATTCAATAGGAATTCTTGATACCATCATTTCTGTTTCCATTATTTTAACCCATTTAAAAACTAAACCACCTTGTTTTGAATTCACACTAAGTATACCTATAAAAAGTGTAAGATTTTGTAAAAAAATAGGTATCATTATTGTTTCTAAACCGTCGAGACCATTTATTGTCATTATAATGGTAACAAATATTAGAATTCCCAAAAACAGTGTAATAATACAAGCACGATACAATCTGTTTAAACTATCTGTTATCATCCAAGGAATAAATCCAAAAACTTTTAAAACTGCTACAAAAATTTTTGAAGAATATATAGAAAATGTGTTTTGATACGATTCTTCATGAATATCTTGATTGTAGAGTTGAATGAATGGGTAACAATTCATATTTTTTACTGTTATAATTTTGTATGTAG
The DNA here is from genome assembly GCA_964028335.1 of Altica lythri. Taxonomy (NCBI): domain Eukaryota; kingdom Metazoa; phylum Arthropoda; class Insecta; order Coleoptera; family Chrysomelidae; genus Altica; species Altica lythri. Next base: position 43,758,497 of record OZ034804.1, on the reverse strand, counting down.
TTAGTTTGAATTGAAGTTTATATTAATTGTTTCTACTGAACAACATGCAGGTTGATAATTTTTTTATATTGACCTTTAACAATGTTCGTGTTTTATTTATTATTTATAGATGTAAATTATTATATAATTACGTGTTTATATAATTACGTGTTTTATTATTTGAGTTACCTAAAAACAAAAATTCTCTATGGGGTAGAAATATTACTTGAAAGTAAAAAATGTTTAGCACGTTTTTTTCATTAATCAGTTTTACTAGAGTTCATCACTACATTCGTCTTTTAAGAGGTTAAATGAGGCAGTACCAACAGATCTAACAATTTTGCTGCTTTGTGGCAGCAACTAAGCTGTTTTTGACAGTACCTAAATCTTGTACGATTTTGTTGTAATGGAGAGCACTAAAATAAAACTAGAGCTGTATTCAACACTGTTAATTTGACTTTTTTGATAGTTAAAAATAGGGTTGTCGAAATTTAATCTAGTGTTTAGCACTACCCACAATGAATGGTACCAACGTGATACAACAGCCTTTCCATTGTTCTCAAAATCGCAAAATTCTTTGTGGTTCTTAGATATAAAAAATGTACACCTTTTTTTTTGTTCTTAATACCAATCACTTTGCCGCAAAATGGATCTTATTGAAACGTATTCAAGATAGCAACTACTTGTTTAGGATCTATTTTGTACTCTAGTCAACATCTTCAAAAACGTGAAAAATTAAAATAAAGGTCCTAAAAATAGGAGCGATAGCTCATTGGATTCGGAATCACCTCTAGAAAAATGTTTTTAAAAGAAAAGTGTGCAGGCAAAAAATTGCAATTGTTATTAACAAAATAAGATGAAAAAAAAAGATGTTTATGTTTTTGTTAATAACTCGAAAAATATTAATATTTAAGCAATTTTGAAAAAAGCGCGTTAAAGAGGAGAAAATTTCCTTAAATTTTTTTGCTGTTTCCTCGCCAGGATGAGGTAATAACTCTCTGGCCAGTCTACAGTTCGTAGTTTCATCCCAGCACTGTATAAATTTTTGGTGAGAGTGCTGTTTAATAAGGTCCACGACTGCGGACAATGTTAGCTTGGTAGATGGGCGAGGGCTAACATATTTGTAGCCCGGAGCCCTCTTTGCTAAATTGTTCGCAATGCGGTTGCCTTTAGAGTTCCCATGTCCTTTGATCCAGCTGAGAGTGACCACGTTATTCTGGCTGGCCTCAGTTAGAGATTGGTGACATTCTAGTACTAAACTTGAAGTGAAACGTGGTCTATTCAAGGTCAGTAGTGCTTGTCGGCAGTCTGTATATATATTTATATTCCTGCCTGTGATGTTCCTATTGATTAATTCTTTTGCAGCTATGGTTATGCCTGTGAGTTCTGACTGAACCACACTTGACAAGCCATCCATAGCCCATTTTATTTTTAGGCTTAAGGATCTAGAGTAAATTCCACATCCCACACCTTGCTTTGTTTTTGATCCATCCGTATATACGCTCAGAGCGTTCACTACGTTGGGGTCTGCTGTCTTGTTTGTTAATATTTTGTAGGGTTTGTCAAAGACAAATCTTGGTGCGACGGCATCCGTGACTGCCTGTAAGAGTGGTATCACTTTTATCGATTCCCTCCACAGACTATCCCTATAGGTGCCAGTCCCTACAGTGGGTTCGATACCAACCGTGCGAAAGCGTACCATGGTCATCAATGCGACCTCCTTAACAAATATATCAAGGGGGGTGAGACCGAGTATGACTTTCATTGCGCTGGTCGGTGTGCTTCGCATGGCTCCTGTTACGAGAAGGCATGCTGATCTTTGAATTTGGTTTAATTTTTTGATAGCTGTCGTTTGTTTCACTTTAGGCCACCACACGACAGCACCATATGTTAGCATAGGTCTTATGATTGCCGTGTAGATCCACATGGTGACCTTGGGGGATAATCCCCAGGTCTGTCCTATGGTTCGGCGGCATTGCTCATAAGATATAAATGCTTTTTTAACTCTGCTTTCTATGTTGAGTTCCACGTCAGCTTGCTGTCAAGGATAACACCTAAGTATTTCACTTCTGTAGCAAAGCTTAATTTAACGTTGAAAAGACTGGGTGCGTTTAAGCCCCTAGGTTTCTTTTTCTTCGTGAAGAGAACCATTTCTGTCTTTTTGGGGTTAATAGACAGCGATTGCTCTTTACACCATGTCTCTAAAGTTCTGAAAGCCACTTGCATTCTGTCGCAAAGGTGCTTTCAAACTTTCCTGTTGGTAGAATTACAATGTCGTCTGCGTAGGCTACTGTATAGATTTAGTCATGTTCATTTAGGCGGCGAATTAGGCTATCCAGAACAATGTTCCACAGTAGGGGTGATAAGACCCCTCCCTGTGGACAGCCCCTTGTAACCTTGGCTCGTATCTTGACATCATTTACAGTTATTTCTATTGCACGCATAGAGAGCATGCTGAGAATCCATCCGCTTACTGTTGTAGGTATATTTCGATCAGTAAGCCAGTGCATTATTTTAGGGAACATGGTTTTATCGAAAGCTCCCTCGATATCTATGAATACGCCCAGGGTAGGGTTGAATGAATGGGTCACAATTCATATTTTTATACTGTTATAATTTTTTATTTTGTAGGTAGTTAGTTTGAATTGAAGTTTATATTATTTTTTTCTACTGAACAACATGCAGGTTGATAATTTTTGGTAGATAAATAAACTAAAATTCTTTTATATCGACCCTTAACAATGTTCGTGTTTTATTTATTATTTATAGATGTAAATTATTATTTAATTGCGTGTTTCATTATTTCAGCTAAAAACAAAAATTCTCTATAGGGTAGAAATATTACTTGAAAGTAAAAAATGTTTAGCACGTTTTTTTCATTAATCAGTTTTTCTAGATTTCATCACTAGATTCGTCTTTTAAGAGGTTAAATGAGGCAGTACAAACGGATCTAACAATTTTGCTGCTTTGTGGCAGCAACTAAGCTATTTTTGACAGTAAATCTCGTACGATTTTGTTGTTATGGAGAGCACTAAAATAAAACTAGAGCTGTATTCAACACTGTTAATTTGACTTTTTTGATAGTTAAAAATAGGGTTGCCGAAATTTAATTTGGTGTTTAGCACTACCCACAATGAATGGTACCAACGTGATACAACAGTCTATTGTTCTCAAAATCGCAAAATTCTTTGTGGTTCTTAGATAAAAAAAATATATATCCTTTTTTTTGTTCTTAATACCGATCACTTTGCCGTAGAATGGATCTTATTGAAATGTATTCAAGATAGCAACTACTTGTTTAGGATCTATTTTGAGTTTAATTATTAAAGCTGAATAGATAAAATCAATTGCAAAGTATATAGTTGATCCATTAGTATACATAGTTAACAAATGTCTTGATCATAGAATTTGGCCTGAATCATTTAAAGAAACCATAGTGTGCCCCATATATAAAAAAGGAGATAAAACATTAGTTAATAACTATAGGCCAATATCACTTATTACTCATTTATCCAAAATTCTGGAAAAAGTATTAAAAACCCGCTTAAGTAGCTTTATAAAAAAATATAATTTGATATCCAAACAACAGTTTGGTTTTAAAGAAAATACTTCAACAGAGGATGCTGTACTGGAGCTAACAGAAAAAATCCATACGTCACTGGAAAAAGGAAAACCTAGTCTCTGTGTGTTTATTGACTTAAGTAAAGCATTTGATACTGTGGATCACCGCCTGTTATTTAAAACTTTGGAAAATATTGGCATTAGGGGTAATTGTTTAGAAATATTTAAGAGTTACTTGAGTGAGAGAAAACAGGTGGTTAAAATAGGTAATGAATATAGTGATACTGAATATATAAAGTGTGGCATACCACAAGGTACAGTTCTGGGACCGCTATTATTCAATTTGTATCTATATCAATGATATATTCAAATTGATCAGTTCTGGATATGTAATTGGTTGTGCAGACGACACGGCGATTTTCTATGAGACGAACGATTGGTTAGAATTAAAGAATAAAGTACAAATAGATTTTAGTATTATGAAAAAATGGTTAGACAATAAACTTCTAACTGTAAACTTGGACAAAACTAATTTTCTACCTTTTAGTTGTAATATCACAGGGGCCTCACCTTTTCAAACTTTACAATTTCCTGCTCATGATAACAAAACAAATATTATACAGTCGACTTCAGAAATGAAATACTTGGGTGTATATATCGACACACATTTAAAATGGGACATACACATTAATTACATTATGAAAAAATTACAAACAATTTTGCACAAATTTAAACAGCTTAGAAAAGTCTTGCCACAAAAAGAGTTAAAAAAACTATATTCCGCACTTGTTAAAAGTCACCTGAGATACGCTATTACAGCTTGGGGTTCTGCTCTAAAGATCCACTTAACTCTACTTGAAATAATTCAGAAAAGATTTCTGAAGTTAATAATGGACAAACATTACACATATCCATCTGAACATTTATTCGAAGAAAGTAAAGTATTTGATTTAAGTCAACTCCACTTCTTTTGTACCAATGTCAAATATCATTTTGGAAACAAAAAAAAAATATCAATCGCGAACATAATTACTTATCTAGAAATCGTAACCTTCACACCTACCCAATCATTGTCAAGAAATCGATTTCACAAAGAGCATACTCTTATGTCTCAATAAAATTTTACAATGTTTTATACCTGAAACACTAAAAAATTTCAATAATAAAAATATGTTTTTGTACAACTGTCATTAAAAGTGACACTTTTAATGATAGCAAACAATGTTAAAAACGATTGTTTACATAGCAGCGTGTTAAAAATACTTTTAACACGTTGCCATGTAAACAAGTTTACTTTTAACACGGTTAGTTTACTTTTAACACGGTTTGGTTCATTGTCATTGAAAATTCGCTCGTTTCATTATCAAAATAGGGAAGTTGTACAAAAACATTGTATGGTATTTGTGTTAAAAGTGATTTTATTTTGTTCGTGAAATTGTTCAATTCGCTCCGCTCATTTCACAAACGTTTTCACTCACAAAATAAAACCTCACTTTTAACACTCATATCATAAATAGCTATTAAAAAAAACTGAAAATGTATGTTATGGAAAATCACAGACAATTTGTAGCTAATATATTACAATAAATTACGTATTAGGAAAATAAAAAAAAACTCATCAAATCAAAGCAGACACTTACCCGGACTAGACCTATTACTTACCTAAAACAACAAGCTCACCTGAATTAACAAACTTACCGGCATTGACAAACTTATACATAATACTTTATTGTAATACTTTTAATAAGTTTTTCTTTTAAGTAGAATTTAAATTTAGATAAAATGTCATTTTTTTTAGCGAAACAAGTGCTCATGTACTTATCGCTTTTCACTTTATCTGTATTAGTATTTGTATTGTAATGTTTAGTTTTAAAATTATTTATTTATCTATTGTATTGCGCTATATACTATACGAATAAAGTTATTATTATTATTATTAATTAAAACCAAAACAAGGTGAAGAATAAAAGTGGTCTAGAAATCTAGTTGGATATGAGCTTTGTCTTTTCATTAAATGATTGTCTCTACCTGTTACGGTACAAGGATAATAATAATAATTTAAATATTAAAATAATATTCCATACAATACGAGTACGACACTAACAGTATTCTATCGATAGAGGTCTTAACTTCGCCATGTTTTTCGAGCATTTTAATACTCATTTTTAATTATTACATTCTCTGATGCAAAATCTATAACAATAAATCTATACTAATATTATAAAGCTGAAGAGTTTGTTTGTTTGTTTGTTTGTTTGAACGCGCTAATCTCAGGAACTACTGGTTCGAATTAAAATTCTTTTTGTGTTAATAGACCATTTATCGAGGAAGGCTTTAGAATATATAACATCACGGATGCAACTATTAGGAGCGAAGAAGTAATGGAAAATGTGAAAAAAACGGGGAAAATTATTGATCCTTGAGGGCTTCCATTGCGTGCGCTGCGAAAACGGTTCAAGATACCAAAAATATATGTATGAAACATTATTCTTCTTGAAATGATCTAAAAAAATGTCCGCGACAGTATATGTCTATCTTTTAAGATTAACTCACTAGAACCGTTTTTATGGTAATCAAATTTGGTCGAAATTAATGCATTATTTGTTAAGAGTTGTATCAACGTAATAATATTAATCTTTATCCAAATAAATGTGTTGTTCATTAAGAGTATTTAATTGTGAACAAAATTGTCTTTGACATCACTTAATTTCAATGAACATCTTAGAAGATATTACAATTTTAAAATAACTACTTAACTAGGACGCCACCGTAAGGTGGCGCAGTTATTATCTCATATATTTAAACGAAAATTTCTTACTAAATTAAGTACTATAAAGCCACCGTACGGTGGTGCAGTGGATATCTTATATAAAATATCTAATATAAAAAATAATTGAAAACAAAAAAAAAGCAAAATGGTGAAAATTTGAAAAAATTAAAAATGGAAAAAAACACACGACAGTGTTATGCGGTACAAAGTCCGCCGGAACAGCTAGTGTTATATAGCTATGTGGTTTGTAGGGTAAAAGGTGTGGCTAATGTAGGGTGACCAAATCATAAACTTGAAAAAACGGTACAAATCCAAGGATGGTTTGTCGGAGATACCCTCCAGCTAAAGAACGATCCGAGGGTTCTCCATCGGGACGTAATCATTGAAACATTATCTTTTTTTTGCTAATTTGAGGCCTATAATTACTATGTAATTTAATTGAAATTGTGAGTCGTATAATAAATAAGAACAACAAATTTGCAATGAATACCTATGTATATATTATAACATATTTCAAAACATAATTAAACAAGATAACTAAAATTGGGAATATGTCGATACACTAATAAATTAAGTGGGTTTAAATACTAGTCAGATTAGCTAGATTGCGCATTGTAGGGTTTAAGTACATTTTAAATAATACCATATATAGTGTATTAAAATAAATCAAACATATTTAAATACTTAACAATCTGCTTACCAAAGTAGGAACTAACGGATATGTCATTATAACATAAAGAATATCATGCTTCAAATGATATGTTATACAGATATGAACAGCATCAACAACTGCTATAATAAGAAACAGTTTGTAAACCATAATATAATACCCAAATATGTTATTTAAATGTCCAATATAAATTAATATCGTTTTATAATTTTGATGAATCGCATTTATTTGTATAACTTTATCAGCATCAGTTAAATATTCTTTTTCTAATTCTAGACGAAGATTTACCAGAACTTTTTTCGATATTAATGTTATGTGGCCAAATAATAAACTAGGCAATTGACAAACAAATCTACTAGGCCTTACTAGTTGTAAGGCAATCGGATATTTATAAAATATTAATGGTTGTTCGAACTTAATATACATGGAAGAACTCAATAACAGAATATAAGATGAATATAAAATAAATTCAATAGGAATTCTTGATGCTGACATCTCTGTTTCCATTATTTTAACCCATTTAAAAACTAAAACACCTTCTGTTGAATTCACACTAAGAATACCTATAAATAGTATGAGATGTTGTATTAAAAAAGGTATCATTAATGATTCTAAACCGTCGAAACCATTTATTGTCATTATAATGGTAATAAATATTAGAATTCCCAAAAACAGTGTAATAATACAAGCACGATACAATCTGTTTAAACTATCTGATATCATCCAAGGAATAATTCCAAAAACTTTTAAAACTGCTACAAAAATTTTTAAACAATATATAGAAAATGTGTTTTGATGCGATTCTTCATGAATATCTTGATTGTAGAGTTGAATGAATGGGTTACAATTCATATTTTTTTACTGTTATAATTTTGTAGGTAGGTAGTTTGAATTAAGGTTTATATTATTTTTTTCTACTGAATAACATGCAGGTTGATAATTTTTGGTGGATAACTACAATGTGTTTACATCGATCCTTAGTAATGTTCATTCTTTATTAATTATTTATAGACGTAGGTATATTATATTTTATATTTAATTGCGTATAGTTCGTGTGGTTTATTAATTTTGTTAAAAACTAAATTCTTTACAGGGTAGACACAGTACTGGGATGTAAATAATGTTTGGCACGTTTTTCTTTCAATTATCTGTATTATGAGAGTTCTTTACTAGATTCGTCTTTTAAGAGCTTAAATGTGGCAGTACAAATGAAACTAACAATCTTGCTGCTTCTTGCTACAACATTAAAAAAATACGCTAATATCTTTGGAATAGGTTCTTTTCTATTGTCACGAACTTTTGATAATCGCTGTTAAGAATAACAATCAAATAAGTTAAATTGGTTAGTTGCGGTCTCTCTATTCTTTACTCTTAAAATGTTGTGCTCCTGAACTAGCGCCAGTTTTCACTAAGCAATTTCAACTATCATATGATACTGGTATTTTTCCAGGATACTGGAAAACTGCTTGAGTACAACCAGTCCCCAAAAAAGGCTGTAAAACCCATCCTTCTAACTACAGACCCATAGCTCTTCTATCTGTTATTAGCAAAACTATGGAGAAATACGTCAATCACGAGATCCTGAGCTACCTTGAGACATACAACCTTTTAAGTGACAGACAATATGGTTTTCGCCAACAAAGGTCAACAGCCGATCTACTAGCATATGTAACTCATGTCTGGAGTGATGCCATCCACCGCTATGGCGAGACTCAAATAGTATCACGAGACATCTCAAAAGCATTTGACAAAGTGTGGCATGCAGCTCTTCTAAACAAACTGCTTTCATACGGACTCTCGCAAAACCTTTGCAGATGGATATCCAACTTTCTCTCCAACAGGCACATCCAAGTTGCTGTAGATGGTCATTCCTACAACCCCTACAAGATCAACGCAGGATTTTCCCAAGGATCGGCTCTAGCTCCTACTCTATTCTTATTACACATTAATGATCTACTAGAAGCCACTAATAACCCGATACATGGTTTTGCAGATGATAGCAACCTACACTGTAGCAAAGCGCACAACCATCCCATACTTCTAGATATTCTGAAAGAGGACAGAAGATCCACAACGGCTTCTCTTAATCAAGATTTGAGAATTGTAGACGAGTGGGGAAAAAAGAATCTTGTAAATTTCAACGCTTCCAAGACAAAGACAGGTTGCTTATCCAACAAGAGGCAATCATGCAACTCATCCATTACAATCAACGATCAGACACTTGTAGCGGGCGACTCCATTACGCTGGTTGGTGTAACGATCTCCCAGGACTTACGATGGAACGAACATATTGCATTTATAACAACTGCAGCAGGAAAGAAATTGGGCTTTTTGTTTAGAGCACGGAAATATTTTTCCCCATCCAACATAGCTACTCTTTACAAAGCCCAAATACCACCTAATCTTAAATATTGCTCGCATGTATGGGGTTTGGCGGCTCCGTCAAGGCTAAGAGTTCTTTATGCAATACAGAGAAGAGCAGTTCGACTAATAAACGACACCAGTATCACCAAAAACCTAGCCCCATTATCCCACCGAAGAGCAGTGGCTGATCTTTCCTTGTTTTACCGATACATAAACGGATTTTGCTCAGAAGAACTCCGCTTTATAATGCCTCCACTTGTAGACCAGCCAGAGCAACGCGACGTGCCAACTCCATGCACCCTTATACTGTTCAATGTCCGAAATCGAGAACGGATCGATTCGATCGTTCCTTCATCCCCAGGGTCTCTAGATTGTGGAACTCCTTACCTTCCCCACTCGTCCCAATTTGCAAGCCTTTAAATGCCTTTAAATCGGATAAATATTTACTGAAAAAGTCAAAAGTTTTTACAAATGAAAATATAAAAAAAAATTGCAACAGATCAAATATTTTTAGCAACAAGGGTTGGTTTTAAAAAGTATGGAATCTTTTTGATTTTAAATTGCAGCATTTTGAGGTACGTCTTGTCATTGAAGTTGCTGAAACTTTCCGTAAAAAGGAGTACAATATTAAAACATCTGATATTACAGAAATGGGATCAGCATTACTTATTTTAATACCGGATACTAAAACTAATACACCAAAAAAATTTAAAATAAGAGGAGATTTTTATAATATTGTAAAGAAATACTGCTCTATTAGACCAAGGAATGTTCCGTCTGATAAATTCTTGTTAACTTTTAAAGGGGAAAATGTACGAGACAACTTATTGGAATAATCAAACTGGGAAATGTGCCAAAGCAAATTGCAACATTTTAAAAACTAGAAATCAGTCAAAATTATACTGGTCATTGCTTTCACCGTACATCTGCCGCTACATTAGTAAATGCAGGTGCAGACATTTTAACATTAAAAAAACACGGCGGCTGAAAATCTTCTGAGAAAGTAGATGGAAACGTTAAAAATTCCTTACAGACTAAGATAAACCTAGCCAATAATTTCTTTCATTACAGGGTCTAATTCATTATCATTGTACTAATACTTAACTTATAATTCTTGTTGCCATACATCTGTTAGTTTTACTAATCAAGCTGTTTTGAAAAAATCAACAGAAAACATATCAAATGAACCAGTTTTTCACTTTAATTATTGTACAAATACGATAAACATAAATATTATTACTGCGTAAAAATTTTTTGTTTAACTAAATAGTACCTGGATGTCAGTCAAATACTGCAAGCATCTTACTTTAGCAGCACGTGTGGGACGAGCAGAAACCTGATTATTTTCATGACGGTATCCTTGAAATGAGTCTTCACTGTAAGAAGTTTGAGAATCCTGATCAGTTTGATAACGATGCTCTTCTAGGTGTTCTTGAGACGAGTTGCGGCTTCGTGAAGTTCGACTGTTTATAAGCGTCTTTTTCTAAGATCGTTTAGGCATTTTCAAGTGAATACGTGCATTAGGAAGACACAAATAATGTAAATAAACAATTGATTTTCTTAGTCTAACCTTAAAGCAAACACTCATTGAATTCGTGTTACTTACCAACGCCATCTGCTGGAATAGCTTTAGCTGTTGTTGTGTCGTTAAAGCAATTAGTTGCTCACAATTTTAAAAAATTAGTATTATTATTCGCCAATACATGTCAGAAAGAGTCATATTTTTCAGTTTAAGTTGATTATCGATAAAACACGAATAAAATGACATTTTTTTAAAAATGATTCCTAGCTAGATCGATTTATCGCCCCCGAAACCCCCTATATACAAAATTTCATGAAAATCGTTCGAGCCGATTCCGAGATTCCAAATATTTATATAGGTATATACAAGAATTGCTCATTTAAATATATTAGATATAAAAAAAAATATAAGATTAAATATTTCCTGTCATTCAAAGTTCGTTTTACCATACTTAAAGGTGCTTTTGGGTATGGACCTCTAAAAAGTGAAAATCAATCAAAATCTCGGAAGTCGAAATTTTATACAATCACAATACTTCCCCTCTATTATATTACATATTTTACGATATGTTTAATTTATGGAGGGTATAGTTTAATAGAGGGTTAGTAATACCTTTCAAATCAGCTGTCACACTTTAAATAAACTAATGATTATTTTTACCTAAGGGGGCGCTAAAAAAAAGGCTTAACAGAATAATATTGATACTGTTAAATTCAACATACAATTATCTTTTTCAAAATGTACTACACATGGTACTTTCCTTATTTAATCTTTAAGGGTTGTTCTTCTCACTGCTCCAGGTTTAAACTTTAAAGTAGGATTAAAAATGTCCTTAGCATTTTTTCCAAATTTGCAGAAAAATAAAAAAAACTGTTACTATTAAGTTGACACACCTTGTATTCAATGCCAATTGTATCTGTGGCTGTGGAGAAAAACGTCTGTTACTGTGTTAGATTGAAAATTCGATACTCTTGGTTCCTCACGGTCACATACGCTTGCGTTCGGAATCTTTCTCTCGTATCAAATTTTTATTCCAACGTTGTTATAGAATATACTATAACATTATTTATCGAAAAATTAATTAGAGATTAAATACTTACCAAAGTAGGAATCATAGGATAAATATTATCTAGAATAAGTTCATATTGATTGTAAGTATCAGCTAGACTAAAAAAAACTATAAGGTGAACTGAATTAACAATTTGCAAAATTATAAATTCTTGATATACTAAGTAATAATAACCAAACAGAGTATTTAAATAGCCAATTGCCAGAAATATATTTTTATAAATTTGATACAACAGAAGAACATTTTTTTCTGTTTCAATATCATCATTAATGTAAGCAACTTCGGTTATCTTAAAATCAAGTTTTATAATCAGCTGCCTTAAAACCAAAGTTATATGTCCAAATAGCAACATTGGCAGCGTCGATATATATTTATTGAACATTATTACATATATGTAATCTGGTATTTCAGTAAGAAATATTGGTAGTTCCAACCAAATATACATACTAATGTGAAAAGTTAACGTATATATACTATATAAGACAAATTCCACTGGCATTCTGGAAGATGTCATACTTTCTAATTCATCGAATAATTTAAAAAACTTACCACCTTTTATACTGTTGAATTGAAAGATTGCAATGACAACAGCAAGCAAATAAGAAATATTCGGTACCAATACAGATGCAAATCCAGTTAAAAGGTTCATTGCCATTCCAATATGATATATTAAAAACACAAATAACAGAAAAATAATAAGTTTGTAGTAGAACCAGTTTAGAAATTTGAATATGCTGTTAACATTACAAACTTTCCAAGGAACTATACCAAAAATTGTAAGTATTTTAAAAAATAAATGTGATAGAAATATATTTCTTTTTCTTTTATTACTATTATTTTCTAAAAATGTTTGATAGACTGTTGCTGAATTCATTTTAACTGATAATAATATAGTTTTTAATCTCGTCTGTATTAGACTCTTTGGTAAAAATATTTCATGTAGATATGTAATTTATATTTAAATAATTAAGCTTAATATTGTTGTTATTGTGTATCACTTAGACAACTAAAATGACCGCTTTTAATAATTTTATCGATAATTATTTAAATGTACAAGGTTGTCTTTTTAGTTTTGCATATAGCCATAAAGATAAAAAATATATACACTTTATTGCTTTTCAAAATATGTCCCACCAAGACCGATACACTTTTGCAAACGTTCAAATCCTTTGGTAAAACAGTTATTCCAGTCTCCAGATGACACTTGTAAAATTGCTGTTAAAGGCATCGATGGCTTCTTCAGACAACTTGGAACCGCTGCCCTCAGCCCTCACATTGAATTCTTGATCTTGGAAACGTGAAGAAGTTGTTGGGACTTATTATTATTCGATGTTTTGAAGTTTCAAAGACTCGATAGTCTTTTGAAGAGTGTCAGCTCTTGCATTGTCCTGATGTAGGATGATTCACCGTTGTGTGTTGCTTTGTCGGAGTTTCGCGATAATTTCTGGTAAACAAACGCTTATATACCAATCGGAAGTAATCGTTTTACAAATTTCGAAAGCAATTATTGCCACATAAAGGGTCCAATGGAAAACTAATTTCGTAACACAAAATCTTCCTGCAGGTACTCCAAACTACGGTGGCTATGTCGGACATACTCGCAAGCGGGATTTCGTCGCTGACCTTGACGTATATGTTCGCAACTGCTAAAATAACGGGCCACTCTGGATTATACATCCAAGATTTTACTCGGGCCACTTAAGAAGGTTAAAATTAAAAATTTCCCTAAAAGATATTTTGAATAATGAATTTAACCCTTGATTAGGCGCGCGGTATTCTGTAACGCGTACGGGCACGCTGTATCTCGCAGATACATCTATAGATATGAGATGTTACTAGGTTAAATGGATTAAAATTTATATTGATTCACGATTTCTTAATTTTATTATTATTATTTTATAACTTTATTACGTATATACTGCAAAACATCGACCACATCCACTTCGAGAGTATTCAAACAATTTTCGCAGATTATTTTCGAATGTTCTTTTAAACATAGGGTTATTCCACATTTTTCACAGCTATAAGCACTAAATAATGTTTTTCTGTTCTGTTGGTAACATTCTTGACACCGTTTTCTTTTTAGTGCTCTTGTTGTTTCCGGCTTTCCCTTGTAATTTATATTTCTGTAACAAACTTTTTATTTTCACTGGAAGACTTGCAATTTGGGCACTAATTCGAAGTTGTTCGTCTACCAAAGTTAGCCCTAACTTTATCATATAAATTTGCGTTGAATTGAATGTAGTTTGGTGTCCAAGAAAAATGATTCTCGAATTCAGAGTAGCCACGTTCATAACATGGTAAAAATATAACCATTGACCATCTTCTAGTGGATCGGCTTACATTATACGTAGCATAAAGTTTGTCTACGACATCGACGCTGGATTTTGTACTAATATAAAATAGAATAATTTCCGGTTTCTTTATACCGTCGTTTGAAACTTTGTTTGAAGACAAATGCATGCTTGAGAGCAATGCAACAGTTTGTCCTTTTTTGGGACGTAAAAAACAAGTGTATCATCTTTAGTATATCTGGAAATACTGCTGACACAAGTACGATTTTTCGGAGATACAAAAGCCGGAGGAAGTCCTCCTTTATTTTTTCGTATGGTTCCAACATATAAAATTTATTTTTCTCTACGTCTTTTATATGCTTCAGACTAGTGAACCAATTATCCGCAGTGATGTTGCGACCGGATCAGAAAAGTGTTTTTGCAAGTAGCATTACTACCAAATCCAATGATGGGGACTTTAACACAATTTATTCAAAAAATTGTTAAGATACACAGAACTCTGCTGGATAACGTTTAAATTGATGGACAATACAATGAACTATTTCAAATATTTGAACTTCCCTTAATTGCCTATACATCCCCTTATATAGAACAAATAAACATTCTAGAATTGACGAGAAACATGATCGAACCTAATCAGTATACACTAGAAAGAGTAAAAATATTCTAGAACAAATAAACTAAAAACAGTCTTTCAATTAACCCTCCTATTGTGTGCAATGTTTAGGTACACTTATAGTGTTCGGGTCAATATGACCCGAAGTAAAAAATAATTGTTAATAATTATTTTTATAGTGTTTGATAATGAAACAGCATCAAGTAAAACTACTTTAACTAAATAAAAAAGTTTATTTGTTTATTTTACGAACAAAAACTTAATTATTAATGCAGTTAGGTACACTTGTAGTGTTCGGGTCAATATGACCCGAAGTAAAAAATAATTGTTAATAATTATTTTTATAGTGTTTGATAATGAAACAGCATCAAGTAAAACTACTTTAACTAAATAAAAAAGTTTATTTGTTTATTTTACGAACAAAAAATTAATTATTAATGCAGTTTTCACAATAATATTTAACGTGAGATTTACACACATATTTTTTGCAATTGCAGCATACAATGTTTGTTTTATTGTCGTTTTTGGATGGGCAGAAATAACATCTTGCTCGTTTTTTGGGTTGCAGAATTGATTCAGCTATTTCTCCGCTGCTTGTAGAAGGTTTTGGATCAAGTTTGCTTCTAGCTTGTTGAACAATTTGTGCGGCTTGAACATTTCTAGGCAAATGTGTACGAGTTTGTTGCAAAGATAAAATTAATTGATGTCCTAAATTTTCCAAGAATAGACGCCTTCTGGTTAATTTTCCTTCATTCCAATTGGGATTAATTGCAGACCACAACACAAACGCATTATATGCAGATACATCCAGCAGGTTGTAAAAAACAGTCATAGGCCATCTTTTTGTTTGACGTCGACAAGTATAAGTCATTACCAATTTATCTAAAGTATCGACAGATCCTTTTGTTTTGTTGTAATCTAAAATTATTTGTGGTTTTTTGTCAATAGATTCACTTACACTTGCGTCATGATGTAACGTACTCATTAGGGTTACATTTTTGTTACGTCTTGCCATGTAAGACACAATGGTGGTTTCACGGGCAAAGCAGAATTTTGACGAATATACTTCTTTTCTGTTAGCTATGATCTGTGGAGGTAACTCAGGTTTATTTTTTCTAATCGTCCCTAGCATAGTAATATTTCGTTTTAACAGCATTTGTCCTAAATTATAGGATGTGAAAAAATTGTCACATGTAACATTATGTCCTTTCAAACCGCTAGTGAGATCTAATACTACTCTCAATCCTTGATTTTTTTCTGGATTTTGACCAGGCTGCTTTCCTGTATAAATTTGCATGTTATATGCATATGAATTAGTTGCATCACACAAGACCCAAATTTTAATTCCATATCGAGCAGGTTTACTTGGGATGTATTGTCGAAATGGACACCTACCCCTAAATGGCACTAATTGTTCATCAACTGTAAGGTTTTCAGTTGGATTATATAAATTTGGAAGAATTGAAACCCATTCATCCCATATTTCTCTAATTGGTGCCAACTTGTCCATTCTTCGACGGTCTGCTCTTGTGTCTTTATCATCAAAGCGAAGAACTCTTGAAATGATGTGGAAACGTTGTAATGACATTGTAGATCTAAATATATGACGGCCTACAGTACAATCCCAAAGACTTGACGTAGCTTCGCCATGAGATTTGTAAACTCCAGCAAGAAGTAGTAAACCTAGGTAAGCATCTAGTTCAGTTTGCAAAAGAGGCTGAAATTTATCATTATAAATACGAATTCCTTCTTTATTTGACATTTGTAAAATAATAGATTTTATTTTCGGAGACAAAAATAAATTGAAGCTAGATTTTATATCAGAAATCCTTGCAGCTGAGTAACGTGTTATACCGGGTGTCTGAGTGATGACGTTTGCAGATGAAAATCTTCCTTGAGGATTCGGAGGCACAGTTGTCCATTCAATGTTCTTATTTTTTGATTTCCAGACATCACTAGACTGTAAAATAACTTCACTTGTACTTGGTTGTGTTTCTTCATCTGAACTCTCACTTTCAAGTATTGCATCAGAAACATGATCTTCTGTTTCGGAATCACTAACATTATCACTTATATCTGAACAATATAGAGCGGCTTCTAATTCAGCCTCGTTTAGAGCTCTTTTTGAATACATAATAATTATTCTCTGTCAACGTTTGTGGCAATACTACTGAAAAACAGCTTATCTAGGCGGTCTTACATTCACAATAAACGTGCAATATAAAACTTCAAGATTGGTATGAATAAGAACATTTGGTGAAATTAGAATTTTATGACAACATCCCTTACAAAACCTTTTGAATTTATAATAGAAAGCTGTAAAATTACAATGCTTTACCTACTAGTCAATAAAATAATTCATTTGGGTCAATATGACCCGAACACCACAAGCGTAACAAATTTATTTTTATAGCGAAAGAGAACGAAATTATTGAAACAAAAAATGAGTGCATATAGGACACTTTAAATGAATAAATGTCAAAAAATTTTAAACAAATTTCTGAACGGGCTAAAAAATTACAGGACTTTGAATTTCATTTTGGGTCAAATAGACCCGAACACAATAGGAGGGTTAAAGGTCCTTTCCCTCTTCGGTTACGCTCTGTTACAATATTTTTAACAATTTTCGATGAAAACATTGAAGAGTTCTCTAACTGTTGCTAGCTTGTTCAACTGAAGCCGCCTTGCGGAGGTTCTTCTGTCATCCAACCTTAGACACCTTATCAAAACCTAAAACGTTTTTCAAATATAGTCATACGAAAAACAGTTAATCCTAAACCGTCGCCGTCGGTTGCCCAGAAGTTACCAAAGTCGTTGATGAGCTCCACGAAATACACCTAACAAGCTTTAATTTATGCTTTTTCTGTAGGTCGACAATCTCTTTCCCTTCCAAAACTTTCACAAAGATTTTCTATGTGCTGATTGGTTTATTGCACTACTAAAATTTAAATTCGTAAAAAACAAATTCCAACTTTCAGGTTCGGTCTTAGCGGTAATTTTACAAGTTTTTTATGGGTAAGCTTTTTTGAAATTTTAAATACTTCTTTCTACCGTTTCGTCTTTGCCTAAAACATTTTACATAGACAACCAATCAAAACCCGTTGAAGTAGGTATTTAGCAAAAAAATATTGCTAGTTATAATACTTCTTGTTTTTCAATATTGCTAATTTCGTGATCGTGTCTGAACCTACTGACTTTGCTTCAACTCGATCTTCCGATTCATCTGATTTATCAAAATTCCTATTTTGAATATAGAGCATGAATTCATCTTATTCAAACATTTTTTGTTCAACCCATAACGAAACACAATAAAATACTTTGAAACAAATATAGTTAAACAGGTACTTTGCTGACGTCGTTTGAGTTTTATTGCCATAACGGCACAAAAAAGAGGTATTTGAATTTATTGTTCTAGGAAACGATTGAACCACCTTAAAAAAATGCACTAAAAAAAAAGAAATAAAATCTTTATTTCTTAAAAAAATTGGAAGCAACTAAGCATCTGATGTCAATTTCCTTGAAGTCGGCTCCAATGGCAAATTACCCTGTATTTTATCCTTAATTATTAAATCTAGATTTTGAGTTAGTAACTCTATCTTTTACAAAGATATAAACCATTGGAGCCGACTTCAAGGAGATCGAAATCGGATGCCTAGTTGCTTAGATTTTATTTAAGAAATAAAGATTTTATTTCTCCCTTTTTAGTGCATTTTTTTTTAAGGCAGTTCAATTTTTTTTTAAGTTTTTTTATTTTATTCCTTTTAGTTGCTACTTGGCTTTGTCAGATGTGTCCACAAAACCATGATGTACTATCTTCAGACTTTCCGAATACCGTGCAAGAGGTTGTGGGTACCCTCCCCAACAATCCCGACATGTACCAATGGAACTTTTTGGAGACATGAGTAAATTCTCAACACCTAAAGACTCCATGCACGTACGGTAAACGAACACATTGTGATGAAACGTGGACTTAAGTATCTGAAATTACCAACCCGCAGTGAGCAAGCGTGGTGATTAAATGCTCATTCCTTCTCCTTGTAAGAAAAACTTTTGGCTTTAGATAGTAACGGGCTAATTATTATGTCTTTATGTTATACATCATTAACATATTAACTTAACTTCAAAGCTTATTCTGTTGATTTTTGTGTTATTTCCAGGAATATCTTTTACATTGACAACCAGAAATTTTTATGGGACCACACAGACACTCTACTCTTTTGAATGCAAAAAGAATTTTTCTATTTGGATTATAAATATCGGAGATATTTGGTAACATATATATAAAAAAAATGATCGAATTGAGAACCCTCTCCTTTTTTGAAGTCAGTTAACAAAACAAGGTAGGAATACTCTGCGCCTGATGGAACTAGTTTTTAAAATAAAAAAAAAATAGTAAATAATACAAGCATGTATCTGTGGGATAGAGGGGTGATAAACAGATAGGGATTAAAAATATATAAAACTAGCGGACCCGGCGAACTTCGCACCGCTTAACACTAATGTTTTTTTTCCAATTTTTTTTTTTTTTACGATTAATTTTTTGTATTCTTTATCACATTTTCTCGTTAGTTACCAGTTTTTACTATTATTTATAGTACTTTGTAATTTATCGGTTAGGTATATTATACAGGGTGTCTCATTATATTCTGACTGTTTTTAAGTGCTTATATCTTCGTAACGGGTCTAGATCATACGATGAGGTTTTTACAGTTAGGTTTAAAATTACCGTAAGTTTTGTAGATGGCAAAGAATAATATACTTTCATTCTGAACGCTTTACAAGTTTTTGAAAAAACATTTTCAAAGACAATGACCGTTCAACTAAGAAGAAACAACTACCTCCTGGGCTATATGCCCCAACGGATATTGCATTATACTTCAAAGTCAAACGGGGTTGGAATATCTACAAGATAACTTAAACCAACCATTCCAGTTTGCAGTTAGAAGAGACAACATAACTTATAGACCGGTTTCGGTGTATTTGCACCTCGTCAGTATAAGGTATATGTTATCCGTCAGCGAGCTTAAAGCATAATTACTGACTAAAGATTGAACTAAAATCGTAATCCTAATATATCTTTCAATAAAGAAAGTTTAAAGGACACGATAGTAGTGACATCCTTACCTCTAACTGCAAATCAAAATTCGACTTGACAACAAGACTTTCGTCTTGATACTATAAACGTATAATTACAAAAAACTGTATCATTGTCATATTTAATAAAGCGTGATTGTCAATAGATGGCAAAGAATAATATAATTTTATTCTGAACGCTTTACAAGTTTTTGAAAAAACATTTTCAAAGACAATGACCGTTCAACTAAGAAGAAACAACTACCTCCTGGGCTATATGCCCCAACGGATATTGGATTATACTTCAAAGTCAAACGGGGTTGGAATATCTACAAGATAACTTAAACCAAGCATTCCAGTTTGCAGTTAGAAGGGACAACATAACTTATAGACCGGTTTCGGTGTATTTGCACCTCGTCAGTATAAGGTATATGTTATCCGTCAGCGAGCTAAAAGCATAATCACTGACTAAAGATTGAACTAAAATCGTAATCCTTATATATCTTTCAATAAAGAAAGTTTAAAGGACACGATAGTAGTGACATCCTTACCTCTAACTGCAAACTAAAATTCGACTTGACAACAAGACTTTCGTCTTGATACTATAAACGTATAATTACAGAAAACTGTATCATTGTCATATTTAATAAAGCGTGATTGTCAATAGATGGCAAAGAATAATATAATTTCATTCTGAACGCTTTACAAGTTTTTGAAAAAACATTTTCAAACACAATGACCGTTCAACTAAGAAGAAACAACTACCTCCTGGGCTATATGCCCCAACGGATATTGGATTATACTTCAAAGTCAAACGGGGTTGGAATATCTACAAGATAACTTAAACCAACCATTCCAGTTTGCAGTTAGAAGGGACAACATAACTTATAGACCGGTTTCGGTGTATTTGCACCTCGTCAGTATAAGGTATATGTTATCCGTTAAAGGTAAGGATGTCACTACTATCGTGTCCTTTAAACTTTCTTTATTGAAAGATATATAAGGATTACGATTTTAGTTCAATCTTTAGTCAGTGATTATGCTTTAAGCTCGCTAAGAATTACAGGTGTAAATTTATAACATCTCAACTGCGCCACCTTAGGGTAGCGTCATAATGATTAATTTCGTAATAAACGCGTCCGATCGCTGTAAAATTCAAAGTGCTATAAGGAAAATCGCGGCCTCCAATGCGCGCTATTTATAGGCACGTTATCGCCGCGCCGCCCCGGCCGGCCAGTACCACCGCAAGCGCTACGTCCCGCAATTTTAAATCTGTAATATCTTCGAAAATAATTACTTAAATCTTGTGCTGTAAAGGACCATATAGATCTATATTAAATCAACAATGTATTTAAGCTATTTAATTGGATAAGGATTAATGCTGTATTGGTTAAAATCGCTTCGAAAATTAGCCATTATTTGTCGTAAAAAGTAAATGACAAAAAAATGTTATTGTGGGATATCCATAAGAGATAGACATATACCATCGCGGAGTTTTCTGTAGACCTTTTCAATGTGTACAAATAATTAGTACATTATTTTGATAAATCTCGTAGGGTACAGCCTGCGTTTGCAATGTAAGCGGAAATAAATTGATAATTAACGACATCACATTAGAAACCTTAAAAATAACAGTATTTTTCACTATTTAATGGATGTTATTATACATATAAACCTTCCTCTTGAATCACTCTATCTATTAAAAAAAACCGCATCAAAATCCGTTGCGCAGTTTCAAAGATTTAAGCATACAAAGGGAAATAGGGACAGAAAAAGCGACTTTGTTTTATACTATGTATTGATATTGATACTTACCAAAGCCGGAATCAACGAATGGTAGGCTAATATAATAGCAAAGTATATATTGTGATCGATGTTTTGTACTATAAAAACGAAAACGTGTATTCCATTAACGATTTGTATTATTATAAATCCTTGATAAAGAATGAAGTAATATCCAAATGTATTGTTTCAAAAATGAACTGCAACTGACATTGTTTTATATATCTTATAAGTATATTTGGTTTAGATTTAAACGTAGTTTTTGTATTATATCTTTTAAAATAAGCATTAAATAAGCATAAGCTAGCATTGGTAATTGCGATATAAATTTATTGATACCTATAATTAAAATGGATATAGAAACGAATTTGTGAAAAAAACAGAGGATATTCATAACATATAAAAAATGTAGCAGGTTGAACAGTAAGCATAAAAAGAATATATATAAAAAATTCAATTGGTATTCTGTATGCTGTCATAGTTATAAATTGTTCAAACACAGGAAAATTTCGGTAGCCAAATTTACTATTTATAGTAAAAATCAAAACTACTGTAGCTATTGAATATAAAAAAGTTTGAACTAAAATAGGTTCAAAATTTAAATGGTAATTTGTTACCTGTATTGTGTTGTAAATTTTAACAGATAATATAATTAAAATAATAAAATAACTGTATATTTTATTTACTGTTTTTCTTGAATTGTTACAAGTTATTTGTCATGGAATTATTGCAAAACATTTAAGAATATTAAAGTGTATATTTTGGTATTTATTATTCTTTTTTATTAATTTCACGTTTACCAAATAATTCATAACCATATATTGCTCTTATAATTCTTAAATGAATTCGTGCTTCCATCCTTTCACCAAAGTATTAACTTATTTCAATTGTGATTAATATGTATTGCTAAGGTAACATAAATGCAGTTTTTTAATATAATAATTTAATAAGACTATACATACCATTAACTTGTGAAACATGTTATTACAATACTAATATCCTTATTATTTATAAACATTTTTAAATTGCGTTTTTGTTTTATTTTTTATTTTAATAACTTTATAAAACCATTTTCGAGCATTTTTTTAGAATGCTTATCACGTTTATTTCCCGTCTTTTACCCTTTTATTTCCAACTAGCTGTACCCGCGACGTAGTTCGCGTGGCGTGTTGATTGTTATATAAAAATTTCTCCGTTCGTTAAAGGGGCGGGGGGAGAAATTTTTATATACCAGATGTTAATTTGAAAGAAGACAAATACATCTGTGAAAACCGCATTCGAATCGGCTCAGTAGGTAGTTTTAATGTGATGCGCGCACAAACATACAAACAGACAGAAAAAAAAATCTAACCACATTTTTGGGTTCTATATCAATGTAGTAACACCACCCGCTAATTATTTTTTAAGTATTTTTAATGTACATAATTTTCATTTCTACAGATTTATTATATGTATAGATTACTTTTCACGCCCCCGCATGCCCCCTTGTGGGTGGAATTTTCTAAAATCCGTTTACAATTAACCTCAAAATTATAAAAATAACTATTTTGCAAAGTTTTAAACCTGTAGGAATTATCATATAATGATAATAATAATAATAAATGCCTTTATTAATTTCAAACAAATTTACAATAAGTTCTGTAAAATAATAGTTATTTATGATATGAGTGTTAAAAGTGAGGTTTTATTTTGTGAGTGAAAACGTTTGTGAAATGAGCGGAGCGAATTGAACAATTTCACGAACAAAATAAAATCACTTTTAACACAAATACCATACAATGTTTTTTGTACAACTTCCCTATTTTGATAATGAAACGAGCGAATTTTCAATGACAATGAACCAAACCGTGTTAAAAGTAAACTAAACCGTGTTAAAAGTAAACTTGTTTACATGGCAACGTGTTAAAAGTATTTTTAACACGCTGCTATGTAAACAATCGTTTTTAACATTGTTTGCTATCGTTAAAAGTGTCACTTTTAATGACAGTTGTACAAAAAATATATTTTTTATCTATGTAAACTTGGCGCAGTCTAGCTATAAGCTCCACTGAACCAAATTATATATTTAATTTTTTTTCACGCCCCCGCAACCCTCCATGTGGGTGGAATTTCGTAAAATCCGTTCACAATTGACCTCAAAATTATAAAAGTAACTATTTTGCAAAGTGTCAAACCTGTAGGACTTAAAGATTTTAAATTTTATTTATTTTTTCACGACCCTGCTTCATCCCTTGTGGGTGAAATTTCGTAAAATCCGTTTACAATTGACCTCAAAATTATAAAAATACTATTTTGCAAAGTTTTAAACCTGCAGGACTTATAGATTTTAATTTTTAATTTTTTTATTTTTCACGCCCCCGCAAACCCTCTGTGGGTGAAATTTTGTAAAATCCGTTGACAATTATAAAAATAACTATTTTGCAAAGTTTTAAACCTGTGGGACTTATAGATTTTAAATTTTAATTTTTTTTTTATTTTTCACGCTCCGCAACTCCCCTTGTGGGTGAAATTTTGTAAAATCCTTTCACACTTGACCTCCAAATTATAAAAATAAGATGGTTTCTGTATAGCTTTAACCATCGACGAAAGCTTAAAAAAAGGAGTAACTTCTCCCTTTTTCCCAACATTTCCCCTCACTGCTCTGCTCCTATTGATTGTAGCGTGATGAAAAGTATACTATAACCAGCACAGGAGTATGAAAAATAATTATACCAAGTTTCGTTAAAATCCGTCGATTAGTTTTTCTTTCTATAGCGGTTATACAGACAGACAGACAGACAAAAATTTTACTGATTGCATTTTTGACATCAGTATCGATCCCTAATCACCCCCTGATAGTTATTTTGGAAATATATTTCATGTACAGAATTGACCTCTCTACAGATTTATTATAAGTATAATAATTGACATAATATATACATTTTTTTCCTAACTTGCACAATTTTTATTTAATATTTGTTATCTGATAATCAGGAAAATTGTATATTTGTATTTTGTTAAAAACAACCCTTTGGGCATATTAACAATATAGGAAAAAAAGAAAAGTGGACGAAATTATTTGGGCATATAATAAAACTGTAGCCAGGTCGTGTTTGTCTGTCTGTTTGTCTCTTTGTGTGCGTTTTATGGCGTTTTATTTTGAACTAGTATGTAGCATTTCAAAAAAATCTACATTTGATTTCAAGTCAATTTAGAAATTATTTTCCGATGTACCTTAATTCTAGGCAACCGGAAGTACATTTTTGATATTGGTTTAGTATATTTTTGGGTTTAAAGTTGGCAAAAAAGGCAAGGTTAGTCTATCAAATATCCAGGATTCAAAATTACGGTTTCTGATTGGTTAGTCGATTCGAAACAACTCGAAAACGCCCGATCCAATGTGAAGATGCAGGAAACATATTTATTGCAAGTAGAAAGGGACCCACTGTAGCACACTTTGACCTTTGAACCTGTGACGTCATCTGACAGTTCTAGCTATTTTTTCAAACATAACCTCACTTTTACCGTTACAAAATTCATGAACGTCACAGTTCCAAAATGTGAAACGTCCAAACGTTAAAATAGCGCTAAAATTTGTCGCAATAACGCTTTAAAAAACTGATAAGAAAAAATTTACGATTTACATGTATTTCTTATGGAAAAACATAATTTCAAAGTGTCAAAAATGCTTCAGTTTTCGCTATTTTATCGTTACTAAATTCATGTTCGAAAAAAGTGAGGTTATGTTTGAAAAAATAGCTAGAACTGTCAGATGACGTCACAGGTTCAAAGGTCAAAGTGTGCTACAGTGGGTCCCTTTCTACTACTTTCATTTACGAATTAAATTGTTATGAGAACGGTATTCTCGCTTACTTGAAAAGAGTAGCAATGGCCACTCTGTAATTTAGCTCCCTGAAAATTACCGGCTAAGTTTTGGTTTAGTTTGAGCTTGACAAGTTTTAAAAAAGGCACTTGTTTAGTGAGTTTCATTTTGGTTCTGCTGCACTATATTTTTAAGCACAATCTACATGAGTAGTAGTGAAATTAAATTTTTCTACCTGTTGAGAAGCGACGCCATTTCGATAATTCTGGAATTTATATATTTGAGAGGCCAAAGAAGATTTGTTTTGTTCTGGAAACTTCTACAGCATTGTTTTAGAAGAATTCATATGGTTTGGTGATTTTCAAAGTAAACTTTTAATTAAACCTAAAGATTGTTGTTGTTTTGTGTATAATTTTTATTAAGACAATGAATATTTTAAGTTACCGTTACATTTGGGAACTTTTATCATAAGGTATTTGATTTTATGTGTTAATTAATAATTTACTGTATTTTTGTCTTAATTAGGACCTTATTATATTACAAGTTAAATTTCCTTCAAGGTAAATGTAATGATTAATGAATATATTTCCTGACCGTTTAAATTAAATTAAATGTAATAATTACTGGGGTTCGATCAATAATTTATTAAATTTTTTTTTTGTATTTAACACTACATATGTTTCGGCATTATACCATTTTCAAGTGTCTAAAATATTTATTTTATAAATTAGTTATATTAAAAACATAATAATATACGCGAACGACGTCGCGGGTACATCGAAATAGAACCCAAAAATGTGGTTAGATTTTTTTGTCTGTCTGTCTGTATGTTTGTGCGCGCATCACATGAAAACTACTGGTCCGATTCGAATGCGGTTTTCACAGATGTATTTGTCTTCTTTCACCTTAACATCTAGTGTATAAAAATTTCTGTCCCATTCCTTAAATGGGGTGGTGTAAGAAATTTCATAAAACAATCACACGCCACGCGAACGACGTTGCGAGTACAATTAGTAAAATAATAAAATACAAGACATTACAATTATTTTATTAATGGTAAATAAATAGGCGATAAATTGTTTATATCTGTTTGACAGTTAACGTTGTTTGGATCTTTTTTTATTTCAACCATTTCTAAAAAACTTCGTTTTGTTAAGTCATTTTCTTTTGCAAGTATTTTAACATTATCAAAGTCAAAGTTATGAAATTCATTTAAAGAATGTTTTGAAAGGGCGGTGGAATATTCATTTTTGGTTCTTATATCATATTTGTGTTGGTAGATTCGTTTATTTAAATATTGTTTGGTTTGGCCAGTATAAGAAGAAGGACAATCTTTACAATTTATTTTATATACTATGTTGGTTTGATTAGGAATTTCTATTTTAGGTTTAAGGTTAGTGAAGAATTTTTTTCCTAAAGTGTTTATAGGTTTATAGGCAACTTTAATATTAACATTTTTAAGAACTTTTGCAATATTGTCAGAGACACCTTTTATATATGGAATTGAAATAAATTTATAATTGGATATAGTGTTAGAGTTGTAATGTTTATTAATTCGATTTTTTATTAAAGGGTTATAGAATGTTTTAGGATAGTTGTTGTTTTTTAGTGTAGATTTTATTTTTTTAATATTTTTAGGTCTATGTATAGGATGTGAAAGTTTGATAGATCTATCAATAAGATTATTCACTACACTTTTTTTATAGGATTTAGTGATATTAGAATTAAAATTAATTAAAATTAATCCAGACCATACAGATTTAGTATACCAATTTGTTTTTATTATACCATTGTCATCATGCATATGTTAAACTCAAATCTAAAAAAATTATAGTTTTGTTGTTTTCTTTTTTAAATGTAAATTGTAGGCGTTGATGAAAGCTATTAAATAAATTATATATAGAATCTATTTGATTTTCTTGAATACAAAGTAAACAATCATCAACGTATCTTTTATAAAAGTGTGGTTTAATAACAAGTTTATCAATTATTTTTTTATTTTCCCTCCCAGTAAATGCTCAAATTAATAATTTCATTTGGGAATGATTTCAATTTTTAAGATAAATATAAATTAAAAGTATAAGTATAAACATTCAAGGAATTTTAAAGACCTATAAGATATAGTTTTGATAATTTTTATAAGTGTAAGTATTACTTATCTAATACATTCTTTCTAACTAGGTTTCTTATCTTTTCTCCTAATTATTTCTAAAAAAAAAGTGGTACCCTTTCCCGATTTCCGTTCATTACAGCTTTAGCTTGTCTTTAAATATTTCCTTTTTTTAATACTCGCCCGATTGCTCCCCAGATCCACGACTCGCTTTCCTCCTACCCCCTGAGTGCCGTCCGCATTCTAATAAACCCTGGTGGTTACAAGTATAGCATTATAAGTATTGCCACGTTCAGTTTAATATTAACCAGCTATAATTGAAATAATACACAATAACCACTCGGTGCGTGGTCGTCTCCACGTGCAAATTGTGCCCAGCTCAGCCGTGTGGAGAAAGTAACAAAATTTTGTGAGATGGGGTAATGGGAGTCACTTAAGCAAGATATAGAATAAAACACACAATTTTTAATTTATTTTTATTTTCATCAACTTTTAAATTATTTTAATCATTGTACTATCAGTCTCATATATTAATTAACATAAAACTTTAAAAAAAAACGTCTTTGACCCCCATTGTCCGTATCTGAGGGTAATTATAGTCACTATGAGGACAATGAGAGTCAGCCTAGTCTAACAATTGTCACATACGTAACCTGTCCCCATAAGCCACAAGAAGTGCATCTGTACCATAATTCATTGTTGCGACCAAATTCATCACATACCAAAAATTTATTCAAATCGTCGTCTTCATCATCATCACATATCTGATTAAAACTAAAATCTGATTCTGAAGAAGTGTTTAGATCTTAAAGTACGCGCCTTTTGGCTTTATTTGCAGTATCTTTCTGCGTCAATATTGTGTGAAATTTGAAGCTCTTCTGCATACTGGTATGCTGCTTTCCTAATTTGAATCGCTTTTACTCATAAAAAATAGAAGATAGGTATTTTATCCGGTCTGACGAAACCTTTTCAGCATCTGCTCTGAATACAGGTAGTCGTCCAAGACGTGGTTTCGATTAATTGTTCTTCTTTAACCACTTTTGGAGACTTGAAAAAGATATATTCATAGCGTTAGCAAAACTTCTCATAGAGTGGCTTTGACTCACGAGAGCCTCAGCTTTGACAGTGTTTCAGATGACCACTGAGCCTTATTTGTAGACCTGTGACGTATTTTTGGCATTTCTGGAATAATAATTAAACAGAATTATTTTTTTAGGTATGTTACAATGATTGCGGGCAATGGGAGTCAACTCTGATTGCCCGCACTGCAGTGACTCTTATTACCCGATCGTACTAAATCTTTAAAAATTTTAAATCAAACTTTAATTTGTTATTAAAATACCATGAATGTGTTTTAAATCGATAATATATGCTTAAAGACACATAATAATCTACTCTAAGTATTTAAATTTTATGAATTTATGTACTTACCGCTTATTTTGTGCACACGTAAAATTACATCAAATGAGCGCGAAACTGCCGAACGGGCTTCCGGTGCAAACGGTGGACTTGAATTGAACAAGCGAACGGGGGGGTGCAAGTTGTCAGTTAACTAGTCTTTATGGACGATATTCGTTTGTTTAGCTACTGTCGTCTAGGAACTAGAACGCTGACCACTATTGCCCACTGACTCTCATTGCCCCTTTTTCCCCTAGTTTTGATAATTTTTATAAGTGTAAGTGTTACTAATCTAATACATTCTTTCTAACTAGGTTTCTATTTTTTTCTCCTAATTATTTCTAAAAAAAGTGGTGCCCTTTCCCGATTTCCGTTCATTTCAGCTTTAGCTTGTCTTTAAATATTTCCTTTTTTTAATACTCGCCCGATTGCTCCCCAGATCCACGACTCGCTCTCCTCCTACCCACTGAGTGCCGTCCGCATTCTGATAAACCCTGGTGGTTACAAGTATAGCATAATAAATATTGCTACGTTCAGTTTAAGATTAACCAGCTATAATTAAAATAATACACAATAACCACTCGGTGCGTGGTCGTCTCCACGTGCAAATTCTGCCCAGCTCAGACGTGTGGAGAAAGTAACAAAATTTTGTGAGTGGCGCCACCGACTTAGACGTTTATAGTTGGAAACCTCTGGTTTGATAGGCACTGACTATCCCCAATGGAAATAAACTAATTAAAGACAAAGTAAAAAAAAATGACTAAATAAATAATACTAGTTCTAGATCTAAATTCCTTTATAAAATAAAGTTAAAATACAAAGTTGCATAAAGCTAATCATCTAATCTAATATACAAAGTATACAAAGTCATATAAAGTTAATTATATTAACTGGTATTAAAAACTTCGATTTCGGTGTGATCACCCGTTCGAACGATTATAATCCGATTAACAATGTTAATAATAACGTAAAATAACTCCCAGAGATGACAATGTGCTTATCTGTGGTCTTAAGCTTTCTACTGGAAACTGGTGGGTTTGCGGATCGTCTGGGAGATGTCGCGGATCCGTTTCTTACACTATTTGGGATTTCAGCGCTGTGAGAATGTGAAAAAAGTTAATCCAACTTTTTGTATGCCGTAATTTGTTGTAGATCGAATGGTATTGAAACCACAAATTTTAACAAATAAGTTTAAAAAATAAATAAATAAATAAATAAATAAATAAATAAATAAATAAATAAATAAATAAATAAATAAATAAATAAATAAATAAATAAATAAATAAATGTAGAAAAAAATCCTTATTTGATAAAAAAAAAATAGATCGCAGATATCTACTTAAATAAAAAAAAACAAAAGGATAGAATACAAGTACAAACGAGCTTTACAATTATAGATTTAATAATAATAAAAAAATAATAACGATAACTTACATGATGATGTTCTAAGAGTTTTATTATTATCAATGATGACAGTCGAAAAAATGAAAAAAAAACGTTTTAAAAAATCAAAAAATAAAAAAATTGTTAAAGAAAAATAAAAATAAGAAAGCATAAAAAATAGGAGCATCATAAAAAATAGCAAAAAAAAACATAAGAATCGGAAAAAAGAATATATACAAAAATAAATACAAAAAAAAACAGCAAAAAAATATATTGGAAAATATAACAATCGCGTAAATAGAAAAAAATTTGGAAAATCAAAAAAAGGATGGAAATGAAAAAAAAATGAAAAGTTGTTCAAGATGATTTCGAACAAGAAACTAAAGTAAAAAGAAAGTAATCAAATAAAAAAAAAATAAGGGAAAAAACAAAAAAAAAATGTGAGGTGTCAAGGGACACCCGGATGGAACGAAGTTCCTTTCGATTAATTAGAAGGAATTAGTATTTTGTAAACACAACAGAGTGTTTATACAAACCTACATATAAGCATTTATTATTGTCTGTATAAAATCTCTACTTACCTAACTCTATCAGCAATATCCGGAACTTGTGCAGAAACACTGTCAGGATACATTATTGTTATTACTTTCTATTATTTTAATATTTATTATCTACGAAAAACTTGTATAAACTTAACAAAGTCGCGACACTACACTGTTTAAAGCAAAATAGAAAATAGTAAATCCATTATTTTCAACAGTTCGTCTATTTTAACAAAAGTGTCCATTTATACAATACCAGAGGTTTAGATGATATACATCTACCTAGAATTACTTTTTATTTCAATTTAATTTAAAACAGGAATTAACAATTTAATACAAAATTTTAAAATTAAAATATTTGACAGTAACTGACAGTTAAGGTAATTTGACGTAGGTACCTAGCTAGTCAAGTTAAGAACTATTTTTAAAATGTTTATGAAATAATTAATTTATAAAAACATGATGAAATAAAATATAATACTATTATAGGTAATTATTTTTTTTTCTACAGTATTTTCTTTTTAATGTACATTTTCTTTTAATTTAAATTAGTCTTTTTAATTGTAATATATCTATCTATGAGAGAGAGAGTTTTTTTATTTTTTGGTCTGTGGGAGAGAGAAACATGCGTTTGTCGTGTCGTGTCGTGTTTTGGTCTGAATTTTTTTCGGCTAGTCTCTAGCCTTAGTCGTAACTGGTCGTAACGCCCAAAAGGGAACTTCGTTACAATATAAACCAGGAAATTTTGTAAATTTTTTTGTTGAAACAACTGAAAAACCCGATAAATCCCGAAAAATTCAAAATACATTAATATCAAACATCATTGAGTACAATTATATGCCTGTGTTGTCTGCTTGTAAAACGATTATCAAATAATTTAAGGAAATACTTAAAATATCTAAAATAGTTCCTTTATCAATCTCATAAAAATCTGCTGCTGTAAATCGAGCTGGACAGTCATGAATATAACCTAACATTTCTTTTATTCTTCTAGAACTTCTTGGATACTTAAAATGACATTCCGGATCTTCGAGAAGTCTATAACAAGCTTTTTCAAAATTTGTTGTTTCTGTTTTCACTCTATGGCAGGAAATGCAGTTGGCACATGCAATAACCTTAAAAAACACATATTTATCATTTTTTTGGTACCATTATTATTTATTTATTTATATTATTACTTGTATAACAGCTTAATGAAAAAATATTTTAAGTATATTATGACTCTTAGAAATTAATTAATTTACTTTATTATGATAAAAAAGTTTCAAAACTTAGTTTCCAAAAAAGTAATTGACTTTAATGTCGAATAATATAAACTTTTTTTTTTAATCCTGGTCAAAAATTTGCAGCCAATACACTACAGAACTGGACGGCGAACAGAGCTAATAGGTATCATTAGGAATAGTCTCTCCAATGTAAGTTTACAAGCATCGACTTATTAATCTTATTCAGGTCAATACCAACCATTAGCCTGGAAATGAATAAAAAGAGCCAGTTCATCAACCGCATATTTCGAGAAAAATCATATCATGGTTAAGTTTTAGGAATTTTTGTTTTTATGCGTCTTGATCACTCATTTCAAATGGTTGCCCAAATGCCATAGTATTATATTAAATTGTTTAGTAGCAAAAATAAATAGCTTATACCGCTTACTCTGTTATTGAAGTCAAGCTACTGTTAGCATCGTGGTGTTGCCATCATCACACACGATATCGGACGCTCCATGTATTAACCAGGTATTCCTAGTCTTTGTAATAAAATTGATTTGTTTCAAGTACTTTGTTTTATCGAGGAAATTATTGCTCTTATTTCAGGTATATTACCAAACATCTTATTCGGTGTAGTAGCAAATATCCGAGAAGTAACCTTTCCTAACATTTTTTAATTTCACCAATAATCTCAATACTCTTTCTTCTGAGAATCAGATAAGAAATCATATTCAAGAGTATTAACGCTAAAACCATATATGTGGCAACGTCAATTTAAAACTCTTTACTTAAATCACACCAGATTACAATGTTCCCGATATTTAAAAATTTATTTTTTAAGAATATTTTTATATTCTTTTTCACAGAGTGTTATAATAATAATATATAAACTGAGGAATTTTAGAAAATTCGAAAGCCGGTCTTTTGATAGGATTACGAGGCGTGTTTATGTTGGTAAATTGTGCTTAGATAAACTTTTTTTCCATGCATGTACACAAAGCGTGAACATCGCTTTTTGACCAAGTAAGTAGGAAGTAAAGTAAAATTTACGACCAGGGTAGGAAAAAAAATATACTGACAATTTCTTAACATGTTATCCTGGTTGTCAGCCTTTATGTCCGTACAATCTAACTAATATACAGGTCGTTTTACGAAGACTTTTATAGATCTCATTTGAACCTCATTATCTGAAAGTTTTATATTGTTGACCAAACCAAATGACTTGCTGATGCGCACTAGCATAAAAAAATATTTTAAGAGAGCTTATTTACCAAAAATTTGACCAAGTATTTATTGCGTCTCTTAAGGGCAGTGAGATAGCACAGTGTTTCCAAATCACAGTGGTTATTTAGTTTTTCAAAAATCCAACATAATACTTTGAGTTCACATTCACAAGATCGATTCTCGGCATTAAAATTAGCACAAGTGCAGACAAAAATGCAGCAACTTTAATCGATTTGAATACAGAACTTGTTTGGGGAGCTTTGAAGAAGTATGTTACGAAAGGAAATATAAAGTTTTCATTTAACTTGATTCAAATACTTTCTGATTATTTTTTTAAAAATTATTCGGTTAAAAAGTGAAAAAAGTTTTTGAGAAATTTGCTGACATCAAGAAATAATTTATTTCGAATAAACCTCTGGAAGCATCCATATTAGATAAGGTGATTATTAATTTACGAGACTTTGATTACCATGCTGACGGTAACAAAAGTAAAACAGTATCCGAGTCGAGGAATGTAAATCCTAAATAAAGTTTAGGAGTCAATAAAGTTAGGAAAAAATCACATTTTTTGAAATAATTTGTATAGACAGGTTTGAAAGTGAAAATGTGTTTTATTATTTATATTAAGTTGCGAGCAAAATAATGATTTTTCTTTGTACTATGCCGAAAGTATGTCAATCCAGCTTCAATATTACAGCAGAAAGCCTAATTTTTATGCCGCGATAATGTCGCGCAGATAGCGGGCCGAAAGAAATTATGTCTGCACTGATGTCACTGTCACTGTAAATGTCGGGACAGGCATCAATATCTTTTAACACAGAAGGCAATTTACTTCGTACTTTCGGCATAGTACAAAGAAAAATCGTATACACTACATGGGCAGAAAGGTTGAGAGCCCTGCACTGCGCGCCATGATGCCCACGTCTTCGCCTCGGGCATCATGGCGCGCAGTGCAGGAATCTCAAACTTTCTGCTCTTGTAGTGTAATATACTATTGACGCTTTAATGGTTTGTTTAATAACTATTCCACAAAAAAATCGATGAACCCTTACATGAGAGTGGTTTTGTATTGTATCATATAACACATTTCAACTTTGAAAGTTAAAATGTGTTTTATTATTATTTATATTAAGTTGCGAGCAAAATAATGATTTTGACGCTTTAATGGTTTATTTAAAAACTATTCCACTAAAAAATCGACGAACCCTTACCTTTCAAACCTGCCTGTACAATTCTAAATCTAAAAAGATGGATTATTGACCGTACGACGGTACGATGGTCTTTGGGTCAGCTAGTTTATTAATAAAATTAACGATGAAACTTAATTATATACATGAATATTGCATATATATATATATATATATATATATATATATATATATATATATATAGTGCAACTAGACCAAACTAAAATGTAATTAAAAAAAAATATATATATATATATATATATATATATATATATATATAAATTAAATCTAAATTGGATATTGGGTATGCAGCAAATAAATATGATAAGAGTACTCTTTTAAGATTCTTTATTCCAAGCTTTCGGCTAGTATTACAGCCATCATCAGGGAGCTACAATAATGTTATTTAATAGAGACATAATATAATATTACTGGTATTTTACTTACAACTTGTTGAGGTTATTAATTTAATGATGTTGTTGAATAAAAATTATTAAATGAAAACATTAAATTCACAGTTTTAAATTAATATAAAATATTAAAATTAGCACATTATTAATATTATAAATTATGTTGAATAAAAATTATTTGATGTTAATATTGAAGACAAATTTGACATTATTTTTTGAATGTTATTTGGAAAAATTTTGTTTTTAAAATTGGAATCAAATTTGTCTTCAATATTAACATCAAATAATTTTTATTCAACATAATTTATAATATTAATAATGTGCTAATTTTAATATTTTATATTAATTTAAAACTGTGAATTTAATGTTTTCATTTAATAATTTTTATTCAACAACATCATTAAATTAATAACCTCAACAAGTTGTAAGTAAATGAGCATTTCTTAAGAATGGAATCCTTCGATTTCTGTTGATAGTACTGTTACGAGACGGTCCTGACCTATCGACCAGACACCAGGTGTGCGAAAGTGAATTCCCAGAAGCTTCGGAATGTTCGATTTGGAATGTTCGATTTGGAATGTTCGATTTGTTCGATTCTAGAAATGTAACGTTAGCGACTTTCTAGAAGGAATTAATTTGGTATATAAGGACCGCTTTGGACGGAGAGGAGAACAGTTGTTATGGTAATAGTTGGCGATAAGTAATAATTGTAATTGTATTAGTTGGCGATAGATAGCGATTAAGTAGTGGTAATTTTAATAGTAGGCGATAGGCTGCGATCGTGAGAATAATTGTTATAGCTGGCGATACAGTGCGGAATGTTGTACGAAATATTTTAAAAAGGTTATTTAGTAATTGTGACTGTAGTAAAGTTGTGTAAATTAGTTTAAGAAATTGTTATCTATTGTGGCCCCCTATAATTCTGATGATTTCTCAGACTTATAGCAGCTCTTCTAGTCCTATCTTCCTTAGAAAGTTTAGGATATCATTGGGTTTTAAGTTAGGTAGTTGTTCCTTTTCTATGTAGTATGACCCTAGGTTTTCGACCCTAGAATTACTTAATGCGATACATTCTGAGAGTATGTGTTTTAAGGTTTTATCCTCTACCTCACAGAATCTGCAGTTTGCTTTATCTACCAATCCTAGATTCTTTATGTGTCCTCTTAATCAGCAGTGCCCGGTTAGTATTTCTGTTATAATTCGGAGGTTCTTCTTACTAAGGTTAAGACAGCTTTGAGATCTCTTCTGCCTATAGTTTCCCAGCAGCGTCTTCGATTGTCTTAGTCCTTCTAGATCATTCCAGTACATACTTGGATTTTTCGCTATCCATTTTTTTCCTTAGTTTTTCTAAGATTGTACTACTGCTGATTCCACAAGATGGTTCTGGTTCCAGGTATGGGGTGTCAGCTCCTTCATTTGCAAGCTTGTCTGCTGTTTCGTTTCCTTCTTTTCCTATGTGTCCTGGAACCCATAGGAGGGTAACAGTGTTATTCTGTCCTAGTTCGTTTAATTTGCCCAGGCATTCCAAGAACATATTTAAACTGATTGTATCTGAGTTCAGAGCTTTGATGGCTGCTTGAACATCTGACATGATCACAATCTTTTGTCTACGATAGTTCCTTTCAATGTTAAATTCTATACATATTTCGATGGCACGAATTTCTGCTTAAAAGATGTTTGGGTACGCACCCAGTCTTACTGAGTAGGTATTTGGTTCTAGGTCCAAAAAACCCTGCTTCTGTTCCTTTATCTGTTTTGGAGCCATCCGTATACCATTTTCTTACAAAGTTAAATTTCTTTGATATGCCATCTTGGGGCATTTCCCAAGTTTGATCAAGTTGAAGTGATCGAGGTCTTTCCTTGATTATTCCTTCTTTGATCATTCTATATAGTGTTTTCTTCCCAGCATTTTCTACTTGAAGATGCAGTGGCGAGATATTTAGGATTACTTCCATTGCAGCGTGGGGCATATTCTTATTGCTCCAGTGATACATGCACAGGCTAGTTTCTGAATTGTTGAGAGATTTTTCCTCGTAGTGATCAGAATAGCTCTCGGGCCCCAGCTACTGCCCCATATGTGATGATAGGTCTCACTATTGTAGTGTAGGTACATCCATTGCAATGTCTTTGGGTTACAGCCCCAATTTCTTCCAGCAATATTTCTGCACACCATGAGGGCTTTTGTTTTACAGTAAAAATTATTATAAGTTATATTTGCAACCAAAATATTTTCAAAGATTTTATATAGTAGCCAACAAATATTTTTTTGCATACAAAATATTAAATGGTTGTTATAAAGCACTTTGTCCTCAAATTTAAAAGGTTTAATATCCCCGGCTTATTGGTACTTAAAAACTATATACTTACGAAATTAGTAGTTACAATTGGAAAGGATATAAAAATCCTGTCTAGGTTTCCACCAACTTCTGGCATCATTAAACCGATGTGCAACGCATTCACAACATTCGTTACTATAAATATTTGGGAAATTATGAAATAATATCCAAACATATAATTTAAATAGCCAATGCTTATAGTTATATCTTTGCAGTATTGATATATCCAAAAAAGTCTTTCATCCCTTTCGTTGTCATTATAATATCTTGAATTTAATTTTTTCAGATCCATCTGCAGAATAAGTATTATATCTTTAATCAGTAACGTGATGTGGTAATGAACTAAACTAATTAAATATCTTACATATTTTGTCAAGTCAATAAAAGGTATATAGTTTAGAGACCTTTTTTCTAACTTTGTTATAAATACCGGATATGTATATCTGTAATGTAAGAATGGAATTAATATTATTTCGTATATATGATAGAGCACCAATTCCATTGGGAATCTGTAGACGTGAAAATATTTAAATTTTTCTTGCAAATTCATGAACTCATATCCTTGTTTGCTATTAATTGTAATAATAGCTATAATAATTGATAATGTACATAAAAATACAGGAATTACCTGAAAGTGAATGTTTTTTTTTTTAAACAAATACAAAATATGAATTATATAAATAAATTGCCATAAAAGATAAAATAAGAAAATAACAGTAGACTTTGTTTAAGATTCTCTGGTGATTATTAACAGAAGACCAGGGAATTAAACCAAATATTTTAAATAATTTTAACGCCATTATTGAATAAAATCTTTTACTAAAGATTCTAGTTGAATATATTTTACTGATGACTTTATTCATTTTTGTTTATTATTGTATAACTTTTCAAAGGAGATTTTTAATCTTTCTCAATGATATGTAATACTAACAATATATTTTTATAAAACTCGTTTAACTTTATACAAAAAGTTATTTAACTGTAAAATTTCTGTTACATGTTGAAAATAGAAAATCGAGTATAGATTATAATTATGCTATTATATATTCATTTTTAATATTTCAAACCTAACAATATTTTGTTTCATGAAATTATGGTTATTTTATTATTTTAGAATATAAAGCATATTACGTTTTAAATTCTTGATATAATCATTAGTTTACACTATACAAATTATCCCCATCCCCACTAATATTATAAATGTGAATGTAAGTTTGTTTGTTACGCTTTCACGCGAAACTACTCAACCGATCATCATGAAACTTTGTACACATATTCTTGGATGTATTAGAAGTAACATAGGTTACTTTTTATTAAAAAAAAATATTTTTTATTTTTACGAAAAATAAAAAAAATGTCAAAAAACCTCAAAAAGAAAATGGAAAAACTAAAAAAAACAGAAAAAATGCAAGAAAAATAAAGCCAATACCTTTCTAAATTAAATAATATAATGCCACCGTAAAGTGGCGTAGTTAATATCTCATATATTTAAACGAGAAATTCTTACTAAATTTAGTACTATAAAGACACCATAAGATGGCACAGTATATATCTAATATATTTAATCGATAAATTATAAAATACAACGAAAAAGTAGTATAAACCTGATAACGAGAAAATATAATATAATAAAATCATTGAAAACAAAATAATAAAAATTTGAAAAAACAAAAAATGAAATAAAGTCACAACGTGTTGTGCGGTACGAAGTCCGCCGGGACAGCTAGTGAAATTATAAAAATTCTTTGTAATATTATTGTAAATGCCTCTGTTATTGATTTTTTTTTATGTAAAATTAAATTTTTTTATAAACTAGCTGACCCGGCGATCTTCATACCGTCTAACACTGATGTTTTTTACCATTTTTTCATTTTTTAACTACCCGCTAAAAAAATTAATTTTTTTTTTTAAATCGGGAAGTTATTGGTTTTACCCCGTTTTTCGAAAATCAATTTTTCATCGGATCTCAACGTTTTGAGGTATTTGGAACCTCCCCTGACTATTTTTACGAGGGTGTGTGTGTGTGTGTGTGTGTGTGTGTGTGTGTGTGTGTGTGTGTGTGTGTGTGTGTGTGTACGGTAGATTTCGAGAAATTTCAAAATAACCGAAAAAAACAATTGGTAAAAATGATGTTTTTGGGCATATCTTTTTGGCCATTACATCGATCAATTTGATAACCTAATCAGCTCTCAAGCTTAAAAAACCACGTCGAATGCCGTTTTGCAAATTAAAATCGGTTGATCCGTTCGTGAGATATCGTTGTCGAAAAATTTCAAAAAAAGTGTTTTTTTTTTCAATAACTTAGAGATTTTTTGACTAATCAAATTTGCACTTCTGATAACGTTTTTAGATCTCAAAAAACTGCTTCGAATGCCATCTTGAACATCAAAATCGAATAACGCGTTAAAAAGTTATGGCTTTTTAAACATTTCAAAAAAAGTCAAAAACGTCAAAATACGTCACGTTACTATAGCTTCACGGTTAAAACTAGCGGGAAGTTGCAAGGATGGCCTTTAAGGTCAACCTCTTTTCGAATTTTATTTTTTTTTTTGTTTTTATCATATTTTTGCTTTAGTTACCAGTTTTTACTATTTTTTTCATTGTACATTTTAATTTATCGATTAGATATATTATATATTAACTGCAACACCTTACGGTGGCGTCATAGTAGGTAGGTACTTAGTTACGTAAGTTTTACTCTTTTAAATATAATATATGAGTTATGAACTGCGTCACCTTATAGTGGCGTCTCAGTACTTAATTACGTAAGAATTGCTGGTGTAAATTTATAAGATCTCAACAGCGCCACCTTACGG
Organism: Altica lythri; assembly: GCA_964028335.1. Lineage (NCBI taxonomy): Eukaryota > Metazoa > Arthropoda > Insecta > Coleoptera > Chrysomelidae > Altica > Altica lythri. Next base: position 43,718,381 of record OZ034804.1, on the reverse strand, counting down.
TGGCGTCATAATACCTATTTTCGTAAGATTACTCGTTTAAACATATGAGACATAACTGTCCCACCTTTGGTGACGTAATGATGCTTTATTAAGTAAGAATTGTTCGTTTATACGGTGGTAATATTGCACTTGTAAGTATTCTTTCAGTTTTTTTCGCATTTTTTTACTATTGAAACACGTATGGGGACTTTAACACAATTTATTCACAAAATTGTAACAAGAACTCTGCTGGAATATGTCTCAATAACCTTTTTTTCTAATTTTATTTTACTTTCTCTTTTTGCTCTTGCCTATAGAACTAAATCTCATTAAAACTGTTGTATTTCCATTTCCAAAAACCAATTGTAGTCTACCTCTTAACTTTTTCTATTTTATAAAATTATTTTTTAATAGTGGTTTCTAAAATCTATTGCCTATATATTTTTTTTCGAGAAATTTTTAAATTGATTGAAAAAAAGAATTTCTATTATATTTATTAAATTTTACAATTTTCAATGTTTTATTCAAATTTTATATTAAAAAGACTTAAAATCTTCAGATTTGTGAAAACTAAAAAAATACAAATTAAAATAGAAAATGAATTCTCTCCACAAATAATATAAGGTCACACAGAACTCATTTAAAAAAAAAGTAGTGTGGCAGTCAGTGGGACTGCCGGCAGAAGTTATACTTCTATGCACGCGCATGGATTCATAAATTTGTATGCGAATGATTTAGCAAACTCATTATATGATATTCGTGGTAAGCGACCCCAAAAACCTCCTAGTACCGTGTGCACACTCTTTTTGTATCGAATTTGCATAAAATTCCTGAAGACGAGGTCCGTCTTAAGCACCAGGTGTTTCGAACACCATCGCCATTATTCCTAATCGCATTTAGCGACTCAAAAAACCACCGAGTACAAAGTGTGCACTGATTTCGTACAGAATTTACATAAAACCACAGAAGAATAGGTAAATACCCTAGACATCAAGTGCCGCGGAGACTTTCGGAATCGTGATATTCGTGTTCAGCGACTCCAAAAACCACGAGTACATAAATTGAACCTATTTTCAGCAATACTTACCGAGTTGTAAGTTTTCTCTCTATTGTCTGTTTGGAATGTACTTTTCGAATGCAGAAATGCAATTTCCATTTTTACATTATAAAATATAGTGACAAATTTTTTAATACTTTAACGAATCCAATGCAAAAAAACGCATTCCGATCCATCTTATTCGTAAAAACTCTGTTTATGTAGCCAACAACCTCAAAAGCATAGTGCAGGATATACTGCAACCATCTGACGGTATTTTATACTAGAACACAATATTCATTGCTGAATATTATTATTAATATTATTAATATAAAATACTAAACTTAACATGTTAACTTACGTGACAGAATTATGAAATAATCTGTCAAATATTCATTTGATCACTATGATATTCATACATTAGTTCAGATGGTTTTTCAATGTACCGAATGTTGAAACGGTATTCAAAGGACTTATAGTTATGACTAATAACATGTGATAAATATTTCATCTTTGTTTTTACCGACCAATTTACCTTATAAGTGTGTCTGTCTCTCTCTTACTCACTCCATTACATATGTAATGATTTTTCCCATTTAAATGTACACAAACCTTTCCCACCGAGTGCATGAATAGAAGTATAACTTCAATAATCTTAATTACAAGCTAAGTATCTGGCAATTAAATTTTATAGGTATTTCATATTTCTACTCACGCTTTGAACTCATCTTATTTAAATACCTACAACGGTTTTTTCTTCTGATAAACAAAATTTCAGGAATACTTTTACAAAATTTTAATTAATCTTCTTAATGCTGTATGTCTGGTCGTAAGCTGTATTTTCACAAACAAAAAGAGAATGTGATCCATCTCTAACGTCAGGCAGGCATTTAGTAATTAGATGTGCACTGCATTTTTACAGAAATCGATTTTGACTAACGAGCGGAGCGTAATACAGCTGTAAAAAATTATAAGGAGACACTTTTTGTATTTTTAAACAAATAAATTATTAAGTTAAAAATGATTGTTAAAAATTTAAAATCTGCTTTTTACTAATCTACGTGTCACGGATATGTAAAAGAAATATTGAAAACTAACTAACTCCTTAATGTCATGTAATATATTCTTGTTTGTATACTTTCTAAAAACTTTTAAAAATTTCAAAAATTTACTGAAAACTAAATTAAAATAACTAATCTCCAGACAATCTTAGCCCCTTCTTGTTCAAAACAAGCATAGACGATTAATAAAAGAGTAAAGGACACTCGACTAGGTTACCAAGGAAATAAGTATATAAAATTCATATTATATTAAATTATGCTGATGATGCAGTACTTGTCTTGTCGCGGATCAAAAGATGACTACAAACAATCTAAAAAGTTTTTAATAATCATGTAGTAAAGCTTAACATACTGGTTTCAATAAACGAGATAAAATATATGATCTTTAAAAAGAAGCTCTTAGCTGCAAAGGGTCAATATAAAGCAACACTATCGACTAAGCCATATAATTTAAATATTTTGAATAAAAATCACAAGCGCAGAATTTTTGGGAAACTAAGTCTTCTTCTTTAAGTCTCCATCGTGGAGGTTGGCAACAATTTCGGCGAATTAAGTACCATTCTGCGATGCTCTCGGGAATGGATGCAAATCAAGCCCTGTCCAGTTACGGATGTTTTTTAGTCAGGATTATTGTCTTCGGCCATGTCCTCAACGACCCTTTACCCTTTATTTTAACACGCTTTTATTAACTTCACCTGTATGTATGTATGTTTGTAACTCCACTCCTTTGCGCATGTCTGCAGTTTGGGTTAATATTTCGCTCGGACACTCGACACAGCACAAGAAGCCAGAGACTCAAGGCAGCTGTGTACTCATCTTGTTTGCTTCTTATCAAAATGATTTTAAATGTTGCAAGAAATTATTACAAAAGATATTTAATAATACAATAACATAAAAAAACAATATTTTTAATCTTTAATCTATGTACCGCTTATCGTCAAATTGTATTAACTGGGTGTGTAGCTCAGATGGTAAAGCGATCGCTTAGCATGCGAGAGGTACCGGGATCGATGCCTGGCAACTCCATTTTTTTTTGTTCTGATTAATTTGGTAAAGATGTGATTATTATTTTTAAATATATATGACTACCCGTATTACATCAACTTTATCGTAAAAAATTTTCGAATTAGCACCCGTTTTAATATTCATCAAATTTTATTGTGAACTTTAACAAAAGACAACAATAACAAATTTTGTAACACGAATGTGTTTGATGGTTGATTTATTAATAGTTAATTAATATTCGAAGTTTGATGTGAGTTTTTATTTCGGGGATTGAATATGTTCACAATAAACTTTTAAACGCCATCGTGAAGAAGTTGGTCAAACTTATTCACGATAAAATTGTAGATGTAATACCGATATAAACTATATAAACAAGTTCTATACTTATTTAAATTATTTAAGATACACTGTGCGCCAAAGAAAATGTGGTCATAAGAAATTCGTTAAAAAACAAACTATCCAAAAAACTAAATGTATTTTTGATTATTTATTATTAAAATGGTTGTCCCATAAAATTGTCAATATTGTCCCACTTAATTTCTACACGCAATATACTTATACATATATTTTTTAATCTAAAAATACGAGGTGTCCAAATAGTGTAGCAGGGGTTTGATATTTGAATAAAATAATAGTTTAAAAAAAACTAAAAAAACACGCTTTTAAAATTACTTGAACTAAAAAGTTAAAAATAAACAATAGTTTTAAAAAACTAAAAAACACGCTTTTATAGCTAACCGAACTAAAAAATAGAAAATAATTCTCAATTACAAAGAGTTTATATTACAGTAGTAGAAGATCAAACAATCATTTATAGTTAATCACCTCAAAATAAAATTATAATAAAATTTAAGTTAACGAAAAATAATTCAATTTAGAGTAAAAAGCGTGGGGTGTGCTTAATATATTGAATGTTACAATCATTCTATTGGCAACTACCTATGAGAAGAAAGTTATGAAATGTAGTAAAATGCACCCCACGTTTTTTACTCTGAATTGAATTATTTTTCGTTAACTTAAATTTTATTATAATTTTATTTGTTTGTAACTCTCCACTCCGCGGCTGCTGCCTCGGATGAGTCCCGTATCGTTATTTTTTTTAGTCACGTTTAATACGTTTCATTATAAACGATATGAATGAAATTGTCTTAGAATTAATCTAACAATTCTTTAGATTTCACAATAGTATTTTTTTTCCAAGTTCTGAAAACAATACGTTTAATTATAAACAATATCAATGAAATTGTCTTAGAATTAATCTAACAATTCTTTAGATTTCACAATAATATTTTTTTTTTCCAAGTGACTGAAACAATATGTTTAATCATCAACAATATGAATACATACAATAAATATAATTTGAGAAATCAAAAAAACACGCTTTCAAAGCATTTCCAACTAAATAAACGAATAATGATTGAGTGAGGGTCTTGTAACCGTCACAGCAAATTAACGAATCTATTGAAATAAAATAAATTGGACTAAAAAGTAAAAAATAAATATAGTTTAAAAAAACTAAAAAACATGCTTTTATAGCATATGAAACTAACAAGTAAAAAAATAAATGTAATTAAGGAAAACTAAAAAGCATGTTTCTGAAAAACATCGAACTAAAAAGTTAAAAATAATTTTCAAAATAAAATTAAAACAAAAATAAATGAAAAATACTAGTATTATTGTGAAAAAAGCGTGGGCGCTGCATACCATATTTTTCGAATCTCAAGCGCCCACGCTTTTTTCACAATAATACTAGTATTTTTCATTTATTTTTGTTTTAATTTTATTTTGAAAATTATTTTTAACTTTTTAGTTCGATGTTTTTCAGAAACATGCTTTTTAGTTTTCCTTAATTACATTTATTTTTTTACTTGTTAGTTTCATATGCTATAAAAGCGTGTTTTTTAGTTTTTTTAAACTATATTTATTCTTTCTTTCATTGGGAGCTCATGGTGCCAAGATATGTGTCCTAGATATGCGGTCTTTTTCGTATTAATTGTGATAAGCAAATCTCTATCTTTTCAAATTCTTCATAAAACTTCTTCATTCGTGACGTGAACTAGTCACAATATCTGAGCATATACGTCGACGTATCCATATTTCAGAAGCCTCAAGAGATTCATTGTACCTACTTTCATTGTCCAAGTCCTAACTTTATACAACAAAACTGGATACACATAGCAGTTGACGAATCTGATTCTTATTGTTATTCAGACGCTACGATATCTTAGCAAGTTCCTTATTTTGAGAAAAGTGGCTTTTGTCATCTTTATTCTTGTTTTTATTTCTTAGTTTGGGTCTAAATTTTTCGTTATCCAACAACCCAAATATTTGAATTTTGATACTTGTTCAATTGGTTTTCTTTAAATGGCAAGGTATGTTTGTTTGTACATTCTGATTTCGGTTTATGACCATACAATTAGTCTTCACAGTGTTTATATTTAGGCCAAGCTCCTACTTCAATTAGCATGTTTAGTAGCATTTGTGAATCTTTTGCACTAATATCGCTGTGTCATTAGCGTATCTTTTATTGCAAAGAGAATTCTTTTTAAAATTTTCAGCCTTCTGTTGCAGGCTAATGCACTTATATATATATATATATATATATATATATATATATATATATATATAATAGATTCCAATATCAGCTGGGAATAACCCTTTTTTTATATATTCTTAAATAAAGAAGCGAAAAGAGACTAGTTGCTTCAATGTGGTGTCTTTATTTTTTGTTAAGCTTTCGCCAACTGAACGTCTGGCTTCATCAGAACTTACTACAATGAGAAAAATGTAACTTATAACAGAATACTTATTGGTTATTTATATCTTACCAAAAATTTGACACAAGTCTCAGAGATATGTATAAATATATATATATATATATATATATATATATATATATATACTCTGTAAAAACATAGATGTAAGTACATGCTGTAAATCTAAAGTATACAAAACAGTCATACGACTGGTAATAACACACGGTAAAACTTCAACAAGAAAAATAATTCTAAGACAAAACAAAAAAGAAACACAGATGTCATAGAGAAGGGTCAACAAAGGACATCATCAATAAGAGAATAAACCAGATTGTTTATTGAATGAATACCAACAAAATTACAAAGAATGTACCAAACAATACACCGCACGAAAGAAACTTATAGGTAACTTATCATTTACATATACATATTAGATATCTTTATATAGGTATGAGAAAAAAAAACGTGTACTTCTCGGGATATTCAACACTAAGTTAAGGAAATACGGGTAGCCTGCCGTTGCTGTATGTGTAAGAGAAGGAGAAACCAGACAGACTGGCGCCGTAACGCGTAACGTTACGAAGGGGTTTGCACTCTTTAGGAAGTTATTACTTTAATCAACACATATTTTTGTATGTACTTTGTTAAAATTGATCAGTATAGGAAATATCCAAAATTAATGGTACCTATAGACGGTATAGATTTTTGTAAATAATAATCAGCAAAAGATTTTAAACTTTAATTTTACGATATAAGTCAATTTTCATCTTTTTTTAAGTGTTCAGTGTGACAAAATATAAACATTTCACTGTTTCCAATAGAATATTTTTCATGTATCTGACTATACAAAAATACTGTAGCCATAAAATTTATTTTGTTCTCACTTGTATCTGCCTGTTATAAAACAAGCAACTAAACTTCATAAGTTTTTCTATACAAATACTTTTCACAACAATCAGAATGTTCCATTTTTAGCATTGTTTCGAAAAGTTTTGATTGGTAACAGCGAACGGTGTATTCAATAGAGAAACTTTAGTTATTGCATTTATAACTGGTTTTTATAGTTTACTCAACTTTTTGATATGATACAACAGAGACATCCCGTAAACTATACCCGCGACTGGATAATACCCCTTTTTTCCTTTCCTGCATCGTAGGTCATGCTTAAAGTCTTTATAGTTGATAAGTCCCTCGAGCGAACATTTTCAACGGAGCCACATTCCCGTGGGGAGAGTTTGTTTACGACTTTAGGCTTTTTTACTCTCGTCAAGAATGTCAAAAAGGTTTTCCCTGGAGTTTTGTAATAATATGATAGGTATGAACAGATGTAAAAGTGGTAATTAGACAGTTTGGTGAAGATATTGCTATTTAATGTTTATATAATGATAATGTATTCAGTTTTTCGAGGAGTTGTACGATTACAGCTGCAATAAAAAATGATTCAGACACTTTAATACAGAACTAAAAACGAAATAAGTTAGAAAGAAGACCAGAAATTTTTGTATATTTGTTATAAATACATTAAGAAATAATGTTTACCATTGTTCTGACCTTTGATATTTATAACTTGTATGAAAAGAATGTTTAATTAGTTACTGTTCTAAATATATCAACAAGATCGTTTGTTGGAATTAGATAAAAATGTGGAACAATGGAAATAAACTAATTAAATACAAAGTAAAAAAAAATACCAAATAAATAATACTAGTTCTAGACCTGAATTCCTTTATAAGATAAAGTTAAAATACAAAGTTGCATAAAGCTAATCATCTAATCTAATATACAAAGTCATATAATAGTTATTTATGTATCAAGGGCGTAAAACAGGCGTTTATGGACCGCAACGTGTAAATAAGAGCCCGAGCCGCAGGCGAGGGCTATTAACACGTAACACGTAACAAATAGTAAAAACCTGGAAAGAAACTGATGAGACTTAATAGCCTTGACAGTGTCATGAAATGTGGTTTCTTCCTCATCTTGGCACAATTTTGTCATGAATCTCTTTCCAGTAATTCAAGGCTCTCGCAAAGTTATATCCTGTCTTTAGCCATACTTATTATTTGATCCGCCTTAACCCTATCATATAACTTTGTTTGCTATTAAAAATGACCTAACACTAATGTAATAGTTTGTTAATATATTTGTACATATTATACCGAATAGTGACATTTGGATATAGAACGATGTATAATAAATATTACTTTTTGAATAGATAGATTACTAAACTTTAAATTTAAACATCATTGGATACAATATTATATGCCTGTGTTGTCTGCTTGTAAAACGATTATCAAATAATTTAATGAAACACTTAGCATATCTAAAATAGTTCCTTTATCAATTTCATAAAAATCTGCTGCTGTGAATCGAGCTGGACAGTCATGAATATAACCTAACATTTTTTTTATTCTTCTAGAACTTCTTGGATACTTTAAATGACATTCCGGATCTTCGAGTAGTCTATAACAAGCTTTTTCAAAGTTTGCTGTTTCAGTTTTCACTCTATGGCAGCAAATGCAGCTGGCAAATGCAATAACCTTAAAAAACACATATTTATTATTTTTTTGGTACCATTAAAATGGGTGTTATAAAGCAATTTGTCCTCAAATTTAAAAGGTTTAAAATCCCCGGCTTATTGGTACTTAAAAATTATAAGTATACTTACGAAATTAGTAGTTACAATTGGAAAGTGTATAAAAATCCTGTCTAGGTTTCCACCAAATGGCATCGTTAAACCGATGTGCAATGCATTCACAACATTAGTTACTGCAAATATTTGGTAAAATATAATATCCAAACATATAATTTAAATAGCCAATGCTTATAGTTATATCTTTGTAATATTGATATATCCAAAAAAGTCTTTTATCTCCTTCGTTGTCATTGTAATATATTGAATTTAATTTTTTCAGATCCATCTGAAGAATAAGTATTATATCTTTAATCAGTAACGTGATGTGGTAATGAACTAAACTAACTAAATATGATACATATTTATTCAAGTAAATCAAAGGTATATAGATTAGAGACATTTTTTCTAACTTTGTTAAAAATACCGGATATACATATCTGTAATGTAATAAATATAGTTTAAAAAAACTAAAAAACACGCTTTTATAGCATATGAAACTAACAAGTAAAAAAATAAATCTAATTAAGGAAAACTAAAAAGCATGTTTCTGAAAAACATCGAACTAAAAAGTTAAAAATAATTTTCAAAATAAAATTAAAACAAAAATAAATGAAAAATACTAGTATTATTGTGAAAAAAGCGTGGGCGCTTGAGATTCGAAAAATATGGTATGCAGCGCCCACGCTTTTTTCACAATAATACTAGTAGTATTTTTCATTTATTTTTGTTTTAATTTTATTTTGAAAATTATTTTTAACTTTTTAGTTCGATGTTTTTCAGAAACATGCTTTTTAGTTTTCCTTAATTACATTTATTTTTTTACTTGTTAGTTTCATATGCTATAAAAGCGTGTTTTTTAGTTTTTTTAAACTATATTTATTTTTTACTTTTTAGTCCAATTTATTTTATTTCAATAGATTCGTTAATTTGCTGTGACGGTTACAAGACCCTCACTCAATCATTATTCGTTTATTTAGTTGGAAATGCTTTGAAAGCGTGTTTTTTTGATTTCTCAAATTATATTTATTGTATGTATTCATATTGTTGATGATTAAACATATTGTTTCAATCACTTGGAAAAAAAAAATATTATTGTGAAATCTAAAGAATTGTTAGATTAATTCTAAGACAATTTCATTCATATTGTTTATAATTAAACGTATTGTTTTCAGAACTTGGAAAAAAAATACTATTGTGAAATCTAAAGAATTGTTAGATTAATTCTAAGACAATTTCATTCATATCGTTTATAATTAAACGTATTAAACGTGACTAAAAAAAATAACGATACGGGACTCATCCGAGGCAGCAGCCGCGGAGTGGAGAGTTACAAACAAATAAAATTATAATAAAATTTAAGTTAACGAAAAATAATTCAATTCAGAGTAAAAAACGTGGGGTGCATTTTACTACATTTCATAACTTTCTTCTCATAGGTAGTTGCCAAGAGAATGATTGTAACATTCAATATATTAAGCACACCCCACGCTTTTTACTCTAAATTGAATTATTTTTCGTTAACTTAAATTTTATTATAATTTTATTTTGAGGTGATTAACTATAAATGATTGTTTGATCTTCTACTACTGTAATATAAACTCTTTGTAATTGAGAATTATTTTCTATTTTTTAGTTCGGTTAGCTATAAAAGCGTGTTTTTTAGTTTTTTAAAACTATTATTTATTTTTAACTTTTTAGTTCAAGTAATTTTAAAAGCGTGTTTTTTTAGTTTTTTTTTAAACTATTATTTTATTCAAATATCAAACCCCTGCTACACTATTTGGACACCTCGTATTTTTAGATTAAAAAATATATGTATAAGTATATTGCGTGTAGAAATTAAGTGGGACAATATTGACAATTTTATGGGACAACCATTTTAATAATAAATAATCAAAAATACATTTAGTTTTTTGGATAGTTTGTTTTTTAACGAATTTCTTATGACCACATTTTCTTTGGCGCACAGTGTATCTTAAATAATTTAAATAAGTATAGAACTTGTTTATATAGTTTATATCGGTATTACATCTACAATTTTATCGTGAATAAGTTTGACCAACTTCTTCACGATGGCGTTTAAAAGTTTATTGTGAACATATTCAATCCCCGAAATAAAAACTCACATCAAACTTTGAATATTAATTAACTATTAATAAATCAACCATCAAACACATTCGTGTTACAAAATTTGTTATTGTTGTCTTTTGTTAAAGTTCACAATAAAATTTGATGAATATTAAAACGGGTGCTAATTCGAAAATTTGGATAAAACCATATGAAATAGCGACCTTGAATTTATTCGTCATCTTTTTTACGATAAAGTTGATGTAATACGGGTAGTCATATATATTTAAAAATAATAATCACATCATGAGTACACAGCTGCCTTGAGTCTCTGGCTTCTTGTGCTGTGTCGAGTGTCCGAGCGAAATATTAACCCAAACTGCAGACATGCGCAAAGGAGTGGAGTTACAAACATACATACATACAGGTGAAGTTAATAAAAGCGTGTTAATTAAAAATGGAATTATTATTATTTCGTATATATGATACAGCACCAATTCTATTGGGAATCTGTAGACGTGAAAATATTTGAATTTTTCTTGCAAATTCATAAACTCATATCCTTGTTTGCTATTAATTGTAATTATAGCTATAATAATAGATAATGTACATAAAAATATAGGAATTACCTGAAAGCCAATGCTTTTTTTTAAATATATATACAAAATATGAATTATATAAATAAATTGCCATAAAAGATAAAATGAGAAAATAACAGTAGACTTTGTTTAAGATTCTCTCGTGATTATTAACAGGAGACCAGGGAATTAAACCAGACATTTTAAATAATTTTAACGCGATTATTGAATAAAATCTTTTACTAAAGATTCTAGTTGAATATATTTTACTGATAACTTTATTCATTTTTCTTAGCGATTATTCATTTTATGAAGATTGTTCAAATGCTATGTTTTGTATATTATTGTATAACTTTTCAAAGGAAATCTTTAATCTTTCTCAATGATATTGTAACGGGATAACCGTATTGCTGCATTTCCGCCTTCGGTTTTCGGTGCGGACCGTTACTGGCAGCACATGTAGTGCATTTACGACACCAATCTTTAACATCATTAGTGCAATTTACCCAGTAAAATCTATCTCGGATCTTTTGCAGCGTTTTCGTGATACCCAGATGTCCTCCAGAACTATCATTATGCATCTGTTTTAAAATTTCCGGTACAGCATTTCTTGGGACCACTATTTGTTTCCTTGTTTCTGTGCCCTCTGAATTTTCTACAAGTCTTTTAACGAGCCCTCCGTCCAAAATTAAAGAGTTCCATTGGGACCAGTATGCTTTTAAAGCAGGAGAGGATGAGGATATCTCTCTCCACAACGGACGACGGTCCATTCTCTTCCACTCCCGAATCTTTCTTAGAACGGGATCGTTTTCTTGTTGCTCCTCCAGCATAGAGCTCTCGTCTTCTGGCACAACCTTAACCAAGGCAAGTTTTTCCTCGTTCTGCTCCATACGGGTACAATGGGGGCAATCAGGTCGACATGGTCTTCTGGAAAGTGCATCAGCATTACGATGTCTGGTTCCAGGTCTGTGCTCGATTTCAACATCATATTCTTGCAGTTTTTCGAGCCATCTTGCTATCTGTCCTTCTGGGTTCCTAAAGCTAAGTAGCCACTTTAAACTGGCATGGTCTGTTCTGATCAGGAATTTGAAGCGGATGTAGCAAGAATGGTTCGATTTGCGTATTCAAATGCAGCGGAGGATTTCCTGGAGTGCCTAGCAGTCCAAACCTTCACCGATGGTCTTCGAGACGTCGAGTTGCAGCGCGCTGTACGGTTGGCGCGGCTGAAGACTCTTGTGGACGCCTTGACCATTGCCCTGGAATTTGAGGCGGCGACGGAGGCCTCACGTGGAGTTGCTCGACTAAGGGAAATCACTGGTAACTACGACCATGCCGTTCATTCCGTTAGCGACGTTGAAGCGGTAGTAGAGAGATTAATGAAGTTATCTCCAAAAAGAAGGCGCCCAGTGAGATGCTGGAACTGCGGAGAACTAGGCCATATAAAAAATACTTGCCCCCAAAAAGAAAAATCTTCTGCTGAAGTACCCCAGCAGCAGGAAAACTAGAACGGGTCGACTCCTGGAGGGCGAAATCGACCCCAAACATTCCCGAAGCCCCTCACACCATAAAATTGGCAACTCTGCGACATCACGTGGACAGCTTATATGTGGATGGCCTCATTGATGGGAAGAACTTTAGCATGCTGGTAGACACTGGAGCTACGAAAACTATCGTTCGACCATCCATCATTATGCGAAAGAAGATGTGGCCTACCAGTTGGAGACTGCGTACCGCTACCGGAGATTCTGCTAGAGTCTACGGTGAAATACAGGTGACGCTACAGTTTGGTTCAACCTCTTTTGTTCACTCAGTGCTGGTGGCTGACGTTGATGAAGATGTTGTTCTGGGCATGGATGTTATGCTCCACTGTGGTTTTCATTTGGATCTTCGCCAACGTATCCTTCGTACTGGTAATGAAGAAATATTCCTGCACCGAAAATAAGTTGACAATGCCTCGAGCAAGCTAATCGATGATATCGAACTTCCGGCGAGCTGCGAATGTGTCGTCACAGCGCGGTTGGATGGACCGGAGCCAGATGGTGCCCCAGCCATGATAGAGCCGAAGAACCATGACCATGAATTGGGAAAAGGACTCCTTGTGGGTAAGACTCTTGTTAGATCCACCAAAGAGGTACCCATCCGAGTTATCAACTTGAACGATCATCCAGTTTTTCTCCGAAAGGACACGGAAATGGGAAGTTTAGAACCAGTAACGGCCATAATTCACAAGGTAAACGTTACGGAAACAGATGAGATCAACGAAATTGAACAATTAATGACAAAATTAGATCCCTCTTTGTCAAAATTAGAAAAGAAACAGGTAAGAGATCTACTTTACCGTTATAAACCTGTATTTGGTTCTAAAAGTAAACTGGGAAGAACTGATATTGTACAACATAGAATTGACACTGGTGATGCACGTCCGATTCGACAGGTACCCCGAAGGATGCCTCAAGTTAAAAAGGTCCCTTCCTTTACGGTTATCCCGTTACAATATGTAATACCTACTATCAATATATTTTTATAAAAAACGTTTAACTTTATACAAAAAGTTATTTAATAACTGTAAAATTTCTGTTACATGTTGAAAATAGAAAATCGAGTATATATTAAAATTATAATTATGCTGTTATACACTGTGGGCCGAAAAAAAAGGAGTACATTTTGTAGTTGGAAATAAATTTTTTGTTTTTTAAACGATTTAATTTGTCACGGGTTAAATTTGCTCTAAGAATAAAGGTTTCTAAAAGATAATGTTTGATTACTTACCATATAAATTCCACCATAATTAAGGGTAAAACAGAGTCATTTAATGTTGAGAACAAGCCGAATCTTGGTTGTTTGTAGGTAAACACCTTCTATTTATTATATTCTGGCCACAATTGTTACTAAAAATACTTTTAATTACTGTCTATTTATTATATTCAGGTCACAAATTATTTGGATTGTTTACGTTAATTTATCATCGCTGTCACTTGTAAACAGGTGATTGTCACTTCTCCTTCTGTTCGTATAACTCGTCATATTGTTGTCTACAGTCAGGTGTTTCGTTATATTGGCATCTAATATATTAAAGTTTGGACACGAACGAGAAATGGAGTACTTATTGAAATTTTTGGTGTTACTATGACAAGCAATAGGATTTGTTGTTATAAAATTGTTACCGTTGTCGTTTGTAAATCGTTGGCCGACAATCCTACTTTTACTGGTCGTACAGTAGTTTAGCGTAAGGATAGAACAGGTAGAGGCCATCTTCGGGTTGTGTCATTTTTCGTGGAAAAGAAAGGCTTGTCTCAGCCATTTTGCTACTTGCCTTCGACTTGATCACTTGTTTGAGGAAGAGAGAAAATTTTTTGGGTTTAAGTTTTAAATCACGGTGCATATGTAACAATTAATTTTGGATTTTTGAAACTAAAACCTTATTTTCCATTTGAATCGTTGTTGGAGTTAGTTTCTGTTGTTATTTTTGGACAGATTCTTTGGAAAAGCCGCGTGGCGGATTTTTGTGAAATCTTCTGTGATAGATCACGGAACAGTCAGTGAATTATTCGGTTAATTCAATACCATTCAGGCAACGAATTGCGGATACAGTGGCAGAATCCCCTAATATGTAGTACAGTTAGCAACGAATACATTATTTTACCCTTTTACCAGCCAGGTGTGTCACTATTTTAAAGGAAAGACCCTAATACATTAGGGTCCTTGGTACAGGTTTAAGTCCTTGGTACAGGTTTAAGTCCTTGGTACAGGTTTAAGTTCTTGGTACGGGCTTAAGTTCTTGATACGGGCCTATTTGTTTGGAGCAAGCCTTATTTGTTTTTGGAGCAGGCTTGATTTTTGGTACAGGCCTAAATTTTGGCACAGGCTCAGTTAATTGGAGCCAAGGACTGGAAGAAATTGATAACTGGATTACCAGATAGGCGATAAGCATTTTAACTTAGATTTAAGTCGTGACTTTTGATCTTAATTTTAAGTCTTGCGTGTGATCACACTTTTCGGATAATTTTATTTTGTTTTACTTTTTACTTTCATGTTAATATCATTGTCAGGCGCTAGGTTTCACAGTAGTGTAAACTCTATATTTTTTTTTTATATTAAAGAAGGGTCTAGTTTGATATTTTCGTTTTATTTAGCTCACTTTATTGTTCTTATTGTGCAATTCAATTAATATTGATTAATATTCTTAATTTATTTAATCAGTGCCTGGAACAACAGGGGTTTCCGATTTCAACGGTTTAAAATCGGTGGCGCGACTCACTATTATTTGTGTACTTACCCTCTACGGCTGAGCTGGGCACTAATTTGCCAGTAGAGAAACCACTTACCAATCTCAACTGGAGTTGAACTTCTATTTGAAGTAATTGATAATTTTTCAAAATTTATTGTTTATTTTAATTCTTTATTACATCTAAAGTACGTGGCAAATTTCTTTTTGCAGGGCTAATAGCCTAACATGTCCTTAACATGACTGCAAATTAGGAAGCAAAAATAACGTACAGGGTCGGATTATGTAACGGTGCATTTGAGCTCGTTGCAAATGAAAACTGTCTTAGCTAAAACTGAACTGATATGCTCTTTTGGTAGAATAACTATCCAGAACACTTCAGTAAAAAAAAAATTTTCAAAATTACCGGAATCGCAAAATATCATTTTTTAATTAAATTAGGAAATCTTATTTGAGTATTTTTCTAATATGTTCACCAAAAGGAAACCATCCTAATCATCTTTTCCATCGTTTTTGCCTCATAACAGCAGTAATTTTGTTAAATGTCTCAAGAATATCTCAAACGCTCAAATATGTCAATTTAAGTTAGTAAGCTACTTAGGTTGCCATGGAATTTGTTTGACATTTATAGTTAAGTAAGTCAATTGGCCAGTTCATAATGACACTTTTAAGCAAAGAGGACAGATTATTAATTAAATATTACCGTGAAAAATATTATTCTGGTGCAAGAAAAATTATTAATGCATTTGTTGGGAAAAATTGGCATATTGAAACCATAGGAAAGTTTTTAAGACATCTAACAGAAACCCAGGGGTCTATTGAACATAAAAGTGGAAAAAGAAGGAAGCGAAGTTTTAGAACTGAAGAAAATATTGCTAGAGTAAGGGTTGTTTCAGGAAATTTGCAACCTGGCCAATCTGTTGGAACAAGGAAGATCGCAAAAAACTAAGATTTCGCGCACATCAGTTCGAAGAATCATTAAAGAAGACTGCCATCTTAAAGTATTTAAAAAAGTTTACTGACAAAAAGTCCTGTCAATGTAAGAAAAAAAACGACTGGAAAGATGTGATTTGCTACTAAGAACAATAAACTCTCGTGAAGACATTAGAAAAATATGGCTTTCAGATAAAAAAATGTTTTATTTAGGGCCTTTTAAAAATACCTAACATAATAGGCTGTATTCTGACGTAGAATTTAAGGGAGAAATTCCTCTAGAGCATCTTTTAATTAAAAAAAGTCATTTCTCAAAAGGTGTAATGGTCTCTGTTGCAGTATCCATGTTGATAAAATCTCGTCTGATTTTTGTTGATGCCGGATTAAAACTTAATTGAGAAACATATTAAAAACAAATCTTGCAGCACCTATTACTTACCTAAAATTAAAAAAGTATGTTATGATTACACTTTCCAGCAGGATGGTGCTGCTTCGCTCACTTCCCACAATAAAAGGATATTCTTGAGTGAAAATTGCGCGGACTATATTGAGCCAGAGATGTGGCCACCTAACAGCCCAGAATTAAATCTGGTTGACTATTTAATTTGGGGAATTTTCGAACAAACTTTGTATGACAGACAACAATTTGAAACCATCAAACAGCTCAAAGAAAAAATACAGTTTATTTGGAACAATTTTGAACATGGTGTAATAAATGGAGCTCTCAATTTATGGCGCAGACGACTTCAAGAAGTGGCAAATATTAATGTTGACCACATTCATAATATTTTAGTCTAAGTTTTAAAATTATTAAACTTTTTTCATAAATGTGTTATTTGTTAAAGTATTATATTTTCCTAATTTAATAAAAAAATGATATTTTGCCAATTTCGGTAATTATGAAAAATTTCTTTTTTACTGAAGTGTTCCGGATAGTTAACCTACCAAAAGAGCATATCAGTTCAATTTTAGCTAAGACAGTTTTCATTTGGAACGAGCTCAAATGCACCGTTACATAAACTTTTATATACTTAAGTCCGACCCTGTACGTTATTTTTGTTTCCAAATTTGCAGTCATGTTGAGGTCATGTTAGGCTATTAGCCCTGCATAAGAAACTAAATCGCCCATAAAACAAAAAAGTTATTTTCAACTACAAAATGTACTCCTTTATTTTGGCCCACAGTGTATATTCATTTTTATTATTTTAAACCGAACAATATTGTGTTTCATGAAATTATGGTTATTTTATTATGTTAGAATTTAAAGCGTATTACGTTTTAAATTATTGATATAATCTTATCATGTGATCATTAGTTTAGGTACACTATACAAATTATGAAATTATAAAAATTCTTTTTAATATTAAATGCCTAACGTTATTGATTTTTTAATGTAGTTTAAATCTTTATTATAAATTATATTACTATTTATGCCAAAACACTGCAAAAAATAAGTGTTTTTTTCAGGTGACGTCAAATGCCCTACGATTGGTCGTCATCCTTGTGACCTCCTAATGTTAACGCAATTTTACGACAATACTGTGTTTACGTCGAGTACACTTAAATTGACAAGAAATATCCCCAAATTTAGTGCCAAATAGGTATTGGGTAGAATGTAGATTATAATTTCCACAGGTGACCTAACTACACTGCGGCCTACAAGATCTTTTGTGTGTACGCTACGTCTAATTATTATGAGTTTAAAAACTTTATAATTCACTTACAATGTACGTTTATAACCTAATCAGGCTCTAGGAAGACCACTCCTAGTTATTTATGGCGTTGGTAGACGATTACTCTGCATGTTCCTCGGTCCACTTTGTCCATTTTACAAAGATGGTACCTTAGTGGACTATGTCCTGTGAAAATGTCTGCAATTCAGGTTTCTGAATCTCTAAAAGTAATTTAGAGTAGCGCAGTGAAGGCCTTATTAACTTTTTTGCTTGTCTTTGACCTGAAGTTACTTTTCCCAAATTATAAACTTTCTTGCATTGCGGGTTTTTGAGATGATTTTTTTGCGAATTTATAAGTATAATCTCGTTTCCGACCTGGTACCCACAGCAAAGTTACTTTGTTGTTTTTAGCCAGTAGCTTAAGAGACTGTTTGCAGTTTCCGGCTCATTTCGGCCCAAACATGGTAGATTGTTGTGTACCTGAACGGACTAGATTGTCGAGCCTTTAAAGTAGCTTCATGATGTAAGAAAACAAGGTATGCTCACTATGCGCATTTTACTGCGCAGTCCAAATTCCACCATTTTTTCTTCATTTCGCATGCGCATCGTCTGCTTTGTTTACATTTAACATCCAGCTTCATTGTATGGGTCTTAAATAATTTTCAAGACAGAAAGCTAAAAATTGTAGACATACTCTTTGTTCGAAAATAACAATTATTTTTTGCAAGAAGTTTTCGAATGTATTCTTCAACCCTTAAAAATATAGGGTAAAATTTTGTATTGGATTTTGAGTTGTTACCAAGTGATTGGGCTGATATTTGGTATGCAGATAGCTAATATGACATAGGCAACCGCTAAGATATTATTTTACAACATATGTATAATACAAAGTATTACTTCTATATCCCTTACGAGGTAGATAGAGCTTAGGGCCATAAGACACAAAGGCCACATTTAGCATGATGGTAGGGCACATAATTGAAATAGGAAATCAAAATGGTGATGGGTTGCTATCCGCATCGCCTGTCATTGTGTGTGATTGCCCCATTCGCGCATTACCTTGATCGGCTTTTACGATCTTTGCAAGATGAGAAGCAGCTGCTATGTTTTTCTTTTTTCCCAATACTAGCATACCTAAATTCATAAAGTTTAAATAAATTCTTATACCATTAGAAAGCTTCATTAGCCCTGAATAGCCCAGGCCATATTTAATCCCAGTTTTAATATATTCTTGACTCACTTATGCTATATTCAACTACAGTTGAAAAAGATGGTATTTGTAAAATCAGTCAAATTTCACGCGAGCTAAGCCACGAACAGGAAGCCAGTTATCCTATATCAAAGAGTTCATCATAACTAACATTATAGATGTAATAGTAAGTTTTGTTTGTTACCTCTTCACACTAAACCACTAAACTGACTAAACCCATTTTAATGAAACTTAGTATAGGCAAATTTAATTTAGTCCTTGAAAAGGACATAGTGTAGTTTTAATCGTGAAAAAAAGATGGGAAGCAGTTGAATGTGAATTTCACGCAGGCGAAGCCGCGGATAAAAGCTAGTAACTTATAAAAGTTGAAGAACATTAAATTTCAAAATGTTTTTAGGAAAGTAATTTTTGAAGTATAAATCAAGTGCAAATAGAAATCATTATGATTTTGTGCTACAATTAGAATTTAATGTAATAGAATCTAATGTTGCTCTATTAAGATTATTTGCATTAAGTGTTGTTTTTGAAGTCGATTTAGAAAGCAATTTAGCAATTTTTCAAAATTATACGCAATTTTAAAAGAAGAGGACTGATTGTTCGCCAACGCCAAACTGACCATCCAATATGTGACCAACCAACCAATCCGTATGTCGAATTGGGCAAGCAGTCAGATGGTGGCGATTAAAGAAAACTTCTTTTTAGTCTCTTAAAGCATTCGCCGTTCATTTTACAGCTTAATCAGGACAACTAGATAAGGATAACAAAATAAAGCAATTCGCTCAGAGACAACAAGAGCTTAGGTGAGGATAACAAACAAAAAGATACACCACATATTAAATCTTTGTAAGCGACTCTTTCTGCTTAAGGCCTTGTTTTTTTAAAAAAATTAAAAAATTACCCGTTAATAAAAAAAAGGTAAAACTTAGTCCCTTATTGTCGTAAGAAAACTTTTTTAAAAATTTATAAACAAGTGGTAGTTTTTTAACAATATTTTTAACTCTATTTTTGCAATAAATACGCATTTTACAATTTTTTAAGTAACAAATTAGTAAATTACTAGGCTTCTTTTATGTGTTTATCAAATTTATTAATTACTAGCTTTGCACGAGGATTAAAGAAAAATAACAAAAGCCATTAAATTTATTGGGTCAACGCTTCCCTGTAAACAATATTACATGTTGTTTTATTTTCTGGCGGCAAAATAAATTGATTTTTAGGTGCTCCGACCCGCCTTAGGCGGTTGGCCATGATGAAAACCAATCCCTACTATTTGGAAGGTTTGACCTTAAGACTTATTATTGGTAAAAGCAAAAGATGTTTTGATAGGAAATTGAAGCGGTTTAAATGGATTTGGTAGAACAGTTGGGATCATCGGTATCCTCAGTGTATGAGCTAGTTGACCAGCTGGTGGTTCAGTTATATTGGTTGCTTCAACTTAATTGTCCTTTAATTCCTTTATAAGTAGCCTCGTCCCATTGCACATGCTAAATTTGTGATATCTGTCGTGATTATGAAATAAGTTATTTTGATAAGGATTAATACCAAGATAAAAACTGTTAAAAAATTAAAAATTAGTTATTGTGACGTAACTATAACAGTTAGACATATGCTGTGACGGCATTTTTTGTAGATATTTATATATTCTTCAAAATCGTAGTACATTATTTTATTCTATAATCAATAGTATTCTCAGCGCAAGCAATGTAAGGATTTTAAGGTCATTTTTGGTTACATTAATGGCATTTTAGTAAGGATCTCTATTTTTTAAATGAAACATAGCCTATGTCACTCGGGAATAGTGTAGCTGGCCAACGGTGAAAGAATTTTCGAAATCGGTCCAGTAGTTTCGGAGCCTATTCATTTCAAACAAACAAACAAACAAAAAATCAAACCTTTCCTCTTTATAATATTAGTATAGATAAACATTCGTGTTCGTGCTGTAAGTTGTACATTACATAACACTTATCTGTAAAGTTATTTTTATTTTAGATAGTACTCTTTATTTCTATAGTCCTGGATGTAAATAAAATAAGTTTTGATTGCAGCTTCTACTTATTATTGATTGCATATACATATTTCTCAATAGTTAATAACTGCAACTAGCAACCTAAATTCTAAAGTGAAATATAAAGTGTATATGAAGTAAAACCAGAACTGCTTTGATGCGACGGTTGGTTGTGAATAACCTAAATGTCCTGAAAATGGCTCCATTCAAGTTAAATGCAACTTTCAACTTTACACAAGGCGCCAAATTGCACGCTGGCTTAATTAGATTGCAAAATTGGGTATTCGAGCGACATCAGTTCAAAGGATACCTTTTCAAACAATTATAATTTTCATAGCGAACATGTGGTTAAATATTTTGTGAAACACTATAATGTAGACAATGTAAAACTAATTAATTCATACTAAATATTAACACTTAATACTTATGCTAAACTATGTTTTGTTACATTAGATTTAGTTATTAAACTAATTATTTTTAGATACCTCTTATGAGATTTTTTGCAATTTAGAAATAAACAAACAAGAGCAGCATGATATTGAAGAGAAATTGCATAATTTCGCATCCAGTAAGACTCTAACCTACAACCTTTACCTATCACAGGTAATGCCTCTAACCACTTCAACCACAGAGGCATTAGTAAATAGTCGGCCTTTTGATCGTCTGGGTTCAACTCACGTCACATGGTTCCTGCCTCCTAACCGAATAAAAATATAAGACAGGACAGAGTTTGATGTATCAATTGTCGATTTGACAAATAATCGCTCTCTTAGGCATTCATGTGCTTGAAAAGGAATCAAGTATGTGTCTCATGGGACACGAGTTGAATCAGGGCAATTAAAAAACCGACTAATTACTAATGCATCTGTGATAAGTATAGGTTGGATGTTCGAGTCTTGCTGGATATTTTTAATTTTTTCTTACTGTCCATAAATAAAATCAATAGATTTAATTAATATTGGCAGGTAAGTTTATTATGATTTAATATGCGCTAGTCGTAAGATCAGGTAATATACCTACTCATCTAAATTTAAACGCGAACGATGTCATGAGAAAAATTAGTTTTTAAATAAAAATTAGTAATTTCTCAAACTTTTTAATTATGAATATACTAAAAACGCCACGTGTTTTTAATATTTAAAAAACAATGAAATCAGAGGAATTTAAACGGAACGCGATAACGGATTCGTGAAAATGGAGTGTTATTTTTTAAATTAAAAATGAAAACTGGAAATTATCACGATGGTGTTAACACAGAAAATATCATGAGGTAAGTAACCACATAATTAATTTCAAACATGCTACCAAATAGCGTGCCCGTCTTGAATAATGCCGGATCTTCTAACACAGAATAGAAAATACTGTAAAACATGAAACCATTGAGTGGTTGAAACAGAAAAATATTCCGTACAGGAAGGCTATAAACAAACCACAACTGTATATATATATATATATATATATATAACGTGAAGTCAATCGTGGAGTTGCAGTCAACGTTTGGCCAAGGTAAGTAAAGAAAACTCTTTGATTTCAGTCAAGCTTTCGAATTTATTCAATTCTTCTTCAGGACATCTGTGGTGAAGAACAATTTTTATATAATAAAGAAATATTGTTACAAATGTGATGACTTACTAATCGTGAGGTTATAAGAGAAGCGACGAATTCCGTTTGACAACATTACACTAATAAAACATTTTAAAAATCAGGTACATCACTATTAAAATACATAAAAATATATACATTTACACCATAAAACTTATAATTTTGTTATTTTTAGCATGGAGGTTTGTCTGTAAATGATTGAATTTTAATGTGTCTTCAATTTCCTTTTTTTTATCTGTGTGTTTTTTATATACTTATGGTTTTTATTTTAACACAGTAGGAGAGCAAAACATTTAGATGATTTATTTATTTAGATTTAATTATTATATCAAGTAAAATTCTGTAGTCATGAAATGCGGGATTTTAATTTTAAAAATGTATTTGTTAAATTTTATGAACGTTGTTGTGTTTTTATTTTTATTTATTTTAGTGTTATATTAATCTTTATGTTTGTAATCATCTTTTAATTTATTATTACTTTTTATTTATCTTTATATTTATATATTTAATTTTTTTTTATTTATATTTATTTTTGAAACGACAGAATGTAACAATAAATATTACTCAGCCCTTCTATATCCGATTTTCTATTAATACATGTTTCCCTTCTGTCAATGTGTGTCATTTCTAAGAATAATCGTTTCTTAAGGTTCCTTTCCCTTTCTAAAATTTTTGTTTCTTCAAATTTAAAACTATGACCATTTTTAATTGCATGTTCAGTTAGTGCGCATGCTTTATATTTATTATTTTTAATGTCACTTTTATGCGAGATGTTCCTGCTGTGTACAGTTCGGCATGTTTCCCCAATATACACCCTTTCACAATCCGAGCAAGTGATTTCATATACTACATTTGAACTTTCTAAATTACTAAGCGGATCTTTGGTTCGGGTGTATAATCTAGAAATGGTTTTGATATTTTTCGTGCCTATTTTAAAATTTTCATAATTTTTGAATAGTTTTAAAAGTTTAGGAGTGAGTTGTGGGATATAAGGTAAAGAACCAAAAATTGGCTGTGAAATTTCATTAGACAAGACACCTCTCTCAATGTCAAATGTTTGTTGTTGATTGAAATTATTGTTGTCACTTATTCTTGCAATGCACGTGGTACTAAAAATTAATTTATTTAATAATCCCAAAGGGTATGAATTATTTAACAGTATTCCTTTTAATTTAAGTAAACCTTGGTTTTTAAATTTTGAGTGTGATAGTTTTAAAACCCTGTCTTTTAATCCCAGAATTAGGTTAATCTTAGTTCTTGGAGGGTGTTCAGAATAAAAATTAATAAACCTGTTGCCGCATATTGGTTTACGGTACCATTCAGTTTGTAGGATGTTGTTTTCTGTGCGATGGACGATTAAATCTAGGAAAGGTAACCTGTTATTAATTTCTTTTTCCACTGTGAATTGCAGTTGTTTACATTGGTTATTAAAAATTTTTATGACAAGATCAACTTTATTAAATGGTATCGCAAGTATTAAATCATCAACAAAACGTTTGACAAAAGGAATTTTGAATGGTATTTGATTAATACTTCTCTCTACCAAGTCATCCAGTACAAAGTTACAAAGAATCGGGGACAAAGTACTACCCATTGGTGTGCCTAATATTTGTTTGAAAAATTTGTTATTAAATTTACAGATATTGGTGTCAAAAATGAACGTTAAAATTTTTTTAAAATTAGTTAAGCTTAATTTGCAATTAGGTTCAATGTTAATCCACTGTTTTTCAATGCAATTTATTATTAGTTCATTGAACATTGAACCTAATTGCAAATTAAGCTTAACTAATTTTAAAAAAATTTTAACGTTCATTTTTGACACCAATATCTGTAAATTTAATAACAAATTTTTCAAACAAATATTAGGCACACCAATGGGTAGTACTTTGTCCCCGATTCTTTGTAACTTTGTACTGGATGACTTGGTAGAGAGAAGTATTAATCAAATACCATTCAAAATTCCTTTTGTCAAACGTTTTGTTGATGATTTAATACTTGCGATACCATTTAATAAAGTTGATCTTGTCATAAAAATTTTTAATAACCAATGTAAACAACTGCAATTCACAGTGGAAAAAGAAATTAATAACAGGTTACCTTTCCTAGATTTAATCGTCCATCGCACAGAAAACAACATCCTACAAACTGAATGGTACCGTAAACCAATATGCGGCAACAGGTTTATTAATTTTTATTCTGAACACCCTCCAAGAACTAAGATTAACCTAATTCTGGGATTAAAAGACAGGGTTTTAAAACTATCACACCCAAAATTTAAAAACCAAGGTTTACTTAAATTAAAAGGAATACTGTTAAATAATTCATACCCTTTGGGATTATTAAATAAATTAATTTTTAGTACCACGTGCATTGCAAGAATAAGTGACAACAATAATTTCAATCAACAACAAACATTTGACATTGAGAGAGGTGTCTTGTCTAATGAAATTTCACAGCCAATTTTTGGTTCTTTACCTTATATCCCACAACTCACTCCTAAACTTTTAAAACTATTCAAAAATTATGAAAATTTTAAAATAGGCACGAAAAATATCAAAACCATTTCTAGATTATACACCCGAACCAAAGATCCGCTTAGTAATTTAGAAAGTTCAAATGTAGTATATGAAATCACTTGCTCGGATTGTGAAAGGGTGTATATTGGGGAAACATGCCGAACTGTACACAGCAGGAACATCTCGCATAAAAGTGACATTAAAAATAATAAATATAAAGCATGCGCACTAACTGAACATGCAATTAAAAATGGTCATAGTTTTAAATTTGAAGAAACAAAAATTTTAGAAAGGGAAAGGAACCTTAAGAAACGATTATTCTTAGAAATGACACACATTGACAGAAGGGAAACATGTATTAATAGAAAATCGGATATAGAAGGGCTGAGTAATATTTATTGTTACATTCTGTCGTTTCAAAAATAAATATAAATAAAAAAAAAATTAAATATATAAATATAAAGATAAATAAACAGTAATAATAAATTAAAACATGATTACAAACATAAAGATTAATATAACACTAAAATAAATAAAAATAAAAACACAACAACGTTCATAAAATTTAACAAATACATTTTTAAAATTAAAATCCCGCATTTCATGACTACAGAATTTTACTTGATATAATAATTAAATCTAAATAAATAAATCATCTAAATGTTTTGCTCTCCTACTGTGTTAAAATAAAAACCATAAGTATATAAAAAACACACAGATAAAAAAAAGGAAATTGAAGACACATTAAAATTCAATCATTTACAGACAAACCTCCATGCTAAAAATAACAAAATTATAAGTTTTATGGTGTAAATGTATATATTTTTATGTATTTTAATAGTGATGTACCTGATTTTTAAAATGTTTTATTAGTGTAATGTTGTCAAACGGAATTCGTCGCTTCTCTTATAACCTCACGATTAGTAAGTCATCACATTTGTAACAATATTTCTTTATTATATAAAAATTGTTCTTCACCACAGATGTCCTGAAGAAAAATTGAATAAATTCGAAAGCTTGACTGAAATCAAAGAGTTTTCTTTACTTACCTTGGCCAAACGTTGACTGCAACTCCACGATTGACTTCACGTTATATAGAACCAGTCACTATACCATTATTCGTATATATATATATATATATATATATATATATATATATATATATATATATATATATATATATATATATATATATATATAAACAAAGTGCCAAGAAAATGCGTATTAATATAAACAAAAGGAGAAAATTATTGGGCATGTACGCAAAAAGGATCAATAAGGCCACGAGTAGGAATGGTAACCGCAGACATGCATGTTTCTGGCTCATTAGCGACGCTGGTTGCTAGCCGAAAACCCATTGGCACAGCTGGCTGAAAGCACAAAATGGCGATAGGACTCCTGTGTGAGCTTTCGTTGTTTTTGTGTTTTAGTACCAGTAGCTGTGACGAGACTTTTGTAATTTAAATGGAACAAGGTTTAAAAAATCAGTGAAAAGACTCTGAAAACTGGCCCGTGCGGAAGCTAATACTCCAATGATTGGCCCGGAACCATTCGGTGGAGTTGCTAATACATTCAAAAAGGCAGCCATTGAGAAATGGAGGCTAGAGAAGGCCCAGAAGTGGTGGCAAAAATCACCGGGCAAGCGACAAGCCAAAGTCTTCATAAAGGGACACTCGGCAAAGTTTACTGCAGAGCTGCTATCACAAAAGCGAAATGATGTCAGAATGATTGTCAGTCTCTTGACAGGACATTGTAGGCTCAGAAAACACATGAGTCAGCTGAACTTAGCAGATGAAGACATTTGTCGATACTGCTAAGAGGAAACCGCATTTCAAGTCCTATGCCAATGTGAAGGCCTTGCAAGGACGCGGTATCTAGTACTGGGAGAATAGAAACCGGCTGCTCCAAGTTATGCGGAGTGGCCACTGTCAAGGCTATTAAGTCTCATTAAGAGGGCAGATCTGGACAAGGTGCTCTAATCCTGTTCCACAGATAATGGGTGTTCACAATAGATCTGCAAAGGTCGCAGTGATACAGGCTAACATTCAACCCAAAGAATATCTATCTATCTATCTATCTGAAAATAAACAAGAGCAGTATTAGAAAAAGGGTATCAGTTGTGTGTTGCAACTGGATAGCGTACAAAAAAAATTAACCAGACACTGTATAAAGCCTAAAATACCTCAACTAAAAACAAGAGAGTATTTTTCTTGTCCATTCTACATAAGAAGTCTTATTTCTTAATTAATTAATTATTTACAAGACTTATTTTGATTTTGACCAAAAATGGCCGTTTTTATTAATACATTTTGCCAGATATTAACTGTAGCGGTAAAACGTTCTAAAAGGCGTTGGTCGCCAATCTGTAGCGCTTACTAGTTTTGAATTGACTTTTTTATGAGTTTTACCAGTCTCTTCTAAACTAAAAATTAAGGACGCAAACGCCAAAGTACACACTTTAGAAATTAAACTCAAACACCAGTTTGAAGTATTAATTCAAAGATTTAAAAGTTTATTTTACTAAATGAAATCTTTTCTCTTATCTTGGATATGTAAACTTTAGAATTATCGGGATAGACTCAAGTGGCTCCAGAAATATACTGATGATTCTTCTAAATTCTTTCTACAAAAAGGTAAATTGACCACAAAATTCTTCTACAAAATTAATTCAAAACAATAAGCTGGAATCTTCTAGTATGCCTGGTAGGTAGGTTTTAAAATACCTGGCAGGTTCTAAAAGTCCTGGTAGGCTTTAAATTTGATGGTTGCGCTCTTCGACAGATAAGGTGATAGTACGCCCTATACAAATTCATTGTATAAAGAGTAAAATAATCTTCGCTAATCCTTGTGAAAACCGGTCCTGGCTTTAATAATTAATAAACGACACAAAATCTGATATTTGGTAAAATTGATTCTACATTATTTAGGTTAATTTCCTTTTTGGAACTCATTAGTAAAAAAACAACACAATTAAAAACTATTCGAGGAAATAAAGTCACCAAATTTATAAATTTAAGGTCTATCGGTTTGCTGTTGAAGGAGAAAACAATGAGTTTGCTGAATCATTAAAATGTGTGTTGATTTGCTGGTAACATGCGCACACATGCGGGTAAAGTAGATACCACAAATCTATAATTTGTAATTCTTACATTTACAGTCACGGAGAACTTTAAAGAGTTGACATTATTTTTAACTCCTGACCATCAATAAATCCTTAAATAAATCAATTCGGTTTTTATTCTTAGAGTCTCGAAGTCCCGGGATATTACGTAGGCTATCTTGTTGTATCGTTAAAAAGTCCTAAAGGGCGTTATTTACCTAGCTAGCTTACTAAGTCGTGGGTTGCTTTTTCAGAGTATTACTAGTCTCTCCCAAACATGGTATTAAGGGCATCAAAGTACAAACTCCACAACTTACATTCAAACACCCGTTTTAAATCATTTATTACAAATTTAATGATTTTTAAAAATGACAATTAATTAAATAAATAAAAATGTGGAAAACTTAATATTATATTAAAGAAGATTAATTAATTATTAATGGAAGTCATCGGAAATCCTTGTATTGATTTACATGTATCGGTGTCGATTGTACAGGGATGATTTTTCTTCCATTTTCCAAAAGTAGGGATTAAATTCTGGATTAAATTTTTTTATTTTTCCTCCACAAAGTAGCTGAAACTTATCGAATATAGCTGTAGTTCTGGGTGGACCCCTTCAAATGAATTTGGATGAACCCTTAATAGAAACATAATGAATAATTAATCCCTTAACGAATTAACAATCAAGTAGAATCAGTTTCTAGCAAAATCGGATTTTTCCATTTTATTAAGAGTAAGTTCAATCTTAAAGCACGTGTAAAAACCGGCCCTGACTATGATAATAATAAAAAAAATGGTTTAGTTAGTGAAAGCCACTTGTTTAGTATTGATAAAATCTTACCCTTTTAAGACATTTGCAATAAATAAAATAATCAAAGAAAACATTATTAAAATCGACTTAATTGTATTTCATATCACCAAGACCAGATTGTTTGACGTACCAACTCGTTATGGGAAAAAATTACTAATCACATTAAGAAAAATTTGATAATTTTCCTGTAACACGGATCACAGCACATTTTTGAACTACCACTACTCTCACCGACCCGGTAACAATAGTCTGGTAAAATTATTCTTTATACAAAACGATTAAATAGATCGTTACATTGTGTCCCGGGAATTTTTAAAAAATCGTGTATCAAGGTTTTATATCTGCGTGACAATGCGACGGGAACATCGACTCGGCTTCACCTCGGGAACAATTCTTTTGTTACGAAATATAATCGATTTAGTTTATTGTAATGTAATGTACTACTTCTATGATCAGAATCTTCAACAGCTATATTTATTTATATAAATATTACTGCTAAATTTAAAAACTGTATGAATGTATGAGCAACTGATCAATAATGTTTGCTTATTCTAGCAATCAAAAATCAACGTTAATATGGTTAAGATTCACTAAATAGTTTAAAGAATTCTTTAAAATCTAATGAGAAAGATGTAAGTTCTTAAATTACCAAATCCAAGATTTAACAACGTGTTTAACATTATCCAAAACTGAAATCTTTTTAATTGTATTTCTTGGATTAACTTTAATTTATATACTTACTTGAAATGAAAATTTAAAGGAAAGTTTACTGACAGACAAACTAAATGTGCTATAATGACTTTCAATACATTTAAATTTTTTGTTGCAGTTTTCAATACCTACTAACAATTCTGAAATTTTTTTATCCAGTTTTTAAATACTGCATGATGTTATATAAGGAGTTTTGTTATTGTCATAATGCAGATTGCAAACCCGAATTTAACAAAGTGTTTGATGTAGAACTATTTATTTGGATAGTGAGGTAGCTCACTTTTTACTAAAGCACACTTACACGTTGTAATGTGACCACGTCTTAAATAAATTAGTAGTTTAGTTATTAACATTAAAATAGAATGTAATTAATCAGTTATTTTGCATGGTATGCAGAATTTTAATATAATTTAATTTTAGAAGTAGCAACCAAGATCAACAAAAGCAATATTATATTGTTGAAGTGCAGAATGAAAATTGTTATTTCTCAGGCAACTGCAATCTGTCTTGTCAAACCTATCTCCGCATCCACATGGAACAAGTCATTTTTAATATTAAATATTTACTGGTGTTTCGTGTAAGGACATATTTTACATACCGGTGGGATTTCAATAATGTATAGTGTTGCAAGCTACGAAAACTGCCTTTGTAAAATATTTTGCACCAAGGAATAGTTTTTATTAAAATATCAAATATCTCGTTACTATAAAATTATTATCTGCATTCAAATTAAGTATTGCTTTTTTTAATGGTTGACTTAAAACTTAATGAAAGAATATATAATAAATATTTATTTAAATATTCTCTATAACTTCTTTGTGACATTAACTAAATATATTTACTTCTTTTGTTGGGGAACTTTCGCCACTAAAATCAAAAAATAAAATAATTATACTTACAGGACCGTATTCAGGATTATTAATATACGAGAGTTAACTTTTTAGTTTTGCATACAGCCGCTTAGAAAGCGCCACCAGTAGAACTTTCAGACACAAATTTACCCTGAATATTTTGTTGACATAAATCCAGAGTTTTATTGCTACACAACAAGTTGTGTAGGTACAGTAAATTTTTTAAATTAGCAGGTCTGTCGAAAAATGGTTTTTAGTCGAGAACATTTTCGAGCAATAATTTTTTACAATTTTCGGAGACGATTATCCCAATACCAATATTTCGCTAAAATGGTTTCTTTGGTGGGGAATAACCAGTCGAATATTTCTGGTCGCTCCAATCTGATTGACGAATCCAGGCTAGGTCCACCCAAAACAGTAGTCACACAGCAAACCACTGATGCTATTTAAGGATGAACACCGTGTAACACACCGGAAGATATCTTTGAGCATTTTAAAAACCTCGATGAAAAAGATTCTACATGAAGAACTGGGAAGTTGATTTCTCATTGAATCCTTCATTTGCTCACAGAGGAGCAAAATGTACTTTGCATCAATTGATATAAAAAAAAATTGGAAAGGTTCAACTGAGGAAGATAAAAAAACGGTTATTGTATTGTTAGTGGCGATGAATCTTGGATTTACTTACAATGCTATGTAGGTATTTCAAAATGAGGAAAAACCAACAAAAGTGATCCAAAGTGTGTCAAAAAAAAAGTCATAACTTTTGAGTCAAAATCTGGTCGTATAGTAACAATTGCTTTAGAAGATCGACATAGGGGTTACTTTCGATTGGTATATAAATGTTTATTTACTAGAAGTTATCGCAAAACTACGATACAGCAGCACACAACGGCGAACCATTTTAGATCAAGAAAATGCAAGTGCTCAAACTGCCCAAATCACAATAAAATTTTTGGAGCTTCAAAACATTAAATTGTTAGACCATCCACCGTATAGTTCTTGCCTTCATCTTCGCAAAGATCAAGAATTTAATACATGGGCAGCAATTCCAGTCGCAAGAAGAAGCCATCGATGTCTTTAAAACAGCTATTTTGCAGGTGTCATTTGAAGACAACTGAAGAATAACTTTTTTACCAATTAGTTTGAACGTAGGTATGCAAAAGTGTATTAATCTTGCTGGGACATATTTTAAAAAGCAATAAAGTAGCTACTATAAATCTATATATTTTTGTCTTAATGACCAACTAAAAAGACAACCCTCGTATCTATACCCGTAGGTATAAAATATTTGGTAAACTGTTCATTTTACATCTTTGTTAATTGTAATTTTTAAATCTTTGTAGATTTTTATTTAAAATATTTTGTATTTCTGTAATGATGTGGATTAAATACACCTGTTTCCACCCGTAGGACAAACTGTACAATTTCTGTAAATTTATTGGTATTTTTTTATGTAATATTTATCCTAAACAATAGTCATCTTGTAAAGAACCAATTATTACCTTTCTGTTTATGTTGTTCTGTTTAAATGACAATTCTAATGATAAATTCTATTTATAAATAAGTTAAAAAAGACTAATAAGTACCAAAAGTCAAAGAGTCGTAAGATCATACGGTAAGTGTAGTAGTTTTTGTTTTTTTTAATATTGTTATATATAATTTAGTTCCACCATATTATTTAAATTATTATTACACATTCATTAAGTCTATCTATACTTTTTTTCATTAATTTTCACTACCATTAAGTTTATCTACTTATATTTCTTACCTTATTTTATTTTACTATGGTTTGTTAACTTTATACCACATTTAAAAAAAGTTAAGTCGCATCCTGATTATCATACACTTAAGTTTTTCTTCCCACCACAGATTCTCCAGAATCCACGACTCGCTCTTCTCCAAAAACCTGAGTCACCGTTTGCGATTTGTGTTTCATTAACTTCGGCCAAGGAATTTAACAGCAAGAAATTTTTGCTTAAAAGTTAATATAATTTTACTTCTTTGATAAAGCTGTGAAGTAGATATATATAAAAATACTATATTAAAAAATTTCTTGAAAACCGTTTTTAATGAAAACTTCTTACTAAATCCATTGGGTGGTATTAATAAAGTCGAGTATGTGCTCCTAAGTAGGTACTCATGCGCAAGCAGAGTATATTCTCAGAAAATGAGCACGTGCTAAATATTCGTATGAACAAAATTGAAAGCAACAAATAGAGCACCTGCTACGGTTGTAGTAGTAGCTACTCACTTACGTCATCATTTGTTTCTGCTTATGCATTGCAGATCTATGACGGTTTACCGTGCTAAGTCGTGTCGTACCGGTTTGATCGCTAAACGGTCTTTTAACCTATAATTTGTTAATTTGTGATTATCCAGTTATGGCAAGTGAAGATATAGAGTGTGCTGAAAGCCAGATGAAATTTGTTAGTATCATAGGAGATTACCCAATTCTACTGGAAAAATCGAACCTGTCCGATGTAAAACAGAAGAAAGCCAAGGTAATTTCCGAGATAAATGGGAGATTGATTGCAGAAAATCTAGAAATGAACAAAGCCCAAATTTGAAAAAAGCTAAATAACATGAAGGCCAGAGTGAAAAAGAAAACTGACAAAACGCAAACGGTTTAAATGATTGCATGATTTTAAAAATGTCTGAATTTCTCCATATACCAGAGTCGCAGAGTCGTGTTCAGCCCCTGGCCAAGACACATCGACATTTATGAATTCCTCTCTACTGTTGCAGGTGGCTTGAACGTTGATACTGCAGAACCCTTTCCTGTTGACATACTCATCCCCATGCAGGGTAGGTTTCACGATCAGGATGTGGATGCAGTCAATAGCACCTATTGAAAGTTGTATTTCTCTTGCCATTTTTGTTTCTCATTTTGTAGCACTTCTGAGGTTGCAGGGAATTTTATAAACAAATGAGATTTTGATACTACAGCTGCCATCACATTTGTTAGTGTTGAACACTATTGACTGGTGGACACCAATATCTTCCCCTACACCACTTTGAAAACCTTGATCTCCAATATATCGCAAGAAGATCCTCATCTTCTCACTTTTCTTTATGGCTCCACCCCTCCTTTCCAAATCGTTGTCTCCCAGGAAATTTTGAGTTATTCAATCGACGTTTTTTCTGTTGAATCGGTATAACACATGATACTTATCATCACGAGTGTCTTTGCGGATATTATAGAACTTTCTGCCACAACCAACAGGCATAAATTCAGCCATAATACACACATCCGATGAATGTGAGCAACCTTCTGAGGTAACTCACGAAACCTGAAGTACGTACTCTGAATATGCAGTAGGTGCTTACTTTTATTCATACCAATGCGTAAGCAGGTACAATATCTCATAGACGGAGGATGTGCTCACTTACTGAGCATATTCTCCACATTATTATTCATACCAAATGGAGCAGATGCTTCAAAAACTTGAGCAATAAGCATGTACTCATGTTTATTAATACCACCCATTGTCTAAAGTAGTCAATTAAATATTATAAAAATTCTTTTAAACATTAATTAAATTGTAGCCTGGTAGTATCTGACAAAGAAACATTTGTAAGCGAATGTGACTGTGCACCGTGTTAATTAAAGTGAAACAATTTAAATAAGAAAATCGAAAACTTAAATAATAAAATAAGTAACTGATATTTGAAGTCTAAAATTCTTTATTAAACGTTGTAAGTATAATAAGTTAAATATAGATTTTAATGAATAAAATATAATTCTACCAAATTTGCTCGTGCAAATTGTACTCATAATAATAGAACTCATTTTATGAATTTGATGAATAGGGTTTTTATTTTCGTTGTTACGAAGTTTCTTCATTAAAAAAGTTCGTTTTTGGTTTTGAAAATATTAATTAACAGAACTTTCCAAGCGACTCATCTGTGTAATCACAATAGAAGTTTGGGAGTACAACTTTCGTACGGATTTTATATAATAAAAACTAATTTGATAATTAAACTAAACAGTAAATGAATTTAATTCTAAGCTGTCTAAAGAAGTTATTTTTATTTGAGTTCAAGCTCAATGTAATCGAGTTTCAAGTTTTAATTAAGATTTGCAAATTTTTATTGTTTAAATCTATCTTCTATACTTATAATAAATCTGTAGAGAGGTCAATTCTGTACATAAAATATATTTCCAAAATAACTATCAGGGGGTGATTAGGGATCGATACTGATGCCAAAAATGAAATCAGTAAAATTTTTGTCTGTCTGTCTATATAACCGTTATATAAACAAAAACTACTCGACGGATTTTAACGAAACTTGGTACAATTATTTTTCATACTCCTGAGCTGCTTATAGGATACTTTACATCACGCTTCAAGCAATAGGAGCAGAACAGTGAAGGGAAATGTTGGGAAAACCACTTTTACGGTGTGGGGGGAGAAACTTTTATACAACAATCTATAGGTCACGCGAACGACGTTGCGGGTACATCGATATGGAACCCAAAAATGTGGTTAGATTTTTTATTGTACGTCTGTCTGTCTATCTATATGTATGTGCGCGCATCACATGAAAACTACTGATCCGATTCGAATGCGGTTTCCACATATGTATTTGTCTTCTTTTAACTTAACATCTGGTGTATAAAAAATTTTCCCCACCTCTTTTACGGTGTGGGGTGGAGAAATTTTTATACAACAATCTATACATCACGTGAACGACGTCACGGGTACATCGATATAGAACCCAAAAATGTGGTTATTTTTTTTGTACGTCTGTCTGTCTATCTATATGTTTGTGCGCGCATCACATGAAAACTACTGATCCGATTCGAATGCGGTTTTCACAGATGTAATTATCTTCTTTAAACTTAACATCTGGTGTATAAATATTTCTTCTCCCACCCCTTTAACGGGGTGAGGGGAGAAGTTTTTATACAACTTTTAAAACGCCACGCGAACGACGTCGCGGGTACACCTAGTGTTCAATAAAATTAGTCAGTTGATAAAAACTTTTTCCTCTATAATGTTGCTGTAAAACATTTTATCTGACTCAACTACATCAAATGTTATAAAACAACTACACTTTATTTCAAATATTTTTAAAGTGCTTTCTCATTGTAATAGTTTTCTTTTTGAAAAGTTTAGTAGAATATATATTTATTGTTTTCGCATATATTTGTCCACTAGCTTTTACCCGCGGCTTTGCTCGCGTGAAATTGGGATATTCACAAATGATTTAATGACTATCTAATTTACATATAAAATTTTAATTTTAATCATTCTGTAGGTATATCCTTAGTAAAATAAGTCTGGCATATATAGCTACTTTTAATTTTTTTTTAATTTAATGTTTGTCAGTCAATCACGCTGCAACCAGTGAACAGATTTTGATAATAATTAATCATACAACACCGATTATGACTATATTATAATATTGATCTAATCATCTGTGGGATATAGTAATTTGTGAGTCATTTGTTTTAATAACATCATAGCGCCTTCTAGTTTCGATTATCAAAACTAAATTATAGCACGTATGTATGCATGTTGTGTATTATTTCAGTGGTATTTTTAAATGTATTAATGAGATACTTTCATACAACATCTGAAACCCCTCTATTGTCCTGGTAGAAATTTTTATACACCAGATGTTAAGTTGAAAGAAGACAAATACATCTGTGAAAACCGCATTCGAAGCGAATCAGTAGTTTTTATGTGATGCGCGCACAAACATATAGACAGACAGACAAACAAATATAACCACATTTTTGGGTTCTATATCGATGTAATCGCGTGTTGATTGTTGTATAAAAAGTATCCGACACCTGTTCAATCCTTATAAAGGAGGTTGATTTCTAAAAATACTATATAAGTACACCTCCACATCCTCTGAAGAGCACACATTTTAATTTTCTAGTCCCTTACTTCAAAAAACATAGGACTTTGATACAAATTTCCAACCCCTGTTTTAACTCCTTAGAGGCAGACTTTCGTGAAATACTTTCTTAGCGGACGTCTAGATCCTGTAAGGTACCTACCTACCAAATTTCAAGTTTGTAGGTCTTATAGTTTCTGAGATATGGTGATGAGTGACCTTTCGCTTTTATAGGTATATATACTAGCGGCCGCCCGCGACTTCATTCGCGTGGACTTTAGTATTTTGCCACCGAGTTTCATACAAATTTGCAACCCCTATTTTAAATCCTTAGGGATGGAATTTAAAAAAGTAATTTCTTAGTACACCACTACGTAATAAAACAAATTTATTCTCGAATTTTTAAGACTCTACGCGTCTATCGACAGTGTCATGTCGGCCAGCAACAGCGTGCTACCGTCTCACCGCTCCACACACCCCGCTCAGTAAAGCGCGAGTGGTATTAGACTATTATTATTTTAAAACTTTAAAAATTTACATGCTATATGCATGCAAAATCTCAACCTGATCGGTTTAAAATTGACAAAGTTTCATACAAACTTTCATCCCTATTTTATCCTTTAGGGGTGGAGTTTTTCAAAATCCTTTTTTAGGAGATGCCTAGTCATAGTAGCTATATGAATGCAAAATCTCAGCCCGATCGGTTTAAAACTGACACAGTTTTATACCAACTTTCATCCCTTATTTTATCCCCTTATGGGTGGAATTTATCAAAATTCTTTCTTAAGGGATGCCTACGCCAAAATAGCTATATGCATGCAAAACCTCAGCCCGATCGGTTTGAAATTGACAAAGTTTCATAAAAACTTTTATCCCCTATTTTACTCCCTTAGGGGTGGAATTAATCAAAATTCTTTTTTAGGGGATGCCTACGTCATAGTAGCTATATGCATGCAAAATGTCAGCCTGATCGGTTTAAAATTGACAAAGTTTCATACAAACGTTTATCCCCTATTTTATCCTCTTAGGGGTGAAATTAATCAAAATTCTTTTTTAGGAGATGCCTACGTCATAGTAGCTAAATGCATGCAAAATCTCAGCCTGATCGGTTTAAAATTGACAAAGTTTCATACAAACTTTCATACCCTATTTTATTCCTTTGTGTGTGGAATTAATCAAAATCTTTTCTTAGTGGATGCCTACGTCATAACATCTACCTGCATGCCAAATTTCAGTCCCATCTGTCCAGCGGTTTGGGCTCTGCGTTGATAGATCACTATATCAGTCAGTCAGTCAGTCAGTCAGTCACCTTTGAGTTTTATATATATATATATATATATATATATATATATATATATACGAAAGGGGGAAAATTAATGGGCATGTACGCAAAAAGGATCATAGGGTCACGAATAGGGAATGGTAACCGCAGACATGCATGTTTCTGGCTCGTTAGCCGTCATCAGTGCGGCATAACCAAGTAAGGTATTGCACTTGGCCAGCAAAAGTGTTGAGTACTTGGGAGCAAAGGATGGTAGGGAAACATGTATTAAAAACCAAAAAACACAAACAACGAAACTCACACAAGAGTCCTATCGCCATTTGTGGCTTCGGCCAGCTGTGCCCACATTTCGGGGCTACGAACAGCGTCGCCGCGTTGGCGAAACGGACTCATTGTGTTTGAGCCGTTCCAAGCCCAGGATGTAAAACAAAAAAGGGTGCCAAGTATGCGTACCTATAACAAACGAAAGGGGAAAAATTAATGGGCATGTACGCAAAAAGGATCATAGGGTCACGAATAGGGAATGGTAACCGCAGACATGCATGTTTCTGGCTCGTCAGCCGTCATCAGTGCGGCATAACCAAGTAAGGTATTGCACTTGGCCAGCAAAAGTGTTGATGACGGCTAACGAGCCAGAAACATGCATGTCTGCGGTTACCATTCCCTATTCGTGACCCTATGATCCTTTTTGCGTACATGCCCATTAATTTTCCCCCTTTCGTTTGTTATAGGTACGCATACTTGGCACCCTTTTTTGTTTTACATCCTGGGCTTGGAACGGCTCAAACACAATGAGTCCGTTTCGCCAACGCGGCGACGCTGTTCGTAGCCCCGAAATGTGGGCACAGCTGGCCGAAGCCACAAATGGCGATAGGACTCTTGTGTGAGTTTCCTTGTTTGTGTTTTTTGGTTTTTAATACATGTTTCCCTACCATCCTTTGCTCCCAAGTACTCAACACTTTTGCTGGCCAAGTGCAATACCTTACTTGGTTATGCCGCACTGATGACGGCTAACGAGCTAGAAACATGCATGTCTGCGGTTACCATTCCCTATTCGTGACCCTATGATCCTTTTTGCGTACATGCCCATTAATTTTCCCCCTTTCGTTTGTTATAGGTACGCATACTTGGCACCCTTTTTTGTTATATATATATATACATATATATATATATATATATATATATATATATATATATATATATATATATATATATATATATATATATATATATATATATATAGATAGATTTATAGGAATCAATACGTCAAAATGTCCTTCGTTGAAATGTCCGTTAAAACGCATTCTTTTTTTTTTCTTGTATTGACTCTCCAAATCTGGCAATAAGTCTGCTACTTTGAAACAGTTGGAATTCAAATGGAAATATTTCTCCAGCTGCTTTCAGTTTGCAAGTTGTGCCATAAGTATACAACCTACCCATATCGGCTACATAAAGGCGTTTTGTATCGGAAGGGGTCCCGGATCGGTCCATAGTAAAACACCTAAATCTTTGCCAATCGTTGGACACGTGGCTTACTATATTAGCTCTAACTTGAGCAGCCATTGAAATATTTCCATAAAGCAAATAAGACAGAGATGAAAATAAACACGCTCCATCGCCAGGTATCTCTTTCACTCTACATCGGATTGCTAATCCTTCAACTGAGACTGTTACAATTTCTCCATCCATTTTTCAAACAAACGTAAGTTTACTTAACGAAAAATACAAACTTCTTTAAGTAAGTAATCGATATGACACTTTGATATGAACGTCAGTATAATTAATGAAAAATAAACAAATCTAAGCTAGCACCTACTTGGCATGAAATTTTGAAATAAACATAATTTTAATCAACGAAGAAAAAAACAAATATTACTAACTAATTTAGAACGAAACTTGTACACCTCCACAACCTCTAAAGAAAACATTTTAATTTTCAAGTCCCTTATTTCAAAAACATAGGACTTTCATACAAACTTCCAACCCCCGTTTTACCCCCTTTGGGGAAGAGTTTCGTAAAATCCTTTCTTAGCGGACGTCTAGAACCTATAAGGAACCTACCTGCCAAATTTCAAGTTTGTATGTCTTATAGTTTCTGAGATACGGTGATGAGTGAACTTTCGCTTTTATATATATAGAACATAGATAACTTTTTATCTTACTGCCTTTTACAAAAATTATTTAATTTATAGTTTATTTTTAGTCGCTCTGTATATTTATTGCAATACTCAAATAAATATAAAAACATATAGAATTTATAAAAAAGATTAAAATCGGCAGAACCTGGTTACCGCTCGCTAATATGCACTATGCCAGCAACGTCAAAACACAATTCTTATAGACTTTCGATCGTTATAAATTTAGTTGCTGGCTACTATTAGCTTCAGAGATGCCCAGTGAGCCAGCAACGAAACAGAAACAAAAAATCGGCTGAACCTACTGACCGACCACTAGACACCAGAGTCTCTGCTGTCTTATTCCGCGATTTTTGTTGACTTTAAATGGTTGTAAATTTTGTTGCTGGCTGCTAGGTCCAGAGATGCTCAGAGGGCCAGCAACAAAACAGAAACAAAAAATCGGCTTAATCTAGTGTTCGAATACTGAAGACCAGTGTCCTTACTGTGTTGATAATTCCTTTTCCTTAAATTCAGATCATTGTAAATTTTGTGCTAGTTGCTACTAGCTCCAGCGATGCCCAGGATCCAAAGCTGAATCTAAATCTAAAAACAGAAAATCGGCTGATCCCAGTAACCAAAAATGGGACATAAGATTTCCTGTTGTCTTGTCACTCGGTTTTTATTGACATTAAATGGTTTTGAATTTTGTTGCTGGTTGCTCCTAGATTCAGAGATGACCAGGAGGCCAACAACGAAACAGAAACAAAAAATCGGCTGGACTTAGTGACCAAATACTGGACGCCATAGTCCCTATTATTAGCAGCCAGCAACAAAATTCACAACTATTTAAAGTTAACAAAAACTTCATGACAAGACAGCAAGGACACTAGTGTCCAGTGATCAGTCACTAGGTTCAGCCGATTTTTTGTTTCTTTTTCAATGGTGGTTCCCTGCTGGGCATCTCTGAAGCTAATAGTAGCCAGCAACCAAATTTATAACGATCGGAAGTCAATAAGAATTATGTTAGACCTACTAAATCGGTCATTAAGCAGCTAATTAGCAACGATTTAGCTACAAATTAACATGAGAAGATTAGTCGTTTTTACTGACTGTTCACAGCCAGCTTAATGAAGCTGATTGTTGAGACGTATTAAAAAACGTGATCACCTGTGATTACAGGTAATTGTAAGTGATTAAAGTAATTTTAAGTAGTTTTATGTTAATTCAAGAGATCAAAACGGATATTATATTATTTTAAAAGAAATCAAGTTATTACAAGAGACAAAAAGTAATTACCACCAATAATAACTGTTGATAACTGATATAAAGTGGTTACAAGTAGGTAATTACAATTGATCAAAACTGATTGCATGTTTTTCATATATATTTTTGTTTGATGAAATAATACTTCAGACCAAACCCTTATAAAGCTGACTTTTCGGTCAATATCGGCGTTCCACATCTCGTTTTTCGTCCCTTTATCTTTTCTCAGGTACCTATTCGTAGAAACTATAAAAATGTCTTTGGAGACGCTGAAAAAAAAATTGTTTAAAAAGCGGTGACATGATTTAAAAAAATAAAGACTGGTTGTTGATTTTTTCTGGCAAAATTAGTATTTCTCTATTTATCTAGCTTCGTGCATTGTAGAATTAAGGCAAAATTAACAAAAAATAGTTCTAAGTTTTTCTCAAATCTTCTTTTTATGTATATTATATCACTTTTACTAATAAAACAAAAATGCTATGTATTCCCTATTATTATTATTTTTTTTTAATATTCAAAACATCGAAAAACAGAATTAACGATTTGAGAAAATATTTTTTCGATTTGTTGTTGGAGTATTTTTTCATACATGATCCCGATTTAAAGTATAAATCACAAACTAAAAAATGCCATTTGAAAAATTTACATTAATCTAGTATAATATGAGTGTATTTGTTTGGAGTCTAAAACAATAGGACACAAAAGAAAATGAAATATAACTTCCGTCGTACCGCCGAAAGGCTACCACTGAATGTACATTTTTGATATTCATATTTGATAAATGATGAGCTTTTATTTAGGTTTTGATGAATGCGTCTAAATAAAAAAGTGTTAATTCTCGCTTTTTTATTATTTAGATTCTTTTGATTTATAACACCTACTTTGTCTTAATTAGTACTTCTTCTTTTAAGAAGTGTTTTAATAAATAAAAGCATCTAAGTGCAATACCGTAACAAAACACAGCGAATAGATAGACCTGAGACCTGATTCATTGATAGGAAAACTTATCTACATTATTTGGAAATATTACAATTTAAATTATCTATCGGCAAACTTTGGCAGGTTGTGGGTCAAACATTATTGTGCAAATACCTACTTTCGCAAAAAGTAGTAAATTTTAAGTAGTTTTTGCGATGGATATCAGACATGTAATAACATATAATTATTATAATAACAATGTAAACTTTTTCTCTGCTTTCTAAGGTGTTAATAAATATGATAAAAAAAATGGCTTAATTGTTTTATCTAACAGAGTGTCAGAAGGTCTCCAATTGAGTAAGGGTGGGTTGAGAAAAAAAATACGAGTTAGGTACTAGGTGGACAAGTTGAGTCTGATCATTTACAA
Organism: Altica lythri; assembly: GCA_964028335.1. Lineage (NCBI taxonomy): Eukaryota > Metazoa > Arthropoda > Insecta > Coleoptera > Chrysomelidae > Altica > Altica lythri. The sequence goes on along the minus strand of OZ034804.1, from coordinate 43,675,770 downwards.
AAACGTAGGTAACGAGCTTAACAGCTGTTAATAAGGCATAACTATAAAGATGGACATAAAAAAAATACAATCCACGTTAGCAATATAAAAACCAAATGAAGTAAGGAAAAACACCGGTACAGATCTGTACAATCAAAAACTCCTTACGAAGTGGATCTAATCAGCCTCTCTGCCAGGAAAGTTATGATAAGATTAGATCTATGTGTTCGGAATGTGGTCAGCCCATGCTTTAACGAGCTAAAAAGAATTAGAAAGTAGATTTAGCATGACAACAATATAACCACGTGACCAACTGTCGTCGTGTGCTTATCAGATTCTGAGAAATCTATTCTCGTAGTTGCAACGGTGTTTTCTGCATTCTACGTAAAGAAACGTGGGTATTTTCTCCGAAACAAAAGGACAGTGGTTGCTCACTAATCTCTATATGAATAGAGACAATACAAAGTAATAGGAAATGTCTAATAAAAACTTAAATCGTTATATTTAAAATTGTTACAAACTACAAAAGTCAAACAGCGAAATCAAAATCAATAAGACCCTTGAGCTTGATGTAAAATAGTAGTTTACGTAACAAGTCCTGAAAGTGGTCTTTTACTGAACGAGTGGACAAATTGCAGGGCGAACCATAGGCGAGCCTTGCAAGCCTGTGAGTCCAGTAAAAGCACTTTTGGGACGTAGGTATTACGTACAATATTTTTTTTTAAACGGGCATTGTTGTACCATAAACTTCATATTATTCAGTTTACATTTTTATAACAAGAACTTTTTATTAACTAATTTTAACATTTTTTTTAACAAACCTTGCTTGGGTGGCCGCCTTAACAATTTCATCTGGTATAATTTCATCTTCCATTAATTCACAATTAAAGGCATCATTTTAAATATCCATTTTATAATAAATTTCACGTTTTTAACTAAACGTCAAAATATGTCAAGTTATTTTATAGTTTTAAATATTTACAAAACTCTGTTACCATAAAATTGACCGCTATCTTAGACTAACTATTTTATTGTAAATGCGTCCGGTAAAAGCTTTTACCTGACTCATTTTTATTTTCCGGCCTTGTCCGACAAAATGAGATTTTCTGACCTAAAAATAAACCGGAAAGTATTAATTTCTGGCCGGTTAAAAAGACTTTTCCATATAAGTTTTGATTTATTAACATCCATCACTAAAAAGACCAATTCCGTTCATAAATACTGCCAAACGCACAAATCAATATTCTTGAGAATTCTCTAAGCTGCGGAAAATGATCTTCTTTGAAGTATTTTTTGTAGAAATCGCACAACTTGACGTCTTAAAATTGAGATTTTAGAAGTGAGTTATCTTGATTCTCGTATTGTAGAATTTTAAACATAACTTGTGGTATATATATATATTCGTATGAAAATAGTAGTAGTACAATATATATTATTAACAAAAATATAGTCATTAAACTTGAAGAATTCGTTCTATAGATAAAACACTCTTCTAAATATTGTATCTGCGGAAAGTTTTTAAAGGGTGTGCGAAGTTCTCACATTCTGTTGGAGATTAAGGGAGAAACCGCAGAAAAAAAATATAAAATAAATTAAAACAGTCTTTCATGTTTTCATAATCGTTAAATTTGTTTGAAAATTGCTCTGACAGTATTTTAAATTTTTTAGAATATTTAGCTTGACTAAAATTTCTTTCGCAGAAAGCATGGTAACTGTTTCTCTTGAATTTATTGTGAAATGCTTTCTAATAACTACACAAATAATTAACTAACTGTCATTGGTTTAATAGTTTAAAATTTAAATTATTCAAATAGCCAACAGAAATGCAAAGTCACATTTCCAATTATTTAAGTTACTTAATTCAGATAGTAGTTTATGTTTTAGTTGCATAAAGTGTTTTATTTTATTTATAAGCTCATTAAACCGTTTCAGCATGTTGCCTTTGCTTAGCCATTTGACTTCACAATAATATGTTACTTACATGGATATATTCGGCTTATGTGACCTCCAAAGACGCCTTGAACTAGCGATGGTTAAGCTCACAGGATCGAATAAAATTAAATGTTTTACAACCGCACTCATAACATTCTGGAATTAAATGGGTTTAGAACACAATTTCTATTAATGGATGATGCAATGTTGTAAAATCAAATCATGTTTTTGTACATTTAATTTAGTTGCTTTTTTATTCAAAATTTCGACGAAGCCTTTACGTAAGCCTACGTAGAGGGTGCAGCATCTGAGCATACTTCAACTAATTTTAACCATGGCAATCAAAACCTTGTATATCTTTTGAACTTTATCATTGGTTTCTTCCAGCGGCTGTAAAGAAAGCAATTTCTCTCTAACAGTAAACTCTTTATCAAAATCTCGAGTAAATATAGCCAGTTGAGCTGTGTGCGACAAATCGGTGTTTTCTACATGTCATGGAAAATGATTCATAACCAGCCATACGGTCAGTCTATGTTATTTATATTTTTATACGTTGGACAATATTTCATCTTGATAAACCAATTTCTGTTCCGGTAACAAAAAATTACAAACTTTTAACATACACTGCTTGATAAATTCTCCTTCATCAAATAGTTTAAATGACTTTGTTAATTCGAACTTATTAAAAAGCAACATTATCAAGTTGTGTTCTTCTCCAGTGGGCAAAGAAGGATTGTGGACACTGTACAGATGGACACCTTGGAAATGTTACCAGACAAGATGGTGAAGATCACAGATCTAGAATAGTATATTCTGTAACAAGGTTAGAATAAAAATTCGATACGAGTGGAGAATTCCGAACGCGAGCGTAGCGAGCGAGAGGAACCACGAGTTATCGAAATTTCATTCTAACCGTGTAACAGACTGTATTTTCTCCACGACCATGTAATAATTCTGTTTATTTAAATTGAAATATGTAGCAAAACAATTAGAACGTCGCACTGACAAACTGAGTGACAGTTTTAAAATTCGCAGGGCAATCTATGTTTTTTGTTGAGCAATTACAGAATGTTATTCCGTCACTAGTTATAGAATGGAAATACATGCAAAACACATAAGAAGCAAGTGTTTCAGAATGAATATTCTATCTCAAGAGTGAGAATGAACACTTTCTATTATTAAAAATGAAGTCGGAATTATTACATTCATTAATGGTCGTGGAGAAAAGCCATACAATGTCAGTATTACTGACAGCGCTGCCTGGGATAAAGGTGAACCTGAATAAATAAAAGGGGGATCACTTGGAATACGGATGGCCCGAAAAAGCCAACATGCACTGGGGCGGGAATATATGGAGTCAGACCCAAGGCGCAGTTTTGCGTAAGCCTGGGTAAACTGGCTACTGTTTTCCAGACTAAAGTTGTTGCCCTATCCAAATGTGCAAGAGTGTGATGGAGCGTGGTCCGACAGGCCACACCATATACATAAACTCGGACAGTAGAGCAGCGCTAATGGCACTTGACAGTTTTGACTTTACCTCTAAGGCAGTATGGGACTGTCATCAGGCCATGAAAACCCTGGGAGGGAACAACGACGCACAAAGGTATTGCTGGCAATGAGGGAGCTGACAAGTGGGCAAACAAAGGAGCTGAAAGCCCGCTCATTGGTCCAGAGCCGACGTGTGGTATTGCTTACAACACAGCACGAAGAGCTGTTCACCAGTGGATGGGCATAGAACATCAAAGTTTTCTCCTGAAAAAGCCTTCTAGTCAGTGGAAGAGTTTTTAAATTGTACAAAACAGGAGGTGTAAAGTGTATGTAAATATGTGACATGTGTAATTGCAATTGTATGTGTTTATATATTTCTTTATTAAATTTTAATTTTATGTATACTGTATTGTATTTGTATTTGAATAGTCCCAATAGGATTTTTTGTTAATTCCCAGAGGAAATAAAGATTACTTGACTTTACTTTACTAAACTCTGAAACCACGAATATATAATGGTCATAGAAAAGTAATCGGCTTTATTAGAAAAATAAATATTATTAATTACAATTAATCACATACTTACTTACTGAAGGTAAAAAACAAGATTAATCTTGTGGCGTCTCTAATGTCTTTATACTAGTAGTATGCACAATGGGCCTTAAAACTAGAATATTCTAACGCTTTATATAGGAAATCTAACATACTTACATACAAAATACATCATAAACTACATTTAATTTTATTATTCTCTACAAACGACATACTTAAAATAAAAGGTTATGAACAAACAACTAATAGCAGTGCATTCTGCATTCTCAAATAAAAAAAAAACATAAAACAATACATACGCATTAAATAATCTTTGCTCTATGTTGGCAACAATACCAAAAAAATATAGTTTTAATTTCCATAGTGAATACTTGACTTTCAGAATTTACAAAATTACTCGGCAAACCAAATAGCGAGCTGGGCCTTTTGTATAATAGTGTACCCGAGAAGGCGTTTAAAATTTATGGAGCCATTTTGTTAGTACGAATTTTAATGAAACAATATTAGTTTCTACAATGAACGAATAGAGTAGGTTGGTCGGGACATTTAGCGTGAGTTATCTAAACTTTACAATTAAGTTACAACAAGAGCAGAATCTACTTGAAAAAATATAAGCTATTACTTTTTTTACAACGTTACATTATCATTTTACATTGCAACCACTTAAAATAGAGACAAAAGTATAAATTTGAACAAGGTTTTTTATTTGAATAAAAAATGAGGATCAAATAAAAGAGGTATATTGTCTTAAAAAATATTTACAGGATAATAACTCTGTTGATTATATGTACATAGATTTAACGATTTTACCAGGAGCTACTTTTAAAGAACATCATGATATAAACTAACCTATTAAAATTCCAATTTAGTTTTCTTAAACATAATAGAAGCAACTACGTATTGTTTTTAAAACAGCCCATTAGATCATCATAAGAACCGAACCTTGCTGAACGCCATGTATAATATCCATGAAGGAAGATGATTCATTGTTATAAAATACTGACTGATTAAGTAAATTAAAAAATCATAAATAAAATAAAAATTTAATCAAAAGAATAATATGAATATTTTGTGGCACGTCCATGGAGAGTTATTCATAGAAGGAGGATAGTGCCGAATCCCGCCTGTTTTTCACTTAGCCTTTAAAAAAGAATAACCATTGTGGTTTTTACAGATTCATTCGTAAAACAAGTTTAATGTATTACTTTCTGTTTAACTACGTGCCGAGTTTGTCATCATTATTATTTTCAACAATTTGATTCTATTTATCACTTCGTAAGGGTGCGACTTGACACTTTTATTAATTACCGAAATGAAAAGTAAGCAAAGAAATCGCTTAAATTTGAAAAACGAATTAATTCTTATTGTAGGAAACACGGATCCACGATGACAGAAATGGATGAATAAAGACAGTTCTTTCGCATTGAAATAAACGAGTAGTCATAGGAATTAATTTTTTGTATTAAAATACAAATGTTTAAAAGTAAATACTTTTCCTAACATTTTGATTATAAATTTACCCATTTAAACTTCATGGATTTTCACTGAACTATTTCTCTCGACTTCTTGAGACTCCCATTATCTGATGTGCTTTATAGTAAAAGACTACACGCTCGTAGAAATGAACTGGTACGACTTACTACTCTAATAAAATAATCCTTTTTTTGAAAAACCCATCATTATTTAATTTAGGTAGTAATTTGCTATGCCACGATCCCAGCACGTTTGTGGTCCTGTGCTTTTCTCTATGGCAGTTCCACATGTCCGCTACTGCCTTATTGTCTAGCCATTGCTCCACGAAATAGTCATTAAACTTTTCTAAACTAGCACCTAATGGTGCGGTTTCCATAATATGGGGCAACCCATCTTCAACAGATTCGAGTGGCAAATGAGCCAAAACCGCAAATTTAAGTTCTTTTTATATTGTTCAACCAAACCTTGTTCCTGCACTTTGCGCCAGATGCTTTAATTAAAATGAAAATAGCATCTCTTCACCACTGTTTTCGGAAAATAAGTTTTCACTGCTTTATTGACAGCTAACTCAAAATCAACTTTAAAAGTTTTGGGATAAAACTGAAGAAAAAGTTTTTTAAGCAAAGCAAACAATCGGCTATATGTTTTCTTATCACATGCATTGAAACAGCTAGTTTTGATATCTGTTGTGCCAGTCAAAATAAGACACTTTCAGACCAATGCAACTGTCAGTCAGAAACGCCGTTGTTTCTGCCCTTGAGGAGAAACAACTGTCAGAATCGCATTTGTAATAAACAAAAGCGAATAAAATCATAATCGTCTGACAGCTGTCGTCAAATCGTTGTCAAGATATTACTCAGCTATTTGTCTGAAATAGTCTCAATTCGACTGGCTACAGAGATCAAAACTCGCTATTTCAATGCGTGTGATATAAAAAAATATAGTGTGTGGCACGGGATGACCAGGGCGATGACAACCCTCGCTTCGCTCGGGCAGTCAACTCTCGCCCTATTCAAAAATCGTCTTGTTTTACTCCTTGCCATACATAATACTATTTCTAACGTCGATTGGCGTATAAAACGGAAATTATATTTGTAAATACTGACGTATTTCCCAAATCACAATGGATAGTGTAAAGCTGGTGTAATTGTTTTGCACAACTATTAAAAATGTCATCCCCAAAATCAGTTAGTTCTAAACACTCACGGTTCACATCACTAGCAAAAACCAGAATTCGATCTTCTTCCGTATCATCAAAAAACAGGAAGTTCAGGACGAATTCTGCTGAGTTTATTTTATGGTGCGTTCAATAAGAAATGAAATATATCAATCAGGAACACAGGACTAATTTGCCCAAAAAATAAACAAATTAGGTAAATAAAGTAGGTATGCCAAAATAAAATCAAAGTTGGGTTAGCAGGTAGGAGAGGAAGGGAAGGGGCTTCGGTTCGCAAGTGATAGATCGAAGATGTAGTCCTGGCGCACCGGACGTAAATGACGTAGGTCCGGAACTGGAAGGTAGTCAAGTGAGAAGTTGCTGTAATGGCAATTCCAGATAGATAATGAGCTTGTTTAATCCAAGTTATAAAATTAAAATTTTAAATTTTTATACAATTTATTTTTAAAGTATGCAGAATAAATCATGTTTAGCTTAAATATGCAATATTATTTGAAATGAGCAAATATATGCATCTATATGCACTTTGTATATATTCCGCCCTCTACTTATTAAAAATCCAATAAGTACGGTTCAAACTTGAGGTAATGAAATACCAATACAAAATCAATAGGACATAGTTTCGTAAATGAAGCTGTTTCAATCAACCTCCTATTTACTCATGTGAATGATATACACTGTAATTTCTGTAATCCAATACATAATTCTGAATATAAATTCATGTTGTAGAATATGTTTATTCCAAGTAAAGGTTCGATTCGAAATAACAGTTTTAACGTTTGTAAATATTTATTGCGAATAAAATACAAAAAGGTAATATTACGTAATAATAGTTTAAAACGCGACGAGTACCCTTTCTTCATAGGTTCAAAATAAACTAATCTTGGAAACTGAATTTTGCCTGCAGCAACGAACACATGCCCCCTTCTCAAGGTTACAAAGCACTTGTAGCCAGTAGGTACCGTTGTGTACATAAATATTGGATAGGGTAAAATGGATTTAGGGCAGGAGCGTAGTAAAATATTTGTTATACTCTCCCCCCCTGGTCTCGAGCGTATGAGAAGAGACCAGCTAATTGTTCTTTTTCTTAAGTCTTCCTTTTTTTATGACCACAACGGGTTGTTCGTCCTTGTCTAGAACATTTGCTGGTTCTAGTGACGATACATGATGAACCCCCAATGGCACTGTCAAATCTTTAACATTGGCAATTTGGTAACTAGTTGGTGAAATGACTTTAATTATCTCATATGGTCCATCTCTTTTTAAATAAAACTTGGAAGTGACTCCTTTAGCTGCATTACTTAAAGCATGTACTTTCACCCAAACTTTGTTACCAACATTAAATTTAGAAACATCTCTTCTTTTGGCATCTGCATTTGCTTTCTGACGATCTTGTTGTTTTTCATGTAACTCTTTGGCTTTGATGTAGTGAACTGCGTAGGGTGTTGCTTCTCCCCCCAGACTAAACGTATCTTGTCTTGGTTGTAAAAACGTATTTAACATATTTCTTTTCGTTTCTGACAACATAGTCCCTTCATCTGCCTTTAGGTCATCAGTATTTGTATTAGTTGTTAAATCAGCCATGGAAAATTCACTTAATTCATCTTGTACAGTACTTTCATACTTTAATTCAAATTCTTGTTCTGGATTGTCTGAAAAACGCCATTTTGCACTAGCAATGTCTAAAATGATTTTAGCATCTTGAATAAAATCAATTCCAAACAGCGTTTTTGTTTCTGTTCCAGGAAATGTTATAAATTTTGTAGAAATGATTTTTTCTTCTAAAATTACATTAACTTGTGTAGTATATACTTCTTTTGTTTGTTTTGACCCATCAGCTAAGGTAACTGTGATTGTTTTAGAGTCAAAATGTTGTCCTTCACTTTTTAAAAGGTTAAACAGTGTATGGCTAGCAACACTTTGTTTGGCAGCTGTATCTATTAGCCCTTGTCCAAAATGTCCCAAAATCTTAACATTTAAAACAGGTCTCGCGCGCGGAAACACTAAAGAGTCTAAACTAAAAAATTCCATCGCGGCTGTTTCAGTTTTTTGACATACCGGACAGTTAGACCGAATAAAGCCAGGTTTACCGCAACCATAGCACGTTAACATAGGCATCGTACTAGATGTCGCTTTTGGCAAACTTTGATATGGTCTGTTACTAAACGTTTCCGTATTTATCTGTTCATCTTTAGGTTTAGGTTTAGGACGTTTGTCTTTGCTATTTTCACTCGCGTTAGATTTTTCGTGTCGCTCAAAAGTCTCTTCAAGCTGCCGAGCTTGTTGTAACAGTTCGTTAAAGTGATTTACTTTATCGCGGGGAATTTTTTCACGAATACGGCGATTAAGCAGTCCGTACACCATATCTAACTGTATTTGTTCGGATAATGGATTTGGCTCAAGTTGTGCAAGAATAGATCTAGCTTCACAAATAAAAATGTCTGTAGGAGTGTTACTGTCTTGCTCCTTTTCGAAAAGTTCCCGATAAACTCGATAAGCCGGTTTTTTTGGTCCAAAGGTATCGCGCAACAGGTCAATAGCACTTTTCCAGTCAATAACCGAACTTTTTACCCCTTGGTACCAGGTAGCCGCAAAACCCTCTAGTAACATTGGCAACCCTTTCAATGCATTGTCATCTGACACTTGCGTACAGTCTTTATATATCAAAATAGCGTCAATAAATGAGTTAACGTCCAAAGTTTTTGCCCCGTTAAAACGTGACGTACACTTTGCGAAATTTCCGGTTAAAACAGGTAAAACTCCCGCGGCTGGCTGATTTGCAACCGTAAGTCTCTGCAAAAGTTGCTGAAACTGATCATCTGTTAGCGTAACCGACATGTTTTCAGTCTCGTCAAAAGTACTCGCAAAAGAACTAGTCGAACTCTCCGATAATAATCTGTCTGTCTCACTTCCAGTTCGTTTACTACAAGAACGCAAGAAATACCCGTGATCCAGCTCGAAAATATGCAAAAGGTCTTAGAGCTACGTACTTACAGTTTGTAATCCTTCTTATTTTGTTGGTATAAACCTACTCACTGTATCCTGGTTTGCAATGCTCGTGATGTAGACGCACTCAATTGGGTCCAAAAAGCACAAATTACAACCACAAATACAAGGCAACCGGTATGCAAGACAGGCTGTAATCGTAGTCAACCACCTTTCTGCGCAACAAAGAACGTATTTTCACTTATACAGTCCAAAAGCGGAAAAAAAACCGGGAGCTGACAAATGATCTACGCGTGAAATGTTCAATTTTCAGTCCAAAAATCGGGAAAACCGGGAGCTGAAAATCAGTTTCAGTATGAAAATGTGCATTTACCAGTCCAAAATCGGAAATCCGGGAGCTGAAAACGCGATTTACGTATAAAAATATGCATTTACCAGTCCAAAATCGGAAAACAAACGCAATTTCAGTATAAAAATGTGCATTCACCAGTCCAAAATCGGAAAACCGGGAACTGAAAACGCGACAAACGACAAACTTGATGCACTTTATAGTCAGAAATCGGCGAAACCGGGAGCTTTAATGCATTGGTTATTGTAGGGTACAAACAAAACTCGCGTGATTTTGTATTTTCGCAACAAAATCCATGAACAACACGTTATTTCGGCACAACGATGGGCGCCAGTGTAGAATATGTTTATTCCAAGTAAAGGTTCGATTCGAAATAACAGTTTTAACGTTTGTAAATATTTATTGCGAATAAAATACAAAAAGGTAATATTACGTAATAATAGTTTAAAACGCGACGAGTACCCTTTCTTCATAGGTTTAAAATAAACTAATCTTGGAAATTGGAAACTGAATTTTGCCTGCAGCAACGAACACATGCCCCCTTCTCAAGGTTACAAAGCACTTGTAGCCAGTAGGTACCGTTGTGTACATAAATATTGGATAGGGTAAAATGGATTTAGGGCAGGAGCGTAGTAAAATATTTGTTATAATGTTATGAATTAAATTGTTAAATAACTATTTAATCACACGAGTACTTTTCGATATTTACTTTTATTTCACAAACTTATATACCATATCTTCTTCAGATGTGAAATCAGTACTAAACTAATATAATCAAGTTCTAGAATTTATAGTTATTTTTAAATAATTTAACAAGATTAGTTCCCACTTAGGTAAATAGATTAAGTAAGTTTGAATTTGTTAAATTTAGTTCTTCATTTAAAAGCAATTTCGAATGTTTATATTTATTTACCTCCAGAGATTCTAAGAGGTTGAGTTTATGGCTTTTCGGTTGAATATGTTAAATATCAGGTTTATCATTTATTTACCTTCGTCCACTGCGCTTCTTTCATAAAATTACTGTAGTTATACATTATCTTATTCCACATTTCAGAAGAGTTATTAAAAGTCTCTAATAGTCGCTCTGTTCCTGATCTTATTTTTTAGGTTGGTTTAAAGTATACCATAATCGAACCTACAAAGTATCATCTGATTAATATAATTGTGATTAATTTAAATTAATTACGCATAAAGTAATACTAAATAATTGTGTAGTGTTATTGTGTGGATTTCATTATATGTACAAGAAACAAAATGATGTTTTTTTATACAAGCAATTAACTTGATGTCTTTGGTCTCTGTATTATTTTACCTCGTTAGTCACGTTATATCTCAAAAGAAAGGCAGATGTTGTTAGAAGAAAAACTACTATTTTTTTAACGTGATGTCCATTCCATCTTAAAAAAATTAGTCAGTAAGCTTAAGTATCTTGGTTTGTAAAATTTTTAAATTCTAAAGAATTAAACGAAAACTATTGTGGTAGATAATCATCTTAAACATTTGTAAGCTTTGCTTCTTATAAGATGAAATAAATAAAGAAAAACGTTACATGAAACATACCACATAAATAAAATAAATAAAAAATATTATTTTATAGAACTTCTTGTAAATTTGTATGAAAGTAATAAAGGCATTTATTATTATTATTAATTTAGTTTATTTACCCGTTACTGACCACCGTAACATCAACGACTTGCTCTCCACCTACCCTTTGAGTGCCGTCCACAATTGGTGACCTTCTGACTTTTTGTGCTTATGTATTTACTAGCGGCCGCCCGCGATTTCATTCGCGTGGACTTTAGTATTTTGCCACCGAGTTTCATACAAATTTGCAACCCCTATTTTAAATCCTTAGGAATGGAATTTAAAAAAGTAATTTCTTAGTACACCACTACGTAATAAAACAAATTTATTCTCGAATTTTTAACACTCTACGTGTCTATCGACAGTGTCATGTCGGCCAGCAGCAGCTTGCTACCGTCTCACCGCTCCACACACCCCGCTCAGTAAAGCGCGAGTGGTATTAGACTATTATTATTTTAAAACTTTAAAAACTTGCATGCTATATGCATGCAAAATCTCAGCCTGATCGGTTTAAAATTGACAAAGTTTCATACAAACTTTCATCCCTATTTTATCCTGTAGGGGTGGAGTTTTTCAAAATCCTTTCTTAGGAGCTGCCTAGTCATAGTAGCTATATGAATGCAAAATCTCAGCCCGATCGGTTTAAAACTGACACAGTTTTATACCAACTTTCATCCCTTATTTTATCCCCTTAGGGGTGGAAATTATCAAAATTCTTTCTTAAGGGAAACCTACGCCAAAGTAGCTATATGCATGCAAAACCTCAGCCCGATCGGTTTGAAATTGACAAAGTTTCATAAAAACTTTTATCCCCTATTTGATACCCTTAGGGGTGAAATTAATCAAAATTATTTTTTAGGGGATGCCTACGTCATGTAGCTATATGCATGCAAAATGTCAGCCTGATCGGTTTAAAATTGACAAAGTTTCATACAAACGTTTATCCCCTATTTTATCCTCTTAGGGGTGGAATTTATCAAAATCCTTTGTTATGGGATGCCTACGTCATAGTAGCTATATGCATGCAAAATCTCAGCCCGATCGGTTTAAAATTGACAAAGTTTCATACAAACTTTCATCCCCTATTTTATGCCCTTGGGGGTAGAATTTATCAAAATCCTTTCTTAGCGGGTGCCTACGTCGTAATATTTACCTGCATGCCAAATTTCAGCCCCATCCGTCCAGCGGTTTGAGCTGTGCGTTGATAGATCATACAAACTTTCATCCCCTAATTTATCCCGTTGGGGGTGGAATTAATTAAAATCCTTTCTTAGCGGATGCCTACGTTATAACATCTACCTGCATGCCAAGTTCCAGCCCCATCCGTCCAGCGGTTTGGGCTCTGCGTTGATAGATCACTATATCAGGTCAGTCAGTCAACTTTGAGTTTTATATATATATAGATAGATTTATAGGAATCAATACGTCAAATAGTCCAGTAAAAAGTTAAATGAAACCTTGATCTGACCAGTTTTGGCGCAATGAGTAAAAATGTGTTCATTAATAATCAAATAATAATATTATGAAAGAAATTTTGATTTAAATTAAGGGAAAAGGGATGAAAAAAATAAAAAAAAGGGTTAAAAAATGCCTTTTTTTTAAATAACTTAATAACAGTAGGAAATAGAAAAAAAAGTTTCAAGTAAAAGTTGTAGAGAAAAAAATTCTACACAAAAAAGTTTCTCTTCATTTTTTTGTTATCTGCTTTAGTTTAGCTGCAAAAAATAAAAATTAAATTTGCTTTGGAATTAATTATAAAAACTTACCAGAATTATTACGGCCCTGTACCTGTATTACTCCGTTTTGATTATCTTGAAATTTACTAAATATATATGCTAAATATAGGTTAGAAGTCCGTCACAACACAGTACAAAACTGTGTTAGTACTTGTAGATGAAACGCGTCCGCTGCGTGGTACAGGGCCGTAATAATTCTGGTAAGTTTTTATAATTAATTCCAAAGCAAATTTAATTTTTATTTTTTGCAGCTAAACTAAAGCAGATAACAAAAAAATAAAGAGGAACTTTTTTGTGTAGAATTTTTTTCTCTACACCTTTTACTTGAAACTTTTTTTTCTATTTCCTACCGTTATTAAGTTATTTAAAAAAAAGGCATTTTTCAGCCCTTTTTTTATTTTTTTCATCCCTTTTCCCTTAATTTAAATCAAAATTTCTTTCATAATATCATTATTTAAGTATTAATGAACACATTTTTACTCATTGCGCCAAAACTGGTCAGATCATGGTTTCATTTAACTTTTTACTGGACTAAAAATGTCCTTCGTTGAAATGTCCGTTAAAATGCATCCTTTTTTTTTCTTGTATTGACTCTCCAAATCTGGCAATAAGTCTGCTACTTTGAAACAGTTGGAATTCAAATGGAAATATTTCTCCAGCTGCTTTCAGTTTGCAAGTTGTGCCATAAGTATACAACCTACCCATATCGGCTACATAAAGGCGTTTTGTATCGGAAGGGGTCCCGGATCGGTCCATAGTAAAACACCTAAATCTTTGCCAATCGTTGGACACGTGGCTTACTATATTAGCTCTAACTTGAGCAGCCATTGAAATATTTCCATAAAGCAAATAAGACAGAGATGAAAATAAACACGCTCCATCGCCAGGTATCTCTTTCACACTACATCGGATTGCTAATCCTTCAACTGAGACTGTTACAATTTCTCCATCCATTTTTTAAACAAACGTAAGTTTACTTAACGAAAAATACAAACTTCTTTAAGTAAGTAATCGATATGACACTCTGATATGAACGTCAGTATACTCAATGAAAAATAAACAAATCTAAGCTAGCACCTAATTGGCATGAAATTTTGAAATAAACATAATTTTAATCAACGAAGAAAAAAACAAATATTACTAACTAATTTAGAACGAAACTTGTACACCTCCACAACCTCTAAAGAAAACATTTTAATTTTCAAGTCCCTTATTTCAAAAACATAGGACTTTCATACAAACTTCCAACCCCCGTTTTACCCCCTTTGGGGAAGAGTTTCGTAAAATCCTTTCTTAGCGGACGTCTAGAACCTATAAGGAACCTACCTGCCAAATTTCAAGTTTGTATGTCTTATAGTTTCTGAGATACGGTGATGAGTGAACTTTCGCTTTTATATATATAGATAGATTATCAAATAACTCAATCTAGCCATTTTTATCACCTCAGAAGGCGGAGACAAAATTTTTACAATATAATAAAATAAATGAAAGATAAGATTTGCTCTAATATAAATTCTATAAAATTTAAAACTATTTTTTTTTTGTTAAAGATATGTGAGAAAACATTTGAATTGATCTTGTCCACAGACTAATACAAATTAAATTTGCCTCATCACATACTTTTCGGTTGATGTGTTTTGATAGTACTTACACAAAATGTTGCAGAGTGCTCTTAACGTATTTTTTGAGTCTCAATTACTGGATAAGACAATGTTGTTAGAAAGAAAATGGAAGTAAATTCAGATTAATGGCTCCTAAAATATCTACGTTTCCCATCTAAACGAATTATATTTCTTTTTTAGTATATGAACAGACCGAAAGTGGAGTTGAAATTAATCACTTCATATAATAGAGATAGTTATTTTTTTATGGTCCTTTCACAAAAATAAGCAACAATTTAAAGATTAGTTATTTTTTCAATAAAATAAAATACATATCTAAACATAAATCTAATATCAAATATTTATATTATTACCATTTTTCCCGTAAATTTATTCCGTGTATATTGGTTTATATAGGTCAGAGTTGCTGAAATATTTTAATGTATCTCTATTTCTCAGATTTGAGACTATTACATTTGTTCTTGTATTTGATATTCCTCTTGCTCTATAAACAAAAGCTTCACATCCGACAGTACATTAGAAAGCTTAATTACACCTTTAGAACAGTAAAAAGAAATTTATAAAATTTTAATACAATGGACCCCTTCTTTTTTAACCTATTACCTAAATCAGTACGAGTTAGAAAACTCACGCTGTATCTGAAAGGGGTAAACTATAAATAGTCGTAGACACAAAGAGAGCTCACATCGAGAAACGAGATAAAACATTTCGTATTGTAACGTTTTTATCAAATAAAAACACAGGTTCGATTTATTTTTTAAGTCGATTTATTTCCAACAAACAACTACACTAAACTATTACACTACTAGACACTAAATTAACAATAATTTATCTATACTTTTCTTATTGCATTATTCAAGTTTAAATATTCGCGCGATACTGAAATCTGACTGACTCATCTCCAGTCACCGCGGCGTCATCTCTCGATCATCCCAGAGAGTTCGAGAAGGGTCCTATTCTCTTTATTCTTTTTGGTACCAGATCATTCGCCCGCGGCGCCATCTCTCGATCATTTTAGAGAGTTCGGGAAAGACTTTATTCTTTTTGATACCAGAACATTCGCCCAGTGGCGTAGTTTTGTTACAGTATAAAATTTTGAGCTAAGAATATGATTAAATAAATCATTCTATTTGTGTTTTGCTTAAAAGCTTTGATTTTTGGAGTTCCGTAACCAAATAGCAAAAAACGGAGCCTTTATAGATTCGTCATGTCTGTCTGTCCGTATGTCACAGCCACACTTTTCCGAAATTTTAGGAACCATACTGTTGAAACTTTGTAAGTAGATGTATTCTGTTTACTGTATTAAGATTTTACACAAAAATGGAAAAAAATTTAGGATTTCCCATACTTAGCACTGAAACTAAAAAAAAAATTCATCAAACCCATACGTGTGGTCTTCAAAAACGATATTTAGGTTTCCAATATAATTTTTTAGCACAAAATATTTTATTGCAGTCCCGTCTTTTGTTATTATTATAACCAAATTATTTTTTTAGAAACATCGATCAAAGTTACAACGAACTACAAGAACTTCTATATTATGTTACTTGCTGCTACGGAACCCTTCATGATCGAGTCCGACTGGTACTTGGCCGCTTTTTTAATGGAAAAATTCTGCTAAACTGTGATTTTTAACTTATTTTATTTAGTTTGTTTGTCATTACCAGATTAAGGAAATTGCTATATTTTTTTTATGATTATTGGCAATTAATCTTGAAACTTTGTTGTGTTGCATATGTTTTTTCTTGTTCGATATATATTTTATTTACAATCTGTTATAACAATAACAATAAGTAAAGTTCATGATATTTTTGAGTATGCCATGCAGGAATTCTCTCCATAATACAATAAACAGGTTAATAGTGTATTGAAAAGTGTTCCATTAATTATCATAAAATCTGTTTATTAAGTCTGTAGGTTTGAAACGTTTTAGTTGGCACACTTATTCGTTAACATTAAATAAATCACGCGCTAAAACATTAGAGTGAGGCTCTCTGTTTAGAGCACCGAAAAATTTTTCTCCATTCAACTTGGCTACTCTTTACAAAGCCCAAATACTGCCTAATCTTGAATACTGCTCGCATGTATGGGGTTCGATGGCTCCGTCAAGGCTCGGAGTTCTTGATGCAATACAGAGAAGGGCAGTTCGACTAATAAACGACACCAGTATCACCAAAAACCTAGCCCCATTATCCCACCGAAGAGCAGTGGCTGTTCTTTCCTTGTTTTACCGCTCTATAATGCCTTCACTTGCCAGACCAGCCAGAACAACGCGACGTGCCACCTCCATGCACCCTTATACTGTTCAATGCCCGACATCGAGAACGTTCCTTCATTCCCAGGGCCTCCAGATTGTGGAACTTCTTACCTCCCCACGTCTTTCCCACTCATCCTAACTTGCAGGCCTTTAAATCCCAAATTAATAAATTACCCCTTCTGCCCCAATAGATGTTCTCGTTACATTTGTATTTAGGTCTATACTTGTATCTATGTATGTATGTATGTATGGTGTTAGGGGTGACAGATACACTGCGACCTATAAGATCTATTGTGTCCTCCTCTTCTTGCTATATTTCTGATGGTTCCTCAGACTTATAGCAGCTCTTCTAGTCCTATCTTCCTTAAAAAGTTTAGGATATCATTGGGTTTTAAATTAGGTAGTTCTTCCCTTTCTATTTCGTATGACCCTAGGTATTTGACCCTAGAATTACTTAATGCCATGCATTCTGAAAGTATATGTATTGAGGTTTCGTCCTCTACCTCACAGAATCTGCAGTTTGCTTCATCTACTAATCCTAGTTTCTTCATATGTCCTCTTAATCGACAGTGACCGGTTAGTATTCCTGTTATAATTCGGAGGTTTTTCTTACTTAGGTTAAGACAGCTGTGAGATCTCTTCTGGTTATAGTTTCCCAGGAGCGTCTTCGATTGTCTTAGTCCTTCTAGATCATTCCAGTACTTGGATTTTTCGCTATCCATTTTTTTCTTTAGTTTTTCTAGGATTGTACTACTGCTGATCCCACATGATGGTTCTGGTCCCAGGTATGGGGTTTCAGCTCTTTTTTTTGCCAGCTTGTCTGCTGTTTCATTTCCTTCTATTCCTACGTGTCCTGGAACCCATAGGAGGGTAACAGTGTTATTCTGTCCTAGTTCATTTAATTTGCCTAGGCATTCCCAAACCATCTTTGAATTGATTGTATCTGAGTTCAGAGCTTTGATGGCTGCTTGACTATCTGACATGATTACAATCTTCTGTCTACGATAGTTCCTTTCAATGTTAAATTCTATACATCTTTCGATGGCACAAATTTCCGCTTGAAAGATGCTTGGGTACGTACCCAAGCTTTCTGAGTATTTGGTTCTAGGTCCAAACACCCCTGCTCCTGTTCCTTTATCTGTCTTGGAGCCGTCCGTATACCATTTTATGGCGTTTTGGCTTAGCCCCAATATGGTGTTTTCGTCCCATTCAGATTTGCTTCCCAGTTTAGTGGTAAATTTCCTTACAAAGTTAAATTTCTTTGGCATGTCATCTTGGGGCATTTCCCAAGTTTGATCAAGTTGAAGTGATCGAGGTTTTTCCTTGATTATTCCTTCTTTGATCATTCTATACATTGTTTTCTTCCTAGCATTTTCTACTTGAATATGCAGTGGCGAAAGATTTAGTATTACTTCCATTGCAGCAGTGGGACATGTTCTCATTGCTCCAGTGATACATGCACAGGCTAGTCTCTGAATCTTTGAGAGGTTTGTCCTCGTAGTGATCAGATTAGCTCTTGTGCCCCAAGCTACTGCCCCATATGTGATGATAGGTCTCACTATTGCTGTGTACATCCATTGCAATGTCTTTGGGTTACAGCCCCAATTTTTCCCAGCAATGTTTCTGCACACCATAAGGGCTTTTGTAGCTTTGTGTATTATTTCGTTTTCGTGTTTGTTCCAGAGTAACTTATTATCTAGGATTAGCCCTAGATATTTGACCTCTGTCTTCCACTCAACGGTATTTCCACCTATTTTTATAGTTTTTAGTTTAGGTTTCTTTTTCCTTGTAAAGGCTACTAACGTGGTCTTGGTGGGGTTGATATTAAGTCCCACTGAATCACACCACTGCTTTGCTGTGTTCAGTCCTCTTTGCACTATGTCGCAGAGGACGTTTTCATATTTCCCTCTTGCGAGGATAACTACGTCATCAGAGTAACCCTGGCAAGGTATACCTAATTCGGTTAATTGCCAGAGTAAACTGTCTGCGGTGAGGCTCCACATAAGTGGGGATGCAACTCCCCCTTGCGGACAACCTCTGGTCGTATTGATGGAGATAGTGTCTTGGCCTACCTTCATTTCTGCGATTCTTGTAGACAGTAATTGCGACAACCAGGTGGAAGTCGTTCTATCTACTCCTCTATCACTGAGTGCTCTTTTGACAGCCTCGTGTGGAGTATTGTCAAAAGCCCCCTCTATGTCTAGAAAGGCACATACCACGGTTTCTTTTGTGTTTAGAGCGTCTTGGATTTCGTCAGTCAATTGTATCAACGCGGTCTCCGTAGATTTGCCCGTTTGATATGCATGCTGACGAGGGTGCAGTGGCACCTGCTCCAAGACTTCTGTTCTAATATAGTTATCTACAGCTTTTTCCATCGTCTTGAGAACAAACGATGTGAGGCTGATTGGTCTAAGGGATTTAGGGTGTGTAGTGTCCCGTTTCCCTGCCTTGGGGATGAAGGTGATTCTTGCCCTCCTCCACACTTCTGGTATATATCCCAGTTCAAAACTGCTCCGACTGATTCGGATCACATGAGGAATGATTGCCTCCTGCCCCTGTTGTAGTAGGGCAGGAAATATTCCGTCAGTTCCAGGGGTTTTGAATGGCTGAAAGGTGTTCATAGCCCATCTCAGCCGTTCTTCACTGCATATGTGTTTTGCCATTGCAGTGTCTTCCCTGGTTGGTCTTCTAGTTTTGTACCTCGTATTTCCTGTGGTGTTTATGCCTGCAGGAAAGTGGGTTTCTAGCAGGAGCTTTGCTCGTTCTTTTTCGCTTTCTGTGAAGCGTCCATCTGGCTTTCGCAGTGCCATTACTGTATCTACTCTTCCTTTTGCTAAGACTTTGTGTAGTCTTGCAGCAGAAGGTGTAGAGTCTATTTCTTCGCAGAATTTCCTGAAGCTGTTTCTTTTGGCTCTATAATGCCTTCACTTGCCAGACCAGCCAGAACAACGCGACGTGCCACCTCCATGCACCCTTATACTGTTCAATGCCCGACATCGAGAACGTTCCTTCATTCCCAGGGCCTCCAGATTGTGGAACTTCTTACCTCCCCACGTCTTTCCCACTCATCCTAACTTGCAGGCCTTTAAATCCCAAATTAATAAATTACCCCTTCTGCCCCAATAGATGTTCTCGTTACATTTGTATTTAGGTCTATACTTACGAGGACACCCTTAATAAAAAAAAATAGTTTTGTTTTTGTATTTTTCACTGTACTTTTTGATTTCTTCGCTTATATAGATGGAATTTGAAGATCACTCATTATTTTCTTTAAAACATAAAATTAGGCATCGGTTATAGTTCGAAGGACTTTGTTCTGAAGTCTTTGTAATATTTCCAAGTTAAAGTTACTAGCGGAACCCCACAATTGGATGCCATACGTCCATATAGGTTTCATTATGGCTTTATATACTTAGATTTTGTTTTTTAGATTTATACTCTAGTCAACATCTTCAAAAACGTGAAAAATTAAAATAAAGGTCCTAAAAATATGAGCGATAGCTCATTGGATTCGGAATCACCTGTAGAAAAATGTTTTTGAAGGAAAAGTGTGCAGGCAAAGAATTGCAATTGTTATTAACAAAATAAGATGAAAAAAAAAACAGATGTTTATGTTTTTGTTAATAACTCGAAAAATATTAATATTTAAGCAATTTTGAAAAAAGCTCGTTAAAGAGGAGGAAATTTCCGAAAAAAAAGTTTGTCCTCCCGGAACTCTATCTCCATTATTTATAATTTTAATTAGACGTTGAAAATGGGGCTTTGAGCGGCTTTTACGGCATGCGCGCGCTACCGCTAAACGGTGTTTATCAGATAAAATATTTTTTTTATGACATAAAATGTTATTTTAAAAATTTGAAAAAATTCCAGTATTTTCCTAATACTTAAAAGAATCTAAATCAGTTGAAAAAAACATTTTATCACTGTTTTTTAAAAAGTTATTCAATTGTTAACTAACAAATTTTTTCCTAATCTCTGTTGACATAAACAATTGGATAAAAGGTATAAATAATTGGCCTAAAAATTTGAAACTTCGTGGAGCCCTTTTCATATGTATACTTTACAAGATCCTGCGATAAATCTTTATAAAAGTTTATTAATTTGTTAATAATACTTTCTAATATCATACGTCACGTTAACTGTAGCGCCAAATAACTTGCGAATTAAAAAAATTATATATCTTTTAAACTATTGGAAATATGATAAAGGATATTCAGGAGTTTTTTATAGAAAATAAGTTTCTCTTTCAAATAATTCTAAGAACAAATTCGTTTTTATTGTTTATTAGATACTACATGCATTTATTTGGAAAAATTCTATATTTTTCTTTACTTTTTCGCAATATTTTGCAATAACTATGAAAAATCATAATTAACAAATTAATAAATTTTTATAAACATTTATCACAGAATCTTGTAAAGTATACATATGAAAAGGGCTCCACAAAGTTTCAAATTTTTAGGCCAATTATGTATACCTTTTATCCCATTGTTTATGTCAACAGATATTAGGATAAAATTTGTTTGTTAACAATTAAATAACTTTTTGAAAAACAGTGATAAAATGTTTTTTCCAACTGATTTAGATTCTTTTAAGTGTTAGGAAAATACTGGAATTTTTTAAAAATTTTAAAATAACATTTTATGTCATAAAAAAAATATTTTATCTGATAAACACCGTTTAGCGGTAGCGCGCGTATGCCGTAAAAGCTGCTCAAAGCCCCATTTTCAACGTCAAATTAAAGTTATAAATAATGGAGATAGAGTTCCGGGAGGAAAGACTTTTTTTTCGGAAATTTTCTCCTCTTTAACGAGCTTTTATCAAAATTGCTTAAATATTAATATTTTTCGAGTTATTAACAACAACCTAAACATCTGGTTTTTTTCATCTTATTTTGTTAATAACAATTGCAATTTTTTGCCTGCACACTTTTCCTTCAAAAACATTTTTCTAGAGGTGATTCCAAATCCAATAAGCTATTGCTCATATTTTTAGGACCTTTATTTTAATTTTTCACGTTTTTGAAGATGTTGACTAGAGTATTAGTTGCGATTTTTTGCCAATAAGCCAGTAGAGTTGTCATAATTTGATTTCCAATTGTTTTCGTTTTGTAAATATATGTGTTTCCATGTTAACTTTTTATCAAGATGTAAACCTAAATACTGAACTTCATTTCTTTGAGTAATGGCTTGATTATTTAATAATACTACTGGACAGGTATCTCTTCTTAGTGTCAACATATATTAGGGATATGTGTACCAACTAAAAAATCGAATGTACGTAGCCCGTGAAATTCAAAACTCTCATTTCTTTCTGAACAAACCTCGTAAATAATTTAGTTTAACATCTTTACTATGTGTTTAATATTAATTGAACCACATTGACAAAAAAACGGGTGTAGCACTCAGTGGGACTGACGGCAGAAGTTATACTTCTATGCACGCGCATGGATTTATAAATTTGAATGCGAATGATTTAGCAAAATCAGTATATGATATTCGTGTTCAGCCACCCCAAATCCTCCTAGTACCGAATGCACACTAATTTTGTATCGAATTTGCATAAAATTTCTGGAGACGAATTTAGCGACCCAAAAAACCGCCTAGTACCAAGTTAGCACTGATTTTGTACAAAATTTACATAAAACCCCAGGAAAAGAGTTAAATATACTAGGCACCAAGTGCCGCGGAGACTTTTGGCATTATGATATTCGTGTTCAGAAACCCCAAAATCCCTAAGTACATAAATTGAACCCATATTCAGCAATACTTACCAAATTGTAATTTTTCTTTCTATTGTCTGATCGGAATGCAAAAATGCAATTTCCCATTTTTACATTATAAAAAATAGCGACAAATTTTCTGATGCTCTAATGAGTCTAATGAATCCAATGCAAAAAACCGCATTCCGATCCATCTTACGTTACAAATTTCGGAGGTTTTGCTGATTTTAATGGTTTATTTTCTCGAGTATTCTTAAAAACTCTGTGTAGCCAACAAACTCAACAGCATAGTGGAGGATATAATGCAACCATGTGACGGTACTATTGACTACAATACGATATTCACTACTGAATATTATTATTAATATAAAATACTAAACTTTATATGTATAATTACGTGACAGAATTATAAAATAATCTGTCAAACACAATGTGATACGTCACTATGATATTCAAAACATTAGCTCAGACTGTTTTTTGTATATCTATCTCTTTTCAATGTACTAAATATTTAAACGGTATTCAAAGGACTAATAACATGTAGTAAATATTTCATCTTTGTTTTTACCGACCAATATACCTTATATGTGTTTCTGTCTTTCTCTTACTCACACCATTACATATGCAATGAATTTTTTCCTATTTAACCCAACACAAATTTCCTCCGCCGAGTGCACGAATAGAAGTATAACTTCAAAAATAGAGCTGTTTTAATATGCTTACTTATGTTTACTTCCGAAACTATTAAAATTATAGATATATACCTTAAAAAATAAACATATATTATTGTCAAACTAAACAAGAGACACTTCATTATACCGTTGATTAAAAGTTTTTAAAATCAGGTAATTAGCAAAAAGCGAAGCAAACATTGCATTTTATCCTCTAAAAAAACCGTTTCACAATGAGAACTTTTCAGCAGATACTAAAAGTTACTCAGAGAAGTGCGTTGACATTTAAAAACAATAGGCATTCAGTGTCCGTATAAACACGGATGCATAAATATGTTTATAAAATAGATACAATTCGAAAACGAAACTAACTTTACCAGGAAATCTGAACCATTAATATTATCGAGGGGGTTATTTATTTGTCGCCACCCGTCCTAGTTGTCACTTTGATTGTGAATGATTGATAGTAGAAATGCTTTTTATTCATTTCGAGTTCAAATTGTCAATTAAAATTTCCCCCTGAAAAATGGCATTACTGTGAATGGATCTAAATGATATAAAATGATTTATTTGCGGTAAAATAACTAATATTGAGAGAATTTAAATTGGATATAAGCTGTCAATTGTCAATATTATTTGAATGACGTTGTATTAATGTAGTTAAAAATTTCTCTTTATTACGCGAATTTGGAATAATTTATGAATTTAACAAAATAATAATAATTATCCTTGATTCTGCGATCTCTTTTCATACCGATTGCGCTCTTAACCAAGTAGCCACACATAATCCTAGCGGCCACACGTTTTTGAAGTTATACTTCTATTCATGCACTCGATTTGTGTGGGGTTAAATGGGAAAAATCGTTTTATATGTAATGGTGTGAGTAAGAGAGATACAGAAACACATATAAGGTATATTGGTCGGTAAAAACAAAGATGAAATATTTACCCCATGTTTAGTCATAACTATAAGTCCTTTGAATACCGTTAAAACATTCAGTACATTGAAAAGAGATAGATATACAAAAAACAGTCTGAGCCATAGACAAATTTCTGGTCTGAGCTAATGTTTTGAATATCATAGTGACGTATCATATTGTGTTTGACAGATTATTTTATAATTCTGTCACGTAAGTAAACATATAAAGTTTAGTATTTTATATTAATGATATTAATAATAATATTTAGTAATGAGTATTGTATTGTAGTCTAAAATACCGTCACATGGTTGCATTATATCCTGCACTATGCTTTTGAGGTTGTTGGCTACATAAACAGAGTTTTTAAGAATAGTCAAAAAGTGCATTCCGAACAGACAATAGATTACAACTCGGTAAGTATTCCAAATGGGTTTAATTTATATACTCGGGGTTTTTGGGAGTCGCTGAACGCGAATCTCATGATGTCGAAAGTCTCCGCGTCACTCTTCCAGTGTATTTACCTCTTCTCCTGGGGGGTTTTATGTAAATTCTGTACAAAATCAGTGCACACTTGGAACTTGGCGGTTTTTTGGGTCGCTGAATAAAAATATGTTAATGGCGATGGTGTCCGAAACACCTGGTGCTTAAGACGGACCTCGTCTCCAGGAATTTTATGCAAATTCGATACAAAATGAGTATGCACTCGGTACTAGGAGGTTTTTGAGGTCGCTGAACACTAATATAATATAATGATTTTGCTCAATCATTCGCATACAAATTTATGAATCCGGCCACATGCATAGAATTATAACTTCTGCCGGTAGTCCCAGTGACTGCCACATTCGTTTTTTTTATCATATCTTGATTAAACTCAAGTCTTTTATGAAACCGAATTAATTCCCTGATAAGCTTATTTTCTTCTTTATGTGCCGTCTCCATCGTGGAGGTTGGCAACAATTTCGGCGAATTGTGTGCGATTCTGCGCTGTTCTCAGAAGTGTATGCGAATCGAGGCTTTTCCAGTCACAGATTTTCTTTATCTACAAACATTGTCTTCGGAGAGGTACTCTGCGACCATCTAATTTTCCTTCCATAATAAGTTTTGGAAGCTCCTATTACTGTTGCCGAGATATTTGTCTTAGATATGCTGTCGTTCTTATCTTAATTGCCGTAAGCAACTATCTGTCTTCTCCCACTCTTTGTAGAACTGCTTCATTCGTGACTTAATTCACCCAAGATATCCTGAGCATAAGTTGAAATTTCCACATTTTAAAAGCCTCAAGGCGATTAATTGTACTTACTTTTAAGCCTCAATTCCATACAACAAAACTGGATACATTTGGCAGTTAACGAATCTAAGTCTTGCTACTATACTGAGGCTACGATCGCTTTGCGTAGTTTAGTTCCCCTTCTTAAACAAAGTATACAACACAACATAGCAGTTGACGAATCTGAGTCAAGTTTTTCATCTTGAGGAAATTTGCTCTTTTTATCTCTATTATTGTTTTTATTTTTTGATCTTGGCTTAAATTGTCTGTATTGTCTGTATTAAATTCTTGATACTTGTTCAATTGGTTTCCCGTAAATGGTTATGTTTGTTTGAATAATCAGGTTTGATCTTAAGACCATAACCTTAGTCTTCACACTGTTTATATTTATATTGTCGCTTTTTTTAATTAGCCTGTTTGTGGTCTTCTGCACTGTCAGCTAATATCGCTGTCATCAGAGCGTATCTGATACCAAAGAGAGGTTTTCCATTAATTTTCATGCCTTCCATTGCGCGCTTATATGCTTTGTGATAGATGAATTCTGAGTAGACATTGAATAAAGTGGGCTACAGAATTACTCCTTGGGATGGACTGAATATTCTTCAGTTTATTATCAAATAAACTTTCTTCCAGGGATGGAATTGATTAGGCTTCGGTAAATTCAAACAATAATTAAAGCCAGTTAACTTTCCACAAACTGGCTGTCGGCTCGACATGTCTTCAATTAAAATTTATAACTCCTACGTAGGACTCCTCCAGATGTGGCATAAACCCTAATAATGAAATTAACAATTAAAACTCCATCCCTTAATGAATTACAATCAAGTAGAATCACTATCTAGTTTCTCCATATTATTGTGAAATAATTAATTTTAAAAACACGTGTATTATTCAATCAATGATTAAATAAAAAACTGATGTTTGATGATAGCGAGTCTACTTGAAATTAGGTGTTAGTAATATTTAAAAAAGCATAATTTACTCCAATCTGAGCAATTTATACAAATAAAATTAATAACTGAAGCTATAGAATTACTTACTTTTATTGAGAAGAACTTATCAGGCAGACGACAGAAATTAAAATGAACGCAAAATTTCTATCGAAGCAAAATAAAAACTTCGGTTATCAAAGACTCTTGCCTCCCACTTATAATCGCGGCACAAAACAATAAAATAGATCTTCTACAAATAGTCAGGTGGAATTCTGAACTAAAACGATCACCAGATCGTTACAATATAAAGACGTTTCAACCGCCGTAGACTAAAAACATTTATACTGTGTTGATTTAAAACCGTGTTGCCATACCATGCAAAAACGATTTCAGTATATATACCAAAAAACTGTATGGTCATATATACGAAGTTTAATGTGTCAGTTGTCAGGTGTTTACGTTTTGAAAGTCCGAAAAAATTTGTTTATGTTTGTAACCCTTAAAATACCCTAGGCTAGCACCTGGGTCGTGGCTTCCTTCTGAGTTTTATGTAATTCCCTCCAAACATTTATTAAAGGGCGCCAACTACAGACACACAAACAAAATTCGAAAAATCAGTTTTAAGTTGATTTATTTCTCAATTTAGAATTAGTAAAAATTTTAATCATTTAATTAATTTAATCTCTTATCTTTAATGTCTTCCTGTCGGAGTATCGATAGTGGTGGATCAGCACTGCCCAAGCGGGTGGAAGTGGTCTTCCTTCAAGAGAACTTCCTTAAAAATAATCCTGGGAATGGATGGTTGGCTTCAAAATGGCCGTCGGCAAACTGCGATATTTTCAGTAAAAATTATCTGGATCCTCAATAAGGCCCTTTACAGATTTGGCATTTAATCCTAGTAATAAAATTGAAATCAAAACTCCGACCTTTAAGTAATTTCTATCAAATACAATCGCTATCTAGTTCTCCAACTTTCGAGAAAAAATTAATTACAATCCATGTTTATATATTTTAACATTACAAAAAACTGACCTTTTTACAATAGCAATTGTATTTGAAAATTAAATGTTAGTAAAATAATTAAAAGAATACATTCACCGCAATTTGGATTATTTCTAACTAATTAAATTAATACAAAGGCAAAAAGGTACTTACCAGAAAGAAGGGCGAAGGTAGTTCAGAAATTAAATCTGAATTTTTAAAAAATCGCAAACGAAATGAACAAATAGGAAAATCATTCCGTCGACGAAACATTATTTCTTCCCACCAAATTGGCAATCGACCTTCGCATCGGCCCGATAAAAATTGAACAGAATAAAAATATATAGTCCGGATGGAATGCTCGAAAACGAACGTTACAAGTTTTGAAATTTATATCCCGATTGTTAAGGAGTGACAATCGTTAGCAATAGTTTGTAATTATCGTAAGGTATAAAATGAGGTATAAAATGAATTGTAATTAAGCTTTGCAAAGAAAAGAGATCAAGACACGCCAGTATCCGCACTCCTTGTTATATTGTAAAAAGAGTTTCGTTGAAGTCTGTAATTTTTTTACACATTTTACCCAACAACTGCAATTTCCGTTCCAAAAAGTAATTGTACAGATAAATTATTAAAGAAAATATATTTTCCTAAAGAAAATTTATAAATTGTTTACTTTCCCTTAACTTTAACTCCTTTATCTGCATCAAAAGACTGAAGTTAATAATTTTAATATTTCGCAGCAATAATTAGACAAAGTTTTTTAATTTCCACGTTTACTGTTATCATCGTGTGGCCTTAATTAATTTCTACAAAGGTACAATTCTCAGTCGGGGTTTTCTCTTTGAAAATTTTTATAAAAATTAAAATACTCGAGTTACAACCGTAAATCCTTTTTTCTTTTTTTCTCTTAATTTTTTTATAATAAACAGGGTCGGTTAATGCATTATTTAATTTTACAACATATTAAGTCATACACTTTAGTTTAATTTTTAGTAAAATAATATTTTTAAATAAATTAAACTAAAATCTTTATTTGTTTAAAAATGAACTAGGCAAATAATTTTAATGTCTTTGACATCAGCGCCAATTAAAAATTATCTGCCAGTTTAATCTTAGTTATCTACTATATTTCTTAAAATTAAGTGTATATTACAACTAAGTTAAAATCTTTGTGAAATATTTTAGTATTTTATATTCAAAATGTAGATTTGGTGTCTACAATTAAGCTAGCGAGTAATTTGAGGTTGCACCGACTTTAAAAAAAATCGAAATAAGGTGTAGTAGTCTATTTTAAAGATTTTTATTTTGCTTTTCAGTGCATTTTTTTAAAGTTGTGGAACGATGTTCCCTTTCGGGCGTTACGACCAGTTACGACTGAGGCTAGAGCCTAGCCGAAAAAAATTCAGACCAAAAGTTGTCACGATACGACACGACACACGCATGTTTCTTTGTCTGGCTGTCTCTCTCTCACAGACCAAAAAATAAAAAACTCTCTCTCTCTCTCTCTCTCTCTCTCTCTCATAGATAGATATATTACAATTAAATTAAAAGAAAATGTACATTAAAAAAAAAATACTGTATAAAAAAAATAATTACCTATAATAGTATTATATTTTATATCATCCTGTTTTTATAAATTAATAAATTCATAAACATTTTAAAAATAGTTCGTAACTTGACTAGTTAGGTACGTCAAATTACCTTAACTGTCAGTTACTGTCAAATATTTTAATTTTAAAATTTTGTATTAAGTTTTTAATTCCTGTTTTAAATTTTATTGAAATAAAAAGTAATTCTAGGTAGATGTATGTCATCTAAACCTTTGGTATCGTATAAATGGACACTTTTGTTAAGAGAAACGAACTGTTGAAAATATTCAGGTAATAATGGATTTACTATTTTCTATTTTGCTTTGAACAGTGTAGTGTCGCGACTTTGTTAAGTTTATACAGGTTTTTTGTAAATAAGAAATAATAAAATAATAGAAAATAATAACAATAATGTATCCTGACAGTGTTTCTGCACAAGTTCCGGATATTGCTGATAGACTTAGGTAAGTACACATTTTATACAGACATTATGCTTATGTATGTATAAACACTCTGTTGTGTTTACAAATTACAATTACAATTCCTTCACTAATTAATCGAAACGAACTTCGTTCCATCAGAGTGTCCCTGGACACCTCTCACTTTTTTTTTATTTTACCCTTTTTAGTTGCTACAAAGTACAGCAAGCAGTCATTAAACCTAAAAAAATGATTTTTTAAAGGACAAGTCTATATTAAATTTATTCTACTTGACCCTTACTATTTGGAAGTTTTTTATTATTTTTTATTATTCCTGACAAGTATATATTTTCAAAACCCTGTGAATACCGATTTTAAATCAAATTCTTATGTTGAATATGTACTCGCTTTTATAAAATTCGCCTGAGATACATACAGGTCAAACTGAATACCTCATCTCTTTTTAGCCGGTTAATAATTATTATCAAATTCATTTAAATTTAATTCTAATAAATGGTGAATGCGCTTTTAGCTCTACCAATTTTTAACTTCCCGCTAAAAAAAATTAAAATTTTTTTTAAAATCGGGAAGTTATTGGTTTCACCCCGTTTTTCGAAAATCGAGTTTTCATCGAATTTCAATGTTTTGAGGTCTTAGGAACCTCCCCTGACTATTTTTACGAGGGTGTCTGTATGTCTGTATGTACGTGTGGATGTGTGTGTGTGTGTGTGTGGATGTATGTAAACCTCTTATAACTTTTGAACTGCTTGACTGATCGGAATGAAATAAAAAGCATTCCAAAGAGTTCCATCTAACTTAGATTCCCTGTAAGATTAAACCGATTCGAGCCGGTAGATTTCGAGAAATTTCAAAATAACCGAAAAAAACAATTGGTAAAAATGATGTTTTTTGGGCATATCTTTTTGGCTATTGCATCGATCAATTTCATAACCTAATCAGCTCTTAAGCTTAAATAGCCACGTCGAATGCCGTTTTGCAAATTAAAATCGGTTAATTCGTTCGTGAGATATCGTTGTCGAAAAATTTCAAAAAAAGTGTTTTTTTTCAATAACTTAGAGATTTTTTGACTAACCGATTTTGCACTCCCGGTAACGTTTTAAGGTTTCAAAAAACTGCGTCGAATGCTATCTTGAACATCAAAATCGAATAAGGCGTTAAAAAGTTATGGCCTTTTAAACATTTCAAAAAAAGTCAAAAACGTCAAAATACGTCACGTTACTATAGCTTTGCGGTTAAAACTAGCGGGAAGTTGCAAGGATGGCCTTTAAGGTCAACGTCTTTTCGAATTTTTTTAACAGTGACGGCGCTGGCGCTTAAATAAATACAGAAGCTTCTTTTATTTTGAAGTCGGTTAAAATACCAAACCCTTTTCCAAAGTGTTGTTTCCGGGCCTATATTCAGTGAGATTTATTTAATTTAATCGCCTTAATTCTGAATTGTGTCGTCAGTGGTGTTACTGCCTTTACTTTCTCGTTGCGATTAGAATTTTGAGTTCATTTTACTATCCGTCTGTTTGGTGGTATCGTCTCTTCAAAATACAAGTAAGTCGATTTTAATGTTTCATTTAATTCTTTTATTTAGTAGAAGTGACTTAAATTGGGGTAATATTTTATTAATACTTCAAGTAGTTTCACTTTTGCCATGTAACGTTCGTTTTCGAGCATACCATCAGGACTACATATTTTTATATTATCTATTGTTATCGCGCCGATACGAGAGGGGATTGCCAGTTTGGTAGAAGAAAATATGTTTCTTCGATAGATTATGATTTAAATTCGTGCATTTTATCTGCGAATCTTATTAAATTCAGATTTATTTCTTAATATCTTCGCCCTTCATTCTGGGTTATTGCCATCTATAAGAAGGGCCCTATTAAGGACCAGTTAATTCATACAGGAAAATTACGCTGTCTGCCGACAGCCATTTTGAAGTCGACACCAATTGCAGTTCCGTTTCACATCTAACGAAAATCCGACAGGAAGTTCCTTGAATGGAATTCAATCCACCTTGCAGTTCCGTTCCACATCTAAACGAAAATCCGACAGGAAGTTTCTTGAAAGGAAATTCTATCCACATTTGTAGTTCCGTTCCACAACTAATCGAAACTCCGTGAGAAGTCTTCAAAAACTCAAAGATAAGAGAAATAATTAATTTATTTAATTAATTTTTACTAAATCATAATTAAAGTAATAAATCAACTTAAAACTGATTTTTCGAATTTTATTTGTGCGTCTGTACTTGGCGCCCTTTAATTAATGTTTGGAGGGAATTAAATAAAACTCAGAAGAAAGCCACGACCCTCAGGAGCTAGCCTAGGGTAACTTAAGGGTTACATCCAGCGTTAGTTTTTGTGATCTTGAATAAATTCTAGACAGGTTTTTACACGTGTTTTGAGAATTAATTTACTCTCAATAAATTGGAAAAATCTGATTTGGCTGGAAACTGATTCTGCTTAATTGTAATTTCGTTACGGGATCGATTTCTGATTATTCATTTCATCATTAGGGGTAATCCAAATCTGTGAAGAGGGACACGTGGAAGTTTATATATTTTTTTGAGGTGACACCAAAATTCCGCCATTTTGTGGTGAAACAGGACCGAGTATGGAACCCTAGTTTCTGACTACAAAATAAAATTAAAGAAAAATCTCCCCAGTAGAACTTCACCGAAAACAAAAAAGGCAGAAAAGATAAGAGAAAAAACGAATTCACTACTTTTTTTTAACCAATTAATATTCACTTAACAATATTCGTTTTTAATTTAATTAATTATTTTTAATTGACCTTTAAATAAATTATTTGAAACGGGTGTTTGTGTATAATTTGTTTAGTTTGTACTTTGGCTTCCTTTTATTTTACGTTTGAAGGAGAAGTCACGACCTAGTGAGGTAGCTAGGGGATTAACGCCTTCTTGGGAAGATTTAATGTTACAAATTGACAGATAGATAAATACATTCATAGAAACATACACACCTACTACAGGTCAAACTAAGAATACCTTTTTTTTGAAGTCAATTCATAAATAACCATTGATTTATGTTAATTATCAGCTAGAAATTAAAAATGTGACTCTACCATTCCAGGACCCATTGAGCAACTCTTGTCTGCTTCAAATAATTTTTATTGGCTTTAGCACACTTTGGTGCATTCATTCTGTTTTATGGTGTATCTTATTTAATCCTGGTTTTATCAGCAATTACCAATAATTACCAAAAGTCTGACAGATTCTGCTTCGTAAGGTACAAATACTGCTGAAAACCTATAGTCATATATTTATTGAATAGTGTCAGATACGATTATAGCGTAGTTTTATTCTACCTAATAATTTAATATTTTTATATTTTATTGTATTATTTTGTATTGTAATCATCCAGCTTATTATGTTAGATATCAAGGCGGGCTTAAATAGTTTAATTTTTATTCTCACTTAGAATATGAATTGTCTATAAAAGAATTTCGCACTCGATGAGCCTGGAGTCTAAGGTTGTTTCCTTTGGGGTCTCCTATTAAGGGGTCTGGGCCATTGTGGCTTGCCACCATATAGTTTCATTGGTAAGATTATTTGATTTAGTTATTTATTTTTATTGTTATTGTTTGTTTTGTTGTTAATATATTTGTTGTTTGTTTCTGTTGTTTATCTCATCTTCCCCTTGGTTAGGTTTCTGCCTTTAGCAGTATAGGTACTTACCAGGTGGGTGGGTAACCACGACCTGGATGGAAAGTCTCTCTAGTAAAGCTACCCCTCATCCCAAAACACTAGAGCACATTCTTAATGTCCGGCAAACTCTAATTTTGTTGCCTCTGGCAATTTACGCATATTCATTTTACAATTAACTACAACTTTAATAACGATCTCTTCTGTTTTTACTATTTTTTACGGTTTTTTGTAATTTCTAACAATTAAATTAATTATTTACATTTTCCTACCATAACATTCTCTATTTTTGACAACTTTTTTTTGAATTTGGCTAAATTTTGTTTCTTTTACCTTTAAATTTATTTTTACTATGATATTTAACGATTTTATACATTTTTTTAGGATTTCATACAATTTTTGACAAATTTTATAATCTTTTTATTCACAAATTGTTTAATTTTGTACTATTTTTTAATTTATTTTTTTAATGGTGGTTTTTTGGGGTTTTTAATAATTTTATTCATATTTTGCCGTTTTTAACGATTTAAAACAAAATTTGTTATGGCAGTTGACAGTTTTTAGTATTTATCGTATTTTTTTCTAAATATTGTAACGTTCGTTTTTGAGTATATCCTTTGGACTATATTTTTATTTATTTCATATTTATCGCGCCGGTGCGGATGGTCTATTCGCGTTGATTTGGTAGGAGAAAGTCTGTTACTTCGTTAGAAAATTATTTCAATTCTTTCATTTTATCTTTGATTCTAAATAAAATCGGAAATATTTGATTACCTTGGCCCTTCATTTAGGTTATTACTACATCAAAGAAGGGCCCTATTAAGGATTACCGTAAAACAGAAAAGTTTCGCTGACTACAGACAGCCATTTTGATCATTATAAGTCGACACAAGGTGAAACCATTCCCGGGTTTAGACACAAAGGAAGTTTCCTTGAGAGAAAACCCACTTCCATCCACGTTTGGATTTAGAGCAGTTCCGATCCACAATAAATCAAGCTCTAACAGGAAGAATCGAAATAAACCAAAGATAAGAGATTAAATTAATTAATTACTTTTTTTTTGAATTTTCACTAAACTTTTGATTGATTAAATAAATCAAATTAAAACTGATTTTACCGTTTTTTATTTGTTTGTCTTTACTTTGCACCCTAAATTAATGTTTGGGAAGGGTTGGTAAAGACTCAGAAGGAAGCCACGACCCTCGGGAGCTAGCCTAGGGTAATTTAAGGGTTACAAATTAGCGCCCAACGTGGGGCGCCAATATGTAACCCCTAAATTAATGTTTGGGAAGGGTTGGTAAAGACTAAGAAGGAAGCCACGACCCTCAGGAGCTAGCCTAGGGTAATTTAAGGGTTAACATTTACCATATGTTTTACACTTTTCTATTATTTTTATTCTTAATTTTTCACATTTTTTTGTATGGTTTATGACTAAGCCTCTGTTCGTTAGTTGTCGCATTTTGTACAAGGATATATATTTTTTTACCGATTTTTTGCAGTACCTTTTAGTTTTTTACAGTCATTTGTTTTTTCTACTATTTCCTTTTTTAGGTTATTCCTAAACCAAATAAGCCATTTTTTTTATTATTTGTTATTTTAGGCACAAAGTACTCTAAGTAGACTAATGCTGGTTAATAATATTATTTAGATAAACGTATTGATGTGTAAGTATACCTGATTCCTACTTTGGCCACTCTTCTTTCTTTCTCACACTCCTCCACTTCGATCTTTCTACAGCTACCTACATATTATAAAGTCGCGAACCAATAAGATAATTTATTTACGTGCCTCAAACGATAAGAACTAGTACTTTAAAATCAAATGCATATCTGCATAATTTTAACAAATTATGTATATTTTTACTTTTAGTTTCCTCTGTATATATCATAAAAGCATTTTAAATTAAATAATTATCATTTAACAAATACCTTGACTATAGAGACAGTCCCAAACCGACCCTGCTTAAAAATTCATGCTTTAGTGAGGCCTCGACCTTTATGAGGTATTTCAAATTAACGTAGAATAACAAAACGAAATGGAACTAGAAGAATGGAATGCTTGCACCGTTGTACGACTTTTGCACTATACTATTTTCCATTGTGCTAATAGTACCTGTATTAATATCAAAGAAATGTTTTGTATAATTTCAGAACTCCGTATTATAAAGGTTCGTCGGGTAGAACATTTTACAGTCTGAATACCTATTCTAACACTAATATTTGAGTTTCTGTAAGCTGGGAATTTGTATAATAAAATGCATGTTCTGTAGAAAAGTTAAGGAAATTTGAATAAACTATATCATAGGATTTTTGTATATATTTACATCTAATATCCGACAGTACAGTCAAACTTATCTGTACATATAATAAAACTGTAGAAATAACCATTCTGTACATTAAAGATATTTAAAAAATAATTATTACATTTATATAGAACCCAAAAATGTGGTTAGATTTTTTTGTCTGTCTGTATGTTTGTGCGCGCATCACATAAAAACTACTGATCCGATTCGCCGATTCGAATGCGGTTTTCACATATGTATTTGTCTTCTTTCAACTTAACATCTGGTGTATAAAATCAACACACCACACAAACGACGCCGCAGGTACAACTAGTTTTTAATAAAACAATTTAATATAATTTTTAAAACTAATTGTCAATTGTTTTTAGACTCTCTTCTTCGATTTTTAGTATAGTATAAAAAAAATTACAGAATTTTAAAAAGTTATAATAACCTAGGCACAAATTACCAAGAATGTTTAAAAACATCTTTTATGTTGCAAAATTATCCAATCCAATCAACAAATAATTTCAGAACTATAAATTACCTAATAATAATGGGGGAATATATAAATGCACTTTTAACAAATTATTCTGACTTTTAACCTTACCAACTATAAAATGATACAATCGCACTTTGGAATAGGTACATTTAAACGTACGACCTACCCAACTAGAAAATAACAGAATCGCACTTTGGATTGGGTCTGAATTTGGAACACATTTATATATTGCCTATATTTTTATTAACAAAATAAACAAGTTTTGTCATTTTTACATAGTTATGTATTAGGCATGAACAAAAAAGTATGGCAAAACAAATAAAGCAGAAAAGCAGAAAATAAACAAGTAATATCATTGTTTCATAATTGCCTTTGTATGAACATAATTATTACTATTGGATTATTAGAGCCTTCTTTGCTTTGGATGGCCGTCCTCTTTTTCTTTTATGTCCGAGATGTACACTTTTCGCTTCTTTCCAGATTTGTACAACTTTTTGGGCCAAGACTTCGGTAGCATTTCTAGATTTTGTATAATTTTTTTTTTTATCTTCCTTTTCTTCAAACATTTTCGAGTTTGATTTCACCTACTGATAAGCATCTGTCCAAATTTTTGTTGTTTATTTTATAGTTGTAGCAAAAGGTTTGTTATTGGGATTTTGTGGATTGCGTTCATGTGACCATTTTTCAACCAGAGAAACACTCAAAACTTCCAGAAACTGACACACAGGAAGTCGTTCTCTTAGGGTCTGTTCGTTTTTATGATGGAATTTGTTGATTCCAGTCCATTATTGGTGCTTGGAAATTGATCACACGCACCTTCGTACCAAAATTGATTTTCTCCTAGCCACGTCTTTTCGAAATAATTTAAAAAGTCCTTTATAATTTGACACGCACCATGCCATTTTTTCAGAAATAGGCTTAAATCAGCTGTAAAAGTCTCATTGTCTATGCTGTTCGACTGTATGTATTACTTATTGCACATATTTACGTTTCAAAGTGATGTATTATGTATATGTATCGTTTTATTGTGCCAACCGTATTTAAAGAGCAGGATACAACATATTAAAGCGGATTAGGTTTCATTAAAGTCGAAAATTAATATAATAAGTTAATAAGGTTATTGTTTTCTTGTTGCAGGAGATTTGGTATGAAGTTAATGTTATTATCTCAAAGTGCATTTTGTCTGTCAAATGTGGCATATATTATTTTTTGTGCATCAACTTTAAAATGAAAGTTAGAATTTTTTTTAATGTTTATTCATTTCTTTTTAAAGCCATTTTAGTCTTTTTTTAAGTGAGTTTAATTACCACCCATAATGATGTCTTTGACGAGAAAACTAAAAAAAATACATTTTTTTAACTCTTTATAGGTTAATGATCGATATTTCGACCAAGGCTCGACAATTTATTTCCTAAATGGACACCGGTTTCAAATCTCACCACATGTCGAATATGGTTGAATTTTCGATTACTGTACCTACGTTGTAAGTTTTTTTATCAAAATTCGAAAGTTTTTGGTGAAAATTTAAAGGTAAGTAGGTACACTAGAGGATGCAAATTATAATAAAGACTTTTTTTCTACATATTGCCGGTTAGATCTTATTATAATATTTGTAGTCCAGGGAAGTTACGAAAAATAGCGGAAAAATTTACATCCAGCAGATATCGAAATGCGGTTTTTTGCATTGTGTTCAGGAAGGTCCCAGGAAAAAAGTCTACAACGTCTGGTTTGGCGTATTTTTAAAAAATGCCTTCTGGTCCGAAAAATGCATTTTCCAATTGCATCTTTCCTTGCAACATTATAGGAACGACTGGAAACTCGGAAAAATCGTTTGGAAATCGTTACTCGGGGGGTTTTTGGGGCTGCCGAACTCGATTCTGGCATTAAAATTAACCGGCAGTGGCTCTGTGGGGGTGCGCAGGGGGTGAGTTGGGGGAGAAATGGCAGCGTGCATGAAAATCGCTTCAAACCCATTACTCGCGGGTTTTCGGGGATGACGAGGGAGAATCTGCATAGTCCATGAAAATCACTCCAAACCCGACACTCGGGGGTTTTCGGGGATGACGAATTTAATTCTGGCATGCAGAGCCACCCCCCGAGCAATTCATGCTCGGGGCGTGGCTCTGCGGGGGTCATTCTGGAGGAAGAATTTCATAGTTCATGAAAACCGCTCCAAAGTTATTACTTGGGGGTTTTCGGGGATGCCAACTCCAATTCTAGCATTAGATTTCTCCGCGGGCGCTCGGCGTTCCCTCTGTGGGGGTGCGTGGGGGGTGAATTGAGGGAAAAATGGTAGGTGCCCGAAAATTACTACAAACTCGTTACTCGGGGGTTGTCGGTGATGCCGATTTTAATTCCGGGATTAGACATCTGCGGGGGTGCTCGGGGTTGGTGCTGTGAAAAATGGTAAAGGAGAAAGTGAAAAATCACAAATTATAAAAATAGTATTTTATTCAAATAACAAATAAGAGTTTTTTTCCTCGTCACTATTCTCGGCCCCGTTGCAGAAATATTTAAGCAAACACATGTATCCATGGATAATTTAATAGATCATGGGCTTCGTCTAGCTTTGGCTCTTTACGGGGCACCCAAAGATGTGCGCACTAGCAATAAACCAGCGATTGAGCTCGTCCAAAGCTATCGAGCAAAAATGTATGCTGAAGCCACCTATTCTAACAAAGTCGATCTTGCACGCATAATCCCGACTGCCAATGCGTTAACAGAGCATATTAAGCGAGTCTATTTCCAAGTACAGGCTTGGTATGGTTCACAAGGTCAAGACGAGACCTTGGATCCGTTGGAATAGGGGTGGGAATTGGTGGATGTAGAGCTCAGTCTTGTCACCATGACCCAGAAAGCCGGTCCTGGGGATATTTTAAGCAAAATTTCTTGTTCTTGTGAAACCGACTGTGGCACTACGAGGTGCGGGTGCCGCCGAAGTGGGTTGGAGTGCTCACTTGCATGCAAGCATTGCAATGGCAATTGCTCAAACCAAAAAGGCACTTCTAACGGGGCCGAGAATAGTGACGAGGAAGAAGATAAAGAAGGGGGAGAAGATGCAGAAGAATAAGAGTTTGAACAAAATGTTTAGTATCTAAGTTTATAATGAATTATTCAACATTAATATAAACTCTTATTTGTTATTTGAATAAAATACTATTTTTATAATTTGTGATTTCTCCTTTACCATTTCCCACAGCACAAACCCCGAGCACCCCCGCAGAAGTCTAATGCCGGAATTGAAATCGGCATCACCGACAACCCCCGAGTAATTATTTTGTAGTGATTTTTAGAAACCTACCATTTCTCCCTCCATTCACTCCCCGCGCACCCCCCAAAGGGACCCCCGGGAAAATCTAATGCTAGAATTGAATTTGACATCCCCGAAAACCCCCAAGTAATGACTTTGAAGCAGTTTTCATGGACTATGCAATTTCCCTTCCAGAATGACCTCCGGATACCCCCGCAGAGCCGCCCCCGAGCGCTCCCTAGTAATTCCAATGCCAGAATTAAATTCGTCATCCCCGAAAACCCCAGAGTAACGAGTTTGGAGCGATTTTCATGGACTATGCAGTTTCTCTCTCAGAATGTCCCACCGGATACCCCCGCAGAGCCGCCCCCGAGTGATTCCAATGCCAGAATTGAATTCGTCATCCCCGAAAACCCCCGAGTAACGAGTTTGGAGTGATTGTCATGCACGCTGCCATTTCTCCCCCAATTCACCCCCTGCGCACCCCCACAGACCCATCCCCGGGTAATTCTAATGCCAGAATCGAGTTCGGCAGCCACAAAAATCCCCCGAGTAACGATTTCCAAGCGATTTTTCCGAGTTTCTAGTCGTTCCTAGAATGTTGCAAGGAATCGATGCAATTGGAAAATGCATTTTCCGGCCCAGAAGGCATTATTCAAAAATGCGCCAAACCAGACGTTGTAGACATTTTTCCTGGGACCTTCCTGAACACAATGCCAAAAACCGCATTTCGATATCTGCTGGATGTAAATTTTTCCGCTATTCGGGCGATTTTGATCTAAATGCCCTGGACTATTGTATGTAGTTACACATTCTAATCCCAAATAACCAAGGCCAGATTTTTTAATTTCTCTGTTTGAATTAGATTATTTGACAACTGTTATTCTGTAATATAAACATTATTGCTTACACCATTTTTTTTTAAGAAAATATAATATAAATTGAAACAATTGGAATCAGACGAGTTGTTCAACTTTATAGATGGAATAGATAATATTTAAGCTATTAAACCAGATGAAGGAGGTGCTTCGGATGCCAAGGATGACGTTCCTTTTGTAAGTAGATAAAGTAGGTCACCTTCTACTAGTACACTACGTGTTTCTAAAAACGAAACTAATCAGACATATATGAAAGAGAAGATATTTTTGACAGCTATGATTCTTAGGCTAACCCAAATGGTAAACCGATAAACCTATAAAGATAATATTAAGCATATAACGCTTTTAACCAGCTCAGTGGGGGAAATAACACCTTGCAAAAACAATAAAAATGTAAAAATTAAGATTATTACTGGACAAGTCCATATTTGCCACATCTCTTTGACTCCGTTACTTTTACTGAAGAGTGTAATCCAACCATCACTTTATAAGCAACTCACCACTTAATATTTTTATGACATTGTCAAATTGTTAAAGAATATAATCGTTATGGATTTCAAAAGGTATATTCGTTAAATTTGCAGGCTGAAGAAGGCTTTTTTGAAATTTTAATCATAATGGGATTCAATGCACGACCTAGTTTGCGTTTCTATTGGTCGTGTTATAGAAATTTTCAACGTGACAGAATAATATCGATAATACCACTTAAAAGTTTTTACGTTTTCTTCACTTAAAATTTAAACGATAACTAAGCAATATCAAAAAAAGGTGACAAAAGTTTTGATAAACTGTAAGTAAGGCCTTTAATTTCTGTCTACTATTTTCTCTTCGATCTTACTTCAACTTAGTAAAAACTTAAAACATGCCGCTTAAGCCAATCATGAGAGGTTTCAAAGTTTAGACTGTGACTTGTGACGAGTCTGGTTATTTCCTAGTGATTTCTATGTATCAGGGAAAAAAGAAAAGTTTTCAAACAGGCTCCTCGGGAGAACTGTATTGAAATAAACGGAAGCACTCCAAAATAAATATTATTGAGTTTACTTTGATAACTTCTCACTTCAGTTTATCTGTTTTCAAGTTTGCTTAGTCGAAAACTATTTGCTAGTGGAACTATAAGAGCAAATGAAAACAATTTTCTTCTGAGTGAATAACAGTTTTTTTTTTTAAGACAAAAACTGCTGTCTAGTTGTAAGCATGATACACAAAGTTAACGAAAAGGAAACAGTACTTGCTTTTCTTGTGCTATCAGCAGTTGCTGAGATATTTATGGTTAAATACAAAAGGATCTTTTTCCATTCAAATTTCGATATTTCAATGTAAAGTGATCGTATCGAACCTTTAAAAAATCAAACTGGAGCCTAATAAACAAGTTTTATCCACACCATATTGTGGTTAAGTTGATTTCTTTTTCCTTAGTTTGTAAACCAAAAAAAAAAACGAAAAAATTTCAGTGGTACACATTGATTGAAAATTTTTTTCATTGTAAGGTATAAAAACTAAAACCTTTAAGCTTTAAAATACTTTTTTATAAAATACAGTAGGTACTATTATTTTTAAGGAAAATACAACCACTTAAAAAACTTTTTTTGATCCCTTTACTTTTTCCAACAGTTTATATCTTTGATCTTATTTAGTTAATGTATAACGATTAATAGCCTCTTTCAATAGTTCACATACACTTGATAGTAATTACATTTAAAGTAACTACATACCCTACAGAGTATCATCAAAATGGAATATTAAGCCTGCAGAATAGAGTAGATTAATTCATCCAGTAGCCGCATAAAAGTTTCGGAATTCTCTACATCCCCGATCATTCAAGTATAACAATACCGAGCCAAAATGTTAGCAAAGTTTAATGTTTCATTAAAACTCAATCGATGGAGGAAGAATCCACTTCTGACTTCTATTGTTTTTTTCTAAAAATAGTTATAGTTCAATCGAAAAAGTCCGCAGTTAAACTTAGATTGGATAATTGAAGTAAAACAAAAAAGAAAATTATGGTTTTCTTGAGAGAAGAGAAACTTAGTACCATTAAAATCGATTTAGTTTAAGTTTTTGTTAAATAAACTTTGTATATTATACTTCATCGACAGATTAATTGTTTTATTGGGTCAAAAAAATGAATAACGAAACTTTTTTTCTTTGTACTATGCCGAAAGTATGTCGTTCCAGCTTCAATATTACGGCAGAAAGCCTAACTTTTATGCCGCGATAATGTCGCGCAGACAGCGTGACGTAAGATATTATTCCTGCACTGATGTCACTGCAAATGTCGGGGCAGGCATCAATATCTTTTAACACAGAAGGCAATTTCCTTCGTACTTTCGGCATAGTACAAAGAAAAATAGTATACACTACATGGGCAGAAAGATAAGAGTCCTGCACTGCGCGTCATGATGACCATGTCGCGCAGTGCAGGAATCTTAAACTTTCTGCCCTTGTAGTTTAATATACTATTATTATGGGTACAAAAACAAACTGTGTAGAATTGTTTTTTTTTAATGCTCGTCAAGAAAATTAAAACCCTGTGAAGAATAGATTATCAAGCCAGTTGTTTTTAAATATGATAGATAAGAGAGGTAGAAAGAGAGAAATATTTTATTTGTTATAACATGACGACACACATTTTATACAACTAAACACACTAAAACAGTTACATACATGAAAAATTTTACAATTTGTAAAAATAGTATATTACTTTACGAGTGGAGTAAATTTCATATTACAGCGAGTGTGTTTGGCCCATGAGCGAGCTTGCGAGCGAAGGGGCTAAAGAAACGAGCTAAATATGCAATTTGTTCCTCGAGTGAAGTACTATGCTTTACCCACGACTTACCAAATGGATTTGTATAAAACTAAAAATAACAAATATAAAATTTAAATTTTGGCATAAGTTGTCAAAAATATTCGATTTCGCAGACAGTTCTGTCTGAGAAATGTCAAATGTTAGTTTAATTTAATGAAAACTGTAGGTAACCAACACAATAATACAGGTTTCTATTTACTTACTCCACTAGTTTAGTAAATGAAACTATAACACAACTCCTCAATAATTTGACACTTACTGACAGAGTTATAGGTTAAAAAATACGCAATTTACTTATGAGTCGTGGGTAAACTAGTTAATCTATCTATATATATAAAACTCAAAGGTGACTGACTGACATAGTGATCTATCAGCGCACAGCCCAAACCGCTAAACCGATGGGGCTGAAATTTGGCATGCAGATAGATGTTATAACGTAGACATCCGCTAAGAAAGGATTTTGCTTAATTCCACTCCCAACAGGATAAAATAGGGGATGAAAGTTTGTATGATCTATCAACGCACAGCTCAAACCGCTGGACGGATGGGGCTGAAATTTGGCATGCAGGTAGATGTTATGACGTAGGCATCCGCTAAGAAAGGATTTTGATTAATTCCACCCCAAGGGCATAAAATAGGGAATGAAAGTTTGTATGAAACTTTGTCAATTTTAAACCGTTCGGGCTGAAACTTTGCATGCATATAGTTACTATGACGAAGACGAAGGCATCGCCTAAGAAAGGATTTTAATTAATTCCACCCATAAGGGGATAAAATAGGGGATAAAAGTTTTTATGAAACTCTGCCAATTTTAAACCGATCGGGCTAAGATTTTGCATGCATATAGCTATTATAACGTAGGCATCCCCTACGAAAG
Organism: Altica lythri; assembly: GCA_964028335.1. Lineage (NCBI taxonomy): Eukaryota > Metazoa > Arthropoda > Insecta > Coleoptera > Chrysomelidae > Altica > Altica lythri. Next base: position 43,631,900 of record OZ034804.1, on the reverse strand, counting down.
GATTTTAATAAATTCCAACCCTAAGGGGATAAAATAGGGGATGAAAGTTTGTCAATTTTAAACTGATCAGGCTGAGATTTTGCATGCATATAGCTACTATCCCTAAGGGGATAAAATAGGGGATGAAAGTTTGTATGAAACTTTGTCAATTTTAAACCGATCAGGCTGAGATTTTGCATGCATATAGCTTCTATGACGTAGGCATCCCTTAAGAAATAATTTTAATAATTTCCACCCCTAAGGGTATAAAAAAGGGAATGAAAGTTTGTATGAAACTTTGTCAATTTTAAACCGATCGGTCTGAGATTTTGCATGAATGTAGCTACTATGACGTAGGCATCCCTTAAGAAAGGATTTTGATAAATTCCACCCATAAGGGGATAAAATAGAGGATGAAAGTTGGTATGAAACTGTGTCAGTTTTAAACCGATCGGGCTGAGATTTTCCATGCAAGTTTTTAAAGTTTTAAAATATTAATAGTCTAATACCACTTGCGCTTTACTGAGCGGGGTGTGTGGAGCGGTGAGACGGTAGCACGCTGCTACTTTTTTAAATTCCATCCCTAAGGATTTAAAATAGGGGTTGCAAATTTGTATGAAAATCGGTGGTAAAAAACTAAAGTCCACGCGGATGAAGTCGCAGGCGGCCGCTAGTTAAACATAAATACGAGGTATGTTTAGAAAAAACAAACTTTTTTTAATAATTAATAAAATCTTTATTTATTCATCAATAGGTATCTTTTTTGTACCCCTCAAAGTAATCCCCCTCAGTGCTTGTGCCAGCGCTTCTTACAATCTTCAAAGAACTTCTGAAACTCGATATTAAATATGGACATTAGACATTAGCTCTTTCTTTGACGTGGCCTTTATCTCCTCAATTGTGGCAAAACGTCGTCCTTTCATCTCTCTCTTTAGAAAGTCGCAGCCAGCTAAGTCAGTGAGCAAGAACTTCACATTCGACTGAACTTGACATACATTTTTCGGTCTTGGCTCCACAGGCCGATGATTGGGCTTTGGTTTCGATGTCATTGTATATACTCATGTTTCGTCACCAGTTATGATCCTTTCGACAAAATCTGGAACATCGTTGGCGGTATTAAACAGCTCCTGAGTGATATTCATGTGACGTTGTTTTTGGTCAAAATTGAGCAATTTTGGAACAATCTTCGCTGCCACATGTTTCATGCCGAAAAAAATACAATATCGCATGACATTATCCATTTGATATGCCAATATCCTCAGCAACCATTTGCTTTACTGGTTTCACGTTTTCATCAGTTGTTGACGTGCTCGGGCGTCCAGAGCGGTCATCGTCATAAATGTCTTCTCGGTCTTCTTTGAAGTGTTTATGCCATTCATACACTTCTGGTTTACTTACAGTAGATTCACAAAATGCCATAGTCCACATTTTGAGTGCATTGTCATACTTTATTTTATTTTTAACGTAAAATTTAATGCAGATTTTTTGACCCATTTTGTTCGATAGTAGAAAATCGAAAATGATACCAAACACGTCAAACCTTTCTGTTTTTAAACACAAACTAACAATGCAAAATGGTTAATATTGGCAAAATTTATTAGGAACATAAGGAAAAAAAATCAAGAATCGAATGTACCTAGCCCGTTGAATTCAACATTCTCGTTTCTTTCTGAACAAACCTTGTACATATCAAAATAATGATAGAGGAGGGAATTCAAATTGAAACAACATAAGTTTGTCTAGTGTTGTAGAAACAATTGGTCCGAATATCTTCTTTATGTTTAGCTTGATATACATCGTATAACACATATTATATCAAATGAGCATATAATTTATATTTTTCTTATAAAAAAATTCCTTTCCTATTTTATTCGCCTTTGTACTATTTTACTTCATCGACAAACACCCTCAAAGACTGTCATATTTGCTAATAAAATAAAACGACAGGGGTCCTTTTTTGGTAACTCAATTTTTTCCACAGAAACAGACAGTCAGTTATGACATATTTTCTCTTATCTTTATATATTCTCTTCTTGTTATTCAAGAACATGCAAAATGTTCAAGTTCGTACATTTTTACACGCTCAATTTATTAAAAAAGTTTTGTGGAACTTCAAAGAACTTTACGTTATTGCGTGTTTATCAATGGCGGAGGTAAATTTTTTGACAATTTTGTTTTTTATTGATATAAACTGAAATTGACATTCATATACACAAATATTTTATTTCATCCTGTCCAGTAAATACACTTCCCTATAATCGATTTGGCGCCGGTAAGTAAAACATTACGGTATCAGGTACTGTAATGTGTTGCCTAGCAACGCTGCTCTGATTGCTTAAGGGAAGACAATTACTTTTAATTTTTGACATTTCAAAATACTATAATGACTATAAAACAAAAATAAAATAAATAATTACTTACTTTTACATCCATATTTAAAAAGTAGTCAATGTTATCAAATTTTATATTAACAATTAAATCTTAATATTAAAAAAATTATTTGACAGTGACAGATGGCTTTCAAGGTAAATTGACCTAACTAATCAAGTTACGAACTATTTTTAATTTAAAAAAACAGGATGAAATAAAATATAATACGATACATGGTCGTTAGGTGTTATTACAGTACTCGTTTTTATTTCTGGACTTGGCTCCTACGTCGTCTCGTCCGTAAACTAACTCGTACTGTAATAAGTCACCTATCGACCTTGTAACGTATAATACTATATCACTATACTCCTTTTTTATAATAACACAACTTTCAGTTTGTCGACTAAAAGTCACATCTCTTCTGTCATGTCCATGTTAAGTGGAATGGATATAAATATTTATTTTGTCTCTTAAGTTGGTGATGGCTATTTTATCAACTTTTGAAAGAGTAATATGTCTATTTTTTTTTTCTTGTCATGTATCACTTCTTTAAAAACGCTTTCTCTTTTTCTTCTAATTGTTTCTGACAAATCCATTGAACCAACTAAATTTTCTCACTGGGTCATATTTTTTATATTGTATTATTTTTTCGTAGTGGATAAATGCTTAATAAAAATATGTAGATATGGCAGCGAACGTGTTAACTGTCCGATCTTTTTGTGTAAAAGGTTCGAATATAATGAAATGAAGACAATTTGGTTAAATAGTATATTACGTAACAAGAGTGGTAAGTAGGACATTACGTAAGAGTGAAAAAGTTACGCACGAAGCCGCGTAGCGGCGAGTGCGTAATTACACGGGTACGTTATACCTCTTACCACTCGAGTTACGTACTATGCTTTATCTACGACTCAATATTTTAATTTTAATCCAAATATTTGACATCTCTAAATATATATATGACGAACGTACTTTACTAATATCCACTACTTTGATAGTAAATGTCATTTATACTCATTGTCACCATGCAGGGTAAGTAAGCTATAACGCACAGTTGTGCGTAATGAAACGTCATGTTGGAATAACGTTTCATTACGCACAACTGTGCGTTATAGCTTACTCACCCTGCATGGCGACAATGAGTATAAATGACATTTACTGTCAAAGGAGTAGATAATAGTATATTACGTATCAAGAGTGGTAAGTAGGACATTACGTACGGGTGGAAAAGTTACGCACGAAGCCGCGTAGCGGCGAGTGCGTAATTACACGAGTACGTAATACCCCTTACCACTCGAGTTACGTACTATGCTTTATCTACGACTCAATATTTTAATTTTAATTATAAATATTTAACATCTCTAAAAAAATATATGACGTACGTACTGTACTGTTATCTACTCCTTTGACAGTAAATGTCATTTGTACTCATTGTCACCATGCAGGGTAAGTAAGCTATAACGCACAGTTGTGCGTAATAAAACGTTATTCCAACATGACGTTTCATTACGCACAACTATGCGTTATAGCTTACTTACCCTGCATGGTGACAATGAGTATAAATGACATTTACTGTCAAAGAAGTAGATAAAAGAAATTATACACGACTAAAATGCGTTTTGACAAAATTGCAAAAATTATAACACTTATATATTTAAGAAAAAGATTAACCTCTTTGGCCATCAGTTCCTCCCGTCTATGTGTGACCTCTACAAACTTTTCTTTAAGTAATAAATTTCATGTCTGCTTTGAAGTAAAACTCAAAAGAAGAGCAATATAAAACAAAAACATCTAGAGGGCAAATAAAAAACTAAACAGAGGGTTGCAACCACGTGCCTGTTATCCTGATTGAGTTTTAATGAACCACGAAAACTTGACTTAAAATTTTGTCTTCGGTATTGTTACGAAAACTTGTAGCAGTTTCATCCCGTTTTAATGGATATTCCTACGTGTGTGCTATAACGGGGCTCGTCTAAAAGTTGTTTTATTGAAAATTATCTTCTAAAGAAGGAACACAGTTTAGTCGTTTTAGGTTCCTAGTGAAACTTTACGATTTTAAGCTTGATTTTCATTAGGCTTGAAGTTATATTTGAACCAGTATTTCAAACTTTTCATGATGGATTTCTAAACTAATATTTCTATAATTCTTAGGTAATAATCTAATTTTCAACACTAAAAGTTGTTGACTGATTTTTTGACCCTATGACATTTCAATGCCTTTTTAAACATTACAATTTTCTGTGTGCGCTAAAACGCGTTGTCAGGTACTTTTATCCATTGAGTATAATGAAAAATAGATGTGATAAAAATCCTTCTTTGAAATTATTTATTAAGTAACTAAGTATCTATAGGTTAGTGGTCGGGGAAATGAATCCTATAAGTGAGATTCGTTTAATTTCTCTTTAATATCATTTAATATATTCTTGTTCTAAAATTTTAAAAATTGTTGCATACGAACAAAACACTAAAATGTAGTAATCTATTGTAACGAAATGGTCAGCGTGGGCCAGTGCGCCACTGGTTCAGCGCGGAACACAGTGTCCACTCACGCGTAACATCTAGATCCATCGAGGCTTCTCTAGGAAGCGACGGACCTTGGGTGCGGGGAGAGAGGGGAGTGGCCTGGCACTTTCTAGTCTTCGCTGGAATCTTCGTCTGCCCTATATGAATCGCGCGACGCGCCACGATGGGGAAGTCAGAGTTGGGCAAGCGAATTGGTCTTAAGGTAACAATCGAGAATTTAAGTGCGCGCTTTGCAGATAAATTCTTAACATAAATTGTACTGTATTTTGTATTGTATATTTAGTAGTTTAGTGTTTAGAGTACAAAAGGCATTTTCCTTTTTAATTAACCATATATAGGTAGTTAAAAATCTATTTTTTTGTATATTCTATGGAAATTTGGTGTTTATAACTATCAGTTAAATTTCTTAAAATATACGTACAATAACCCCACTGGTTATAAAAAGGGTGATTATCTCATTAGCCGCAAACGGCAAATTGGGAGAACAACACTTGTCATAGTTGGTAAACCGAGCTGCAGTGAAATTCTGACCTTTGTCGTAAAATGGGATTTCCACATTAAACCGGCAGCCATTGGCGGATGATAAAGAGTTATTCATATATAAGGGAAACTCAGGGTTAAAGTTTAACAAATAAATACAAGATTTACAATGTGCAATTTGGATTTTTCAACTCCTAGTAATAATTTAATCGCATTTTTAAATCACCGATACATGTAAAATAAAAAAAAGTGAGAGGTGTCAAGGGACACCCGGACGGAACGAAGTTCCTTTCGATTAATTAGTAAAGGAATTGTAATTTGTAAACACAACAGAGTGTTTATACATACATAAGCATTTATTATTGTCTGTATAAAATCTCTACTTACCTAACTCTATCAGCAATATCCAGAACTTGTGCAGAAACACTGTCAGGATACATTATTGTTATTATTTTCTATTATTTTATTATTTATTATCTACAAAAATTCTGTATTATCTTAACAAAGTCGCGACACTACACTGTTTAAAGCAAAATAGAAAATATTAAATCCATTATCACCTGAATATTTTCAACAGTTCGTTTCTTTTAACAAAAGTGTCCATTTATACAATACCAGAAGTTTAGATGACATACATCTACCTAGAATTACTTTTTATTTTAGTTTAATTTAAAACAGGAATTAATTTTAAAATTAAAATATTTGACAGTAACTGACAGTTAAGGTAATTTGACGTACCTAACTAGTCAAGTTACGAACTATTTTTAAAATGTTTATGAATTTATTAATTTATAAAAACAGGATGAAATAAAATATAATACTATTATAGGTACTTATTTTTTTTCTATAGTATTTTCTTTTTAATGTACATTTTCTTTTAATTTAAATTAGTGTCTTTTTAATTGTAATATATCTATCTATGAGAGAGAGAGAGAGAGAGAGAGAGAAAGACAGACAGACAGAGAAACATGCGTGTGTCGTGTCGTGAAATATTTTGGTCTGAATTTTTTCCGGCTAGCCTCTAGCCTCAGTCGTAACTGGTCGTAACGCCCGAAAAGGAACTTCGTTCCAAAACTGCTTGGAGAACCTTAATTTTTTTACTTAGTTGTACTTATAAAATAGCATTTGCTATAGCAATTGAACCGAGTTGAGTTAACTACGTCAAAATCTTGAAGTATATTATCAGACCTCCTCTTTCTCTCGAGAAAAAAAATCGTACAAGAAAGCATTATGAATTAAGTAAAATCAGAACTATCTAGCTGTAAGCCGTATGTTAACTGTTGGTTAAAAAACAAATAAATCAAAGAACTATAGGTTAAAAATTAATAAGAAGAGACCTTAAAAAGCACATTATAGCTTTAATCCTAAAAGTTACTCTTTATAAAAATTGAAAAAAATATGTCATATTATACTGCCTACGACATTAATAAAGATAATAAGATAAAATTAATAGCCAAAATATAACAAAGCAACCAGGGCAACAACAATTTCTTGAACTTTAAGATAAAGAAAGTGTCAACTGCACTCTTTAACAAAGGATGTAGTGGAGAGAAAATACTATACACAAGCTTGGCTTTTCGTAGCTTTAACAGTTACACGACCAACTTTTTTACTTATACGAATAATATAAAATTTAAAAGTGAAACGGTTTTAACAAACAATTTAGATCTGGAACTCTCCTGAGAACCATTATGTATTTATGTATTTCTCAATAAAAGCTACGAATTAAAAATCATATATGTTGGTACATATTATTAACTTCAAAGCCATTTGATCAAGGTTTTTATTTAATATAGAAGCCATCTGATATATAGTCACTGGGCTTACTACAACATACTGTACTTTTTCCATTGGTTTATTTCACTATTAACGGGATATCCGAATAAGGAAAGGACCTTTACATAAAAGACTGTTTCTAGGTTATTCGAGAATGTTCTCTCTCTTTCTAGTGTGTACTGATTAGGATCGATTTATGTTTCGCGTACATTCTAGAATGTTGATTTGTTCTATATAAGGGGAAATACGGGCAGTTAAGGGGAGTTCAAATTTTTACAATAGTTCGTTGTATTGTCAATCAGTTTAGACGTTATCCAGCAGAGTTTTTACAATTTCGTGAATAAATTGTGTTAAAGTCCCCATAAGTGTTTCAATACATTGTACCTACTTATTTGTACAACTGCAAGGGATGGGTGTCATATGTTTGTGGAGGCACTCTGAAGTCTACAAAATGCGATTTGTGTTTAACTTTTTTATGTTCCCTGTCGCTAATCTGCACTTAGCGTCTTTAATTTAACTGCCCCAAGGTGTGCAAGTGTTCCTTGACTGGCGCCCGTAAGAAATCCTGTAGTGACGCGTAGCTGATTCTTACTAGTCTGTTTAATACACATTCTGTTGTATGATAAACCAGATATGTGTGTTTAGTGTTTTTTACAGATGCAGGCTTTTATTCAGCTCCAGACCGTACTTTTTCGTACCCTTATAACTGACTCTGGACCGAAAAATGTTGTAACTGATTATTTTCTTGTTAATTTATTACTTGTTACCTTATATTTTTAATGTCCTGGCCCCAAACTAGTTTGAGACATTTATATCCCACCAAGATATTGAATTCTACTCGGAGCTTAATAACATTTTAAGCTAATATATGCTTAACTATCTCTGCATACCTACATTAAATCGTTAAGATGTATAAGCTCTCAAATTTTTCTGCTAGTAACTGAGGTAGGTAACTGAGGTCACAGAAATTTATATTTTCCCGTCACTGTTGTTAACTTCTACTCCAGAACCCTCGTTAGTTTTAGATCTGTCTGGTGTACGATGTATTTCTGAAGCTTGTGTTGAGTACCTGTATTTTGCCATTCCTCACCCTGATGTACATCTATTGGGAATGCTTACTTACAATTATTTGGGAAGCAAAAAGACTAATTTTATCTTCCTATGTCCTAATCTAACATAAATGTTGTTTAGATTTTCTTTCAGTCTGTAGAAACCTGTTTATGACTTATCTTTCAAGATAATGTTAAGAGGAAGAAGATCTAATAGAACTTTTAATGGTGCTGTTGGAATGTCTTTTTAAAGCTCCTTTTATGCAAAAGCAAGCAAGTCTTTGAACTTTGCTTAGCTTGCTTAGCATTTTCTTGTCCCATATCGTTGTAGTCTAATCTAAAAGAATGTTGCTCCTATTTTCTTTCACTCTGTAGATGGCTATTTATGCCCCATTTTTTAAGATGATGTATAGAGAAAGAATGTCTAACAGAACTTTTATGAGTGCTGTTAGAATGCCTTTTAGAGTTTTATTTATGCCAAAACAAGCAAGTCTTTAAAGCTTGCTTAGTTTCCTAGACATTTTTTGTTGTCTCTTTTAGCATATTACCAAAGATGCATATGTGACTATTAGTTTAACCACCATGTAATATTTCCACTACAATATCTGATTTTAAACCCATCGTTTTCCGGTAAGTGCATTTGGGCACCATTAAGGTGGCTATCTCGCTTTTGGTTATATATTTAAAATAGTTGTTTCAGGTAGACTTTAAGTGTCATATAACTCTTAAGATAATTATTTCGTTCTCCTTTTAATGTTATATCATTAAGCTTTATAGGACCTGCGCCTTCTGAGTTTCTTCTTCTGGCAAATGTTATAATCCTGAACTTCAAGAGGGTTTATATTAAGCTTATTAGAAGAACTCCATCCCTTAACTAAATTTAGAACCTATGTATTGTTGTATGAATACATTTGCCAATGGTTAGAATTACAATGTCATCCCAGTTGATTGAGTAAAACACAATCTCCTATTTAAACATATGGCAGCAGGATTGAATAACTCCTCCGAGGGTATAGTTTTAAACTACCGGCGGAACTATTTGTATTATCGTTTACAGTTTTTTACCCACGACTCATAAGTAAATTGCGTATTTTTTAACCTATAACTCTTTCAGTAAGTGTCAAATTATTGAGTAGTTGAGTTATAGTTTCATTTACTAAACTAGTGGAGTAAGTAAATAGAAACCTGTATTATTATGACCTACAGTTTTCATTAAATTAAACTAACATTTGACATTTCTCAGACAGAATTGTCTGTGAAATCGAATATTTTTGACACCTTATACCAACATTTAAATTGTATATTTGTTATTTTTAGTTTTATACAAAACCATTTAGTAAGTCGTGGGTAAAGCATAGTACTTCACTCGAGGAACAAATTGCATACCTATTTAGCTCGTTTCTTTAGCCCCTTCGCTCGCAAGCTCGCTCATGGGCCAAACACACTCGCTGTAATATGCAATTTACTCCACTCGTAAAGTAATATACTATTACACCTAAATAGCCTTGGGACAAATTTGTACAGGTTAGCAATTTTTAGAAGTACCCAAAACCGCTCATCAAACGTAGATAGTTTGTGACCGGTTACCAAATAACTTCGACATGTTTGATAAAAAAATATTCAAAGATGCCAGACAATAAAAAGGTAGAAGGCTTAATAAAGAAATAGTTTACAATAACAACAAAACTCCTACATTGTCATTTTTTTATTATTATTTGTACTTTTTCTTCAACTGATTTATTAAAATTGGTAGTAGGTATGTGTTTCAAATTGTTATAATCTTACAAATAGCCGTTGTTAAGTCCTTTTAGTTAAACCTGCCACTGACATTTCAAATTGCATTGCTACCTCACAGCGACAATTTACCGCAATATTCCCTGTTATTAACGGCCATGCCGCAGGACATTAACATTGTTGCGTTAATACACAGGAAATTTGATGCGTTGAAAAACGATGTGTTATCAGCGCCCTTTTTCTTAACGACACTTTCACTACCATGGCTCATATAAAATGAATATGTTACTAAACTCCATTTATTTATAAAAAAGTATAAAATAACCTTAAACTTTGCCCATTATACTGTACGCATACTTGCCTTGCGTTAAAGTATTGTTATATTTTTCCTTCGTGGATTCGGGATTAGTAATAAACAGCAGACAAACCTAACAATTTATTAATAAACACAAATAAATAACAATTTCTTAAAACAATCTAAACAACTTTGATACTAAATATCGTCTTTCTAAAATAACACTGCGTTATTTCACAATCGCAGTCTATCGCATTACCATTACAATTACTATTATTATTCGCAGTCTAAAGCGGTCTCTTATATATGAAATCAATTTCTTCTAGAAGCATCTCCACAATTACATCCAAAACATACAACAATCTCGAATCTTCCGAACGTTCGAAAAGCTACTAGAATATTTGAAGATTCTTAGAACTGGCGTCTGTTTCGCACTACTTTCTAGGCGACAGGTCCGGACCGGCTCGTAACTGTATCGACTGTATTTTTTTCGGCGGATTTCAAGTTGGTTAGTATGTTTTCAATTAAAATCATAAAACCGAAAGTTAGCAAAATATTCTTGGATAATCTTGGAACAATTTAGTTCTTTTTATATTTTTACTTAGTAGTTTTTATTCAACAAGATTTTTCGTATTTTTATTTATATTTCCTACTGTTTTTGTTAGGTAGAGATTGTGTCTTCTTCTAAGGTCTGCTTTTTGCAATTCAAAATCAAAACCGTTAACCGAAAATTAATTTAAATTTGTTTTCCATAGCTTTTTTCTGATGAGGTTGTAGATATGTAAGTTTTTCTTATTATTTTTGTTTTTTTTTACAGGTGAACATTTAAAATTTCTGTATTATTTCAAGACTGAAATTTTGCACTTGGCTTTTCGTTTAACATTGATCCTGTTGTTGCAAATGTCAGTGATTTGTGGACAATTATGGCTTATATTTGATGTCTGGCAATTAAGTTACGAGACTCCTGCATGATAAAAAAATGAAAGAGTGTTCTAAGCCTTAATTAAAAATTTCAAACAACTGCAACAGACAGTATCATTGTAATTGTTTAATAAAGAGGATGCAAAAATCGTTCGCGCCGAAAAAATTGAAAGTTAACAAGTGACCAAGGGTGAATTTAAAGTTCTGTTCAAACTAGGGAAGTTCGCATAGGAAAGCAACTTGGTATAGGACCAATTGACTAATCTGTGCTCGGGTTTTTAAGTGATACAAACGTTTTAAAGAGGAGAAGGTGGATGTTAAAGGTGACGACCGGGTCACTTTAAAAAGCGACGTAAATGTTTAAAAAGTAACCAAAATAGTTAAAAAAGAGCGTCAATTAAGTATCTGGAATATTTCTAAAGATGTAAATATAAACAAAGAAATTTTGCATGAGAAACTTAATGAGAGCAAAGTGTGCGCTTAAGCTTGACCAGACTGCTAACGGCAGAACAGAAGATGCATCGTAAAAACGTTTGTTTTAACACCCTAGAATGCCCCTAGAGTGTAGAGCACATGGAATAAGTACCACACGGTCAGACATTTAATCAATAATACTATATAAACGTTTTCAAAGACTTTGCAAAACATTCGCAAAAAACGGTCCGAAATGTGAAAAAGAACTGCTGGATCCTACATCAAGATAACGCGCTGGCTCATAACCTTCTGTCTATCAACGACTATTTGGTCAAAAACCAGTCTTTTTATCAGACTTAGCAACCTGCGAATTCTACGATACCCAAAAATCAAATGCTGTTTGAATGTAACCCGCAGCTAGTATAATATATTGGACTTAAAAATAAAAATCAATACAGCTACTTAACAGCCTGTTGGAAGATGACAGCACTATTTCACACTGTAAAAGGTTCTCATGGAGAGGTTTTGGGATGCGGATGGAGAGTAAATTGGAGGAAAAAAAATAAAAATTGTTGAAAATTGCGATACAAAGATGTTATTGTTAAAAAAAATCCATGTCAAGTGGATCAGTGCTGTTCTCAAAAAATAAACCAAAGGACTACTTTAAAACTGAGAACATTTAATACCTTTAAAATTTTGAATATGGCAACTTCAATATAACGAAAGGAATTAAAAGAAAAAATCAAACATGGCGGTTTAATATGGTGGTCAAAACTCAAAAGTCCCATATAGTAGCCAAATTATCCAAAATTAAGCTATGACTTTTAACAAAACTGTGTAAATTCAGAAAACTATAATTCATAGGCGCATTTCAAACCAAGGAAAAAACGCTATGACACTTTAAGGCACATATATGTATTTATGAACAAGTTAAGGTTAACAGATACACCTACGACCTATAAGATCTATTGTGTCCCCCTTTTCTGGCTCTATTTCTAATTATTTCTCTTCTAATCCTATCTTCCTTAAAAAGTTCAGTATATCACTGGGTTTCAAGTTGGGTGGTTCTTCCTTTTTTATTTCGTATGACCCTAGGTATTTAATCCTAGAACTACTTAATACGATGCATTCTGAAAGTATGTGTATCATCCTCTACCTCACAGAATCTGCAGTTAGCTTCATCTACCAATCCTAGTTTCTTCATGTGTGCTCTTAATCAGCAGTACCCGGTTAGTATTTCTGTTATAATTCGGAGGTTCTTCTAACTAAGGTTAACACAGCTGTGAGATCTCTTCTGGTTATAGTTTTCCAGGAGCGTCTTCGATTGTCTTAGTCTTTCTAGATCATTTCAGTACTTGGATTTTCGCTATCCATTTTTGTCTTTGGTTTTTCTAAGATTGTACTACAGCTGATCCCACAGGATGGTTCTGGCCCCAGATATTGGGTTTTAGCTCCTTCTTCTGCCACTTTTTTTGCTGTTTCGTTTCCTTCTATTCGTATATGTCCTGGAACCCATAGGAGGGTAACAGTGTTATTCTGTCCTAGTTGGTTTAATTTGCCTAGGCATTCCCAGACCATCTTTAAACTGGTCTGGGAATACCTTATACATACATACAAGCTACATATTATATAATAAAGACTATAATAAAAAATCTGGTAAAGTAATTGCGTAATCAAATCTACTGCATTGCCAAGTTAGCCCATTTTTATTTTTTTATATAAAGAACAAATACAATACAATACTTAATTTAATTTAACAGTATAACATTTAGCTAGAAAGATGTTTTAAAGCTGTTTTTATCTTAGGGAACGGTTAGACTTATCTTAAACGAAAGCATGATCCACAGTTAAAAATAGAAAGATATAGAAATAATATATTTATATAAAGGTCTTAAATAAAGCAGTTATAAAGCATTAAAAAAACGGTTTGCAAATTTTTAACTGGATTTAGTACTGTGTCATGTTTTAAAGAAAAATTTCAATTACAAAAACGTAACACTTTTAAATTGGTCTAAAAACTGATCAGACATTATTTCTATTAATATTTTGTGAATGATATAAAAACAATATTGCTGAAAAAGTATTTAACAACTAAGCTAATTAAGGCTCCCATTCAGGTTTTATTATTTGTCCATTACCAATATTTTACAATAATCTATCTATGTTTAAATTAATTGTCACAATATTGTTATTACGTAAATTATATTTCTAGATTACCATATTTTATCTCGTTTAAAATTTATTATAGAAATTCTATTATAGCGCTACCTATATTATGGTTACTTCTTATTTTAATCCTGATAAGTTAACAACTGCTCGTAAAATCCTTATTAGAACTTTTACTTAGCGTTCAGCTTTGTAGTACGAAAATGTTCTCTTCAGAAAATCTAATTTATGTAAAAAGGTTTTTTCGTTGCAGTATAATAACTTTTCTTCTACCCGACTATTATTCGTCTTCTTGTCAGGTTAATAATGAAACTTTATGAACAAGTAATAAGAAAATGTCTCTCAACAAATAAAATTGAAATATGAATACTAGCAAATATTGAACTCTACAAATTTACCTTAACACTTCCGTTGTAGGTTTAAATTTAAATGTAGGTAGGTAAGTGGTCCCAATTATAAATACATATTTGTGTTTTTTGTATTTAAAAAAAATACTTTACGATATATTAGAAGACCTACTGGAAAATTATAAATTTTCCAAACTGTACCTACATTTTATTATATATATGAACAACGAGATAACGATCCATCTGATCATTAATTGTATTATAAATAATTTTATCAGACTATTGTTACCGTGTCTATATCGGAGATGATTACTTAGCTTAAGAGTTGTAGTTCAAAAATTTTCTGTGAGCGGTGTTGCAGTCAAATTATCGACATTTTCTAGTTGTAATTAGTACTTCTCGTCCCTTTACTAGTTAAAACGTCAAACAATCTGGTTCTTTTGTGTTTAACCTCTTTGAAATACAAGTAAGTAAATTTTAATAATGTTTCCCTCGATAATTTTATTTATTGTTAGTACCTACCTTAAAAAAGGGTTATACTTTATTGATACTAACCATAATCAAGTACTTTTAATTTAGCCAAAGATTAGTTTTTTTATTATTCATCAAAGTCAGGGCAAGGATTAAGGATTAACTTACTCTGAATAAAGTGGAAAAACCCGTTTTGGCTAGAAACTGATTCTACATGGTTATAAATTCGACAAGGAATTTGTTTCTATTTAGAGTACTTCCAAATTTAGTCGAAGAGATCCACCAGTGTTACTAAACTATAACTGGATTGATTAAGTTCCAGCTATATTTTATGAAGGAAAACGAAAAAAAAAATTTAAGACGTTTCTTCCCGAATTTTCAAATTTAAAAGAAAAATCCTCCCTATCAAATAGATACAATTACATATGAATCAATTCAAAGGTTTCTGAAGACTACCATTAAAGTGCTAAAATAATTAATTCTTTAAATAACAAAATTAATCTTCTTTGAAATAATACTTAAGTTTTTTTATTTGTTTTTTTTTAAATAATTAAATTTGTAATAAATCATTTAAAACTAGTGTTTTGGGTATAATTTATGGAGTTTGGCGCCCTTAATTACATGTTTGGGGAGACTGGTTAAACTTTCAATAGGTACCTAACCATAAAATTAGTTGAGCTAGCTAGAAAAATAACGCCTTTTAGGATGTTTCAACGTTACAAATATCAAACTTGGGAAAAATATAAATAAATATCTCTATAGGGACATTTTCTTCCAGATTCCAAAATTATTTTTAAAACCAATTAATAATTTAAAAATTGTTATAATTTTTTTAAAAAATGAGTGTGTGGCTGCAAGTGATCACAACTGATTTTAAGTGATAACAAATGAATGCAATTAACAGGCGATTCTAAGTGATCCCAACTGACTAAAAGTGATTACAATTAATTTCAGGTTATAACATGTAATCACAAGTGATCAAGTCTGTTTTCAACTAATTTAAAGTGATTGCAATTGTTTAAAAGTGATCGCAATTGAATTATAAAATTGGCAATTTTTCTTTAAACATTCCGAAATTTAAAAATATGTAGGTATAGTCCATTTCATCGTTTTTGGCCGATTTGATATTAAAAACCACTGAAATAAGATTAAACTGTCATCCAAGTTACCAATGGCGGAGAGAATTTTTTTTTCTAAATTGGGTCGTAAGTTTCTGAAACTATCAGTGTGGTTTGACATCTACAAAAATATGACATAATAATTATTAAATTCAACCCTTCAACAACGAGCCGTACATGACGGTTACTAGGAATGTGAATTAAGTAAAGACTTTCGTATTGAATACTTTTTATTTACCGGTGAAACAAGATGCAGTTACGTAAGTGTTGTATTAAAAAACAAACGTCCTCATTTAACTACCTTGCCTGTATCTGAGAGGGATGTAACTCTAAATTTACTTCGAGTATGATTTCTGTCATCGGCCAAAATCGGTGAAATGGATTATATATATATTAGTAAAAAAAAAATTATATGAAAAACTTATTTTAAAATATTCAAAAATTTAAGGGATCGCTCAGTTTATGGTTTTAATGATTCTTTCCCAATGGTACTTATCCAATTAAAATAAAAAAATTATTTACCATTTTCAAATTAAAGAAAAATTTATTTGTTATTTTAAAAATGAGAAATATATTTTACAAACTTAAAATTTAAAGAAATCTGATAATCAATTTGTTTCATCTTCAACATGTTTCAGCTTAAATATCATTTAAAACTTATAACAATTGATTTGTGTTTGAATGGCTTCTATAAAATGAGTTATTAAATTTGGAATGAAAACTTTCACACCCATTCGAAGTTCTCTCTAAAGATGAGGTGCATTGTAGATGGAAAGATCGCATCTTTACTAATATAGCTTTCCACCAAATAGTCTGCATATTTCGTAATGTTGTTATTAACGGGTTGTATTTTACTATAATCTAATAACAAAGTCTCCCACTTTATCACCTTTTAAAAAGGGCAGTCCAAATATATAGCTATCGTAGAATTGTTGCTTTGTGTCCATTTATTCGATCTTTAGGTACCTAATGAACAATTTATATACCAGTTATCAAATCCTAGAATTATAGATTATCGCTACTGTTCGGAAAGCCTTTAATTTTAAAAGGGATTATAAAGTCTGACCGCCGCGCCGGCGCCGTCCGGGTCTGACCGCCGCGCCGGCGCCGTCCGGCCGGAGTGAACTAGTATGTGACCAAATTTAAAATGAACAAAAATTTTGAGAAAATTGTATAAAAGAAAAATTTCAACGAAAATTTTTTGCTCAATTAGAAATCCAATAAAATCAATTAATTTGTGGTCATCTGATTGAATACAACCAATAAAACCAACATTATACTGAAAACAGATCCCATGGGCTGTTTTCACTCAATCATGTAGCTATGGATACCTACATTTCGTTTCATTTCGATTTTGACATTTCAAATATTCAATATTTCAAAATGTCACGATTTGGTTGTAATACTGATGAGAATATTAATGAAATTATCGAATCAAATATACCAAAGAATACTGTTTACAGTAAAAAATTTGTATGGAAAGCGTTTATGGACTTTTACTTTACAATGATAGAAAATATGAATTAGATGGAAATCGGACGGTGGAAGAATTGGCGTCGATTTTAAAGGAATTCCAACTCAATAAAACCGTACTTGAACATTGACGAAGAACATCATAATAAAATTATTAACAGCATGCGTAGTGGAAATACATCTTCATCAGTTATAGAAACTAACATGTCTGGATCTTCATTAATTTTTTCTAATTGTTCCTTTGTTAATTGCACATTTAAATAAATTGTTTCTGCTCTGTATTTTTTTTTTCATAACCAGCAAAAAATTTTCTATCCGAATAACCCTCGAACATTGATAAATGCTCAAAAATTTTTTAACAACTTTCTCAAGCTTGCTGCTTATTATACAGGCAACAGACCTCCGCCTACGGCGTCGGTCTGTTTCCAAGCAACAAGCTTTCGAAATCTGTTATAAATTTTTTTCCTACGATTGCTATAATATACATATAAAAACGCACTACTAACTGTCATTGAAAATTACAAATTGCACATAGTAAGCTGAAATTAGCGTGTGAAATGTTGTCGCACGCTGTAGCGTGTGCAAACATTTACCCACGATGAGCTAAGTGCTTCGCTATCAAATTATACCATGACCTGTCAAATTAATTTTGTGTCTGTCAGTAGAATTTCTAAGTGACATACAACGCAGTCAATGAAATTTGTAATAAGTAGAAAATTACAATATCAATTCTAAAACATGTTAAGTGAAGAAGAAACGTGTACACCACCTGAAATATCAAAAAGAGCGGACGAAGTATCATTAAATTTGTTACCATCGACTTCAAAAGGAAGATATGTATTCACGTATGATAAATTTCTACAATGGAGGAACGATAATAATTTGAAATCTTTGTCAGAGAATGTTTTCTTGGTTTATTTTGAAGAACAATCAAAAAAGTATAAATCTTCAACATTATGGTCGATCTATTCAATGTTACGAAGTACTATAAACTTAAAGCATAACCTAGATATTTCAAAATATTTAAAACTTCGGTCGTTTTTAAAAAGAATGAGTGAAAATTATATTCCAAAGAAATCCAAAATTTTGGATCCCGACGATTTTAACAAATTCATTGAATTAGCTCCAGATCGCACATATTTATTGATAAAGGTATGTTAAAATTTTTTATGGTCGCATAAAATATTTGAAATTGTTTATTAACTTTCAGGCTGTAATTGCTGTTGGGCTTTCTGGAGCCTGCAGACGGGATGAACTATGCAAACTAAATATTGATGATATACAGGATTTAAATTCGGCTCTGCTAATACAACTAAAACAAACTAAAAATAAAATACCGAGATCATTTACAGTCGCAGGAATTTTCTATAACATCTGTAAAAAGTACGCTAGCCTTCGTCCTTTAAACCTATCAGAAAAAAGATTTTTCTTAAATTATCAAAACGGTAAATGTACCAAACAAGTGGTAGGAATCAATAAAATCGGCAATATGGCTAAGGACATAGCCACTTTTTTAAAACTACCGAATCCCGAACTCTTTACCGGACATTGTTTTCGGAGATCTTCGGCTACACTGTTAGTCAATGCAGGGGCGACTTACTAACTCTAAAACGCCATGGAGGGTGGCGTTCTAGTGAAGTTGCGGAAGGATATATTGATGATTCTCTCCACAAAAAAATGAAAATTTTAAATACAATTCCAGCAACAGTGACAACTAATCCACAAAATGAGAATGAAAATATACAATATCAAATATTACCTGAAACTTCAACTTCTGCTAGCACTATTATATCACTTTCTCCAAGCAAATTGTCAGAGCATAATGTTCCAAAAATGAATTTGCAAAATTGTTCCAATTTCACAATTAATTATAATTTTAAGTAAAAAAATGACATGCCGGAAAATTTTGTTATTTTGTTGTGACATAAACCTAGTTTGTTTATTTTTTGTTTGTTTGTTTATTTTTTCGTTAAGAATAAATTGAATTAATTTCATCTTTAGTTTTAATTATTATTTCGTTTCTGTTTGACATCTAACACTTTCTAGTGTAAAAAAGATTAGAAACCACTATTGCACAGATCCAAGTTGTTACTGCAATCGTAGGAAAAGTATAGTGTGTAACTCGTGTGAATATTCACTTTTCACACTTATGTGACTTGTGACACTCGCCTACGGCTCGTGTCACAAAATTGTCACATTCGTGTGAAAAGTGTCATTTTCAACACTTGTTGCACAATATACTATTTCGAACAATAATTATCAAGGTCCTTGGGTTATTACTACTGAAAATAAATGAATATATAAATAAACCCTTAGAAATGTTAATAAACTTTAAAAGTTTTTTAGTTCGTTTAAAGACATTCGAGGTTTTTTTAGTTTTTAATTATTTTCATATCATTAACATTTTATAGTTGCTTTGACTTTTTTAAAGATATCCCAAAAAATAGGCAACTTAAATAAAAAAAAAATTCTTGAGAGTCGTGGGACCAACAGAAGCTATGTTTTTATTCTTATAAGTGCTCTGTTTGTATATCATTTCCATTTTTCGTTTTTTTTATAGCATTATGATTAAATAGCAATACGATTTTTCTCAATTTTTATGTTTTTTTAATATTTATTCAGCGTTTTGTAATTTTTTAAACTCCCTACAATTTTTTTTAAATTTCGAGAATTTTCAAGGTTTTCTTTAAATTATCCAAAATTTTTCACACAAGAACAATCAATAATTGACGCTTTTTGGTGTCGTTATTTAAACGTTAACCACGACCATAAAAACTTTCCGGAAGACGCATACTTCAAACAAATAATTTAAACACAATAATTGTAATTCTTTATAACTATACGTATACTTGCGCATATATTGCTACCGGTAGGTATATAATAATAACATATGTATACATGCGATGAACTTTGGTATTTTTGCGCATTTTTTCTAAACAAAGGTATGAAGTATATTTGATGTCACTCTCTCTATGTCCCCTCCTTCCACCAAGACTTCCCCAAAGCAACATAGTTTCAAAAGTAGTAAATATAAAATTAAATGAGTTTTAAATTGTTACACCAATAAAATACAACACACTGTTATCAATAGTTCCGTGAAGCCAACAAATCTATATGTGCCTAAAAGTTTAAATTAACAAATTACTTACTACTCCCTAAATCGAATTTAATACTAATAATGTTAATATACATATCTTCCGCTGTTCACACACACTTAACTTCATTAGTTCCGCTCCAATTCGAAAAGCAGCTTGTGGATAAGTTGGAACTTTGTGCCCTCTTGTGCTCTTAGTGTCTTACATATGCAAATCCACTGCGTTTCCCTTTATCCTGTCCTGTTTCGTGGCTTCAGGCAGTTCGTGAACTGATTAGGGACGATGATGCGTGAAGATGAAAGTCAGAGCAATTATTGTTGGTGTTGTGCTGCGGTGTGTTAGGTTATTTGGTGCCAGGAAACGGGCAGTTATTATTATTATCACAGGCGGAGATTGTTATTCTCTTTTTCTTATTATCTCTTAACAATTCCCTGATTTTAGTCAATTATTCCTATCAGTTTGTTTTTACTGCAATTTAGGTTTGATAGTATAAAGCAAATAATCTAAAACAATTTTAAAAATCGCTCAGTTTTGAATTTTTAATGTACCGGTCTTATCCGTGTAAAGAAAATTCCTAAAGATTGGCAACAAAATATGAACTGTATTTATGGGAAATTGAGCTTAACTTACTTAAAATTCTATATTAACGCAAATGTAAACGCTAAGTTCAAGTAGAGGATACTTATTTATTGCAGTAGTAGAAAACTGAGTAGGTATTACTTATTCGTTTTTGCGGAAGGACCTTTCTTGTCTTAATGAGGGTTTTACAACGGCTGGTTATCGCTTCCATTGTATTATATTTCTTGTTTTGATCTTTACAGGTTTTGGTTCATATTATTATGGATTCGCAAATCCTAGTAATCTCAGGCTATTGTCGTCTACCGGAGCTTTGTAAAAATTTGTGTTGTTTAGTGTTAATATTTATTATTCTTCATATGATACTGTTATTTTTTTATTAGTGTTATTGTGTTTATATAATTACTTTTTTTTATATTATTTTTTTTTTATTGATATGTGCAGCCGTGGCTTACCCCAGATACCAAAAATCAGGATAATATTTTTTTGGATTTAAGTATTATGGTCTAATAGTGGAAGTTGATGAAAATGTCGAAAGAGGTGAAAAAGTTATCGGTTTTTATAGTGAAATTATTTAAAGTATAAGTACATAAAAAAATTTAGCTAGATACTGTAAACCAGTCTGTAACCTTTACAAAAGTGTCGCTAACCACCGTGTATAAATGAACAAAAAATGGACATTCCGGGAAAAAAGTTGATAAAAAGTGAAGTTGCTGCAATATACAATCAAAAATAGACAAATTATTAAACATGTTAAACAAGTAGAGCTACAATATAGGTATTTTCTGATGTAAATAAATTGATTTTAATATAGACAGTAGTGATTACGATAAGATTGATACTGATATTGATACTTTAAATTAATTATCATCATCAGTTCATATTATCAATAATGTAATAAGTGAATTGAAACCTTATAATTGAAAAATTTAAAATATATTAACCTTTTCTAAAATTAAACATCTTTGTTTTTGTATGCCACGGTTCAAAAAATAATTGAAAAAAAAACAGTCGATACATTTTGCTATAATATAGATCCTATTACGGCCCTGAGTTTTAAAATGTCGGCTTAGGTAGCTGTTAAGATTAGTCAGTCCGCACGAACATTGAACGAATAATAATACGTACAATTTATAGAATCAGAATGAGAGATTCATGAAGAGGGATGTTTAAAGAGGTTGGATTTGTAACTATGTGTACTGTGTACTGTGTACATTTAAGTATTCTTAAAGTTGAAGAAATGGCAACCGCCAAGATTATATGATTCAAGATTACATATATCCAATTTATAAATTAAGTCTATATGAGAAAAGGCTTTTGTAATTTGTAATTAAAATATTTAATTAGCTACCAGAACATATAAAGCAGATAAATCCCCTAAGTTTATTAAAAAAGAGAATAATATATCCCTTTTTACTAAACCTGGAACTTGAACGAATACCTAAACATCTAAAAGTATGCGTTTTTTTTTAAGTTCAGAGCTGACACTTTCATTTAAATGTAGGTATAGCGTTTTTGTATGTGCATAGTTTCTTATAAAAATAAAAATTATTCAAAAAAATCGTCCTCTTGTGGACCTCACCAAAACTGCAGGATTCAATGTCCTAAAGATTTTTTTTTTAATTTTTGACAATTATATTAAAAAGAAATTAAATTAAAACAAAAGAAGACAACAGAATTAGAACCTATAATCTTTATCTATAGCCGATAGCGCTATAAACAACTCGACCACGGATGTACAGCGATTAGTTGGTATTTTTGATCATATCTTGATTTAACTTATGTCGTATAGGACACTTACTTAGCACATATTTGACGCTAGTGAGAGTATTTATGATATCAACTATTAAAACATTAAACTGTAAATCATTTTTGTCTCTATTTTATATTTTACTTGATTAGAAGACCAAAACTACAGATTTTTAATCAATTAGTTATAGACAGCTATAAGTCAGATTTCTAAAATTTAAAATTTAAAAAAACAAGATGTCAGATGTGGCAGGATTAGAATCTGAAATTTCTATCTGTAGCCGATAGGGCCTTTAACCATCGGGCCACGGAAGCTTAGGACACGTACATTTTTACACATTTAATTATATTAAAAAAATAAATTTAAAAAATTAATTAAACATATAAATAATAAAAATAACCTCAAAAAAATACAAAGATAAGTAAAAAGTCATTTATTACCTTGAGACTTCTTCATTTTGTCTATCCATTTTCCATAACTATTCCGAAAGTGTATTTTCAAAGTCTTCACCTTTTGCTTAAACTTTTGTTGGCTCTGGAAAAATATGTTCTTTTTATTGATTTCTTTTAAGATATTTGCGTATTTTTTAAAAATTTTAATTTTTCTCTGTTACAAAGCTATTAGCTTTTTTATCACGATTTTTTTGACAGTTTTATATAATTTTGTTAAGGGTACCTACATAGGTAACTTTGTTACCTACTGCTTACACTTATTGTGCTTACCAGTCCATAAGTTTCTAAAATATCTTCCCATATTTTTAGTTTTGTTTGGTTCTCATGACATCTGCAGTATACTATAGTTTACCACTACGTTGCTCTTGAAATAAAAGTTAATTATATTTTAGTTATCACGTGTAGGGTATAATGAAAGAGCAAAAAAAGGTGTCTTTATTCTGATCCATAAAAAAATGACATTGTAACATTACCGATTTCGACACCATGAATGAAAACTTTTTAAGGGTTAATTCTACTGTTGTAATTCAAAAAGTAATTACTGTTCTCAGAGCCTATACTATTCCGAATCACGAACCATCTGCTTTCAGAGGAAAATTAAATCATAAAATAATAAAAATTGATACTACTAGAGAACTGATTATATCGGGAGACCTAAATAGCAGTTGAGAGAAAAACAAAGTAGTAATACCACACGAAAAAAAGAACGTCAATGATAATGGTGAAAAGTATGATTAAAAATGGTGAAAATTACCATCTAAAATATCCAACGGTTTTATCAAACAAAAAGATATACATACATATTCATGGATACAAACAACAAGGGGATTAAAATGTTAGTGCTCACAAAGTTGTTCATGTATGTCTGACCAATTCATGGTAAGGGCAAACATTATGTGTCTATTTAGAAACAGCAGCAAAAGAAACGACTCTAACAATAACATAACAAATAAAAGTCAATCGATCCAATTTGGGGAGTCTAATTTTAGCACATGGATACTCGTTCACTAACAAGAAAATCAAAAAGTAAATCTTTTAGATCCATTATCACTAGAGGAAACCTACATTTAGAAATATTATTGTAGTCTACACGATGCAACAAAAGAAGCTATTGGATCTAAGAATAACAGTTAAAGTTAAAACATATGACAAAATAAATATAAAGAAAATATATATTCACAAAAAAGATAGCAAGTTAGAAAGCTTAAATGACAGAAGAATATCTGTTACAAGTACTCTAAGTCAACTGTACGAACGACTCATCTGTGATTTACTTAAGAGGAAATATCGAGAGCAAGGAGAAAAGGAACAATCGAGATTTAGAACTGGAAGAATCTGTAAAGACAATATATTTCGTCTGAAATAATTTATTGATAAACGATTAGCTACAAATCAAAGTACCTACTCACTTCTTGTTCATCGATTTTCAAAAAGCGTATGACACTGTGTCTGTAAAACAGCTTTGGAAAATTCTATTAGTGATCAATGTTAACCATGCTTTAAACAAAACAACATTAAACTTGTATGATGGATTAAAATCACCAATAAAAGCTGAAAATAGTCTATACCACACTTTTATAGCTAACAAAGGTTTTCTACAGTGCTGTTGTATATCCCCAACGTTTTTAAAAAAATTATGTAACAAGAGCTTGACATCAGTAAAAAAAATGCTTAGACATGGGTATTTGCCGATGACCAGCTCATCATTGACCATTGCAAGGATGGAAAGATGTGGAAAGAAAACTACAGGGGAAACATAAAAGGTAGTGTTTGGAAATGAACACATAAAAGATAAATACTTACCTGTGTGTGAAGAACCATCAAACATCAAACTAGAAAAAGATCGAAGCAGGCAGTAAGTATGCATACCTAAGAACGATCTTCGACAGAAAAGCCAATAATGACAAAGATATAGCAAATCAAGTAATCCAGGCTAGAAGAACAACAGGCTGCATAAACAGCATACTATGGAGCAACAAAATTGGACAAAACGCAAGATGTCTACATATGAAACCCTTATAAAGAGCAATTTATTGTATAGAGCAGAAACCAAGCGTATCACAGAAAAAAAAGAAAAATTGAAACTGTGGAAATGAACGTATTTGGGAAAACAGAAGTTGTATCCAGAAAAGATAGAAATACGTCGGCGAATAGAAATAGAATAGTATATTCTGTAACAAGGTTAGAATGAAAATTCGATACGAGTGGAGAATTCCGAACGCGAGCGTAGCGAGCGAGAGGAACCACGAGTTATCGAATTTTCATTCTAACCGTGTAACAGACTGTATTTTCTCCACGACCATGTTATAATTCTGTTTATTTAAATTGAAATATGAAGCAAAACAATTAGAACGTCGCACTGACAAACTGAGTGACAGTTTTAAAATTCGCAGGGCAATCTATGTTTTTTGTTGAGCAATTACAGAATGTTATTCCGTCACTAGTTATAGAATGGAAATACATGCAAAACACATAAGAAGCAAGTGTTTCAGAATGAATATTCTATCTCAAGAGTGAGAATGAACACTTTCTATTATTAAAAATGAAGTCGGAATTATTACATTCATTAATGGTCGTGGAGAAAATACTATTTCATCATCATTGAAAGGAAGCAACTTATATGGTATGGGTAGGTCCAAAAAGTGGAAGACACAAGACCAGCAAAAAAACTATAAAATGGGGATACTAACCAACCGCAGAAAGAAAAATGACCAAAAAAACATGGAAAGAAGTAATAAGAAATAATAAATTCAGTAAAAAAAATATATTTTACACACGCCTTTTTTTATTTACTTCTTAATATAAACAAAAACCATCTCACGTAAAGACTTTGGCTATGTCCAATCCGCCCATGTTTTCGGCTTCAATTACTTTGCTGTAGGGCATTTCAGCATTAGATCCAAATTTCACCCCAGCAAAAACTTAAGAGAGTTTGTGTATATTAACGGCACGTAAGCTGGGTTTATTACACTAGGAGAGAACGCAACACAACATTGTTATCTTTAGGTTATATATGAGCTTAGTTTACATAACAATACCTCTTAATCTAATTATTTCGCACCTATGAAAACTATACTTTTACCATAATAGGCTTTACATATTATAGTTCTATGTAGATAGAAAATAGAAGGTTTGAACAGTAACCATTATAATTAGATTTTGAATAAAATATAACATTAGATTTTCTCTAAATATCTTTTACAAACAACAATAATTAATCAAGCTTAATAATGGCAAAATTCAGTGGTTTCTGAAAGAAAATGAGAAAAAACTGCCACACAAACCGAATACTAAAGAAGAAAAGAAGAAGAATTCCAATTTAATAACTCGCTCAAGTTTTCTTAAACTTTATCCATATAAAAAGTACAATCTTTTAATTGTTTGAGCTGTTATTTCTTTAAATTCGACTAACAAATACTTTTTAAAAAGAATTAATTATCTACTGACATTAACCCACAAGTATTTGACGTATCTATATTGGTTTTATTTTTATGCAAGTCTTAGCCTGAAAATTATTTTTTTTAAACCGGCCAGAAATTAATACTTTCCGGTTTATTTTTGGGTCAGAAAATCTCATTTTGTCGGACATGGCCAGAAAATAAAAATGAGTACGGTAAAAGCTTTTACCGGACTCATTTACTATAAAATAGTTAGTCTAAGATAGCGGTCAATTCTATGGTAACCGAGTTTTGTATATATTTAAAACTATAAAATAACTTGACATATTTTGACGTTTAGTTGAAAACGTGAAATTTATTATAAAATGGATATTTAAAATGATGCATTTGATTGTGAATTAATGGAAGATAAAATTATACCAGAGCAAGGTTTGTTAAAAAAAATTTTAAAATTAGTTAATAAAGTAATTAGTTTGCCCACTCGTCCAATAAAAGACCACTTTCGGGACGTATACGTACAATATTACAATAGCAATAGCAATTGTTGGGTTTAACTTAAATGTTGTTTCGGTATTAAAGAAATAATCTAAATATTGTCATGATATAATATATTTATAAAACATACTTTAGATTATAACGTGGTTAAATAGATTCGACAACAGAAATGAAGAATTTGTATTGTTTTAAGAAATTTGATTCAATATTATCTTCCTTAGCTTGAACTTCTCCCTTCGCTCAATAAAAAAAGATTGTTTTTTTCTGCCAACCGGTTATTTCTTCTCGTTTTTTATCCAATGGAAACGTCCTTGTTTTAATTTAAGATCTCATCTATAGTTATAAATCAAGAACACATTTGGTTTTATTTTGCTTAAGTTTTCTTAAGTTACGCTGAGAAATTTGTCTCTCACCACAAACTCATCTTGATGTAGGAAAGTTATTTTATTTTATTTTTTCTTGTTTCAGTATTTGGCGGTGGCGCTGATTTACAAGGACCTTTGTTTATAAATGAACCACCACATCGAGTAGAATTTAGTAACAACTCTGGGGGTAAAATTGATTGTACAGCGCATGGTAGTCCTTCTCCAGAAATTGAATGGATACTTGCAGATGGTTCGCCAGTGCATCAGGTAAGAAATTGTTTATTAAGTAAAGTTTTCCAAAAAAAAAAATGTTAAAATGGTGTCGTCGGACACCAGGTAGGAACTAAGTTCCTTTGGCTAATGTAGAATCAACACATAACACTACTCGCTTCTCGCTTGTGTATACGATTGTAGCGCCTACGCACGTCTCATTTAACGGTCAATATATCAAAATCAGTGAAATCTTGGCGTTAAGAAAGAAGCTTCTTTAAAATTTAAGGTGAGCTTTAAACAGTAATGTATACATTTATTTTTTCTCACTTTTCCTAACTACTTTTAACTATCAAGATTTTTAAAAATTATATCTCATATTACTTTAACAAAAAAAGGTACATGTTATAAGATATATACAAAAAAAAAATTTCATCGGCCGGGAATCGAACCCAGCTCATTTAACAGTTTTTCGTTACGGTTTTTTACTATTTCATTTTTTTCAGTTGGGTCACGCAGCAAAATCCCTATCTCATCCAAGCCTGCCGTAAGGAACTTAGTTCCAAAAAAATAAACGAATTTTATTAAAAAAATACTTCAAACATTTACCATAAATCTTTTAAAAACAATTATGGACTCTAATTTTCCAAGATTTGTGTTTGATATGGTATAATAAGTTAATAAGCAAATTCCAAGGAATTAAAATTTTCTTGGTAATTTTCTTTGAGTTTTTCTGGATATTTTCACATCTTCTTTGTTGTTCTTATAATATATACGCAATATAAATTAAATACATGTTCTTATTATCTTTACGTTTCTGGTATTGATTTATAAAAAAATAATCACATATATTATTTAAATTTTAATAGCAGATTGTAAAATTATGAATGCATACACATTCTGTATCGAGATCGAGCCTCGAGGGTCTAGAATAGGGTCGGATTAATCGATCGCCTGCTGTTCCCAGATAAGTAGTGACTTTAAAGACTCTTTAACCTTTTTTAGTTTGTTTTGAATTTGATTAAAACACAAATAGTATTGCATTAATTGATTTTAGTATTAATTAGTTGATAATCGCACTTAACTATGTGGTCGTGGTGCATAAGACACCTTAAAAATTCATCGATATTGATCTAAGTAACACTAGAACCAAGATAACCGTTTATAATAGGTACTTATGTTTATAAGGCCTTACTTTCGTGGTAAACAATCTTATATTTTGATTAATTTTATAAATTAATATTTCATAACAAAATCCTACTTCTGTTAATATTATATTTTTTTACTGCTTAATTTAATATTAATACTGCTATATATATATTTATATTTAATAAAAAATTATCATATGTTAGTATTTTATTAAACATATAATACTATATTAAATACAAATAAATTTCAATAAATCGTTTATTTCGCATACATTCCTGTTTTATAACCGTGTCTTTATTTATCTGAAAATTATTTGAATATTCATTTAGTTATTATCTGGCATTTTGGAATAATGCATCGATTGATGAAATATTAAAGATTTAATTATCTAATTAGTAAGTTTATATGTATTCTACATCTGTTAACATTTACAAAACAAAATATTCGGTATTGTTTTAGTTACACACTAAATGTGATTTATTATAGATATTATTAATGGAAGTTTAAGAAGAAAAAAATCGTTTTCGTTTTACTGTTGCTTAATTAGTATTTCAGATTGAAATCTCCTTATTTTTTAATTATTAAAGATTGTGACAGAAATATTATTATTGTTTTTAGTGACGGTACGTGAAAAACATCGTGATGAAACGTGGACTTAATTGTCTGAAATCATCAACACGCAGTGAGCAAGGGAATTGATGAAATGCTCATTCCTTTTCCTTGTAAGAAGAGGTCGTTGGGTTAAGAGTGGGACAGTAACGGGCTAATTATTATGTTTTTATGTTGTACATCATTATTAAGATATTAACTTAACTGCAGAGCTATTTTATTGATTTTTGTGGTGTTTCTTGGAATATCTTTCACATTGATGACCAGACCTTAATCAAATTTCTATGGGATCACACGAACACTCTATTCTTTTGAATGCAAAACGATTTTTTTAAATCGGATTATAAATACCAGAGATATTCGGTAACATAAAAAACTATGGTCGAATTAAGAACCTCCTCTTGTTTTAAATCGGTTACAGTGGGACAGTAATGCGCCAATTAATATGTTTTTGTGTTATACATGATTATTTACATAATAACTTAATTGCCGAGCTCATTCTGTTGATTTTTGAGATATTTCCTGGAATATCTTTCACATTATGACCAGACTTAAACCAATTTTTTATGGGACCAATTGGAAACTCTACTCTTTTGAATCCAAAAAGAATTTTTCAAACCGGATTATAAATACCGGAGATATTCGGTAACATCCATAAAAAAAAGTTAAAATGGTGTCGTGGGACACCAGGTAGAAACGAAGTTCCTTCGGCTAATGTAGAATCGACACATAACACTACTCGCTTGTGTATACGACTGTAGCGCCAGCGCACGTCTCATTTAACGGTCAATATATCAAAATCAGTGAAATCTTGGCGTTTGGAAAGAAGCTTCTTTAAAATTCAAGGTGAGCTTTAAAGAGTAATGTATACATTTATTTTTTCTCACCTTTCCTAACTACTTTTAACTATCAAGATTTTAAAAAATTATATCTCATATTACTTTAACAAATGTTAAGAGATATATACAAAAAAAAAATTGAACCGGCCGGGAATCGAACCCAGCTCATTTAACGGTTTTTCGTTACGGTTTTTTACTACTACATTTTTTTCAGTTCGGTCACGCAGCAAAATCCCTATCTCATCCAAGCCTGCCGTAAGGAACTTAGTTCCAAAAATAATTTACGGAACTCTTGTCAAACTTGTACATACCATGTTGACATGCTTAATTTTAACTGCATTCTTTAATGATAAATTACTCTCTTTACATTATACAAATTGCTAAATCCAAAAATATGCTGTTAATATTAGAAACCTGTAGCAAACCTATTTCATTATTAATCTATTGCTGTAAGCGTTTTTCGATTTAATGTACATATATTTTTGTCGATGTTCGAAAAAAGATAACTTTATCTATACTAATATTATAAAGAGGAAAGTGTTTGTTTGTTTGAATAAACTACTGGACCGATTTCAAAAATTCTTTCACCGTTGGCAAGCTACACTATTCCCGAGTGACATAGGCTATGTTTCATTTAAAAAAATGGTCCTTTTGGTAAGCCAGGCGCATTAGTAGGTTATATTAATTGAATATATTAAAAGTATACGTTTCAGAAAAAAATGTTTTAGATAAAAGTTGTAGGTCTCTTTAAGACAAACAAAAAAGTCCCCTAACATTTTTTGTACAGGGTGAAGTAAAAAAGTTACGAATTTTTTTCCATTTTGATTTGATGTCACGCCCAAACGGCCGTACCGATTTGGCCCATTAACAAACTCGACCGATATTTTGGGACGATTGATTTTTGTACCAAATTTCATTTCGATCCGTTAAGAAATGCGACCGCTATCGTGTCCACAGATTTCGTTATATCGGATCTATACATACATACATATCATAATCACGACAGATATTACAAATTTAGCATGTGCAATGGGGCGAGGCTACTTATAAAGAAATTAAAGGACAATTAAGTTGTAGCAACCAATATAACTGAACCACCAGCTGGTTAACTAGCTTATACACTGAGGATACCGATGATCCCAACTGATCTATCAAATCTATTTAAACCACTTCAATTTCCTATCAAAACATCTTTCGCTTTTACTAATAATAAGTCTCAACGTCAAACCTTTCAAATAGTAGGGATCGGTTTTCCTCATGGCCAACCGCCTAAGGCGGGTCGGAGCACCTGAAAATCAATTTATTTTGCTGCCAGAAAATAAAACAACATGTAATATTATTACAGGGAAGCGTTGACCCAATAGATTTAATGGCTTTTGTTATTTTTTTTTAATCCCCGTGCAAAGCCGGGGCGGGCTGCTAGTTTAAAGAATAATTGGACGTGTTTGTGCATTCATTACTATACACTACATGAATACTATCATCATTGAACTGTATGTATTATTCAAAAATTCTAATGAACATTTTCAGTTTTATGAAGCCAAACCTTTTTAACAACCAGCTGATGCTCATAAAATGATTTTTTTTAAAACAGCTATTAAAAAATTCAGCGTATATTTACAAATGAAACATAAATTACCTCATATTAACCCTGTGCTGTGAACCAATCATAAACAAATCGATAAGAAAAACAAGGATAAATTTTATTTTTTTACTTTAGAACTAAAATCAGAGTTGAATTAGTTTAATTTTTTTAATAAATAAATATGAAATACATTTATGTAAAACATACCATCAAACTCAATTGAATTCAGACCGAAACAGTCTTTCTGGTCTTTTGTTTGTTGCATTATTAAATTAAATTCCAACTAAAACTATTCCTCTAAATTCTACATTTCATGAAGATAATCTGGTTGTATTGTTACCTCAAGTAGCAAACTTTGATTAAACCGATGCTATAATCTCCTTAAAACTTCCTTGGAAGTTAGAATAATTGTAAAAGTTATGCGGAGAAATTCTAATCTGTGATGAGATGTTTTTGTGGTAGTGTTTTGTCGCGGAAAACAATGCACAGAAATTTTATTATGAACTACATAAGTCAGTAATCTAAAAATGCTGGTTTTAATAAAATAGAAAAGTCGTAGAATAACTTTTTAAGAACATTATATAGGATTAAATAATAAAAGTTTATGTAGTGTATATTAACTGACTACACAATATTTTCTATATTAAAATGTTGTAGCCTTAACGATGTATGTATGTATGTACGAACGAAATTAGGAGTGACCTTAGGTGACCTTAAGTTCTATTCTGTCCCCCTTTTCATGCTAGAATTCTGATGTTTCTTCAGACTTATAGCGGCTGTTCTAGTCCTATCTTTGTTAGTAAGTGTAAAATATCGTTTCAAGTTAGTAGATCTTTCTCTTTCATTTTGTATGTCCATAGGTATCTGATCTAGAATTACATAATGCAATGCATTCTGGGAATCATTCTGAATCTGCACTTTGCTTCATCTACTATTCCTAGTTTTTTCATGTGTCCTTTTA
The DNA here is from genome assembly GCA_964028335.1 of Altica lythri. Classification (NCBI taxonomy): domain Eukaryota; kingdom Metazoa; phylum Arthropoda; class Insecta; order Coleoptera; family Chrysomelidae; genus Altica; species Altica lythri. The sequence goes on along the minus strand of OZ034804.1, from coordinate 43,599,300 downwards.
ATCACCAGTGCCTGGTTAATATTCCCTGTTTAGGCAGCTAAAAAAACTCTTCTTGTTATATTTTTTAGGAGCGTCTTCGGTTCTCTTAGTCCTTACTTGAATTTTTCTCTATTCACTTCTTTCCTTAGATTTTTTAAGAATGTACTACTGCTAATTCCACAGGATGGTTCTGGTCCAAAGTATAATGTTTCAGCTCCATTAGCTCCTTTTTTCTGCCAGCTTATCTGCACTTTCGTTTCCTTTTATTTCTATTTGTCCTGGAACAGGGTAACAGTGTTATTTTTTTCTAGTTCATTTTTTTGCCTAGGCATTCCCAGACCATCTTTGAACTGATTTTGTGCTAGTTCAGAGCTTTGATGGCTGCTTGACAATCTGATATAATTACAATCTTTTGTCTACGATAGTTATTTTCTAAATTAAATTCTACACATCTTTCAGTGGCACGGATTTCCGCTTAAAAAATACTTGGTTATGCATCCAGACTTTCTGAGTATTCGGCTATTTTATCCCTGCTCGTGTTTCTTCATCTGTCTCGGAGCCATCCGTATACCATTGTATGGCATCTTGGTTTAGCCCCCAATATGGTGTTATAATAATAATAAAAAAAAGTAATAGTAAATAAGTTGAACAGTTATTGAAGTCTTTAATACCTAAGTCATAAACAAATCGAACCCAGTAGCTTTTGTGTTTCGTTACACTATTATTTAAATTAACTCTTTCCTTATAGTAACTTCTTGTTTACCTCTAAATTTATACCAACTATTGTTAAGTAAATAAAGTATTTGAAGATAATAGTTAATCCTTCATTGTCTTCATATTTAGTATGTTACATTAGAAATTCATGACGTCAATTCCAATATCGGCTATCACTTTATTTGATTCAATAACGTTTCCGCCTGTCTTTGTCTCACTTAATTTGGAATTGATTATTGGCCTTTGTGGGAGAGTTTCTACTATTGATAGTTCCCTTGAGGAAACTCTAAATGTAGTTATGTAACTTAAGCTTAACAACTTAGACAGTTTGATTATTTGTTTGTACTTTCCATCACAGGTGAGTTTCTATTCTCTAATGATTTTCTTGTCGACTGTCTTCTGTTTATTTCAATAAAATAGAGATTGAATTTACGCATTCGGCACTAATTGTGTTTGACATCAAGAGTAAGAACTGCTGGAGTTTAGTAATTGACTGGGAATAATGTTGTTGGTAATCCAGATTTTTTTTATGGCAATTTTCCGTTTACTGCGTTCAGAAAGAGAAAAAGTTTTTTTTATGAGAATAAGTATATACACGCTTCGTACTTCGTACAAGATATAAAAAAAATAATCTCGCAGAAAGCGCAAATAATAACAGTGCTCTATATTTTTTCTCCTTATTGATTTTACACATGATAAGGTATTATTTCTGGTGCTCTAAACGCAGAATTTACCAAAGGAATGAATGCAAAATATAATAAAAATAAATATAATATTTTATTTAATTAAAAAACAGTATAATTAAAGTAACAATAACTATTAAAAAAGTTATAAATTACTATTAATTAATTTTATAGTAGAAAAATGCTATTTTTACAAGCTTTTATTTAACTTGTACATACCTACTTGTATGTTTGTTTGTATGTGAAGGTGAAATATTCCAAGTTAAATTTTACCTTCTTCTCGGTGTCTGATTTTGCTGAACTTTTGCATACTTATCAAGAATTGATGAAAATGACATAATATAAAAAAATAGAAAATAAGAAAGTTTTACAATAAAGGATATAGATTGGACAAATGTAATTTCGTGTAAAGATTCAAATGTAGCGGCTGAAAAATTTGTTAATGTACTGACTGAGGCAATTGAACTTGCGTCCACCACGGAAATAATAAAACTGAATCACAAACAAAAAAAAAATTAAACCGTGGATGACGAGAGGAATGATGACCTCACTCAGAAAAAAAATGTGAGCCGTCACGGGACGCCTGGCAGATGTGAAACATCGACATTATTTTGTAATTTATATGCAGTATTCAAAAAAAGAGTGTGCGTGTAACCTTTACGCGCGATTAAAGTAAACATTGAAAAATTTAAAAACTTTGAAAATTTTGAAAATTCTGAAAATTTTCAAAATTATCATGATTTTCAAATTTTTGAAAAATTTTGAAAATTTAAAAATTCTAAAAATTTTGAAAATTTTGAAAATACCTTCTCCGTGGAAAAATACATATATATATATATATATATATACCAATTTTCATAATATTCGGTCCAGTAATTTTTGAGTTCATCGATAACATACAGACAAACATTCATTTTTATAGAATAGATAGTAGGCGGAGTCGTGTTAGGTTTTTGCGTCACCGTCGCCACGCCCGAAATCTGATTTACGTGCGGCTATAGATGTTTCACATCAAAAATTACATCTTCTGTTTTCTGAAAATACGCCACTTTTCTAGCGGGTAAACCGGAAGTAGGCCATTTATATAAATGTGTCACAACAAAACTTACGGTAATTTTAAACCTAACTGTAAAAACCGCATCGTATGATTTAAAACCGTTACGAAGATATAAGCTCTTAAAAACAGTCACCCTGTAGAATAGATAGTATGCGGAGTCGTGTTAGGTTTTTGCGTCACCGTCGCCACGCCAGAAATCTGACTTACGTGCGACTATAGATGTTTCACATCAAAATTTGTTTATTATTTAGTTTTTATATTTATTTACCTAAATATTATAAGATAATATGCACTTTTAAGTCTATATATTTCAATTTTTAATATTTTTACACATCAGTAAAAATATTAAAAATTAAAATATGAGCTTTAAAAGTGTATTTCTATATGAAACAATTCATACCCTGTCCCGCCAAATTTTTGAATCGATGAGTATCTTCCCCCTATTGTTGGCGCGCCACCGTTGCTCAAAACATGAGACCAATTTGATATAAGGTATCAGTACATCTCTTTATTATATATTATCTATGCGTTAGGTTTTTTACGTCATACGTCACCGTCGCCACGCCAAAAATCTGATTTACGTGCGGCTATAGATATTTCACATCAAAAAAGATTTGCTGTACAAAAAAATAAAAAGGGAACCATTTAATACCAGCTTAAAAATATATCATAAAAATTATAAAAACAAATTCAGACATCTCGTACGAAAATTAAAAGACGAATATTACAAAAAAAAAATAACGGAAGCAAAAGGCGATACTAAATTAATATGGGACACAATAACATCAGCCATTGGGGGTAAAAGTCGGAATACTGATATTAAAGCAATTAACATAAGCGGGAAAAAAATTGACGTTATTGATGACCCGATTAGTTGTGCAAACGCATTTAATCACCATTTTGGTACGATTGGTCAGAGAATGGCGAAGTCCTTGCCAGAGGTTGATTGGGGCCCAAACCGAGTTGAAAGTGACAATACAGGGAGTGCTCCACAGTTTCATTTTAAAGTGACCTGTGATCAATCTATATTGGAGGCGATTGATGAGTTAAGAGGGGGATCGGGACCTGGATAGGATGGCATCACTGTCTCAATCATAATGGATATTAAACAATATATAATTCTACCCATTGTTCATTTGGTAAACTTAAGTTTTGAAACTGGGATATTTCCAAATTGTTTAAAAATATCAATAATTACGCCCATTTACCAGAGCAAGGACCCAACTCATCTAGAAAATTACCGACCTATCTCCATGATTTCTTTACGGCTCCAAATTGGTTAGAATGCATAACAGTTGCAGAGCGAGGAATAAATTTAGTTAAAAGATGGATGGATTCAAATAAACTAACAATTAACGTAGATAAAACTAAATTTATTACTTTCTCCATAAACGAAGCTGGTCAACCTCCAGATAATACCGTGCTCAAAATACATAGCGACAAGTGTCAAGTAACTGAATGTGGCTGTCAACAAAAAATTCTAAAAGTTGCCGAGATAAGATATCTTGGTGTACAAATCGATCAGTATGTTAGATGGGCTCAACAAATTAAATTACTAACGGGACGATTAAACAGATTAACTTACATCTTTGCTCGACTGAAGCGAATAGTGACAATCAAAACCCTCAAAATGGTTTATTATGCTCTTGCCCAATCCGTTCTCAGTTATGGATTGTTATCATGGGGTGGTGCATATATCACCACAATGCACAGTGCCATAGTAGCCCAGAACAATATACTGAGATCGATGTTGTGCAGACAAAGGATAGACTCGGCGAGAATTATGTACCAAGAACTTGATCTTTTATGCCTAACAAAATTGTACAAATACATCGTTCTAAGAAAAGTTTGGAAATATCGAGATCAGTTAGACAGGGTTGAACATGGTCATGGGACGAGAGGGGAGACAGGTCGAACGTTAATTGTTCTAAGAAAACATACCACCTTCGGCACAAGACACCATACGTACCTGGGTCCAAAAATGTACAACGACTTCCCTATGGAGATTCGAATTTCAAACTCGTTTAGAGGTTTTTCCTCAAGCCTAAAATTATATTTAATCAGGAACTTAGATCCATAGCTGCCAACACACCACAAGAAATTCAAATTATCAACTTCCACATAAGAAGTCAATTTAATTTACTTACCTACAACACTTTATAAATTAAAAAATAGATAAATAAAAAAAAAATACAAAAAATTCTAAAATTCATTCATTCAAAATAAACTGAGGAAATGTTTTTAATTTTATTTGAGTTGAATTGTAATTTTCTTTAAAACAGTATCTTTAATCAAGAAATATGTTATTTTTTGCTTCTACCACAAATAGTTAATAACAGATTATTATTTTATTTTATCACAAACGTTTAATTAGACATTTTCTTTTATATTTTTTAATTGTTATTTTCATTTATACGTATATTATGTACTCTTGGTCTAAAAGGCTACTCCTTGCCACGCTCTGGCATGCCATTGTGGTAAGAAATTTATTTATATTCATATTGTACCCATATACTGTAACATTATTTGGAAATAAAGTTGTTTTGAATTTGAATTTGAATTTATATTGGCTGATGACCGTTAGATATTATCTACGTCCAGTGGTGCAATCGGTTATAAAATTTTAACTAAATATATCTCATTACGATAATAAAATCTAAGTTATTTTGTGTTTTTTTTTCTTTTTATTGCTTCAATCGACCAACAGATCAGTAAGCATCAATGCTGACCATTTTGCACTGTAGTGTATATTAATGAGCAACATATCTTAATGAAACCTGTCACTATGCTCATCCGATAAGGCACCAAAATTTTCAGGAAAAATCCATTTTAGAGCTTCAGAAGCAGCTGTCAGTTTTTGTATTGCGAAGAGAATTATAACACACTTCTATTACAACTACTCAAGTTTTTTTTTATTTGTTAACATAAAAGTAACCTTAAAATTTCCCTAGGCTAGCTCCTGAGGATCGTGGCTTCCTTCTGTGTTTTGCTTAATTCCCCCAAACATCTATTATAGAGCGCCAAGTACAGACACACAAATAAAATTCCAAAAATCAGTTTTAAGTTAATTTATTTTAAAATTTAAGTATTTAAGACAAAAAATTTTAAATCAATTAATTAATTTAATCTCTTATCTTTTTTGTTTCGATGGTCTTCCTGTCGGAGTTTCGATAGTGATGGAACAGCCCAAGTGGATGGAAGTGATCTTCCTGTCGGTGTTTCGATAGAGACAGAACAGTACTGCCCAAGTGGGTGAAAGTGGTCTTCCTTAAGAGAACTTTCTCAGAAATAATCCCGGAATGGATGGTCGGCTTCAAAATGGCCGTCGACAATTAGCAATATTTTCAGAAATGAATATCTGCAACCTTAGTAGGGCCCTTCTCAGATTTGGCATTAAATCCTAGCAATAAAAATTGAAATCAAAACTCCGACCTTAAGTAATGTCTATCGAATACAATCGCTATCTAGTTTCTCCAACATTCGAGAAAAAATTAATGTTTATATTTTATTTAACATCACAAAAAACTTACTTTTTTACAATAGCAATTATATTCGAAAATTTAAATGTTAGTAAAATACACAAAATATTATATTCACCGCATTTTGGAATATTTCTAACTAATAAAATTAAAAACCAAGGCAAAATGGTACTCACCAGACCGAAGGGCGAAGGTGGTCAGAGAATTAAATCTGAATTTACCAAGAATCGAAGACGAAATGAACGAATAGAGAAATCATTCCGTCGAAGAAGCATCATTTCCCACCACCAAATCGGCAATCGACCTTCGCATCGGCGCGATAAAAATTAAACAGAATAAAAATGTATAGTCCGGATGGAATGCTCGAAAACCAACGTTACAAACGTTACAACTATGTTAACAAGTTTTGATAAGCGGTCGAATAATAATTGTTTTTTTTAACTGTGCATCACTGATTCGGAAAAATTAGGTTTAAAGAGACTCAAAACCTGTACCATTTTTGTTTACCACCTTTTTAATTTTTTTCGGCATGGTCTTGCCACATCTTATCTTTGCCGCTTGTTCTTCCATATGTAAAAATCGTATTCAATACCAGTTCCTTTACAATATCTCATTTCCGACACATATTAAGAGAAAAACATTTAAATACGAAAATTAAACTAGAGAATATTTCCTACAATTTATCCATTTTCAAGTTTTTTGTAAAATTAATACTTTTTGCGTACGAGCGCCGTAAACTTCATTTCAATATGGGTTTAAAAAAATAATTTCCATACCACCTGGAGGTAAAGTAAGCAGCGCGTTTTTTTGTCATGGTGTCTCTTGTAAGCCTAATCCACATGTGATGCACACATATCTACCGCAATCTGTTTCTGATGGAGTTGCGAGTTCGTGTCGATTTCACCAACGGTTTGTTCAAAAATAGTCCTTTTTCTCGTAATCTGATATCATTTCAAATTTTTATAAGCAACACTACACTAGATCACTATCCAACTATGGAGACGTTGAGAAAGAAGTAAGAGATCACGTACAAAAGGCAAATAGATTGGCAGGATGCCTTAATAATACTATATGACGCAATCGACACATGAACATTGAAATTATATTGAAATGAAATCAAGAATCTATAAGGCTAGTATAAGACCAGTAATGACGTACACATCACAAAAAGATCCGACACAACCAGAACACAGAGAATTATGGAAACAGCAGAAATGCGAATCTTCAGAAGAATTACGGGAAACACGCTGAGAGATCGAATGAGGAGTGAAGATATCAGACCAATGTGCAATGAGCAGCGTATAAATAAATGGACACTAAACACAAAAAAAGAATAGAACAATCACATCAGTAGAATGGCAAGAGACAAATCACCACGTGGTAGGAGAAGTATACGCCGACCACGCAAAAGATGGAGCGACGATCTTCCATAGAGGCATCCACCCGCCCATGAACAAGCAGAATTGCTTATATAAAGGAAGAAGAAGAAGACCACTACAGTATAACAGTATAACGGAGGATTTTATTCCAGCTCTTCTGCATCTACAGGCTCTCTGACATTTCTTTTTTCATTTACAAGAAATATATTTTAGCAAGGAGTTGGATCCTCAAGTGTCTATTCCCGATGTTCTGCATTTTGTACATTTTCGTACCACAGCTGAACTTGTGATAGGTTCGGAATGAAAGTTGTCGTGTTGCTGCTCCTGTTAATGGTATCGACGCAATATTAAATATAATTAAATGATTTTGGGGAGCATGTTTATCTACAATCATTTAAAGACATGCTTTTTTTACTTTTTACCTCACTGTAACTGTATAATTCAAAACTGTAAAATTCAAACAATGATCTCTGGATCAGTGTTTTGATTTTTAAATACCTGTTTGAATTAGGGATTTTTTCGGAGTACATTAATATATTTTTTATCTTGATAAAAGAGTGCAAATTTTGTATCACAGCTGAAGGCATGCATAAATAAAATATGATCTGCAGCTATCTATGTCACTTTTAGTGAAATCTATTAAAGGTATCGAATTGTGGTAAAACACGTATTCCGGTATACTTGATTAGCATATTGTGAATCTTGTGAATCCAGGATATTTTTAGCTTTAAATTTTGTCTTTAATATTCTAATAAGGTGGTTTTTGAGAATATCCGTCGAATACGATTATGACATAAGGTCTAGACTTTTAAGAAAGACTATTGTTTGCTTAGGTCATACGTTTGTAACCTGATTAGGCTCTAAGAAGACCTGATATTTTTTTCGTTTGGAACAATTACTTTGCAGTTACAGGTAATATTTTCTGTCGTTTCATTTACATACTCAGAAATTCTGCATGTTCCAATGTCTGTTTTGCCCATCCATGTTACAAAGATGGTACTTAGTGGACAATCTTTTGTGAAAATTACTAGGGTTACTCTGAATTAAAATTTCTGAAGCATTAAGAGTAATTTAGTGTGTCACTGTTTCTGGTGTATAAACGAAATTGATTTGGAGCATTAATAATAAAACACTTATGCAGACTTTAACACAATTTATTCAACAAAATTGTAACAAGAACTCTGTTGGATAACGTGTAAACAGTTTTAGATTGACAATGGCCTATTCAAAGTAATTGAACTCTATATCCCCTTATATACAACAAATGAACATTCTAGAATTTGCAAGAAACATGATCTAATCTAATCACCATACAGCAGAGATTTCTAGAATAACCTAAACAGAGTCTTTCAAGTACCTAAAGGTCCTTTCCTTATTCGGTTATCCCGTTACAATACTTTCATATATATAATAAAATTTGTCGAAGGATAATTCGCTTGCAGACTAATGTAGTTAATTGCGAATTTTTCACAAAGTAGTTGTTCAATAATTTAAAAAAAAAGCGTTACATGATATAATGTTATTCATATAATATAGGCATACCACAGTACATAGAACAGTCATGACTTAATATGATATAGTCCATTTCACCGATTTTGGCCGATGACAGAAATCATACTCGAAGTAAATTTAGAGTTACATCTCTCTCAGATACAGGCAAGTTAAAAATTTAAATGAGGATGTTTGTTTTTTAATACAACACTTACGTAACTGCATCTTGTTTCACCGGTAGATAAAAAGTCTTCAATACGGAAGTCTTGACTTAATTCACATTCCTAGTAACCGTCATGTACGGCTCGTTGTTGAAGGGTTGAATTTAATAATTATTAATGTCATATTTTTGTAGATGTCAAACCACACTGATAGTTTCAGAAACTTTCAGACATAATTTAGAAAAAAAAAAACTCTCCGCCATTGGTAACTTGGATGACAGTTTAATCTTATTTCAGTGGTTTCTAATATCAAATCGACAAAAAACGATAAAATGGACTATATACATACATATACATAGTAAATTACAGTTTCAAAAATGTTTAAGTAGGTATCTTGAAGTAAGCTAAAAGTATCAAAAATTTGTATTAAAATCGTTAACATATATAAATGACATAATTTAAATTAATTTGCGACGTAAGATCTTGTATCAAATTATAAAACCCATATTAGAATTTAAAAGTTATTACAAAACAGTACGTTTCAATAGCTCAGCAGTAGATTAAACACAAAGGAGGATAATAACATTTCTAGATTTATCTTTTTATCCTCTTATTGATATCTACGAGTTTTATCTTTATATTCCTAAAAAGTAATTCCTCACTTTATTACCTGCTAGTCCCATTTGGCACTTATAACCGAAGCACAAAAATTATTTCGGCCCATTCACTTTATTACGGAGCGTTATCGTCGCCATTATCATTTTCTGTTCTGTTTCAGGTGTCAGAATTGCGGTTGCTATTTCCCAACGGTTCGCTTGTTTTCCCGCCATTCTCAAACGACCGTTATCGGCACGACGTGCATGCTGCTCTCTATCGGTGTCGGTTGAAGAGTACATTGGGGGTGGTCGTTAGCAGGGATGTGCACGTAAAAGCAGGTAAGTTATAAACTTATTTAATATTGATGAAAATATTATAGTTAAGATTCTAATTGTGTGTTATTCTAATAACGGTTTAAGATTTTCGCAATTTTCTCCTTAACAATAATTACAGAATCTCTTGAGATAACTATACAATTTTTGAAAAACAAAAGATATGAAAGGTTGATTATTATTTAGTTAAAATATTTTTATGTCGAGTGAATTTTAAATCCACTAATAGACTCTTGCAGGCATTGATGTCAACAACAGATATCCACAAAAAAGCTACCGAGTGTTCAAAAGCGCATATAAAGTGTTAACGTTTCTCAGAGTTTTAAAAAATTAATAAATCCAAATGTGTTTATTGATTCCTGGGGATTAACAGTAAGGGCAGAAGTAGAAAAACGTTACAAGAAATCAATCATGTAGATGCAAAGAAGTAACAACCATTATAATGAAATCTATATTAAGTTATATTAATTCACAGCTTAACAGCAAGAAGAAGCATTAGAAGATACTGCAAAAATCTACAAAGTGTTTATAAATGAATGAAAAGAAGCAACCAGCCTGATAATTTCGTGTTCAGCGACCCCAAAGACCCCGAGTACATAAATTGAACCCATTTTCAGCAATACTTACCGAGTTGTAAGTTTTCTCTCTATTGTCTGTTCGGAATGAACTTTTCGAATGCAGAAATGCAATTTCCATTTTTTGTCGCTCTCTTTCTCACATCATTACATATGTAATGATTTTTCCCATTTAACTGTACACAAATCTTTTCCACCGAGTGCATGAATAGAAGTATAACTTTAAAAATGGCAGTAATATCACAATACTAGGAATAACATAATTTCATGTATCTAATTAACTGTCGGAAATGGAAATAAATTTAATGAATTTTAATGCGAATTTCAGTTCTACGAATCGGAAACAATACAGTTTAACTTTTAGTAAAATTTTTAAAATTAAAATATTTTCATATTCATGATAGCTGTGCTTTTAATTTCCTATTTACACATTTGTCAAAAGCGCTGCATAATTTTTTAAATTTTTTATTGCTTTCAAATATTTGCAGCTGGAGAATATTTTAGTGGAGTATAAATATAACTTGTATTTTAATATAAATATGTATAAAATATATACAAATAATATACTAGGTGACCCGGTGAACTTTCGAAAAATCATTTGAGCAGAGGGTGACATCCACATACCATATTAATGGTAGCAATTACGGCGCTCTCTACTTCTCTCTCAGATGAAAGCTCATCTCTTGCAGGATTTATATCAAAATAATTATTTAAAAACGAAATTAAATCTGTATTTTAAATACCTTTTAGAAAGGTCTTAAATGCAAAAAAGATATCCACAAATAAGATTTCAATAACAAATCAAAATACAATATTGGAAAGCATTAATAAAACTAACAAGACTAAAAAGATAGTGAGCTAAGCGTCAAAAACCAATCGATTTTAACATTAAACAAAAAATAGATTAAAATTATTGGTTTATTTTAGTCCACGTTGACTAGAATTACACTTATGATCAACCAATCGTAATCAGTAACTAGACAAAGCAACCAATAAAAAATTTACGATTGTTTCCCTAAATAAGGCAAACAAAAGCAATGTTTCCAAGCATTAATTAAATGTCAGTATAGGTTTATAAATACTAACTAGTGCTTAATATAAGAGTCACATTTTTTGTGTGTTCTTTACTTATCAGTTGCTTTTCGCCTGTCGGCATTTTTTGCTGTACTTTTAAATCATTTATTTTCATATTGATTTTTAAATAATTTCAGTCCACGTTGACTAGAATTACACTTATGATCAACCAATCGTAATCAGTAATTAGACAAAGCAACCAATAAAAATTGCAAAATTTTACAATTTTCGCCCTGAATAAGGCAAACAAAAGCAATGTTGCCAAGCATTAAATAAATCTTAATATGATAGGTTTATAAATACTAACTAGTGCTTAGAGAGAGAAATTCCTTTATTAGGATGTGCTGCCTACATATCATAGGTTGCTAATACACAGCATACCGTTCAATCCAAAGGACAATTATATAATTCAAAACATTAGATATAAACTAAAATAATTAAAATTGATAAAAATAATGAAATAAAAACTATTAATAATTAATGCATTAATTAGGAATAGATGTGACAATGTAAAATATTAATAGAATCGATTAAAATGTTTTCAGTGATTTCAGGAATCGCTGATTTGTCAAGCTTAAATTCGTTGAAAAAGTCAAGTACACTTTTTCCAATAGAACCATGAGCGCCAAACCATAGTCCATGGACAGACCAATTTCTTTCACCAAATTCGTCTCGATATTTTTCGGCATAATGGTTGACGCAAGAGCTGTATATGTTTGACTTTTCTTGTTTGATTTTTTCATCTTGATCATCGTCATTTGTTTCAAAACGCACCGTTGGATCAATTATGAGGGCTCTATTTGATTTCGTATCAAACGCAATTATGTCTATGAACCGGAAGCTACCATGTTGATCATATGCATGAACTTCCTCGAAGCATTTGTATTTTTTGTCAATCATTAATGATTTGATTGCGTGTTTAACTTTGTGATGTCTCGAAATAATTTGGGGTTTATTTGATGAACAAAATCCAATAACATGAGCGGGGGTTTCTTTCTCTCTATTGCATTTGCGACAGAGGCTGTTATCGGACACTGCACCAGGAATTCCCTTGACATTTGCGTAGTTGGTATTGAGTTTAATTGCAGCAGTAAATTCTGAAGAGCTTAATCTTGACTTTTTTGACATAAATTGGTTGCTTATATGGGATGTGTTGAAGTGCTTCACTCCAATTCCTTGCCAATTCTGTCGGCACCATTTGTCATAAGACATTTTTCGTAATTTCACTCTCATCATTAATGATGTTTCTTGTTCGAGGCCAAGCATTGAGGCACATTCAGCCATCTCTGCTTGACAATCTACAAGCTGGTGAAAAATAGCGTCATTCACTTTACTTAGTTTGTTTGCGATTGAATAATGTTGAAGTTTGGCTTCCCATTCGCAACGAACTAAACCAAGTCCACGAACATTTCGTGGTGCATAAAACATTTCTGTTGAAGTTGATGTTGGAAGTTCAACAATAGCTTTCACTGCCCGTCTTATCATTGTGTCTATATGTTCTGTAATTGTTGACGGTATTTTATTTAGTGGAGCAGCTTGAAGTGGATATATTAGAGTTGGAAATATATATTAATTAAAGTTATTTAGTTTTTGATCGGGCTTCAAAAGGGGTGATACCATCATCTTGTCAATATTTTCAGCAAATTTTTCGATAACATCTTTGTTGAAGACCATTGTTTTTTTGAATGTACAGCCAAGATATCTAATTCGTTCGTCTTTGTCGAAAGTTTTAATGGCGTCGCCATTTGAAAGAATTAATTCTTGTTTAGTCAAATTACCTTTGACTATGTTTATTACAATACTTTTCTTTGGGTTAATTTCGAGACCAATTTCTTGGAAAAGTTGTTTAACTAATTCAATTAGTCTGATTGCATTCTCAACAGAACTTGCAGTAATTGCTTGATCGTCAGCAAAACCAGTCATTGATATAGCATCATAATTATTAATGATTTTATATCCGTATCGTTAGCGATCATAGGTTCGCAAAGTTCATTGAATATGTGATCAATTGCGATATTAAATAAAATTGGAGATAGTGGTCCTCCTTGTGGTACACCACACATGATAGGAATGTCATTAGTTTCTTTCTTTTGAACTTCGACGTTAATTGTGTTCTGAGTCAAAAGGTTCATCACCAGTGATTTAACATTTGATGAAACACCTTTAGCATCAATTGTTCTCCCAACATGTTCATGTCCAATTCTGTCGAAGGCTTTCGATATGTCAAGGAAAGCGACCACACAATCGCGTTTGAAACTTTGAGAATTCTTAAGAATTGAATCTATTATTCGGGTGTTAATGTGACAACCAGCAACATCACTTATGAAACCTCTCTGATTTCCGTTCAAGCTTATTTGGTTTCTAATTGTTTTGTCGAGACACCGTTCAATGATTCGTCGAACAATTGAATAGATTGTTATTGGTCGCCAATTACTAGGTTCATTAGCGTCACCACCTTTATCGATAAGAACTGTTCTTCCCTTCCTTAGTTCTGAAGGTACAAAACTTGTGTGTAGCATAATATTCGCGATAGAACATAGAACATCTGCTATGTTTAGGTCTCTAATTGTTCTTATTAACACTCTATCTTTACCCGGTGATGTGTCGAGTGAGATCTTTTTAATTGTCTTCTGCATATTTTCAACTTGGATGAAGGTATCAGGTTGCTTGTCGATCGCAGGGTAATGTGTTAAAATATTAATATTTGATTTTGAAAAAAACAGTTCTGAAGTGTTCCTCAATCTTGCTTATATCAATTGAGCAAGATCGTGATTTGCCACCATTCATAACATTACGAACAACTTTTTTGCGTTGATTGTAGTAGTGATATTGGGCGAGTTCAAATTGGTATTGTTTATTTCTCTTCTGCCTTGCTTTTTCTTCTGCTCTTTGAGGATTTGATGACCTCGCGTACCTAGAGTTTGTGTTTGTTCTTTTGTTTTGTTTACGTGTGTTCTTTATTTATCAGTTACTTTTCGCCTGTCGGCATTTTTTGCTGTACTTTTAAATCATTTATTTTCACATTGATCTTTAAATGACCTTGAACCTGACGTGATAGAGGTCAAATTCAAAATCAGCGAACCTGAAAACAGAGGCGTCCTAGAGTTTTTGCGAAAAATCTAACAGTTATATCTAGAAATACTCATTATAGTAAATGACTATTTTAGTCCAAATTCAAACCTCTATATCTCAAGCATTGTCAATTTTTGATCTTGGTACCCATCAAGACTTTTGTTTTACTTACTTAGAAACTACTTATTTACAAAATTTCAGAGAAAATGAATAAAAGTACTTTTCCATGGATTTTGTGCTCGATTCTTTAAATGTATTTGAGATTCCTTATTGTGGAGATTATTGTATGGTCTAGTTACTGATATTATATTTTTAATTCCTTGTTATCCATAAATTGTTTGTCTTTAGTTTTGTCTCAGTTTTGGTTTATGATATTTCTAACAGTTTATTTAGAGTATTTTTAGTTTTTTATAATCTTATTTCTATTTCTGTATACTGGTTTGAACAATAAATTCATACATTTATTTTAGGTCTTCTTCACAATAGCGTTCGTTTTCCACTTGTATCAATTTAACCGAATTATTTGACAAAAACTAGATTAACCAACCTTTAAATATTTTAATAATTTGTCTTACTTGTATTTCTACTGATGTTAATTACGGTAGGTACTCTAATGACACCACTGGTCCCCGAGCATAAAATTTAAATTTATTTTCACTTGCATTATCTAATAAACTACTTGCAAGCAAAACATTATGGAATGCTCTAAAAGTTTCAGAGTACCTACGTGGAAAACCTGTATGCAGAATCTCAGAAATTTACAATTCATAAAAAGTTAAAAAGTGGTGAAATGTGTAAAGCTAAAATTAATATTGTGGGTGCCGAAAATTTGAGTATGCGTAAACTAGGAAAAAATTTGAAAATACAAAACAGGCAGATAATGGTTTCTAGTGTTAAACACAAAGCAACCGATGGCATTTGAAAGTAATATATTCTGTTTCAAGAGAAAATCTTGTCCAGTTAAGTACTTTAACAGTTAAAGACATTGAGTATCTATAAGAACAAAAGAAAAACTCCACTGGGTTTACAAAAAAATAGGAAATATAAAAACAATCACAATAATGACAATTAGGACAATAAAAGATGAAAACTTTGTTTCTATTACCGACAATATCAAAGAAATTATCATACTTTCGTGTCTAACAAATGTTACCCTACTTTGTAAAAGTAGTAAATTAAATGTCAAAGATACATGCAGTTACTGTCCAAATCATTTCTTGTAGTTGTTCACGCTACATATATTGGAAAATGGCTATTTAAACTCTATTTAAACTTTTGCAATTTAAATGCTTAAGGTTTGGGATTAAATCTAAACCCGGAAATTATTATCGCAGATTTTAAAATAGCCATTCCCAATGCCATAAGAACAATGTACTCAAATTTCAGGTTTAATTTCATTCGTTCTGCAAAATTTAAAATCTGGGCATCGTTCTTGATTAGGGAAACAAAAATAGTAAAATTGGTAAATAGCTACGATATATATTTGATTTCTCATTCGTAAATCCATCGGAAGTAAAAGATTGTTTTGCTTTCGATTTTTTGGAAACACAACCCGAAAACAAACATCTATTTTGCAACTGTTTGCTGACTATTTAGTGGACAATTATGTTTCCGATGATGTCATAATTCCGCCTATACATTAGTATAGAAAGAAGGATAAATGCATGTGAGTCTTTTCATGCTAAATTTAATTCTATTCAAATTTTCGATATTGGTATGGGTAAGACGTATACATATATATTTTATCTTTTTTACCTACAGTTCTCTTACGGTACTTAAAAGATTAAAGCTTTTGATCTGACATTGAAACATTTCAGTAAGTATAATTTTACCATTTCACAATAGTCCAATCAATAGACAGAAAAAAAAACGAGTGTGGCAGTCAGTGGGACTACCGGCAGAAGTTATACTTCTATGCATGTGGCCGGATTCATAAATTTGTATGCGAATGATTGAGCAAAATCATTATATTATATTAGTGTTCAGCGACCTCAAAAACCTCCTAGTACCGAGTGCACACTCATTTTGTATCGAATTTGCATAAAATTCCTGGAGACGAGGTTCGTCTTAAGCACCAGGTGTTTCGGACACCATCGCCATTAACATATTTGTATTCAGCGACCTAAAAAACCGCCGAGTTCCAAGTGTGCACTGATTTTGTACAGAATTTACATAAAACCCCAGGAGAAGAGGTAAATACCCTAGGCACCAAGTGACGCGGAGACTTTCGACATCATGAGATTCGCGTTCAGCGACTCCAAAAACCCCGAGTACATAAATTGAACCCATTTGAATACTTACCGAGTTGTAATTTTTCTATCTATTGTCTGTTCGGAATGCACTTTTTGACTATTCTTAAAAACTCTGTTTATGTAGCCAACAACCTCAAAAGCATAGTGCAGGATATAATGCAACCATGTGACGGTACTATAGACTGCAATACAGTACTTATTACTGAATATTATTATTAATATCATTAATATAAAATACTAAACTTTATATGTTTACTTACGTGACAGAATTATAAAATAATCTGTCAAATAATCATGTGGTCCGTCACTATGATATTCATACCTTAGTTCAGACTGTTTTTTTGTATATCTATCTCTTTTGAATGTACTGAATGTTTAAACGGTATTCAAAGGACTTATAGTTATGACTAAACATGTGGTAAATATTTCATCTTTGTTTTTACCGACCAATATACCTTATAAGTGTGTCTGTCTCTCTCTTACTCACACCATTACATATGTAATGATTTTCCACATTTAATCCCACACAAATCGAGTGCATGAAGAAGTATAACTTCAAAAAGGCTATATTTGACAATAATTCAGGAATGAATCGGACTGGTGCAGTTGTTTTGAGGGCAATAACTATACTTTATGCTTCCATAACGTCTCATTTTCTTTTTGAGGGTCCAAATTTTCATATTATGCAAGGGGTATAGTCAAAAATTAATTTTCAACCCCTTAAATTCCGCTTTAAAAAAGGGGTGTTTTTTTCATAAACAATTGAAGCTACAGCCAGCGCTCTCTGTATATTTTAAAAAAATTTTAATGTTAAAATTAGGATAGTTGCCTTTTTTTGTGAGCCACAGATAATTATATTATATAATCACAGAAATTAATACAAATTGTAAATATTAACCGATTTATGTGAATTACGATATAACACCATTATAATACGTGAAAAATATAATTTATAACTATTATTGTATACATGAATTTATAATTATTACAAAGTAAAGAAAAGAAATTTTTCTTACAATAATTAATTAAATTAATCATAATAAATAAATTTTATTTACAGCGTATACAGCTTTTCACTAACAAACTTTTTTTCTGAATTATTGTCGCTCTTTTTGTCTATTGATCTATAATATAAATCTATATTTTTTACCTGCTATGCTCGGGGATGAATTCATGTATGTTTCTTCGGGTAGGAGATTGACCAAATTGGTAAATTTAATCCCAGGAAAGAGTTGAAGCACGTCCGTATTTTTTAAGATTTACTCTTTATTACATTAAATAAAAACAAAACCAACAGCGACAACTCACACACACTTAACAGAACAAATATCAATATTTACTTTTTGTTGTTCATTAAATTCACGATAATATTTGACGAAAATTATAACATGTACTAATTTTAAAAATTGTATATCTAATACCAGCATGTTTTCTATTTTTTTACATACCTACATTTGTAGTACATATTATGATCCTATAAGAATCATGCCATAATGCTATTTATCTTTAGTTGGTTTAATAGGGGTTATCGTTACTTTAACGGTTTAATAATTTATCCTTGTCAGAAAATTCAGCAAATTCCCGAAAATACTCGACTAAAACCCTACTAATCGCATCAGACAATCTACACCTTTCAAGCAAATTGTCGAACAGGTGAGTATAACCAGATAGGACCCTGCTTTTACAAAAACCATAATATAATAATATAAAGAAAAAATTTTATATATTGTACAGTTATTGAAAACTTCATTGCATGTTTTATTTCACAGGCTAAAAATAAAGTTTAAACATAAATCTTAATACTTAAAGCTCTAAAATATTTTAAAATAAATAAATATATAAAAATATTAATATAACAATATAACAAAGTATTGGAACACTTATGGGTACTTTATTAACCAAAATTGTTACAGATACACAAGAAATCTGCTGGATAACGTCTAAAGAGATTTACAATAAGGATGAACTATTTAAACTTTTCTTAACTGCTAATACTCCTTTATTGAATAAAAACGAACATTCTAGCATTTTCGAGTAAAATAATCTACCCTTATGACTTACTTCTAGTAAATTCTCGATTAAATAACCTTAAAACAGTCTTTCAAGTAAACGTCATTTCCTTATTAAATTATCCCGTTACACTGCGTCCTCCTTAGATTCATTCCTTCTGGAATGTTATATCCAAATCGGGATCCTGCACACACCTTGAGCCAGCCAAGCCCATCTTCTTGGAGCTTCTGCACATCCCCACTGTGGTTTTCCTCTGTGAATTTTCACGATCCGAAAAATGACATCATTAATCTTTTTCTTGTTGGTGTATGGACCTTCCCTGTTCTTCTGTAATTTGGTAGAAATGCCTCGACGCCGTCGGGGGTTATAGAGCCAAACTAAATCTCATTTTTTTTCCTTTTCGGTGTGTCATACTACCTCTTGGCACAACTATAGACGGTGGCCCATTTAGATATCAAGTTGAGACATACCTCGTTTGAAAGCTTATGATGAGTGCTTTTCAACAAGGTATATCACAACCATACCACACATTCTAATCCTCAAATATTGATGAAATTTTGTAGAGTAATTTCGTGAAATTACAATGTTAAAGTAGGGTACATTGACATAACCTATCCAAAATCCAACCTAATCTAACCTAGGTTAAATTACCTAACCTAGGTTAGATTAGGTTAGGTTAACCTGAGTGGAGGGTGTTTGAGGTTTTTTTTTTTTTAAATGCGTGTTATGGTTGTGACATACCTTGTTGAAAAGCACTCATCATAAGTTTTCAAACGAGGTATGTCTCAAATTGATATCTTAATGGGCCACCGTCTATAGCGCCGCCTACCTCTTCATCCGATCACCAGATAACTGTAGTTTCCCACGCACCAGTATGTGTAAATGCTCCATTCGATTCTGAAGATCGGTAACATATTTTTCACGGGCCACTTCTTCACCAGGTTTACAACCAAACACCAAGTATCATGATTTCTCTACCGAACAGGACCTTCGCAGGCGTTTGGCCTGTTCATTCGTTAATGGCCGATCGAATGGCCATTAGATATAGGAATATGCCGATCCCAATCCCTCTGACACTACTTTGTGACACTCTGACACTACTTTGACAGATAGTTGGTTATAGTCCGAATCATTCGTTCCACCCAGCGTGAAAAAATACTGGTTCCACCATTCTATAAGACTGAAGGTGCATCGCCGTGGTTCTCGTTTTGTTGATGGGTAATCTTTGGCAAACTTCCTGAAATAGCTTTTTCTCAAAATTTCTCCCTTGATCTGAATGTAATTCTAGTGGTACCCCAAAACGGCTTACAAATTCTTCAACTAATATACCTGCTAAAGTAGTAGCTTCCTGATTGGAACTGCGTAGACTTCAACCCATTTAGTGAAGTAGTCCATTACAACAAAGATGTACTTATTTCCTACATCGCTCTGTGGAAGTGGCCCCAATACTGCGATTCTTTCAAACGGAGTTCCGACCAAGTATTGCTGCATTTCCGCCTTCGGTTTTCGATTCGAACCATTACTGGCAGCACATGTGGTGCATTTACGACACCAATCTTTAACGTGGTTAGTTTAATTTACCCAGTAAAATCTATCTCGGACCTTTTGTTATACCAAGATGTCCTCCAGAACCATCATTATGTATCTGTTTTAAAGTTTCTGTTACGGCATTTCTTGGTACCACTATTTGTTACCTTGTTTTTGTGCCCTCATAATTTTATACACGTATCTTAAGGAGCCAATCGTCCACTATTAAAGAGTTCCATTGAGCCCAATATGCTTTTAAAGCAGGAGAGGATGAGGATATCTCTCTCTCCACAACGGACAGCAGTCCATTCTTTTTCATTCCCGAATATTTTTCAGAACGGGATCGTTTTCTTGTTGATCATTTAGCATAAAGCTCCCGTCTTCTAGCAGAACCTTAACTAAGGAGAGTTTTTCCTTGTTCTGCTCCACTCGGGTGCAATGAGGTCACAGACCCTTCCACGTAATAAATTTAACTATATTTGTAAAGATGTATACAACACTAATTTTATATAAAACATGAGGATGGTAGCTTAAAATATACTGCTATTACTACAGCATGTCGCTGACGCGAACTCACAGCTAGAAGTATAACCAAAAAACGTCTAAAGCTTGGTCCACCCTTTGTAATTGTTTTATAACTTTGCTATATAGCCTTGCTATACAACTTTGCCATAAAACATCGTTGTGTCCACACTTCAGTGCAGTAAAGATGAATGCCAAAAACTAAATACTAGCAGCCGCATCGTGCGTAATTCTGTTAAGACAAAACTAGGAAAAGGCGGTTTTGGGTTTGACTTACTGAAGAAGTCAATATAGCAAAACTTATTTGTTGTAAGATCTGAAACGAGACAATTTTGGTTCCATCGAGTAAGGAACAACATATAGGAAAGGATTCAAAAACTTTTGTAGATTATCCAGTCAGGATTTCGATCGCCTGCTAAGTTTAATTGGCTTCAAAATTCACAACAATGCCACGGAATTGAAATACCCAGTAATTAACGAGACTTAGCGATTTTTAGAAGCTGGAGAGTCCTACCAAAGCTTAATGTATTTATTTATAAATTTAAAGAAGTAAATATTGTTATAGTTAAAAAAAATTATAAAATTATGAAAAATTATACAACTCCGGAAAGGTGATTTTTATGAACAGTGAAATTTTCCTAATTGTTGTGGCTCTATGGATGGAAAACACGTTAATATACAAGCTCCAATTTAAAGTGGATCTAAAGGCTATTTTAACACTGTTTTTTTTGCTGTTGTTGATGCCGATTATTGTATTACTGAGTGCCAAGGGCGGATCTCCGACGGAGGTATATATGAGAACACCACTTTTAACAAATAGGTGGAAGAAAAAGCTTTAAATTTTCCTGAATCCTGTTGATGTCCTGGAGGATCTAATGCTAAATTACTCCATATTTTTATAGGAGATAAAGCTTTTTAGTTACAAACGCATTTTATAAAATCGGATCCGGGACTTCAGGACAAAGGTTGAAGGAATATTTAATTATTGTCAAATTCATACTCGTAAAGTAGTAGAGAACGTGTTTGGGATAATGTCATCTGTGTTTAGAGTCTTAAGAAAACCAAAAGAAAACATAAAAAATGGTGTTAGCATGTACATAGTTTGTAGCTAATTTTAAGGTGTCGCTTTTTGTAACGGTGTGCGAGCTCATCGTAAAATTTTACAATTATCATTTTTCCCTAACGCACCAAAAGAATAAACTTTAACTTTTAGCTCCAATTTTACAACAATGACAACGTTTTAATTTTTTTATTAACGAATAAATATTTATTTTTTACTTAACTTTTTTAATAACAACATAGTTTTATATTAAATTTGTGCCTAATTTACAAAGAATTTATATATAACATTATGTTTATAGACTTTTCCTGGATACAAGACAGCTGGTGGGAAATTTGTCTAAAATATAAATATCTAATATAAGAAAAAATAATATAAGCACAAACATTTTAAAAATAAAATTATCACACAACTCATCTAAAATGCTCAAAAATTAAACAAATGGAGCAACAACAAAAATTTAAAAAAAAAGTTTGAGAAATACCCCACAAAACCTTTACTTTCTATAAATTGGTAATTAAACATAATCCAAAATTGAGAGTGAGATTTTGTTAATAATATGAGCCAAGCGCTTTAACAACAGCTACTATTATACTTAAAACAAAAAGTACTTACATGATTAATAGCATCTGGCCAATTTTGAGTTTCCAAACAAAAAGCTCCGTGTTTATAATAAGAAGAACCATTTTTTCCTGTCAAAGTCGGAGGAATACTTCCAGTCGCCTTTTTAGGATCTTCGGGTATAGAATTAGAGCAATAGAACTGTATTCCTGTAAAATTAGATAGCTATATTGTATTTTATATAAAAAATTTCTATAAACTCATACCAGGTTGATTGGTGTAAACTTCAATTGCTCTTTCAGTTGGAGGATGATAAACTCTTGCTGCAAAAGTCATATCCTGTTCAGATGCTTTATTTAAACAGAAATTATGATCGTAGCCATCATATCCTGGTATTTTATTTATGACACTACCTAGAACTTTTGGGATTCTAAGATCGAAAATAGTTTTTGCTACTGGTAAAAGTTTCCCTAAAATAAACACTGTAAAATACGCTGCACATCTGATTATTATTGATTATATGAACCTGTAGGTATCGAATTTGTATCTACATCTGTAGTATGATCTGCATTAATCGACACCTCATGCTTATACAACTCTTCTGCTCCTTTATCATGTCCAGCCAAATTGAAATACGAATGATTGGTTAAATTTACATAGGTTGGTTTGGTGCTAAAAGCTTTGAAGTCTACCAAAAATTCATTATCATTGGTTAATTCAAAAGTAACGGTCACCACAACATCTCCAGGATATCCTTCTTCTTTGTCAACTGACAAATAACTCATAACCACTTTTAAACCATCCACATAATACTTCCAATTTACTTTATCGAATCCTCTAAAACCACCATGTAACTGAAATTCGCCTTTGTTAGCTGAAACACTGTAAGTGACACCCTCGATGGTAAATTTTGCTTGGTTGATCCGATTGGCTACTCTACCAACAGTTGCACCAAAATAAGGATTGAGGGGATTGAAATAACCTAAAATTTGTTATTTTATAAACAATTGTTCTACATTCTTAGTTTTTATAATTGTAATAAATAGGGTGAAGTTAGTATGTTTTTTAGCACGAGTAAAAGAAGCTTACAGTGTTATTTCAGAAACATTTGTGTTCAGGGTTAAAACTTTTTATTTCACACTTATTTCAGAAAACTAATCTGTCTTCTTCAAAAACTGTTTTTTAATGCAAATGTAGATTGTAGATTGTACGTGGGGTTAATTGGCTTAGATCACTTTTTGGTACTGCGACCTAAAATATCTTTTGTGTATACCTTACATCTATTTACTAGTTCATAAGTTCTAAAATCTTAAAATCTATTATCAGCTAAGAACACACGATTCTTACCTGCCCAAGTTCTAAAAATACCTGTCCCAAATAAGTATATCGTGAGAGAACTTCTGCAATTATCTGATTTCAGATTTATAAAGCTCTATAGATAAGTAATTTAGAGTGGCGCAGCGTAGGCCGCATTAACTTTTTGGCTTGTCTTTGGCCTGGAATGTTTTTCTGGTAGGCTGTATTGAGTTCTTGTTCCCTATTACGAACTTAATCCATAATGCGGCTTTTTTGAGACGCCACAGAATGTTTCAGGACCGATAAAAGGAGTACTAGCTCCTGTTTTGCGAGACTATCTAAAATCTTAATTCCGATAATCACTTGCATTGTACTCACAGAAAAGTTACTTTGTTGTGTTTAGCCAATTGCTTAGTAGACTGATTGCAGTTTCAGGCTGCTTTGGACACAAATGTGGTAGGTTGTAGAGCCTTAAAAGGAGCTTGGTTATCGGATGCAATAAATATTCTGCCTAAATTGCGGTGTTTTTTACTACACTCTTGAGTACAAAAGTTTATTGATAGAATAAGTGTTTCCATGCAGGGCTGTTGAGAGCCTAACATTAGGAGCTGTAACCCCTATATCCGTGTTTTGTTTTATACACCAAAAAAATTTAATCATCTCAAAGTTACGTTTGGAACTTTATAATTTTATTAAAGGTTGTTTTTTACCATATAACTTTTGTATTATCCATACGATTCGTTTGGATTGTCAACAACTGATTAAACCATTGAAAATTCTGTTTTCATTGCGGTGACAGATTGGAAAATTGGTTTCATCATTTTTAAAGTCTAACAAGTTTGTTCTAACGTTCATTAGCTGCGTTTGAAATATTAAGAATTGGTTTAACTTCTTTGATTTTGTTTATATCCATCCATGATCTATCGTATCAACATTATGTTTAAAAATTTATTTAATGTATTATTGTTCGTTAACGGTTCTATATTAATTCTATATTAATTTAAGAAATACAAACTGTAGACGATAATAAATAATAATAATAATTAAATAAATGATTTATTTATTACCTTCTAAAGTATCAAAACCCATAACAATATCATCAATAACTCCATCTTTTCCTGGTAATCTTATCGATGTTATCGTTGCTCCATAAGTAATTACTTGAACGGTAACATCATTTGAGTTTTTCCAAGTAAACCTTCGAACTGGAGTAGTTTCTCCGGTAATTTTATCAGTAAATACTCCAAATCCATCTTCTTCAAACTTCACGGTATTTTCTTTCGAACACATTTCCACTAAAAAAAAAAAGAATGTTAGTAAACAAACTGTTTATTTTTATTAAATTGGATTTTAATTCTTATCCTATAGCAATATTTGCAATTATTTCTTGTTTATTAAACTAAGTAAGTTAACTCAATGTGTGTAAATTCTTCTTCAATTTTTTCTTATTAAATTTGTATTGTTAATCGTCTTAGTCTTTAATTTTTTTTAATGTAATAATATGCAGTCAGATATACTTTTTAATAATTTTTTTTTTAACTTTTAGATATAAATCGCTATTTGAAACTAATTTCAACTAAAAATGAAAATATTTTTGTTTCCCTTTTATACACCGATGACCACAGAATTTGTTTTTTAAAAATATTTATCACTAGAAGTTCACTTACCTGTATGATTGATGATTTATTTATCACTATCAGTAAAATAGAATCATATGTGTTTGAATTTGCAGTTGTGTATACTGACTGCCAACAATCTGACCTCGATCATATTTGACTAAGCTGATAATATTGTTATTCACAATATATTGGCTGGGAGAATTTAACGATCTGTATTTTAAATTAAAACTAGTTTGAAGCAGTATTTGTTGTTGGTTCCCTAGTGGATTAAAAAAAATTTTTATTAAATCATAACTGGTTTTTATTAAATCAATCTCTTATTTTATTTAATTCTGTTTTCAAATTTGTTATCATAATAAGAACGATAAAGACACTTGTAGTCTGCTCGACAAGTTGTAAATGGTTCAAAATAGAGATACTGCTCTTAAAAGTACCTATGTGCGATAGCTCATTGGATCCGGAATGACGTCTAGAAAAATGTGCTAAAAGCGTGTATTAGCACATAAAAAATAGCAAAAGTTATAAACAATTAAAGATGAAAAAAATGGCATTCCGTTTTTTGTAAATGTTTCATAAACTATTAATATTTAAGAAATTTAAAAATTATATTCTGAAAGAGGAGGAAATTTACAATAAAAAACTTTGAGCTTCCGGAACTCTATCTTTATTATTTATAATTTTAATTTAACGCTGAAAATAGTTCTCCGCGCGACATTTTTAGATTGCTTGCGCGGCGTCAAAAGTGAGTACCTACGACACATAATAGTATATTGTGTATCTAGTAAGAAAAGCGATACATGCCCGGACGACAATGTAAATTGTTGGCCGAGGCGTCTAGCCGAGGCCAACAAACATTGAGAGTCCGGGAAGTTGCTTTTACTACGAGATACACATACTATTTTTTCTGAAATCGCATTAAATATAATCGTAAATTAAGAAAGTTTTATGAATGCATATCTGTTTTTGATATCACCTTATTTTCTATGAAACCGTTTCGTTGACATTGTTTGTTTATCATTGTTAATTAGTGTCACAACACTGTCAGTTCGGTTAGTTACATATTGCTTAAAATATTTTAAATTATATTTAAAATGGACAGTGACGATAATGTCCAGAGGTGCAAAACTCCTCCAGAGTTACTAAAACACTACTACTAATGTGGTTTTAAATTTATTGCCAAATAAAATCAAGGCGCTAAATATGAATTTGCTTATATACGTTTTATGGATCATTCCCGTACACAGGTACGGAAAAAATATTCCCGTACAAAGGTACGGAATAGTTTCCCGTACAGTTGGTTGCCCAGTAACGGACTAAAATACAAGAATAGTGTATTTTGCGGCTCGAATTTGATCCGAGAAACTAGACATTTCCAAGCGATTTCAGAAAAATTATTTTATTTAAGGTATTGAATATGTTTTTTTTTTAAATTTGAGAAAATTATTCTGTATTCTGAACACTATAAATACTTCACTTCCGTTGGAAATTTTACTTAAAGTTAACTTTTCAACAAGTTTAACAATTGTTAACTAACAAAATTTTCTTGAACTTGCATCTTAATTGTAAATGAAAAAAAAAATGTTTAAATAATTGCCGTAAAAATTTTTCGCTTCGTAGAGCCTTTCTTAAATACATACTTCACAAGATCACGCTATAAAAGTTGAAAAAATATTTATACTTTGTTTATGATAATTTTGTCGCACGGAGACCTATTTTGAGGGTTAAATTTAAAGTATAAATAATGGAGATATAGTTCCGGGATCGCAAAGTTTTTTATTGCAAACTCACTCCTCTTTCAGAGTCTTTTTTTTTAATTTCTAAAATATTAATAGTTTAAGAAATATTTCCAAAAAACGGAATGCATTTTTTTTTCATCTTTAATTGTTTATAACTTTTGCAATTTTTTATGTGCTAATACACGCTTTTGGTACATTTTTCTAGACGTCATTTTGGATGCAATGAGCTATCGCACATAATTTTAAGAGCAGTATCTCTTTTTTGTACCATTTTCAACTTTTCGAGCAGACTATATGTTTGTAAAAAAACGACACTAATAAAAAAAAGTTTTATAACGTATAATCTAGTTAAATAAATTTTGTTAAATTACTTCTTACCGCCTATATAACACTAAAATTTCGTTTATTTTTTTTTTATTTTTACGATTTTGTCCGTTTTTTATTGTTTCATGTTTTATTTTGTTTTGTATCTTTCATCATATTTTCTTGTTATTTTCCATGTTTTTATTATTTTTTGCGTTGTATTTTGTAATTTTTCAATTTAAGTTAAGTTGATGAAATTCTTTAATATTTATAAAGTTTACATGTTTTCTTAAGATTAAATAGAAATATTTAAATTTTTCCCTATACCCTGCTATAGGACTTAGTGTCCTTTTCAGGGTAGTGCTACATTATAATGTTTCCTGCTTCTACTATAGGAGTTGTCTGTGGCAACTTTATCCTGTTTAAGAAAGACCATTTAGCAAGTTCTTCCTCAAACAGTTTGTTTCCAGACTGAGACAGGTCGAACTTGGGTCGAGGGAAACCACAGAAAACCTCGGCCTACTTTCTGTACAATAAGTTCTTAGCTTATATTTTATTTATTACATATTTATGAATATTAGCGTATGGCTAGTGGGGCCTCTTCTAAGTGGTCTTGGAGCTCCTCTAGAAGTTGCTGTCCTGCTGCTTGGAGTAGCCTCAGTTGGGGAAGTGGAAGTTTTCTTCGAGGTTTCCTCTGGATGACTCTATGACCTCTGTTCCAAGGGGTCAGAAGAGTATCATGGGCCCTGCAGGGTCCTGGTGGCATATCTCTGTTGGAGTTTCTGTAACCGAAAAGGTAAGGGTGTAGTATCCTTGCTATTGAGGTGAATGTAGGTGAGATGTGAGGGGTACTTTAACATAATTTATTCACAAAATTGTAAAAAGATACACGGAACAGTGCTGGATAACGTTTAAACTGATTGATAATAGATAGATAGGATCGACTTTATTTTTCATTCGGTGAAAGTCAGCTTAGCTGTTGTTTTAACCGAGAGCTGTTGTTTTAACTGCTCATACATCCCCTTATATACAACAAATGAACATTCTAGAATTTGCTAGAAACATGATTTAATCTAGTTACTATGCCTAGAGATTTCTAAAAATAGTCTTTCAAGATAAGGTCGTTTCTCTATTTGGTTATCCCGTTACAATATCATCCTTATGTTGGCGTCATAGTCAGTACCGTATCATGATGAAATGAGCTAAACACCACCCCTGTCTTTAGTGTAAGTTTTTTTATTAGTCCGAAATCTGTACAATTCTTTTTTCTGGTTCAACCGTAAGATGGCAGATGTTAAAAAATCTTTAAAAAAATAAAATCTCGATCAGACACGCTGTTATTCTAATATATAATTAAATGTTAGATGCATTAGACGTCATTTAAAAAGGAGAAACGAGAAGAGAATTAGCTAATTTGTCGGATAAACTACAGAAATGTGAAATCAAATTTTCCAAACTTTCCAACAAATCAGCAAGTTATTACGAGATCCCAAAATCAGTCTAGAGACGTGTGCTAACCTTTACAAATCGCTTGTCGATTTTTTAGTATACATAACTTCGAGTTTTTATGTGGGTTGAATGTGAAAATTAAATGTAGAGATGCAAAGAAGAGACACGATATAAAGAAATAGCAGACAAATTCTCATTTCTGACTAAAATACCCGATATCAAAAAAAAATTATATGTTCCGATCAAACTTCAGAATACAGTCATTATTGTAGTATTATTTAGTACTAGCAGCCCGCCCCGGCTTTGCACGGGGATTAAAGAAAAATAACAAAAGCCATTAAATTTATTGGGTCAACGCTTCCCTGTAAACGATATTACATGTTGTTTTATTTTCTGGCAGCAAAATAAATTGATTTTCAGGTGCTCCAACCCGCCTTAGGCGGTTGGCCATGAGGAAAACCGATCCCTACTAATTGGAAGGTTTTACCTTAAGACTTATTATTAGTAAAAGCGAAAGATATTTTGATAGGAAATCGAAGCGGTTTAAATGGATTTGGTAGATCAGTTGGGATCATCGGTATCCTCAGTGTATGAGCTAGTTGACCAGCTGGTGGTTCAGTTATAATGGTTGCTACAACCTAATTGTCCTTTAATTCCTTTATAAGTAGCCTAGTCCCATTGCACATGCTAAATTTGTGATATCTGTCGTGATTATGAAATAAGTTATTTTGATAAGGATTAATACCAAGATAAAAACATTTAAAAAATTAAAAAATAGTTATTGTGACGTAACTATAACAGTTAGACATATGCTGTCGCGGTATTTTTTTTAGATATTTATATATTCTTCAAAACCGTAGTACATTATTTTATTCTATAATCAATAGAATTCTCAGCGCACGCGATGTAAGGATTTTAAGGTCATTTTTAGTAAGGATCCCTATTTTTTTAAAATAAAACATAGCCTATGTCACTCGGGAATAGTGTAGCTTGCCAACGATGAAAGAATTTTTGAAATCGGTGCAGTAGTTTCGGAGCCTATTCATTTCAAACAAACAAACAAACCTTTCCTCTTTATAATATTAGTATAGACAACGCTTCCCTGTAAACAATATTACATATTGTTTTATTTTCTGGCAACAAAATAAATTGATTTTCAGGTGCTCGACCCGCCTTAGGCGGTTGGCCATGAGAAAAACCGATCCCTACTAATTGGAAGGTTTGACCTTGAGGGGTAGGGGGAGAAAGTTGTTTTATACACCAGATGTTAAGTTGAAAGAAGACAAATACGTCTTTGAAAACCGCATTCGAATAGGATCAGTAGTTTTCATGTGATGCGCGCACAAACATATACATTTCTACAGTTTTATTATATGTATAGATAGATTATTCAGTAAACATTTAACAACAAGACCTTAATATCCACTTAGAAACCAAATTTTTACAGTTACATTCATACGTCAAAAAAAATTAAGTGATTTATCTCGCACAAATATACATTACTCACGCACAATTGTAAAATTGAATCAGCGTACCTCATGTGAACACAGCCTTGCGTAAATATATTTTTATACCTGATGATATCAAACTGCACAGCGAGCGGAACGATCTTTTTTAAAATTATAAATAATAAAAAATGAAAACAGAACGACGATGTTACAGGAAAGGCTGGATGATTTATTAATATTACATATAGAGTCAGATCTGCTAAAAAAAGGCGCATTTCAATAAATAAATAAAAAATGATTTGTTGTTATTGTATGTAATACCCACTCCACGTATCTCTGTTATACCTTACATACACATGCTCAATATTTAAAACCGTTATTTATTAAATGGTTCAAAAGTATTTTATGGAATATCTTGTGTAAGCGTGATAGGTGGAAAAAGGTAAATGAACGAAGATATCATAATGGAATATTCTGCTCAAACAAAAAATTTCTTGCCAGTCTTGCTGTATGTGGAATAGCATTGTCGTGCATCAAGATAAAATCAAAACCAATGTTTTGCGCGTATGGAACAACTACAGTTCTAACAGTTGTAACGTAGCGTTCTAAAGATAAAAACGGATCCAGTAGAACGAGCTCAGTTCTACTGCTAAGCGAAATTCCTGTCCATTCCATAATTGTGCCTCTTCTGTAGCTGAGTACCTCTTGTGTATGTTGCATTCGATTTCTTACACCAGGTTCTCTCCATACGCGCATTCTTCGAGAATCTGGATACAAAGCAAACCGAGATTCATCGGTAAAAATAACATTTTCCCATTGATTTTGCTCCCATATAAATGTTCTTGTATCCAACGGAGTCGACTGGTGCTATTCCCTCGATTTAAAGGTTGGCATCTCCAAGAAATTCGGCTAAGTAAAAAACCTTCTTTAGATGGTACGTCTGGGAACCGTCACATTATGAGCTCAACGGAGATGATTAATTAACAGCTGTGCCGTCACTGTGCGATTTCTTCGCGCATTTAAGCGTGTTGTCATCATCCTTGATCGTCTCCAAATGCTTTTTCCGAACGCTTCCAGTTTCACGATAAACAGTCCAGAGACGTGAAATAACGTTTCTAGTGGTTTTCTTAGCGTTTACCCCATCAATTTGGCGTATTCCTGCCTCTATCATACCCATACCCTATACTACTTTACTTAGGATAAGGGGACCAGAGGAGTGGGTTGTTTAGGGCATCAGATACTCTTAGTCCGGCACTGGTCGCAATACTTAATTAAGTAAGAATTGCTCATAGGTCAAAAAAAAAATATAACTTCAATAAAAAACCGTTTAAGTACTAATTTTATGTCATTTTTTATAACATCTTTTTCTGTTTCGAATCTTTCTTTCTTTAATCAGTTTTAGTCTAGATTTTATTAAAAATGTTATACTGATTGTATTTATAAGTATTATGAGTACTGAAAGAGCTATTTGTGGTAATATCCACTCTATGTATCACAAACACCTTATTGTCAAAGCTTTTCCAACTTATTTATATAACTTTACTGGGTGGAAAATTTATTATCCAGTAGTAGGAACTGACTATCCTCATTTTACAAACACGGATTAGGTTTAGAGTAGCTTTAAATTTTTTACAACAAACAGCCAATTTATCGTAAGACTAAATCTACAAACAAAGATCCTTCTACTAACAATAAATTGGAGACTTCCTTTTAGAAAGAAAAAGTGATTTTTCGTAGAATTTTCTCCGAAAGAAGATAAAAATAGAGGGTAAGATTTTTTATTATCAGTTGCCCTTCGTCACACAATAAGGCATCGGACAAGACTTCAAAAGGATCAACGAGTTAACCCAAGTCCGTGCAACAAACAGAAACAATTTCCGCTGTTAAGCACTTAATTTAGCGTGAAAAGAAGCTGAGGATGTCGATCAAAGTTCTATTGTTACAGTGGTGAAGGGAATCAATAGATTGAAAAAGATTAAAAAGATTTTAGTTCCAAATATATATATATGCTTTTTTAATAAATCTGGATTAAGTTGACTACTTTAAAAAGTTCTACAAAATGCTATAAGGCATAGAAAAATTCACTTAAACTTACATTAAAAATAAACACTTTTAAAATCAAAAACCAAATTATATCTAGATAACGCTGGCAGTACATGTGTTAATTATCTTTCATCAAGTTTATGTATTCGGCATACAAAAGACTTAACATCAGCGATTTTGACTCTCATAAAATTAATAATTTTTTGGTCCTCCGTCCAGAAACAATACTATTAATTACTTCAAAATCGTCCGTAAAATTACATTTTCCGGCCTAGGCCGGCAAAGTAGCTTTTAGATTATCTAAAGAGATGGCGCTATGAGTTTAAATTTTAAATCATCAAAAATACATAATGAATAATACAGGTTTTAATTAAATTTATTTAAAAACTGCGTATAATATACTAAACTTACCTATAACTTTTTCTAAAGGTAAGCAGGATTCTAATTTACATTAAATTTCTCTCACAACTTGTATTATAAAATTTGACGTTTATGTCAATTTACAACTACTTATCATTCGATTATGAAAATAGTTCATTGTCTCTGCTATTTTTATATAAACTTACTAGCTGACCCGGCGAACTTCGTACCGCCTACTGATGTTTTTTACCATTTTTCCAAATTTTTACGGTTTTGTAAATTATCGATTAGATATATTATATATTTCTATAATTTATTTATATTATTTATTATTTGTGTGATTATTTTAAGCTTATTGACAGATGATAGAAGTGAATACCAATTTTCATAACAATCGGTTGAACGGGGCAGAAATTGCTACTTTGCAGCGCCACCTGGTGGCGAGTGGCATCAATGTGCATAGCATATTCGTTTTCTCCGTGAAAAAATACATATACATACCAATTTACATGAAAATCGGTTGAACAGGGCAGAAGTTGCTACTTTGCAGCGCCACCTGGTGGCGAGTGGCAGCAATGAGCATATCATATAAACCTTCTCCGTGAAAAAATACATACATATACCAATTTTCATAATAATCGGTCCAGTAGTTTTTGAGTTCATCGATTTCGTACATAAAAACACATCCTTTTTTATATATATAGATTAGATATTAATGTTAATATTTTCAATATAACAATTTTTACTGTGCTGCTTATTAGCACAGTATTTGTATGTATAAAAATTAAGGATCTTGAAATCGATTATCAGAAAATCATTCCTTATTACTAATTCTATTAATCGTGCAATAGATTCCAATAAACATCTAATCTTGTATGTCACAAAGTAAAAAGTTTTTGAACTTGGTGTGTTTGCAACATATGTTAATTAAAACACTAATAACTGCTGAACACGTATATTAAGTATCAAACAAGTTATTATACAACTATAATATTAACATCCAATGTGGCGCTTATATCTACCCGAAGATCACGTCATACCATCTGACAGTCTGTCGGCTGTCTTCTAGTCACTGGTCTTACTTTAGGTAGCACAAGCGGTCAACTCTTGAACATAACAGAACTTTTGAAAATATTAAAAATTAGTCGGACCAAAAAATAGTGTGTGTTACACGTCCGGAAAATGTTTTGCAAGTGCTCGTATTGTTTCGCCTCGGTGCTACGCACCTCGGCTACACAACTTTACTCGCTCTTGCAAAATGTCATTTTCCGTCCTTGTGTCAAAAATAACTATAGTTGACCGCGGGAAATGACAAGACTTACATCAGTTGACAGGGCAGTCAAAATGACAAATAGCTACAGTGTCAGTTTTTCTTGATGATTCTGTTGAATATTAATTGAAAACTTCAAATTTTGTTTTTTTTAATAGATTCTTCAGAAATAATTCTTCAGAAATAATGTGTTCCATAACATTCCTTGGATTTGCCGGAATACCTTCTTTTTTTTTCG
The DNA here is from genome assembly GCA_964028335.1 of Altica lythri. Lineage (NCBI taxonomy): Eukaryota > Metazoa > Arthropoda > Insecta > Coleoptera > Chrysomelidae > Altica > Altica lythri. The sequence goes on along the minus strand of OZ034804.1, from coordinate 43,565,013 downwards.
CTTCCAATTTGCTATATGCGATATGATTGTGGCTTGTACTCATTTCTACACTTTTTCCATTAGCATGAACTCTTCCAGGACATTGACATTTAAACTCATATATTACCAAATTGTCTTCTTAACGAATATTTTTTCTTTCCTATGGATATTGTACACCAACATATTTGCACCTTTTTGATTTTTTTTTAACACTAGCTGACCCGGCCACGCGTTGCTGTGGCTAAGGTTTTTGTTATATTACATTGTAGTAAACTATTTAAGAGGAACAGTAGGAGAAAATCAGTCATGGGGACCACAATGCTTTTTTAAATAGATGCCATTTGTAAAAAAATATGGTGACCTCCATGACAGATTTTTTACTACCGTAAATCCTTAATACAATGAAATTATTATTTACGAATGAAGACGGAAACGTTAAAGCTGGTATAAAAATTTACTGGATTGGTATTTGAATGGGAAGGATTTTAAACGCGATTGATTCAAATTTTCGTACAATTGATATTAATCAAAAATCAATACAAAAGAATTTTATTATTTATAGCTGTACCCGGCGCACGTTGCTACGCCAACAACTAAAATAAATTTAAGAAAAATAAAAGAGAAGAAGAGATAGAGAAGGAAAGAAAGTTTATAGTTTTGTTTTACTTATCGCACCAAAAATATATCTTTCGAACTTATATTTATACGAATTCGTGTAGGTAGATATCTATTAATCAGTATTGAATTTAATACATGGAAGCGCCATCTGCTGGTAACTTCCATTAATACGAATGTCATATTCACCTAACCCATTAAAAATAGATCATCATACTGATTTTCATGACAATCGGTTGAACGGGACAGAAGTTGCTACTCTGCAGCGCCACCTGGTGGCAAGTGGCATCAATGAGCATATCATACAAACCTTCTCCGTGGAAAAATACATATGCATACCACATTTCATGACAATCGGTTGAACAGGGCAGAAGTTGCTACTCTGCAGCGCCACCTGATGGTGAGTGGCATCAATGAGCATATCATACAAACCTTCTCCGTGGTAAAATACATAAACATACCAATTTTCATGACAATCGGTTGAACGGGGCAGAAGTTGCTACTTTGCAGTGCCACCTGGTGGCGAGTGGCATCAATGAGCATATCATGTAATCGGTCCAGTAGTTTTTGAGTTCATCGATTTCATACATACAAACCTCCTTTTTTATATATACATATTGAAACACTTATGGGGGCTTTTTACACAATTTATTTACAAAATTGTTAAGATACACTGAACTCTGCTGGATAACGTCTAACTACTTGACAATACAATGAACTCTTGTGAACACTTGACTCGAACTGACGTTAACTGTCCGTGCATCCCCTTATATACAACATTATTTAATCTAGTTAGTGTGTTTAGAAGTTTCTAGAATTTTCTAGAAACATTATTTAAAATGGTCAGTTGATTTTTTTACAAACTTCTAAAAATCAACTGTCAACAACAATCTTTCAAACTAAGGTCCCTTCCGTTACGGTTATCCCGTTACACTGCCCCCTCCTTAGATTCATTCCTCCTGGAATGTTATTTCCTACATCGGAATCCCGCACACTCCCTGATCCAGCCAAACCATCTTCTTGGAGTTGCTGCGCATCTCCACTGTAGTTTCCCTGGTAAGGCGCCAAACGATCGTGATGGACCACGACGGGTTTCCCTCTGGGAATTTTCACGATCCGATAAATGACATCGTTAATCTTCTTCTTGATGGTGTAAGGACCTTCCCAGTTCTTTTGTAATTTGGGACAAATACCTCGACGCCGTCGGGGGTTATAGAGCCAGACTAAATCTCCAACTTGGTAACTCTTTTCCATTGTCCGTGTGTCATAGTACCTCTTCATCCGATCACTAGATAATTGTAGTTTTCCACGCACCAGGTTGTGTATATTTTCCATTCGATTCTGAAGGTCGGTGACATATTGTTCACGTGCCATTTCTTCACCAGGTTTACAACCAAACACCAAGTCACATGGTAGCCTCATTTCTCTACCGAACAGGACCTTCGCAGGCGTTTGGCCAGTTGATTCATTGATGGCCGATCGAATTGCCATTAGAAATAGTGGAATATGTCGATCCCAATCCCTCTGACAATCTGACACCACTTTTGACAGATAGTTGGTTATGGTTCGGTTCATTCGTTCCACCATTCCATCCGACTGAGGGTGCATCGCTGTGGTTCTCGTTTTGTGGATGCCTAATCTTTGGCAAACTTCTTGAAACAGCTTGCTCTCAAAATTTCTTCCTTGGTCTGAATGTAATTCTAATGGTACCCCAAATCGGCTTACGAATTCTTCAACCAATATATCTGCTAAAGTGGTAGCTTCCTGATTGGGAACTGCATATGCTTCAACCCATTTAGTGAAGTAGTCCATTACAACAAAGATGTACTTGTTTCCTTCATCGGTCTGTGGAAGTGGCCCCAACACATCTACCGCGATTCTTTCAAAAGGACTTCCAACCAGGTATTGCTGCATTTCCGCCTTCGGTTTTCGGTGCGGACCGTTACTGGCAGCACAGGTAGTGCATTTACGACACCAATCTTTAACATCATTAGTGCAATTTACCCAGTAAAATCTATCTCGGATCTTTTGCAGCGTTTTCGTGATACCCAGATGTCCTCCAGAACTATCATTATGCATCTGCTTTAAAATTTCTGGTACAGCATTTCTTGGGACCACTATTTGTTTCCTTACCATTTATCTTGTGAATTATGGCCATTACTGGTTCTAAACTTCCCATTTCCGTGTCCTTTCGGAGAAGAACTGGATGATCGTTCAAGTTGATAACTCGGATGGGTACCTCTTTGGCGGATCTAACAAGAGTCTTACCCACAAGGAGTCCTTTTCCCAATTCATGGTCATGGTTCTTCGGCTCTATCATGGCTGGGGCACCATCTGGCTCCAGTCCATCCAACCGCGCTGTGACGACACATTCGCAGCTTGCCGGAAGTTCGATATCATCGATTAGCCTAATCGAGGCATTGTCAACTTGTTTTCGGTGCAGGAATATTTCTTCATTACCAGTACGAAGGATACGTTGGCGAAGATCCAAATGAAAACCACAGTGGAGCATAACATCCATGCCCAGAACAACATCTTCATCAACGTCAGCCACCAGCACTGAGTGAACAAGAGAGGTTGAACCAAACTGTAGCGTCACCTGTATCTCACCGTAGACTCTAGCAGAATCTCCGGTAGCGGTACGCAGTCTCCAACTGGTAGGCAACATCTTATTTCGCATAATGATGGTTGGTCGGACGATAGTTTTTGTAGCTCCAGTGTCTACCAGCATGCTAATATTCTTCCCATCAAGGAGGCCATCTACATATAAGCTGTCCACGTGATGTCGCAGAGTTGCCAATTTAATGGTGTGAGGGACTACGGGAATGTTTGGGGTCGAAGGCGCCCTCCAGGAGTCGACCCGTTTAAAGTTTTCCTGCTGCAGGGGTACTTCAGCAGGAGATTTTTCTTTATGGGGGCAAGTATTTCTTATATGGCCTAGTTCTCCGCAGTTCCAGCATCTCACTGGGCGCCTTCTTTTTGGAGATAACTTCATAAACCTCTCTACTACCGCTTCAACGTCGCTAACGGAATGAACGGCATGGTCGTAGTTACCGGTGATTTCCCTCAGTCGAGCAACTCCACGTGAGGCCTCCGTCGCCGCCTCAAACTCCAGGGCAATGGTCAAGGCGTCCACAAGGGTCTTCGGCCGCGCCAGCCGTACAGCGCGCTGCAACTCGACGTCTCGAAGACCATCGGTGAAGGTTTGGACTGCTAGGCACTCCAGGAAATCCTCCGCTGCATTTGAATACGCAAGTCGTACCATTCTTGCTACATCCACTTCAAATTCCTGGATAGTTTCTCCATTTTTCTGTTTTCGGCTCTTTAACTGCATTCGGTACACCGGTTGTAGATGAGTTTGACCATAACGCATCTCTAGACGATTCACCAATAACTCGAAGTTGTCAGCTTCATCCGGTGTCAATGATTGCAAGACGTCTAAAGCTTCGCCTCGCAGAGCTACGGTTAGGGACAATGCTTTCTCCTGGGATGACCATCCATTAGCTCTGGCCGCTGCGTCGAATTGTTTCAGGTAATTTGGCCAGGAAGTCTTCCCGTCGAAGGTCGGGGGTTTCATCGTCGTTCGTACATGGGTCGTCTCCTCGCTTCTTTGTCGTTCGACGTCTGCGTGGCAGGTTTCCATCCTTCTTGCATCTCCGTCGCCGTTGTGGATGGTTTGGTTTCGGCGGCTAGCTTCCTGTTCTCGTTGAAGCTTTCTTATTTCGGACTGCACTTGCTGGTTGATCTGGTTTTGCTCGTCTCGCAAGTTGGCGACTTGTTGATTTTGTTCGTCTCGCAAGCTGGACACTTGATGATTTTGTTCGTCTCGCAAGCTGGACACTTGCTGATTTTGTTCTTCACGAAGATGTGATATTTGCTGGGAGAACGAACTGGATAACTCATCTGATATGGTAAACATCCGTTGTGATAGCTCTTCTTGCTGACTCTTTATCTGACTGGATAGCTCCTCTTGCTGGCTCGTCATTCGTCCTGATAGCTCCTCTTTCAGCTGGGACATATCTTCGCGCTGGCTCTTCATCTGACTGGATAGCTCCTCTTTCAGCTGGGACATATCTTCGCGCTGGCTGCTTATCTGACTGGACAACTGGGACAGTTGTTGAGCTTGTTCTTCTTGCAGCCGGGAAAGTTGTTGAGTTTGTTCTTCTTGTAGCCGGGAAATTGCTTTTTGAACTGGGTCTTCAAACTCAACAGCGTCAGGGTCCAAATTATTATTTACGTAGTATTCACGGAGCCTTCTCAACAATACGGATTTGCTCCCAGTAGTTTCCAATTCTAATTCCTCGAGCTCTCTTCTGAGCTCAGCCACCAATAAATCAGTTATCTTTTTTCCAGGCATTCTTGTATCTTCACCCCACACCTGACACCAATTTGAAACACTTATGGGGCTTTTTACAAAATTTATTTACAAAATTGTTAAGATACACTGAACTCTGCTGGATAACGTCTAACTACTTGACAATACAATGAACTCTTGTGAACACTTGACTCGAACTGACGTTAACTGTCCGTGCATCCCCTTATATACAACATTATTTAATCTAGTTAGTGTGTTTAGAAGTTTCTAGAATTTTCTAGAAACATTATTTAAAATGGTCAGTTGATTTTTTTACAAACTTCTAAAAATCAACTGTCAACAACAATCTTTCAAACTAAGGTCCCTTCCGTTACGGTTATCCCGTTACAATATATAATATATATATAGAATATTTGTACCTTGTTATCTAGTTTTTTAGGTAATTTAGTCTTATAATATCCATGTTGTTAATTATTATAGAGTAAAACTTGTAAAAAAGGAAAATTCCGTAAATAAATTAATAAATAAATAAAATTTATACATTCCATAAATTGTGATGCCACAGGTTAATTTAAGGTTTATTTAGTTAAGTTACCACGTTTCCGAACAAACGATGCTCTTTCAATATAGTCTATAGCTGTGAATAACATTGACATTCGCTACGCGCGTTTTTTTAAATATGCAAAATTAAATGTCTATTTTTCAATATTTCTGGGAGATTTTCTTAATATTTTCTTCCGTAAGAACCTTTTCCTAATATTAACAAATACAACACAAAAAGAATTAGTAAAATCGGTCCAGCCATTCACAGGTTAATTTAAGGTTTATTTAATTAAGTAACCACGTTTCCGAACAAACGATGCTCTTTCAATATAGTCTATGGCTGTGAAGTGTGAATGACATTGACATTCGTTACGCGCGTTTTTTAAAATATGCAAAATTAAATGTCTATTTTTCAATATTTCTGAGAGATTTTCTTAATATTTTCTTCCGTAAGAACCTTCTCCTAATAATAACAAATACAACACAAAAAGAATGAGTAAAATCGGTCCAGCCATTCACGCGTGATGCCATGACCAAGGAAAACGGGTTTCATTTTTATATATATAGATAAGTTAAAACCATCTTGACTTAACAAAACTTTTGAAATACTAAATGTTAAGTTTAATTTAACACATATTTATAATACCGACTTTTAATCCTGGTATATATAAATATTTTGTTAGGCGTTGTACAACTAATATTCTATTAAATATTATTTAAAAAGATATTAGAACGGATTAGGTAATTACAATAACAAGATAGTATTTAGTATTTAATTCTAAATTAAAAAATTTGGTATTTAGGACTCAATTTACCTTTGTCTACCACAAATCGGGTGTTGGATTAAAAAGCAAACGGGGATTAAAAGCGCATAATCCTAATCTCAAAATACCACTAGAAAATATTTTCAAAATTATCCAATTTTATCTAATCCGACTATTAACATTTTAATATATTGTTATCATTTACACATTATTCTAAATTTGACAACAATATTCTGAATTTGTTTAAAAATTTTACCGCTCCTTTGTGCACGACATTTTTTCGTGAAACCAAATGTCTGCAACCATTTTTCGGGGAACCAAAATATGATACCTTTCTCGCATTCGTCTCGCGCTCAGAGCATTAATGCGTGCATCTAGTTAGTATATGCTTAAAAGAAGAGTCTTTGAGAGCACATATTTGTATTTTTTTATAATATAATATTAATATAATTCACACAAGTGTATTGGAAACATTGTCAATAATATTCTGAATTATAGAGGTTTAATATTACAATCAAATTCATATTGGAATATATTAAAACCTTGTATGTGCATGTCTGTATCTGAAAACGAGTCAAATACTTGTATTATATATGCCGCATATAATAATATATGCGCCTTATTGTAAATGCCAACATCTGTCATCCATTATCATGTCTAGCATATTACATTATTGTATGTTGTTCCTGTTGTTCTCTGCACTCGCAACTAATTTAGGAAGACAATGTAGAAAATGGAAATTCACTGAATCATTTGTTCGATTCTTCCATATGACCTCAATATATGTACAGAATATTATCTGTGTTAGGTATATTCTATTGTGAACGATTTATGTGTTGTGGTAATGTAAACGTGTTAATAGGTTTAATTTTATTTTTTTAGTAATATAAAATAATAAATGATTTATGATTTATATAAATAAAAATGTATTGCTGTTTGTTACTCTTGCTAACATGTTAAACAAGGAGGGCAAAAATACTTTCAGGTATTTTCTAATGTAAATAAATTAATTATAAAAGTATACAGTAGTGACAACGATGAAATTGATACTTGATTTATACCTTTTTTAATTTGTACTATAATAAATTTATATTATGCTTATTAATGAATTAATAAGTGAATTGAAACCTTACAATTAAAAAAATTTAAAAATGGTAATCTTTTATATTTGCTTTCATACCGCTGTTCGGTAAAATAATTGAAAAGAACAGTCGATACCTTCATGTATAATATAGAGCCTACTACGGCCCTGAGCTTTAAAATGTCGACTTATGTAGCTGTTGAGATTAGTCAGTTCGCACGAACTTAGAACGAATAATACTTTTATTCCATTAAGCGATAAAAATATTAGTTTTCTTGTCTTAAGATAATTTTTTTAACTTAAAACTATTTTGATTCAACGAAATTAAAAAAATATTAAACTATTAGACCTGATTACTATTTACCATTGTTTTACGTACCCAACATGCAAATTTGTTGAAATTAATTTAATATTTATTATAGCAACGTTATATAAACATAATAATTATAGTAATATATTAGTTATGTATTAATACCAAAATAGTAAATTTACATCGTGCTGTTCTTGAATATATACATAAAACTCATTAATTTGTTATCATGCATAAACACCACGCAACCGAATACGATTACAAATTAATCTACCAATAGGGTTTACGAATATATACCGCACAAATAACTCAAAAACAAATTAGATTACTGTCAAGTATCAAATGACACTCTCAAAAAATTGTAACCTCAAAAGATCTACAAATTATCAAATTTATTAAAAAACTAGTTGTACTCGCAACGTCGTTCGCGTGGCGTGTTATTGTTGTATAAAAATTTCTTACCCCACCCCATTTAAGAAATGGGAGAGAAATTTTTATACACCAGATGTTAAGTTGAAATGTGTTTCAAATACATCTGTGAAAACCTCATTCGAATCGGATCAGTAGTTTTCATGTGATGCGCGCACAAACATACAGACAGACAGACAAAAAAATCTAACAACATTTTTGGGTTCTATTTCGATGTACCCGCGACGTCGTTCGCGTGGCGTGTTGATTTTTGTATAAAAATTTCTTTCCTCACCCACTTAAATGGGTGGGGGGAGAAAGTTTTACACCAGATGTTAAGTTAAAAGAAGACAAATACGTCTTTGAAAACCGCATTCGAATAGGATCAGTAGTTTTCATGTGATGTGCGCACAAACATATACATTTCTACAGTTTTATTATATGTATAGATATAGATATAGATTGGATAGTTTTTTTTTAATAATTTATTTATGGGTTTTCTGTATATGTGCGCAATGTTTAAGGAACCACCTATCGTAAACCTCCTGAGTAGGATCTTTGCTCGTAGCAAGTTAAAGTAAATAAATGAATATATAAATAAATGAATATCTTGTGACTGCGGGGCCGGATCCAGGAGGGGCAGCGGGGGCATGTGCCCCGGGCGCCAAGTTAGGGAGGGCGCCAAATTAAGGGTTGAGGTTGCCGACAAGTTCAGTTTTTTGTGTGGGGTTCAAATTAAAACACTGAACGTTACGACTTTGAAAAGTAAGGCTAAAGAATTGGCTAAAACCTATGCAAGTGATTTGAACGAAGAGAAACTTGTAAATGAAATAGAAAGTTTTAAGTTTCATGCCTTATCTTTAGAAGATGCACTGAAAGACGCAAAAGTAGCATCTATGCTCAGAATATTGCATAAGAGCAAGTTGGAAGATAGTTATCCTAACTTATGTGTGGCTCTAAAAATATTCGTAACGCTTCCAGTTTCTGTTGCATCTGAAGAGAGAAGTTTCAGTAAATTAAAACTTATAAAAACCTACTTAAGAAATGCTATGACACAGCAAAGACTAACAAATTTAAGCATTATAAATATTGAACATGAAAGGGCTTCTTTGCTTTCTTTTGATAAAATAATCAACACTTTTTCAGCAAAGAAAGCCCGAAAAATAAAAATTATTTAATCCAGGGTCTTGTGGATCTAATCTTTGAATTGAGGCTTTAAATTGTTCGCTTTGTTTTAATTATGTATGTAAAGTACAATGGTCCAACTTGTGTATCATTAAATATGTCTTATAATTCAACCTAAGTTTTATTTCCACCTCGTATACGACTCGTGTAGTAATAGGCCTTCGCTTTTTCGTAAATTGGTCGTGACAGTAGGCTAGGGGGGGCGCCAAATGTAAAGCTTGCCCCCCCTAGAAAAATTGGTAAGTCCAGCCCTGCTTGTGAGTTAATGCAAAATAAAATATTCTAGTAAATAAATTCAATGGTTCAAATATGGATGAAGCAAAGCGAAAATGTCGCTGACTTGCTTTAATTTCATTTCAATTGAAATTCAAAAAGAGGCCATCCTTGAATCGTCCCGACAATTTAAGACACCAAAAATAAACTTTTTCTGCTGCTTTGTATTTTCTGTGCTGTTTCAATGTACCTATTTAAAAAAAAGTCACGCACACACATACGCAGTCACGCACGCGCACGTGCACACGCACACACACGCGCACACACACACACACACACACACACACACACACACACACACACACACACACACACACACACACACACACACACACACACACACACACACACACACACACACACACACACACACACACACACACACACACACACACACACACACACACACACACACACACACACACACACACACACACACACACACACACACACACACACACACACACACACACACACACACACACACACACACACACACACACACACACACACACACACACACACACACACACACACACACACACACACACACACACACACACACACACACACACACACACACACACACACACACACACACACACACACACACACACACACACACACACACACACACACACACACACACACACACACACACACACACACACACACACACACACACACACACACACACACACACACACACACACACACACACACACACACACACACACACACACACACACACACACACACACACACACACACACACACACACACACACACACACACACACACACACACACACACACACACACACACACACACACACACACACACACACACACACACACACACACACACACACACACACACACACACACACACACACACACACACACACACACACACACACACACACACACACACACACACACACACACACACACACACACACACACACACACACACACACACACACACACACACACACACACACACACACACACACACACACACACACACACACACACACACACACACACACACACACACACACACACACACACACACACACACACACACACACACACACACACACACACACACACACACACACACACACACACACACACACACACACACACACACACACACACACACACACACACACACACACACACACACACACACACACACACACACAGACACGCTCCTGTGCACACACAACACACACAAATAAACACGCACGCACGCTCTCTCGCACACATATAATACCGGATTTGTTAAAAAAATTATTTTTTAACGCGGGAAGATACATAACTGTCAATAAAAAATTGAGAAAATCCTCAAAAATTGGTAAATAACGAAAAATGATAAAACTCGAGTAAATAATAAAAATCAAATAAATGGTTAAAATGTAAAGGAAATCCTTTAAAAATAAATTAGCAACCATTATTTTACCTGCTTGACGGTTTACTGTCCAAAAACGTGGAAACGTATTTCTAATACCAAAGCAGTGTTTGCTTAAAAATCGACAAATTTTCACACAATCTTTCAACCCCTAGTTAACCCTTTAGAAGATGTATATTAACAACTCTTTCTTTACTAGACGCCCACGACACATAAAGCAATCCATTGACCAAATTTAATTTTTAGAAAGCTTTTATTATATTTTCGCCGTGTTCTTTGTCTCTGTGTCATTCCGTGGAATTTTGTAATCGAATTTAAACCTATTTCCCGACTACCTAGAGCTCTGAAATTTTCAGGATAGCTAAGAACTGGATGACAATGCATGTTTCAAGTGTGTTTAGGCATATACATAGATTTCGAAATTTATATTGAATTGTTATTAAATTAAATATGTATACATAAGACTTCATATAAGCTTGCGGTGGCCTATTTGGATAAGGTGGATTGTGATAATTCTGTTGGGTTATTGTAATAGGATCGATATCGCGAGAGAGAAGTTTTTTTTTCTTTTTTTTTTTTGTTCTTACCTGTGAAAACAGTCATTATTATTTTAACTGGTAATAAAATAAACTGTTTTAGAAAGTTTTTAGATACAACTACCCTTGATTTTGTTAACAAGGAAACAATATTCTCTATGATCAATCACAGCGTTGTATGACTTAATATTTTTGCAATATCAGGGATGCTGTGCATTGTTGAGATGACACTTAAAATATGACCTATAAATCAGTAAAAAACTTTCTATTATAAAAAGTTCTTTTTATAAATTGTGCTTATTCTATATTCAGTAGTTTAGAACATGTCTTTTAATAGATAGTACCGGAATAACCGAGCTTTGCCCGTAAATACCTTATTCCTAAGGCGGTGCCGAAATTATCGTACCCTATAACAACCATATCTTATGTGGAAAAATGATTTTGGGTGGAAAAATGGAAACAACGAATTTTCTCAGACGTGGTACCCAGTTAGATTGATTTTTTGACTCCGTGTGCACTTATTTCAAATTTCGACTAAATCGTTAGAGCCTTTTGGAGAACCTATGACAATACATACAGACAGTTGCTCGCTTAATATTATAAAAAAGATAAGATAAGATGTACCTTTATTGTCACGCCTGGGGGGATTAGGAGAGTGTGCCATAGTGTTATTGGAATGTGGGGTAGCTTACTGAAGGCACTTCCCACCCAGGTCGTGGTTATCTAACCCCCTGGCTAGGTATATTGCTGAAGGCAGAAAACTAACCAAGGGGAAGATGAGATAAACAACAGGAAACAAACAACAAATATATTAACAACGAAACAAGCAATAACAATAAATGATCAAAATATGAATAACGAACTAAATACAATAATCTCAACTAATCTTACCAAATAAACTAACTACATGGTGTTATGTCACACTTACTCACGCAAATACGTCAAGAGTCACAACGGCCCAGACCCAAGGGTCTGTTTTAGGGACACCCCAAAGGGTGACCCTTACAGACAACCTCAGACTCCGAACTCCTCGAGTACGACCTCAACGACGCTCTTTTATAGCCAATTCTTACGCTACGTGAGAATAAGAATTAAACTATCTAAGGTCGCCTTGAAATCTAACGTACTGACTTTGGCCTGGATAATTACAATTAAAAATATTTCAAAATAATACAATAACATATCAAACAATTAAACTACCCTATGTGAAATTATCAAGGTCAGATCCGGGATGCTTTGTATATAAAACTTTGTCATATGAATGAATAATATGGTGATGCTTTGTAAACAAATCATTCATTATTTCTTAGCACCGATTATACGATAAAATGCGATAATATGATATGATAATCTTTAGTTTATCAAATTCGCGATTATTCTCGAAGATAAGACATGGCAATACATGCAGACAGTTGCTTGCTTAATATTAGTATAGATAGATAAGATAAAAATAATAATAATACAACTATACATATATTTCTAGTTTAACGGTATAGGAATTTCATTCATTAACACTACATTAAAAAATCCTCAAAAAAAATACCGCCTGATCAAGGACTTTACTTGAATTAATAGTCGAATGCTTTACCGACTGTGCTACCCAAAATGATATGCATGAGTTCACAGGTTATTGTACCCTTACAACCATGTTATGTGAGAAAATGATTTTGGGTGAAAAATGAAAAAAACGAATTTTCTCAGACGTGGTACTCCGGTAGATCGATTTTTTGACTCCGTGTGCACCAATTTCAAATTTCAACTAAATCGAGAACATGAAAATACATGCAGACAGTTGCTAGCTTAATAAAAAAAATTCAACAGGATTACTTCGATTATTAAAAAATACTGTCAAATGCCAGAGAACACAATTTATTAAAATTACAGAAACTTTGTTATAACTAATAAGTTAATATATTTATTTACAAATACATCCTACCCTTTGAAAACTCTTAACATGCATTTAAAAGAATTAAAAGCAGTATCTTCAGGAGTTGCTGACATTTTGACGCATTCTACAGTTACTGTTTCAGCTTTAGCTTCATCAAAAAAAGTCGACAATTTTTCCTTAATAGCTGCTGTATCTAATTGACCATCGGCATTCATAACTCCAATTTTTTTAGCAAAGCAAAGTGCGTGCTGTTTTAATTTATTCTCATCGGTGAAATCTCCATCCATTGCTTTCTTAATCATTTCTTCGGTTGTACCTACTTCAGCCATACATTCAGTTTGGATTTTCATTATATGAACCTGTGCTTCTTCGGTCAAACACTGAAAAATTTTTAACTTTTTTATTTATCGGTATTACAGTAATCACAGTATTCTAAAATAGTATTATACGTTACAAGGTCGGTAGGTGACTTATTACAGTACGAGTTAGTTTACGGACAAGGCGACGTAGGAGCCGAGTCTGGAAATAAAAACGAGTACTGTAATAACACCTAACGACCATGTATCGTATTATATTTTATTTCATCCTGTTTTTATAAATTAATAAATTCATAACAATTTTACAAATAGTTCGTAACTTGACTAGTTACGTCAAATTACCTTAAGTGTCAGTTAGTGTCAAATTTTTATTTTATAGTTATAATAGTGTTTTTAAATGTCAAAAATTAAACGTAATTGTCTTCCCTAAAGCAATCAGAGCAGAGTTGCTAGGCAACACATCACATTACAGTACATGATACCGTAATGTTTTACTTACCGGTGCCGAATTGATTATAGGAAAGTTTATTTACTGGACAGGATGAAATAAATAAATATTAAACTTTTAAGTAAACATTACCAAGCTATTCTATTACACATATAGGTATGTAGATTATAAGTAAACTCAGGTGAACTTAACACAGTGTGACCTAAAAGGTATACCATCCATCTAATGATAAGTTCATAAGGTCTAGACATTTAAGAAAGCATATTATCCGCTTGAGATGTACGTTTTTAACCTGATCACTGATCAGGTTATGAGAAGACATTCCCCACGTATTTATGTTGTTGGCGAACAGTTAGAGATGTTTAACCCATTTTAGAGAGAAGATACTATAGTGGAAAATGTCTGTGAAATTTTCTGCAATTATAGTAATTTAGGCTAGAGCATTGAAGGCTGTATTAATCTTTTTTCTTGTCGTTGGCTTGAAGTTCCTTCTTCCAAATACAAACAATATGGCATTTTAGGATGCCACTTGCAGCTCCAGATTATTTTTGACTCAAATGTTGTAGATTATAGAGCCTTAAAAGCAGCTTGGCTATCGGAGGCAATAAATATTCTGTATTCATTACGCCGTTTTCTAATACACTTTTGAACACAGTCTATTGATAGAAGAAGTGTTTCCCAGAGCTAGAGCTTAACATTAGGAACTGTAACCACTATAGCCCTGTTTTGTTTTAAATACCAAAAACTTGATCTGTTTTGGACTCGAAAGTAATAGATTGTAGAGCCAGTGCCGCATAGGTTATTAGGGGTCTAAAAATCGAAAGATAGGACCAATAGTTCATTTTAAATTTAAGACTTCATGTTTTTCCAGAAAGCCTACAGCAGGTCCACATACCCTTTGTAGCTTTAGAGGTTATATTTCCAAGGTTGGAATCCACGTAAGTTTTCTGTCGAGAATAACTCCGAGATACTTTGCTTTTTCTAAGAATAATATCCTCACTTTATTAATAACAGGACATTTTGCCTCTTGGTGAATTAGGTAAATTTGTGTCTTTTTGTTAGGACTGGCTGAAATTCCTTTCTTAGAACACCAATTATTTATGAGCTGTAAGACACTTCGCATGCAGTCAGCAAAAATACTGTCAGGTTTATCTCTTAATATCGTGCTATGAAATCGTCAGCAAACATTGGCCTGAGTAAAGGCTATACAACTCCTCCTTGACTACAGCCTTTTTTTGCTTTTATGCCTGTTAATTTTAATCTTCAAAGTAAATTACTTAATTCCCACTGTTTATCATGAATTGTATCCATTTCATAATAATAGGTTCTTTATCGAATACCTACATCAAGAAGTGGAATCTTTGATAAAAATTCATTTGACTTTAAATTTAAAAGAAATAATTAATGAAAACCTACAAAGATGAAGCAAAGATATTTTTTAAAATCACGGAAAAGGGATTTCTTTTATAGAAAAAAAGACGTTTTCAAACAATAGAAACGTGTAAAAAAAGATCTCTTTTAATATAATGCAAACAGATCTTTTTAACTTCCATAGACCTCTTTGATGGAAAAGAAGCTTTTTTGAATAGAAAAGGATCTGTTTAAACAAAAATAGGAGCCTTTTTCCATAAAACCGTCCTTTTTAAATAAAAACGGACATCTTTAAATCAAAGCGAAAATCTTTACTTTACTTTCAATAAAAAGAGACGTTCTGAAATAAAAAAGCAACCTCTGCAATGGCAAAAAGTCTTGTTTGGATTAAAAGAAAATCTTTGAATAAATAGCCCTCTTTAAATAAATAGACCACTTTGAAAACAACAAACCTCTTTGAAAACAAAATATAATATACACAAAAGCATATTAAACAAGATTACAGAGGTAGTATTTGCCAAGCAAAAAAAGGTACAAAACTAAAAATAGTTTGTATACAATAAAAAAACCAAAAAAGCGTTGCAGAACACAGAGAAAGATTCTGAAAGTAAAAAAAAATAAAGATGTATATAAGGGACAAACTAAAAACCAAACTTAGAGATAACAAAGATAAAGGTTGTTTATTGGTGTAGACAATGCCATTGTAAAGATTTGAAAATATGTATTGTAAGCAGAAATACAGGAAGAAAACTAATAGTCCAGGCATCCTGCGCTTAAAATATGCTCAACCTGGGCAAAATTGCAATAGAAGTTTTTTACCTCTTAATCCTATCAAAAAACACTACTGAACAACATATTCAAAATTAACCAAAATCGTAGCACGGGAACATTGTTAAAAATGAATTTCAAAATGGCGGACCCTCTAAAATATAGAATATCTTCCAGACTTCACGTTCTTTGGGAAGGAGACTCTAAAATATTATTCTTGAAATTCCTCAGCATGAAATAGTGGAAATTAGATATTATAGCACATAATAGGCTGTTGTCAACATAACTGTCAAGTTATTTACATTAATTTGAGTCCACTTTCTGCAGACAACTTATTAAGTGTAAACTGGTTTTCATACTTTGGTGTTAAGATGGAAAGTTCTGAGTTGTATATTATTTGTGAAAAAAGTTTAATGAATGGATTAGATGTTGTGAAACTTACCGAAAAAGAAGCTTATGGAATAAATGAAGCCAGCCGAAGTCGTGAAAGTTCTGTAAGTGTGAATGCTGGACAAAGTGTTCATGTTTTGTGTCGACTGAAATTTATTGATAAAAGACATATCTTAGTTAAAAAAGGAAGGCTAGCTGCCAGGAAACTTGGAGAAAAAGTGCTAGGTTCAGTCAAAACTCTGTTTCATCTGCGACTCGCTGTATATATTCTGTGATAAACTGGTAGACTTTTCTTCCAAACGTAAACCTAAATCTGAGAAAGTTAAAGTCAGAAGTGAAGATTTTATTGAAACCATAAGAAAATGTTGTGATCGTCGAATAGCACAACACAAACAACTTTCTAGCTGGGGAATGCGTCTACCACAAATCATGTAGTGGAAACTTTCGAACAGGAAAAAATATTCCTAGAGAATATTGTTTTTGTAACGGTTTGCCAGAAAAAGGAAGACCAATCAACATGGATAAATATCAAGCATTTCTTCTTACTTGTGAGTATTTTGAGTCCAATGATGAAGAGCAAATGACCATTGAACACCTTATTACTAAAATGGAGGAATTGCTGCAAGGAAGCGAAAACTCTTCTTTTGAAAGAAGACACATGAAAAGAAAACTCCTAGCACACTATGGGAAAAATATAATTATCAGCTCTTCTATTGAAAGCGACGATGAATATGAGGACAGGGAGGATTGATTATGCATAATTTGTATCGTTTTAATTGTTACTATAACTTTTTTAGAGATGTTATCTTTGTTGAATAAGGCAATATATGACTGTCGAAAAAAGTTATATCACTCGTTTTACTCATGAGGGACTTAAGTCGCTCCAAATTTTTTTATATGAAAAATAACATTCTCGGGTCTGATCTTAGTGGGACTAATTTCACCACCCTCCTTGTTCCGCCTATGGATTAGAGGTTCAAGTTGCAACAAATTAGAAAGTAAGATCATATTCAAGATATGGAAATATGGAAACTTAGAGAACTGTCAGATTTCTAATGTTGGCTTTGTAACTCCAATCATGTTAAGTAGGCAATTTAAGAAGCAGCTTCACGGATACATCTCCTCATCATAATATCAGAAAAAAACGATGTAATTAACGAAAAATTGCTGAATAATCTTTTCTCGAGCATTATATGCTGAATAGCTTTAAAATTAACTCATTTAAACGTCAACACTTAGTAGTAAATATTTTTACGAAAAACTGTATTTTTTTACAATCCGCCATTTTGATTTCTATTTTTAAGGGGGTTCCCCATATATAATTTTGGTTAATTTTTGATATGTTGTTCAGCTTGTATTTCTGAATCAACTAAGCAATAAAAAGTCAATATTGCAATTTTGCCCAGGGTAAAACACAAAATGCTTGGACTATAATGAATATAATAAACTAAATTATTAATATTTTTAAAAAAATTAAAATCTATTGCTTTGTAAATAATGGTACTAAAAGATTTTCATTTCATTTGAACACGGTTTTCTTGATGAAAAATATAATATCATTTTATTACATTTATTTAAAAGTTATTTTTGTTAATGGTACCTAATTTTAAATACTTAATTCTTTAATAATTTGTTTACACCATAAAGTAAATAAATAAAAACTCACCTCACCCATTCTAAAAAAAGTAGTAAATGCTATTAAACAAAACACGTAGTAAATCATGTTTAGATCCGTATTGTCACAGTTTTAAAATTATTAATTTGATTATAGTCTATTCCTGCTATATATACACATACAGTAGTAAATAATAGCACCAAATTAAAACGATACCTATTATCCAAAGTTTAATTGTGGGTATTCATTTCCTTTGAAAATTCCTTAATTGAATGTGAACAGCATTGCGGAATTAATAAATATATATTATTATTTTAAATGCAGAAAGATTATATATTATCACTTCTAATAATAAACAAAAAATAAGAATTATTATTTCACATACTGAGGTAGGTATAAATTTCTTTAGCAGGTAACAAATAAATCGACACAAAGGGAATTTTTAAGTGTTTTGGTTATATTTTGATGCTGAAAACTAAAAAAAAAACTTGATGATAGGTACTGATATTGACACTAATTATTGAGGAATGCTAAAGAATCATTATTGGCTAAATAAAGCAACTCTGAAAAGGAAAAGAGTAATGAGAACTAAACGGATAGTAAACATATAATTTGTGAAGAATAATGCGACTTTTGGTAAGGAAAATAATGACTAAAGAGAAATTCTGACAAAGTGTTTCGATTTGAATATTAAATTTTAATTGGTTTGTTGCTTAGTATCACGAAGGTTACGTGGACTCGTGATGAAAGCAATGCTGTCGGCGAACGGTGAAACGTTGTGGATATACGGGATGTGGTCCAATTGGGATTTGGGTCCACGTCTTTGTCTGGTTTGCTCACTGTTACTGCTATAACAATGTCATAAGTCTTCGTAGAAGCTTTGGTGTTAGAGTAACAGATATTATACACTTTTTGGGTGTCCGTGGAAATGGTGTAACGGGTCTTGGTGTAGGAGTCCTTCTGAAGAATTGACTGAGGATTGTGCTCTTTGACGTTCGTGTCAAGGGAGCTTGTCATTTGAGATTGTCGTGAGATACCCTTAGCAATTGAGCGCCGTAGACGGATCGCTCAATATCTCCCGAGGGTAATAGAACGGATCAGTAAGAATGTTCATGCCCGGTTTATATTAAGAACGGCTACTTAACTGCGTACGGTTCACGGTCGATTAAATCGTGCGTTAATTTGAAACCGCGCCACGTCTCGTGATTTTGTCAAAATTTCATTCGCGTAAATTGCCAAGCAACAAACCAGTCGAAAATTTTGCCGACAAAATTTTCTCTCTTATGATATTATATACGACAAAACCATCAATAACTAAAAAAATTTAATTAAAAATAGAATTTATTACAGAATTTAACATTTTCTAACTAAATATAGTCATTTTCCTATACCTAAAACGTCATATTTTACTAATAAAATCGGTTTCCCAGCTATATGAGCTATGTGCCCCCAAGATACATTATTAAATTTCTATAGTCCATTTCATCGTTCTTGGCCGATCTGATATTAGAAACCACTGAAATAAGATTAAACTGTCATCCAAGTTACCAATGGCGGAGAGTTTTTTTTTTTCTAAATTATGTCGTAAGTTTCTGAAACTACCAGTGTGGTTTGACACCTACAAAAATATGACATTAATAATTATTAAATTCAACCCTTCAACAGCGAGCCGTACATGACGGTTACTAGGAATACTTTTTATCTACCGGTGAAACAAGATGCAGTTACGTAAGTGTTGTATTAAAAAACAAACGTCCTCATTTAAATTTCTAACTTGCCTGTATCTGAGAGAGATGTAACTCTAAATTTACTTCGAGTATGATTTCTGTCATGGGCCAAAATCGGTGAAATGGACTATATAAACAAGTAATTTTTTACTTTTCTATCGAACTGTCAATCACTGACCCACATCTATAAGCATTCGGCATTTTACTAAATAGCACATAAGATAGGTACTTAGTTCGTATTGACTATCGTATAAAATAAATATTTGCATAGTTTTATCGGTATTAATATCCTTATTATATAAAATAATGACAATAAAGCTGACTTAAAATTATTTTTTATTTCTTCTTTCAATCGTCGTTTAAAACGTATGTCCATACGTCTATATTGCAGTCTATAATATGCGCGCCAGAAGAGAGTTCAAAAAACTTAAAAATATATACAATTAAGAAAACAAGAAATTTTCCTGTGAAATCACAAATACTTAGCACAATTTACCAACTTAAACAAGCCTCCTTATCCTATCAAAGAGACCATCTTTTGAATCAAGGTTGTCAGTTGTATTTCCTAAAATTCGTTTTATATTATGAAAATGTTCTCCCTACTTTAATATTCAATTGTTAGTCAATAACACTCTTAGAAAAAAAAATGAAAATATTCTTAAAAAATATATAAATTAATTAACTCGCTTCTTAATATTTTAATGGAGTCTTAACTGATGAATTAAAACAACTTTGTATATGTTACTTATACCCCCATAAAGCTGGCGGACCCAAAGTGGACAAATTTGTCGAAATTTAGGTCAAAATTAGGTGCTTTTTAGGTGCTATTTAGGTGCGAAAAACGAAAATTAGGTGCACTAACCGTTTTTGGAATATTCACGAAAGACCAAAGGACCGCTAGTCTTTGAAAACCTAGCGGACCTTTAATAAAAAAACACAAAAAACTAGGATTGTATAATCTTGAAATTAAATGCTTATTAAGCGCTTTCTAAAACCCGAAAGATAAAATTAAAAATTTAAAAATTAAATGTATTTAAATTGAATATATTGATTGTGTATGTCACATTTCCGCTTGCACTTTGAACCAAAATGGACATCGGCAGTTTAAGAACAGTTAAAAATCGGTAAAATTTTCTTGTCCCCTAATTTTTTTAATGGATAATTCTCAAGATCGCGACTAAATTTTTTTTTATTTTTTTTTTCAACTCGGACCGCTGAGCTGAGACTTGCAACCGGTCACTTCCGGAAATGATGATTAATATAATATTCTTTATGTCAGAGATTTAAGTGCTCATTAAGTGCAATAGTTTTACGAGCAAAATAAACATTATGTACAACGTGTCAAATAGAAATGTCTCTTCATTACCACCGAAGCAAATGAACTTAGACGTACTTAAAATACATTGTTTAAAAAAATAAATTTTATGAAAAAGACATAGAATAGCCTGGTTACATACATTTAAACATTAAAACCTGGAGCGTCAGATATCCTGTTTGATGATGGCAACACCGCGATGCTTGTACACCTGGTATAATCTTTCATTTCAACAATAGTGGGTATTACAGAGTAACTAGTAACTGGTATAAGTTATATATTTTTGCGGCTACCATTTGAAAGGAGTGATCAGGGTGCATCATTATCGGAATTATCAATAAATGACTATAATATTAATTACAATGTTATGATTTGTCTTGAAATATGCGTTTGATAAACTGGCCCTTTCACGCCAATGGTCAGCATTGCCTTCAATGAGATTAAAACGTCGACGATGGTAAACTGACATTGGAAGGAATTTAATTATAAGTATTTTGTGAGATATATGTAAAAGGCAGAATGTTTTAATATATAATTAATGGAGAAAAGCAAATAAACATTTTTCAGTGGTTTAAATTAAATTTGAAACATATCTCACTTTCTCCTCACTTCTAAAGAGTAGAAAATTAAATAACAGGTTTTCAACCATATAAAATTTAAATTTAACCATCGAAAACAATCCGTTTCTATCTACCAAAAAAATAATACTATTAAAAATTAGTAAAACATTTCTATATATTTCTTAATATTCTTGTTTATAAACTATTAATAACAACAATTTTTACACTCTATCCTTATATTCGTACATACATTTTGCAGAGTGGTAAGATTTTTCTGGACCTGATCCTTGATCAGTAAGACATTTGCTTATAATTTCAGCTTTCAATGCCTCATCTGAGACACGTTTATTTAATTCGGAGTTGATATGATCCATATTGTAAGAACCGTCTTCATTAATGAAATGCATTTCTTTACTGATGCAAAATATGTGATTTTTAAATACTGGATCATCGGGAAAAACTCCATTTAAAGCTTGTCCTGCCATTTCATCGCTTATACCGGACTCTGGTTGGCATTTTTGGTGAATTTTGAAAATCATTGCTTGCTCAGCATCTGATAAAGCCTGAAAATACAGAAGGAAGTCAGTAACATATGTATATGTACAAATAGATTTAAAAAATTAAAATCAAAAGACAGGGAATAATAACTATCTTAAAAAGTGAAAATAACTAAAAAATAATTTAGAGGTATGAACCGTACGTAAATATGATAAAGTTATTAACAGATATTTCAAGGGAAAAGAATAAATTAAATTAAAAAATAAAATTAATTCTAGGCTTAAAAGAATTACAAAATATACAAAATCTACAGGGTTGAAAAGTTTTGAAAGCAAAATTGAAAGAATGTGTATTTTTGAAAAATAAATGTTGTTTTAATTCAATATAATGTCCCTCAGCTTAAATATACTTATTCCAATGATCCTTCAGTAATTTTATATCATCTTTATAATGCTTTTCTGGAAGGTGTGCAAAATATTGTTTCAAGGCTGCAATAGCTTTTCACGAAAGAATTAATTCAAGTTTCTGAAAAAGAAATAGTCGAAGGGAGCCAAATCTGGTCAATACAGTGGATGTTCAAGCAATTCGTACTTTATTTCGTTCAATTTAGCCATCGTCTACAAATTTGTGTATTATAATGATGAAAAATGATTATTTTCTTCTGTAAACCGGTTCTTTTTTTCTCCATTTTTTTATGCTACTGATCCAAAAGGTGCCAAAAATATTTAGAGTTAAATGGTTTACCTTTTTCAAGATAATCAATCAACAAATTCCCTTTTGCATCTCAAAAAATTAATACCATAACCTTTTTTGCCGATCGTTCTGACTTCACCTGTTTTGGAGGTGAAGAACCAGCTTCAGTCTGCTGTAAACGTTCTTGTTTCAAAAGATGCATAAAATCGGTTTTATTGTGCTTAAACACAAACTTTTTGAACAGTGTTTTTAAATGTAATTCTTGGATTTATATATATATAGTAGGTACTCATTCATCTGAGATGCCTATGGTATCAGCTATTTCACGCTTAGTCAAACTTGGATGTTTAGAAACTATATTATAGACTTGCTCAATGATTTATGTTGGTGTAGCATTTTTTAGACGTCAAATACGTGGTTCTTCTTCGATGGTTGTAGGATCACGTTTAAACTTTAAAATCCAACGATGCACAGTTAAAAATGAAGGAACAGATTCCTTTAACTCTTTCACCATGTTTTTATGAATTTCTGTTTCTAATAAACCTTCCAAAGTAATGAATTTTATCACTGCACGATATTCGTTTTTTTCATTGTAACAAAATACACCGACACTTCAACTTTAAATGGCTTGTAAACAAAGACTAAATTAACAAATCAAAATAAAATTGTTTGTTGATTTAAATGGAAGATGAAATATTAAAAAAGCGTAGAAATTTTAATTCTTCTACTGGTTAATAGGTGTCGCTTTCAAAAACTTTATTACCAATATTATTGTGAACAAAAAGTATATTTTATAATGTATATTAATAACACGGGTATATAATTTCTACGAACTTGGAAAAGCTAATAAGCTTAAAATGTAATTAAAAAGTTTTTAACTTACTTGTCCTTGTGTAACCACGACAGCAGCAATTGCAACTAAGAGGATGATTTTCATTTTGCTATAGGTAGAATGATATTTCTTAAAATATTTCTTTCGTTTATATATTCAAAATCTATATAAATCTAATTATACGTTTAAAAATAAATTATGGGTTACTAAATTATATAATTCTACATGTTTTAGTTACCAAAATGGTTAAATGTATAATTGGAAGTACCTTATGTCTCAAGTCAAATAGTAATTTTAATAATTATTAAATTTAAGTATGTATACTTTGTACAAAAAAAATGGGATTTCAACAGAATATTAACAATTTCAATTATCTTTGCAAT
The DNA here is from genome assembly GCA_964028335.1 of Altica lythri. Lineage (NCBI taxonomy): Eukaryota > Metazoa > Arthropoda > Insecta > Coleoptera > Chrysomelidae > Altica > Altica lythri. The sequence goes on along the minus strand of OZ034804.1, from coordinate 43,540,783 downwards.
TATTAAATGAATGAATCACATATTTCCGTTGAAAAGTTTTGAGAGTTTTCTATTAGTTTTGTTAAGTAACACATCACCCGAATTTTATATATATATATATATATATATATATATATATATATATATATATATATATATATATATATATATATATATATTATTAATGAACTGATTTTCTCTATTTTCTTTTACCGTAAATAATTCTAAAACTTGTTTTTACCAACCACATTACAAAGCACATCTGCCAATAAAGGTGTTCATTAAACGCAGACAGAATAAAAGAATTGCGATGAATGCAGCTAATTGTTTTAACGAACTAGGAACAGCGCAAATATCTGGAATGGATCCCCAAGAAAAAACATTACAGATAGTTAGGTTCGTTAATAAAATATTCTTGGTAGTAATTACTTACAAGCTCTAAATACTCTAGTCAACATCTTCAAAAACGTGAAAAATTAAAATAAAGGTCCTAAAAATATGAGCGATAGCTCATTGGATTCGGAATCACCTCTAGAAAAATGTTTTTGACGGAAAAGTGTGCAGGCAAAAAATTGCAATTGTTATTAACAAAATAAGATAAAAAAAACAGATGTTTATGTTTTTGTTAATAACTCGAAAAATATTAATATTTAAGCAATTTTGAAAAAAGCTCGTTAAAGAGGAGGAAATTTCCGAAAAAAAAGTCCATCTCCCGGAACTCTATCTCCATTATTTATCATTTTAATTTGACGTTGAAAATGGGGCTTTGAGCGGCTTTTACGGCATGATCGCGATACCGCTAAACGGTGTTTATCAGATAAAATATTTTTTTTATGACATAAAATGTTATTTTAAAAATTTGAAAAAATTCCAGTATTTTTCTAACACTTGAAAGAATCTAAATCGATTGGAAAAAAGATTTTATCACTGTTTTTCAAAAAGTTATTCAATTGTTAACTAACAAATTTTTTCCTAACCTCTGTTGACATAAACAATGGGATAAAAGGTATAAATAATTGGCCTAAAAATTTAAAACTTCGTGGAGCCCTTTTCATATGTATACTTTACAAGATCCTGCGATAAATCTTCATAAAAGTTTATTAATTTGTTAATAATACTTTTTAATATCATACGTTACGTTAACTGTAGTGCCAAATAACTTGCCAATTAAAAAAATAATATATCTTTTAAACTATTGGAGATATGATAAAGGATATTTAGGAGTTTTTTATAGAAAATAAATTTCTCTTTCAAATAATTCTAAGACCAAATTCGTATTTATTGTTTATTAGATACTACATGCATTTATTTGGAAAAATTCTGTATCTTTTTTTACTTTTTCGCAATATTTTGCAATAGTTATAAAAAATCATAATTAACAAATTAATAAACTTTTATAAACATTTATCACAGAATCTTGTAAAGTATACATATGGAAAGGGCTCCACAAAGTTTCAAATTTTTAGGCCAATTATTTATACCTTTTATCCCATTGTTTATGTCAACAGATATTAGGAAAAAATTTGTTAGTTAACAATTGAATAAATTTTTAAAAAACAGTGATAAAATGTTTTTTCCAACTGATTTAGATTCTTTCAAGTGTTAGGAAAATACTGGAATTTTTTCAAATTTTTAAAATAACATTTTATGTCATAAAAAAATATTTGATCTGATAAACACCGTTTAGAGGCGCGTATGCCGTAAAAGCCGCTCAAAGCCCCAGTTTCAACGTCAAATTAAAATTATAAATAATGGAGATAGAGTTCCGGGAGGACAGACTTTTTTTTCGGAAATTTCCTTCTCTTTAACGAGCTTTTTTCGAAATTGCTTAAATATTAATATTTTTCGAGTTATTAACAAAAACATAAACATCTGTTTTTTTTATCTTATTTTGTTAATAACAATTGCAATTTTTTGCCTGCACACTTTTTCTTCAAAAACATTTTTCTACAGGTGATTCCGAATCCAATGAGCTATCGCTCATATTTTTAGGACCTTTATTTTAATTTTTCACGTTTTTGAAGATGTTGACTAGAGTAAAAACCCAACAAAGATCAAATATTATGAATTATTTTTTGATAAAATTAAAATTGTCAGTGTGTTTGGAATATTAATTTAGTTAGTTGCAAAAAAAACTAGTGTGGCAGTCAGTGAGACTGCCGGCAGAAGTTATACTTCTATGCACGCGCATGGATTCATAAATTTGTATGCGAATGATTTAGCAAACTCATTATATGATATTCGTGGTACAAGACTGATTTCTTTACATATTGCGTTGTACCTGCTGTGTATTTGTGATCCGATTTAAAAAAAAGTGATGACTTTAAATCTCTCTAACTTCCTTCTTCTAGTAAACGTGATAAACTTAGATTTCAGAGGGGTTATTTTAAGGTCTATTTTTTGACTACATTCATTATATCTTTAGATATAGTTTTTATTTTACCCTGGGCTAAGATGAACAGGTCATCTGCATAACCACTACATGGTGAATTACATCGTTGAGACTTCTTTTTAGCTCTTCCATAAATAACTACATTCCACAATAGGGGCGCTAAAACTCACCTCTAAGGGCATCCTTACACAATAAAGATAACAGCTTATATACTAATTTCGTTATCTTTGTGAATAATCTTTAAGATAAAAGTGAACTAAGTATACTTTAAATTTAGATACATAAAAATTTAGTGAAATTCACCGGGTAAAGATAGATACGGAACTGCTAACTACCTTAATCACTGTAGTTCGATATGATGAATACAATAAAATTCAAACCTATAAAGAAATAGACAGTACTCTTTCTTTTACGGTAGAGATACAAAACTTGGCTTCCGAAGTGCTTCAAAGATAAGATGTAAATCAGGAATTAGCTTCATTCTCCAAGATAATAATGCGATTATTCTCTAGTTCCAATTAACAGGTAGTTTGAGAATAAAATATCAGCTTAATCTTCATAGGTAAACGGTAACGAAAAATGATAATCCGACTAATCATTAGTCATAATTGCCATATATTTGAAGGAATTATTATAGATAACACTATCTGGAAATCTTCACTTCACTTCGTAAGTATTAAAAAAAGAAAAAGCCGGTAAAAACTTAATACATTTTTAACGGCGGGTTGGTTACAAGATACAATCGTGTCGTGAGAGAAATTTCAACAAAAATTTTTACTCAACCTCACGGTGGTAAAAAATTAAATCTGATTGGTTAGACTACTCATACCACCGGATGTAGGTATACGATCACTTTGTCACGTTGACCATTCTAGCTAAACTTTTAGTGCAGATTCAAGTAATTATGGAAAGTTTTTGACACTATGGTATGTTTATAATTTAAAAAGAAAAAAAAATTAAAAGAAATTAACTGTTTTTTTAAAAAGGCTACAAAGTTGAAACTCGCTACTCGCTACTCGCGTGGAGTCTGTCAGACGCCAGTAAAACATAAACCACCTTATTTCGCCTACACGCTTATGTATCGCCATGTATCGTCGTGTACCTTTCTCCCACTTCTCAAGGATCCATTGTCGAGTTTCGCATCAGTTTAGGTTTATCTGCGGAGTTTGTAGGTACGTTAGTTTTAAAATCGAGTCTCTCAGACACCACGCGGGTGATAGTGTTATAATTCGAAAATATTTATACTTCATATAAGGTGAGTTCCAACCAAAAAAAAATTGTGCGTAATGTGATTTTTATGTAGTGTTATTTTTTAGATGGACAGAAAAACCAAATTTAATCCGTTTCTCGATGAGGATGCGGGGTATTTGAACCGGTTAGCTTTTGAATCAGATAGCGAGCTTTCCGAGGCGAATGACAGCAGTGAAGATGAATCAGACTACGTAGAAGAGCAGCTAGAAATTAACGATTCAGATATTGAAGAAGAGGATTCCATTAATTGTCAAGTGTCTGACCAGGAGATAGACATAGAACATGCAGAAATATATGGAAAAGACAAGACGACAAAATGGCAGTGTACCGTGCCCAAACCGAATGTGAGGACGCGATCCCATAATATTGTAACGCAGCTTCCTGGTGTAAAAGGGTTGGCAAAAAATGCAAAATCTGCCTTAGATTGTTGGCAATTATTTTTTGATGAATCCATGGTAAAGCTTATTGTTGAGAATACCAATAAATTTATTACAAATAAAAAAGAAGCATAGTTTTGTATTTGTATTAAATTCTTTTAAATAAAAATAAAAAGTATCATCAAAACAATAAGTTTGTAGTCTTTTATTATAACAATATTAAATTAATTATGCAAAAAACTTATTGGCGTCTCTCAGACGCCACGCGAGCAACCATTTCTTAAAATTTAACGCGGGCTGCCGAGGGTTTAAAAAAACGAGTGTGGCAGTCAGTGGGACAGCCGGCAGAAGTTATACTTCTATGCACGCGCCCGAATTTATAAATTTGTATGCGAATGATTTAGCAAAATCATTATATGATATTCGTGGTTAGCGACACCTAAACCTCCTAGTACCAAGTGCACACTCTTTTTGTATCGAATTTGCATAAAATTCCTGGAGACGAGGTCCGTCTTAAGAACCAAGTGTTTAGCGACTCAAAAAACCGCCGAGTTCCAAGTGTGCACTGATTTTAGACAGAATTTACATAAAATCCCAGGAGAAGAGGTAAATACCCTAGGCACCAAGTGTCGCGGAGACTTTCGGCATCATGATATTTGTGTACAGCGACCCCAAAAACCACGATAATATAAATTCAACCTATTTTCAGCAATACATACCTAGTTGTAAGTTTTCTGTTCGGAATGCAGAAATGCAATTTCCCATTTTTACATTATAAAAAATAGCGAAAAATTTCCTGATACTCTCACGAATCCAATGCAAACAACGCATTCCGATCGATCTTACGTTACAAAATTCGCAGATTTTGGTGCTTTATTCCCTCGACTATTCGTTAAAACTCTGTTTATGTAGCCAACAACCTTAAAAGCATAGAGCAGAATATGCTGCAACCATATGACGGGTACTTTAGACTACAATACAATACTCATTACTGAATAGTATTATTAATATAAAATGCTAAACTTTACTTCACTTACGTGACAGAATTATAAAATAATCTGTCAAATAATCATGTGGTCCATCACTATGATATTCATACATTATTTCAGACTGTTTTTTGTATATCTATCCCTTTTCAATGTACTGAATGTTGAAACGGTATTCAAAGGACCATAGTTATAAATAATAACATTTGGTAAATATTTCAACTTTGTTTTTACCGACCAATATACCCTATAAGTGTTTCTGTCTCTCTCTTACTCAACCATTACATATCTAATGATTTTTCCCATTTAACCCTAACGAATAGAAGTATAACTTCAAAAAAGGAACTTTAGGGCAGTAAAATTGGGCTTTGCTCTAACCTATGGACCTAGACATCCTCCAGACCTTCAAACTTCAGCTGAAGAATCTAAGATTTTTCTACCCCTATATTTTGAAAACCCAAATCCTGCAAATAAAAAAAGGTCGGGGACTTTACCCGCGAGCAAGGGGAAATTAATTAAGGTATAAAATATACATATATTTTTAATTCGTCAACTTAACGATTTGAATTGAACAGTTTAGATTCATTTCTTTTTTACAAAAAAACCTTGAGACAATCTAAAATTTTTGTATCTTTAAATTGAATATTTAAGGATAAAAAAACCCATTTTATTTAGTCGGTGCCAGGAGTTTGCAGAACTGTTTAGCAAACATGTAATTAGAAAAAATATATTTGAGACAAGTTGATAACTTTTAAGTACAACTAAACCGAACATATATGTTTTTGATAAACGCGCATTGAAATAATTTAATTAAATTATTCATAGTATTTGATTTAGTTAAATATTGTTTGATCTACATACATTCTTGTCATTTCCTCTTGTACTCTGTATTTATCGCTACAATGTCATGTAGTACCACCAATAATTACGTCGTATGTAAATTATCTCAAATATATATTTTATTTCAAGGTAGTTTATATGGTAGTAAACATATAATAAATAATATATTTTGACCAAGAACTTACCAAAAAGATTATATTTTATCAAAATCAAACAAAACAAATTTACGTATTTAACATAATAACAATTAAATATTATCTAATACGATAGAATATTTAAAAATATTGTTTGTAATTTTTTACTTAATCATATTCAATTTTAAAAAACCTTATTTTTAAAGTGCAAACCAGAAACGGTACTTTAAAACCACTGTTGCTATATATTGATATGGAATTCCTCCTCGGGGTTACCTTCTAATCAATTAACGGCAATTTGCTTTTTTTTCTGATTTTCTTTATACTCCTCTGTATCTGTTATAACTTCCCGACTCACACCTATACGGCCATGAAGAGAAATCTTGAAAATTCGAGAAGAGCGTCGACCACGCCTATTCAAGTGGTCTTGGATAAACTATACCTTCTTTTTTCTTTTGCTCTAGTCTAGTCTATGCCTGTCTCCTCTAGTTCGCGTCCAATTATTTTCTTTTCAATGTGTTTCTTTTATAATTTACTGTTCTTATTATCTATTTATCTTGTTATTTTTAATTAAATTGTAACATTTCTTTCAATTTTTATTTAATTTCTATATATTTTTACATGTTTTATTATTTTTTTTTAAATTCAAATTCACTTAATATTAATTCAATAATTTTCGTAACTAGCGACTTTCATGTACTTTTTTTAAATTTTGAAAAATGTTATATATCGCACTATATAGGTACTGTTCTTATCACTCATGAATTACAAACCTCTAAAAATATTTAAACATTTTTTTTTTAACTTTATACCTGACTTGTTGTACTCGCAACGTAGTTCGCGTGGCGTGTGATTGTTGTATAAAAATTTCTTACCCAACTCCATTTAAGGAATGGGAGAGAAATTTTTATACACCAGATGTTAAGTTGAAAGAAGACAAATACATCTGTAAAAACCGCATTCGAATCAGTAGACAGATAAAAAAATCTAACCACATTTTTGGGTTCTATTTCGAGGTACCCGCGACGTCGTTCGCGTGGCATGTTGATTTTTGTATAAAACTTTCTTTCCTTATCCCGTTAAAGGAGTGGGGGGAGAAAGTTTTATACACCAGATGTTAAGTTGAAGGAAGACAAATACGTCTTTGAAAACCGCATTCGAATAGGATCAGTAGTTTTCATGTGATGCGCGCACAAACATATACATTTCTACAGTTTTGTTATATGTATAGATAGATAAATAAAAAAATCTTCCCCTTTATTGCGGCGCCAATTGTTATGGAATCCTGCTTTTTGGGAATACCTTCCTATCTATATAATCTATAAGTGCGTTTTTTTATCTTTTCTTGTTATCTTCTATCAACCTCTCGTTGGTTCACCAAATTTATTCTAATCCAATAACTCTCCTCTACATGCTTTCACTTCTTCTAACCACTTTCTAGCTCTGTTATCTCTTTCAAATTACCTTTTGTCTCTAGGTCCAGAATTATTGTTATATCTTATACCATCAACATTTTAATATAATTTAAATTTTAATATTTACACTGACTAGTAAAACAAATTTCTATTATAAACTTAAATACAAGGTATTCGAATTTTTGTAAGTATCATGATTAATCTAATTGGAAATTCTTTTAAAGAATCACCTTCTAATAAAAAATAACCTTCATACCACATTAATTATTCCAGCAGACCTAAATTTTCCTGGCCAGTGCTTCGAATTACTCTCGCCACCAGAAATTGAGATTTTTTTTTTTTCAAAACATTGTTTTTACGAGTCAGAAGCCTAACTGACAGAGCAATATTTTTACATTTTTTATAGGATCCGAAAGACACAGTTGGTTGAAAATTTATGGTAAATAACTATAGGTAGCTATAGACGAAACTGAAATCCGAGAAAAATTTGCAATTTATTTAAAATATATTCTATTTTGGGACTTATGGATACAGAAATTTGTAAGAGAAGCTTTCGGAGGTTTACTGGGTAGCACAACCATAAACAAAACCAAAAATAAAATATAGTGATCATATAAACCTAACAGACCTAGTTTTTGGTAGTATTTTCAGTTATTGTGTGATGTTTTTCGTCATTATCTACTATTTCCTTGGATTGTTTTATCTTATTATATGTGTAATCGCGTTGTTTAATTGGTTATCCATTACTTCGTACTTGATGATTTTCTAGGTATCATTTCTTTTACTAATCTCCTATTATAGATTGTACATTGAGATACTGTATTAACATAGATTAAAGAAAAAACAATCTTTATGTGCATCTTCTTACTATTTTCCACTTGTTTCAATTCTTCATTCTCTACTCCCTTTTTTTCGCATTACGATTATTTTCGGTTTTTGAAGTTTTGTTATTTTGTTTAATCAGTTTATTTACAATTTTTATTCCATTTTTTTTGTTGAGATTTAGTGGCTTGTACTTGCTCATTTTAATTAACTATTAAACTATTAAATTTTCTTCAACAATCCCTATCCCTATATATTATAAATGTGAATGTAAGTTTGTTTGTTACGCTTTCACGCGAAAACTACTCAACCGATCATCATGAAAATTTGTACACATATTCTTGGAGGTATTAGAATTAACATAGGATACTTTTTATTAAAAAAATCACAAAAACTAGCTTCTTCAACGACATCTAGCGGTTCAGTAATGAAGTTCCAAGCCTGAGTATTCCACCGTGAGGTGGCGCAGTTAATATCTTATATATTTAAACTAGCAATTACGACTTAATAAAGTACTATGGCGCCACCGTAAGGTGGCGCAGTTAATATCACATATATTTAAACGAGCAATTCTTACTTAAGGTTTATTTCGCATAATATCTCATATATTTCAACAAATTCTTGCTAAATTAATAATATGACGCATCCCTTCCCTTCCCTATCCCTATCCCCTACCTATCCCTATATATTATAAATGTGAATGTAAGTTTGTTTGTTACGCTTTCACGCGAAAACTACTTAACCGATCATCATGAAAATTTGTATACATATTCTTGGAGGTATTAGAATTAACGTGGGATACTTTTTATTAAAAAATCACAACAACTAGCTTCTTCAACGCCATCTAGCGGTTCAGTAATGAAGTTCAAAGCCTGAGTATGACACCGTGAGGTGGCGCAGTTAATATCTTATATATTTAAAGTAGCAATTACGACTTAATAAAGTACTATGGCGCCACCGTAAGGTGGCGCAGTTAATATCACATATATTTAAACGAGCAATTCTTACTTAAGGTTTATTTTGCATAATATCTCATATATTTCAACAAATTCTTGCTAAATTAAATAATATGACGTAAGGTGCCGCAGTTGCTACCTAATATATTTAATCGATAAATTACAAAATATAATCAAAAAATAGTATACAGCTGAAAATTTACGAGACAATATGATAAAAACGATAAAAACAAAAAAAAAATTGAACCCAAAATAAAATCGTAAAAATTTGAAAAAACCAAAAAATACATCCGTTATATGCGGTACGAAGTCCGCGGGGTCAGCTAGTATTTGTATAAAACAATCTAGTACCTACGATTTTTATAATAAATTATACAGATCTTCAAAGTTTGAAGCAACTTTTAAACCTGAATCTGAATTCAGTGTCAAAAAATACCAGTATAAGGTTTAAGAAAACATGAAAAATTGCTTTTTTCAGTACTTCTGAAAACAGGCAAAACAAAATACTGCTCTTCCTTTTCGAAATAAGCACTCGAACAATGCTATTTGACATTTTTATCAAGAGTTATGGAAATTTCAGGAAAAAAACATATTTGTCGCAACAATGAACCTTGTTTGTTTAGCCTTTTTTACAGATTATGAATAAAGTTACGTGTTTAAACATTCAAAGAAAATCCAGGAAAATAGATTGAGATGGTTTGGTCATCTAGAAAGGAGGGATGAGAATTATGTGAGTAAAAAATGTTAGACTGGTGGTAAGTGGAAGAGGGGTAACCCGATGTTAAAGTGGATGGATAAAATAAATGGGGACCGGAAAAAAAAACGGAAAGGAGAGGATGCATTAAATAGAGCCAGGTTAAAATGTTTGATACGGAAGGCTAACACCTACTCCAACTAGGCTTGGGAAAAGGTTAACAGAAAGAAGTAAAAGATATTTTGATAACACCCGTATAACTAAATAATCCCTTTTATACCTCTTCCCCATTCTTTTTTCAGCAAACTATCATACATTATATTCCACAACAGTGGCCTAATACCGATCCCTGTGGTACTCCCATGCTCAGTCCTTTCATGAGTCCCTTGTCTATCGTAATTTTCCTATCCGATAGGCAGGAGTCCACGATATTCCGCAGTTCTCCCCCTACCCTTTCTAACCTCAAATATCTACAAATACTAAAGTTAAGGCACTATAAACATAGGTATTATCATTAGCCATTTTCTGTTTAATGTCAACCTTCAAACCAGAGATAACAGAACAGATGTATTGATGCCTAATGTAAAGATGGCAACATGAGCGCGCCATGTTTAAAACTACCTTAAATTTATATTAGATAAAATAATACTAGGTACTAGCACCGCCATAACGGCTTTTCCGCTATTCGCGCTACCAGCTGATCATATTTTGCTGGTTTAGTTCCCATTTTCACCACTACAGAATACGATTGCGTGTCTTTTTACTTTAGAAACCACCCCTGGTCCCTGACAACAATCACCACGTTCTTATTTGCAGATCTGTGTAATCGATAATGAACAGACTTGTTACACATAAAAATGTTTGTATATTCCTTGTTATGTACGAGAATCACAGTTAGAAAATCGAAATAAGGAATTCTGTTTGTGAAGTTACATCAAAACAGGCACGTGGCGAAAGAAAAAGCACTATTGTATTCGGGTCCTTGACAAATAGCTTTCAAGTTTGTGCAAATTATGTTTGTGTTCGAACATTGATTTGAATACAACAAACAAATCGACGTAATATGTAACTTGTTCCATCTACAATCTGAAACGTGATTCTAAGGAAATTGAATGTTTGTTTTTTATGTATATATTTATTTTTATTCTAAAAGCAATCTATTGGCTCTCAGAGTAATAAATAAACATTTATTACTCTGAGTATTGGCTTATTTTCTTCTAAAAAATATTTATAAATGGTATTAATTAGGTACAGCTAGAAGTTTAAAAATAAATCGTAATTTATGTGTATGATGATCCGTCGGAATTCACCGTCTAAATCTGTTGTATTTTTTTTTTTCGTTTTGTTTTGAATTCTTACGATATTATCTCGTTTTTTTATTGTTTTCCATATTTTTCTTTTGGTTTTGTCATATTTTTTATTTATTTTTCAGGTTTTTACTATTTTTTGTTTTATTTTGTAATGTATTTATTAAATATATAAGACAAATACTGTACCACCTTACGGAGGCGTCATAGTACTTAATTTAGTAAATTTTTTTCGCAATTATTTTTGCTTTTTTTACTTTTTTTTTTTCATTTTACTTTTGTTTCTCGTTTTTCTGTTTATTTATAAATCGAAATACAATTAAATCTGGATTTTTAATGTTAAATAACATAGAAATCTAGATATCTAATGTTTATAGAGAATTATATCAATTAACTTACACCGCTATCTATTAGGAATTCGTAGAATTAAATAATAAGAGTCACTTAGGAGGTATTGTCGTTTTCTAGACAAAATACACAAATAAGTGAAAAATTAATTAAAATATCATTTTCTATTGGACCAAATGGTAACCCATTTTCGAATTCATTTAAAAGCATACAAAAGCATTCTTCTTCTAATGCCACAGACATTTATAGACTTTCTAAAATCCCTGCGTTCGGAAAGTTTATACGGGTTTTGTAAAACCCGTATTTATTTTTACTTGCGATGGTGGTCCTGACAAAAATCCACGATAAGAACAAGTTGTAGTTTTAGCTATGCAACATTTTTAAGATTTTTACTTGGATCTTGGATACTGTTTACATTGCCACAAATACTCCTGGAAGAATTGCTTTCAACAAAGTGGAACGACGAATGGCACCTCTTAGTCGTAAACTTACTGGTGTTGTATTAAAATATGACAATTTTGGTTCACATATCGATTCCAGTAATCGAACTACTGATTTGGATTTAGAAAAACGAAATTTTGAGAATAAAGGCATTATACTGGCTAATATTTGGAGCCAATTGGTTATTGATGATTTTCCTGTGGTTGCTGAATACGTTGGGTCAACAGATACTAGACTGAATATTAAACAGGCTAAGATATTGAAAAATAATGCAACTTGGTAAGCAAATCATTTGTGTGAATCACAATATTTATAATAAATAGTGAAATGCGACGTTGCCTTATGTTGTGGTGTGCGACACCTGTTTAAATTAATCAAGCAGGTATGTAGCCATAAAAAAAATGACTCCAAAAGTAAATTCGCTTAACTGTTACTTCAGCTGGCTTTGGATCTCAGAGCGTCATCGCATTTGAAGCAAGTTCCGTATGATAGTTATTGCCCCAGTTCCGAGGCATAGATAGATAGATAGATATTTTTTGGGTTGGCTGTTAGCCTGTATCACTGCGACCTTTGCAGATCTATTGTGAACACCCATTATCTGTGGAATAGAATGAGAGCACCTTGTCCAGCTCTGCCCTCTTAATGAGACTTAATAGCCTTGACAGTGGCCACTCCGCATAACTTGGAGCAGCCGGTTTCTCCTCTCCCAGTACTAGATACCGCGTCCTTGCAAGGCCTTCACATTGGCATAGGACATGAAATGCGGTTTCCTCTTCCTCTTGGCAGTATCGACAAATCTCTTCGTCTGCTAAGTTCAGCTGACTCATTTGTTTTCTCAGCCTACAATGTCCTGTCAAGAGACTGACAATCATTCTGACATCATTTCGCCTTTGTGATAGCAGCTCTGCAGTAAACTTCGCCGAGTGTCCCTTTATGAAGACTTTGGCTTGTCGCTTGCCCGGTGATTTTTCCCACCACTTCTGAGCCTTCTCTAGCATCCATTTCTAAATGGCTGCCTTTCTGAATGTATTAGCAACTCCGCCGAATGGTTCCGGGCCAATCATTGGAGTATTAGCTCCCGCAAGGGCCAATTCATCAGCCTTCTCATTGCCCCGAAACCCTGAGTGTCCTGGTATCCATGCCAGTGTCAGAGAGTTTTGACTTGCGGCATGTGTCAGGGCCCCAACGCAGTCCCACACCAGCTGTGAGCTTATTTGTGCTGAGACTATCGCCTTTAGAGCTGCTTGGCTGTCCGAGTATATGACTACGGTTTTACCCGTTACACCCTGACCTACGATCTCCGTTGCACAGTGTTGTATGGCCATTACTTCAGCCTGCAACACTGTGGCATACGCACCGAGACTTAGTTGGACTTTTATCCTGTGTCCTCTACTATATATACCTGACCCTGTGCGTTCCTAAGTCTTTGAGCCATCGGTATACTAGATTGACTCCCCTGACTCCCCTTGGATTGGGGGCCCATTCTTCCATGAGTCCCTTTCCAGCATTTCTACTCGAAAGTTTCTCGCAAAGTTATACCTGGGACTATCCTGTCCTGAGGCATGCTCATTATTTGATCCGCCTTAACCCTATCATATGACTCTGCTTGCTTTTTTCTTTTCCGAGGCATACTTGTTTAAGCAAATTTGTGGCATATGTGGTCTATATTTTGCATCATACAAGGCCACCAATCAATTGTTCTCATCCCGAAGATTCGTTCTCAACGAATTGCTGGTAAACAGGCCAGAGAATGACGATGATCCTATATGGTTAGATGAAAAATATGTTGACATATCGAACCCTCCTGATATTAACAACCCCAACGAAAACGAAGGGGCTGCTATGCCGATGATAAATAATGTAAAGGAGTGGGTTCAAAGTTCAAGATGATCAAGTTTGATCTTTAATTATTAATATAATTAATGGTTTTTATTTTGTTAATTACTTGTAATATTAATTTTATCAAAAGTTATTTTAAATTGAAATAAAACAAATTTTAACTGCTGTTTTAATTAAACAAAATTATTTTTAGATGTAAAATTATAAAATGTGAAGTCACACTAGGGAGGTGGAAGTCTCGCAAATGTGACCAATTGTGACAAGGACGGGGGAAGGGGTCAAAAATCATAAAATTCGTGTAAGGTAATTTATAGATGGCTCCTAAAGAAATCTGCTCCTATAAAAAAATATACAAACAAAATCCAATTTTCATCTTCCTGTTACTGGTCTTCTTTCTACTCCTCTATTTACTAACTCCTTCCTTCTGATCCCTTTATATCTCCTTCTTTCTGATCCTCCACTGTATAATTCTCGCTTCTTTCGCTATTTGCTCCCGCTCTGTGTTTTACTATTAATTTTTTTATTACCTATTTTTCTTTTTATTTTAAAATTCAAACTTTAAAAACTTTAATTTTATTTATATATTTACTAATACATTTTATATTTATCTTATGACTAGTAAACTAACAAAAAACTGTCTAGCAGAAACATAAAAAGATAATCTCAGCAACCGATTCCCTTAAGTACCTACGATTCACAATTTCGGAAAGTCCCCGAGAAAAATCCTTATTAATTTTCCTCAAAATTAATTTGACTTGGTTTCGCCAAATGAAATTTCCTTTATGTAGGAAATTTTCCCTCATCATTAGACTCCAAGCTCAAAACTCTTATTATTCTAACATTCCCATAATACACTACTTTATATTCATCACCATTCATTTATTTTTTTATACAAAAATGAAACTGGAACATTAAACATTTCATATAAAAGCTATCCCCTAATAAATAAAACCTAATAAAAAAATGTTAAAAAACAAAAAAAAATATTTTTATTTAGTCTCTTTTTATTACTATACCTATCCCGGATTGGATTTCATTTTTGTTAACATATTGTTTTTTTGATAAATAGCTTAGATTTAATGTCTTTATATTTATCTTCAGCTTACTATTCTTTTTTATTATGTTAGTACAGTCAAAAAGACCGTGTGGTAATATATATAAAGATATAAAGTTATTACGGATTTCCAGTCTATTTAAATAGCTGCATTTATATTTTCGTGTAGAATATCAAAGTAACCACGAAAAAGTGTCGCTGAAGTTGGACACGTAAAATCGAAGGTGATATTCATTTTTGGACAGAGCCCTTTTGGTTCTTGTGCTGCAATGTTACAGTTTTAGGTTAATGGTAGTGAATACCGTCATATAGATTTAGTAGAAAGACGTTTACTAAAAACGTAAAAATGTATTTAAAACATGACCAAAAGATTAATTTGCAGGTTATCAAAAAAACACGTTTTTATTCAAGACAGAATTAATAAATAAGCTTTTTTATATTGCCTTATTAAACCGAAAGGTTTCATTTTCAATATTGGCAAACAGTACGAGAGCCGGGTCAAAATTTCGAGGTGACATTTTGATCCACCAAAATTTTAGGGGCTATGCTAGAATATAAAAGACTTTTTCAATCAGAGATACCTTAATATTTTACGGAATATTGAGAATTCTTCACCAAAGTAATAACGGGTTTTAAACGATATAGAATTTTTGAATTTTTGGAACACAGACTTTTTGGTGATACTTAAAGGTACAACGTTTGTACCTTTTATTTTACCATGTTTTTCTATTATTTATTAATGCCGTAGAAAATTTGATGGTGTTAAAAATCAGTGGTGACAACCTTCTTCTAAATCCCTAAAGTAGCAGATCATTGCAAAATGTACCAGTAAATGTGTACAGCATTATTAAAATACTAGCTGTACTCGCAACGTCGTTCGCGTGGCGTGTGATTGTTGTATAAAAATTTCTTACCCCACCCCATTTAAGGAATGGGAGAGAAATTTTTATACACCAGATGTTAAGTTGAAAGAAGGCAAATACATCTGTTAAAACCGCATTCGAATCGGATCAGTAGTTTTCATGTGATGCGCGCACAAACATACAGACAGACAGATAAAAAAATCTAACCACATTTTTGGGTTCTACTTCGATGCACCCGCGACGTCGTTCGCGTGGCGTGTTAATTTTTGTATAAAACTTTCTCCACGACCATTAATGAATGTAATAATTCCGACTTCATTTTTAATAATAGAAAGTGTTCATTCTCACTCTTGAGATAGAATATTCATTCTGAAACACTTGCTTCTTATGTGTTTTGCATGTATTTCCATTCTATAACTAGTGACGGAATAACATTCTGTAATTGCTCAACAAAAAACATAGATTGCCCTGCGAATTTCAAAACTGTCACTCAGTTTGTCAGTGCGACGTTCTAATTGTTTTGCTACATATTTCAATTTAAATAAACAGAATTGGTACATGGTCGTGGAGAAAATACAGTCTGTTACACGGTTAGAATGAAAATTCGATTACTCGTGGTTCCTCTCGCTCGCTACGCTCTCGTTCGGAATTCTTCACTCGTATCGAATTTTCATTCTAACCTTGTTACAGAATATACTATTCTTTCCTCACACCGTTAAAGGGGTGGGGGGAGAAAGTTTTATACACCAGATGTTAAGTTAAAAGAAGACAAATACGTCTTTGAAAACCGCATTCGAATAGGATCAGTAGTTTTCATGTGATGCGCGCACAAACATATACATTTCTACAGTTTTATTATATGTATAGATATAGATATAGATATAGATATAGATAGATGAAAAAAAAAACAAAAAAATTAAATATACAAACGCCATACGTTTTGGTGTCACCGAAAAGAAAACGGAAAATTTGTAACTTCTAATTTAACGGCATGCTGTATAAAATTATTTCATCAAAATCTTTTCCCCAATGTGGTCAGTTTTTCCACCCGATCACAAAGTAACGACATAGCGTCAAAAGTCTTTTTTTGTTAGACTTTACTTTTAGATAGGTACAACCGATCAAACTTTCGACCTGGCATCGGATCTATTATATTTTAATCCTAATAATAAAAAAAGCATGTCAATGACATTTATTTTATTGTGATATGTTCTTCTTTATGGTTTATAGATTTTGCATGCGTTTGAACCAATTATCATGTCATATTTTTCATTCTGCTTGATGTACACCAAAAAATGCATTTTAGACAGCTTCTTCGGCCAAAAAATAATTGTGATCGCAGTTTATTTTTGACGAAGGGGAACGAAAAAGAAGTAATTGGGTGCCAAATCAGGTGTGTTTAAATAATTATGTGTTATAACGTTATAATGTACCTATATGATTTTATCTATGCTAGTGGAACTTATTTCTAGAACTACCTTATTGCACAGTGTCTCATACGATGTTTTTGCAAAAATGTTTTCTGGCACAACAACTGATTTTTAACGACCCACGTTTATTAATATTTTAATGGTGTGTGGTAGGTTAAGTGTGTGGAAATTTTCGATGTAGGTTTTAATTAAGAAATAAAGAGTAAAAGCTTACAAATACAAAAGGTATATTAAATTTCAAAAATCTTAAAAGGTTGGTAAAACTGCTTTTCATCAAAAAGGTTATTGAATTTTGATACAAATGTAAAACAAACACTATCGTGAAGAAGAACTTCAATACATTCCTGAATGTGTTGGTCAAACTTAATTACGATAAAATTAAAAATTTAACACCTATATAAAAAGGTTATGATTAAAAAGACAAACTTTCAAATGAAAACGTTAGATGGCGCTTAATAACCTTTAGTTAAGGCACAACTAAGGATTTCTAGTTGACTTGGCTCATCAGCGGTTTGTTCTGCTATTGAGTCTGTTGCCCTTACTGAGCACTTAAATATTTTACAAAAAGTTTTTTATAATAATTATTATATTTGGAAGTGACCGGTAAGAAGTATTAGCTCAGCGATCCCAGGCCAAAAAATTAAAAAAATTATTTGATTTCGGACGAGAGAATTATTAAGAAATAGAATTACAAGAAAATTTTAATGATCTTCATGTGCTTAAAAAGTGCAGATTGACACTCTTAGTTGAGACGCAAGAAAACTTTGGCCAAATATTTTCAGTTGAAATTGCTTATTAGCAGTTTATTTTGCTCGTGAAACTATTGCACTTAATGAGCACTTAAATCTCTGACAAAGTGAATTTTATATTAATCATCATTTCCGGAAATGACCGGTTGCAAGTCTCAGCTCAGCGGTCCGAGTTAAAAATAAATAAAAAAAATTTTTAGTGGTGACCTTCCGAATTATCTATTAAAAAAGTTACGGGACAAGTTCTTAAACTGCCGATGTCCATTTTAGTTCAAAGTGCAAGAAGAAATGTGACATTTTGCCATACACAATCAATAGGTATATTCAATTTTAATACGTTTAATTTTTAAATTTTTTATTTTATGTTTCGTGTTTTAAAAAGCACTTAATTAGCACTTAATTTAAAGATTATTCAATCCTAGTTTTTTGTTTTTTTTTATTAAGGGTCAGCTAGGTTTTCAAAGGCTGGCGTTCCCATAGTTTTTCGTAAATATTTCAAAAACGGTTAGTGCACCTAATTTTTGTTTTGCGCACCTAAATAGCACTTAAAAAGCACCTAATTTTGACCTTAATTTCGACAAATTTCTCCACTTTGGGTCAGCCACCTTTATGGGGGTCAAAAAATGCATTTTAGACAGCTTCTTCGGCCAAAAAATAATTGTGATCGCAGTTTATGTTTGATGCGGGGGATGAAAAGAAGTAATTGGGTGCCAAATCAGGTGTGTTTAAATAATTATGTGTTATAACGTAAGTGTGAGAGCACTCATTATAATGACAAAGAATGTCCGAGAACTCTTTTAGTTTTCCTTATTTTACTAAAGACTACTGGTAAACAAATAGTTTTTTCGAAAAAACAAGCAACCATTTGTTTTGGAAGCGCAAACAACTTTTGTTGGATTTGGTTCATCTTGACTCACACAGGAGACAGCTGTTTCCATTCCAGTTCATACGCATATATCCATGATTCATCTCCTGTTACAATCTTATATATGTCTCTTAAATCACCGCGATTCTATTTTTTTTTACATTTGTTTGCAACAATCGACACGAGTATATTTTTAAGTTTTTGTTAAATTATGTGGAAACCTGGAAACCAACGAGAACAAAATTTTTTCAAAGGAAATGTACCTATATGATTTTATCTATGCTAGTGGAACTTATTTCTAGAACTACCTTATTGCACAGTGTCTCATACGATGTTTTTGCAAAAATGTTTTCTGGCACAACAACTGATTTTTAACGACCCACGTTTATTAATATTTTAATGGTGTGTGGTAGGTTAAGTGTGTGGAAATTTTCGATGTAGGTTTTAATTAAGAAATAAAGAGTAAAAGTTTACAAATACAAAAGGTATATTAAATTTCAAAAATCTTAAAAGGTTGGTTAAACTGCTTTTCATCAAAAAGGTTATTGAATTTTGACAGGGCCGTATCTAGGGCGTGGCAAAGGTGGCACTTGCCACGGGCGCAAAGTCCGCAGGGGCGCCAGAAAATATCAAAAAATAAAGAAATAGAAGAGCCAAGCAAAGTAATTCGAAAGACGTTTTTCGCGCGAGGGGCGATGGCGAGAATTATCCATTATATGTGGCAACACAAAAAGAAAACCCAAAAATTGTAAATAAAATTGTCTTAAATTACCAAAATTTTACAAAAACACAAAAATACAAATAATTCTCTAAGATGTAATGTGTCTAAAATCTTTCCATAAATATTTCAAATAGGTAATACCGATAATAAAATGTAATAAAACTAACAAATTTGGTCGCACGTGTATCTCACAGATACAAATCGGACCGGCGGTCATTTTCAGGTCAATAAAACACGATTTAGATATTGTTAAATAATATAATTTTGGAAAAACCCTTAAAACATGTTCACCAAGGATTACTTAAAATTTCAGATTCGTAATTCTAAAAATTTCTGAGAAATTTGCCTAAAACGAAGCCGGAAGCCGCGCGCGCCTATCGGAAGGTTAAACGAGTAAATTCGAATGATTTGATGCGTTTTGTGCCTAGCGTAAATAGCGAAACGGGTAGGATTAATTCTTATGTGATTTATGAAGTTGTGTTGTGTCTACTAGATTTTAGTAAAGAATTGTGCAATAAATATTAAAACTGGGAAAAATCATTAAGTTACGTATTAATATAGTTAATATTGAGGTAAGACTTCAAATAATTTAATTAAATTCTATATTATAGTTATAATCTATATTGTATTAAGATTAAGGTTTATTGTCTTTTTCAAACGTTCGTGCTTCAAGAGGTTAAAAAACAGAATTTATGATTGTTTTTCTTTGTAGATATGCCACCAAAAAAGTTATCAGGGGCGCAGAATAAAGCACTGCGAGCTCAAAAAGCTGCTGCCTTAAAAGCCAATACTAGTAACATATCAAAGTTTTTATTGCCAAAAAAACTCTGTACTAGCGAAGTGTCCACAACTGTCAGTCCTACTCATTCTGATTTAAGTTCTACAGATAGTGAAGATGAACAAACGAAAAACATAGAACTTAAATCTAGTCAAGAACCAGAAAAAAAAAATTTGCAACAAAATCATGAACTCCAAAAAAACATTGAGATTGACTTTAATAATCCAACCACGTGGAAAGTAAATAACAATACTATTGCGTGGTATGTTGAACATGGTCCAATTTGTGGCGATGACATTGAATGTTATCCTTTGACGAATAATAGGCGTTTTGAAAAACATTGGTTCACGAACATGAAGAAAAATGGAGAAAGAATTTTTAGAAATTGGCTTATTGATTGCAAAGATCTAGACTCATTATTTTGTTTTCCATGTAAACTTTTTAATGATACAAATAACATTTGGACTACTGGTTTCAATGATTGGAAACATTTGAATCCTGTGTTACCTCGTCACGAAAATTCCATCAGTCATAGAGAAAATTATATAAAGTGGAAAGCTTTTGAAAAGAGATTAAAAATTGGTGGTTTTATTGATGATGAGCTACTGAAAACAATAGAAAAATAAGTGGAGACATATATTAAAAGTGATCATTGATGCAATTTTACACTGTATAAAAAATAATGATGCCTTGAGAGGAACCTCTGAAATAATCGGACATCCAAATTGTGGTAGATTTCTTAACACAATTGAACTACTAAGTCATTATGATAATGTTATCAAGACCCACATTGAAACTCACAACAAAGGCCAACTCTCCTATTTTTCATCTGGAATACAAAATGAGCTGATTGGTTTAGCAGCTACTAAAGTACGAACCCATATTATTCAAGATATAAAAGACGCGAAATATTTTTCAATAATGTTTGACTGTACCACAGATGTAGCTCATCAAGAACAGATGGTCCAAATAATACGTTACGTGCATATTGATGGCAATAGAAAATGCAGTATTAAGGAAAGTTTTATTGACTTTATAAACACTCGAGAAAAAACAGGTGAAGGGCTTGCAAAAGAAATTCTAGAAAAATTGGTGGCCGATGACTTGGATATTAAGAACGTAAGAGGACAGTCCTATGATAATGGTGCTAATATGGCTGGAAAATACAAGGGTGTACAAATTTTGAACATAAATGACAAAGCAAAATTTATTCCTTGCACTGCCCACAGTCTAAATTTAGTTGGCGTTCATGCTGCTGGAGTAACCCCACAAATGGAAACATTCTTTGCAACTGTTCAACAAATATATACTTTTTTTGTTGGATCTTCTTCAAGGTGGGAATTATTCAAAACAGAAATCAACATCACTCTAAAGGGTTCTAGCGATACTCGCTGGTCCTCAAAAGCAAACGCTGTGCATTCCTTGAAGTCACAATTAGAAAAAATTATTAAAATTCTTAACGAGCTTAAAGAATCGTCCCTGATAAATTTGATAACAACTTACGAATTTATCATATATCTTAACTTCTGGGATATTCTGTTGGGTAAAATAAATAGAATTAATCTATCTTTGCAAGAAAAGCAACTAGATATTTCTAAAGGCTCACAAATGATACTTGGACTATTAAACGAATTAAAAGCGTATAGAGAAAACTTTTTTACACCATTGATGGAACTTTCTAAAACTGAAGCAAATAAAATTGGAATTGAACCAAAATTACAGGAGTCAAGAAAACGAAAAAAACCCAAAATGTCAGGAGAACTAGCCAGTGATGAAGCTTATCTTTTTGATGCGAATGCAAAACTAAGAATTGGACTGTTACAAGTGATTGATAAAATAATAATACAAATTGAAAAAAGATTTGTTGCTTTGAACGAAGTGGCAGACGACTTCAGTTTTTTGAAAGGAAGTGTTATTCAAACTATGACTATTGACGATTTAATAAAAAGTGCTGCAGATCTTGCATTAAAGTATCCTTTAGATTTAAATGCACATGAATTTTCATTGGAAATTGAAAGTTTTAAATTTCAGAGTAACTTAATTTTAGACAATTTTTCTGAAATGGGATCATTACAAATATTAAATGGTATATATGATCTGAATCTTGAAAATATTTATCCAAATCTTCAAACGGCGTTGAGAATATTTCTGAGTTTGCCAGTGACAACTGCTACTTGTGAACGTTCCTTTAGCAAACTGAAACTTATAAAGTCGTACCTTCGTTCCACTTTGGGACAAGAGAGATTATCAAATATGTCAATCCTCGCCATCGAAAAAGAAGTGACATGTACCCTAGATTACTCTGAATTGGTTGATATGTTTGCAGATGTAAAAGCAAGAAAAGTGAGATTTTGAACACTGTACGTTACTTACCTACATAATTATTATTTTCTGGTCAATTAACCAAAAAAATTTTTACTTTATTTGTTATATTTTTAAATTTTTAGTTTTATTTTCCAAAAATATAAAAGTTTTTGTATTGTTTTTCAAGATTGTTTAATTTTAATGCATTTCATTTGAAATGTCTATTTCAATGTTAGCAATAAAAATAAGTAAATATCCATAATACTGCGTATTATTTTAAAATAGTAACCACAATATATGACCAAAATTATAAAAAAAAATACTGGTTAAAAAAATCTACGCAAATGCGGGGCGCTGTCTAGTATGTTGCCGCAGGCGCAACAGTACCTAGATTCGGCTCTGAATTTTGATACAAATGTAAAACAAACACTATCGTGAAGAAGAACTTCAATACATTCCTGAATGTATTGGTCAAACTTAATTACGATAAAATTAAAAATTTAACACCTATATAAAAAGGTTATGATTAAAAAGACAAACTTTCAAATGAAAACGTCAGATGGAGCTTAATAACCTTTAGTTAAGGCACAAGGGCGGCTTGCGCAACATTTGGTCTAAACAGAATTTAGTTAAATGCGTTTATCTTGCTAAATATGTTTAGCCTAAATATTATTAAAAAGGTCTTGCTCACGTCCGTTTGGATGGTAAATTAACTAATCGTAGTTAGGGAGTCGGTAAAGCAGTTTCTTGCGTTCCGTTTTACGTTTTAGTGCGTTCAACACTTGACTTAGAGCAAAAAGGTTGCTGTTTCGTAGAATTATTTTCAGTTTAAATTTTATTTTTTAAGGTTTTCTTGCTATTATTGTCTTCACGTATTTTTTGTATATTATTGTATTCATATCATAAAAGTTTAGTCCTTTAGTTACTAGAAATTATAAATATTTTTCATCCTCAATACAGCAAATAAGAGTTTTAAAATATTGTCAGAAGAGAAGTTGGAGCTGGTTAGATTACAAAAATTGTTACTGGAAATAGAAATAGAACAGAAACAAAAAGTATATGAAATAGAGTTGGATAATTTCCTTTCGTAATATAGCTAAATTATGAAGTACAGCTGTTGCTATAATTATGCCAGGTACTCTATGAAGGTGAATACTTATGCCCCTGGATAATATAGGGAATCTCCTCTTCCATATACCAAATGCCCGTTCAACCACATTCCTCGTCTTTATTTGTGACTCTTGGTAAAGTGTCTCTCCTCGTGTAATCACATTATTTTCTGACAGAGGTGTCATCATAAAGTTAGTTTGGGCATAGCCACTGTCACCTAGCAACAATTTATCATCATATTTACCCTGCAAAAAATTGCGTTTTAATGCACAGTTATCCCAAATATTGGAATCATGTGCTGATCCATGCCACCTTGCCACAACATCTAAAAACATAAGGTTTGCAGCAGCTACACATTGGGTGTTTATTGAAAAATATCCTTTCCTATTTCTATATATTTCAGCGTTATCACCACCTGGAGATAATATTCTCACATGAGTGCAATCTAACGCACCAATTACTCTAGGGAACTTTGCAATTTTATAAAAATCATACGCTGTTTTATTTTGCTCTTCTGTTGTGCTTGGAAATTTTATATACATCTTATACAATAATGCCATTGCATGAGTAACACGATGCACTATTCTACAAGCAGTGCTTTCATGTAAACAAAACATGTCACCACAAGTTATTAGCTGACTTCCTGTCGCATAAAATCTCAGCGTACATAAAAGTTGGTTCATAGGAGTGACTGATTTGTTTCTGCAAAACAAACAAAAATACCTAATTAGCTACCTATCTATTTATTACATATTCATTAATAATGAGTACATTTCCTTACTTGTTGCTGGTTTTAAATGTGGGACTATTTGCTGTAACAAAATTATAGTGGTTTCTTTCGTTAGACGAAACCTTCTGAAGAATTTGTCGCCCGAATACATTCCAAATAAGTCTGCTCTCTCAAACAATTCCCTCGGTCTGTTGATATATTCTAGTATATGTATGTTTACAAAAATTTATTTTTTTCTTTAATTAATTTAATTTATATTTTTAACCAACATTTAAATAAAATATAACCAAACCGTTATCAAATATAGGAACAACAATGGTTGTTTATGTGCAGTTTCAATATTAAAATATATACGATAACATTAATAACGCACAAGAATCCGAACAATTCTCATGAAAATTTATAAGCTCCATTATTTAATGAAATTTATTAACAATTTAATGTTATTGACAGTAAATTCAACTAACACGTTATAGAATATGAATAGAATTGATAATCAATTAAATTGAGGTAATAAAATGTTAAAAGTATGTATATTATAACTATATTGAAACACTTTTTATTCTGATACCCGGTATCAGTTTAACCATTTTCGTATTATTTTATATTTTGAAATTTAGTACACAATTTTTTTTTATTTATTTACTACATATTTGGATTTTAAAAAAATCTTATATTTTAATAATCGCTACGTTAAAATTCGAAACGAAAGATTGTTCCCTAACGTTACATAGAAAACATTAGATTTTAAAAATTGACTCAAAAAAGACATGTAGTACCTAAAGCTACAAAAAGGTAAAAAATTTTTTTTTTTTATTATTGAAATGAGCCTCTTATCCAACCGGATTTTAATTTTGAGTGGATCTTTTACATTTTTTTCATTTTTTCCTTAATTTAGACCAAGATCTTTGAAAATTATTACAGTATCGTCAACAAAATAAGACCTTCAGATTGAACTAAAAATAAATTATTCTTATAAATGTTTGTTACCCTGGAAATCATGTATTTGAACCTATTTGTAAGATATGACTCATTCAGCTTATTAGTAATGTCTCTTATATCTATATTTTGCAATGTTTCCCAAAGTTTTTCATGATTGTCGGTGTCGAAGCCCTTTTCCAAATTTTAGAACACTCCGATATATGGAAGCTTATTATCAATAGCTCCATAAATATTCTGCATTAATTTTAAGATAGCATCTTGAGTACTTTTTCTTTCTTGAAAACCGAACTGATATTGATATTCATTGATATTTATTTAGAAAATGTGTCAACCTGTTTTTTATTATTTTTCCAGTATTTTTGTAAAATTAGAAATTAATGGTTTGCCATTTCAGAATTGTCAAATCGGTAGAGTAGAGTGTTTAAAAAGTGTAGGAGAATACCCAATGCCTAAGGATTTATTAATTATATAAGTCAGTGTTTTAACTCAATAAGATAAAATAACTTTTATCCATTTTGACTTTGTGCCATCAGAAGTGCTTTTTTGTTTTTTAACTCCATAATAGAATTTAGTATTTCCATCTATTCTGCGGGTTTTTGAGAAAAATTGAGTTTTGATTTTATTTTTATTTTCTCTTTTTGTTTCGAAGAATATACCATTGTTTTTTACGTTAAAATGCAACAAAAATTGTTGCGACTCGAGAATAAATTTCTGAGAATTTGATCAGTTCACGGAGACCGTTGGTCACGTGGTTACACATGTTGCTATGTTAAATCTTCCTTTTAGTTTCTTTGTGACGCGTAGAATCATTGACATACCACGCCCTGAAACTTTAGCGTAAATAGAGCCTTCGCCCGAATTCTTGATCTTATCTTATCTTTCCTGACATAGAGGCTTTTTAGATCCACTTCGTAAGGAGGGCAACGTTAGGTTTTGATTGTATAGATCAGTACAGGTTTTCTGTAAACAACTATATATATATAGCATTAAGTTTGGTGAAAAACTTTTAAGAATGCCGGTAATCATCCTGTACGAATTATCTAAGTAGCCACCGTTTTCTCAGCTTATGGAATAAGTAAAACAGTCCTCAGAGAGATACAACACTAGGGTTTCAATCCAGTTATATGCTCAGCTAAAACTGTGCGTTAAAGTTCTAAACTTTTTTTGTAGTAGTAATTGATGCAAAATTATTGCTCTATTCATTACAAGATTAGCTTTGCTTCTATAATTTTTTTTAAAGAAAAGATTCTTTCCATAATTACATAACTGAAACAAAAAAAAATGGCCCTTGGTAAAAGCCAGGCACATCAGTAGATTTATATTAATTAAATATATTAAAAGTATACGTTTTAGAAAAAAATGTTTTAGATAAAAGTTGTAGGTCTCTTTAAGACAAACAAAAAAGTCCCCTAACATTTTTTTGTACAGGGTGAAGTAAAAAAGTTACGAATTTTTTTCCATTTTGATTTGATGTCACGCCCAAACGGCCTTACCGATTTGGCCCATTAACGAACTCGACCGAGATTTTGGGACGATTGATTTTTGTACCAAATTTCATTTCGATCCGTTAAGAAATGCGACCGCTATCGTGTCCACAGATTTCGTTATATCGGAACTATACATACATACATATATATACTAGCTTTTACCCGCGGCTTTGCTCGCGTGGAAGTGGAACATTTACAAATGATTTAATGACTGTCTATTTTACATATAAAACTTTAATTTTAATTATTCTGTAGGTATATCCTTAGTAAAATAAGTCTGGCCTATAACTACTTTTATTATTTTTTTTTTATTTAAAATTTCATGTTTGTCAATCAATCACGCTGCAACCACTGGACAGATTTTGATAATAATAAATCATACAACACCGATTATGACTATCTTATAATATTGATCTGTGACAGTTCTACATTGGACCTAGTTATCTGTAAGATATAGTAATTTGTGTGTCATTTGTATATGTACTTGCGACAAAAAACAACAATAGCGCGTTTTAATAACCTTTTACTTCATCTAGTTTCGAATATCAAAACTAAATTATGACACGTATGTATGCATGTTGTGTATTATTTTAGTGGTATTTTTAAATGTATTAATGCGATACTTTTATACAAAATCTGACCCCCTCAATTTTCTGGTTAAAGGGGTGGAGAAAAAATTTTTATACACCAGTTGAAAGAAGACAAATACATCTGTGAAAACTACATTCAATTCGAATTATTAGTTATCATGTAATGCACGCACAAACATCCAGACAGACTGACAATAAAAAATCTAACCACATTTTTGAGTTTCATATCGATGTACCTGCGACGTCGTTCGCGTGGCGTGTTGATTGTTGTATAAAAAGTAACCTATTTCACTCTTCATGCTTTCAACTATCCCAATACAAAAATCATTCCAAAATTTTTATACACCAGATTCTAATCGAATCAGTAGTTTTCATGTGATGCGCGCACAAATATCCAAACAGACAGACAAAAAAATTCTAAGCAAATTTTTGTGTTCTAAATCGATGTACCCGCGAAGTCGTTCACGTGGCGTGTTGATTGTTGTATAGGAAGTATCCGATCCTCGTTCAACCCCTATGAAGGGGGATGATTTCTAAAAATACAATATAAGTACACCTCCGCAACCTCTAAATAATACACATTTTAATTCAGTCCCTTATTTTAATAGGACTTTCATACAAATTTCCAACTCCTGTTTGACCCCCTTAGAGGTAAAATCCTTTCTTAGCGGACGTCTAGACCCTATAAGGAACCTACCTGCCAAATTTCAAGTTTGTAGGCATTATAGTTTCTGAGATATGGTGATGAGATTAATAGGAATCAATACGTCAAAATGTCATTCGTTAAAATGTTCGTTAAAATGCATTCTTTTTATCCCTTGTATCGACTCTCCAAATCTGGCATTAAGTCTGCTACCTTGAAACAGTTCAAATGGAAATATATCTCCAGCTGCTTTCAGTTCGCAAGTTGTGCCATAAGTATTCAACCTACCCATATCGGCTACATAAAGGCGTTTTGTATCGTAAGGGGTCCCGGATTGGTCCATAGTAAAACACCTAAATCTTTGCCAATCGTTGGACACGTGGCTTACTATATTAGCTCTAACTTGAGCAGCCATTGAAATATTTCCATAAAGCAAATAAGACAGAGATGAAAATAAACACGCTCCATCGCCAGGTGTCTCGTTCACTTTACATCGGATTGCTAATCCTTCAACTGTGACTGTCTCCATCCATTTTTCAAACAAACGTAAGTTTACTTAATGAAAAATACAAACTTCTTAAGTAAGTAATCGATATGACACTTTGATATAAACGTCAGTATAATTAATGAAAAAAAAAACAAATCTAAGCTAGCACCTAATTGGCATGAAACTTTGAAATAAACATAATTTTAATCAACGAAGAAAAAACAAATATTACTAACTAATTTGGAACGAAACTTGTACACCTCCACAATCTCTAAAGAAAACATTTTAATTTTCAAGTCCCTTATTTCAAAAACCATAGGACTTTCATATAAACTTCCAACCCCCGTTTTACCCACTTAGGGGTAGAGGTTCGTAAAATCCTTTCTTAGCGGACGTCTAGACCCTATAAGGAACCTACTTGCCAAATTTCAAGTTTGTACGTCTTATAGTTTCTGAGATACGGTGATGAGTGAATTTTCGCTTTTATATATATAGATATATATATATATATATATATATATAAACTTTTGAACGGAAGGTGTTTTTGAGGTCAGGGGGACCTAAAACGAAAAACTGTAGTGAAATTTTCCCGAAATCGTGACCTGCGAACCAGCTGAATAGTAGATATAAATCTACTAAAAGAAGTATTTTGTTCACTAAATTCAGTGTAGTTTTGTTGTTGGTAAATTCTTTTTTCTTAGTATTCAATCTTTAACAATTTTTTTATTTGCTTTATTTACGACACCTTCTTTTTTGTATCAGTTTAACCAATACCCCATTTTGATTTACTTGTTGTTTTATTTTTTTTATTCACTTTGTAACTAAGCCACAGGAACACCCGTGTGAAGTTGGCCCCGATTTTTTAAAATTTCATGTTTTTTATATGGACCTGTTTGTCCATCGTTTGTCCACGTTTGTCCACCCTTTAGATAATTTTTACCAGCAAGCAATCAAAAGATACAGCCAAAACAAGTTTACGGGGCTAACTTCACGTTTTTTCGAAAAACTTCAAATTTGAAATTTGTTTACACCATACGTTTGTCCATCGTTTGTCCACGTTTGTCCACCAATAAGATTATTTTTACCACCTAATTAAACGACTAAAAACTCCAAAAAACGTGATTGATGGCCCATACATGGTAGTAACTTCCCTAAATCAATATTTGTAAAATTTCTGTATTGCATCCGTTTGTCCATCGTTTGTCCACGTTTGTCCACCCTTTAGATAATTTTTACCAGCAAGCAATCAAAAGATACAGCCAAAACAAATTTACGGGGCTAACTTCACGTTTTTTCGAAAAACTTCAAATTTGAAATTTGTTCACACCATACGTTTGTCCATCGTTTGTCCACGTTTGTCTACCAATTAGATTATTTTTACCACCTAATTAAACGACTAAAAACTCCAAAAAACGTGATTGATGGCCCATACATGGTAGTAACTTCCCTAAATCAATATTTGTAAAATTTCTGTATTGCATCCGTTTGTCCATCGTTTGTCCACGTTTGTCCACCCTTTAGATAATTTTTACCAGCAAGCAATCAAAAGATACAGCCAAAACAAGTTTACGGGGCTAACTTCACGTTTTTTCGAAAAACTTCAAATTTGAAACTTGTTCACACCATACGTTTGTCCATCGTCTGTCCACGTTTGTCCACCAATTAGATTATTTTTACCACCTAGTTAAACGACTGAAAACTCCAAAAAACGTGATTGATGGCCCATACATGGTAGTAACTTCCCTAAATCAATATTTGTAAAATTTCTGTATTGCATCCGTTTGTCCATCGTTTGTCCACGTTTGTCCACCCTTTAGATAATTTTTACCGGCAAGCAATCAAAAGATACAGCCAAAACAAGTTTACGGGGCTAACTGCACGTTTTTTCGAAAAACTTCAAATTTGAAATTTGTTCACACCATACGTTTGTCCATCGTCTGTCCACGTTTGTCCACCAATTAGATTATTTTTACCACCTAGTTAAACGACTGAAAACTCCAAAAAACGTGATTGATGGCCCATACATGGTAGTAACTTCCCTAAATCAATATTTGTAAAATTTCTGTATTGCATCCGTTTGTCCATCGTTTGTCCACGTTTGTCCACCCTTTAGATAATTTTTACCAGCAAGCAATCAAAAGATACAGCCAAAACAAGTTTACGGGGCTAACTTCACGTTTTTTTGAAAAACTTCAAATTTGAAACTTGTTCACACCATACGTTTGTCCATCGTCTGTCCACGTTTGTCCACCAATTAGATTATTTTTACCACCTAGTTAAACGACTGAAAACTCCAAAAAACGTGATTGATGGCCCATACATGGTAGTAACTTCCCTAAATCAATATTTGTAAAATTTCTGTATTGCATCCGTTTGTCCATCGTTTGTCCACGTTTGTCCACCCTTTAGATAATTTTTACCGGCAAGCAATCAAAAGATACAGCCAAAACAAGTTTACGGGGCTAACTGCACGTTTTTTCGAAAAACTTCAAATTTGAAATTTGTTCACACCATACGTTTGTCCATCGTTTGTCCACGTTTGTCCACCCTTTAGATAATTTTTACCAGCAAGCTCTGGATAGATACAGCGAAAGCAAATTTACGGGGTCAACTTCACGATTTTTCGAAAAACTTCAAATTTGAAATTTGTTCACACCATACGTTTGTCCATCGTTTGTCCACGTTTGTCCACCAATTAGATTATTTTTACCACCTAATTAAACAACTAAAAACATCAAAAAAACGTGATTAATGGCCCATGCGTCGTAGTAACTTCCCTATATCAATATTTTTAAAATTTCTGGTTGTAAATATTACTTTTGTCCAGTTTTTCGTTTTAGGGCTCACTACAGACTCGTTTGTGATTTTTACAAAGTTTTTTATATTTTCACCGTGTTCTTTGTCTCTCTGTCATTCCGCGGAATTTTGTAATCGAATTTAAACCCATTTCCCGACAACCTAGAGCTCTGAAATTTTCAGGATAGCTAAGATCTGGATGACAATGCATGTTTCAAGTGTGTTTAGGCATATACATAAATTTCGAAATTTATACTAAATTGATATGAAATATGATATAAATTGTGTATACATGTTATCATTTTGAAAGTTTTTAAATATGTCGTTCGTAGCCTAGTTGATTAAGTGTCGGATATGAATCAAGGTGACAGTTCTATTATGTTATCATAATGGGATCGACTACGCGAGAGAGAATTTTTTTTTTTTTTGTTTTTATGTGACAACAGTAATTATTATTTTAACTGTTAATAAAATAACAAATTTAGAAAATTTTTAAAAATTTTAGACTATACTGTGGACTATGCCGTAATCTATCTCGTAAAGCGCTATTTGCCAAGGGAGTAATAATTTAATAATAGTAATATGACTTATAAATCACCAAAAAAAACTTTCTTTTATAAATTGTGATTATTCCTTTTTTAAATAAAGAATAGGACTACTATAACCTAAATTGTTACCATTGGTCACAATGTATTATTTATTTTCAGAGATTTTATTTTACGAATAAAAATTTCAGTTTCAACATAATCAAAGTAAATGTATTTTTTTGTTTAATTTTATGTTTTATTTTAATTTTATGTTTTTTCAATTTTATGTTTTATTTTAATTTTATGTTTTATTTTAGCAAATGATGGAGATTTAATATTTGTTAGAATGAAAACCTTTTTAATTTTTGTTTAAAATTGTGTTTTTACATTCAATAAAACCTGCATTTATATGATTCCATCTATCTTGCACTACATAACTAAAGGCTAGACAGACTGAATAACGGACTGACATGAAAGTGGTACAAGTAATATTTTATTACTTTACCCACGACTCATAAGTAAACTGCGTATTTTTAACCTATAACTCTGTCAGTAAGTGTCAAATTATTGAGGAGTTGTGTTATAGTTTCATTTACTAAACTAGTGGAGTAAGTAAATAGACAACTGTATTATTATGTTGGTTACCTACAGTTTTATAGTATATTACTTTACAAATGGAGTAAATTGCATATTACAGCGAGTGTGTTTGGCCCATGAGCGAGCTTGCGAGCGAAGGGGCTAAAGAAACGAGCTAAATATGCAATTTGAGCCTCGAGTGAAGTACTATGCTTTACCCACGACTTACCAAATGGTTTTTTATAAAACTAAAAATAACAAATATAAAATTTAAATTTTGGCATAAGTTGTCAAAAATATTCGATTTCGCAGACAGTTCTGTCTGAAAAATGTCAAATGTTAGTTTAGTTTAATTTACCCACGACTCATAAGTAAATTGCGTATTTTTTAACCTATAACTATGTCAGTAAGTGTCAAATTATTGAGGAGTTGTGTTATAGTTTCATTTACTAAACTAGTGAAGTAAGTAAATAGAAACCTGTGTTATTATGTTGGTTACCTACAGTTTTAATTAAATTAAACTAACATTTGACATTTTTCAGACAGAACTGTCTGCGAAATCGAATATTTTTGACAACTTATGCCAAAATTTAAATTTTATATTTGTTATTTTTAGTTTTATAAAAAACCATTTGGTAAGTCGTGGGTAAAACATATAGTACTTCACTCGAGGATCAAATTGCATATTTAGCTTGTTCTTTAGCCCCTTCGCTCGCAAGCTCGCTCATGGCCCTAACACACTCGCTGTAATATGCAATTTACTCCATTTGTAAAGTAATATACTATTATACGTTAACCTGGCGTTACACGCGTAATTGTCAAAAAGACCGTATTTTTCGAAAATCGCCTGTAACGCTGCTAATATTCAAATTCAGTCTTCAAGGTTCCACCTATTCCCTATTTATGAACTTCTAAAGGTCAATTTACCGAAAAAACACTATTCCATTTTTCTACACATGCGCAGAAAAATGAGCAATGGAAGGGGCTGAAAATCAGTATTATTGTTTTTTTACATCTAGTTGAGTTTTTTTAATTGTTATTTGATATTACATTTCTAAAATACCCAATGGGCTTTTTGTTTTTCGTTTTTTTATATAAACATTTCTAATGCGGTCATTTAGACCGTGCGCGTGTACTTATGGTAAAAGTAGATACGCGTGTAATGCCGGGTTAAAGGTGAAAATTTATTTTTATTAGGTGGACAAACTTGAATTTGGAGTAAAAATGCTCGAGCTGTTTGTTCGTACTTGATTCTTTGTCGTTTTTTTGGAAAATAATCATGCTTAATTGTTCCCAACAGTATTTAAAGAGGTAGAAATTTAAGTTTGTGAGGTGCAATACAGAAATTTGAAAAATATTGATATAAGGATGTTACTACCATGTATGGGCCATTAATCACGTTTTTTTAGTGTTTTTAGTCGTTTAATTAGGTGGTATCAATAATCTAATTAGTGGACAAACGATGGACAATAACGTATGGTGTGAACAAATTTCAAATTTGAAGTTTTTCGAAAAATCGTGAAGCTGGCCCAGTAAATTTGTTTTGGCTGTAGGTATCTATTCAGGGCTTGTTGGTAAAAATTATTTAAAGGTTGGACAAACGTGGACAAACGATGGACAAACGAATGCAATAGAGAAATTTTGAAAATATTGATATAGGGTAGTTACTACCATGTATGGGCCATTAATCACGTTTTTTGGTGTTTTTAGTCGTTTAATTAGGTGGTAAAAATAATCTAATTGGTGGACAAACGATGGACAAACGTATGGTGTGAACAAATTTCAAATTTAAAGTTTTTCGAAAAATCGTGAAGCTGGCCCAGTAAATTTGTTTTGGCTGTATCTATTCAGAGCTTGTTGGTAAAAATTATTTAAAGGTTGGACAAACGTGGACAAACGATGGACAAACGAATGCAATAGAGAAATTTTAAAAATATTGATATAGGGAAGTAACTACCATGTATGGGCCATTAATCACGTTTTTTGGTGTTTTTAGTCATTTAATTAGATGGTAAAAATAATCTAATTGGTGGACAAACGTGGACAAACGATGGACAAACGTATGGTGTGAACAAATTTCAAATTTGAAGTTTTTCGAAAAAACGTGAAGTTAGCCCCGTAAACTTGTTTTGGCTTTATCTTTTGATTGCTTGCTGGTAAAAATTATCTAAAGGGTGGACAAACGTGGACAAACGATGGAAAAACGGATGCAATACAGAAATTTTACAAATATTGATTTAGGGAAGTTACTACCATGTATGGGCCATTAATCACGTTTTTTGGTGTTTTTAGTCATTTAATTAGATGGTAAAAATAATCTAATTGGTGGACAAACGTGGACAAACGATGGACAAACGTATGGTGTGAACAAATTTCAAATTTGAAGTTTTTCGAAAAAACGTGAAGTTAGCCCCGTAAACTTGTTTTGGCTTTATCTTTTGATTGCTTGCTGGTAAAAATTATCTAAAGGGTGGACAAACGTGGACAAACGATGGAAAAACGGATGCAATACAGAAATTTTACAAATATTGATTTAGGGAAGTTACTACCATGTATGGGCCATCAATCACGTTTTTTGGAGTTTTTAGTCATTTAATTAGATGGTAAAAATAATCTAATTGGTGGACAAACGTGGACAAACGATGGACAAACGTATGGTGTGAACAAATTTCAAATTTGAAGTTTTTCGAAAAAACGTGAAGTTAGCCCCGTAAACTTGTTTTGGCTTTATCTTTTGATTGCTTGCTGGTAAAAATTATCTAAAGGGTGGACAAACGTGGACAAACGATGGAAAAACGGATGCAATACAGAAATTTTACAAATATTGATTTAGGGAAGTTACTACCATGTATGGGCCATCAATCACGTTTTTTGGTGTTTTTAGTTGTTTAATTAGGTGGTAAAAATAATCTTATTGGTGGACAAACGTGGACAAACGATGGACAAACGTATGGTGTGAACAAATTTTAAATTTGAAGTTTTTCGAAAAATCGTGAAGATGACCCCGTAAATTTGCTTTGGCTGTATCTTTTGATTGCTTGCAGGTAAAAATTATTTAAAGGGTGGACAAACGTGGACAAACGATGGACAAACGGATGCAATACAGAAATTTTAAAAATATTGATATAGGGAAGTTACTACCATGTATGGGCCATTAATCACGTTTTTTGGTGTTTTTAGTCATTTAATTAGATGGTAAAAATAATCTAATTGGTGGACAAACGTGGACAAACG
The DNA here is from genome assembly GCA_964028335.1 of Altica lythri. Classification (NCBI taxonomy): domain Eukaryota; kingdom Metazoa; phylum Arthropoda; class Insecta; order Coleoptera; family Chrysomelidae; genus Altica; species Altica lythri. The sequence continues at coordinate 43,505,116 of OZ034804.1, read as the reverse complement.
ATGGACAAACGTATGGTGTGAACAAATTTCAAATTTGAAGTTTTTCGAAAAAACGTGAAGTTAGCCCCGTAAACTTGTTTTGGCTTTATCTTTTGATTGCTTGCTGGTAAAAATTATCTAAAGGGTGGACAAACGTGGACAAACGATGGAAAAACGGATGCAATACAGAAATTTTACAAATATTGATTTAGGGAAGTTACTACCATGTATGGGCCATCAATCACGTTTTTTGGAGTTTTTAGTCGTTTAATTAGGTGGTAAAAATAATCTAATTGGTGGACAAACGTGGACAAACGATGGACAAACGTATGGTGTGAACAAATTTCAAATTTTAAGTTTTTCGAAAAAACGTGAAGTTAGCCCCGTAAACTTGTTTTGGCTGTATCTTTTGATTGCTTGCTGGTAAAAATTATCTAAAGGGTGGACAAACGTGGACAAACGATGGACAAACAGGTCCATATAAAAAAACATGAAATTTTAAAAAATCGGGGCCAACTTCACACGGGTCACAGGAACAGCTGTAAAACTCGTTACTTACCAGACTCAACTCATCCACCGTATAACTGGTATTTTGTTGTTATCGTTAATATGGTTGTTATAGCTCGTTCGCTAGACTTACGAGGGTTTCGGATTAACAAAATTATGCAAATTAGTCATTGACAACCAGTTCCAATAAGCCTTTATCTAAGAAATTAGGTAAAATTGCCCTGATGGTCAGATTTTAAATCAAAATAAGCTATGTACCTTTTTTATTTGTGTAAAATCACTTTAAATAATTTTTTTAATTAATTAATATTCTAAGATTATAATTTTAATTAAGTAATAATAATTGAAAGAATTGTTTTTTTTTATATAAAAATATTATTTTTTCAACTAAATAATAAAATATGATACAGAGGATTAAAAAAATACTAACAGGTAAAATTTAACTAAATTTAAAGACATTAATTCGGAGGGGGTTGAATTTCACAGAATTATTATTTAATTAAAAAGTTGTGCATTATTTTTCATTTCAGTTAACCAGTTGATATTTCCCCAAAGAACAGGTCAAACTTTCCAGTACTTACCTGGAAATTTTAATCCGAAACACTCGTAAGTCTAGCGAACGAACTATATCTAAAATCTTAAAGCTTTCTTTCATTTAACGAGTTCAGAATTTTGAGCCTAAGAGACAAACGGTAAGTGCTATCAATCTTACAGAACTTTTGATAAAATGATATTTTCTTCGTATGTGTATACTTAACACCCCATTTTTTCTTACTTTTATAAAAATAAGGTGCCGCCCTATATACTATCTACCTATATCTGTTCAAAAGATAGAATGATCACGAGACAAATGTACTCCTTTATTTCGGCCCACAGTTTATGTTTATATCATCTCTGGTATGAGTACAGTCTAACTAAACTGTCCTTCGTTGATTGCAGTTTAGAAGGCGTACATCGTACGATTAAGCCGTCCAGAGGCCCGTATTCACTGATCACGCGTCTTTGAATTCTATCTTTTAAACGGCGCGACTATAGGTATCTTCTTTTCCTTTTATAGTTAGCTTAATTTAGTTTATCGGCCAGTAACCACCGTAACATCTTAAATCCATGACTCGCTCTCCACTAACACCTGAGGTCCGTCCGCGATTGGTAACCTTCTGACTTCATGTATTTATCATCAGATAAATCAATTTAGCCATTTTTTAACACTTTTATTCGGTTGTTTTATAGTTATTTTTTTTGTGCACAAATTTAACCAGAGAATTTGTGATTTGTTATTTTATATTTACTTCAGATACCATTACATTTAGGTAATGCATTAAGAAAATTTCAATATTTATCTGAATCTATTTGTATCTTTCAAAACCCACTCACGAACATTCTGGATTTGCTTCAAAACCATCATTTTTTTTCTCTATTTTTACATCCCTTTAACAAGCTCAAGGCCACTTAACATCGAAGTGATACATTTTCAACTGGAGCTGGAGGGACGATAGAATACCTTGTCGCAAGTATTTGCAGAAACGAACGACTCTAGTGGCGAATTCAATTCCTTAAAAGCATGTCGAATCAAAAAGGCCGTCTTAGATGTACGACCTGAATAACAATCCGCTTCAACGCTGCCGGACACTTAATAGAATCAGCTAGCTATGTGGTCTGAATTTCTTCTTACAATAGAAGGATGTGAAATTTAATTTTTAAATGAAATATTTGCAGCTCTAAATGAAGTAAATTGAGTTACAAAAAAGATAGGTCTACGAAAATTATTACTCACACACTAGCGCTTATTTGCTACAGTCGGCAATGAATTTTACTTTTTATTTGTTACCAGTAAGTTCACACTAAATTTTCTTACGTTTTATTTTTATCTATTGGAAGTTTGACATAGAAACCGGAACTCGATGTACCTTCAGTAAAACTTTTTCGTTGTACTAAAATAGGTATTAAAAATAAAAACTTAAAAAAAAGGGTGTGGCAGTCAGTGGGACTGCCGGCAGAAGTTATACTTCTATGCACGCGCCCGGATTCATAAATTTTTATGCGAATGATTTAGCAAAATCATTATATGATATTCGTGTTCAGCGACCTCAAAAACCTCCTGGTACCGACTACACACTCATTTTGTATCAAACATTTCCTGGAGACGAGGTCCGTCTTAAGTACCAGGTGTTTCGGACACTATCGCCATTATCATATTCGTATTCAGCGACCCAAAAAACAGCCGAGTTCCAAGTGTAATTTTGTACAGAATTTACATAAAACACCAGGAGAAGAGGTAAATACTCTAGGCACCAAGTGCCGCGGAGACTTTTGACATCATGATATTTGTGTTCAGCGACCCCAAAAACCCCGAGTACATAAATTGAACCCATTTGGAATACTTACCGAGTTGTAATTTTTCTATCTATTGTCTGTTCGGAATGCACTTTTCGACTATTCTTAAAAACTCTGTTTATGTAGCCACCAACCTCAAAAACATATTGCAGAGTATAATACAACCATGTGACGGTAGTATGGACTACAATACAATACTCATTACTGAATATTATTATTAATATAAAATACTAAACTTTATATGTTTACTTACGTGACAGAATGTAATAAGTCACTATGATATTCCAAAACATTAGCTCAGACTCTTTTTTGTATATCTATCTCTTTTCAATGTACTGAATATTTTAACGGTATTTGAAGGACTTATAGTTATGACTAAACATGTGGTAAATATTTCATCTTTGTTTTTACCGACCAATATACCTTATATGTGTTTCTGTCTCTCTCTTACTCACACCATTATATATGTAATGATTTTTCTCATTTAACCCCACACAAATCGAGTGCATGAATAGAAGTATAACTTCAAAAATTAAACCGCCTTCAAAAAAAAAGAAAAGAAAAATGCACTAAAATCCGGAAATAAAATCTTGAAACATCTTTCATATTGATGATCAGACCTTAACCAAATTTCTAAGGGACCAAATGGACACCCTAGTTTTTTGAATGCAACAGGAATTTTATTTGAAAATGTCGAAAAAATTTAAATAAATATAAAAAATGTTTCTTCTAAACTTTCGACAAGCACATCGGTTTTCATTTTCAAAGATGAAAAATTAATTATTGAACAAAAACTCTCAAATTATATAAAATATTTTTTTATGCCACAAAGGGATTTTTTAAATATCTTTTTCTACAAACGTCACTAAAAGTGGAATTTTTAACGCGTGCTGTCAGTGTCTAAAATGTCTTTTTACGACACTGGTGTTAAAATGTCATTTACTTTTAGCACCAGTGCTAAAAGTGATTTACTTTTAGCACTGCTAAGAAAAAAAAACAGAAGAAGTTGTATTTAATTAAAAGTGCAATTAACAAAACTACAATTAGTGAAAGAAAATCCATGACCAATTTCTCTGGTAGCTGTAACGGTATTTATTTTGGTAAAACTTGTACCAGAGCAGGAAACAGTGTTATCCGCCGAAGTGTTGGACAAAATTTGATCCGCAACGTTCTTTTTCTTTTGTAGCGAGTCGTCTATGTAACCCTCCGCTACTGTACTGGACTTCCATCCACCGTATCTCTTGATTGTAGTAAGATTAGCACCAGAGTCCACTAAGAAACTAGCTGAGGAACGTCGAAAACAATGTCCAGTATAAAGATGTGAATCAAGCAAATTTAAAAACTCAGCAATTTGAGCAGGCATTTTACCAAATGTGTTGATTCCGACTGGAGATTTGCCACATTTTTTTTCATTTAAGAATTTTATAAAAAATCTTGAATGACCAATATCCACTGGACGAAGCGCTAAGTACTTTTTGTAACAGTTCATATACAATGTACCACTAATAACAAAGTTTCTTGTGGCATTGGTTTTTGTGTCTGGTATATGCACAACTAGCGAATTTCCCAAATCCTCGATGTTTTCCAAAGTTAAATTGCATAGTTCTTCTCGGCGACAGGCCCCAAAGAGACCAAAAATTGCAACAACTTTCTGCATAAGATATATTTCATCCGAGGCTTCTACGAGAAATTTGTTAATTTGCTCCCTAGTCAATATTTTCGACTTTTTCGGTCGATACCCCACACCTTTTCGTTTTAAAAATGCTACAAGCTTGTAATACCTGCTTATGTCCTGGTTATTTATATTCATCATCGCTTTCAACATAGAATAATTGGACCAAAGCGTCGATGATTTCCATATTTTAGACTTTTCTTCAAAGTAAGCGAGCAGCACTTTTTCACTGGTTTCACTACCTCTAACATTTTTTTGATCACACCACTTCAGAAAACGATCGTATGAAAACTCATACTGTCGCTTTGACTTATTAGGCAATAATTCAAAGGTAGCTTTCATTTTCTTGATCACTTTCCATCATCGAATAAGAATTTATAACATTTGTTTGACGCAAGCTGTCAAAAACAAATCAACAATCGATTTTTTCTTCGTCCTAGCAACGTATTTCGTAGGTAAGTTAGATGAAATTAGATACATTTTATTAATTTATTTATTAAAAATAATAATAAGCGTTAATTTGGACTATTACTAGCGTTCGTAGAAAAAATATTGTATGATATACGTGTTAAAAGGGATTTTATTTTGTTCACAAAATAAAATCTCACTTTTAGCACTTATATCATAAATAACTATGAAATAATGTTCATTTTTTCAATTCCTGATCTGCTGGTCCTAATTTCACAAAAGTCAAGTTAAATATAGACCACTGAATAGAATTAACTGAATTCAATTAAAAAAATTCAGAAAAAGTATTCCACTAGTGTATTTAAAATATGCTGTTAAATAATAACAATTCTAAAATTTAAAACATTTGGTATTCTTTTTAATAATTGTTTACATTTTTGCTTATTATCATAAACATATTTTTAAGTGAAATTTATTGGATTTCTAACTTATTAAGTTTATATAGAATTCTCCGTCTTTCCACGCAAAGAAAAATTACAAACAATATCACACAAATAAATCAAAGGAATCGGTTATTTATAATTATTTCAGATATTTTTGTCATACAGGAAATATTTAGTGCACGAGGTTTAAGAACTAAGAAAAAAGAAATGTGGCTCTCCGGAAGGAGGTAAAACAGATTTTTTTACGCTCTGAACAAATTCTATAATTTCATTTTAAAGTTAACTTTCAAACTGCCTTTTATACTTATATTACAATACGTACCTACTTTAGGAAAAGATAAATTCGTAAATAAAAGGGACAGTGTGAACTGCGACTCCAACAGTTTTGAAAAGTAATTCATCTGCGTGGAAATTTATAGACCTTAAAGGGATTTTTCGGTGCAAAGGTCGCATCGTATTCAAGAATTTCAGATTCAACCATTAGATCCATTCAGTAGTCTCACTTTTATTTAAAATATCACTCCTCCGGTGCGAGCTATAGAAAGCTCACAAAACTTTATAACGAAGTTGTTAAAGTTGCCGTTTTGAAGTTAGAATTTTCGTCACACACGTATAATCGTATTTCGCTGCCTCAACTTTTATTGCCTTAGATACGTATATATTTTATATTCGCTTGCTCTAATGACTTTCAATGTGAGTAAAATGGCAAAAAAATTTAAACGAATTGACTTATATTTTTCACAAACATTTAACCAAACTTCCACACAGTTATGGATGAATTGTTGAACTTTATTCATTGAGTTAAAAAATGTCTTGACGTAGATGACATAGTCATGCTTAAATGCCGTAAAGTATGGGAAATACTACTAATCGCTCTTTACACTACTGAGATATTAGGTAAAGAACAATTTGTTTTTTTTACAAATAAAAAAAAATGTGTTCTGGGTGAGCTGAAAGGCTTCTCTACAGCAAGCTAATATAAAACTCCGACAAGAATTGTATCAAAATAGTATATACCTACAGCCGACGGATCTTATTGTCACATACGATAATTGGGCATGTTCATCCTACAATTAGTTTATTAGTTGGGTATGGGCCGCTGTAACTCTTTACATGTGACATGCCATTATATAGTGTTATTAATAAAATTGGTTAAAAGTGTTATTCTATATTCATATTTTGTAATAGAGGCTTGTGCTTAACTTCCAATGCTATCATAATATAAGATATCATATTGCCATGTTGCTATTATTGCACTGTCAATTCACCAAACTGGAGCCTTTAGAAAATTGATTAAAGGTAAATATGCCTTGTTATAAAAGGAACCATATAAACCATACACCAATCAAAACAATCCAAGTACTATTTGAAGACACTCCTGTTGACACATCCGTTGATATTAGGGTATTGCACCAACTATAGAAGCCGATATTTATAAAGGTTAATTTTGAAGGGATTGCTAAAGGTCTGTTACCAAAATGTATTTTGTAACCTTTTTCAACGGTAGATTGTTAATGCTCGTCTCAAGGTTCACAATTGCGAACGCCACTCAGTTGGTTGGTGGAGAGCGAGCGTGGATTCAGACGAGCGCAATGAAAAGTTATCGAAATAAGAAAAAGAGTTTATTTAATAAAGTAATAAAAAAATTGAAAGGGACAAGAAAAAGAAAATGAAAGAAAAAAATTAAAGAGAAAAGAAAATGGGCGCCACTTATTTTTTTATCCTAAGGATGGGGAAAAATAAGAAACCCAGGGAAAAGATAAAAAATATATAAATTAGATAAGATAACCCAGCAGATTATTATTTCTAGATTTTTTTTATTTAGGAAACAAAAAAATTATACTTACATCTTTCTTACTTATCCTTACGGTTAAAATCAAAACATGTATGATACGAAAAATTTTGAAAATTTAAAATTTAGTTACTTTAAAAAACATATTAGATTAACTGAAAATATTGATCAGAGTAACATACTCTAGAAAGGAAAAGAAAATATCTATTTAAAAAAAATTAACAGTATTTATTATTTGTTTAAATAATAAAAAATAGGACAAACAAACAAAAACATAGAGTCGAATATCTATTCTATATATAAATAGTAAAAACATATTAAATAATCACCTTCATATTTTATACGCTAGGATAACAGCTAGGAATATAATATTGTTATCTCCGTGTACCTACTCTTAAGCTAAAAGTGAATCAGATATATTTTGGGATTTAGACAAATAAATTATTGAAATTCTCCTTTTGCTTTCTTATTAACTCGAGTTAAGAGAGTACTTACATATCCAGATATAGATATTAAATAAACAGATAAAAAATACAGGTAAAAAAAATATAAATAATAAATACACAGATAGGAAATACAAAGGGATAAAGAAAATAAAAAACACTCCGGTTAAGTTAAAGACGGTACTGCACATTAATCACTAAAGGTACTTCAGTATAATAAATACAATTAAAATTCAATTTTCCAGAGAAATAAACGGTACTTTCATATGCGGTAAAGGTATAAAGGTAAAAATAAACTTACTGTAGCTTCTTAGTGCTTCATAGGTAACGTGAAGATCAGATTGCTTCATTCTCTCGGTAATAGGTACGGTACGATGATAATGTTAAATCTAGACTATTCTCTGGTCTTGATTAACAGGTAGCTTGAGAATAAACCATCAACTTAATCTTCATAGGTATACAGTAACGAAATCTGACTAATCTGCAGTCATAATTACTAGATATTTGAAGGAATTTTTAAGATAACACTGTCTGGAAATCTTTAGGTAAACCCTTCAATCGGAACAAACGAAACTAGGCACTAGAAACACTTAATTACTTCGTAAGTTTAAGAAAAGAGAAAAAACGGGAAACTGAAACTGTTTGACTTGGGGTTCCTTGGCAAGAACCTCGCCCCGAGTACCGCCAATTTCATAGGGTGTGTGTCTTAAATAGACTTTTACGCAGCACGTGATTAAAAAGAGGGATATGATTAAAAACAAATCGATATTTTCTAGAACATTCTCTCGAAATAAGTATGGGATGTTTTTATTACGTAAGGCGATTTCAGCTACCCCTTTCAGGAGCGATTCTCGAACGTGATGAACTTTTGAACGACAGGGCTGGCTTATACTTAAAAAAGACATTGTAAAAGAGAAATTAAATATCTGGGTTTTTTAAGGACAGTGTACTGAATGGTTAGTTTATTATTACATACATACAGGTATTTATAGATCCCTACGTATACATATAGTTGTTTAGAATAGTAGTTTAATTATTTTTGAAGCTATTTTTTTTTGTTGGATGTTCTGACGATGGTACTAAACAATAAAACAACCACTTTCAATAGTGTTATATTAATTATTGTAATGCTTAGTTATGTGAAATCTTAGTAAATTAACAAAAAAGTGGTAAAAATTTTGAAAAATGGAAAAAATCGTAAAAAGTTTAATATATCATAAAAAACTAGAAAAAAATGATAAACAATGGAAAAAATTTGAATAAATGGAAAAACCATAAAAAAAAAATTTCTGCGGTTATTATACAAATGTATCATTTTTTGACAGTAATCTCTAAAGAAATGGGGTACGTTGTTATATCAAATAAAGAAATATTTCATTTCTTTATCTGATAACACAAAGTGTTCGTTTCTTTATTGTTTTAACTTAATCAAGTATACTGTGACAATCATGTATTCATATATTTGACTAACAGTACAGGTTGACAGTAATAAAGTAGTGACAGGTACAACAGATAGTTTTTAATACATTATTTAAATTAGATTGTTATTTAAGTAAAAATGGTAAGTAGTGATAAAAATTAATTAGAATTAACTCCTCCTGAAATAAGAGAAGCGGCAAACGAAGCTTGTCAGAATTTGATTCCCGAAATTTCAAAACATAAGTACCAGAATGCATATGAAAGCTTCGTGACCTGGCAAAAGAAAAAGGCAACAAATTCCGTTTCAGAAAGTGTGCTTTTAGCTTATTTTTCTGAATTAAAAAATAAATTTAAGGTATGATAACTGTAAATATTGTACATAATTGTTAATTTTACTTAAATAATATAACTTATATCGTTGTGTTTTGTTTTGTATTTGATTTATCTTTGAATTATTGTATTATTTTGTGGTATAACCGTAGAAAAAGTATAGTGTTTGACTCGCAAGGGATAACTCATTTCCCACTCGTACGATTTGCAGCATTCGCCTGCGGCTCATGCTGTAAACATCGTACTCGTGGGAAGTGAGTATCATTCCTTGCTCGTAAAACAATATAGGTACTATTTATTCATAATGTAATGAAAAAAAAATTAAAATGTTTAATAAACGCTCGTATAACTGAGTTATAAAGTCTCATAGCAGCCAAGTTTTTTTTATTTGTTGATCATATATATATACTGTTTTTTAACTAGAGATGGAGTCGTTTGGAATCGTCTAATCTAAAAAACATCCATACTTTTAAGATTCTTCTCAATATTCCACAGATCGAAAAATAAAAGGGTAAAAGAATCTCATCGGGTCCAAAGGGGATAAAGTGCCTAAAAAGTGGATCCTGTCCGATGCTGAATACTTGATGCGAGGGAACTACCAACTAGGGAGTCGTCATTTCACTACTTTCTGAGTGCATTGGCTCGTTTCCCACATAAACTCGTTCAGGACATTATTGTTTAACTCACTAAGTTTACTACTGTCTTCGTCCATATACTCTACTTATACACGGTGTAAATTTATTTAGTAACAAAAATGTAGGTTGGTATTTAATTTGGTAAATTGAGAAACAGTGTTAGCGTAAGAAAAGAGGTTCTTATATCTTATGTTTAATTAAATATAATCTAACATTGTTTGTTGCTATGTTATACATGTTTATTTATTTTTATTTAAGGATTAATCCTATTCTTTACTAATGCTTTATTATATTTATCTACTCCAATGATTGTAAATATGTCAAAAAACTACTGCTAACAATTAAAATAATTTCTATTTTACATGTAAGTGTTATGTAATGAACAACTTACAGTCCGGGCAGAATTACTGACTTAACATCTTTAATGTATGTTCATATAGACGTAATATTATTAAAATAATACGAAAGTTAACAAAAAACTAAATTTCTTATATATACTACTAAAAATTTAAGTACTATCCTAAAAAGGGCAACCCAAATGTTAGTTTGACATAAATGATACATAAATGAAATTAGGAGAAGCTAGCTGGTGATTTAGTGACATTCCGTCTAGTATAATCAAATCTGCTTATAGATTCACTTAATAACAATTTAATTTTATTTTTAATTTATTCCTTTTAACATTACTAACTATATAAAATCGTCTAAAAGAGCATCCAATGTGTTCTGAAAAAAGTTTAAGTAATCAGCTCCCGTTCATCGGTTAGGTAAAATTTTTGTGGTACGAGACTTAGAGTTTTTTTGTTGGTATAACCATTGGACCACATTCGAGATATGGATGATATTCTCTTTCTAAAACAATCGAACCTAGTAACCGATCCCCCAAAATACCTATCCAAATGTTCAACGAAAAACGTACTTGATGTCTGGATTTTACAATACTATGGGGATTTTCGTCGGCGCACATATGCGAAATATGGAAATTAAAAACTCCATTCCGTGTCAACCCTGTCTAATCAGTAAAAAGAATGTCTGAAATTTCTTAAAAACCAGCAGTGAAACTCCGGATGTTCAAGTGGATCCAGAGCTTGCACTCGTTGTACATAATCGGAGTAAAGCTCTTGTTCGTTGAGTATTCTCCAAACCAGAGAAGCCCCGATTCCTACATTCGCTGATATTCTCCGCAAACTAGTTCCTGGATTCTCCTCTATTCGTACAAAATTGATTCTTCTGTCTTAGGTTTCCCAAATGTACCTGTATCACGATGACGCAACCTTTGGTGCAGTTTTCCAAATACACGAACTGAAGGCATGGTGCGATTAGGGAAAGCGTCTACATACCGACGTAGTGCTTCTCTCTCTTTACCATTTGCACAACCTTACATGAAATGCATACCAGTTACTGTAAACAGGCATAGCGAAGATTTGTAAATTTGTTTACCAACAAATTAATAATAGCTACAAATAATATTTAGATAAAACATAGGTCGAATTTGATAAGACTAGCAAGTTTTTGAGAATGAAAAAAAGGATAATCCAAATATTATACAAACACACACAAAACGCTCCTATTCCCGACTTTGTTAATATGCGAAAATATGTTTATTAAGACTTTTCTGCATATTTTGGGCCATACCTACTACCTATTTCATTTTGTGACATTTTTTTCAACACGCTATATATAATCGAAGATTTCCACCATGGCAATCGTTGTATTTCAAACATTGTTTTATAAAAAAAAATCTTTTACAAATATGTTTACTGTTTTTACTGTTTTTTTTTTGTAGTTTTTCTTGTTTTATCATGACTTATAAGATAATTTTGATATTATTTACATACGAAAAAAAGGCTTTGTGTGTTTCAGAACAAAAGGAACAGTTTGTTTATTTATTTTTTCTACAAGCATGCGTAAAACAACACTTTCCCGCACGCATTTTAATTCAGAAAATATCTCTTTCCCGCACGGAGAATTTTTCCCGCACGCATTTTTTTTTTATTAATTAGAGATGTTTTCCGATAACCTTTTTGACAAATTATTGTATTATTATCTTTATCTTGTTCGACTACATACAAATAGTAAAAAAAATTAAGATTATTTACATGAAAATAGGGAGTTTTAAAATGTTTGTTTTTAAAAATAGCATAATTTATTAAATCACCCCTTTAAACTTTACTCAAAGCAACAACAAACTCACCTGTTTAAGTAGGGTTGCTATAGCTACAGTCGTGTATTTATTGACACTATGAAAGATTTAATTGTCACAATCGCATCTTTTCAAGTATCTAAATAATTTTCGAGGTGATTTTGCTTGTAGAAAAAATATTGATCCTAACTCTTGCGGAAATTAACTTTCCCGCACTTAACTGCTTGCCCAAACTCCGCTTCGCGTCGTTCGGGCATCGGCAGTTCGCGTGCGGGAAAGTATAACTTTCCGCACTTGTTAGGATAATAACTATTTAAGCATGGTATCGTTCCAAGTTCATTTAATGCCTAATTACTTGTTGATACTCGATTGTTTATTTTCACACTTACTTTTACTTACTAAAACAATAACTTCTCCCAAAATGGTTGAGATTTTGAATAGCTTCTTGTAAAGCATGCTCAAACTAATAATTATCTAACTTTACTTAATTAAAGCAACTATCAGACAGCCCTTGTATATGTGTAATAAATTAACCAGTAGTAATTATTGGAACATTTAGATTAAAAAGTATAAAAAAAAAAATATGAGAATATGACTAGCATATAAGAATGAATGCTTTTATTACAGTCTAATTTTTTTTATAACAATAATCTAATTGTTGTAAGTTAAACAATGATAAAAGTATTTATTATTAAATAAACACTTTTGTCAAGTAAGGCGGAAGGCGGCAAATTATACCTAGGCTATTGTAGCCATTAGTTATTATCTGCCTTGTTAATAAGTTTGGAATGCAATGTGTACGGGCATTTCTCAGATATCTATATTACACTATAAAAGATACGTTTCTGCATACGTGGCTTATTGAAACACGTATTTAGATTCTTAAAAATACAGGATGGATATCCATAATTTTTAAATATTTTCCTTAAAAGTGTCTTAGAAGGTCTTTCATTCATTACCTCATGTATTACTTTATTTATCCGTTGTAAATTTGTTTGCTAAAGTCTAGTATAAAAAAATAGTCATTGTAGATTATCGACTATAATTTAAGTCAATTGGCTTAGGTAACCTAAAAAATTTTTTAATGAATGTGTCTATAAGGTCTAAATTTTCAAGTTAATCTATTAATCGCTTAGGAAGTACTTTTGAAACCTGATAAGGCTCTAAGACTACCTGTCCCAAATATTTGTCGTTGGCAAACAATAACTACGTAGTTACAGACAAAAATTTGTATCCATTTTATCTGATACTCACAGAATTTACATGTTACACTGTCCACTTTGCCATTATACAGATTTGGTACCTCAGTAGACAATTCCCTGTGAGAATTCCTGCAATTCATTTGAGTTCAAGTTTCTAAAGATCTAAAAGTACTTTAGAGTAGCACAGTAAAGGACGTTTAGACCTTTTGTATTGTCTTTGGCCTAGAGTGTTGTTTCAAGTTGGTTCCACTGAATTCAGTTTTCCAATTATAAACATTATATATAATTTGGAAATTTGAGATGCCACAGAATGGTTCAGATCCTAAAAGGAGTACTAGCTCCTTCTTTTGTGGGACTATCCGCAATCTAGTTTTCGACACAGTAAAGTAACTTTATTGTGTTTAATCATTTGCCTTAACGTTGTAGGTTGTAGGACCTTCAAAGCAGCTTGGCTATTGGAGGCAATAAATATTCTGGTGTTTTCGACCCAGTATAATAAGTGAGGGCTTTATTTGTAAGTTAAGCGATTTTGTTTTGTGTTATTAATGCTAACTTGTAAATCTCATAAATCTCGTTTTGTAGATATAACGTCGCTTCATAGATTGGGTTCCTTCGACCCTAAGAATATCGAGACGTTCTGTAAAATCGCCGGGTTTTAAAGACTTAGTTGTTGTTAACCTAAAATCACATTCCAGAACAATCTTTTCTACAAGGCCGCGCCGCACTTGTACACGATCTCATTGCACCACTAATCCCTATACAAGCCATCCTTTCCACGTTTTGCAACTCTATTATTACATTTTTTGCGATGTTTTGGTCCACCATACATATATATTAAACAATCGAGCGTGCCGATATCGTAGAACTGTAAATTAAAAATCAAAAGTCAATTATTTTGACACAACGTGCATTTCGTGCAAAATTTCCACGAAAAAACAACTGATCCTGACAATTGGTCTTCTCTCATAATCCCTCTTTTTATAACAATTTTTGTCGTTAAATTCAGATTCGATTTTGACCTCTTGATCCCAGTTTACGGGAATCAAAAACTGTACCGGTCCAAATTCAGACTCATGTGGCACTCCTTAATACGTTGTTATTTGATTCAATTATGTTCTAAGACTAAAAAAGATAAAAGAAAAGTGAAATTACTTATGGTGGAATAGAAAAAATAAATAAAAAGAAATAAAAAGCATATTGAAAGTGATTAGTACGAATTTATTGAGAATATAATTAAGAATAAAAAAGAGTAAAAATATCAACATCAATCAAATGTGTCATTTTTGGAAGTTACTTGTTTTTACTAGGTCCTATGCAAAACATTAATATTCAAAAAAGGCTTAAATATACTTTACAAACTTAAAAAATGATTTTAAAAATCACTAAATTGAATATAGTAACCAATTTAAAAAATCTACAAAAATAGTAGTTTACGTAACAAGTCCTGAAAGTGTGCTTTTACTGGAGCCTGCGACTCCAGTAAAAGCACTTTTGGGACGTATTACGTACAATATTTTTTTTTAAACCGGCCAGAATTTAGTAATTTTCAATTTATTTTTGGGTCAGAAAATCTCATTTTGTCGGACCAAGCAAAAATTTTTTTGATAGTACGGTAAAAGCATTTACCAGACTCATTTTTATTTTCAGGCCTTGTCCGAAAAAATGAGATTTTCTGACCTAAAAATAAACCGGAAAGTACTAATTTCTGGCCGGTTTTAATAAAAGCATTTTACTCCAACCAATTTTACCACTAAAAAACATAAAAAAAATGGTTATATCAAAAGTTTCACCGTGTATCGATACCAATCGAAATTAAATTTATAACAGGAACTCTTTTATTTTAACTTTTGTGCTTGTTATTGCAATAAACCCAAAACCCAAACATTTATTGGTGTGGTGCCAGTCTCGTTCGATTTCTAATTGGTAGGGATACCACCAGTCAAAATAATTTTATTTTATTTATCACAAGTCATGACAAATCAATCTGTATCTGTAACTGCTTCTGAACTTAGCATCACAGTTCATCAAAGTGTTAAATATTCTTTAATTACAAAAATGTCATTATCAAGAAGTGATCAGATTGAATCACAAGAAAATGTTACTGAAAAAGGTACAGTTGAAATAGAAACTAAAAAACAAGAAGTTCAAAAATATGAAGACCCAAGACCGTGGTATAAACTTCCTGAAAGTTGGATATATTTAATATCAGTATTGTGTGTATTTGGTATTACTATTATGATAATTGTTATGAAAGTTCAGCAAGTAAAAACTACGTTGGAGCAGAAAAAAATTAAAGAAAGTATGCATATAGTTAGTATGCTTAAGAAGTTGGTTAAAGATTCTAACGACGAAGGTTCAAATTACTATTAGATTTTAGAGATGCGAAAAAATATATAGAAACGTTGTCATATGTTGGATATAATGTTTCAGTGCTAACTGTGGTGATTGTTCATAAGAAGAGAAAACAACTTTTAATTTTTACACAACAAACTAACTAGTAGTTAGTTTGGTAGTTACAAAGTTTCGAAAAAGCAGGTTCAAACTTATATATCAATTAAGATCAGTTTTTTAAAATCTGTCAATTCAAATAAAAAAGATCTTTGACCCGATAGACCGATAATTGATAAATATTAGTAACTAAACAACAAATTGTTTTATTAGTCGTTTTTCTGATTTTTGCGCTACTGATAAACTATTTTCATGGCGAACGCTGTAGTGAATATTATTATAGATTTCATTTTATTTTGTATTTATTTACATTTTATTAATACTGTGCACATTCTATTTTAGATTTTTTTACATTTTTATTGTGTTTAAATTATTTTTAATTAATTGGAATTTTTCTTTATTTAACTTTTATTTATTTAATTATTTAGGAATATATTAAATATTTTAAAAAATGTAATAACTACTAACTATCGTTATTATTATTGTTATTGTTTTGAATATTTTGAGTAATATTGATTTTGCATTATGGTTTATAACACTGTAAACTTTTCGAAATTAAAACTTATTTTTTTTATAAAAATCGTTCTTAATTTTTCTCTAATATTTTTTTGGAATTAGTTTAAAAATATTGTGACATATTATGTTTTTTAAATATTTTAAAACCAATTTAAAAAAAACTGTAAAAATAGAACATTTAAAAAAAACAAAAATACATCCCACATTTTAACGTTCAAAAAATAAGTAGAAACAGATTCCTACATCTATTAAATATTTACAAAAAGAAATGTTTCCAAAAAATAATAAAAATAAAAAGTATTTAACAATGTGACAGAAAAAAAAAGTTTAAAGAGAAAAAAAAAAGAAAATTTCGAAATTTCTAATAATTAAATAAGATATAAGGGGCCCTTCATTAATTACGTAAGCACAATTATGGTCAATTTTGACCCCCTACCTCCATGTAAGTATACGTAAGATTTCTCGAACCCCCCTTCCCCTTTCTTACGTAAGATTCTATCTTGATCTTCTAAATAATAAACTGTTATGTGAGGAAAAGATCAGTTTTACTAAAACTTACAGTTCAACGTGGATCCATAATTTTTATTTTTTAACAAGGAATAATTTAAATAGTACTAGCAAACATAAATTAGTAAAACTACAAACTCATAACATTGTTCATAAAATAATATATGACTAGTTTTAAATTAGTCTCAAAAACATAAATTAAATAGTTAAAGCTAGATCAATTGAAATCATTAATCTTCATCTGGACTGAACGGAAACAATTTGGAATCCGAAATGGAATTATAATTTTGATTCACGAAATATTACGTAAGAATTAATTTTATCCCCCCTCCCCCCAACGTAAGAACTTGTAGAGATTTTCTTAACCCCCCTTCCCCTCAATACCCTTACGTAATTAATGAATGGCCCCTAAAACAATCGTTAAAAATTTAAATATTTACTATTTTTTTTTTAAATAACCATCACATCTTTAAAACTTTAAAAAAGAAAGAGCCAATATTAAGATCGAAAAATATTTTCGGAAATGAAAATAAGCCATAAATTTTAACGTAGTACTTAAAAATAATACATAAATAAAAAAATCTTAGAAACATTTAAAAAAATAGTTTATTTAAAAAATAGTAATATGTACATTTAGGTAAATAGTAAAAAATAAATAAATAAAAATTGTAAATAACTAAAGAATAAAAAAACCTTGAGCGAAATCATAATTTTTAGATCGCTCGTTGGAATAATGAAAAATTAAATTATAATCTGTGTTTTAGAGTTAAGGTGTCAAATTAAAAATGTGAGTTTAGGACCCACAAAAAAAGAAAAAAGTTTTGTATGGAGTAATATACAGAAACTATTCGTTAAACAGTTATGCCCCCCATCCAAATCCTTTAACCTTTCAAGAAGTTAAACAAATTG
Organism: Altica lythri; assembly: GCA_964028335.1. Lineage (NCBI taxonomy): Eukaryota > Metazoa > Arthropoda > Insecta > Coleoptera > Chrysomelidae > Altica > Altica lythri. The sequence goes on along the minus strand of OZ034804.1, from coordinate 43,487,429 downwards.
TAAAATAATTTATTAAGTTAATATACCATTATCTAAACAAACAATATAACATAAACTGCACTGTAACCTAAAAAAATCCATAAGATCTAGACTTAGAAAGTCCATTATTCTCTTAGGATGTATCCTGATCAGGCTCGAGAACTATACCAGGGGCTCGATTCTCGACTTTATGTGAAAATTGTCCAATGTGAAATATTTCCACTAGTTCTTTTCACATGCTTTTGTTAAACGCTATTCTTGGTTATATGTGAAAATGTTTTCACATGGGAATAGTCTCGATACGTAAGTCGAATATTAAATAGATATAAGCCAATCACATTTCATAGTTTGAAAATTATAATCTCAATTATAATGTTGGCATTCCTGACAACTCGACAACTGACAATAACAATAACAGACTGTAAATGAAAACATAACCCTATAAAAGATATTGTTTCGTAGAATTATTTATCTTAGTTTATATTTTATTTTTTAAGATTTTGTTGCTATTATCCTCCTCACGTATTTTTTGTATATTATTGTATTCAATTATTGTTGATTGACTAACAGGAAGATATTTATTTAAGCCAATATCAGTCTGATAACTTCCTGTTGCGAAAAATTTAAATGAAGTTAGAAGCTTAAAATGTATTACAAATAAATATTTTAAATAGATATAGGTACCTACTCATTGATATAATATATTTTTTAACTTCTTACTTTCATTTGCAAAGGTATTGCCGATAACCTTGTTGGTGCTGGGAAAATAACCTAAAGTTCATTTAGTAACTGTAAAGCTACTTCTTTTGAAAGCCTAAATAATTTTATAAATTGGGCCTCACTTAAACGTTCAAATGGATCGTTCTTCTTCCACTTGGTCCAAAAATCTCGAGGTGGATTATTTTCTAATAATTCCACCTCTTCTAAAAGTTCTAAATAAAAAAGTAAAGCAGCTTCTTCCGTAATCAAGAAAACAATATTACAACAATACAATATGTAAAATACACATAGAACTATTAAAATGTGTGGTTATGTTAAAACCAAGTACTTCGCATACTCCTTTCTAATAATTCCACTGGAGATTAGATTCTCACATGACCATAACCATGTGGAAATCTTCGTACACTTTTTGTGTGAAAATATTCGTGAGATTGTCGAGAATACCAAAACCAAAAACACATGTACAATTTTATTTCTCCCAAGTGAAATAATGTCGAGAATCGAGACCCTGGTTTCGTAATTCGTTGGCAGTGTATAAGCAATGGGAATAAAGCTTAGTTGCCAGATTTAACTTAGAAAGACTTACTATCTTTGTCTTATTAACGCGCAATAGAAAGAGATATGTTTAAGTTAAATGGCAACCGGTGCCTAAAAACACGCCACTGAACGATCACTGGATGACAGAACGAACTACGCTGGCACCGGTGCCATTTAACTTAAACATATCTCTTTCTATTGCGCGTTAATAAGACAAAGATAGTAAGTCTTTCTAAGTTAAATCTGGCAACTAAGCTTTATTCCCATTGCTTATACACTGCCAACGAACTACGAAACCAGGTATAGTCATATTCAGTGGATAGAGTCCTGTGAGAATTCCTCCAAGTTCAGGTTTCTGAAGCTCTATGAGTTCGTAAGGGCCGTTTGCACTGGTTATACTTAGCGAAAGACAAATGGAGCTTAACTTTAAGGTAACCTAAAATCACTTTTTTCTTTGCACTTGTCGTTAAGGTGGACCTTACTGTATGTGTAAAGTTAAGCCCAATAATTTTACCACTTAACTTCTCCTTTCCCTGATCTTAAGCTCAATCTGTCAATCTGTTGGCGTGTGTTGTTTGTTAATTGTGATTATATTTTGTTGATTGTGGTTATTTGTATTTGTGTTTATTTTTTAGAAAACTACTTTACTTATGATATCCCCAGACGGATTTATCATCGAAATGAATACCTATATTATATTTTTTTCGCTACTTTACTTATTCAGGGCCACCTCCCATTTTAAAGATTTCCTTCTTTCCCTGAGGCAATTCTTTTCTTGGTTTTTCCTATATTATCATTTAGATCTTAGTATTTCTTGTAGAGATTGGCTATTAAATACAATAGTTATTTTTGCCCAAGCATTTTCTTTGTCCCGCCGCGCCAGGTAACAGCATCTGTTCTTTTATTTTCTATTATATTTTTAAAATTGAAAACAACGTTTAAGAGGGTTGTCTTTTCACGACTGGTAAAATTAGGACTGCATTTTTTTGCCATAATCGTCCTCATTTACACTACTTATTTTTTTATTGGTACTTTACTAATAACACACAAACAAGGCCAAGCCATCCACAACAATAAAAGTGAATGTGAAGCAAATACCTAAATATCTAAGCTTCTGTCGTCTCTGTGTGCCAGTTGTCAGTTCTTTGACTTACGAACTGAAAAGTAACTAGATTTCTCGAGGTTGCTACATCTTGCCGCCACTTAGCTATGATTTTGTTAAGTAGCACGTGATTAAACCATTTTAAGCTTCAGGTTCACCTTAACGTTAAGTGTACCGTAGTTAAGGAAAACATTTAAGGTGTACCGGTGCAAATGGCCCTAAAGGCCGAATTAACCTTTTTGATTGTCTTTGGGCTGGGGTATTTCTCCAGTAGACTGCACTAAGTTCATTTTCGCTGTTACGAACTTAAGTCATAATGCGGCATTTCAAGATGTCACTGAAAGGTTCTGGTTTAATACCAGCAAGACGAGCTCTTTATTTCGCAGAACTATTAGCAATGTCGTACCCAACAATTCCTTTATGCCCTGGTACCCACAGTAAAGTTACTTTTGTTGTGTTTAGCTAGTTGCTTAAAAGAGTGTTTGCAGTACCAGGCTGCTTGGACCTAAACTTTGTAGATTGTAGAGCCTTCAAGCTTTGTTATCGAAGGCAATGAATATTCGGTCTAAGCTGAAGATTTTTTTAAAACATCCTAATAGCTTCGCATGGAAGACCGTATCAAATATTCCCAAAGCTATTGAGAACCTTAGATTACAACCTGTAACCTTTTTACCTACTTATTTTAGTGATTTAAACCCATCACTATAATAAATGTTATCTCCTTTTGTAAGTTTAGTGATTTTGTTTTGTATTTACTAACACTTTTTAATGCCATCATTTAGTGTTACCTATTTTGGTTTGTATCTAGAATTGAATAAGATTATTTATTAGATAAAATAACTTATATTAATTGCGTGTTTTAATTTTTTATATTAAACAATTAATAGATAACACCTAACCTTCACGCAGCTCCTTGTTTTTGTTTCTGCAGACGTACATGACATTTTACTCATATTTTCAACTGAATGACCACTAAGTTAAGCAACGTCGACAATTTTTTGTATTTATTAATTTATTAAGATAATATTGCTTCAGCAGCCAGTGTTGATCAAATGAGTACGAAACTTTTGAAGAAAGATTTAATTTAATCTGTGCTTTTGAGTTAAAGCTACTTAAACATGGCGGCTAGGCATGCGCTCGTCACTTGAGGTCACCGTACATAGACAAGAATAGTAGGATCACTCTTGCTAAAACTGATTCTATGCCGACGAAGCTCTCGGTCCGCATTTCGGTCTGCATCGTTCTGAAATCGGTAGATTGACACAAAAATATAAGTAGAAATCGGTAGATTTAAAAAAAAATAACGCAACTTTAAAAGAGTATTTAATAAAAAAGGTAAGTATAAATTAAGTTACAAAAAAGCTAGACCGGAGCTAAATGTGATACAAAGAACTTCAAAGGTGGTGAGTAGAGTGATCCTAATATTCTTGTCTATATACGATGCCTATATAATGTTATAACTACTTCCTTTTAGCAAAACGTGTTCAACTATTTTCTTATTTTGTATTCTGCTTGCTTATGATAGTTGGTTTTTTCTCTTACTTAGTCCAGTTTGTTTAAATACTTAACCTCCAGAACATATTCTGTATATGTATATATATACGAAAAGGGGTATTGTGGGGTAACAACATAATTGGCAAGAGTAAATCTGTTTAATGATTTAGAATCGGTGGGGAATGACCACACATTAAGGGAGTTCTACCTACGTGATAATTGGATTATAATAAATTAACAAGATAGGACTATATACTATCATATTAAATGAAATTGTGCCATATAAATTACAAATTAATCAATTTAAGGTATATCTAAACGCAGAGACTAATAGCTGATTTTGCGACAATCACAGAGACTGCTAATTTGTATTGTGAGCAACTCAACGAGTACAAGTAGCACTCATTAAGAAACAACCATTTTTAATCAATCGGAAAAAAGTGATATTTTTGCAGGATAATGCGAAGTCTCATACCGCAAGAGTGACCCAAGAAAAAATGTCTGAATTGCCTAAAAAACGTTACCGCACATGCTATATTCTCCCGACATTTCACCAAGTGATTTTTTGTCTCTTGATAACTGTATGAGGGACAAACAATTCACAACTCGAGATGGTATGATAAATGCAGTCCGCCAATATTTTTACTTCAAATCCAGGGATTTCTACAATACCGGCGTACAAAAATTGGTTCCACGTTTGCAAAAAGTTGTAACGATCTATCGCATCGTTTTTGTAATAGAATTCACCAGACTATTCTTTCCAGGCCTATATTCGATGAGATTTATTTTAATGTAATCGCCTTAATAATACATTGACCGCTAGTGGTGTTACTGTTAAACTGTCCTTCTTTCGCGCAGTGATCAGAATTTTTAGGTCATTTTATTATCCGATCGCTGGGTGATACCTCCTCTTTAACACAAGTAAGTCGCTTTTATTGTTTCGTTTAATTATTTTATTTGTAGAAGTGTCTTAAATTGAGGTGATATTTTATTATTACTAACAACTAACTGTCAAGTAGTTTCACTTTCGCCAAACATCAGTTTTTGTGATCTTGAATAAATTTTAGACCGGTTTTTACACGTGTTTTAAGAATTAATTTACTCTCAATAATATGGAAAAATCCGATTTGGCTGGAAACTGATTCTACTTGATTGTAATTTCATTAAGGGATCGATTTCTGATTATTAATTTCATCATTAGGGTCAGTCCATATCTTTGAGGAGGGCCACGTTAGAGTTTGATATTTTTTTTTTTGAGGCGAAAACCTAATTTTTGCCCTTTTTGTGGAGAAAGCCGAACAGATTAGAGGCCCTGGTTTCGACTACTATTGAAAATTAAGGAATAAGGAAATGTGCCGTAAGCGGTGCTACAGTATAATTTCGACTCTTGCTGGTGGCGATTAGTAATTTTTGAGACAGCACGATTTTAATAATGTTACCTTTGATTATTTTATTTAGTGTGAATGTCTAAGAAAGGGGTAATATTTTAATAATTCTAACCAAAATCCAGTACTTTCTCTTTAGCCAAACATCAATTTTTTTATTATTATCAAAGTGAGGGTCAGTTTTTACATGTACACACTTTAATAATTAATTTACTTTAAAAAAAAGGAAAAATCCGATTTGAATAGAAACTGATTCTACTTAAATGTAAATTTGTTAAGGGATCGTTTTCTGTTTATTTATTTGATCATTAGGGGTTCATCGAAATTTATTTAAAGAGATCCACCCGAGATATTATATTATTAACGGATTAAATTGCGTTGTGGAGAAAAAGGGAAAGATTATTGTTCCCAAGCTTTATCTCGACTATTGGAGAATGGATGGAAAATCATCCCTGTACAATCAACACCAATACATCTGAGTCAGATCAAGAGTTTCCAAGATACAAAGATAAGAAAATAATTAATTTTATAAATTAACCTAATTGAATCACGTGGTCATAATATTCAGATTTCAATATTTTTTTTATTAATTTAATTAATTGTTTTTTGAAATTTTGTATTTGTAATAAATCATTTACAACGGGAGTTTAAGTTGAATTTTTAATTTGTACTCTGGCGCCGTTAATTTCATGTTTAGGGGGGACTGATAAAACTCTCAAAAAAGTAACCTACGACATAGTGAGCCAGCTAAGGCATTAACGTCCCTTTAGGATGTTTTTATGTTAAAAAATATACACCAGTTTTATTAAAATATGTATTGGTAAAATTAAAAGGATTTTACTCAAATGAAATACTTGTTTCATGCTCGTGTAATATTGTCCATTCTATACTTGCAATCCATTAAAATATTCTATTTTAATTATATAAAGTAATACTTTTGCGTCTAAATCAAAACATTTCTATCCAGTTTGATATAAATTCTACATGCTGCAGTGCATAAATTTAAATTAAGCCACATATTACTTTTACAGTCATGTTGTTTTATTTTCCTCGCATATTTAATGAAGTGGGAAGGTGGGGCATTTTAAATTAAATAAAATACATCTCTATGTCGTAAGCTCACATCCTGTTTTGTAGAATAAATTTGTATCTGAATACATGCAATTTTCAGTGCGTTTCTAAAGGTACATATTTGGAATTCAAATTCAATCCTGATTTGAAAGAACTTTAAATGCAACTTCTCAATGAGAGGCAATAAAAGTAAGTAATTTATTTAGCAAACTTCTACCAAGACTCCAAGCGTGTTTTGCTGAATGATCTTATACAGTCTCATGAATTGCAGATCTGTCGGGTGTTTCAAATAAAATATGCGATGAAGTTTCCGTTAAATGAAAATATATTCCCTCTTTTTTGTTGTAGATTCTTCCTTAACCTTGTTAAGCCAATTTCCGGTACAACAGTAGGATTAAATACCTATTTTTTATATTTAAACCTGGCACTAATTTTTATTCATTAGACAGTAAAGTAAAAATTTAATTAAAATTGTTTAATATTCATTATAATAAATGAATAAATGATTGATAGATGAATGAATGTAGAAACCTAAATAAATGAAGAATAGATAAATTAATGTATGATGGATAAATAAATAAATAAATGATTAATAGGTAGGTACATGAATGATTGATTGATGAATAAATTAATGATTGATAGATAAATGAATGAGTGATTGATAGATGAAAGAATGAATAAATGATAGATGAATGATTAATAGATAAATTTATGAATGATTAAAAGATGATTAAATGAATATTTTATAGATAAATGAATAAGTGATTGATAGATCAGTGAATGAATAAATGATAGATGAACAAATAAATAATAGATGAATAAGTGAGTGTTTGATCGATGATTGAATAATAGATGGTTGAATGAATGATTAAAAGATGAATACATAAATGAATGATAGAAGAATGGATGAATGATGGATAGATAAATAAATGAGTGTTTACATGAATGAATAAATGATAGATGAATGAATGGATGATACATAAATAAATGATGGATAAATAGATGAATGAATAAATAAATGAATGAATGATAAATAATGAACGTATGAATAATAGATGAATGAATGAATGCGCAATATAGTGTTGAATGAACGAATGAATAATAGATAAATACATGAATGATTTATAGATGAATAAATGAGTGATTAATAGATGAGTGAATAAATAAATGGTAGATGAATGACGGATGCATAAAATGAATGGATGATAGATGAATGATTAATAAATTAATACATAAATGTTTGATGGATGAATAAATAAATGATTGAAAGATGAATGAATAAGTGTTTGATACATGAGGAATGAATAAATGATAGATGAATGCATAAATATAGGAATGTATGATAGATGAATGAATGAATAAATGAATGCATGGATGATAGAAAAATGGGTAAATGATGGATAAATAAATGAATGTATAATAGATGAATGAATAAATAATTGATTGATGTAAACATAAATGATTAATAGGTGAATTAATTAATGATTAATGGATGAATAAATTTGTGTTTGATATACGAATGAACAAATAAATGATAAATAAATGAATGAATGAATGAATAAGGGTTGAATAAAAGAATATGTGATAGATAAATGGATGAATTGATGCATTAATGAATAGATGAATGAATGATTGATAAATGAATAAATGTATGTATGATAGATAAATAGATTGATAGATGAATGAATGTATGAATGAAAGATGAATGAATGTATGAATGAAAGATGAATGAATGTATGAATGATATATGAATAAATGAATGAATGTATAGATGAGTGAATGATAGATGATTTAATGAATAATGGATGACAAAATGAATGAATTTTCTTACTATTCCAATAATTGTTGACAAAAAACAAATAAACATTTTTTGTTTGGAATAATGCTTAAAACAAGTATGTTTAATAAATATCTACATTTATTGACTAACTACTTTTTTTTCATGAAAAAGATTTGTAATTAACCAGAAAAGTCATATACGTATAAATATCACATTAAAAAATTGTGTAAGAAAATAGAAAAAATTTTAAGTTTCAAAGAAATTGCAATTATTAAGTTGTTACACTTCGCAAATATGAAGAAATATGAAAAATTAGAAACGTAATATCAAATTTAAATCAAATCTGACGCAATGGTTACAATGTATAAATTCAATTGTGTCTTGTTTCCAAAATGGTGTGGTCGGAAATTAAATTCAATTTAAGGCGTAGCAATAGTATGTGTTTACATTGACATCCTTGGAGATTAATATGGTAGAAAATTGCACAATTATGTAGGTACAAACAAAAATTACTATCAATGCGGAAATTTCGCAAATGTATAAAAACTAACTTTGTGTGTGTATAACTAGACCCACTTGGATAGGAATTATTTTTACGATTTTACCAGGGGAAACTCAAAAGAACGTCATTATATGAACGAACCTAGTAAAATATCTATTTAATGTTGCGTTTAACTTCCCGACTTACACCTGTACGCCCATAAAGAGAATTCTTGGAAATTTGAAAAGAGCGTTGACCACGCCTATATAAGTGGTTTTGGATAAACTATACTACAGGATTGATCCTAATAATAATAAATTTTAAAAATCCTTCAAATTCAACATATTTAACCTAAAATTGAATCTAAAACAAAATTAAAACAAATAATTTCACTTCGATAGTGAACTTTGCGATAACTCTATTTTCTTTTGAATAAAACATTTCTCATAACGGAAAAACTACTTTCCTAAAAGCTTTTAAATAAAGTTAATTATTTATAGAAAACGTATGCACTTAAAACTTCATTAAAACTAACTTTAAAACATTTACCTATTTATTCTGAAAAATGATGGCATTAACACGAGAAAAGCTTCCAAAGCCAAAAAAAGTTCTTATCGAGAAGAATTTGTTAATTATATTTTATATGCCTTAAGGAATAGAATTTTTAAGTTACCAACCTACGTTTGCTGAAAGGTGCATTGAGGTAGAAAGTTAGGAAAATTTAAAAGAAAATGTATTCAAGTACATGTATTTAAAAAATGTTGGTGAAACTGATTACTTATATATCAGTTTTACCAACTATGCAATTAAAATTTATGTTTTATCTGTGAATTAAATAAGTTGTGAAGACAAAGTTAAAAAAAAAATAAGTACTATATAAATATTTATTATAATTATTTATGAATACTTGTAGGTAAGGCACTAAACACGTCAGCGTTATTTTTCGCTATCTTAACTCAACTGTCACTGATTTTCAATATTGTCATTCCTGACATGAAATTAAGACTAAGGCAATATAAACATAGGTATTATCACGAAGTCTTGTCACGAAGTATAGATACCTTCGTGGGTATTATCATCAACCACTTTTTGTCCAATGTCAACCACAAAACCATGCAGAGATAATAGAACATATGTGTTTTTGCCTAATATAAAGTTGGCAACAAGTTCCGACATCAGCGTATAAATATATACACAGACTGCCGACAAGCACTACTGACCTAGAATAGACCACGTTTCACTTCAAGTTTAGTACTAGAATGTCACCAATCTCTAACTGAGGCCAGCCAGAATAACGTGGTCACTCTCAGCTGGATCAAAGGACATGGAAACTCTAAAGGCAACCGCATTGCGAACAATTTAGCAAGGAGGGCTGCGGGCTACAAATATGTTAGCCCTCGCCCATCTACCAAGCTAACATTGTCCGCAGTCGTGGACCTTATCAAACAGCACTTTTACCAAAAATTTATACAGTACTGGGATGAAACTACGAACTGTATACTGGCCAGAGAGTTATTACCTCATCCTGGCGAGGAAACAGCAAAAAAATTTAAGGCATTGACAAGACAAAATCTCCGAACAGCTGTGGGAATCTTGACAGGTCACTGCCAACTGCGACAACATCTCTTTAGGATGAAATTAACAAAATCGCCGCTATGCAGAGGCTGCGAACAAGAAGAGGAAACAGTAAACAGTAGAACAACTTATGCTCTGCTTTTTCTGAAATCAGAAGATCCGTGTTGGGTGAGTTCTGGCTTACACTAGCCGATGTCAGGGAGATCCCCCTCGGGAGCCTCATCACCTATTTTAAATCACTAGGCCTGGTGACAGCCTGAGGTGAGGATATCCCTACATATGGGAGGATGCACAATGGGTCATATGTGGCCTCAGTGCTGGCTGAGCACTAGCTCGCCCCTCCCCAAATTTCCAGATCCAGATCCAGACATCAGCGCGCCATGTTTAAAACTATTCACTGTACTTTTACACCCTTTTTATGCTTAAACTACCTTAAATTTATAGTAAACTAAAACTACTAGAACTTATTCTTGCCTCTATGGCGCCATAACTGCTTTTCCGGTTTTCTCGCTACCAGCTTATTATATTTTGCTGGTTTAGTTCCCATTTTCACCACTACGGAATGCGATTGCGTCTCCTAAATTTGTATATGGTCTAACATTGGACAGAAAATGACTGATGTGTTTATTAGGTTAGCTAAACAGATGTAGTACAAAGAGTAGATCTGTTGTTGCGTTGTTGTATTTTTGGTTAAATAAACGTTTTTACTAATATTCGAAACATTCTTTTCTTTGTTTACCAGCAAGTTATATGAACATGATGATAATACCTATATCTATAGGTAGACTAATTTGTAGTTTAATGTCGTTAAAATTAAAAACTATGTTAATATTAGGATGAAACTTTTAAAACAGTAGTTTTAGTCAAAGCTCAGAGTTGTATTTTCAGGAGGAGAATAAATATTTCATGAAACTGTTGCGTAGGGTGGATGAAAACAGATTTAAATATCTCATAACTTTTTATTGGGACATTTAATGTGCATCAATGTGGCTGCTGTGTAATGAAAAAAAAAATGAAACTATACTAATGTCCGTAATAACGCCTTTTATATCAGATTATTTTTACTAAATTTAGCATTTTCAAATATCCTAATTTTATTATTTCAATAAAAATTAAATTATATAAAATATCCGTTGACAACCAACATGTTCCTTTATTTTTTTTATATTTTTTTCCTAATTTTTTCCTAAAACTTGGACTCCGATAAAAAATTTCTCGCCGCCACCCTTTAATAAGCCTATTTTAATCCAATCAAAGGACTGTTACAAAGTAAACTGACAACATTAGGTAATGAGAATTTCTTACGCGTGATACTTTACCAACGCTTCACGCTTCCCTTAGATCTAACAAAAGAGGGGACTTTTTATTAAGACCTGGAGAAGTCCACACATAAAAACGTGGGTAATGCATATTTACGAGTTAATTCCTGTGTATGAATTTTCAAAATATAACAGTCTGAGTTTGACATGATTTATTATTTTGAGTATTACTATGCAAATATTTCGTATAGGTATTCCCGTTTTGTCGATTGACCGTTTCGTCGATTGATCAATTTTACCTGTTTAGTTTCCATTTCGTCGACCGATATCTAAATGGTATATAGCCATTCCCGTTTTGTAGACTCTTTTTTACCATATTTAGAAGAATTACTTAGGTATATAATTATTTTGAGTTTAATTATCATTATAAAAGTATACAGCAATGATTATTGATCAAGGTTTTACCTTAGTGAAAAAGTTGTACATTAAGGTATATTAAGGGATTATGAAAATTATCTTTTAATGTTGATTACTGCAGGAGTAACACAACTTTTATTATTTAAGGGAAGAAAGTAACAATTACAAAAAAAAGGAAAGAAATAGGGCGGAAAAATGTCAGTAATGATAACTGTGAATTTGTTTTAAAATACAATGAGTGAATTAATTACTTAATGGTTGGTTTTGTTTTAAAAAGAGTTTTTTAAATAAGTTCCGTTCCATTCAACTTTAGTTATTAGAAGAATTTCAATATGGAATTTGAATTAATTGAATCGAAAAGGCGAAAACCATGATCTTATACTTTGGATAAGAGTAAATTCAAAACAAAAATTTATAAGAACCTAAGTATAAAGACGGACATGTTCTTCGCGTACATGTTCAGAAAAAGTTATAACCAATCCAAAGATTACAATTATAGGTACACTATGTCAGTGATCCCACGTGCGAGCCGAATACGGCCAAAGATTACGTCCAGCTATGTAGTTTTATGAGCAAGAACAGAGCCAGGGATAAGTTTGCACCAATACCTCATATATACCAAAAAGAAATAATAAATGTTAAAGACAGAGGTTTAGATTTTGTTATTAAATTATCCAGTTTTTCATCAGTCAAACATTCGTCTTATAGTGCAAGACACCATACTCTAGAAAACAACAAATTCAATCTCGTCGACAAAATATTCCTCAGAAATTTTTCCTTCTTTTGGATAGTGAGACTGAAGATCGTATTCTGACATTTTCCAACGCAGAAGGAACTTGCTTTTTGGAGATATAACTTTAAAACCGTATTGCTCTTTGATTAATAAACTGGGTACTTTACATATGAATACCAGAATTACTCTCGATACAACAAACGTAGTGCCGGTCATGTATGCCTTGCTGCTTAAAGCAAATAATAAAATCGTTTTATTCCATCCAGTTATTGTGCGATGTCTATTCCATTTATCATTCCAGGTAAAAAATATGGCGAGTTGACAAAATGGGAATTATTAACTACATCAAGCAAAAGGTATAAGGGTTCATATACGAAACGGGAAATATTTCTTAACTCGACGAAACGGTACTAAATCCAAATATTTTGTGTCCAAGATGATGTTTTTATGTGATCTTCGAAGCAACGCAAAGTCCTGTCAGGTTGTAAAATTATTATAGAGGTTACACTTATTAACTTTACCTTGAATCTATCTAAAGGCATTTATTTTCTGATTGTATATCAGCAGTATCTTCATTGAAAAAGCAAAGATAAGTTTTTAATTTCAATAATATTCTTCATACATATATACCGGCAATTTTTTTAAATTAAAAATGACTGCCTTTTACTTAAATTAGAACAAAATGAACTAGACCAATATAAAGTACTATTTATCTTTTGTATCTTAAGTTTTTGCATTAATTCCAAAGTTAGAAGTAGTAAAAATATAACCGTAATAAAGTTATTGGAACTCCCCATTTTGTCTTCATAAGCACTAAGTGTAGGCTTAGTAAAATTACAGTTCAAGGGCGATAATAACCTTAGTATTTTAAATATATATCCTGTTTGTTACCATGAGAAACTGATTTTAACTTGGTGCGCATGTTGTTCTGATTAAAATTTATTTAATAAAAATCCTTAATTAGTTAAATAAGAACTAATAAACATAAAACACAAGGAGTCATAAGCTCATACGTTAAGTTAATTTTTTTATGTTTAAGTTTGTTATATAAAGTAAAGTTTCTCTATATTCTATAAATTTTTAGTATATAACCGTTAAGTTTATCTATATACATTTCTTGAATTTTTACCATCTAGGTTTCTTAACTTTGTGACTGCTGATACTGTTTTGGAATCCACGACTCGCTTTCCTCCAGAAACCTTGTCTTCCAAATTTTCCACTTACATTCACCGAGCAAATTTACATAAACTAAATGCTGGTTACAGTATTAGAAAAACTGTTACTTTTCTCTGGAACACATATTTGTAAGTTCAGATCAATAGCTATCGCGCATCAAATGTAAAGCCACCTAAGGGTTCCAGTATAACAGTAATACACGACCTAATCTGTAGGTACTCAAAATCACAAAATGTTAAACTGATATAAACTTGTTTCTGGGTGCAAAAAGAAGAGAAGTATAGTTCTTAGAACATCAATAAATCATATCATCAGACGTAATTCAGCATTTTGCGACTTTAAGTACAACTTCAGTTTCCCGTACCTACCTTTCTACTTTTTTTGCTAGATGGAGAGTATAATATCCATGCTGCTTTCATAGACTTAGAGAAAGCTTATGATCGAGACAAGAACTGTTGAGATGTATGCGAGTGAAAGGTCCATTTAATGCAAAAGATATATGATGGAACAAAAATGAAAATAAACAGCAGTGTTAGGGTTACAGAGGGATTTCAGCTACGTATGGGGTGGTTCTGTTTAGAATGGTGGTGGAGTTTATGACTGACGGGATAAGAGTTGAATCCCCAATCGGTCAGATGTATGTGGATGATATTGTGATTGTAGATTTTGTGAAAGAGAGACTTGAGAAAAGGAAAAAAGTGCTTGAGAGCATGAATCATACTATTAAAAGTATATGGATAAACTGGAGAAAAATAAGTGGAGTTTTATGTGACAGGAAAGTGAGTACAAATATGAAAAGTAGACTGAACAAGAGCGTTAATATATAACTAAGAATCTAGTAATAAAGAAAGAGCAAGAAAAAAGTTGGAAGAGGCGGAGCTAAAGATTTTGCGTGGCATGTGTAAATTAACAATAAAATACGAAATGTTATTGTAAGCGATACAGTAAAAGTGTGACAAGAAAGTTCAAGAAAATAGGTTGAGATGGTTTGGTCATGTAGAGAGGAGGGATGAGAATTATATGAAAAAAAGAATAGATGAATGTTTAAGAGTTAAAGACAAATAGGAAGACCGAAGTTGAGATGGATGGACAAAATAAATGATGACCTGAAAGAGAAAAAAATAGAGACAGGTGGGAACAAATTGGCTTGGGATAAGGTTGAGAAAAGAACTTTCTACTAAAACACATTATATAATATTTTTATACAGTAAATATGTACATGTTCAGTGCTGTTCATCAAACCCAAACCACTATAGAAGAAAAAGAACAAAAATGCTATGAATATTTCTATACAGTACAGACTGATTTAGAGCAGTACCTACCTATACAGGATACGATATTTTATGTTTTTTTTACCTTAAAGGTACTTATTCAACTTTACTGTTAAAAGTGTTTTTCTGGTCCATTTTATATGATTTTCTTTTATAAAAACGTCATCAAATGTACATGCACGGTGGTAATATTGTAATAAAAAAATTTCGAAACCGTTTTTTTTTATTAGAAATTCGAAATTGTGACATGAATTTTTTAAAATACTGATGAAACATATTTTAAATGCGAATTTTGTTGAAACGTTTTCTGAGTTTATAAAATACGAGAAAATTCTAAAAATGTGAAAAATGTATTCATTCTCCTCTTATCTAAGTGCGGTAAATTTTGTTTCAAGGTATAAATTATTTTCTTTTTTTTCTGAATATTAAATATTATATTTAACAAAAATTGTGGTAGATGTAATTTGCCATATTATCCATATGGATTATTCAACGGAGAGCAAAATGTGTTAAAAGCAAATGTAGCGAAAGCCACAGCCGACATTAATTAAACAGAATATCGTTAGTTGGAAGATTGTATCAGGTTCATTAACACCGTATGTTGCCAGAAATTCATTGGCTGTACAAATCAAATAATTATTGATGAGGTGCTGCAAATATGATCATTTTTTAACCATTGGTATTTCAAACGGAAAATAACTTTAACAAGTATTGAAATCCGAATAAATTTTACTTCAAGTTTACTGAAATAAAATTTTGTGGTTGTAGTACTAACATGGATCAAGATCTAAAGAATTTAATTTAATTGCTTTGTATCAGTAGGTAATTAATTACACCAGACAACATAGTTACCGCAGATAGACAAGAATAGAATAGAATCACTCTCGCTAAATCTGGTTTCATGCTACCGAAGCTGTCGTCCTCATTTCGGTCTGCATCTTTGTCACTCACCAGCAGCGTTATCAACCTAAAATTTCTAAAATCTTTAGATTGATACTAAAAAAATAAGTAGAAATCAGTTGTTAGTTAGTTAAATAATAACGAAAAAAAATTATACCAGTCTATAGGTAGATTGCTTCCTAAATCGGAAGATCTACCGGAAAATCGGTCTAGTTGACATCGCTTTTCACCAGTTATCACAAAACTTCACGAAAAACATTGGCAATCCGGAGCGAAATGTGGGATAAAGAACTACAAAGGCGGCTCGCTGAGTAATCCTACTATTCTTGTCTATATACGGTGACATAGTTCTATTTGTTTGCGCAAATTTGCCTATTGTTTTCATATGGCCACTTTAAAATTCGGGATAAATACATAGTTGCGGTATTAAACCGTTTAACAGTAAGTTATTATTAATTACAAGTATATTTTCTATTGTTTCAGTTGTTAAACAGAAGTATGATATCCAAGTACACGATGAATACGTAATAACTGGCAACACTGCAGTCTTAAAATGTAAAATTCCAAATTACGTTGCGGAATACGTGATGGTGACATCGTGGATTCAGGATGATACGATAAATATCTATCCCAACACGGATATTGGCGGGAAATACGTTGTTCTAGCTAATGGCGATTTGTATATTAGCAACGCCGGACCTGGAGATGGATACAAGAATTATGCCTGTCGAACTGTACATAAATTAACAGGTAAGTTTCAATCACCACACAAAATCTAAACGCATACAGAACATCTCGAAAAAACAATTTACGTATTTTACTTCATATTGGTGTGTACACACACACACACACACACACACACACACACACACACACACACACACACACACACACACACACACACACACACACACACACACACACACACACACACACACACACACACACACACACACGCACGCACACACACACACACACACACGCACACACGCACACACACACACACACACACACACACACACACACACACACACACACACACACACACACACACACACACACACACACACACACACACACACACACACACACACACACACACACACACACACACACACACACACACACACACACACACACACACACACACACACACACACACACACACACACACACACACACACACACACACACACACACACACACACACACACACACACACACAAAATACACATACATACATATATATATATATATATATATATATATATATATATATATATATATATATATATATATATATATATATATATGTTCGGCCCTTAGAAATTGGTTGCTAGTTTTAGTTGTACTTTTTGTATTGGATATGTTTTTGTAAAGTTTTATTTTGAGTGTTTTAGTTATTATAAATAGAGATTAGATATTGAGAAGATAGTTATGAGTATTGTAAAAAAATGTTAGATGAAATATAATTAAAAGATTGAATTGTACGAAAAAATATGAATTTTAAATTAAAATCAAAGATAAAATAATAATTTAAAAACAACAACGTAATAACCAAAAGATATAATTAAAGAAAAAGAAATGAGTAATTAGAAGTAGATAGAGGTCAGAGCTTGAAAGTGGTAGAGCCGAAAGGCAAAAGATAAAAAATAAAGCAGTAGGGAAAAGGAGATAGAAAGAAGTGGAGTTGGAAAAAGTTCATTCAAAAGAAGAATTAGAATTATCTTGCATTAATTTTTTTTTGTTATAGCAATAATTTTATATGCTGAATTCACGCACCCAGAGAATATAAGGATAGGAGAGTTTTCCAATTTTGTTCTGACACACAACTAAATTATATCCATTTCAAGAAACTAAAATGCAATAAAATAGTTATATTAAAAGATTGTTTAATATTTTTTTACTTGAGAACAATCCGAAAGAGTTCAGTTGGATTTAAATCCGGAATTTGAAGTGGTAATTTGTCTCATGAGTCTTTGGAGCAATCCCATACAACTGGTTTTAACTCGTGGCTCAAAACAAGAAACTATTGTAGTTTTTTATCTTGTACACATCCTCTAAGCAATCCCAGTTAGCAACAATAATTATTATAATTTATTTCAAATCTAATATTCGTGACTCACAAAGTTTCGACTCCATCCATCCATTTTTCAAGAAATCCGTTGACTCTTTGTTTTTAACTACTAAATTTTTTTCCTGGGTATACAATATAGGTTCCAGTGACCGTCCAGTACAAGTTACAAACCTCACGCTAGTGTATTTATATTTTAACACATGTTAGTCTATCATGTTGTTAACAAACACGCACACGAAAGCATATCGTTTTACGTTAAAATAGTAAAGAAATATAAAATTGGAATTAAAACGCAACAGTCTGATTGCCTTATATTTGGCTGGAAAATCACAAACAGCCTATAAATAAAAAATTTATATATCGTACCATCATACTTTACAATAGTACAAGAAGCATCGCAAAACGCAATTGAGGTGGTCATAAAAAAAGCAACATAGCCAGAAATGGACAATAAAGTGAGATTTCAAATAAGGCGAAATCCATGACAAAGTAGTCAAAGTACACAAAAACTTGCCGTACTTCAACTAAAGCCACTTAAAATACAAAAAGTGTATCGCAGAAAATACTCAACTCGAAGATAGAAGGAACTGAAGCGCTTGGTCGCGAGTGGAGCTCTGCGGATCATCGTATTTTCGGATAAGAAAATTTTCACTATTTTCACATAAAGTAACAAAATGATCGTGTTTGATTATCGGGCAGATCAAACGACAATTTGGAACAAAGAGTTGCCACAAGAAACAAGCATCAGAGCTTATGATGGATTTAGCCAAATCGCTCTCCACTAGTATTTATGGATCAGGACATATAAGTGAATCAGAATGTCAAAAAGGTCTTGAAAGAAGTATTGGTGCCATGGGCAACTAAAACATATGGCCACGAAGCTTAGGTATTCCAACGAGACTCGGCATCGTCGCATAAAGCCCGAAAAGTGCAGCAATTTTTGTGAACCTCGGTTCCTGGCCTTATTTTATTGCAACAGTGGGCACCATATTCACCTGAACTAAACCCGATGGATTTCGCCATCTAGAGTATTTTGAAGGCCAGTGTCCTTAAAAAAACCTCACAGTTTGTGGCGCAGAAAAGCAAGTCTTCAATGTGTATGGAATGGAAGTCACATTCGGCTATGTGTAATGCGTTCATCGGCAGAGCCGATGATGTCATCCGGACCAATGGTAGATATATCGAACAATGATTTTGTTTTCTTTAAATGTAATATGTTTTTAACATTTTTGAAAATTAAAAAAAAATTAGAATTGACCAAATAATAGCTGTTTGAATTGGTAACACTTTAAGTGCTGAACCGTGTACAAATCTGGACATATAAATATTCATTTGTCATACTCTTCCTCCAAACAATCTGATTAACTAGAGGCACTTGTCAATTTTAAATTTTGTACTTGGTAATACGGTAATAGTAACACGATAGACTTTGATTGCCGTGATTGATTTGGAACATCTTTTAAATAATCCATAAACTCTTTACCTTTGGCTATTGAAATGGTTGCTTGTCTTACACTTCTCCCAAGAAATCCCATCGATTACTAACACTAGTCAATTTGAAATTTTGTACTTTTGGGTTCTAACAGATTTAGATACATTTGGTCCATCTTCTAAACAATCCCTTCACAACTTGAACCCTTGCTTGTACCTCTTAAGATTATTGTTGAACCAGTAAACTGTATTAAAGTAGGCCAAAATGTCAGATGATAGCAGTGAGAGTAAGGGACTATATAGTGGTTGCAACGAAATTTCCGTTGCACGTCATCAATAACGAAATTTGTTTATAAAACTGAACAAAGAAATCATTGCTGTTAGTCATATTTGTTTCTTTTCAAAATTTAAGTGGGTAACTGTTATACGTAAGGAACAGTTGCCACATCAATATTGATTTTTATAACATGTATAATTGAACTGTCAAACTGTCAAAACTTTTATTTTTGGGTTTAATAAGTAAATATTTTTTGATTTTTAAAATGCCTAAGCATTTAAATAGCCGTGCAAAAGAATTAGTGGGGTCTTTTATAAGATATTTAGAAGAAGAACGAGATAATGGTGGCCCTATGTTACCAATAAATGCAGTTAGAGAGCGTGTAGCAGCGGCGTTGAATTTGAACATTTCCACCATAAGATCAATCTCCCAGGCAATAAAGAATAACCGTATTTTAAATTCTCCTCCAAAAAGGCGACCACATCCCAAACCTGTAACCGAAATTTTTAATTCTGACTAGATTCGTGGTGTCATTTATGATATGTATGAGAAGAAACAACAAGTAACTCTTGCTAAATTACATGAAACTTTAACGCAACGCAAAAGGTCATTGTATACAGTGTTAACCAATATAGGATTTAAATGGAAGAAAGATGATCCCAGGCGGGGTCTCATGGAACTTCCTCATGTTGCCAGTAAAAGATTTCGTTTTTTAAATTTATACACAAGTACAAAAAATCTGTCTCTCTATAAATTTGTTTATCTGGATGAAACATGGATTTTTCAAAATGGCACTGTAAACCGCTCTTGGCAAAATAACGACAAAAGGAGCGTAAAAACTACAAAAATTGATGGAAAAAAATTTATTATTCTTCATGCTGGTAACGAAAATGGTTTCATTGATGGGGCAGAACTGGTGTTTTCATCAAATAGCAACAATAACGACTATCATGGGGAATGAAAAAAATTTTTTAAAATGGTTCGAGAATCAATTACTTACGAATTTAACTGAGCCTTCAATGATTGTTATGGACAACGCTTCCTATCACAGCACGTTACTTTTTAAAACGCCCAATAGTTCCTGGAGAAAACATGAAATTCAGGATTGGCTGACGACACACAACATTCAGTTTGATCAGAATGCGTACAAACAAGATTTATTAAACATAGTTTCAAGAAATAAACCGCCAAAAATTTATAAAATAGATCAGCTTGCAGAACAATATGGCCATGCAGTTATTCGGTTACCTCCTTATCATTGTACATTTAACCCAATTGAAATGATATGGGGCATTGCCAAGAATTATTATAACCGCCATATTGGTAGGAACGGTAACTCAATTTAAAATTGTTTAAGTATGTGGAGGGAAGCACTACAGACTATAACCCTCCAAATCTGGTCTAATTGTATCAGTCATACTGAAAAAACAATTTAAAAATGGTGAGACCGTGAAGTTATTTTTGAACGGGAGGATATTTTACCCGTAATTATTGATTTTAATAATGATAGCGATAGTGATTCTTATTCAGAAAAAAACTTTACTTATTGTTTATTCTTATTGTATTTATTTTTATTGAAAGATCTTCTTTCGAAAGCCTCTAAAATTATACAAATCTATACATATAATAAAACTGTAGGAATGTATATTATGTTTGTGCGCTCATCACATGAAAACTACTGATCCGATTCATATGCGGTTTTCAAAGACGTATTTGTCTTCTTTCAACTTAACATCTGGTGTATAAAAATTTCTCTCCTATTCCTTAAATGGGGTGGGGTAAGAAATTTTTATACAACAATCACATGCCACCCGAACGACGTTGCGAGTACAACTAGTAGGTTAATGAATTAATAATTTATAATAAAGTTCAGATTAAACATTAGGTTTTAATAAAATGTTTCTTCATATCCTCGAATATTGTAGCAACTTGGCAACGTTTACTTTTATACGTTTATGACGTGCATCGGAAATTTTATTGCAACGACTATAGATATAAGTATTATCATCAGCCATTTTCGGTCCAATGTCACTAAATTTAGGTGTTAGACCATAGACAAATTTAAGAAACGCGCAATCTTAATCTGTAGTGGTGAAAATGGGAACTAAACCAGCAAAGTCTGGCCAGCTGGAAACGCGAAAAGCAGAAAAGCAGTTATGGCGGCATAGTGACAGGATAAGTGCTAGTAGTTTTAGTTTAATATAAATTTAAGGTAGTTTAAGAATAAAAAGAGTGTAAAACTAAAGTGAATAGTTTTAAACATGACGCGCTGATGTCGGAACTTGTTGCCAACTTTATATTAGGCATCAACACATCTGTTCTATTATCTCTGGTTTTGTGGTTGACACTGGACAGAAAATGGCTGACGATAATACCTAAGTTTATAGTGCCATATATGATAGTGCCTAAGTAAAAGACGATTGTTTAAAATGATTAGAATGATGATAGTGGATTGAGGACAGGCAAAGAAAAATCAAAGCTTTTATTAAAATGCCGACGTTTCGACGTTTATTGTCGTCTTTTTCAAGGCTAAAATACATTTTATATAGATGCTATTATATAATAATAAGAAAAAAAAAATGTTAAAATAAAAACATAATATCACACACACAAAAAAATTAAATAAATTATAAAATATATATGTACCTTTTTAATTAGATATGCTTTTTTATGCCTTTGATAATAATTAAACTATTGTAAACATATACAATACGTATAAAATCAATGGTTGATGTAAAAAATTTTTTTTTATTATACAAATGTATCATTTTTTGACAGTAATCTCTAAAGAAATGGGGTACGTTGTTATATCAAATAAAGAAATATCTCATTTCCTTATCTGATAACACAAAGTGTCCATTTCTTTATTGTTTTAACTTAATCAAGTATACTTTGACAATCATGTATTCATATATTTGACTAATAGTACAGGTTGACAGTAATAAAGTAGTGACAGGTACAACAGATAGTTTTTAATACAATATTTAAATTAGATTGTTATTTAATTAAAAATGTTAAGTAGTGATGAAAATGAATTAGAATTAACTCCTCCTGAAATAAGAGAAGCGGCAAACGAAGCTTGTCAGAATTTGATTTCCGAAATTTCAAAACATAAGTACCAGAATGCATATGAAAGTTTCGTGACCTGGCAAAAGAAAAAGGCAACAAATTCCGTTTCAGAAACTGTGCTTTAAGCTTATTTTTCTGAATTAACAAATCAATTTAAGGTATGATAACTGTAAATATTGTAAATGATAGTTAATTTTACTTAAATGATATAACTTATATCGTTATATTTTGTTTTGTATTTGATTTATTTTTGAATTATTGTATTATTATGTGGTACAACCGTAGAAAAAGTATAGTGTTTGACTCGCAAGGAATAACTCATTTCCCACTCGTACGATTTGCAGCATTCGCCTGCGGCTCATGCTGCAAACATCGTACTCGTGGGAAATGAGTATCATTCCTTGCTCGTAAAACAATATACTATTGAAATTTAATTTGACGTTTTATATTTGATAGTCCAGTATATGATTGTAAATTATCTAGTACGGTCATAATTTTCTTTGTATTTTTTTAAAATGTATGTATATATATTACTCAATTGTTCAGTGTCCGTTCGTAAATTTATTGTATTGTTTATATTAATATATACCATTTCACTTATAGTTCGTTTATAATAATTTGTTTCTTTGTCTAATATTATAGGAAGATCAAAATTAAAATTATGACCGATATCAAAATGATGTTTTGCTAGAGCTGTTTTATCAAGTTTTTCTTTATTTTTTTCTCTACAGTCATATTGGTGTTGATATAAACGATTTTTAAGTAATTGTTTTGTCATACCTATGTAACATTTGTCACAGTCTTTACAATTTATTTTATAAATAAGTTCTGAACAGTTTTGAATTGGTGTTATGTCCTTTAATTTAGTAAATATAAAACGTCAAATTAAATTTCAAAAAATTTTTTACATCAACCATTGATTTTATACGTATTGTATATGTTTACAATAGTTTAATTATTATCAAAGGCATAAAAAAGCATATCTAATTAAAAAGGTACATATATATTTTATAATTTATTTAATTTTAATATTATGTTTTTATTTTAACATTTTTTTTCTTATTATTATATAATAGCATCTATATAAAATGTATTTTAGCCTTGAAAAAGACGACAATAAACGTCGAAACGTCGGCAATTTAATAAAAGCTTTGATTTTTCTTTGCCTGTCCTCAATCCACTATCATCATTCTAATTTACAAAATAAGGACACTAAATTTTAACAATATGTTTAAAATGATTGTATAAAATATGCATTAATAAAAGATGTTCCACCTAGCGTTGAAACTTAAAAATACCACCACCTAACTAGCTTCAAACTTTGAAACTAGGTATCTACTAACAACTTAATTTTAAATATTCTTTTTTCTACAAGCATGTGTAAAACAACACTTTCCCGCACGCATTGTAATTCAGAAAATATCTCTTTCCCGCACGTATTTTTTTTAATCAATTGAATATGTTTTCCGATAACCTTTTTGACAAATTATTGTATCCTTTATCTTGTTGGACTACATACAAATAGTAAAAAAAAATTAAGATTATTTTACATGGAAATAGGGTTTTTAAAATGTTTGTTTTTAAAAAAATCATAATTTATTAAATCACCCCTGTAAACCTTACTCAAAGCAACAACAAACTCACCTGTTTAAGTAGGGTTGCTATAGCTACAGTCGTGTATTTATTGACACTATGAAAGATTTAATTGTTACAATCGCATCTTTTCAAATATCTTAATAATTTTCGAGGTGATTTTGCTTGTAGAAAAAATATTGATCCTAACTCATGCGGAAATTAAGTTTCCCGCACTTAACTGCTTGCCCGAACTCCGCTTCGCGTCGTTCGGGCATTGGCAGTTCGCGTGCGGGAAAGTATAACTTTCCGCACTTGTTAGGATAATAACTATTTCATAATTTTTCAGCAGTTTTTTTTATAGAGTATTTTTATTTGGCACTATATGTTTACAAGTTTTTCAACTCACATACATGACTGATACAAATACGCGAATTCTCCTGGGATCACTTCCAAGTTTTAGTGCATGAAAAATACACTAGGGCAGGGTCACTAGGGTTTATAATAGAATCAAACCTTAATTCATTCAAACTCATTTTTAGTAACTAAATTTAAAGAATAAAATATTGATGCATCAAAAATCTTGTTTACTACCTACCCTTTATCAGTAAATGCTGTCTCATTGACACAGTCACGGTAACTTGATTAATTATTTTTAGTTTCAAATAAGCCCTATTTCAAAATTTAAAAAAGATAGTGTCAAGAACAGCTATTTAAAAATTTAAAAAAGATAGTGTCAAGAACATAGCTTAACCTCTTTATTTTTTTGCAAGAACTATTGAATATAAGTTTGTTTTTCTCACAGCAACTCAGTATTCTTTTAACATTTTCTTCGTAAACTCCTGGGTAGACGATAGCTTTCTGTAAACGACAGCCCATTAGAAGTCCCTTTGTGTCCCTTGCGGAGTGCAAACGAGCACTTATCCGGGACTCATAACACCGACAGGGATTAAAGGAAATAGTGGAGCTCGTTTTATGGAATACAAGTGGAGGTCTTTGAATGATATAACCTAAATATCTACCTACTCACTAAGGCTTTACTGGACCTTGTGTAATGTACTTAAATAAAAAAAAAGATACAAAATATGCAAGATAATCGCCCATTAAATCCAACCGTTAAATCTTTAAAGAAAATAAAGATTAAAAAAAATTCTATCTCGTAGTAATAAATTTTAAGACTTTTCCAAAAAAATCTTTAAAATTTGACTTTTTTAGAAAACAGTAGGGGAGCGAGGGGCTAGTTGTAACAATTTTCAAAAATACTTTTATATCTTGAGATATCTTGGCTAGCTCATTAACTAAAGTTTGATTGAAACTTTGACTATTCTTCTATTAATTCAAGTCGAAAAAATATCAAAAATCCAGGTAACTCTTTCACAATTACGGTTTTAGTCAAAAAAAGGGAGTGTTACAACGTACCCCGTGCTTGGGGTTAGTTGTAACATCTATTGGGGCAAGTAGTAACATTAATGAAAAACAAAAATGTGACTTATTCAATTTTTTTTTCACACATTAAATCTTTTGCTTTGTCTATAACAAAAACTAACTAAGTACTTCTATAATATGTTTTTTTCTTACTGAACATTTAACTGGAACATACTTTTTATATAATCAACAAATTACACCCTGAAGAATTGACAGGTGTATCAAGCTGGCAGTGAAAAGTCGGCAGAAACCATCGAAACATGAGTGGGAATTTGTAGCTAAATAGTTGCTAATTAGTTGCTAAAATCACGATTTTGTAGCTTTATTCACTTCCACAAAAAACAAATTACTGCTATCTTTACAACAAGCTAGCAGTAAAATGACAGGACTGGCCCAGAAAAAATGGACTAATGCGTGTGAATTTGTTGCTAATTTGTTGCTCAAAACCAGTACAGGAAAAAAATCGAAAAACCCTAGAATCAGCTAGAAATTGTTAATAATAACTACCAACCAGTGTTCCTGCTATCGTAATATACAGTTTGTATTGACACATTGATGTTATGGATTTTGTTGCTAGTCGCAGATGTCATCAGCAGAGCCCAGAGAGCCAGCAACAAATAAAAATTAAAAATCGGCCCAATCGGGTGACCGGTAACTAACTCCTAGTGTCCATGCTATTGTGACAAGCAGTTATTATTGACAAAACTCTGTTATGGATTTTGTTGCTGGTCGCAGATGTCATCAGCAGAGCCCAGAGAGCCAGCAACAAAATAAAAATTAAAAATCGGCCAAACCGGGTGACCGGTAACTTAGGTACTCCTAGTGTGCATGCTATCGTGACACGCAGTTATTACTGACAGAACTCTGTCATGGATTTTGTTGATGGTTGTGAAAAGCATCAGCAGAGCCCAGAGAGCCAGCAACAAAATAAAAATTAAAAATCGGCACTGGGAGTTAGTTGCCGATCACGCGGTTGGGCCAATTTTCAGTTCTTATTTTAATGCTGGCTCTCTGAGCGCTGCTGATGACATCTGCGACCAGCAACAAAATCCATGACTGAATTCTGTCAATAATAACTGCGTGTCACAATAGCATGGACACTAGGAGTTAGTTACCAGTTACCCGGTTGGGCCGATTTTTCATTTCTATTTTGTTGCTGGCTCTGTGGGCTCTGCTGGTGACATCTCCTACCAGCAACAAAATCCATAACATAGTTTTGTCAAAAAGAACTGCATGTACCGATAGTATGGACACTAGGTGTCAGTTAATGGTCACCCGGGCCCCCGGGCGGGCCGATTTTTAATTTTTATTTTGTTGCTGGCTCTCTGAGCTCTGCTGATGCTCTTCACAACCAGCAACAAAATCCATGACAGAGTTCTGTCAATAATAACTGCTTGTCACAATAGCATGGACACTAGGAGTTAGTTATCGGTTACCCGGTTGGGCCGATTTTTCATTTCTATTTTGTTGATGGCTCTTTGGGCTCTGCTGATGACATCTGCGACCAGCAACAAAATCCATGACTGAATTCTGTCAATAATAACTGCGTGTCACAATAGCATGGACACTAGGAGTTAGTTACCAGTTACCCGGTTGGGCCGATTTTTCATTTCTATTTTTTTGCTGGCTCTGTGGGCTCTGCTGGTGACATCTCCTACCAGCAACAAAATCCATAACATAGTTTTGTCAAAAAGAACTGCGTGTACCGATAGTATGGACACTAGGTGTCAGTTAATGGTCACCCGGGCGGGCCGATTTTTAATTTTTATTTTGTTGCTGGCTCTCTGGGCTCTGCTGATGCTTTTCACAACCAGCAACAAAATCCATGACAACGTTCTGTCAATAATAACTGCTTGTCACAATAGCATGGACACTAGGAGTAAGTTATCGGTTACCCGGTTGGGCCGATTTTTCATTTCTATTTTGTTGATGGCTCTCTGGGCTCTGCTGATGACATCTGCGACCAGCAACAAAATCCATAACAGAGTTTTGTCAATAAGAACTGCGTGTCACGACAGCATGGACACTAGGAGTTAGTTACCGGTCACCCGATTGGGCCGATTTTTAATTTTTATTTTGTTGCTGGCTCTCTGGGCTCTGCTGATGACATCTGCGACCAGCAACAAAATCCATAACATCAATGTGTCAATACAAACTGTATATTACGATAACAGGGACACTGGTTGGTAGTTATTATTAACAATTTCTAGCTGATTCTAAGGGTTTTCAAATTTTTTCCTGTACTGGTTTTGAGCAACAAATTAGCAACAAATTCACACGCATTAGTCCATTTTTTCTAAGCCAGTCCTGTCATTTTAGGTACTGCTAGCTTGTTGTAAAGATAGCAGTAATTTGTTTTTTGTGGAACTGAATAGAGCTACAAAATCGTGATTTTAGCAACTAATTAGCAACTATTTAGCTACAAATTCCCACTCATGTTTCGATGGTTTCTGCTGACTTTTCACTGCCAGCTTGATAGACCTAGAATTGACAGCTCCAATGAAATCTGGGGGTCCACCGCGAATGAACATTTCAGAGTATTTAAGCCTGGGAAAAATAAACATCGGTGGAATAAAATTGCCCGCACCGTTAGCGGCACAGGAAAGTGTCACAAGTGTTCTCCTTTCGGCTAATAATGTTATCGCACCAACTTGCTTTTGACCACGAGCAGCTACAATTTTCTTTGGTTTTTGAACGGTCGTTACCACAGTTTCATCAATGTTGCAAATTCGAAAAGCGGTAAATTCGTATCTTTGGAGAAGGCCTTGATATTTTTCAAAGAAAGCATTAACGTTAGTCCTATTAAATGACGTTACTCGGCTCAGTGACGTCGCTTCTGGAGTCCTTAAAGACAGTTGAGGATTTCTGCGCATGAAATTTTGGAACCAATCAGGACCAGCACTATTATGTTGATGCCAAGTAGGGGGAATATTTTTAGCATCAAGATGCACAGCTCATTGGTAAGCTAGTTTTCTTATAGGAAGTAAACCAAAATATATTTCAGCACACTTAAGAATATATGAAGACATTTTATTTTCTTCTTCTTCTGTGAATAGGACTTGTCTAGGCTTGACATAATCTACTTTTGGACTTTTATTATTCTTCTTCTTCTTAATATATCTGTACAGAGATACGTGACATAGATAAAAATTCTTACTCGCCTTCCGAATACTACAGTTGTTTTCTAAAACTTCAGCTGCAGCCTGCAGCCAACTCGTAACCTCCTGGCTTTGTGTTGCTCGCTCTGTCTTTCGCTTATACTCTCTCATTCTAAATGAAAACAAATATGGTATGTTACATTACAAATAAAAACAGTAACTTACAGCCATATGGGGGGCAAGTTGTAACATGTTACAACTAACCCCGAGATTTTGTTACAACTAGCCCCTAGGTATAATTTTTAATATTTATCACGATAACTATTAAATCAACTTAGTAATTTCGAAAACTGTTACAGAACATCATAAATAGTTATATTTTAGCATTAAATAAAATACATACAACCAGTGCTGTGCGGTACTCGGGTACAAGTACTCTTCACTTGTACTCTAAGTACATTTTGAGGTACTCTGTACTAAGGTCAAGGTACTTTTTAAATCATGTACTTGTACTTGTACTCAAATGGCTTTGAGATATAAAAAATACCGGGTACTTTTTTTTGTACTGATTATGCCTGCCAGAGTCAAGGGTAATTAAGGATTCCTCAGAAAGCACCACCAATTTTGTTAAACATTTGAAGAGAATTCACTCACAACAGTTCACTGAATAGGAAAATTATAAAAAAGAAAAACTCAAGAAAAAGCGAGATCTACATACAATCAATCCTAGTACATCGCATAATAAAATGCATCAAACAACCTTACCAACCTTGCGTAATCTGCGTCAGCAAAAATTCGTCAGTCAAGAAGAGGTTAATAAACGGGTTGTCCACTTTGTAGTAAACACCATTTCCGCTGTATCTATCATTGACCATCCCAGTTTCAAAGCGTTGTTTGACGGATTTAATCTAAAAGTCATGGGTCGCAAATCTCTAATGAACGCCATACATACGATGTATCAATCTCACCAAAATGACTTAAAGTTACAAATTAGTAACCAGAGATTTTTGTGTTCAACTGCTGATATATGGTCTTCCAAACGACGTATCTTTATCGGAGTTACTCTCCACTGGTTGGATAGCAATTTGCAGAGAGTATCGGTTGCAATTGCCTGCCAAAGATTTCCTGGAGTCCATAATTACAAAGCCATTGCCGAAAATTTACATGCCATATACATAAAATATGGAATAAAAAATCAGCAGATAATTGCAACAGTCACTGACAATGGGAGTAATTTCGTTAAGGCATTTAAAGAATTCACCTTACATGATGACGTAGAAGTTGAAACTGAACCAGAAGAAAATGAAGAAATTAATATGATTAATTTTCCCGATCCCGATACTGATGAATCAGCAGAATCTGATTTGACCATAGTTCTTCCAACACACTTTCGTTGTGCAAGCCATACTTTAAATTTAATAGCTACTACTGACTGCATGAAGGCTATAAATGGTAATTTATCAGTACGAAATAAGCATATGCATGCTTTGGATAAATGTCGAAAATTATGGAACAAGGCAGGAAGACCTGGAACTTCAGAAATTATAAAGGATGTTCTGGGTCACACGTTGAGTAGTCCTGGAGATACCAGGTGGAACTCTTCCTATGATTCCATATCACGTATCTTAGATAAAGACACGAAACCAAAATTACCGACATTACACCAACGACTTGGACTAACAAATTTCACAAACATGGAATTACAATACCTAGAAGACTATTGCCAAATACTAAAGCCTTTGGCGACTGCGTTGGATATATTACAAGGTGAATCCAACACCTACTTTGGATTTCTCCTTCCTACTTTAATCTCCCTATCCAATAAATGGAGGAAGATGAAAGCAAATTTTCAGGGACCTCGGTATTTTAGTGCAAGTTTAATTTTGAATGCATGCATTAATGCACTTCATACAAGATTTGCAACAGTATTTCAGTTGGAATGGAAGGAAGCAATTATTGCTGCAGCCAGTTTTCCGAAATTTAAATTTTGTTGGTTCAGTGTACTAAAAACTGTTGGCAATGATACCCATGTAACATTGGATTCCCTAAAGCAGATGGTAATTTCCGAGGCAGAGTTGTTAATGCCGATTTCTGAAAATGCTGATAGTGATGGCGACAAGGAGGACACTGATAAAGAATACAACGGCTTTTATGATTTTGTTAATGATGATGATGATCTGGCTTTAGAAGATGACATTCAAGTTATTCAAGGTCCTAGTACCCAAATAACAAATATGAAAAATAAAAAACGCGGAAAAATGGAGTTCTTACAATACATTGAAGACAAGAGAACAAATACTTCCATGCTTGACGATTATCCAAACATAAAACAGCTTTTTTTACGTTATAATACTTGCCTACCTTCTTCTGCTTCAGTAGAGCGACTTTTCTCTTTTGCGACAATGGTTAATGAACCACGACGTCATGCATTAACCGATCAAAATTTTGAAAAGCTTGTTATTCTTAAAGCTAATAAAATAGGCTTATAAAAATTTTTGCATTTTTATTTTTCATTTATTTTCGTAATGCAGCAGTACCAGACGCCAGATCTTGAGAGTAAAATAATAGCTTTATATTTCTCTTCCCTTCCTAGCTCCTTCTACCTCCTAGTAAGCACCTCTTTTTATATATACCAAAATGTATTCATGTACTCTGTACTTTGAGTACTATTGGCCCTTGAATATTTGTACTTGTACTCGAGTACCTTTTAATTTAAGCCAAGTACCTACTTGTACTCGGTACTCGGGTACATTTTGCCTGTACTCGGAACAGCACTGCATACAACTCTTATTAGTCGTAAATACTAAAGCCAACCAAAAAATTACGAAAGCGAAGTAATACATTACATGACGACAACGAAGCCCTTGCACACATCCACTTACAGCGCCGCCTGGCGGGACACTGGCTGTGATGAAGTGGTGCGGCGAGTTATAATCGTAAGATTTAGTAAGAAAAATGCGTCAATAAGGATTAAATTTCTATTGAAAAAGGCCTGTTACTACTTACCCCTGTTACAACTAGCCCCTCGCTCCCCTAATCGACTAAAATATTTACATATTTTTTTATATTTGATTTTCTTTTAATCAGATTATTAATATATTAATTCTCGCAAGATGGCCTAACCATGCAAGTCGCTTTGTTCTGACGATCCGACTAATTTCTGGTTTCCGGTACAGCTCTCTGATTTCTGCATTTGTCCTTCTCCTCCAAACATTTTCATCGTCTTTTACTCCTCCGAAAATCTTCCTTAAGACACTCCGCTCCCAGATGTTCAGCATATTTTCATTATTTATATTCATAATCCATGTTTCGGTTCCATAAAGGACCGTGGGCTGTATCACTGTTCGATATAGTCTCAATTTTGCCTCTCTCGAGATGTTCTTTTCTCTTAATAGTTTGTGTAGTGCTCCGAGAGACTTCTTTTCTCTCGAAATTCGCTTTTAACTTCTTGGTTTTCTTCGTCTCTACTTGTTGGGGCCACTTCTAGATACTCAAACTCCGACACCTTTTAGGAGCAATACTCGTTACTCTCATTGTTTGTAGAAGTCTTCAGTTGAGTTTCTTCATATGTGACCTGTCCCATTTCCATATACATACTTCGTTTTTTCCTCATTGATTATCGGTACATATTGTTTGGCCTTCGCTTCAAAGAGTTTAAAAATCCTCAATAGTTCCCTTTTAGTTCTTGCCATTAACACTACATCGTTCGCATTCCACTCTCTCTCATTGTTACCTCCAACAAAAAATTGAAGAGTACTTTAATTCCCTTTTAACTTCAAATTTTCCTGTTAGGCTTCCTTCTATCCTTCTCTATTGTGGATTTTTATTAAGGTCATTTTAACTATTCTGACCATCTCTGCCGGAATTCCAACTAATCTTAGGGCATGGTACAGCCGTTTGTAATCTATAAAGAGGAGGTTTAGCTTTAACTGTTGCTCGTAAGTATTGCTCTGAATCATTTTCAACACGAATATTTGATTAATGGTAGATCTGCTTTTTTGAATCATCCCTGGTAGTCACCAACCTCGTTTAAGTGCCTTTCCAGTCTGCTTCTTATGACTCTGGCGAGTACCTTATATGTCACATCTAGAAGAGTAATACCCCTGTAATTTTCGCTCACTGATTTATCTTCCTTCTTTTGATTGGGACATACTATTGCCTATTTCCATACTTCCGGCATTTGCTCTTGTTCCCAGATTTTAGTTAGCAGGCTACATATGTATATTCGCGTGAAAAGTGCCTCACCCCCATGCTTAATTAATTCTGCAGGAATACCATATTGCTGTCAGCACTTTTATTGTTTTTCATACTATATATGATTTCTCTTGTTTCTTCCACGATTAGAGTCTTTATTATTTCCGCCGGGTCGTTAATTTCCTATATCTACCATTTCTACTTGCCCATCATAATTTTTATCCTGTACTTCATTGCAACTTTCTGCCATCTTCTAGCTTTCCCTGCTTATCTCCTATTAGGTGTCTTTCTTTACTGTTGTAGTAATTCTGTTTGTTTCCACATTGGTCACTGCTCCTTTTCACTTTCTAAAAGAAAGTTCTTGCGTTTATATTTATATAGTATCCTTCAATTGTTAGCAATATTGAATCTTAAACTATTATTTTTGTTTTACAAAAAGAAACATTTGTTTGTCATAAAATGTATTGATTATATTAAACTTTAAGTTGTACAGAAGCAATTAATCTTATCAACAACTCATATAACATTTAATCAATATTTACAAGATTTAGATGCGCTTAAAAATAAAATAAAATTTGTTTGACACTTGTCGTTCTTTATGGATTACCTACATCCTACATTGACAAGCAATTAAAAAATCAAATTCATCCTGTATTATTGGGACGTAAGCTTTACATTGCATCAATAACAATAGATATTCAGACTGTTGACGATAAACAAAGTCGAGAGATTATTTTTGAACAAAAGGCATTAAAAATTCCGTGCCCATATTTTAACCAGCCATATTGAAAGTAATATCTTGGTCAAAGGAGAATGTTTACACAAAGAGTTACCATTCTTTTGGAATATTGTTTTAAGTGAGGTCGAAAATTGACTTAATTATCTCATCTAACGATATTATCACTCGTAACCTTCAGTTAGAGCCTCACTGGGTGCGACATTATTTCAATTGCTCCTTAATGTCATTTAATATATTCTTGTTTGTATACTTTCTAAAATTTTCAAAATTTCAAAATTGTCAAAAGATCCAATGAGAGAAATTTCAAATAATCGTTTACTAATGAATTGTACCTGTATCGAAATTTGCATTTTCCAACATATAGTCCATTTCACCGATTTTGGCCGATGACAGAAATCATACTCGAAGTAAATTTAGATTTACATCTCTCTCAGATACAGGCAAGTTAGAAATTTAAATGAGGACGTTCGTTTTTTAATACAACACTTACGTAAGTAACTGTATTTTGTTTCACCGGTAGATAAAAAGTATTCAATACGGAAGTCTTGACTTAAATCACATTCCTAGTAACCGTCATGTACGGCTCGTTGTTGAAGGGTTGAATTTAATAATTATTGATGTCATATTTTTGTAGATGTCAAACCACACTGATAGTTTCAGAAACTTACGACCTAATTTAGAAAAAAAACTCTCCGCCATTTGTAACTTGGATGACAGTTTAATCTTATTTCAGTGGTTTCTAATATCAAATCGGCCAAAAACGATGAAATGGACTATACCTTAATATGAGACTGTCGGACTTGTCAATAATAAACTATGTACAAAGTTTCAAGTATACATCAATAATCTGTTGCGTTGTATTCTGTACTGCTAACTAGAACTATATTTGTGCTAATAAATTCAAGAATATTAAATCTTAACATGTTTTACTAACTTGTTGATTAATCTAACTTTGGTATACCTAAACAAAGCAACAAGTTTCCAAACACAACCAGGTAAGTTCCACATATAAAGATGCTGATGATTTTGACGTTAAATATTGTTTAAGTTACTAAAAGTAAGTAAGTAGTAGTTATGAAAAGAGATGTATACCTTACCGAAAGTTGCTGCGTCAATTATTATTCCATTTAGACTAGGATTATTTCAAAAAGCACAGAAACATTCAAAAAAAAAAGTTTAAATATAAAATTTTGATCGTGTCCTTTCCCTTATATTCGATCAATAATAAGGGTTACTGTTGATTTATTGGGCTTTTGTTTAGATAGACGCAAGTGATTTAAAGCCACTCGTCGATTTTTTTGAGAAACTTGTTATTCGTTGAAGTAATTACAATCACACTAAATGAGTTTTTGCCAATTTGGAACCAGTTTTTATATCCCGGAATCGTACAACCGGATTTGAAGTCAAAAAATTGGCGGACTGCATTTATTACATCATCTCCAATTGTGAATTGTCTGTGCCCAATACAGTTGTCAAAAGGCGGAAAAGGTGATAATTACTTGAGAAAATGGTAGGTGCATTAACGTTTCCCAATCAAGTTAACAATTTTTCCTTGGGCACTCTTGCGGTATGAGGTTTGGCGTTATTCGATTGATCAAAGAAAGTTGTTTCTGGATGCGTACTGCTTATACTCTTTGAAGCTGTTTAAATACAAGTTAGCAGTGATTTTTGACCCCTTTCCAAAAACAATTTTAGTTGATGTCCACCAGTGTGATGTCCACCAAACACACAACAAAACCTTTTTTCGGTACAAAAAGGCCTTGGGTGGGTACCGAATCAGTAGGCGACAACCAATGATGTGAACGCTTAGAATTAAATACAAGATCCGTCTCAATTTTGTAACCTATTAAGAAATGGTTTATTATTGTTGCATGAAATGGGCGCTAACCAAATGGTGAGACGACTTAATTTGTTATTATTTGTCAATTCATGTGGGACCTATTTGCTTAACTTTCTCGTCTGTCCTAGCTCATGAAGATGAAAAAGAATACTTTCAGTATTAAGATTGTACATTTCTGCAAAATTTTTGCACAATGTTCTGTTTTGGTTTACCTGAGCTCGGTCGTTTAAACTGAGATCTTATGCACCACGGTACATATTTTTCGCAGCTTTGTACCAAGTCTTTACAGTAAACAACTTTGAATTACTGTTTTTTCTGTAGCTCTACTTTCTGTCCTATTGCCTTTCAGCTCAACTATTTTTCTTTACCTATAAGCTTCTTCTTTCTGTTCCGTAACACTTTCCAACTGTGGCCTCTTTGCTTTTCTATACCTGTTGGCTCTTTCTTCCTTCTGCGTATTTTTCTTTTCCTCGCTTTCTTTGTTGTCTCGTATCTTTTTACTTCTTTTTATGGTTTTTAGTTATTTCCCCTGATTAATTCTTCCAATAGTTATTTTTCTAGATAACAACAGTACAATACAAACAAAAATTCCTTAACAAATACATCTCGATAGCAAAATACTTATCCAGACAACCAATTTACAAATGACAGATCACCTGCCAAAATTCCATTAATGGAACATGGGCCACGAAGAAAAATCCACATACCTATATATATAAATGGTTTAAAAATTATTGGGTTCGCAGCAAATTATGAGAGGTGTACTCTTTTAAATTTTTATTCCGAGCTTTCGGCTATGATTATAGCCATCATCAGGGATCTACAATTATAATAACAATTATCCAGTAAGTGTAAAAATATACAGCATAAAATTAGTGAATAATTTACAACTTAATGAGATTGATTCATATAAGACTTCCTTTTTGCAAAGCACAACAGAAAACATTTGGCGTGAAAATTGGCTATCATTTAATTTGAAAAAAATATATAGAATGAATTGATACTTTCGTGACATATCTCCAACGAACGAAGCCAACTCCTCCCTTAGCAACATTTCAATCTTAAACTCTATTTTGAGCTCGTTTTGTTGAAATGATTTGAACAGATTCTGGCTGATGCGGATATTTCTGTTTTCTCTCGCTACTCTAGCCAATCGAGTTTTATTTTCAACCTTCCAGTTGAGGATAATCGATGTTTAGAAATATACTTTTCGTTTCCTTATAGGTTTCTGACGTGATTCAATAACAAGATATGTGGCAGCAATATTTAGAAATGTCTTCGAGTTCAAACAGATTGAAAATTGGCTTTAGATATGAGGATTTTTACCTTTGGTCTACTTACTACTTCCGGGTTGATGTAATGATGTATTATATAAGTTAATAAAAAAAATTTACTGTTCAAAAATTTCATTTCTTGAAATCCTAAGATTTATATGTTAATGTGTGTTTAAGTTTTTTAATACGAATAGAATTTAAGCTGACGTTGGTTTCCTAAATCGACACTATTTGAGCTTCCCGCCATTCAAGATAGAAAGTAGGTAATTATGATGCAAAAATTTTTTGTTATACCTGAAAATTTGTAAATAAGTGTTTTTGTAGTAGTGTGATAAAAATCGAAGTTAAATTAACAACCATTGATAAATTCAAAGGGAACAATTCCCGAAGAACAAGGTCAAATTTTTGTCCTTACAATTCTTTTATGTATATTTACCGACTTTTAAGGAGTTTTGTATGTTTTAACGGTTTTAAACAATTATTTACTGTTTTATTTTTTCTTCTTTAAGTGCCGTCTTCTTTAAGTAGGTTGGTGATTATTACGGCTATCTTTACTTTTGATACGTCGTCTTCCTACGCTTCTTCTGCCCAATATCTTTCCCTGTATAATAAGCTCCAGCAACACTTATCTGTCTCCTCTCATGATATGGCCCAAATACTGCAATTTCCTTATCTCAATTGTATTTATAACCTTCTTCTCCTTTTTCATTCCTTTCAACAACTCGTTGTTCGTACCCTATCCTTTCAGATTATTCTCAAGATTCTCCTGTAGATCCACATTTCAAACGCTTCTATTCTATTGCTGATGTCCTTTTTAAGCGTCCATGCCTCCAATGCATATAAAAACACCGAAAATCCACATTACATCTCAGCATTCTTACTTTGAGTTATAGGCTCAGGTCATTGCTGCAAAGTACCCTTCTCATAATGTTGCTGCTTTGCCTATTCTTGATTTGATTTATTGCGTATAATCGTTGTCTTCAGTTATGATTGTTCCTAAGTATGTATATCTGTCTACCTTTTGGATAGGTTCGCCCCTAATCTATAACTTTTTTTGTTGCTGTGACTGTGCAATGTCATGAATTTCGTCTTTTTAATATTTAAGGTTAGACCGCTTTCTTCGATTCTATCCAGAATCTTATCCATCAGAAGCTGCAATTCCTCAATCGAGTCTGCAATTATCAACGTATTATCTGCATACCTGATATTATTGATAGTTTCACCGTTGACTTTGAATCCAATTGATGTTTCGTTTAGCCCATTTTGAACTATCTCTTTTGAGTATAGGTTAAAGAGCAAGGGAGAGAGTATGCACCCTTTTTTCACCCCTCTTAGTTTCTCTATTTCATCTGAAAGTACGTTACCAACGTTAATCTCTTATGGGTTCCAGGACACACAGGAATAAAAGGAAACGAAACAGCAGATAAGATGGCAAAGAAAAGGAGCTAAAACCCTATATTTGGAACTAAAACCATCTTGTGGAATTAGCATTAGTATCTACAGCCTTAGAAAAACTAAGGAAAGAAGTGGATAAAGAAAATGCCAAGTATTGGAAGAACCTAGAAGAACTAAGACAACCGGAGGCGCTCCTGGGAAACTATAACCAGAAGAGATCTTTCAGTTGCCTAAACCCCAGTAAAATCTCCTTATTATAAGGGAAATATTAACCAGGGACTGCCGATTAAGAGGACTCAAAAAGGAACTAGTATTGGTAGATGAAGCAACGTGCAGATTTCGTGAGGAAGAGGACAAAACCTCAATACTTCCAGAATTCATTGCGTTACTTAATTGTAGGGTCATATATCTAGCATCATACGAAATAAAAGAGGAAAATCTACCTAAAATAAAATATTCTAAACTTTCTAAAAAAGATACGGCTAGAAGAGCTGTAATAAGTCTAAGAATTACAGCAAGAAAATTGGGAGATAATAGATCTTATAGGTCGCAGGTGTATCTGTCACCCCTGATTACGCACATATACATACATTTACAAAATGTTATCAACTCTTATTTGACGACGAAAACTATTATTAACTGTCAAGGTATGATCCTAACCACTTATGTGGCAAAATGATTAAAGGTGTTACCGGCAATAGGTCGAGATCGCAGGTTCAAAACCTACCGGTTTTGATATTCTTTTAAATTTCTCCTTAATGACCTTTCTTGTTTATTTTATTCCTAAAACAAACTAATCTTAATTTGTTCCCTAACCATTTTTAACAAGTTTATTAATGTAGAATTATCTGTTAATGATTTATTGTTATCACATTTTGTCCTCTCTGACCTCTACCTGAAGTCGTTGAGTATATTTCTGTTTGAATTTAATTATTTAGTGTTTAACAACAAAAGAAGTCAATTTATATAAATTAACTATTTTTAATTTATTTATTTAAGGTGAAGTCCAGACAAGTACATATCCCGGCCGAGTAATTGTGACGGAGCCGAAGGGTGATTCCCAACCCCGCATTAGCGTCGAGAAATACAACGCACGACGAGTCGTTCTAGGTGAGGACGTGACATTACCCTGTGTAGCTCAAGGCCATCCCGTTCCTGGTTACTACTGGAAAAGAGAGCTTCAGGGCCAAAGCGTGCCTGTTGCGCTCGGCGAGAGATTAACGATACTTTCCGCTGGATTGCTCAGGATATCTAAGGTGAGTGTTAATTTACTTCTTGACAGAACAAACCTATTTTTTTAACTCCATTTCGAAATCTAACGTTGAATTATTGACAGTTATATTATATAAAGCAAGTATTAGTTTTAGCAGATTTTATAAGACACGTGTCTATCATCTAGTGTATCATAAAATTTATGAAAAAAGAAGCAACAAGAAAACTTTATATAATCCTGCATCTATAGCAAATTTATAATTACTTTTATAATAGGTCAACGAAAGTGTAGCAGTTGCTATATAGTGTTAGTTAGAGAACTGTATCTCCGAAGAGACTAAATTGCTTCAAGAAGGAAGCCTATCATCTTTCTACACTCCAAATAAGAAGAGAATTAAAAAATCAAACGTTTGTTTGGATCATTATGACAAAGTGCAATTAAGAAAATTTATAATAAACTAGCTGTACCTGGCGCGCGTTGCTACGCCAGCAACTAAAATAAATTCAAGGAAAATAAAACAGAAGAAGAGATAGAGAAGGAAAGAAAGTTTATAGTTTTGTTTTACTTATCGCACCAAAAATATATTTTTCGAACTTATATTTATACGAATTCGTGTAGATATCTATTAATCAGTATTGAATTTTATACATGGAAGCGCCATCTGGTGGTAACTTCCATTAATACGAATATCATATTCATCTTACCCGTAAAAATACATCATCATACTGATTTTCCTGATAATAGGTTGAACGGGACAGAAGTTGCTAGTCTGCAGCGCCACCTGGTGGCGAGTGGCATCAATGAGCATATCATACAAACCTTCTCCGTGGAAAAATACATA
The DNA here is from genome assembly GCA_964028335.1 of Altica lythri. Lineage (NCBI taxonomy): Eukaryota > Metazoa > Arthropoda > Insecta > Coleoptera > Chrysomelidae > Altica > Altica lythri. The sequence goes on along the minus strand of OZ034804.1, from coordinate 43,447,104 downwards.
TACATACCAATTTTCATGACAATTGGTTGAACGGGACAGAAGTTGCTACTCTGCAGCGCCACCTGGTGGCGAGTGGCATCAATGAGCATATCATATAAACCTTTTCCGTGGAAAAATACATATACATACCAATTTTCATGACAATCGGTTGAACGGGACAGAAGTTGCTAGTCTGCAGCGCCACCTGGTGGCGAGTGGCATCAGTGAGCATATCATACAAACCTTTTCCGTGAAAAAATACATATAAATACCAATTTTCATGACAATCGGTTGAAGGGGCAGAAGTTGCTAGTCTGCAGCGCCACCTGGTGGCGAGTGACACCAATGAGCATATCATACAAACCTTCTCCGTGGAAAAATACATATACATACCAATTTTCATATTAATCGGTCCAGTAGTTTTTGAGTTCATTGAGTACATACAGACATACAGACATACATACAGACAAACATTCATTTATATATATATATATATATATATATATAGATAGATTATCACATATACGAAAAAAAGGTTACTCGGTAACGCTCTAAACTCATTTGCTAGAGATGCCTTAGTAATTAGTTAGCTTTTTAAACGTTTTGAGTCAACTAATGTCACATATGACACTAACTCTCTTCCTTTTTAAGCACATGTATAGATGTCAAATCGACATCAAATTTAGAAATTATACAAACAAGAAAATGACATTAAAGAGAAATTGAAAATATGTCGCATCCAGCGGGACTTGAAACTGCAATCTTTACCTTTATTCGGTTACGCTCTAAACACATTAGCTAGAGATGCCTTAGAAATTAGTTAGCTTTTTAAACGTTTTGATTCAACTTGTGTCACATCTGACACTTACTTACTTCCTCCTTTATAACATACATAAATGGCAGTAATGGGAGAGATTGTTAACTAACTGACATAAAATGAGATGTTTTAGCTGTCGATTTGATAAATAATCTCTCTCATTAACGGCATGCATACATGTGCTTAAGAAGGAAGTGAGTTAAATCATGACGATCATAAAGCAAACTAATTACAAAGGTATCTGTGGCTGAATTGGTTAGAGCCGTACTGCTTTAAGGTTGCAGGTTTGAGTCCTGTCGGATGCGACATTTTTTGTAAATTTTAAATATTTGTGGAGGTTTAATCTAGGAACGAAAAAATGTTATTGGAGGCACCGCGTCTTTTAACATTATGACCTCATTGCAATAGAATCTTAAGTCAATTTAATTCCTCAAGAATAACCTGGTTGTGATGGTTCCACTTTACTTTATTGTTATTTTTTCAAACAATTTGTTTACTAAAAGTGCATTTAAATTACCATATTTTCTGCAATCAATTGTACTAAACTGGATGCTTCCAAATGCCACAAAACTTTAAACCACAAAAAAATCTTATCTTTAATAAATTACGAAATACCGGCTTTAGAAATATATTTAAACAAAATTATTCAACTGGCGTTTTTTAACGAAATTTATCGTTATCTAATCACACAATAAAATTGTTTGCTTTTATTGTCGTAATTTACATTTTTCTCCTACTCACTCTCTAGTGACCCTTAATTTGTTTTTTCACTTTTTTTCTTCAATCACCTTCATCGGGATCTTCTCATCTGATCTGTATTTAAGGTTGCTGATTTGGAATCAGTTATTCTTTTACCTTTTCTATTTCTTTATTTGTTTTCTTAATACATTGAAAATCATTCAATTTAACTATTAAGTTTATATTACACCCTAATGTTTAGTTATGTTACTGAAACCTTAACTTACGCCTGGTGAATCGAAATATCCCGAGGCAAGTAATTCTAAGTGATTTATTTACCCACCTACCCTCCGATATTCCAAAGAAACTAAGCTGTCGAAGTAGTCTTGCTGTGTGCAGCAGGTGGCTCTCGCCTTAGTTTGTTATTTTGAAATAGAGCAGGAAGAATTTAGCTCTCGAGAGTTTGAGAGTTACTGTCGAGGTGCCGAGTCGTTTGTGTCAAATAAAACCTGCTGTTGCACACTCGGGGGAATTGTAAATTGGAACCGAGGTAGTTTATTTTCGGAAAGAAAATGTACTGTTTTTCTGTCCTAATATATGTATCCAATAGAAGATTAATTCCTAGTATACAGTTTGAATAGTTAAAGTACTGTTGTTTCACTGTTATTAACCAAATTTACTATGTCTCTACTGTGTCAATTTACTTAATGAAATTAAGCTTGAAAGTTTACTAATCCGACCTTTTACTATTTCATTACTTAGGTGAGACTGGAAGACAGAGGTGTGTACATATGTTTCGCTAACAATTCAGCTGGAGAAGAGAGTGTTAGAGTAACTCTAGAAGTGACTGCACAACTATCTGCACATGTTCAACCACAAGTTCAAATTGTTGATGTTGGAAAAGATGCCAACTTTCATTGTATTGTTAACGGTTATCCAATATCACAAATTAGCTGGTTACACAATGGTAAGAAATAAATCAACACCAATAGGTTTAGATAATATCCATTGTAACTACAAAATTATATGTCAAATAAGATATATAACTTTATATAAGAAGTAGTTTTATATAAGCTGAAAGAGTAGTCACTACTCGTTTATCTAACAAGAGAACCTCTCCGGACTTCTCTATTAATTATTTTACTTAGCTGTTTTTATACAGCTTCTTCTTCCTTAAAACAACTTCTGCATATTATATGATCTATAATTGTCTAGGTAAACCCATCGCTCAAGACAGTAGAGTAGAAGTAATCATAGAACCTCCACGACTCACCATAAAGACATTAAACAAAGAAGATCGTGGTATGTTTCAATGCATCGTAAGCAATAACTGGGATCAAGCTCAAGCTATAGCTGAACTGGATATGGGTGATGCTGGTCCTGAACTAATGTATTGGTTTTCGGAGCAAACTTTACAACCTGGACCTACTGTTTCGCTTAAATGTGTAGCTACAGGAAATCCTCCACCGCAGTTTACTTGGACACTTGATGGTTTTCCGATTCCTGATCACCCCAGATTTCTTGTTGGTAAGTTGGTACATTAGGAGTTGCTTTTTGGCTGATTACCTGCTGCCTTAATCCATTTTTAAGGTCAATATGTTACTATTCAAGATGATGTAATAAGCCACGTAAATATAACTAATATAAAAGCTGAAGATGGTGGTGAATACACATGTACTGCGCATAATTCAGTAGGAAAAGTATCGCATAGTGCTAGAGTTAATGTATATGGATTGCCTTATATCAGAGAAATGCATAAAATCACTGGAGTTGCTGGGATGAGTTTGATAATTAAGGTAATATATTTTTTTAAAGTAGCACTTAATTCACAAACGAAAAGAAAAAAGCATACACGACAAAATAATATCGTTTAAATTTATAAAAGGATTGATCAAATTTATTGCTTGAGGTTCACGAATATGATTATTTTGCATTCTAGACACTGTTATATTCTCAGTAAGGTATTTGAACTCAGTTCTGTCCAATCTTAATTTTTTTAGCAAAGAAATGGTCTCATTTCGTGTCGTAGATAGATAGATAGATATTCTTTGGATTGGCTGTTAGCCTGTATCACTCATCTCTAGAAACGGTTTAGAGTACTTTATCTAGCTCTGCTCTTTTAACGAGCCTTTATAGCCTTGACAGTGGCCTCTCCAAATAACTTTGAGCAGCCGGTTTCTTCTCTCTCAATCTTAGGTACCACGTCCTTGCAAGGCTTTTACATTGGAATAGGACATGAAATGTGGTTTCCTCCTACTCTTGGCAGTATCGACAGATGCCTTCATTTGCGGTGTTTTCTGACATCGTTGCGCCTTTGTGATAACAGCTCTACAGTAAATTTCGCCGATTGTTTTTATGAACACTTTGACTTGCCGCTTGCCCGGTGATTTTTCCCACCACTCCTAGGCCTTCGCTAGCCTCCATTTCTCAATGGCTGCCTTTCTGAAGGTATCGGCAACCCCGCTAAATAGTTCCGAGTCAATCATTGGGATATTAGCTCTCGCTCGGGAAGATTCATTGCCTCGAAACTCTAAGTGTCCTGGTAACCATGCCAGTGTCAGAGAATTCTGACTTCCGGCATGTGTTCGAGCACCAACGCAGTCCCGAAACAGATGTGAGCTTATTTGTGCCCTGACTATCGCGTTTAGAGCTGATTGACTCCATAAATTCCTTTACAGTAATTCCACTCGAAAGTTTTTTACAAAGTTATACCTGAGGAATATCCATCCTGAGGCATACTCATTATTTGATCTGCCTTAACCCTATCATATAGCTCTGCTTGCTCTTTTTCCCTCAACAAGGTTATGGGAATCTTGTCTTATAGCAGCTTGTGTGCAGTTGCTATATCATCGTCCTGTATATTTGTTAGTGTCGTACTAGATCTTTAATTTTATCTTTTATGATTATGTGTAGGAATTTGTTCTTAATGTGTTCGTACAAAATTTCTACGTTAGTCTACAACATCCGTAGATACACCCACTTTTTAATTTGCTTTTATTTAGCGTCCAAAAATTGTAGAATATATTTAAAATTACAAAAAATTGTATGTCTTATATCTCTTTAGAATTTCGCAATTTTGAGAAATTAACCCGGAAAACTAATTTCGAACTCCAGATTTAGATCTTTATTATGGCAGCTGTCCAAATGTTTAAATTTAAAAAATTAGTTAGTTATAATTAATATACTTTATCTTAGGGTTCTATGAGTCTTATATTATTTTGTTAAATATCATTCTCTTATAAGTGAAAACATTAAAAAATACTGTACTGTTATTATACATGTTGATATGATCACTAATTGAGTGTAAGAATTGAAATTTTTAACTCTATTAATAATGCTTGTTACAGTGTCCCGTGGCAGGTTACCCAATAGAGACAATAACTTGGGAACGAGAAGGTCAACTACTTCCTATCAATCGTCGACAGCGGGTCTATGCAAACGGCACTCTGGTGATTGAACAGACCCAAAGGAGAGAAGATGCCGGCACGTACACATGCCAAGCTCAAAATCGACAAAGAAATTCCGCTAGACGAGATGTGGAGATACAAGTTCTAAGTGAATATTTTTTTTTCGGCCAATTTCATTCAAATTTTATTCAGATAAAAAATTAATTTGTTAAGTACGAGGATTCACGCTACACTTTATTTTACATCCGTATAATAAATTTTCTGTTTGTTGAGATTAATAAGGAAATTAACTTCTCTTGTGATAATTTTCAGTTGCTCCAAAGATAATGCCAATAAATCCGATGACAGACCTGCTACGTGAAGGAATGCGAGCAGCAATAACGTGTCAGATAATGGAAGGAGACCTGCCCATAACCTTCCGTTGGGAGCGTAATGAAAAGGTCGTATCTAACAACGCGGCTCTTGGAACTGTGATAAGAAGAATCGACGAGTTCGCCTCCTCGCTAATTATCGATCAGGTGACTTCCGCTCATAGCGGAAATTACACTTGCATAGCGAGTAACGTTGCCGGCGCCGAGAAGTACGTCGTTCCGTTAACTGTCAACGGTAATTATTTTTCTTCTTTGTTTTGCTGTTGCCTATCTTTCGTTTTATCGCTTTTAATCATTAAGGCTATCCGTTATTAAATTACTAGCTACATTCATTTTGAATGCATCATACAGAACCATTCATTAACTTGTATTTGATAATGTGGGAGGAGTAAAACAGAGTTATAGCGGTCTTATAATTGTATAAAGGTTGTTTGGGAAATTTAAATATTTTCCTAAATTGCATGTCTAACAAAACGTAAACATCATATATTCACTTTTTTAACCGTACTTTCTTGAATGTTCTTTTATCCATATTTTTTTAGTTCTTCTGAATTTTTGATAATTCTTTCATCTGCTGAGATGATTTTACTTTCAGTAACAGCAAATGGGGTTGGAGGAAAAACCAGACCTAGAGGATATAAAAAAGGTTCTAGGCAGCTTAAAATCAAATAAAAGTACTTGTATACATGAAATCACAGGCAAGGTGCTAAAATTTGGGGGGAACAACTTGATTGAGAAAATATACAGTTTGATAGGGTAAATTTGGGAAACAGAAAGAATGTCGCGTGAATAAGATGAGGCGTTAATAAGCCCAATGTTTAAAACAAATTGCAAGAACTATAGAGGAATAGCCTTACTTATTGAATGTTGGATATAAGGTGTTAGCGACCTGATACAATCAGAAGATCGGCAGTATACCAAGCAGTAATAGAATTAGAACTGGGTGAAAAAATTATAAAGCTATTAAAGTTGTGTGTGTCTTCAGGATACAGAAAATAGAATAAAAGGAAAAAGAAAATATTCCGAAAAGTTTAAGGTAAAAACCGGGTTGCGGCAAGGGAACCCGTTGTCAACAGTTTTAATTTAACTATGTACTTAAAAATATTCGTTTTTTTATTACTCTTGTATCTTAGCTACTACAAGAGAAACACAAATTTATAGTAGAACATGTTTTTATGGAGAAATAAAAAAAGAACAAAAGCAGAGATAAATGGTAAACGAAAGTCTCAGTACCGAGTGTTTCCGCCCCTGGCACGAATAACTTCTTGGAAGCGCAGGCCCATACTTAAAATAGGGGACCATATATAATTTTGGTCCATTTCTTCCCATATTTGAATCAGTTTCTGCTCAACGTTTTCCAACGTGTTTAACTGATTAGGTTCCTCTCGTAATCTTCTTCCAACAGTATCCTAGATATTCTGTAAATCCGGGTTTAGAGCTGACCATGCCATGGTATTCCTTCAGACTTCTGCGAGATAATTGATTACAACTCGAGCAACGTGAGCGCTGGTATTATCGTGCATCAACAAAAATCCTTGCCCTATATATGGCGCAAATGGAACTACATGTTGTTATAAAAACTCCAATATCTACCTTTCAGCTATAAGGCTTCCATTATATGAGACCACAAGTTCTGTGCGACAAGTCAAAGAAAAACCTCCCCAGACCATCATAGGTCATCAAATAATGTGGTAATTGTAAAATTGTATTGAGTATCCCGTTCATTAGGGTGTCGATATACATGCATACGCCTTTCATTATTGTACAAACAAAAACGGGACTCGATCAATAAATCCTGCTGCCATTTAACCTCTAACCAGTTATGGTTCTTCATGGTAAAATTTAGCCTAGCTCTCCGAAGCGTGATCTCGAGCAGCAATTCTAGGTCTTAAATTACGAATAGTTTCTCCACAAACTTGTAAGCCACTGGCATCTCTTAACTGCCTTTAAAGGATACAAGCTGTTACAAAACGTTGTGTTAGGGCTGAAAGTCTTAAAAATCGCTGGTGAATCGGGGTCATTATTCGCCTTCTTTCTTGTCCCAGTCGGTAAACATGTCTTTCTTTATCTTTCTATGTTCCCTGAAATGGTTGCAGGACATACATTAAATTGTACGCCAATTCTTTAAACTTCTGGTTTCGTTTTGCAGTAGCCTTCTACTGAAACATTCAATGATGTTAACATAAGTACTATGCAACTATATCTATTTAACATTTTCTAGTGCCTCCACGTTGGACTGTAGAACCAACAGATGCAAGTGTGGCCGCAGGTCAGGAGTCTATAATCCATTGTCAATCGGATGGTTATCCTAAACCAACTATTACTTGGAAAAAAGCTGTAGGTATGGAATTGTATTCTCATTTTATAAAAACAATTTAGAGCTAGTTTTATTTATTGAATGGACATTGTAAGTACATTATTAACACGGGCATCACTAGATTTTGATACCTCTTTGAAAAAGTTATTTAGTTTGGATACTTCATTGTAGGAAGTGTTAAGAGTGGTTGAAAAAATATTTAGTGAAAAAATATGTCCTGCTTTTATTTAAATGATATATTGTGGTTTATCAGCGTCTTCAGAGGCATTTAAAACATTTTTAACTTCTTTCTAACTATCCAGTTGGTAGACGTTGATGACCAGTAAAAAATTTGTTTATAAAAATCACGATAATCTAATCTAAAATCGAAGGAACATTTTTTTACTCCTTAAATATTTTACAAAATTATCTGAAAACGTTTTTTAAGAAATTAAGTTGTAAAGTTATTTCAATCTATATCTAGCTATTTTTAGGTGAACAACCTGGTGAATACAAAGATTTTCTCTTTGAACCAAATGTTCAACAATTATCGAATGGTTCATTAAATTTCATGCACATATCAAAAGAAAACGAAGGCCATTACCTCTGTGAAGCTAAGAACAACATAGGATCTGGTGTTAGTAAAGTGATATATTTAAGAGTAAACGGTAAGAAATTTTATTAATATTATTTTGTCTTATTGTTAATATTTCATTAAATGCTTTAGCTCCTGCTCATTTTGCTCAAAAGTCAAAACAAATTCAAGTGGTAAAAGGAGAACCAGCTCATTTGCAGTGTTCTGCATTAGGTGATACTCCAATGGAGATTAACTGGAAAGTAGGCGGTCAACATATTTCTAAAGAAGGGGAACAAAGGTATTTAATATTCTACGCATGATGATTTCTTTGCACCAATCTCTTGTCCAATCCCAAGTACTTTTATTTAAATTAATAAATCATTATAATCCCTTGTAGATATACCATTCGTGAGCAAGTTTTGGCAGAAGGAATGGTATCTGAACTGGGAATCGAGAGGACTATTAGACAAGATACTGGAATTTTTATTTGTTCTGCTAGCAACGCGTATGGAAGTGATGATATCAACATCCAATTAATAGTTCAAGAAATTTCAGAACCTCCTAGAAACGTCCGAGTAATGGATCAACTATCCAGATCAATTGGGGTATCGTGGACCCAACCTTATGCAGGAAATAGTCCAATTTTGAATTATATAGTGCAGTACAAACCAGCATCAGGTAAAAATTATCCAAACCAATTTTTTATTTATTCTTTATTTGTTTATTTTTTCCAGAACTTTGGCCAAGTCAACCTGCGAAAGTTACAGTTCCTGGTTCTCAAACTACTACAACTCTTCAGAATTTACATCCAGCTCAAGTTTACCACGTGAGGATTTTGGCAGAGAATCGATTAGGTTTGAGTGATCCAAGTCAAACCGTACAGGTCAACACTCTTGAAGAAGGTATGGATATTTTTTCATGTTTTAAAAATGAGAAAAAAAAATCGCTTCAATTTTTACTCGAGTCAAAGTTATGATACAAACTACAAAATATTTATCTTTAAGTACACACATTTGAATGGATACAAAAAATTGTTATATATGTTTAGTACCAAATGGAGCTCCTTTGGATATAAGAGCAGAACCAAAGAGTTCAACCGAAATAGTGGTAACTTGGGAACCTCCTCCTAGAGAAACGTGGAATGGAAATCTTCTTGGCTACCATGTTGGATATCAAGAATATATCAACGAAGACTCCAACAATATTGCTCAAAACTATATATTTAAAAGTGTAGAAGTCAGACCTCATTTTGGAGGTGAGGCGACACTACAAGGCTTAGCTAAGTTTTCTACGTATAATATTGTTGTACAGGTAAGTTGTGTAGTTGTATTAAACAATCAAATGAGATAAAAAACATAGATGAAGCCAGACCTTGTACTTTGGGAAAATCGAAAGGAACTAGTGTTACTTTTTTTAAGCTTATTCAGGGGATCTTTATTTATCTTTTTAAGCCATACCTTGTATTTTAGGAAGATCGAAAGGAGCTAGTGTTACTTTCTTCTTAGCTTATTCAGGAGATCTTTATTTATCTTTTTTTTATTTTTTTTCTGTTTTGAACTCAAAATTTTATTTGCATTATTTTTTATACAAACAAGACTGAATAAAAAAAAAGGTAGAATAACTACTAACCTCTTTTTTTAATTTTCAATCCAAAATAGTGTGATTTCCCTTCTTTTATTGAAAGTTAAAACTAAAATTGTGACTGCCAACAAAATTTTTGTTGTATAGACAACTTTTTCTGTGTTATTTTAGGCTTACAATAGCAGAGGTTCTGGTCCAGCTAGCGAACCTGTTACAGCAAGAACTCTAGAAGATTCACCTACACTACCTCCTGAAAATGTTCAGTGTTCTGTCTTAAATGCTCAAAGTTTACACATATCATGGGAACCTCCTTTAGTCGAGGGTCAGAATGGAATCGTCCAAGGGTATAAAGTAACTTATCATTCAGTTGGTGAATGGTTGGGTAAGTTGAAGTAGTTTTACGGCTTCTGAAGTATCCGTTTACAATTAAATAATTCCAGACAACGAAGACCAACAAACAAAAATTGTTAATCAGTTGAGAACAACGATTTCTGGCTTACGAAAATATACAAATTATAGTATGACCGTGTTAGCTTACACCTCTAGTGGAGATGGTGTAAGATCAATTCCAGTTTACTGCCAGACTGAAGAAGATGGTATAAATTTTATTTTGTTTTTAAAATTTTATAATTTAAGCATATTTATTTCTAGTGCCTTCTGCACCTGCTCAAATTAAGGCAGTTCAAAGTGCTCCTAATAAAATCCTTGTATCCTGGTTACCTCCTAAATATAGCAACGGGCCTCTTACTGGATATACTTTTTACATGAGTATCGTTGAAGGCGGTCAAGAGGAAGGCACTCATAAAAGAGCTTTAAATCCTACTACAGAAATGCATGAAGTACTTAGAACTCAAGAAACAGCCACTCTGCAATTTTGGGTCACTGCTTCTACTAGGGTAAGATACAAAATTCTTTCTAATTCTGTAAATTTGATCCTACAAGCAATGTCTTATACGTAACTGTATACCAAAACTCCTACGACATCTAATAATATACATGCGGTTTTTCTAGAATGTAACAGTTTCTAGAATTGATTTGGGCTTCGATAGAGTTGGTTCTTTGTAAGGTAATGAGATGATTCAGTGATTCCAGCAATTAACGTCACCAGTACAATGTGCTTTTGATTATTTGCTGCAGTTTTGGAATCATGAATTATTGGTTGATTGTGATTAAATTCTTAGAATGATTTTCAAGTTTCTGTTGGAACATTCGACTTACAGCGAACTAACAGGATTGTTGGGATTGTTAAATTCTTTTGCCCAAACCGCTCAAAAGTTTTTTTGCTTAGATATTAATAGTTGCGTTTTACTTATTTACATTAACAATATACAACTATATTATTGATATCTATTTTTGATTTTCAAGATTGGTGATGGGGAGAGTACCAGAGTGGTTACAGTAACACCCTCTAAAGTAGTACCTGCTCGGATAGCATCCTTTGGACAAGAAGTCATTAGCGCTTGGAAGCAAAATATATATTTACACTGTCGTCGAGTTGGAGTACCTTTACCGACTATCAATTGGAGACTGAATGATCTTCCTCTTGAAGTAGGAGGTCGTAAAATGATTTTTCCTAATGCAACCTTAGTTATAAAAGATATTCAAAGTGTAGATCAAGCTAATTATTCTTGTTCTGTAGAGAATCAGTATGGGCATGATGAGATTGTTTATAACTTAAAAGTTTTAGTGCCACCAGAAGCTCCGGTGTTAACTGTTACGGAGTCTTTCACCGACACTTTGCTTTTGAAATGGAGTGATCAAGGAAATGGAGGATCACCTATTTTAGGTAAATTTTTTGTAATACCAGTAGTTTTAAAAATCAAAAGTTTTTGTCACTTGAAATTGCTTTTTAAAAACCATTTGATACCATATCAAAAAGTTCAATAGCAGATTCAAAAAATTTTAATCTGATGATCTAGAGAGAAAATATTCTTTGTCTTAGGTTATGTAATTAATTATAAAAGAAATCATGGTGATTGGGAGGAACTGCAAATATCTGCAAGAACTGATGAACACATGTTGAGAAACTTATGGTGTGGTACAAAGTACTTCTTATATATTACTGCTTTTAATAGAATTGGTACTGGTCTACCTTGTGATATAGTACCAGCACAAACAAAAGGCACTGGTAAGTAAAATTTATTGAAAGTTTACGTAAGTTAAATATAGGCAATTAATCACCGATTCATCAATTACGTTTAAAGTAGCTTTAAATTAATAACGTGGAATTTGACTTAGATTATTTAAAATTTAAATAGAAGAGAAGATATATAAAAGTATGAAATAGGTCTTAATATTTTTCACTTGTCTTGTTTATTAAGTTTCTTTCACATTTGTAGAGGATACTTCAACATTTCTAAATGTTATTTCAATGATTCAGCTATTTGTTTGGGGTTCTCGTTTACATATTCCAGCTCATGGAATAGTATCTCCAAAGATTTCTTTAACTTCTTCACCTAGTTATGTTCAAAAAAGCCCTCTGCATATAAAGCTAAATTAAAAACCGTCAAAGAAGGCGAAAAGGTTATTCAGTGGAAAACAGAGGTTAAATATCTAGGGCTAACCCAAGATAACAGGTTACTCTGAAACAAAAACGAAAACGAAATAATACACAAAGCTACAATGGCTCTTATGGTGTGCAGAAACATTGCAGGAAAAAATAGGGGTTGTACACGGCAATAGTGAGACCAATCATCACTTATGGGGCAGTAGGTTGGAGCACGAAAGCTAATTTGCCTACCACGTGGACATACCTCTCTAAAATTTAGAGACTATCCTGTGCATGCATCACTGGAGCAATGGGAACGTGTCTCGCTGCTACAATGGGAGTAATCCTAAATCTCACACCACTACACATTCAAGTAAAGATAAAAATAATATATAGAAAGGTCAAAGGAGGAACAATCAAGGAAAAACTTTGATCACTTCAATTTGACTTTAACTTTGTGAGAAAATTCACAACAAAACTGGGTAGTAAATCTATACGGGACAAAGACACCATATTGCGGCTAAACCAAAAGGACATAAAATTGCATACGGATGGCTCTAAGGTAGATGAAGGAACAAGAGCAGGGATTTTTGAACCTAGACCCAAATATTCAGAAACCATAAGTGCATACCCAAGCAATTTTCAAGCAAAAATCCGTGCCATTGAAAGTTGTGTAAAATTTAATATCGAAAGAAACTACCGTAGACAAAAGATTATAATTATGTCAGATAGTCAAGCAGCCATCAAAGCACTGAACTCACACACAATCAGTTTAAAGATGGCTGGGAATGCCAAGGTAAATTAAATGAACCAAGACGAATAACACTCTTACCTTCTTATGGGTTCCTGAAGGAAACGAAACTGCATATAAGCGGCCAAAGAAAGAGCTGAAACCTCATATTTAGAACCAGAACCATCTTGTGGAATCAGCAGTTGTACAGTCGTAGAGAAACTAAGGACAGAAGTGGATATAGAATAATCCAAGTACTACGATCTAGAAGGACTAAGACAACCGAAGACTCTCCTGGGAAACTAGAAGAGATCATTCAGCTGTCTAAACCTCAGTACAACAAACTTCGTATTTTAACGGGAATGTTAACCGGGCACTGCCAATTAAGAAGACACGTGAAGAAACTAGGTTATGTAGATGAAGCAAAGTGCAGGAATCTGTGAGAAAGAGAACCACACCTCAATACACTTACTCTCAGAATGCATTACGTAATTCTAGGGTCAGAAATCTAGAGTCATACGAAATAGAATAGAAAGAAAGAGAACCAAACCTAAATATACATACTCTCAGAATGCATTGCATTACGTAATTCTAGGGTCAGATATCTCGGGTCATACGAAATAGAATAGAAAGATCTACCTAACTTGAAGCCCAACGAAACTTTCTAGGAAAGATAGGACTAGAAGAGCTGCTATAAGTCTAAGGAAACATCAGAATTATAGCAAGAATAGTGGATTGTAGGTGTATCTGTCACCCCTGATTACGCAGATACATACATCCATACTTATTCCAGCTCTTGAAATTGTGTCTCTAAAGTTTTCTTTACCTTCTCCACATAATTTTCTTAAAAGGTTCTTTTGGCTTATTTAGCAAATAAGATGGTAAACTTCTACAAAAAAAATTGTTGTAATTTTTAAGGATTTTCCTATTTCAGTAGAAAATACTCTCATATTTTTTAACTCCCCGCTAAAAAAAATTAAAATTTTTTTTAAAATCGGGAAGTTATTGGTTTCACCCCGTTTTTCGAAAATCGAGTTTTCATCGGATCTCAACGTTTTGAGGTCTTAGGAACCTCCCCTGACTATTTTTACGAGGGTGTCTGTATGTACGTGTGGATATGTGTGTGGATGTATGTAAACCTCTTATAACTTTTGAACAGCTTGACCGATCGGAATGAAATAAAAAGCATTCCAAAGAGTTTCATCTAACTTAGATTCCCTGTAAGTTTGAACCGATTCGAGCCGGTAGATTTCGAGAAATTTCAAAATAACCGAAAAAAACAATTGGTAAAAATAATGTTTTTTGGGCATATCTTTTTGGCTATTGCATCGATCAATTTCATAACCTAATCAGCTCTCAAGCTTAAAAAGCCACGTCGAATGCCGTTTTGCAAATTAAAATCGGTTGATTCGTTCGTGAGATATCGTTGTCGAAAAATTTCAAAAAAAGTGTTTTTTTTTTCAATAACTTAGAGATCTTTTGACTAACCGATTTTGCACTCCCGGTAACGTTTTTAGGTCTCAAAAAACTGCGTCGAATGCCATCTTGAACATCAAAATCGTAACGCATTAAAAAGTTATGGCTTTTTAAACATTTCAAAAAAAGTCAAAAACGTCAAAATACGTCACGTTACTATAGCTTTGCGGTTAAAACTAGCGGGAAGTTGCAAGGATGGCCTTTAAGGTCAACCTCTTTTCGAATTTTTTTCGTTAAAACACTACAGTATTTTGTGATTTTTTTATTAGAAGCAAGAAGCAAAAGATGTGCTCGTATTTTATTTATATTTAGTTTGATTAGCACAGTGCACATTAAAGAGTTATGTATTAAAATAGTTCTATTTTTTATTTAGTCCCTATTCAACCGAAGCAATCTCAAATGCTCACAATGAACTCAACAGTAGTAACAGTTTGGCTGGACTCATGGGGAGATGGTGGGTGTGGAATTCTGTACTTTATTATCGAATATAGAGTTTCAAGATATACTTCGTGGACAACATCTTCAAATCATGTGAAACCTACAGAGAGAATATATAGTATCACAGATTTGCTACCTGCTACAGAATATCAGGTTAAAATTACTGCCCATAACAACGCTGGGGATACTGAGGCTATTTACAATTTTACAACATTAACTCCTTTAGGTGGTAAGTTTTGTTTTATTATATAATTAAAACCAGATAATCTTTTGTCACCAATGTGTATTAACTCTTTTCTTGTATTTAGTTTATATATTTAGATATTTTTTTCTTAGTTATTCCTGAAATAACGCATCCTGTGTCACATTCCGGGGACCAACCATTCTACGCCAATGCTAAAGTATTAGTTCCTATAATGTTGTCTTTAGCTATTATGGTAGCATTATTAGCTACTTTATTTTGGAGACGCAGTAAGTTATATTTTAAATATATTTAATATTTGTAAAAATGCCGTTTCAAAAATCTGTGAACATTAATATCTTGAGCACTGCTCAGTGAATTCAGAAAGTGAATATTTTTTTTAATTATAGACATAAAACGGAGAAATCATTAATTAATAGGCATTACGAAGCTTGCTTGGTCAGCTAGTAATCAATAAAAATATGAAACCAATTCATTAACTTAAAAAGAATTGTATAAAATGGGAAAAGAATTAAAGCAATTTATAAACAATTAGGAGAAATAAATTGTAGAATTGTGAAAAAATTCTGAAAACAAACACTATCTTAAAAAAATAAATGGAAAACCGTATCTCTTGAGAAAATATTGATTGAAAAAATGAAAGTCGCAAAAAAAGTAGAATAAAAAAGAAAAAACAAAAACCTGAAATAAAAAAGAAAACTGTTAAAATGGAATAAAACAATATAAAAAATGGAAACAATTATAACGAATAAAAAAAAATGTGAAATAAGAAAAAACCTAGTGTGAACGCGAAGAAATTACAGTCTTATTAACCAAAATAGTGAATTAGTAATAATTATTGTGTATCTAGTAAGAAAAGCAATACATTCCCGGACAACAATGTAAATTGTTGGCTGAAGCGTATAGCCGAGGCCAACAAAGATTGGAGTCCGGGAATGTGCTTTTAATACGAGATACACATACTATTTTTTCTGAAATCACATTAAATATAATCTTAAACTAAGAAAGTTATATATATGCATAATTGTTTTCGATTATCATCGTATTTTCTATGAAATCGTTTCGTTGACATTGTTTGTTAATCATTGTTTATTAGTGTCACAAAAGTGTCAGTTCGGTTAGTTACATATTGCTTAAAATATTTTAAATTATATTTAAAATGGACAGTGACGATGATGTCCAGAGGTGCAAAACGCCTCCAGAGTTACCTACTAAACACTCCTACTAATGTGGTTTTAAATTTATTGCCAAATAAAATCAAGGCGCAAAATATGAATTTGCTTATAAACGTTTTATGGATCATTCCCGTACACAGGTACGAAAAAAATATTCCCGTACAGTACGGAAAAGTTCGTTGCCCAGCAACGGACTATAATACAAGAATAGTGTATTTTGCGGCTCGAATTTGAACCGAGAAACTAGACATTTTCATACGATTTTAGAAAAAAGCTTTTGGAAATACTTTGACTTGCTTACCTAGAAGCTATATTTAACGAGATGAATAAGTAAACATTTCAATCCAAGGATTTAGCAAGAATTTAAAAAAACTTGCAATTGCTAGATTGAGTCGTTTTGGAAAACGAAAAGGCAGTAATTAAACCAGAAATTAATTTGCGTAAGGAATTATAAGCAAAATTAATAGATGGATAATCAATCCATTTTTGATTGACCACAATTCAATGGACGACAACGATTTATTAAAATAAGAACTTTTTCTGAAATCGCTTGGAAATGTCTAGTTTCTCGGATTAAATTTGAGCCACCAATACACTATTCTTGTATTATAGTCTGTTGCTGGGCAACTAACTTTTTCGTACTGTACGGGAATATTTTTACCGTACCTGTTTACGGGAATGATCCATAAAACGTTTATAAGCAAATTCATATTTTGCGCCTTGATTTTTTTGGCAATAAATTTAAAACCACATTAGTAGCAGTGTGTAGTAACTCTGGAGGCGTTTTGCACCTCTGGACATCATCGTCACTGTCCATTTCAAATATAATTTAAAAAATTTCAAGCAATATGTAACTAACCGAACTGACACTTTTGTGACACTAATCAACAATGATTAACAAACAATGTCAACGAAACGGCTTCATAGAAAATACGATGATAATCAAAAACAGTTATGCATATATAAAACTTTTTTAGTTTACGATTATATTTAATGCGATTTAAGAAAAAATAGTATGTGTATCTCGTAGTAAAGACTCCCAGACTCTTAATGTTTACATTGTCGTCCGGGAATGTCTTGCTTTTCCTACTAGATACACAATATACTATTGTCAAATGGAATTTATTTCATCCTGTCCAGTAAATACACTTCCCTATAATCAATTTGGCGCCGGTAAGTAAAACATTACGGTACTGTAATGTGTTGCCTAGCAACGCTGCTCTGATTGCTTAAGGGATTACTTTTAATTTTTGACATTTAAAAATACTATAATGACTATAAAATAAAAATAAAATAATTAATTACTTACTTTTACATCCATATTTAAAAGGAAGTCAATGTTATTCAATTTTATATTAACAATTAAACCTTAATAATAAAAAAATTATTTGACAGTGACAGATCGCTTTCAAGGTAATTTGACATAACTAATCAAGCTACGAACTATTTTTAGTCAAGTTACGAACTACTGTTAACATTTTTATGAATTTATTAATTTATAAAAACAGGATGAAATAAAATATAATACGATACATGGTCGTTAGTTGTTATTACAGTCCTCGTTTTCATTTCCAAACTCGGCTACTACGTCGCCTCGTCCGTAAACTAACTCGTACTGTAATAAATCACCTACCGACCTTGTAACGTATAATACTATTATGACACTCCTAGACATAAAAAGTCAGAAATCGCTTTCATGCATCTGACGATTTACACTTGGCTCTATTAAAGGAATCTTCGGTTTAATTAAATTTTAAATAGTTAACAACAAGCCAGCCATTAAAATATAAATATGTATTACTATTATTACATATTACCTAATTTTGTTACATATGAAACAAATCCTTAAAAAATTATCCATTTTGCATATAATCTTCTCTCTAAAAATTTGTTTATTTTTTCTAGAAAACTTTTTTTTATACTTTCTGATAATGGTAATTTTTAGAAGTACAGAGAGAAGAGCAAAACCGTTCCATAGGCGAATCTCCATCGATGGCGCAGATCCAAAACAAGCAAAATCGAGACCAACAATATTTAGCAGTACGTGTAGGTCGTGGTCCACAACCATTGACAGTCGAAGATAATTACAAAGCCGAATCAGCTGATTACATCGAGGATATTTGCCCTTACGCAACATTTCAGTTATCCAAAAACACGTACAGTGAAAGTTCCTACAGTGGAAATGTGTACAGCGGGCCGTACCACTCGGTACGCGGCTCTTTTGTTTATCATGACGTTAAACCTCCACCTATTGATAATTTTAAGTTAGGACATGTAAGTTTCTTTTCCCATTGGTTCATCTGTGATTATGATTTTTTTTTATGAAGGATGTTATATTTTAATTTTCTTTCTATCTATTTATATTTTTTTTGTTCATGCATATCATCTTAACTCAATCACATAGGTACACAAAAACATTCACACAGATACAATAATAGGTGCTTACATTAACACCTAAATTTTTACAAACGTATTTATAATGAAAGTCAAAAGTTCTCCCATAAAATTAAAAGTAATTTTGGCATTTGGTTCTGCTCGAAATCTCTTCTAAAAACCAAAACCTAGTTGAAAAAAAAACTTAATGTGAAGTTTAATTTGTTTATTGTATAGAAAAATATAGTAAGTATACGACTGGCAAACACGAAAAAAGAACCGATAAAAGGAATTAATAGATGCACGATTATAAATTATGTGTTCAGTGAATTTTTCTAATGATCACAT
The DNA here is from genome assembly GCA_964028335.1 of Altica lythri. Taxonomy (NCBI): domain Eukaryota; kingdom Metazoa; phylum Arthropoda; class Insecta; order Coleoptera; family Chrysomelidae; genus Altica; species Altica lythri. The sequence continues at coordinate 43,428,168 of OZ034804.1, read as the reverse complement.
AGAGCTACAAATTAAAAAAATGGTGAAGTATTACTGTCCTCAGTATACCTTTATGTTTACTTTAATCATGATGCCAAAGTCTGTTAGTCCTTAGTATACGTATGTGTAAAGCTCAAATGAAAGTTGTATACTTTTTGTCTTCGGATTCTGATATAGCAAAAATTTTACATCCTCAATATGCTCTAACTTTCGGGCCAAAGTAAACTCCGGTCATTAGAATGTCACAGATTTCCCTAGATACTCTCGTCTGATTCTCCATTTTAACCTGTCACTCAAAGCATATTAAGACGTAGAATTTTCATCTCTTTAAGAATCGGCGGTTAAAAAAGTGTGGAACAACATAACCTGCTAACATTTTATTTATGTACTTTACAGAATTGATAGCTACCTTGGGGAAATGCCAGCCAACACCATAACTGAACCTCCTTGAAAGCTTACACTAGGACTAAATGTATACTCACCTTCACCTGTTCGACTCCATACCTTTTCTGGGCCATCTGGTGATCTTAAGCAATATCTTGATTCGTCGGCAATTGACACATGCCTTCAATTATTTGCAGACCAATTTTGGTGATCGCTAGCAAATCGCAGCGCATTCTGGGCCTATAGCAGGTCTCCTTAATATAAGATTGGCTTACTACTATAGGGACACTAACCGTAGGATCTTCAGCTACCAATTTACGAACAAACAGTGGTCGTTAGATACGACTAATCTTATTATTTATCAAGATATCAATAAAAATCTCAACATTATCTAATCCCTCGTTTATTTTCAATTTTATTAAGCAAGATAGAAATATAACGGAACACTGACTGTAGAACACTATTCGTCAAGTTATCGACAAAAGAAGAGAAATAGTACCTCGGCCGGGTGAAAATAAAAACATTACCCCAAGGATTCATAAACTGAATTTTAATAAATATACTTCTAAAAATAATTCCAGCGATATCAGGGATAATTTATGGCTAGAATAATAAATAATAGCTGGCGATTATCTATACCGAACCAGATCAACCGGTTCCCGACCCAAGTAAATCTTTAATAATGGGAAATTTCAAGGTAGGAAGACGCTTATGTTTACAAATTAAATATTTATCACTTGCGAAAATTTAACCCGTGACAACATCCCCTCCCCTAAGAAAGGAGAAAATCTACCAAAGATTTTCGACGATAACTCAATAAGCATTATGTAAGCCTACAATCACAATTAAAGAGAACAACAAGTTCCAACAATAGCTACGAACAAATTGCTGTAATATCCAACTAGTAGAACGCCATATTCGCATAACCAATTCGTAAAGAATACGAACCAACAACACAACAACCAAAGAAAGAAAAAGGGAAAAAAAACAAAGTTTCGAGTACTACTCGGGAGCAAGCACCCAGTGCGTTGAAGTACGACCAGACTGAAACAGCACGAAAGACAACCGAAAAGAAAGAAAAGCAACAAACAAACAAAAGAAAAACACAGAAAGATATCAACGATGGTTGTTGATTTGGCTGGATTCAAGTAATGTAGCAAAAGGTAAGGAAGGTAACGAACACATGTTTCCCACTAAGTCGACCGAAATTCCTCGTCAAATCCCAAAAGGTGGTAGGAGAGACAAGGTAAGATGTTCGTAGGATTCTCTGAACCGCTTCAGAGAATCTCTCTCAACTACCACTAAGGCTTTTTCCCACCAGACACCCAAAACCAATGGTCCAGTCGGGAAAACAAAAAGGTTTGGCCTCCAAAATCCACAAAACGTGAAAAATAGCATCACAGCCACACAAAATAGAGACCCAAACCATGAGGGTAATTAAAGTCGACGAAGCAGGCAACAACATAAAAGGTAAGATAAGGTAAGATAAAGGTAAGGGAAAAGATAAAGATAGGGAAATTACTTGAATCCAGAAGTGTTAAGGTTGGAGGACTTTTACCTCCCCACCTGGAATATCCTCGGGTGGTGAGATTCTTCTACCCCCAGCCACAGGGCACGAAAGAGTCAACGTTGGTTATGTTGAACAAAGGTCTGAATCCAAGCAACGAAAGATACCATAAGTGAACAATACCTAAGTTCCTACTGAATAGACTCCGAAAAATTCCTCTACAAATCCCACCATGTGGTTTTTCCACCGGACACTCAACAACCAATGGCCCGGTCGGAAAATCAAAGGTTTGGCCTCAAAATCCACAAAATGTGTCGTAGAACCACTACAAATGAAACCCAAAACCATAAGGTCATTCTAAAGCCAACAAAGCAGGAAAACGATGTAACTAAATAAGATAAGGTAAAGATAAGTTTCACTAAAGGTAGAACGAAACTTGGATCCAGAAAGTGGTTAGGTTGGAAAGCCAACCCAATGGTACAGTAATATAGCCCAGTGCGGATTCTAATATTACAACGACATTCTATTAACTCAGTGTGAATTCCATCATGAACTATCATCAGGGAATTGGTTGTACCTATAAATCAATAAATTCCTGGAGGATGGATTAGTATTTTCTGCGGCTTCAATAGAATTTATAACCTCTAAAACTCTACATTTTACAACATTTCAAGTTTACAGTTTACGAAAGAAAGATTAAGACAGTGACTTCTGTTTTCACCAAAATGTCTGTAAAAGAAGCAATAAACATCAAGGAGCTTCTTGAGGACAGAGTGAGAAGGTAACCGATATAAATAAGAGTCTAATGACGTGATAACCGACATGGATAACCTCTAAATTCTGTATTTGATCTGCATTTCAAGCAGAGATACCTAATTTGTCTATGATTTCAAGTTTATGAAAGATTATCACATTTTGTCTGGTATTATTTGCGGTGAGTTAACAAAATGACTGATTCCGCAACAACTGAGTTGGGAACGGAAAAGATGACCAAGAGAAGGGTAACCGGTATGAATAAGGGCAAGCAGTGTTAAGGTTAGGGGACTTTTACCCACTCCGCCTGGAATATCCTCGGGTGGTGAAATTCTTAGGCCTCCAGCCACAAGGCACAAAACAAAACACCAAACAGAAAAGTAAGAACAATAAGAGAAATAACGAAAGTTACAAAGAAAAATCAACTAAAGATTCAAGTATACTATAGAGAATTGTCGTCTGGAGCGAGTGATTCGCAAAAAGGCTTCAAATCCTGGACATGCCAAATACCTTTCGAATTTCCTAATTCGTCCTGGAGTTCATAGGACCAAGAACCACACCTACGTTTAACAACAAAAGGACCAAGATACGCTGGTGCTAATTTCGCCGAATAGAATTTCAGAGCATCAGACAGAACTTTATTCTTTCTCCAAACTTTATCCCCACAACCAAAAGATAGAGGTCGACGACGCAGATTATAGCGATTTGCATTTTGCGCTCTTGCGGACTCTATACGCTGTCGAACTTGCAGATATAGCTTCGCAAAGCTCTCACGACGGTTTTTAGCATAGTCGTTGATTTCTATTGGGTCCGTCTGAAGTTTATCCTCGTAATCCGTTCCGTAAAGTTTGTGTTCCCTACCAAAAAGAATAAAGTATGGACTATATTTAGTGGTTTCACTCGGCGTTGTCCTGATTGCACAACCGATTTCATTAAGATGCTCATCCCAGGTCCTGTGGTTGTCTTGCTTCACAAATGTACGTAACATGTTCTTAATAACCCTATTGTGTCGTTCGGTGGGATTAGCGCGTGGGTTGTAATGTGCGGTAAAGAATATTCGGGTGTTATATTTTTCACACAATTTCCGGAATTCGTTCGATTTCATTTGAACACCGTTATCACAAGTTAAAGTCATGGGTGCTCCATACAACAAAAAGAAACCTTCCATAATTTCTGTCAAGTTTTTGGCAGTAGCGGTTCGACACGGATATAAGAATACTGCCTTACTGAAATTATCAGAAACAACTAGAATATACTGGTAACCTTTTTTTGATCTAGGGAGAGGTCCAATGTAATCTAGGCTTATTGCCTGGAAGGGTTCGGATATTACAGGACGATCGCCCATCAACCCTGCTGGTGCTTTTTGCTCAACTTTATTCTGCGCACAACTCTTGCAACAACGAACATACCTAGACACGTCAATTTTCATTTTGGGCCAGTAAAAGTTCTGACAAATTTTCCCAAAGGTTTTATATACGCCTACGTGTCCGGCAGATGGTAAATCATGACAGCGTTGTAGGATGGGGCCGCGTTGGTCTTTAGGCACCACTAATTTCCAATCGTTTAAAAGAGGCGACAAATTAAGAATACCAGGCTTCACGAACTTATAAAGGGCACCATTTGGTACACGCCATAACGGATACTTAAAGGGGTTGTCCTGAACCTTCAATAACACCCTTAAGATCTGCTACTGTATATGGGGGTCTCGTGAAAGTACCTGATCTCTCCATCTTTAAAATTGGCCGCAGGGCCATCCTCATCTGATCGACCGTTTGCTTTGAATCAACTAAAATCCCACGGACTAAAAGTTCATGAACCAACATGTCCTTTTTAAGGTATGAAATATCAATTTTATACTCCATAGTATACGATTAAAATAACGAAAAAAATTACCAATAAACGAATAAGAGACTACTACAAACTTTCAAACAAATAGACAACAATTTGCGGTTCAGTACGAATTAGCAACGATGGATAATAATAATAAATACTTACTAAATATATATATATATATAAAAAAAAAATATGCACACTATGTAAATCGTTTCACGATTGGTGTGATCAGGTGTTAATAACGCCAAAGATTAAAAATATTTAAAAAAATACAGTAACTACTTAGCTCACTAACAATTACTTAAATATTCGCCCAATTAAACAAATGTATGCCCCATACATAGCATTTACCAAAAATTACAACTACCGGGATTTTAAATCCACCCAAAACAAAATTACGTACCATTTAAAACAAAATGAGGCCCCAATTAACAAAATCAGCCCCACGTTGGGCGCCAAAAATTTGCCACGTATTTTAATGAAATTAAAAACAAAATCAAATTTTGAAAAATTAATAAAAAGGTTAATCAAATTTACCCAATTGAAATTCAACTCCAGCTGAGTTCGGTAGTGGTTTCTCTACTGGCAAATTGTGCCCAGCTCATCCGTAGAGGGTAAGTACCAAAATAAAGTGAGTGCGCCACCGATTTGTACGGTTAAAATCGGAAACCCCTTATGTTCCAGGCACTACTTCACCCACTGGAGATAATTAAATAAATTTAGAATATTAAACAGTACTAATTGAATTGCACAATAAAAAAAGCGACGACAAAGTGAGCTAAATAAAACAAAATATCAACTAGACCCTTCTTTAATAAAAAATTTAAGAGTTACAAACCTGTCAAGCCTCGTGCTTGACAACGCTATTGATATTTATATAAAAAAAAATATATGAATAATATTAAAAGAGAATTTTATCCCAAAATGTGTGATCACACGCAATATAAAAAAAAATATAAACAAGAAAAATAGATCTTAACTAACTATAGTTGCGCCTTAAATCTAATTAGCTTATCTGATAATCTAGATACAACTCCTCGTCGTCCTAGGCTTCTCCAATACTTAGGCTGGTACCAAATTCAAGCCTGTTCCCAGAACCAATAGGCTTGCACCAATCACAACTAACTTAAGCTCGACTAAGTATCAGGTCAGCAATCAAAACTCAACCAAAACTAGGACTTAAACCCTTAACTAGGATTTATACCTGTATCTAGGATTTCAGCTTATAACTAGGACTTAAGCCCGTAACTAGAACCCTAAAATCGTAATTTGGAATTAATAATAGCTCAAACAAATTTTAATGACTCCTCAATTAATTGACTTACTGACTTTAATACAATTTGAACACATTAACTTATATTTGTACTACAATGAAAGAATAAAAATGAATTTAAATGAATAATACAACATTTAGAAGCTGACTTCTCTGAATTTACAATTAATGATCAAAACTAATGATTTAAATGTACTCAACAAACTTAAATTTGACTTGCTAGTCACGACAAAATTATAACAATAAATTAAATCAAAATTTAACATAAAATTAATTTATAATAGTAAAAGAATAAGCAAAAGGAGTCTAGTTTCACATAAATAAACCTACATACAATACACAAAGAAATACACATGTAAAATCAAGATATTAAAACTAAAATTGCGACTATATGGCGTTATTAATCTTATATATAAAAAAAAATATAATATAGTAACTCACCTATTAAGATAGGGTTGTTTTATTTCTTAAAACTCGTGACACCCCTGGCTGGTAAACGGGTGGAACAATATTCTCGTTGCTAATTGCACCAATCGGGAATTCTACCACAGTTTACCGTCTGAACGGTTTTAAATCACCAAATCTACCTACTGTCTGCTCTATGGGCTACCTACACTCATAGGGAACGAAAGAACCATAAGAATCGAACAACCACATGAATAAATAACGTGTTACTCACCACAGAAGATTTCCTAAAATCCGCTAAAGCGATTTCCTTACGAATCAAACAAAACCACTGAAAATCTCACTCCAATACTGTTCGTTAGGAAAACTGAGGTTTAGTTTCGTAAATCCAAAATGAATTGTCTCCGATGAATAGAGATTACAACTTAAACCCAGAAAATCTTCTCACTGCCACGTTTTCAAGACAAAGGCTGGTAAAAGAAGGGACCGATTCTTTCATATCACGTTCACGAAATTTTGACACACGTCGAAATAAGAGGTGGCCTCTACTACTATAGGGACACTAACCGTAGGATCTTCAGCTACCAATTTACGAACAAACAGTAGTCGTTAGATACGACTAATCTTATTATTTATCAAGATATCAATTAAAATCTCAACATTATCTAATCCCTCGTTCATTTTCAATTTTATTAAGCAAGATAGAAATATAACGGAACACTGACTGTAGAACACTATACGTCAAGTTATCGACAAAAGAAGAGAAATAGTACCTCGGCCGAGTGAAAATAAAAACATTACCCCAAGGATTTATAAACTCAATTTTAATAAATATACTTCTAAAAATAATTCCAGCGATATCAGGGATAATTTATGGCTAGAATAATAAATAATAGCTGGCGATTATCTATACCGAACCAGATCAACCGGTTCCCGACCCAAGTAAATCTTTAATAATGGGAAATTTCAAGGTAGGAAGACGCTTATGTTTACAAATTAAATATTTATCACTTGCGAAAATTTAACCCGTGACAACAAATTGTTTAATTGAACGTTACTTTGTTTAATTAGAATATTACCAATCTTAATCAACGTATTTACTTATTTAACATTTTAGGTAAGAAAGTTTTTGCTGGGTTTATTGATTTTCAGAATGCTTTTAAGTCAATTAAACTTTAAACTGTATTCTCAGAGTTAGTTCCAAAATAACAAGATTGATAAAATCTCTTTATTAAATCCTTACATTTAGAATTCAAGTTGGCAATTGCTTTTTCAAGGCTTTTGCAATTAATGAAGAAGTCTTGTAGGCTGAATATTTTATCTCCTTATCGACTCTAGAAGTCAACATCGAATTATATTCGATTTAAAAATAGGTATGATTTTGTAATTTGATTTAATTTTTGGTTATAATTTGAAAAAAATACAAAAATTTACATAGATATACGACGGAGTATAATTTATTTATATATTTTTACATCAAATTTTGATCACATCAAAGGATTCACCATTGACTACAACGCAATTCTCCAAACGATGCTTTTATTGTTCAAAACATTTTGTAAATTCAATTATCGGAATGTGCTTCAGACCTTCTAGCGGATTTTTTTTTACCTCCTCCAGTATGGGAAATACAAAGAAGTCACAACACCTCCAGATAGAAATTCTGGTTAACATATTGACTTATTGGAACGAAATCTGAGTGCACAATACCTCTACTATCAAAAAAACAAATGAGTCTTGTCTTGATTTTTGATTTCACTTGGCGAGCTTTTTTGGGATAAGGAGAGTTAGTTGTTTTACCCTGGTTTGTATACTGCTTTGTTTCAGGATCGTATCCATAGCATCATGATTCATCACCAATAATCACCTTGGGAAAAAATTCTGGGTCCCCTTTGAGATATTTTTTAAGATCTAAACATGCCTGAAGGCAATGCTGTTTTTGCTAGTCTGTGAGATGGCGAGGGAAAAATTTGTCTGCAACCCTTTTTATTTCCAAATCCTCAGATAAAATCCTCTGAATTAAACTCAATGACATCTCACAAAGTCGAACAATAGTTCTGCGACGGTCCTCACAAACGAGTCCATCACGTTATTCGCCGAAATGGAAAAAGTTTTTTTACTGAAAAAATTCTCAAAGACGAATCGATCCACTCTAATGACACTGCTGCTAATACTGTATCAGGTGGTGTGACTCTAAAGCGATTCCCGTTGTTTTGGGTACCCCCTCGTAGATAATATGAAAATGAGCCATGAGAAAATACTTTTATTTCTATTGAACATCAAACTTTGTATTTCGGAGAATAGTCTTCTCAATAAAATATCAAAATCATACACAATGTATTTGAAAAATAAAACATCCGAAGAACTGTCCATTCAAGCCATTGCAAAAATAGATTACGAATAAATTGGTATTAAACATGTGTCCTAATCTAATAAATTTTTGTAAGAATAAGAGCTTTTACAAAGCTAATTGGCTAATAAGTTCACCAACTGCTAGTAATACTCGTTCAATGTACTCGAGTTTACAAGTTAACAGCTAGTAGGTAACTAATTTAATGGCTACACGCTAGTGTAATGAAGTAATCTAGTTGTTTGTTATTATGGTTAAAATCGTTTCAAGTTTTCTATTACTTCTTGGTGATAAAACTTTGTCAATTTCTGAGCTACTTCATAACCTAGTGGAAAGTATTCACGAATTTAGTATTAGGTGACTTGCTCCCTAATTTTCTCGTCGGCTGTTAGCGAGTAAATTTTTTAAACATGCAAGCAAGTATCAGTTTTAACTCATCCAAGAGAAAAATAATTTTTTGGGAATATTTACTTGGATAACTTTTGGCTTTCATTAATTGAAGTATAAAAATTAATATAAAATATGTTGTTTTAGAGTAAAGAACACGAATACTCTAAAGTCAGAAGAAAAGGAGGTAGGCTGAGAGATCCTCATTCAGAAAGTCAAGGTAACATTAGTTTAAAACGTCCATAAACATGATTTAATTATTAGTTACAGTACTCAAGTTAACAATATTTTGTTATTTTAGAGCAGCAGATACTCTAAATTATACATTTTAGTCGGAAGCTTACAGTATATTTATATTAAATTCTAGTTGTGGATAAAGAGAGTTATATGTTTAGAGTATTCAAACGATTTTATTTGTAACTTACACTAAAACTGCACCTCTCTACATCCACCGATTAATAAAATATACATTGCACCCCTTCCTTGCTTAGTAATAGTATTCTCATGCACAAATGCAAGGGAGCCACTGCTGCTCAATATACGTATTCAACAATCACATTCGAAATTTTTATTTGACAAAAAGCACTAAGTAAAATGCAATTGGTTGTTTGTTGCATTAAACGCACTGTAAACAATAGCAACAGTAGGTACATTATATTTCAGAGTCTGATAACCTGGGCAGCACTGACTCAGAGGTGAAGAAGATATTAACTCTACACCTGCCTATTTCAGAATATGATACTCTGGGATCAGATTCTGAGGGCGATGGAAGGGCTAATACTGCCACTAGTCAAGAATTGATATCTTTTAGCCACCGAATGAGAGGTAAGATCATTTTTTGTTCTTATAAACAGATGATAAAATAATTTTTATTTATATAAGCAGATTTTACTACAAAAATAACAATTTTATAATACTAGAATATGTTTATATTCACCTTCTAAAATTTTTCCAAAAGCAGGTTGACTAATAGGGTGGGTCGCATTAGAAAGTATGTGTGCTTCAGTGAAGTATAAGAAATAAAAAAAATTCAACCATAGGAAAGTGTTTTTAATTAGATATTTTGAACATAAGTTTAGAAAAAAGATATAAAACACACTTTTAAATGACCTTAAAATTTTTTTGCTTTCAAATTTAGACATAGGTTTTCGACACCCAGTTTTTGTTTTAATCAAAGGTTTCCTGGTTTTTAGAAAGTTTTTTTTTTTGTTTTTGTCGTGTTCTTTGTCTCTTTGTCTTTCTCTTTGTCCTTCCGGGTGGAATTTTCTAATCGAATTTAAACCTATTTTCCGACCACCTAGAGCTCTGAAAATTTCAGGGTAGCTAAGAACTGGATGACAATGCATGTTTCAAGTAACAAAATAATTTATATAATAGTAATGTGACCTACAAATCAGTAAAAAAAACTTTCTACCATAAAAAGTTTTTTTTATAAATTGTGATTATTTATCACACAGCTATAAAGATGTTTCTGTGGTAGTTTTTACTGTTTGGGTGTGACAGGGAATTTTCACTAGGAACGTTTTTGAGAATTGGAGGTTGAAAATACCGTTAAAGCCAGTCGATTATATAAGTCAATGTAAGACGAGGCATTCAAATTAATCTTCAGTACCTCGTATACCCGAGGGTGTCCAGAGTAAGGCACTTCTCTAGGCTTTTAAGATTCGCCTACCGGCGAGTTCTCTCACATGTTTCCGGTCATCTGACAACATGGATAGTAGTAGGTTTTGATGAAATGCAGTATGTGCACGTTTCATGTCTCTTAATTTCGTTTAGGGCGTAAACCTTAACCACATATGTTGCAAGATGTAACAGTTTTTTACTTGATTTATTATTTTAAACATAATATAAGCGCAAAATTCGCTTGGCTTGGGTTAGCCACCTGGCGTGAGACGTTTTGCTTGGGCTTTAATTAGCCAAATCAGAAGGACATTCGCTTTTTATAACTGCTGATGTGATTTCATACAAATAGCGTTGGTCTAAACACTTTCACTTCTGCAGGTAAAATGCCCTTAATCTTTTCAAATGTCACAATGTCTTGCTTTTCATAGTCATCCAATGACTTTCCAATATCTCCAGAATAAGTGGCAGATCCTGTGGTGGTACCATCGAGTTCCGAAAGCAGATGTTTCAACGGCAACTCATTCATGTGTAACAGACAGATGATCCATTAAAGAAGTCTATTTAAACGTTTTTCTTACAACCGAATGACTTCACCATATATAGCTCAACAGGCCTGAAAGGCCCAAGGCTTTAATTGTCATTTCTTTTTATTTTGGCACATGCGTTTCCAGTTTTGTACATATGAGGTTCTCAAATAATCCGCGTCTACTTCACTCTTCTATCTTTCCTTTGGTCTCCCTCTTTTTTTTTCTCCAATGCTTCTACAAATGATCATTTTTGGAATCCTATTCACTGCCATTCTTTCGACATGTCCTAACCACTTCAACCTTTGTGCCCTAGCATATCCTGTGATACTTGGTTCTTTGTACATATCCGCAAGCTCTTGGTTTGTTCTTCTTTCCCATACCCCATTGTTCTTTATTCCTCCAAAAATGTTTCTTAATTGCTTTCTTTCCCATATTTCTAGGGAACTTATATCTGCTTTCCTTAATATCCACGTTTCACAAGCAAATGTAACTGTTGGTCTTATTACGTTTTGTACAATCTAATTTTTAGCTTATTAGTTATTAAACTACTTTTAAGGAGATGGTTTAGACCATATAAACCTCTATTTCCGTTTCTCAGTCTTGCTTTGATTTCTTCCTTTGTATCCGGTTTTCTTGTGACTGTTCTTTTACATATTAATTACTAGTTGTACTCGCAACGTCGTTCGCGTGGCGTGTGATTGTTGTATAAAAAATTCTTACCCCACCGCATTTAAGGAATGGGAGAGAAATTTTTATACACCAGATGTTAAGTTGAAAGAAAACAAATACATCTGTGAAAACCGCATTCGAATCGGATCAGTAGTTTTCATGTGATGCGCGCACAAACATATACATTTCTACAGTTTTATTATATATATAGATTAGAAATACATTGATAAAGCCAAACTACAGTTTATACAAACTAACATTTAGTCCCAATAATACTCAGAATATCCAATATTAACTTATACTTTATATTTTAATTGTTTTACAAAAGCTTTGAACCATACCTAACAAAAATCTTTTTTTGTTACTGTAATACAAGAATTATGATTGGCTATTCCTTAGCTAAAAAGATTTCGTGATACAATCGATTTGAAGAGATCTAAAACTAATACTACTTAAAATGTAAACGTTTTATTTGTTGTAGGAGGTGCAGAAGGCTCTTCATCTTCTTCAGAAACTTCCCCTCCTTCAGGTAGCGTTGGTAGAAAGCCTTACCAATCTCGAAAAGGAAAAGTAAAATCCACTCCTATTAATAAACGGCATGTAAGAAGCAGCAGTGGTTATTCCAGTCATAACGAAGAGACAACATTCAGTATTTCTCACGCTCCGAGTTTCAACGAACGTATTCATCCTCCTTCCAGGTTTTCCGATCTTGGTAGTAGGAATATGAGCGAGTCTGAGTATGAAAAAGGTCATAAACCTCTTAGGGGAATGTCGAAACTTAGCAGAGAAGCTTTTCAGATTAATGTCTGAAAGAAATATTAAACAGTTTTTGGTGTTTAATGAGAGATATTAAGATCTCATGAAGGTCATGTTGCCTTTTAAAAGAATGGTAATGGTTTTACATCAGAACTGAATTTTTAACATTCATATAGAAGTTCAACTCACAGTTACTTTTTCGACTTTCGAATAAATTCAAACATTTTAACCTATTTTCTATTTTGTTGAGTATAGGTTGGTCTCGTAGAAATATAGCGGAAATTTTGGTGGTATTGACTTTCTTGAGTATTACCAAAAATTTTTTTGTTATTTGAAGATTTTTTATGGTTTTTGACCTTTTTTCATTTTTATAAATTTTGTTTGTTTGTCAGATAACCTTTTTTAAATATTTTATTTCTTTAAAAGATTTCTTAGACTTGATGTCTCATCTTTGCTTTTACATGATATTTAGTTTTACTACTGGTACTTTTTAGTCCATTAATACACTTGCACTCTTAGATATGTAAGTCTAAGCGTAATTTATTTTTTAATACAATTTATACAGAAATAAATTAATTATTGATAAATAAAATGGCCTAAATGAGATCTTTTTATGTGAAGCCAAACTTGAGTCGCACATTTAGAAAATTAGAAAATGTCTAAATGTTAAGACTGAAAATGTAACTTAAAAATATCCAACAACAAATCGTTTTGATATATAAGAACTCTATCAAAAACATATCTTCTCCTTGGTGTGACATTCATTAAAAAACGAACTAGGATTAAACAAAAATTTCATAGGAATGACTATTTTCTATTTAACATTTTATTTCTAGAAATAATAAAAACCATCATACACTCTTTTGGATGTAACAAAATCACTATTTGGAATAAATTTTATCTCCTAAATAAGACACTTCTAGGATGAGCTTTGTTAGATAAAATAATATTTAACTGTTTTTATGTTAAAAAAAATTGTAATTATTTTGTTCCAATGTATTTTAAACCGCATGGTATGGAATAGAATACGTAAAGATCGTCCAAAATCTAAATAATATTTTCACTGTAAATAATATATTATAAAATAAAAATATTAAGTTTATTTACCTTCTAAGAGTAATTAATTTAAATTATTTGGGAAATCTAGGGTGAGCTATAATTTGACGAATAATTCTTTGCATCAGTGTTAAATTCTAGTATACACTGAGATTAGAATCAGCGGTACAATCGATAGTACGCATCTCCAAGAAACACAACTCAAATTGTTTTTGCTCATTTTATTTCCTTTAGAAATATTATAAAATTATTTAGTTGCAGTAAGATAATATTTTTATCCTAATTGTACTTTTAACATATATTTACTAACACTGGGCGGTTGTAAAATCCATTGGAGCACACAAATTAGAAAAATTGCACTGAAAATCCCCAATTTTATGCTTTTGTACTATCAATGTTTTATTGTAAAGTAACACAACAAGTATTTTTTGACCAAATACAATAGATTGCAGCAACAAGAGAAAAGGTCAAGAAGTATATATTTCTGAATGCGTAAGGTCGTCATTAAGGCACTATTATTATCCGTTTTGTAATTGTAACGTTAAGATCGCTTTACAGAAACTGAATTTTAATCTGACTATTAGCACTCAAGGTTCTCTGATTCAAGGAAAAGGGCGCTAAGTACCAAGTTCAGCAGCTTAAAATTACTCCTACCCAAGAACGTATTTAAGAAGGATGCTCCACTCCTTATGTTGTACTATGAGCTGCCGTGTGCAATGAAAACGGAAGCAATGTGGGCAAGGCGAGAGAAGCGACTGGCGCAAACGGCTACTGCGCATTAGCGCTGTCTCTGTTCTTCTCACTGCTCGTTCAAGAATGAGAAAGTCAGTAGCGTAGCGTGCTGATGTTTGGTTTGTTTTGGTGAACTGTCAAGACAGTTCGAAATGTCAAAGCGTTGTGGATAGAAAATGAGAGAAAGTGAGATCTAAATTTGCCTTGTCGTGATATCGTGTTGACATTTAATTGACTACTTTTTGTTAGTGTTCATTACGTTTAACGATGCCTTATGTGTGCTGCATTCAATTTTGTGGTTCCAAGCATGGCGGGAAAAATAATCCGCGCTGCTTATTTCGGATTACACCGGTGAGTATTTTATTTATAATACTACAGTAGTACTATGAAAAGTTTTTAAGACAAAAAAATTAAAAACTAGAAAATAAAAAATCAATTTCATAAACGTTGGGTATACAAAAGTTTGAAACGTTGAGAAATTTTTAAACTTGTAAAAATTTAAAATACCTGGACATTTTAGAAAAGTTCAAAATTCTTGAAATTCATAGAGTTGGAAATATCGACATTCATTCAAGTTTCATAATTTTACGGAACTTAAAGAGAAAAAACAACCATCATGAAACTTTTAACATGTGCAAAATGAAACTACTTGATAAATTGTTGAAACTAAATTTTAGTAATTTGAATTTGAAGTTACAAAAATTGAATTTACTAATTTGTATTGAATGAATTGAAAATTTCAAATTTGCATTCCTTTTAAATATTTCTAATTTCAAGTTTGAAAAGTAGAATTACTCTTTTTCATAAAACTTAATTACTCGTTTTTTGTAAAACAAATTGATCTGAATTCTGAATGTTGAGAAATTAATAAATTGCATCAATTTAATTAATTAAAAATTTTCCAAGTAGGTAATTATTTAGAAATTGATGAATTAATTACAATTCAGAAAAATTTCATGTATATAGTTCGTGCAGATTAATTATAGAATTCTTATTTTGCTTAAATTTATCCGCATTACAAATTGCAAGAAAATTATTCAAAACTATTCAAAATTTTAAAACAAACCAAACACCAGCACGCTACTGACTTTCTCACTCTTGAACAAGCAGTGAGAAGAACAGAGACAGCGCTAATGCGCAGTAGCCGTTTGCGCCAGTCGCTTCTCTCGCCTTGCCCACATTGCTTCCATCAGGCACGCATACCCCCACCAAGCAAGTGGAGCATCCTTCTTAAATACGTTCTTGCTCCTACCATTAAAAAAACACAAAATCTGTGACACTAGATACAACAGACCAGATGACAATACCAACCAAAGTTTTTTATTGTTCTGACAAGGGTGCCAAGCAATCAAATATAATGATGTAATGAAACCAAACCACTAAAAAGGGATGAATTTATTACCAACTAGCTGTTGCCCGCGACGTCGTCTGCGTGTAATTCGAATAAAATCAAGGTCTTTATGTAAGCACACGCCTGAGTAGCTCGCAGATTGCAGAATTTTTTCAGACTTAAATGACATTTATCGTTATATTTTGGACAATTCACACAATATCTTTATAAATTATAGCCTATATGTTATTCTGATCTATAAGCTACATTACTGTAAAGTTTCATTAAAATTCGTTTAGTAGTTTTTGCGTGAAAGAGGAACAAACATCCATACATCCATCCAAACAAACTTTCGCCTATATAATATTAGTAGGAAGTAGGATAGGATATCAGTCTCGGGAAATGGTCCAGCGATATCGATAGCAACTTTTTCCATCGGACTAACGACATTGTATTGTCTCATAGGTGCTCTCTTCTTCGAAATTGGTCCATTGAAGTTGAACGTCCCCCTTACAGTTGACCGAAAAGAATCGTTCTTATACTGTAATGTATTCGTAATACCAAAGTGTCACCCAGACGCTCCACTATACTTCCGATACATACTTCCAGTTGTGATTGGGTGCCGTCTTTATTTTCCAAAATTCTCAAGGTTCGACTATCAAAATTGGCTCCAATAACTTTTCATTTCCGAACTAAAAGCCAATTTTATACTCTTGGAACAGTGTAAGCAATTGTTCTTACATCATATTTGCGAAAAGACGTCTGCATTACTGTGGTTTTTTCCTGCTCTGTGTTCAATGTCATAATCGTATTCCTGAAGATCTTTCAGCCACTTTGCCACCTGTCCTTCTGCGTTTCGGAATTGTAAGAGTCATTTTAGAGCTGCATGGTCTATTGAGGTGGAAACTTTTGGCCATAAAGGTATTTATGAAAATGTGCACAACATCCAGAAGTTCTCGTCTGTCCACCAGTAGTTTCTTTCTAATTTTGACAACACATTGCTGCAATAAGCAATTACCCAACTACTTTTTCTTGTCCATCTTTTAATTGAGAGAGGACCGGTCCAATGGCCATGTTACTGGCATCAGTGTCTAATACAAACTTTTCTTGGATAGCCAAGAGCTTATTGTAGTTATTCGAAAACTCGTTGACAATCTTCGCTCCATCCATAATCATTGCCTTCTTCTGTTAACTTCGTTAATGCACAAGGTGAGGTAACTTCGGGTTTCGTGTTTGCTTTTAGGAATCGGCCATTCTCGAGTTGTTAATATATTTTCTGGATCCGCAGTTACTCCATTACGAGATACGATGTGACCCAAATATTTAACCTCCCTTGGAATACTGTAATTTATGGAAAACAATCAATCTAAAACAGATCTTCGTAAAGAATAATTGTTCTATTTATGTAAAACAATATATGTGAAACAGATAGGTAATGGTAATGACTAAAGACATCGAGCACTGATTAGGTATTTATACCTGTTTGGTCATTCTGGATACTTCGAGGTTCTGGATAGTTCGCGATTCACTCCCAGATTCTAGACACTGAAGGATCTCGTCCGCATTCTCTTTTTCTATTAGTATCATCAGAAAGTTCCAGAGACTCCAGTGGCGTACCGGTATATTTATGTTTAACTCGTTACAATAATAATGGCGTGGATTGTTTAATTCGAGTTATTTCAGGAATGCAGTATGCGTTCAACTGATGGCTCATATCATAACAGATATCATTTCAAACCAATCTCTTGACAGCTGTTACATTTTCATGCTTTTATTGGATAAAAGTTGACATCAGAAAGCGCTGATATCAAATTTCTATATCGAATTTGTTATAATCTATTGATTATTGTTATTGGAAAAGAGCTGACATCAGGGAGCACTGATGCTAATCTGTACAAATTGCCTTCATCAGTATAAAATCTATTTCACAAAGGTTTGAATTAAAGTACCTTTTGTGTTGGTTTTTAATAAAATATAGTATTTTGAGCTAAAAAGCACACAGATACACATTTATGTACGTAATTATTTGTCACTCATTATGTGTCCTCATATATTGAATAAAGCAGAAAAATAAAATACCTGCTATCTAGAATTTAGATATACAAATATTTGTCATTTTTCAGTATTTTATAATCTAATCTAGTTTTGTTGTATGACCTCAGAGAACCTACAATATTGACAGATAAATGTTAACTGCTTAGAAAGGTATACTGAGGATAACCGTGGGTTTATACAGCAAATAAGATAAAATAAGAAATAGCATAAGGAATAAGACAAAAATTGATCCGTTTATACAGTCAATTAAGAAATAAGAATCAACCAATGAAATCACGGCTTTTTATGACAATGACGTTCATGTCTACCGATAACTTCATGTTTATTGTACTTTGTGCGCCAAAACTTTTTACCTAATTTTCAATTTTCATGTATGGTCGTTTCACATTTCACCGGGAACTCTTTTATATTTGTTTAGTAATTTTTTATTTTTCTTTCTTCGCGAAAAAACTATTGAAGGATAGGAATGAAACAATTCTGTCATTTCTGTCTGCAGTCTGCACATGCGTACTTCAATTTCCGAACTAAAATAAGATAAGAATGAAAAATAAGTTCATTCTTATTTAATTCCTTATTTCTTATTTTATTTCAGTACATGTATAAACGCTCTCATTGAATTACGTATGTTCTATTTTCTTATCTTATTCCTTATTTTATCTTATTCGCTGTATAAACCCACAGTAAGTATCAACGAAGAACCATTTATAACTTCTAAATTATGCGTCTACAAATTTATATTCACATGTTAGATATGTAGCCAGTTGACAACACTTTTGACATCTGATGAACGACTGTCATACAACTGTCAACTGTTAGGTACCACCCATAGACAAATTAAGAGACTTTTTGAAACATAGCCCAAAGGCGCCAAAATGTTTGTGCGCACTCCTGGAGGCGCAATCGCATTCTGTAGTGGTGAAAATTGGAACTAAACCAGCAAAATATGAAATATTATTAGCTGGTAGCCCGAAACAGCAGTTATGGCGGCATAGTGATAGGTTAAGTGTTAATAATTTTAGTTTAAAATAAATTTAAGGTAGTTTTTCCATACAAAGGGTGTAAAAGTATAGTGAATAGTTTTGAACATGTCACTACCAGGTTATTTTGGATATAAATGCTGTGTTGTAGATTGTAAAAGTAAGTATTTTTATCCTGTATATAAAACATTTTTATTATTAGAAGTTTCAAATATTTCTTTTAAATTCCTCACTCAGGGTAAAAAGGTTAACTGATTAAAATTGAATAATAGAAAAATAATATGTTTAATTAAATTTATTGATTTTGATTTGTTTATGTGCCAAGAGCATAAATCTTAGTTCTTTGTATAATAAGGAAATATTATAGAGATCTTTTTAGATCGAGAGCAATCATTAAAGTTTATGTATTAGAAGTACTGCTCGTTTTTTTTTGTTTTAGATGCTATTCAGAAGAAAGACCACTTTTTTGAGAAATGGTAAGAAAGAACTAGTCATCGGAACCATCTCTTTCCAATTTGTGTAAAAACCCTATACCTATTAAAATTTCTGTTAAACTTATGTTATTTATTATCAAGACTTAAATACATAACTTGTGCAATATTGTATTTATTTTTTATGTTTTTGTGTTCAAATAAAAATAGTAATTATTAAAACTTGATTTTCGTTGATTTTATTTTTACTAGTAAGAAATAATATACCTTATATTTTAAAATTTATATATTCTTGTTTCAAATCACAGTAAGAATATAAAATTTTAAAATATAAGTGTATCTATTCCAATATAACGTTTAAACTAGATATGCTGTATATCCCGCCAATTTTTAAATCGATGAGCTTCTTCCAGGAGACCATGGCGCGCTGATGTCGGAACTTGTTGCCAACTTTATGTTAGGTACCAACATATCTGTTCTATTATCTCTGGTACCACCTTTCACCAAAGTGGTACCTAACAAACTCGACGGTAATTTTTATTCTGACAAAAATTGAAAGGTAAAAAAAGGGGATTAGCAGTCACTTTATATAAAATGAAAAAGAGACAACTATATGTACCTACTTGTTTTTTGAAATTTAGATAAAAAAAATGTCACATCTGGTAGGCTTTGAACCTGCGATCTCTACTATGCAGTTAGTCAGTAATTAATATTCATTATATTAATTCCATATCTTTAGTAGTGCTTTTTGGTCAAAAAGTTTTAGAAAATACGATTACTAGGTCTAGAGAAAATCAGCAGAATTTAATAATAAAACAGGTATTTTTTTGCTTTATTCAGTATTGGTTACACAACAGGTGCCTTTCAAGGGAATTATAAAATTAGTTGTCTTTCCCTTAACTTCCAAATATGGGTGTGCCAAACGTAAAACTATATAGAGAAGTATAAAAAAATGTATAGGGTCAGTGCATGTTATAGATTTTATAGATTGTTATATAATTTTACAAAAAGATGGCTCTCGTACATAACACATAGATTATCTCTTTTTTTATAAATAAACGTTAGACTGGCAATTAGTAATTGAATTTTAATTTTATTGTTATTGCTAAAACACTTGTTTTCACAAATTTGTTCTGATATATCATAGTTAATTAAGAAAGTATTTACCTACTGTGTTTATTAGGTGCTGATGGCTGATACAGATTTTTTGCCTGCACTAGTTTGTTTCATTGGTGGTACAATCATTGGCGTTACTTTTTTCTTATAAATTTACCTTAGTATTATAACAATAAAAAAGTCTATTAATGAGAAAAAGAATTTAAAAGACAATTCTTCAAATGAGTTAATAGTACATAAAAAATATTTACTAAGTTACTGTAAACTCTGCCAGTCTGCGTTATTGGTGACTTTCAAAAAGAAATGAATTTACTATTTCATTCTATTTCCTAAATTTTTCTGGTAACTTTGGCATAATAAATTTTAAAGTGATTTATCATCTCTTTTTGGTTAAGTCACATATTTATTCAATGCGAACACCCAACCTTATTCGTCTATTCGATAATAATGAAAAATTTATCATACTTGTTACAAGAACTGTCAGTTTTAATGTAAATATATACCTTTTTATTGTAACAATGTGAAATTTAATAAAAATACAATGTTGTGTTTAATCATGTTTTTTATTTAATATTTTTTGCACACGAACACATTTTCACGTATGTTTTTAATAGAAAAATCTCACCCTTCAAGAGCCAAATATTCTCACGCCTAGAGATGCCCTAGTGTTTTGGGATAAGTGGTAGCTATACTACTGATGGCAGAAACCTAACCAAGTCGAAGATGAAATAAACAACAGGAAAAACAACAAGTATAATAACAAATAACGAGTAATGCCAATAAGAACCAATATCGATTAAAAACACTAACATAAACTAATCTTACCAATTACACTTTATTGTGGCATATTACATTTACTCACGAAAAGTATGTCAAGAGTCACAAGGCCAGACCCATGGATATAACCTAAAGAGGGACTATTACAGACCACCTCAGACTCCTCGAGTGCGACCTCAACGACGCTCTTTTCATATTCAACATGAGAATAAAAATTAAACTATTTAAGCTCGCCTTGAGATCTAACGTACTGACCTTGTCCTGGATGATTATAATACAAAGTAACACAATAAAATATAAAACTATTAAATTATTATGGATAAAGATTTTTGAAGCTATGCTTGTTGTGGGACATGTAGACTTTAGAAGAAGCAAATCAAAAAGCAGCAAAGATAAATTTTCTAAACGAAAAATTTCTAGAATCAAGAGAAGTTAAAATAAATAGATTGAACTTTGTCAAACTAGTAACAAATAAATTTAGAAAAAAACATTTTGTAATTTTATATTTCTTGAAATATTTTGTAAAATTTTTTAAGGTTAAAGAGTCTTTGAAGTCAACCCTTACTGGGAACAGCGGGTGGTCTATAAATGATTATGTCATCTATTGCATACTTACCCAACCTAAAAATATGATTATTTGAGAAAAAATATACAACTCTCACCGTCATCTATTGAAAACTCGTAGAACTTGGTTGTGAATTAAACACTTTAAGTTTAGACTTTACATTCGCAATGAAAAAAATTTACGCTAATAATAATCGAGATAATAATTATTCAGTCTTTTAAGCATGGAGACTAGACAAGGAGTACGCACTCGACCGGGGGAATTGCCAAAATCTGTCCACGGTATTGTACATATTACTTTTTTCACCACTTGCGGCGCTAGGCACTAGGCACTAGGACAGAATAACACTGTTACCCTCCTCTGAGTTCAAGGACACGTAGAAATAGAAAGAAACGAATCAGCAGACAAGCTGGCCAAAGAAGGAGCTGAAACCCCATACATGGAACCAGAACAATCCTGTGGAATCAGCAGTAGTACAATCTTAGAAAAACTAAGGAAAAAAATGGATAGCGAAAAATCCAAGTACTGGAATGATCTAGAAGGACTAAGACAATCGAAGACACTCCTGGAAAACTATAACCAGGATTATAACACGATTACTAACCGAACACTGCCGATTAAAAGAGGACACATGAAGAATCTACAATTGACAGATGAAACAAAGTGCAGATTCTGTAAGGTAAAGGGCGAAACTCCAATACTCATACTCTTAGAATGCATTGTATTACGTAGTTGTAGGGTCAGATACCTAGGGTCATACGAAATAGAAGAAAAAGATCTACCTAATTTAAAGCCCAACGATATTCTAAACTTTCTAAGAAAGATAGGACTAGAAGAGCTGCTATAGATCTCAGCAAACATCAGAATTATAGCAAGAAAAACAGGATACAATGGATCTTATAGGTCGCAGATTACACCTAATTTCGCTCATATGCTCATACCATGAGTAGGTAATCATAAAATAACATTATGTGGCATCAGTGAAAAAACTTTGGAGGTGTTAATTCTAAAAATTTGAAGTTCTAAATAAAATCCTTGATTGCAAAAATTTATATTTATTTATTATTCATACCAATTTATTAATAATACTAATAACTAATAATTCCATTTGATAAATAATGTTCAGAAAAGGTCATGTATCTCATAAAAAATATCAATCAATGTAAAAAGGTAGTAATAGAATACAAAAATATTATATAAAAATAGTACTTATAATATATCGTATTACTTTAAGACATGCATTTTATAAAACATCACTAATTTAGTCATTAGAAGTTTTCTAGAAACAGACTAAATACAATAATAATAATACCTACTAATAATAAATAATGGTCCATAAAAAACTTCTAATGACTTTACAATTTTTTTCAATACTTAAACTCATAAAATCACAAACATTTAACATTCATTATCATGCAATCAACACATTTTTTTATTATATTAATCTTCTCTGCAAAAAGAATGTTTTACTAATATGAAAAAATACTCATACACACATTTTATAATTAAAAAAAAATGTTTTTAATATTTAATTTGATTTACTAATAAGATAATAATTATTCGTCTTTAAAACGAGTACGAAAATATTTTTAGAATAATTTCAAAGTATTTTATGGCAACTGATTTTACATTAGATTATTCATATATAAAAAAATAAATATATATATCTTATATTAGAAAATTGTAATGGCATTATGCATTTTGGCCATTTTTATATCAACCCAACACATTTTTTAAATATTAGATACTACTTTATATGAATGGTAGGTAATGATTTTAAATTTTAATATGAATCTCTATGCTTAATTTAAAAATCATTAAATATCCAATTTTATATATGACAAATGTTTTCTAAAATGGCATTAATCAAAAATATTAAAAATTTAATAAAATACATTTAAATCTTACTTATTAGATAGGAAATTATTAGTTTACTATAATTTACTTAGTTTTTGGTAACTATCTAAAATCATCGTTTTTTGAATTGTGTTAATTTAGAAAAATATTTGCTTCTGCCATTAATAATATAAAATTTGTGACATTTGACAGTTTACCGATAAAATTGATATTTGACAATAATAGAGTCATTTTATAGTTATTGTGACATTTGACAGTTTACAGATAAAATTGATATTTGACAATAATAGTCTCACTTACTGAAATTTTGATATTTGGCAGAAAAATTATCAAATTTGTGTTTAAGATACAATTTGTATTACTATGAAACTATTATAATAATAACATACATAGAAAAATAAATTACCTACGTCGAATTTTTATATAAACTTATTCTACTTGTTGTAATAATAATACTTTTATAATGTGAGCTGGGTGATGATGATGGGGTTGTATATACCTATATAACAATTATTAAATATACATCGAAAATATTAACTTTAGAAAAGTTTAATTATTTAAATAATTATGGCCAATTTCGAGATTAAAAATGTTTAATTAAGAAAATATATCGAATGTTTTAATTAATCTAAAACAGTAACCATACAGTGAAATTTTCTGATTTAATTTTAATAACTGTAACTTGTACTGTCTTGAGCTTGAAGATACGATGATATTGTATGTAAACAATACAGATTTTTTTTTTGAAATTATTCTAATAAATAATAGTTTTTTTGTTTTTAACAAAATATGAATTATCGATAATTTAATAATAAAGCTGAAGTAATATTTTACACGAACAAGAGAAAATTAATATAAGCTAATGCTTTATAAATACAATTACACACCATAATTCTCTGTACCTAACGATAAAAAAAACGTATAAAATTCATTTGATAAATCTTAATTTTTAACGTTTGAAACTCTCAGATTTACAAATAAATAAATAAATGCTTAATTGTTAGTATACCTAATATTAAGCCTCAATAAGTTTATCTGGCATGGGTAATTGTGTTGGATCAGGTAAGGATAGCATTGGTAAAGGATTCCATTGTCCTGTTGAAATTGTTTCTCGATCAGACCTTACCAAACTGTAAGGATCTACCATTGGAACAGAATCAATTACATTTGACAAATTCAATTGAAGATTTTTCGCTCGTTCCAGTAAATTACTTGGTGACCATTTCTTCGCGGAAACCGATTCCTAAGGTTAAGATAATAAGTAAAAATAAAAATTATTTTCTCAATAAGAAATGTGACTCTAATTAAAAATACAATCTTGGTAAGTGTTACTACTAAATGTCAATCGTCAATTTCTTGTCGAACCCTAGGAACTTGTTGCCAAATGTCTGAGCCTTCTACCAGTGCACTTTTAGAAAATAAAAGCAATATGTAGTGGTCTAATTAAATCTGCATTTAAAACAATTTACAGATATTTTATTAATATATTAATTTCTTTAGATGGAGGAGGAAAATAAGAAGTGCCTATAACGTATCTTTGTAACATGCATAGGTATCTTAAATTTGGCATTAAAAAATGGTATTCCTACATGTTTCTCCATATCTATATCTGAAACTACGGTAAATGCATCAGCTAATGGAGGGGAGGTTTTGCTGAGCCAAAATTTGTTTGCAAGATTATGGGCTGTCAATATAGAGACTCTCCTATCTAAATCGTTTTGGAGAAAATTCTTTTGCTTGAGCATGATTTTTCGACAAGAAGTTGACGTCTGCGGTTCATTGGAGGTTATTTAGATTCAGCAAGAAGATCAGCTGTTGGAGTTGATTTGAATGTATTCAAAACTATGCGAAGGCCCTTGAACTGAATCCTGTTGATTTTAGAGAGTCTTGTCTTATTGGCAGATCCATAGAGTATACTGCCATAATCCAATATTGATTTTGTATAGGCCCTAAAGAAGCTCAAATTTAATTTCAGATCTGCATCCAAACTATATCTGTTGATTGCCCTTAAGATATTCAAGCTCTTTTCAGTTTTGGAAACGCAGGTATTGATGTGTCATTCTCAGGTCAGTTTGTTATACCTAAATAGGTGTATTTTTTTGAAATGGTAACTGTTGAAATGCAAAGTGACAGGCTAAGAACGTCCGGTAGACAATGTCGAGTGAAAAAAACAACAGCGGATTTTGTGGCGATATCGTGAACCCTTGTTCTGAGTAAGATCTTATGCAACAGTACATTATATATTTCAAGTTTGAGATACATTGAGAATATTTTTCATTAGTTGTGTAGATACAAAAATCATCGGCATATTATAAAATGCGAGCCTTCATACCAATACTGTGTCTATCGTATAAATGTTAAATAAAAATGGGCTGAGAACCGAGCCCTGTGGTGAGCCAGTATTTACCTCCCTAGGACTAAACTTAAGTTATAATGAGTATTAGTTTATACATCCCTTCTCCAATAAGTCACTGCACACATCGTGCTTCAATTTAGTTTGTAAGTTGTAGATATCGGTTAAAATAAACCATTTTAATCCTAGTCTCAGACAACAATTGTAAATAAAATTTTGAAAACAACAACGAAACAAGATTGGTACAAAAATTCTGACACAACAGTACAACATGACGATGAACAAAAAAAGCCAAACATTTTAAATTTTTTACTTACTGAATTTTCAGGATTGGGAGGAGATGTATTTTGATGTTCATTTGTTAATTTATCCAATGGTAATTGAGAACTATCCAAAGCTGATTTAACGGTATTATTTTTCTCTGTTCCAGAAGCACAGGGGTCTAAAAAAATTAAATTGTTAATAACAAATGAACCATAAACTTGCTTTTAACACATTTGTTGCAAGTTGATATCTCCCGACTTTGCTCAGTTACGGGTACATAAAAGTATTTTTTAAATTTCAGATTTTTAATGAGGAACGTCAAAGAATAGATTTAAACTAAAAAAACTTTTTTATAATTCACGTTCACAAAGTTTCTATTTCGACACTAAAAACAGTATCGAAATAGATTCATTGTAACACTGTTTTTGGTAACTTTTTTTTTACACAATTGGTTGCACTGTACTGATTTTCAACGAAAGAGTTCAGGTAGTAAATCAAGAAGTATGTTGTAGTAAATTATTAACTACATTATCAGCGTTATTGCTAAATTCGGAATATTTTATACAAATTTGACAAACATTCTAATTTAAAATCATTAAAACTGACAAGTGTCAAAACTGTCAGGATTGCCGACATAAATAAATATTTTGAAAAACACTCATTTTACTTTTTTTTATACTTTTAAAAGTTCATTATAAAAAATAGTATGTAACACTCGAGTTACAATGACGGTTTGTAGTACTCGTTCTTTGCGAAACTCACCGCTTCGCGGTTCGTTTCACAAACTGAACTCGTACTACGAAACCTCTGTCATTGTAACACTTGTATTACAATATACTATTTTGGAGTTTTTTTGAGTTAAGAAATTATAAGAAAAAGCCACATACAGAGTTGTAACATACATGCTAGTTAAATGGTAGAAAATACGTAAATAAAAATAAAAGAAACAAAGGATAATTATAAAAGAAGTGCATTACGTACGGGCCAGTACAAATAATGTTAATTTCACTGTAAGTAGGTACTTTATTGTAGAAATTCTTTAAAGAGATTGACTTTCATATGATTCGTCTCTAGAATTTATAAATCAAAAAACTTTTTGAAAAATATGAAACAAATAGTTTTCTAATCATGTAAAAATGGTCTAAAAAGTGTAAAAAGATAAAAAAAAAACTCAATGCTAGTGGAATATAAAAAAAAATGAAAATCATATTATGATGAATAAATTATAAAATAGTTAAATATTTAAGTATTCATTTAAGAAATAAAAAACTGTTGATAAAATTATTTAAAAAATATGTTCAAAAATAAATGAATTATAGAAAATTTACTATTCAATCTAATTCCATCCAGTAGGTACCCTATATCTTCTATACTTTATCTTATAAGCAAAAAAATATTAAGTAAATTAATTTGAAGCAATATTTACCTAAGAGATTTCTATTGATTCTAATTACACGTTTATTCTCAGGACCACTAATTAAAAACATCAAATTGAAATGCTTCAAGAAGTCCTCCAAACAATAAATTTTATATAATTTTAAATTTAACTGTGCACCAAAGCATTCTCTATAACATTTTTCCAAGTTCGAGTAACAAATTTTTCCACCTTTCTTTTGGATTGCTTCGTATAATTCAGCAGCCAGAACATACAGTTTTGTTAGGGATACATAATTGTCAACAATCGACACCTATAAAAATGTAAATATATAGACATTTATGTATTTATTTAAAAAGATCAACAGGTTATAAGTCCATTACAAAAATAAATACAATTTAGATTTATATAGTCCATTTCACCGATTTTGGCCAATGACAGAAATCATACTCGAAGTAAATTTAGAGATACATCATTCTCAGATACAGGCAAGTTAGAAATTTAAATGAGGACGTTTGTTTTTTAATACAACACTAACGTAGCTGCATCTTGTTTCACCGGTAGATAAAAAGTATTCAATACGGAAGTCTTGACTTAATTCACATTCCTAGTAACCGTCATGTACGGCTCGTTGTTGAAGGGTTGAATTTAATAATTATTAATGTCATATTTTTGTAGGTGTCAAACCACACTGATAGTTTCAGAACCTTACGACCTAATTTAGAAAAAAAAAACTCTCTGCCATTGGTAACTTGGATGACAGTTTAATCTTATTTCAGTGGTTTCTAATATCAAATCGGCCAAAAACGATGAAATGGACTATACCAAAAAAAAAATTATTATAGGTTGATAAAATATTTGATACGTAAAGGAGGCTTTACATTGAGGCAACAAATCCGCATGCTGCAATTTGATAAAAGATTACCGTGAAAACAAACATTTTGTGAGATTTGTGTAATCCTTCATATAAAGACAATCCTAAAAAAATTAAGGTGACGTAGGCACTACCTGAAAGTATGAATGTACAGTAACATATATAAAGAAAATAATAAAAAAATTGAGAACGACATTCCTTCGGTAAAGAAAGGAAAAGTCTAGATCGGGAAGCATCAAACACTGGGTACATTTTGCTTCGCTCATGTTCCTTCTAGAAGAGGATGCGCCAAAGAAAAGTATAGGTATACATCAGCGTACTGTAGGAGTCACCACTAGCATGCAGGTCTCTTGAACAAACTGCCTTCATACGGAATCTCGCTGAACCTTTGCAGATGGATATCCAAATTTCTCTCCAACAGGCACATCCAAGTTGTCGTAGATGGATATTCCTTCAACCTCTACAAGATCAACGCTGGAGTTCCCCAAGGGTCGACTCTAGCTCCTACTCTATTCCTATTACACATTAATGATCTACTAGAAGCCACTAGTAACCCGATACACGGTATTGCAACCTACACTGTAGCAAAGCTCTATCCCTAGATATTCTGAAAGAGGACAAAAGATCCACAACGGCTTTTCTCATTTAAGATTTGAGAATTATAGACAAGTGGGGAAGAAAGAATCTTATTAATTTCAACGCTTCCAAGACAAAGACATGTTGCCTATCCAACAAGAGGCAAACATACGACTCATCCACCACAATGAACGATCAGACACTAGTAGCAAGCGATTCCATTACGCTGGTTGGTATAACGATCTGCCAGGACTTACTCTGGAACGAAGATATTGCAACCATAGCAACTGCAGCAGGAAATATTTCTCTCCATCCAACTTAGCTACTCTTTACAAAGCCCAAATAAGACCTAATCTTGAGTTCTCGCATGTATGGGGATCGGCGGCTCCGTCAAGGCTCAGAATTCTTGATGCAATACAGAGAAGAGCAGTTCGACTAATAAACGACATCAGTACCACCAAAAACCTAGCCCCAATGTCCCACCGAAGACCAGTGTCTGATCTTTCCCTGTTTTACCGATACTTAACCAGATTTTGATCAGAAGAACGGATCGATTTGATCGTTCCTTCATCCCTAGGGTCTCCAGATTGTGGTACTTCTTACTTTCCCACGTCTTCCCCACTCGTCCGAACTTGCAGTCCTTTAAATCCCAAATTAATAAATTGCCTCTTCTGTCCCAATAGATGCTCTCGGTTCATTTGTATTTAGGTCTATACATACGAGGACATCCTTAAATAAAAAAAAATTCAAAGTGCAATACAATTTAACTGCTACTGGTGCACAAAATCGAAATCTGTGTCAAACTTCTAAATTAGAGGAGCTACCAGAATTAGAAGTTTATTTAATTCCTGTACGTTAACAATTTTTAAACAGGGTCCCGTCATCAACCATAAGTTTTTCAATAAGTAATCTCGATTTTCATCAATGTTCACAATTAACATATTGCGTCTTTGCCTTTTTTGGCTTATTTTGGTAAAAATTAAGTCAGCTGCGGCAGCTACCGTTTGCATAGACTAATTGAGGATTAATTGAGTTAAAAAATTGCGTCAACAACCAGTTGAAGTATGTGTAAAAGGAATAGTTGCAAAACTGTTGTCGTTTCTCCAAATCGCATGCTGGAAATAAATTGAAGGGTTTTTCCATAATCGCGTGCTGCAGGAAACTAGATTGCCTATGGGTACCTCAATGTAAAGCCTCCTAAGGAACATATTAAAAAAATTGACACAAAATTATGCTTGTTTTACATCTACAATTGCGCTTTAATAAATCCATCCAATTTTTTTCAATGGTGCTCATTCACATTCATTTTTGTGCTCAATCGAAACATTTTTTTATATATTTGGAATTAGAATTTTAATATTATTGTAGTAAACCAACAGTACTCATAAAAGCGTTACGTGCATTGTTTTTTTTTCCAAAAGTGTTTCTTACTTCATGCTTAAATCACAACGAAAGTTGCTTAAAGTAAATCCAAACTAGAGTCTCAATGCTGGATAAGTAAAAGAAAAATTAAAACTACATGCCATCTCTACCGCGCCACTCTTCTGCACGTGCGCTAACTTAGTACCATCTTTAAAATAAGTATAATTGATAATTCAAAATGAATAACTTTAAGTTAGGTCCTATCTTAAATGAATAAAGTGCAAATGTAAAACAAAGAAAAAAATTGTTAGCTCTGTAGGAATAAAACTTTGAGATATAATTTACTTACATTAAGTACTTCATCAATTTTCAAAATAGCCTCAAACGCAAAACAGCAACCGTACTTTGACTGATAGTAATGACTAAATGTAGTCAAATCCATACCATGAGGACGTTTCAGAAGTAAAGTCCAACATTTTGTAATTAAAACACTAGGATCTCTGTCTACGTCAACGGCAACCAGTAATAAACCAGCATCACTGTTGCGGACCTAAAAAATTACCAAAAAGTAGAGGAACCAAATTACCAAACAAATGTTGTTTTCATAGAGGATGGAACCCAGCTCTCATCAAATAGGAAAACAACTGTTGTAGTTCAAAAGCAAACGTATTCAATATGAAAAATTATATTCTACTTTAATTACCTGGACATAATCCGAAATTTTTTCTATTACTTCAGATACAGAGTAGCACTCGTATCTTTCCGGCATCAATGGATGGCGATATTTTTTCAAATAAGCTTTTTGTAAATCAACCCAAAGTAACGATTTGGAACTAAATGATTTAATTAAATCAACAATCTGTAAGGCTAATAATTTTAGGGCGTGTTTCGGCATTAAGCTGATTGTTCGTCTTCCATCAAATGATTCTTCGATCTAGATTGATACAAAAATAGGTTACAAAACTTATTATCAAAGTATGTAAACGAGATTTAAGAAACAACAAAACCAGCAAAATTTAAAAAATATATTAAATAAAACAACAAGAAAATTGTGTTAAATAATTAGAGTGAAAGACGCATAGCAAACACTATATGGTAAAAAAGAAAATTTTACACAATTGCTTACCTTTACTGTATCAGGAATTGCTTCAAACAATTCTATCAATTTGGTAAAACCATAAGTTGAGACTTTGCACTGATAACCAAAATGGTGATGGTAAGCTGGCACAAATTTATCAAATATCATAGTATGGTAAGGAACATGTCTTAGTAAATCTATTACCTAAAAATATTTTTTTATTATCACATACATCTGTTTTTCATTTTTATACCGCTGATGTAGATGACTATACAACACAAGAAGAAATGTAGAAAAATGGTAATCACTCTAATGGTAATAATTTACCAGCAGAGTTTGGGTCCTTTACTCCTTTATAGAATAATTTAAATATGGGAAGTATAAAATACCTTGGAAAGACACTAGACTAGAGACTAATTTAGAATCACCTTAATAATATTCACCATAAAGAATTTAGAAGAAACGGATCCATGAATTTTTTGTACAATTTAAAATTCTGGAATAATCGATAATGTGGCTTAAAACAGGAGTTGTTTACATTTTTGGATTTTTTAAATTTTATTAAAATTCATCAAAAGCACCGTCACACAAAAAAATGTCTGCTTCAGACATATAACTATTGGTACCTGCAGTATTTTTTTACTGATCACGAATCCGGGATCATATTTGCTTCATCACCATTTAGTTTTCAGAAAAAACACTGAAGACTTCAGAAATATAAAGATTTGGCCCCCCTTGCCATACCTACTATTCTGAAGACTAAAGAGTGATGGAGCAAATCTAATTCCGGATCAGCAAAAAAAAACACTTCGGATACAATATATCGCAAATCTGAAGCAGAAGACTTTTTGGTGTAGCAATGTAATCTTTTTCTATTACATTCCTGAAAACCATATAATTGAAATTAAAAGGTATAAACATTTGTTAGATTTAAAAAAAAAATCAAAACCATTAAAAATTTTGGAAAATCCAAAATAAAATAAAAAAAATCCAGAAAATTCACTGAAAATGCAAAAAAATACTAACAAAATCTAAAATAGAGAAGCTTAAGGTTAACTTGTTATCACCAAATTGAGAGCATAGCCAAACAGGAGACTTGCTATATTGAATTTAAACCAATATTAATATAAACAACTTTGGTATTGTGGTCAACGGAACATCGACAAAATGGCTAACACAATCAGCGGTCTAATTGGACATTGACACAATATTGCAAAAAATAAGAGAAACATAACAATACAAATAACGAAGTCATATGGCGAATGTCATTCCAGAAGAATGGTAGAGAGCTTAAAGTCAATTTAACTCCTTAGATAGATAGATAGATAGATATTCATTGGGTTAACTGTTAGCAAGTATCACTGCGACATTTGTGAAGACCAATCATCTCTTGGATAGGATTAGAGCACCTTGTCTAGCTCTGCCTTTTTAATGTCCTTTTATGAACGCTGTTGCTTGTCGGTTACTCGGTGATTTTTCTCATCACTCTTGGGTCTTCTCTAGCCTGCATTTCTCAATGGCTGGCTTTCTGAACGCGTCAGCGACCCCTCCAAATGGTCCCAGGCCAATCTTTAAGATACTAACTCCAGCTTGGACCAATTCATCAGCATTCTCATTGCCCCGAAACCCTGAATATCCTGTTAACCATGTCCGTATAAAAGAACTCCAATTGGCGGCATGTGTCAGGGCTCTAATGCAGTCCCACACCAGCTGTGAGTATATTTGTGAAGAGACTACTGCCTTTAGAGCTGCTTGACTGTAGGAGTATATGACTATGGTTTTACCCGTTATATCCTGACTTATGATCCCCGTTGTACAGTGTTGTATAGCCATTATTTTAGCCTGAAACACTGTAGAATAGATTAATTGGACTTGTATCCTGTGTCCCCTGCTATATATACCCGACCTTCAACCTTTCTCATCTTTGAGTCGTCGGTATACCTGATTGACTTTCCTTGAATTGGGGAGTGGGCATTGTTCCATGAATTAATCTAACTTTTTGGATTACAACTTCACTCTTTACCCTCCAACATGCGTTTAAAAACAATACAAATGTAAAAAAAATATAAACAATAAGTTGATAACTCGGTGAATTCCAATGAAAGGTAAGCTTTTAAACGTTTAAAATGGGAGAAGAGAATAAGAGAAGCAAGGAGGGTCAGGAGAAGTGTTGGTTAACTCGACAGTGGAAGAAAGGAGTTATAGACAGATACTCCTTTTTGTCACATCTTCTCCAAACCGAACCAAGATTTGAAAACTTGGTGATTGCAACTTCACAACAAATGAGTATAACCTTTTTTTCTAATGAGTTAATATACATATTATATACATATAACTAGAATTAAACTCACCTCAGTAGCAAATTGTTGAGTCAAAACAATCTCCTCCAATGTTTGCTGCTTCTTGGGAAGAGATACAATTAAGTTGCCAGTACTATCTTCACTTACCACAACTGTATTCTCAGGAATCTGTTCTACTAAATCTTCAATTGAGCAAAGACCGTAATCTACAGGACTAAATGGTTTACTAAACACGTTAAGATAAGCAACTGGGAAATCTTTCAGAGATATTTGCTTGGATAGTTGACTTTTCAAAACACGAAGAAAATCAGAAGTAAAACGACGCATTTGAGCTGAATGTGAAAGAGTTATGGTTCGTCTGGTACCATCGTTTAATATCTAAAATTAAATAGAATTTTAATCACCAAAGGAGGACACGGTTTTTAAAATGTCAGGAAAGTTTGTACTTTGATTTATATCAATATACACATCCCGGGAATGTTAATGATGATGATAAGATTAAAACAATAAAAAAATTTGAAAAAAAATGTATAGAAAAATTTATAGGTAATTTTTCATTTATGTCGAAATATTTAGAAAATTAAATTTTAAATTTCTGGATGGGATTGAAGGTTAAGACAGTGAGAAATTAAAGAAAATCCGTAAAAAAATAAGAAAAGTTAAAAAAAAAAATAAAAGAACCGTAAAGAGTTGGAAAAAATGGAAATAACTGTTAAAAACTCGTTAAAAATCGTATACACTCGTTTTTACTTAATTTTTAATAAAATTCGAAAAATTAATAAACAAATGAATAAAATAGTAAAAATTAGGAAAAATCTTGTATTAAATTGTGTTAAAACAGTGGAAAATTAAATAACCGGGTAATATCGCAAAAAAATTGAAAAATTGTACACCATTCAAAATAATCATGAAAAACAAAAGCGGAGAACATCGAAAAAAATTACAAAATAATAATTTAATTTTGTAAATCATACTAAAAGCAAATAAATATTTTGGAATGTGATATATTTTGGGAAAAAAAAAAGAGTTAGATAAAATTGTAGAAATTGTAATTTGTAATTATAAAAATCTTGAAACTTGAAAAAATGTATTGAATGAGTTTTGAGAGTTGAAAATGTGAGAAACCGGAAAAATGTAATGAATTATAACATAGAACAAAAAAACGTAAATCTTTGAAAATAGTAGTTTACGTAACAAGTACCGAAAGTGGTCTTTTACTGGACGAGTGGGTAATTGCAAGCCTGCGAGTCCAGTAAAAGCACTTTTGGGACGTATTACGTACAATATTTTTTTTAAACCAGCCAGAAGTTAGTGATTTCCAGTTTATTTTTGGGTCTCAAAATCTCATTTTGTCGGACCGGGCCAGAAAATTATTGTGATAGCTTTTACCGGACTCATTTTTATTTTCTGGCCTTGTCTGACAAAATGAGATTATCTGACCTAAAAATAAACCGGACAGTACTAATTTCTGGCCGGTTTTAAATAAATTCCTTAAAAACGAAATATCGGTAAAAAACATATAAAAAATGGAAAAGTCTTTAAAATATTGTAATAAATCGTTAAAAACTGTATTAATTAGTAAAAACAGTTGCAAATCAATTTAAAAATGGTTGTGATAATAGTCATAAAATGTGAAAAATAAAAAATAAAATACAAAAGTTGAAAATCATGGTAAAATTCGTAACAATTAAAAAAAAAATTGTAAAAAAAAAATAAAAAAAAAAACAAGAAACATTGAAGAAAGCTATGATTTTTTTCCATTAGCATTACAAAATTAGAAAAACAATCGTAAAAAATTTAAAATCTAAAATATAAAATAAGAATTTTAAAAGTTCGAAAAGATTGTTTAAACATGAAAAAAGTCATTATAATTAAAAAATAAATTTAAAAAAATCGTGACAAATGCAAAAAAATGGTAGAAAACTAAAAAATTGTAAGAGCTAAAAGGCACTGATAGATTGCAAGTTGTATAAAACATAGAAAAACTTATGAATAATACGAAAAGATATCTTGAAAAAACTAAGACTGTGAAAGTATGCACAAAAAATTATAGGAATATCCCTTAAGTGGGCTTTAACAAAAACATACTTGGAATGTGAAATTGCAGTGCAAAAATTTAGAAACATTTTACTAACTTGTATAACATGTGGTATTGACTCAAAAAGATCAGATAATTTTGTATGTCCATAATCTGCTACTCTGCATTGTTTTCCAAATCGGCTATGATACGCAGGAATAAATTTACTCATAAGCAATTGACAGCGTTCTTGGTTCTTTAATAAATCTACCAACTCTCTACATAGCAAAGTGGTAGACGAGACTATAGCTGGAGGTACGAATTTATATACTGCATCTGAAACAAAACATAAAAACGTGTAGAACTTGATAAATAACGTTGGAAGCGAAGCTTTTACCAATAAAGGCAATAATAAGTGTTTTTGAAAAAGTTATACGCAATATACATGACATATTACAAGTTATCACATGCTTGGTGTTCTGGAAACTAGGAGAAGCGAATGAGAATGGCAAGGAAAGGCAGTAAGAGAGTTAGCTTATATAAAAATGATGGAAAAGTCAGGAGGATTCGTTACTTATTTTCGTGACGAGTTTTCCGTCACAACAATTCTTCCGAATCTAACATTAAAAGCTTCGCTTTTAAAAATTGTAAATTTAACTGATAAACAATTTTTTACCTTCTTCAGTTTTTTCTTTTGTATTTTCAGAATAACAAATAAGTTTCACATTTTTATTTACTCCTATTACAGTTATTTCCACATTATTTAGGCATGTTACGAGATGTTCCAAAGGTACACCATAATAAATTAGAGGTAGAGGTTCATGAAATTCCTGTTCGTAGCAGTACTGAAAACTAAAAGAAATATTAGATAAATTGTTGTTTCAAAAACTAAATACTTACCTTGAAAGATGCATCGTTCCTCTATGAATTTTTAATAATGCCATAAGTTTATTGGTAAATACTTTTAAAGGTAGATTTATGCAAAGGGATTGCATTGGGTTGGATTCGTTCCAACCCCAGTTTTGTGCAGTACCAAGTGGACAGTGGATTGTACAGTATTGACTGACAGTCTAAAAATAATAATTTTAAGGGTATAACAAGTAACAGAAAATGTAGTAATAGAGGACGAAAGATAAAATTAAAGGGACTTAGTGGAAACATATATTTAACAATAAAAAATAATATATAAAACAAGTTTCGTTGGTTGAATTGTTCTTGAAATTTTCCCGCAAAAATGCTAATTAAAAAAATATCAAATTATAAATACAGAATTTGGATACTTTAATAATAAGGAAATATATGTACAGGGGTCTGGTGGCAGATTTATGAATTCAAACTTAAACTAAAATGTAATATTTGACATAAAGTTTTAATAAAAATATTAAACAGTAGAAGAGAAATGGGGATTTCGTTTTTTGAAGATGATTTCATCCAAGTTGCACACACTGTTCAAAGCGGAGCCTTGTGTTTGGCGCCACACCAGCAATAAATCTGCTTCTGCTTCTCGGAAAATAATTTCCGTAATAGTTCCAGGGTTGTTATTATCAACTCTCTCTTTGAGGTAGCCGCAAAAAAATTCATTGGGAATAAGTCGGGTGACCTCGGTGGCTACGGGTTGTCCCCAAAGCGACTAATCAATTTTTGGGGGAAAATTCTCGAAGAAAAATCATCAAAGCCCTGGCTATGTGTGCAGTGGCACCATCCTATTAAAACCAGGTGTGTAATGAGTCCGATGGATAAGCTTAAAGATTCGGCAAAAAGAAATCCGTAATCATGCATTGATAATTCTCACTGTTCTCACAATTCGTCGCCTCTCATCAAGAATTTTCAAAAAAAGTCCAATTATCGCATGTGTGGATAAGACACAGCAAATAGTTACACTTGGGCAATGCAATGGTTTTTGGTATTTCAGTCGAGGGTTGCTGGTTCTTGGAACATAATAACGGCAATTTTGTTTATTGACGTGGCCGTTTAAGTGAAAATGAGTGTCTCCAAAATATCGGATTCACGATGCGAAAACGCTTTAACATCATTTCGCAAATTTTTTTGCGTAAAACCAAGTCACTTTCTTTTAATCCTTAAATGATTTAATTTTTGAAAGGATGGAACTACCAGTTTTTTTTTTAAATTTCATGAATAATCGCTCTAGGAAGTCCCAGTGAGGCCCCTTTTTTCGAATTGAATGTTGTGGATTTTCAAGTAAGCTATTTTCAAGCAGTTCAATGTTCTTGGGAGTCCTTGAAGACTGACTGGGCTGTGGCCGTGGAGGAATCTCTTTACCCAGGAACAAATTAAATTAACATCACTTAAATTTCGAATTCCGATGTCTGAACAAATATGTCGACGAGCAATTACGCAAGAACCATTATTTTTTAAAAATACTTTGATGGCAAACGCACGATGCTAACTCGCATTTTTGTATAGAATTACAGTAATTGCATTTTAATCATTTTGAAGCCATGCTTCAAAAAGCGTTTCATTGTAATATCTAATTGGGTTGGAATTGGAAATTTGAAAAAAACTTAGAGCATTTATAAAAAACAAAAAAAATCTAAAATTTTTAAAATTAATATAGCTGATAATAAAAGTGACTTACAGAACCTCCTAAACAAGATAAGTTCAAAAGGCGATAAATAGGGCATTGGGAGTCAACATCAAAAAAACTAAAATAATGGTGAAAACAAAGGGATACAGACAAATGTAGACCTCAAGATCTACAGAGAACAGATTCAGCAAGTCACAAATTTAAATACCTGGGATATTGGATTACTGACGATCTTAACCCCGAAATGGAGATTAGATCAAGAATAGAACAGGCCCGATCCACTTTTCAGAAACTCAGACCTCTACTGTGCAATCCGAGCCTCAATATTAAGATACGATATCGTAGGGTTAAGTGTTACATATATTCTTTTTTGTTATATGGGATGGATGCACTTAAATGAACATCCTTAAGACGACGGAGGCATTAAAAATGTGGATTTTCCGGAGAAACGTTTGAAACTGGATGAATAAAGACCGTGAACTGCATAAACTGCATATCCATAAAAAAGCGCAAAAGCAGCTTATCTTGGACATATACTAAGGAACTCTATATAAAGTTTTCCCAGCTCATTATTGAAGGCAAAATTGAGGGAAAGCGTGGACCAGACAGAAGAAAGATATCGTTGATGAGAAATATACAGGAATGGAAGGGTATGGAGTTACAAACTTTGATACGAACAGCTGAAGACAAAAACTCATACGACATAGTTATCGCTAATCTCCAATAAAAGGAGCTGCACTCGAAAAAGAAGAAGATAAAACCGGAAACATGTTAAAAAAATAATACTGGAAAAAGTGGAAAACTTAAAAATTGTGAAAAAATTTTACTTAATCGTATTGTTATTAAAGATCGAAAAATAAAAATAACTATTCTACTCGCATTATTTTTTTACATTTTAATGATATTAGTAATAAAAGAAAATACAACCTTTCAAACTTTAAAGAATTAATTTTACCTTTCCATGTGATGTTGGTGATGAATTTTCTGTTCCCTGATTTAAAGATATGTTTCTAAATCCTAAATCTTCAGTGATGGTGCAAACATCTTTTAATTTCTTCAGTTCAGAAACAGACGTTGTACAATTGTATCGAGATTCTAGTAAATCAATAAATTTAAATAATGGCATGCTTTTTCCTGGAATATCCTACAAAATTTAATAATTTTTAATAAATAGGCCATGAGTTCTCAAAGATAATAATTTTTTGTCACATCTTTGACGGTTTGAAATATCCAAATTACTAAATGAAAAATGTCAGAAGATTATCAATTGTTTTAAGATTGAACAAATTTCAAAATTTTATTTCAATAGAAATCCTATTTCACAGATATAACTTTGAATATTATTACATTACTACATTAATTTCTTTCGAATGAATACTTTTCTATATATTTTTCACTTCTTAATATTACGCAGTACTTGTATGCCTACGTGCAAAAAGACACATTACTATATCACGTGCTTTTTGGGTGCAACTCTATGATTGACCAATCAGAGTCATTTCTTGAATCCCCGACCACTGCATTTTGGAGTCACTTTTGATTTAGTCTGGCAAAAAATCAATAGTTTTTTTTTAATTTACCGTCTTTTTAACTTACGTAATAATTTGTGCTCAAAGTGAAACATTTTTTTAAAACCATAAAGGATAAAATAAGAATAAATCTCTTTATTATTTTTATTTTTTGGTCACTAGATAAGGTGAGGGAATTTGAAATTTCTTAATAATCGTCGACCGGGTTACTTTAAATAAATTGCATATTTCTTTTCTATCTTTTTTCTGGGTTTCTTATCTTTCCCATCCATTGGATAAACAAATTTTCAATCTTTTTTAAAAAATTTTAACATATTTTTTTAAAAAAATTATTTATATCGAACAAATCCACGACTCCCTTTTCATCAAAGAAGTGAGTAGGTACCGCTTTTGCAACAGTCAAAATATGGGGAGAACCTTTACTCCAAAAAGTCGATAAATTTCGTGATTTCCTCTTTGACGGTTTAATTTAAAAACGTTCAGAGGTAAATATGAGAATATCTTAAAAAATAAAATTAATTATCTTCTATCTATACTTATAATAAATCTGTAGAGAGATCAATTCTGTACATGAAATATATTTCCAAAATACTTATCAGGGGATGATTGGGGATCAATACTGATTCCAAAAATGCAATCAGTAAAATTTTTGTCTGTCTGTCTGTCTGTATAACCGCTATAGAAACAAAAACTACTCGACGGATTTTAACGAAATTGGGTACAATTATTTTTCATACTTCTGTGTTGGTTATAGTATACTTTTCATCACGCTACAATCAATAGGAGCAGAGCAGTAAAGGGAAATGTTGGGAAAACGGGGGAAGTTACTCCATTTTTTAAGCTTCCGTCGCCTGTGCAACCTTAATGGTTAAAGCTATACAGAAATCATCTTATTTTTATAATTTGGAGGCCAACTGTGAACGGATTTTACAAAATTTCACCCACAGTGGGGGTTGCGGGGGCGTGAAAAAAAAAATAAAATTAAAATCTATGAGTCCTACAGGTTTGAAACTTTGTAAAATAGTTATTTCTATAATTTTGAGGTCAAATCTGAATGGATTTTACGAAATTTCACCCACAAGAGAGGATGCGAGGGAGTGAAAAAAATAAAATAAAATTTAAAATCTATTAGTCCTACAGGTTTGACACTTTGCAAAATAGTTATTTTTATAATTTTGAGGTCAATTGTGAACGGATTTTACGAAATTTCACGCACATGGGGGTTGCGGGGGCGTTAAAAAAATTAAAATCTATAAGTCCTACAGGTTTAAAACATTGCAAAATAGTTATTCTTATATGTGTGAGGTAAATTGTGAACTGATTTTACGAAATTTCACCCACAGGGGTGTTGCGTGGGCGTGAAAAATAAAAATTTAAAATCTAAAAGTCCTACAGGTTTGAAACTTTGCACAATAGTTATTTTTATAATTTTGAGGTCAATTGTGAACGGATTTTAGAAAATTCCACCCACAAGGGGCCATGCGAGGGCGTGAAAAATAATCTATACTTACAATAAATCTGTAGAAATGAAAATTCTGTACATTAAAGATATTTAAAAAATAATTAGCGGGGGGTGTTACTACATCGATATAGAACCCAAAAATGGGGTTAGATTTTTTTGTCTGTCTGTCTGTATGTTTGTGCGCGCATCACATGAAAACTACATTCGAATGCGGTTTTCAAAGACGTATTTGTCTTCTTTCAACTTTACATCTGGTATATAAAAATTTCTCCCCCACCCCTTTAACGAATTCGGGGGAGAAATTTTTATATAAAAATCAACACGCCACGCGAACTATTTCGCGGGTACAGCTAGTTAATACATATAGTACTAACCTGTAATTGCTCTACGATCATTGCTCTAAGTTCTTCATAGTCTGCTGAATTACTTTGTGCATAAGATATAAGAATTTTTTTATATCCCAATTTTCTTCTATGTAACTGCGAGATCATGAATTGTGCATCATTTTGACCGTTTACACAAACGAAAGCTGTTGGAAAACCTTCACTTTGAACCCGTACTGTTAAACTCAGTACCTAGAGGAATAATTACAAAAATTATATATATAAACATCTTTTGATTCGATTTTTCTTCGGGTACAAATTTCTTTCGATAGATTTCTAGGAATGTAATTCGCCCTTAGAAAATCGGTTACTAGTTTTAATTATTTTATTAGATATGTTTTTATTAAGTTGTTGTTTATATTGTTTGGGTTTTTATAGAAAATATATTAATGAGATAATCATGAGAATTAAAAAAAAATACATTGAGATGATTGTAAGATACAAAATGCTTTGAATTGTAAAGAATAATTTTGAATTATTCATTATAAAAAAAAAACATAAAAACAAAGCAGGTACCATGTATCAGAGCAGAAAGAACGAGATAGAGAAGGTATACAGAAGCAGTAAAGAAGGAAATGAAAAATAAGGAAGTAGAAAGAAGATCATCCACCAGAAGAATAAAAAGAATAAGAAAATTGTTAATTTTTTTGTTATAGCAATCGAATTTATTAGTGCAGTATCTCTACACCTAGACATTTTATTGATAGTAAGGAGTTCCAGGAGAGGAATTCCATATATGTATTGATATGGAGCTTCTCCTTAGGACACCTTCCAATCAGTAAACTCCCAGGTTGGGGATTCTGCACGTAAGGACATCTATTGATGCCACTGACAGATAGTAGGTTATACTCATATTTTTACTACTTTAGTAAAGATGACAGTATTCACTAATAATTTCATTTTAATAATATTTAGTTATATCAAACTCACTTTAAGATGTTTTGGAAGCATATTGTACAGCCTTTGCTCAAGTTCCTTTGGTTTTAATGTTGGATCTAAATTCGATATAATCAAATTGACTCGCTGATTTGTTGGCTTACTTTTTCCTGTATTTTCTTCAATAGGATATAAAAACTGAAATAATTCAACAATTTTAAAACTAACAAAATGATTTGTTTAACAAATTTAAGTTGATATTTAATAGTGATTAAATTTTAATGTTCAAATACTTTGAATAACCAAGGAAGAACAATTTGGGATATTATTAAAGAAATAAGAAAAGAAACTATCTTCAGAAACAAAGAAAAACGTAAGTAAAACTGTGATTTTTAATATTTTGAGAGCTTGAAAGCGTTTTATTACTTTCATAAAAGATATACTTAAAACTGTAGAATGTTAAATTTGTCCAAAAAGTAGGTATAAGTATAACAAATCAATATCGACAGCACTCTTTTTAATTTAGAAATTATACAAATAAGAAAACGATATTACTGAGAAATTGAAAAATGGTCACATCGGGTATGACTCGAACCTACAATCTTTTTCTATAGCCGTTAACGCCTTTAACAGCTTAGTAGTTAACTGGCTCTTTGATTGTCTTGGTTCAACTTATATCACATATGTACTTACTCAATTCTTCCTTAAGCCAGAATTTCTTTTTC
The DNA here is from genome assembly GCA_964028335.1 of Altica lythri. NCBI lineage: Eukaryota > Metazoa > Arthropoda > Insecta > Coleoptera > Chrysomelidae > Altica > Altica lythri. The sequence continues at coordinate 43,385,107 of OZ034804.1, read as the reverse complement.
TTGTTTGTATAATTTCTTAATATCAAAAATCCCATGAGCGATATCTCAAAATAATAAGTTTACTGATTCCGGTCTCCTAACCGAATAATAATATAAGACAGAGTACAATAGAGTCACTGAGAATTTTATGTTTCATTTGAACACTTTTCAAGAATCTATTGTTATCCATCGTACCAGAGATGGAGCATAACAACGGCAGATTGCCATCGAACTTAGTGTAACCCGATCTGTGATTTTAAAAACTTGGAATAGGTTTCTGGAAACTAGTGATATGGTAAAAAGGTCATATTGACCCCAAGCACGCATTACAACTCCTTGCCAGGATCGTATGTCAGTACGAATTGCATTTCGAAATCCAACTTTCACGGTTCGATATCATATAAATCTACTGCAACACCACCAATAAACAGACATATTTCAACAGATACAATAAGAAATCTTTTGAGAGAAATAGGATTAAGATATAGATAGTTAGCATGGGTACCATATACAGGGTCATTCAAAATGAGCGGAACTCTTGATTTACGGCTTAACTACGAATTATACGATAATTTGACTTAGATAAAAGTTTTTGTACATTTAATGTACTATTTATTAATCTATTCAGATTTTCCTAAAAAGTAATAGCTTTCAAGATATGACGTCAAAGGACAATATTTTAAATGGATCACCCTGTATTTATATTTTTTTTCGAGTTGGTATGATCTGTCTAAATTCATTAATGGTACATTTAGTGGGTCTGAGACTTATGGTTTTATAAATATCATTTAATTAAAAAAAATATTTGACACCAAATGAACCATTATAATTTAAACTTAAATAAAACACATTTATTTAAAGTAGGTGTTGTTCAAATTATTATGGTTCATTTGGTGTCAAATAATTTTTTTAATTAATTGATATTTATAAAACCATAAGTCTTAGACCCACTAAATGTACCATTAATGAATTTAGACAGGTCATACCAACTCGAAAAAAAATATAAATACAGGGTGATCCATTTAAAATATTGTCCGTTGACGTCATATCTTGAAAGCTATTACTTTTTCGGAAAATCTGAAAAGATCAATAAATTGTACATTAAATGTACAAAAACTTTTATCAAAGTCAAATTATCGTATAATTTATAGTTAAGCCATAAATCAAGTGTTCCGCTCATTTTGAATGACCCTGTATATAAATTATATAGATTATATAAATGAATTTCGCTTTGTTTACTAACCTTTTGTTCATCGTGTATTTTGTTTTCTTGATTAATAACATCTGGGGACTTAAGTAGTTTATCAATCGAAAATGAAAGTTCACTTCCATTTATATTTGATTTTTGATCATCATAACTTAGGTCCATCATGGAAACATTGGATGCTCCTTTGAAACATCCATAGCTGCTCGTATCTCCGAAATGGTGATTTTGATAACCTGATTCCTATAAGCAAAAATAAGATTTCTCTGTTAATAATTTTTATTTAGGAAATAGACCATTTTGATTTAGGATAAAATGACATTACTGATCTTAATAATTTCACCCTGTGTATCTAAATACGGAAGGTCCCGTACGTAATGGTTTTACTTTTAAAATGACTAAACCGAAACATAACAAAGCAAAAATAAAAAGCGGCCAAGTGCGAATTGGACTCGTTCAAACCAATTTGCAGTGGAAGTTTACATAGTAATGTACATCATATATTTTTTTTTTAGTTTTATAATTCTCTTACTCCAGAAGTTAAAGGGGAGGAGAGACACATTTTACTACTTTGGAGGAATCTCTCCCGCAAACTATTCAGTTTAGAAAAAAATTATATAAGAAACATAAATATCATTTATGAAGACCTATCCATAGATAAGTTTCTACAGTGTAGTTCTTAAAATTTTGGAAAAAAGTGGCTGTGACATACATATGTATAATTTTAATTAATAAGAAAACTAAATACTTTTTATAAAAGGAAGTTATGGATTATAACCAGTAATTGTCGAAATTTTAAGTAATTTCCCACAAATTAGATCCACTTAAGATATAGTTAGATATATCCGAACCGTAAGAGGAAGAAAATGGTTGATGGTATTGATGGATTCCTCAGAACTATTTCTAAATACTGTTTTTCGGGTATACAAAATATAAAAAGGTTTTATCAAGAATAAATTCATAGAAAGTAGTTCCAAGTCATAAGGCAATTGTTAAGGGGCAATTTGTGAAACCATTATTTAGTTAACTATTTTGCTATTCAAAGAATTTATTCATAGTGGGTGTCGTATACTTAAACAAAATAGTCGTAAAGTATATGAAAAAACAAAGTATGTGTATTGAGGTTTCATCGTCTACCTCACAGAATCTGCAGTTTGCTTCGTCTACTAATCCTAGTTTCTTCATGTGTCCTTTCAATCGACAGTGACCGGTTAATATTCCTGTTATAATTCGGAGGTTTTTCTTGCTCAGGTTAAGACAGCTGTGAGATCTCTTCTGGTTACAGTTTCCCAGGAGCGTCTTCGATTGTCTTAATCCTTCTAGATCATTCCAGTAATTGGATTTTTCGCTATCCATTTTTTCCTTTACTTTTTCTAAGATTGTACTATTGCTGATTCCACAGGATGGTTCTGGTCCCAGGTATGAGATTTCAGCTCCTTTTTTTGCCAGCTTGTCTGCTGTTTCATTTCCTTCTATTCCTACGTGTCCTGGAACCCATAGGAGGGTAACAGTGTTATTCTGTCCTAGTTCATTTAATTTGCCTAGGCATTCCCAGAACATCTTTGAACTGATTGTATCTGAGTTCAGAGCTTTGATGGCTGCTTGACTATCTAACCAACTAATAACTCCTCTCAATTTCCGCTCTTTGCTCTGCCGTATGTGTGGCCACAAATGTTTATGTTAATTCCATTCGCTGTTACCTCCGCTTTTCTCTTCGGTTCGCCATCCGCCTTATTAATCCAATGAAAAAGGTATCAAATCTTCGCAAGAACTGCGAACAACGCACGAATTTACAACGTGCTAGTTGCTTAAAATTATCACCGTCAAGCGTATTGGACTATTTCTTGTGACCGAAATCAATGTAACGGAAAATACTATTCATTTGTCCACGGAGTGTAGACAAAAAAATAAACAAATATTACTTAAAATATTGTTTGGGTCGGTCACAAATGAATTTGTCAAAGAGAGTATTTTACTTGTAGCAACAATGAAAACAATTCATAAAAAAACTTACGTGTAACGTTTGGTAATCGCTAGTAACGCTTTGACTAAATAACGAGTTTCCAATGTCTTGAGTTAATCCTGGAATTGACTGTAAATCATGTGTTTTAGATGAGAAGTCGCAATTTCTGAATATATGACCTACAAATCGAAAAAAAAACACTTTAGAAAATATATTACCATCGTTTTAAAAATATTGTTTACACTTATTAATGTAAGGCCTGAACTCATGCCAACAAACGAAAAAAATATATTATAGATATTGTTAGAAGCCTAATTAAATAGAATATGAATTTTGATTCAATTATTTTTTAATGAATAATATTTATGTGAATGTGTATTTATTCACAATTTCAAACTACATAATTTACACATTTTTTTGAACATAAAAATAATTTATTTGTAAATTTTCTTTACATTCATCCTGATTTGAATTTATTAATTTATTTGGTAATCCAATATTTATAGAGAAATTTTAGAATTTTAGAAAAAGATAATCATCAATTTGTTAAAAGTTGATAGAAACAAAATAAACTAAAAATGTACAGATTTCTACTTAAAAAATATAATAATGTAAAGTAGGAAACCACGTGACAGAATTTACATAAAAAAACTAGGATTCTAAAAACGCTTTGTGGCTAATACAATATGAAGAATATGAACCAGTATGAACACATAAATAACAATTTTAAATGAATATTAATAATTACAAGTTTAAAAAATCTACCGGCTACATAAATATCAAAAAACAAGGTTAAAGAATCTTTGAAGACCACCCATAACCTGGGCCAACGGGCGATCTATATATGACCTATAAAAGAGACTCTTTTCCGACCATAGACTCGAGATCCGGCATGTGGTTGTATGCATTCATAATTTTACAATCTATTGTTTCAATTTAAAAAATATATGTGATTAATTTTTTATAAATAAAAATAAATAAATACCAGAAACGTAAAGATTTTAATCGTATATAAATATATAATACTTACGCAAAATTTTGAAGTTTACAGGCGCTAGAGGTATTTTATGTTACTATGAGTGTTGTTGAATTAATCACATATATTTTTTAAATTTAAACAATAGATTGTAAAATTATGAATGCATACAACCACATGCCGGATCTCGAGTCTAGGGTCGGAAAGGGTCTCTTTTATAGCTCATTTATAGACCATCCACTGGGCCCAGGTTAGCGGTGACCTCAAAGACTCTTTAACCAAAAACAAAAAAATGTAGGAATTGCTTACCGGCATAAGTTCGTCCTGGTGATGACGGGTAACTTTTATTTCCATATGTATCTCCCAACTGCAACCTTCTTTTTTCCCTATATACCGGTATAAAAAAATATATATAAAAAAATACAGAATAAATATTATTATATTAATTACCTATAGTCCTTTTCATAAGGTTTGTAATGCGCCATTACGTTTTAAATATTACTTCAACTGAATAAAATTAAAATAGCCAAGAAGGAGAGAGGTGCTTTCATACTGAACTGAATCAAGTATTGTTGGCGATTAGTTTCTGTTTTTGTTTATTTAAAAAAATTAGAATAAAAACTAGAATAAACTTGACTGTGTTGAACAAAAGATAATATAAAATAAACTGTATACAGAGTGTTGTACAAGATTAATGGAATTTTAGGTAAACTATATAGAATTAGGATTTGAAATAGAACAAACGCTGGATATTACAACCATTATTTCTAATATAAGCTCTTTCTTCTATTTTTACTACAACCTTATATATCAAAATTTTGTATTTATTTTATTGGAGGCTTTATTTTTCATTTTGCTTATTCCTGAGACACGAATTATTTTGAATACAAATTTATGACTATACTTGAGGCTACTGATTGATCAATAATAATAATAATCATTACAAAACGATTCGCGATGAAACCGATGCTGTCGACGAACAGTAAAACGTTGTGGATCTTCGGAGTGTGGTCCAATCGGGACAAAAACTTTTTTAGAGTCCACTAGCTGTTACTGGTATGAGTATGGTATGGTGATGGTCAGGATTGATGATATCAAAAGTCTTCGTAGAAGGTCTGGTGTTAGTGTAACTAGACACTTAGCAGGCGTTCTGGGTGTCCGTGGAAGTAGTGTCACAGGTCTCAGTGGATGAGTCCTTCTGAAGAATTGACTTAGGATTGTGCTCTTTGACGTTCATGTCATGAGAGCTTTTAATTCGAGAGTGTCCTGTAATACCCTGGGCGTAAAAGCGCTGTAGACGGGTCGCTCAATAACTCCCGAGGATAACAAGACTACTGGTTTGAACTGCTGTAGACGGATCAGTGAGAACCTTCATACCTGGTGTAGGTTAATTACTATTCTCGTAACGTTACGCGGTCGATCAACGTGCGTAAGCGATGGCCTTTCGTGCGTTAATTTTAAACCGTTCTAGTGATGCCTTCTCGTGTGTTGATTTGAAAGCGTGTTACCACAATATCAAAATTTTTAAGGAAGGCCTGTAAGTTCTACTTAAACAGCGTATATTGTACCATCATTTAAGGGGATTTTAGAACGAGCTTCAGTTAAGCGGTCGATTTTGATGACTTCAAGACAATATCTATTTATAAGAGATGTTTTTGGTTTTAAATTCATAGATATATGTTGTTTTTATAATCCCACAAAAATAGATTAAGAAGATCTTAAAGTTTTATCTTTTCCATCTTTATTTTTTCTCTTTTTTTTAATTTGTTGATTCTTTTCCTTTTTTAATCTTATTTTAACCATTGTTAACAATTTCTTACCTATTTTGTCCCATTTTTTGTGTTTCTTCGATTTTATTTTCTTTCTTTCATTGTTGCTTCTTTTTACATTTTTTGCGATCACTCTTAGAGTTTGATATTTGAGTGTGAACTCAGGCATATATCACATAAGCTTTTTTCTTTTTAGCATATAATCTACCCAATTTTGGGAGTCCCAACGATGCTCGAGTAACTCCCCATTTAGCTTATAGGGCTCCCCTACGATAATTACATGTTTAAAAAACAGTTAAGAATGAGAGCAAACTATTGAAGTAGTAGAAAAAACATTTTTCTATACTCAGAAATGTTTTTCTTCAGAAGATTTTCTTGACATTAAAGAAAGGCTTAATAAAAAATGGAATACAACACTTCGACTAAAGTATTTATTTAAAAAAAAAACTATAAAACCCGATTTAATCCAAAATATACAAACATGTTGTAAACTACAAAAATGTCAATTAAATATAAAATTAACTAACATAAATAAGAAATTCGAAATATATAATATGCAGTAACTCGATAAATAAATAATTCATTTTATTTAATATAACAGACTTCTATTGTATAAAACATACTCAACCTAAAATAATTGTTTAAATACAATTACAAATATGGAATAAATTATAATTTCGAATAAAATTTATTATTTTAATCTCTGTAATAAACTTAATGAAATCTTATCACAGCCAAGATATCCAGTTTATTATTTTATGAATGTGGTGTAAATAGAAAATACAAAAAAAAATTGTGTCATGGCACATTTTTAAGTTATATAAAACAATAAGTACGCAAATAACATAAATTATTATTTGTGAAAAGTTAAAAACTATTACATAAATAAGTAAGTACGTACAAAAATTAATAATTCGAGAAAATGTTTTTAAAAAAATGATTACTGCCATGATTATATTTTTACATTACCTACGATCAATGTATTACAAATATCCATTTATTAGGATTTGTTCATACTATTAGGAACTTATATCACAACTACTAATTTTTAAATGACTACAGAAGAAATCTTTGGTTGCTATTGGGATAAAATATGCGTCCGATCTGTATGAACAATATTGGACTCTTCATTTTTATCTTCATGTGGTATTGTATACTGATATTGATTAACTGCAAAAAAAGAAAAAATAGGTAAGTAATAAGGGTCAATATACAAACTATAACATGTAATTTCAATTTAATAAATATATAAACACTGTTGCATTTTCATTTTGTATCTGTTCAAATCGATAAAAAAGGTGTGGCTTGGTAAGCGACATTGTTTCTTTATGCACAAATACTTATTATGTAATTACTCTTCTTGTTGTGATATATCGGTTTAACGAATGTTAGCGAACATGTTGGCTATAATGATTTTGTTTGCAGCCGATCGAAAGAGTGATTCCGAAGTCTGGCCAAACCACTGTCTCAGATTCCTTAGCCAAGATGTTCTTCTTCTTCCTCGACTCTTCCTGCCGTTTATTTTTCCTTGCATAATTAGGTGTATTATATATTTCCGATGCCTCATTACATGTGCAAAGTACTCTAGTTTCCGAACCTTAATAGTTTTTGACAACTCTTTTTCTTCTTTCTTCATTCTATTTAAGACCGTCTCATTCCTTACTCTGTCCATCCAGCTTATCCGTAGCATTCTCCGATAGCACAATAGTTCGAATGCTTCGATCTTTTTAAGCATGCTCTCTGACAGCGTCCATGATTCAACTCCGTATAGAAGAACGTAATTACTGCAATGAGTTTAATAGTTTTGTTGTTAATAGGAATAATTTTCAAATACTCTTGTTTAGTTTCTTCTCTGTTCTGTTACTATCTCTTATTTACAATATTATATTAATTGTTGCCGTATTTTCTTTTCTTGTTATTTAAAGTTATACACATGTATCAAAATGCAAATTTTGCGAATTAGCACATAAATATTTATGCTAAATTATTCTACTGTAATTCTTTACTACTCTTCTTTATCCAACCTTCGCTTGTGTATCCTCTAATTACATTCGTTCTTTTGTATTTTAACTTTCTAGATATAATCGTTTCTTTTTGAGGAATTTTATTTATGAATCATAGTCTTTTTCTAATGAAAAACTTCGAATCAGTATTTTCTCGATTATTTAATGTTTTAGCTATAACTATGGTTAATTCTATTTTCTTTTAACTTATTCTCGTGTTTACTTGTTCCATCATTTGCAGATCGAACAACAGAATATTAATATCTTTCCAATCCACCAAAATTCTCTCTTATAGTGTTCTTTCTTCTTTTGTTTAACCTATTGCTGTGTATAAATATTATAATAAAAAAAATTGGCTCTCAAAAAGTTTATTATTACAATTTTAAATTATGTTGCTTAAGTACAATATCATCTAAAGGATTTTTATTATTTATAGATTGAATACTGATTTTACCTTTTAATAAATACTGAACGGCAATATGAACTACACATAAAATCCATGCACCAATACCAAAATAACGGAATGTTAAAGAACCACCATATTTATTATATGATATTCCTGCTAATGAACTTCCAGCTGATACACCTATTCCTTCAAATACAGCACCTACTAATCCCTGAAATAAATTAAATAAATAATAATATCAAAAAATAGAATTATATTTTAAACATGAAAGTCCAAAACACCGTTGACTTCTGACATCAAATTGTTTAAACTGTTGATACAAAGTCGCAACTATTAGAAAATGATAATAATTAAAATAAAAAACTAATTTACACGTAAATAAGATAATGGATTTTTAACTATATGTATTACATTAACATATCTTCAATATAAATAAAATTTATAATTAACAAATAACAGGCATGACAAGCAAAATTTTTAGGAAATTTTTTGGAAAGAATTTTATTAAAACCACACATATGATGGTGGAGATATGTAGACAAAGTTTTCGCGATTTGGTCATAAATTTTTAGAAAACATTAAAAAAGAATATAAGTAAGATTATTACTATAAATAAAAGATATTTAAATTTTAATTCCAATCATAGTATTTTATTACTTATAATATTAAGTGAGCAACTATCTGTAATTATTGCCATAGGTTCTCGAAAACGGTTCTAACGATTTGGTTGAAATTTGAAATATGGGTGCACACGTCTGGGAAAGTTCGTTTTTTTCAATTTTTTACCCAGAATCATTTTTCCACATAAAACGGTTGTAGATACGCTAATATTGTTACCAGCCGGCCGGGACGTGTCGCCCACAAGGTGAGTGAGTCGCGACAAGCCAAGAATCTTCGAATATTCTAGTGGCTTTTCAAACGTTCGGAAGATTAGAGAGTGTTGTATGGTCTGGATGTAATTGTGGAGATGCTTCTAGAAGGAATTGATTTCATATATAAGGGACCGCTTTGGACTGAGATTTATTTATTTATTTATTTATTTATTTATTTATTTATTTATTTATTTATTTATTTACGGAATTCTCCATTTTTGTACAAAAAAAAATACAATATAAGTTTCACAATTAACAATTAAGTTTTAACACATATATAACAAACCATAATACACATAAATACATTAATCATAGCTGTTAAGAATACATCTAAGGCATCTTTTAAAACCACTTAGACTCAGGAAAGGATCCAAATCTAATTTATTGCACATTCTGCACATACGCGTAAGTGCACTGTTTTGACCATAATTAGTCGAGTGAAAAGAGACTTGCAACAACTGACTATTTCTAGCTCTATGGACAGTATTAAAATTAATTTTATTAAGCAGATAGAAGAATTGTAATAGGCTACTTGACACATAACTAATTTCATACAATAAATGAGTATTTCTTACAGTATTTAGTTTACGAAAACGAAATATATCGATTTTAATAACTTAATGCGTAAGATTAATTTAAAAAATGTGTTTAATTTGAATCGCCGAAAACGCTGTCGGCCATGTTGTGACGTCATACAAATTGTAAACAAAACGAGTAATTTGACGTGGTGTTATTACAAGTATAAATATTTCGATAAAAATTCCTTATCACGTTCTTAATTTATTTGCTTTATTGAAAAACAATAATAAATTCATTATGGACGTTGGTTTCACAAAAGCAGACACCACAAATTTGCCAAAAATTGATACATTAATGGTTCGTAATTTCTTTGCCTTGAATCCAGATTTCTGCTCTGCCGAGCTAAGAAATGTCAAGACTTCCATGTAAGTACAGTGCAGTTGTTAAATAGTAGACATAAAAAGGAAGAATGAGTGTATTTATTCTTTTCAGAAGGGATTCAAAAGTACCTACTCATTTATGTCATAAGTATCGTAACCTCTGAATAATGTAACTAACATCTATTTGTATTCCTTGATGTGTTTTTGCATTCTCGGACGTTGCAATAACGATAATTACTGTATTTTTTATGGAAATTAGTTGAAATCATGATTTTAAACTAAAGTAAACTGGAAAATTGTCCGTGTTTGTATGTCAAATGATTGTTTACAATACGTATGACGTCATAAAATGGCGGACAGCGTTTTCGCACCTACATGAAGAGATGGATTTTAAATTACAGTTTTGTGGTTTCATAGGTGTTGAAAAAATATAGTAATATTTTTTTTACCTTAGTAGCACAAACATTAACTATTTAGGACCTAGTTTAAAAAAGAGTCAACTAGCCTATTGTAATAGTGGCGATTGACAGTGAAGTGCGGATTGTTGTACGAGGTATTTTAAAGACATTATTCAGTAATTGTGACTGTATCAAAGTTGTAGATTATTTTAAGAAGTTTTTATTTATTTGTGTATATCAATAAATTGTAAAGTTTGTCTGCTGTTTATCACTTATCCCGAATCCACGGAGAAAAATATAACAACATGGTATAGTACATGGGCGGAGCTCGGTCGCCCATGTACTGTTAAAATGGGTAAGAAAAAGAAAAAAAAACAATGAAAGCGGTATTCATGAATATTGGATGTCTTGAAAAGCTAATCAATTTTGCATTGATAAAAGTTAGTAATAATCAAGGATCGCAAAGCCTAATATATCTATGTACACACACCATAAAAGTCTAGGTTTATTAAATAATAAATTAAGGAAAGTTACCAATAAATTATATTATACTAAACATTTACTACTTATTAAATTTCAAGAATATCTTCTATTCATATTTAAATTCAAATTGTCTAATTTATTTTGAGATAGGACTTTCCAAGTATCACTTAGGGCTATAAAAAGCTTGTTTTGAAACTGCTATTGTTCCCGAAAAATTCTTCGATGAAAAATATTCCATGCATGCTCTATCGGATCTGGCGATTGAGCAAAACATTTATATTTTACTTGTCTAAAAATTGTCTTGTTGATCTGGTATATGCATTAAAACGAAACTGGGTCCAACAACTCTGTTTTGTGGCATAACAATATGATGCAGAATTTGTTAGATATACCGTTTAGCGGTTAAAAAATTCTCCAACAAAACGAGTTTTGTTCTTTCTTCTACTCTTATGCCAGCCCACACCATTACACTCCCACCTCTAGCTTTGCACTTCCCTCCACACTCTTATCCTACGTGAATCTGGATACAAACCGAATCGAGTTTGTAAATAAAACTGAGGTCCATTGATTTTCTGTCGAATTGACATGTTCCTTAACCCAATTTAATCAAAGTGTATAACTTGATAAAGGTTGACATCTTAGGTGCAATCTGCTTCTGATGGTACTTTCCGATATTTGAATTTTGGAAGCGACTCAGGAGAGGAGCTGTTATTTGAGAATTGCGGCGGGCCATTTGAAAAGCTATATTGACTGTTAGAGTTTGCCATTTGAGTGTGAAAAGTGACAAGATTAACATTTGACTTTATATTGACAGTTAGAGTTTGACATTTGAGTGTGAAAAGTTACAAGATTGATATTTGACATTATATTGACAGTTAGAGTTTGACATTTTAGTGTGAAAAGTGACAAGACTGACATTTGACGTTATATTGACAGTTAGAGTTTGACATTTTAGTGTAAAAAGTGACAAGATTGACATTTGACGTTATATTGACAGTTATGTTTGACATTTGGGTGTGAAAAGTGACAAGATTAACATTTGACGTTATATTGACAGTTAGAGTTTGACATTTGAGCGTAAAAAGTAACAAGATTGACATTTGACGTTATATTGACAGTGAGAGTTTGACATTTGAGTGTGAAAAGTAACAAGATTGACATTTGACGTTATATTGACAGTTAGAGTTTGAAATCTGAGTGTGAAAAGTGACAAGATTGACACTTGACGTTATATTGACAGTCTTGTACGTGAAAGACCTAGATATCTTTAAAAAACATTACGATAGCGCGACCATAGACGCAAAATAACGCTTTTCTATGCTTGCAAGGCATCCGCAACATCAATTTGAGCTCCATTTTCGAGCATTCCAACAAAGAATATACAAATTATAAGTTAAAATTTTTAAATCTTATTTTTAAATGTTTCTTTGCAAATTCTTGTTTTTCTTGACAAAACAACAGTATACCTGGAAGGACAAACAACTTCTCCGATATGGCAATTCTCACCATTATTTCTAATAAACTGATATGAATAATAAAATATTTAATGATCATCTAAACAACTTTAAAAGTTACGTAACAAATATGCGGTGTGTGGTGTGTGTATAACAAAATTTTTCATATATACATGGTATTTCGAAAAAAAAAAACAAAAAAATTGGTAATGCTTTTGACATAAGAACAATTTTTTAAACAAATAATAGAGTTCAAAACAAAACCAATTAATTTGGATACACCAACAAAAAATTGTGTTTATAGTAACCAATGTTATTGGGGAATTCCGAAGACTACTTGGAAGTTAATTTATCTGAATACAAAAACAGATGTAGATACATCTAAGATAGGTGGAAATAGAGTATGGAAGAAAAGTCAGATAAAAAACTAACTTAAGGAAACAGTTAGAAACAAAAAAAAAATCATTCAGAATCAACTATCAAAAACAACTAAGAAAGCTAAGTAAAACAACTACCAATACGCAACATTAAAAGAAAGATTATATGTTAACATTTTTTTGTAATACGAATCTTTGAAACCAACAACCCATCTGGTTGTCGAAAGCTTAGAAAAGTTAATCCATTTATATTTAATCCGATTTTGATAAGCATTTATATATTTAAAAGACGGCCCCTGATAAATTTGACAAATCTACATTTTTAAAAATATTTTAATATTTTTTATTTTAAGTAGCTCCTCAATTAATAAAAAAAAAATGGAAATTGATGTCACAAAGACGTTAAAGAGAATATTTTAGATTATTATGAAGAACTTGAAAAGTAGTCCAGATATAGCAAACAAGTAGGATGGTTTTGATATTAGCATAAATATAAATTATTCCCAAGAATTGGTATAAATATACATACTTGCATGGTGGCTTCAGTTCCTGTGGGAGCGATATTACTGGCATACGAAGCCATACAGGCGAAACACAACCCAAAAGTTAGTCCATTTGAAATTTCAATAGGTAGAAAATACCATGGATTATCAATCACAGAATAAAGAATAAATCTAACCCCCACTGCAAACAATACCAATGACATTGTGTGGACATGTCCTAGTTTATTGATAATTTTTCCAGATAAAAAGAAGAACGGCGTTTCTCCAAGAACCTGAAAAAAATTAATAATATGTATCTAATCTATCATATAAAACGCTAAAGTAAAAATACAAACCGATTGAACTGCTTGAGATAATCCTTGTAGAGTTTTAATATAAGTTAATCCACTACATCCTTGTGCACCCGCTAAATCTTCCATTAACCAAAACAGGAACTGCCATACAATTCCAGTACACATACCAGCACTTATACACCATAATAAGAATACTATTACACGGATATTTAGAAACAGAAGGCCAACATCCCGACATATGTTTGTTATTACTCTTTTTTGAGTATACTAAAACGTAATAATTTTATATATACATAAATTTTAATATATTTAAATATCTAGTTATCTACTTACTTTCAATTGTGACGAAACAAGAAAATCACAAACAATAAAAGCAGCAGCAATATAAAAAGCAGGTGCATAGTTTTTTTGGCTTTTTCCTTCACTAAAAGCATCAATAAGAGCTCCTGATACAGCTGCGATAATACCCCAGCCTAAAGCACCGTACATTCTTTGATAGCCATAATTACCGGGTTTGTCACCTTAAAAAAAAACAATTTTAAATAAATATTCTGCTACTTAACAGCATCTCGTGCGATCAAAAAGTACCCAGCATCAATCCTCAGGACCTTTTAGGTCGATTTCTTTGGACCTTCACAAGGTCAATGTTTATGAGAATGTGACTCGAAAATATTACATGAAAAAAATCTCTACATCTTATCGTGTTATGATCTTTGAAAAGTTGAAAAACTGAGTCTAGTCATTTGCTACAAAGCCATAGCTATTATACACGAAACATGCTTATATAAACAAAAGATCCAATTTTTCAGGAATATCATTTTGGTTGTCATTTTTTAAAACCAATACTCATGGTTGCACCAGATTCCCTTTAGACATACATGGTTCCTATATTTTAGATATTTTAATAACAATGCACAGATTTAGAACTATCAAATTCAAAATGATGTGAATGGTATGGTTTCAAAATAATGTTAGGGGTTATATGGATGCATCTTTTCAACAAGTTTAGGATTCAAAATAAGATTCCTACATAATTACGAAATGAGTAGACGCAATTGAAAATATGGAGGGTAGAGGTAAGGAGAACTATCTCCGTGTATTGAATGTGTCCGTCGAAATGTGTTAAATAAGGGTGGTGCTAGGATAGTTTATTGTTGACAGTTGAATTAGACACTTAAAATCTGACTTTAAGCTTCTGTTCTATTTTATTTCATAGCATGAATTGTATTAAAAGTATACAGGGTGTTAAAAAAGTGTCACAAAATAAAACAATGATAATTTACTTACAAACAACAGAAACATAGATTCAAATAAGATGTTCGAAGTAGTTTCAGTGCAGCTAAGACATCTCCGCCGCAAAGACTGTCGAACTCTTTCTAAAATATCTTCATTGGTTGGGATTCGATGACATCCCTGCTCTACTCTTTGCTGCAGCTCCTCGAGGTTATTCACAGGAGCGGCGTGTACGAAATTTTTAAAGTGTCCCCAAAGGAAAATGTAAAGGGGGTTTAAATCAGACGATCTTGCAGGCTAAGGTACAGGTCCGTCCCTTCCTATCCATCTTTCTCCAAAAGATAGGTAGTTAGGTAGTAAAATCGGACTAAGTAACTGGTCGCCCCAAATACCTTTCAAAAGGTTTAACGAAAAACGTACTTGATGTCTAAATTTCACAATACTATGTAGATTTTCGTCGGCCTACATGCGAATTATGGAAATTAAAAAGTCCATTTCGTGCAAAACCTGTCTCATCAGTAAACAGAATGTTGCACACATCATATACGCGTTGAAATGATACGGGTAAGCTACTGCCTGTGCAGTATTCGCCAAACGAGAGGACCACCAATTCCTACCTATGCTGATATTCTTTGCAAACCAGTTTCCTCTAAACGTGCCAAAATTGTTTCCTCGGTCTCAGGGGTGGACACCGACCTTGGCCCCAAATGTACCTGTATTACGCAACCTTTGGTGAAGTCTTCCAAATACACTAACTGAAGGCATATGGCAATTAGGGAAAACGTCTACATACAGATGAAGCATTAGCATTTGCACGACCGTACATAAAATGCATATCAGTTAATTCAATATTACTGTAAACAGGCATAGCGGAAATTTGTAAAATTGTTCACCAACAACTAAATAATATCTAGATAAAACCTCGGTCGAATTTGATAATAAATGCAAGTTTTTGAGAATGAAAAAAAAGATGATACAAAAACACAAAAGACTCCGTATCCCCGAAACCGTTAATTTGCGTACATATGTTTCTTATGTGTCTCTGCATATTTTGGGGCATACTACCAACGTACCAACACCAAACAATTCATTTTGAGATAGTTTTTTTAACGCCCCCTATATAGAGATTACTAACACATTAAAAACTTACACTAAGAATAATAAATACACTTACCTAATAATTCAAAACAAATAGCATCACCAATACTAACAACAACTGCTTGTCCTACCCAACCTATAGTCATCAAAATTAATACACTCCAAAATTGAGAAATTCCATAAACTTTATTATCGTCAATAGCAGGTTCTGGTAATAAATCATAAATCATGTAATCCTTACATTCTATATCACAGGTTGAAAATTTGAATGATGGCGTCATTGGCGGTTGAAAATTAGAATTATTTGATATAGTTACACTAAAAACTATAAATGTAACAATGGAAGAATTTACAAGGTGTGTTTCGTTTTTCTGAATAGTACTAGAAAATTGAAAAGTTTTCGGGTAATTTGTAGAACAGAATTCGCTTTGGTTCCAAGTATGACATAATACGTCTGCTGATATAACGTCTACAGAACATTTTAACTAAAATTAAAATTATTTTTGTTATAATTTATAAAAGTTAATAATTAAGTATTGAAAAATATTCGAGACCAATAACAGAAAAACCGTCACAAAAAAGAGTAACGGAATTTCTCCTGGCCTGTCTATCTCTCGTTGCTCCCACTTTCGAGTAAACCAGATATCATTAAAAGCTTCATCGAGTTTCACACTTTTGGAAGCTTAACTTTTTTATGACAATTGAAAGAACGATCGTCACGAGCCGCACTCTATAAAGAGCTAAAGATTGTTGAAATTTGTGGATTTTGAAAGTTTTCTTAGTTTTTTGTTTTGTAAAATAAACAAAATTTTAATACAAACCGATTTTTGAAAAATTAAACGAAATTCTATACATTGTATAAATAACTAACTTATAAAGAGCGATCGTTTTAAAAGGAAAATATAAAAAGAAAATGCGGTAATAGTATTATACGTTACAAGGTCGGTAGGTTACTTATTACAGTACGAGATAGTTTACGGACGAGGCGACGTAGGAGCCAAGTCCGGAAATAAAAACGAGTACTGTAGTAAGACCTAACGACCATGTATCGTATTATATTTTATTTCATCCTGTTTTTATAAATTAATAAATTCATAAAAATTTTAACAGTAGTTCGTAACTTGACTAAAAATAGTTCGTAACTTGATTAGTTAGGTCAAATTACCTTGAAAGCCATCTGTCACTGTCAAATAATTTTTTTATTATTAAGATTTAATTGTTAATATAAAATTGAATAACATTGACTTCTTTTTAAATATGGATGTAAAAGTAAGTAATTAATTATTTTATTTTTATTTTATAGTCATTATAGTATTTTTAAATGTCAAAAATTAAAAGTAATTGTCTTCCCTTAAGCAATCAGAGCAGCGTTGCTAGGCAACACATTACAGTACCTGATACCGTAATGTTTTACTTACCGGCACCAAATTGATTATAGGGAAGTGTATTTACTGGACAGGATGAAATAAAAGTATATTTATGAATAATAATTTCAACTTTAAAATTTTAACTTTGCAAGTTATGAAACGTAACTGATTTATGTGAATCTATTTTCAGCTTCAAATTTAAGTTTAATCGCAAATAAGCTGTTGTTTACCAAACCATTACATTAAAAGCAATTATATAAGTTTAAAATAGTGCTGATAATATAAGTAAGTAGTTTATTATATGATACAGTTTCTTACTGTTAAACAAAATCGCTCACGTGCAAGTTGTTATCAATTTAAAGATAAAAAATATGCATAAATTTCATATTGAAAATTATAAATTTCGCTTTTAATGTTTATAAGAAACAAGACCCAATTGTGTAAACAATTTGCAGAAATTGTAAAAAAATCAAGAAATAAGCATACATAAAACGTAAAAAAATTATCAATTATTATACGTTATTTCATAATCAAAAATAAATTGTTCCGTATTAAAAATGTGGTCATAATTAAGAAGATTTGCTGCTAATTAAAAGCATGATATAAATTACTTTAGATAAAGATAATTAGCATTAATAGTACTATTTTAAATTTCACATACCACTTGAATTCATACTTTTTTCGTACAAAATTTGATGAAAGTTTATTTTCTCTATGAACTCTGAAAAACCCAATATCTAATCATCACGAAAAATAAAAATATATAAACACAGCAAATTAATCTTTTTATATTTTTTTAATAATTAATTTTATTTATTATTCTTTATCTATTTTACAAAAATGTTGTCTCTTTTTCTCTCCGAAAATCGCGACTTTTTATAATTAATTAGAAAAACAATTATTTTCGGAAAGGTGCAATAAAAAATTTCATTGATTGGGCGCATAGGAAAATTCGCATTGAACTATGCTATTACCTGACAAGTAGCCGAATTTTCTGCTTTTCGGATATCATCCAATGAACATTCACTTATCCCATCAAACTGTTTACTTATGACCAAACTATCATTAGAACATCCAAATTCTACCTGCCGAACAAGTTCCATTTTTGGTGAGAAAAATAAGCCTAAAAAGGCCGCTGCTGTAAGTAATTGTGCTAAGAGAAATAATAATTTTTGGCAATAAAATCTATCAGCAATTGATCCAAAAAATGGTTTTGCCACCATACCACTTACTGGCAAAACTATGTAAATTAATCCGACGGTTACACTTGATAATCCGAGTTGCCGAGCGTACGATGAAAGGTATGAAGTCACTGGGCCTGTACCTAAAAGAATAATATATTTTTTTACCACTGGTTTTGCTCAAATTATGTTTCGCAGTATTAAGAAGTTGAATTTATTTATTTAAAATCATAAACAAAACTACTTAGAATAAGTCAATTCTATTTGAAGATTATTATCTCTTTATCAAAATAAAATATTGATTTGTAATCCCCCAGTTAAATTGCACACCAACCTTCAGTAGGTAGAGCGTGGGAAAACCGTATTGTTGAATAGTATGATTAAGAAAGATATATTTGGAATCAGTTATTATTTGTGACCAGTTGGTTTAGAAAATCATGGTTTAGAAAAATAAAGGTTTAACTATAGAATACACTGATAAAAACTCTGAAATTGGTCGTTGGTTGAGATATTGTTTCGGATTGTCTTATTTAGCACCACAAGAAGTACGTGACAGTTTTGCATATGATTTATTTTCGGTAAAACCTGATGACGAACGTGTACATAGATTTTATGATTATCTACTGGAAACATATATAGACGAAGAAGCTGATTTTCCAGTTCACATGTGGGAAAAATCGAATCCATTTTTAACTCGAACAACAAACTGTTGTGAGTTTTTTCATGTCCATTTCAATAAAGCGTGTTACTTACACATTCTTTATTATATACTTACTATCATAGATTAACGAAAAGAATTCAGATTAATGTATATATAAAAATTATATATTTATATATTATATATAAACGGGTGTGATAGTGATGGCTTGCATCGTTACCGCACGCTGTTCACTGGGGATTGTCAGGTCTTGTTGACAGGCTTGCCAACTGACCAGATGATCCCCAGTTTCAATTTTGTTTTTGAGAGTCGATACCAAGTCCGGCTAAGAGACAGAGCCGAATGGACTGAGGACGGCTCTCAAAGAATTTTCGACGATGCAGGGATCAAGTACTTTACTGACGGATCTCGCACTTCAGAAGGAACCGGTGCAGGGGTCTGTGGTCCACGCAACCTTAGGCGGCACTTCAGACTGGGAACGGAGTCAACCATGTACCAGGCTGAGGTATTCGCCTTACTAAAGGCTGCCCACCACGCCCGAGGCCGTGGCCGTGGCTGGAGAGGGGAGACTATAACTTTCTTCTCAGACAGCCAGGCTGCATTGCTGGCCTTAAAACAATTCCGGGTTAGTTCCAAGCTGATCTGGGAGTGCATACAAAACCTCAATGAACTGGCTAGACACAACAGGTTCTTCTTGGAGTGGGTGCCAGGGCATATAAGGGTTTTGAAGGTAATGAAATCGCAGACCATCTGGCAAAGAAGGGAGCGGATACATGATTCATTAGTCCAGAACCTGTATTGGGACTGCCTAGAGCCTGGGTAAGGACCAAAGTCAGGAACTGGGTCTGGGAAGAGTCGACCAAACACTGGAGTAATACTGTAGGGCTGAAGCATTCGAAGCTGACGCTCAAAGGCTACTCCAAAAAACTGACGTCTGACATACTGAATCTTGGCAGGAGTCAGCTAAGAGTACGGGTGGACCTGCTCACTGGGCATGGACCATTCAGACTACACCTTCGAAGGATGGGGATTCAGACACAGGAACCCACCTGGTGCCGATTGTGCGCCATGAAAGATGAGACGGCAACTCACATTCTATTCGAGTGTGAGGCATTGGACCATAAACGGTTCCTCATCTTGGCCAGTTTCATACTTTATACAATTTGTTACTAAAGGATGACATAAATTTTTTTGTCTATTTTCGGACGTATCCCAAAACATTCCAGGAATTATGTGAATAAGTAAAACATACGATAAGAAAACAAGACACTAAATTTAAACAATCGATTTCAGTGAAGGAAAGAGTTGCTGTAACAATTAGGTAAATCATACAATGCAGGACCTATTTCAGAAATAAATAGTTCTGTGTCAAACATCTTTACTTCTTGAAATATAATTGAATACTGTTGAAATTTATCCTGAATTTATGCAAGTCGCTGAGGGTAATCTGGACACTTGCGTTAAAAACAAAGGGGAGCGTCTTTGTGGTTGCCGCAAAAAGTCGCTCTCTTTCGCGACACTGCTGCTGTCGGTGCGTTTGAAATGCTAGATATGGCCATGTCCATTTAGTTACATGGGTTGCGTAGCTGCGGCGTTTGTGTGGCGGCGACAAAGTCGCTGATTTGGCTGTGCCCTAAAGGTCGCAAGTAAAGTTGGTGTGCATTTTACGAACGCCGATACAAAATATATGAAAATAGTATATTGTGTATCTAGTAGGAAAAGCGATACATTCCCGCCGTGCGGGAAAGAGATATTTTCTGAATTAAAATGCGTGCGGGAAAGTGTTGTTTTACGCATGCTTGTAGAAAAAAAATATTCCCGTACAGTAGGGAAAAGTTAGTTGCCCAGCAACGGACTAAAATACAAGAATAGTCTATTTTGGGGCTCGAATTTAATCCGAGAATCTAGACATTTCCAAGCGATTTCAGAAAACGTTTTGTATTAACTAATTGCCAATCATCTATACAGTGTTTTACTATATTAATTATTATTTAAAATTATATTAACAGAAGATTATTTTTTAATACTATAAACTTCAAATAAAAAATAAAGTCCTAAACAGTAACAAAATTTACTAAATATTTTGTTTTAAATCATTTATTTTGATTACGGATTAAACTGTTTTTTTTACTATATATTTTTGCTCTCGAATATTGTTTTTGTATAAGCAAATGAAGATTTTATAAAATCAAATATGTATTTTGGGTTTATCCCAAGTATAATACCAAATACGTATGCATATTTAATAATAATTTATTAGTTGACTATAAAGACATATTATTATTTTCAGTAACTATTCAATAATTGAGAGACAATTAAAAAAAATATATTGAACTTTGTACCAACTGTCTGGAACAGTTTATTAAATGACTGCAATTAATTATTTATTATTAACCAATTCTCGATCAATTCTGCTATTTAAATCAATTCGACATTCTGAAAAATCAGCAGTTATTATTAAATTTTCGTAATTAGAATTAATTAATTTGGTGCAGTATATATTAGATAAATAACATAATTTATCTACAATGTTATATTTTACGCAATTGTAAAAAAACTAAAATATCTTAAAAGATAAAAAGGTATTTTAGATAAATTTTAATTAGGATGTCGACATAAAAAGTTTTATTAAAGCTTATAATTAATAAATAAATGAAATTTGTTTATTTATTTTACTATTTCTTAAAATTTCTGACGAAATTCGTAATAATTATTTGTATATCAGAAACTGAAACTACAATATCACCTATCACCTATAAAACAGTTACAATAAATGGACTACAACCAGCGAGGAATAAATTATATACAACACGAGTAGAAAAGTTTATCTTACGAGCGAAAGGCGAGTAGGACATGAGTGTGGAGTATCTATTTGATTCAAGTCATAGACTACATTTTATGTTCTACTGTGGTAGTAGAAAATTTAAACCTACATTATAATTTGGTAATTTTTCGGTGTAGGTACTCCTTTCCGCCGTCAAAAAACACTGGAGTTCCCGCCTACCTTAGTTAATCAGTAATCCCTCCTGCGACAGGGTCACGGTGAGATAGGGAGTCAAGAGAGGAACATTTGTGCAGTTATTTATTATGCTAAATTTTAACAAGTGCATTTCAAAAAATAGTTTTTAACTTTGTCTTCACACTTAACCCAGCGTTAGGACTGACAGAAAAGACATATTAGCGTGTTTAAAAAGCGTTTCAAAAGAAACGTGTGTCAATTAAAACTTTACCTAGGTAAAGTATATACCATGTATACAAAAAATAAATACAACTCACATCTATAGAAATATAATAAACTAAATACAAAAAAATGAATGAACGAAATAAGCTAAAATAAAAAAACGAACAGAAAATTTGTGAGAAATGTTTTGGGCAACTACAAAATGTTTCGTCCATGAATATTGTTGTACCTAAGTGAAAAAAAAAATTGAAGATTTGAAAGGGTTGAAAAGATGCCAATATTTAAAAATTTATCGTTTGATATAAGAAAATATTCATTCCTATTTGTTATTATCTAGCATAACTAATATTAAAAATACTCATTAGACCGAAATTAAACAAACACAAAAGACGAAATCTCAAAGTAAAATGAATTTCAAAAACACAAAACAAAATTATTTAAACAAACAAACTTTTATTTACCACAGGTATTTTATAAATACACAACGGTAGGGGTTAATATTTTAATTCGATGGAAGGAATTCGAGAGCTACCTGGATTCAAAAATTATGGTTTGGAAGTAATTCGTGATCAGTCGCATCTTTGTTACTGAAATAGCCTTACTATAAAATATTATTTACGAAAAGGTATTAATGCAGGTAATCATTAGTATAGCGCTCCCGAATGAGGACACACTAAAACCAAATCAAATTTTAACTCTGTAACATATTATCCAATAATTGTACTATGATTAAAAAAATATTACATAAAAGTTATTTAATCTTCCAAATAAATAACACTATGAGAAACTAAAAAAGAAAAGAAAAGTAAGATTTAAAAAATATCAAGAAAAATTTCACCACAAAAAATATATTCACAATAATTTTTGAGTCGTGTTTACATCTGTCATATGGGAGCGCTAAAATAGAGAATTACCTGGAAACTTTTTAAAAATTCATGGAATAACAATAATAGAGATTACGAAAATTATGCAGTGATAAAATAGTAATAATTATACACCAATAATTAACAAGTTTTTAAATAACTTACCTCCATTCCATAAAAAATAATGTGCCTTCATAGGCAGTAGTTGCTTGTTAATAGTCATTTTAATTGGGTATTTTTATTTAAAATTTGGTTAATAATTTATTTTTTAATCTAAGATCATAATGACTCGAACCCACGGCAACTCGTAATCGAATAATGTATAATTAAATTGCACAAACGGACAAACGCACATGTACAAACGTCAAGTGCTTCTTCTTTTCTGGATTCTTTGCTATTTTATGTTCTTAATCATTCATCTGAAAATGTGTAATTGGTAATAATAAAATCACAAATTAAATTATTCTTTGAATCAATATAAATAAACTTTTATAAAATAAAACTTTTATTCCCTGTCAGTATTGCCACTTTACGAATTCTTTGATAATAAGGTGCTAAATTCCTGGCTGTTTAACTACTCTAAATATAAACATAACCAAACTTGTAAATTTCAAAACTTTTTTATTTTGATTTAAGATTTTAAAACTATATATGGATAAACATGAAACTAGTGATAAATCTCCTTACGAAAATGTGCAGACAACATTTCGCCACGTACGTTACAATGTTTATAATTACAATTAATACTAATAATATATAAATTTTCGGTTAGGATATTATCAAAGAAGTATTAAAAACTAAATTTCAAAATCCAAAAAATAAGATAACCGATGATGCGATTGAACTTGTCTCAGAAATAGCTAAAATTTTAACTACAGAAGCCGCTGTAAGAGCTATAAAACAGGCAAAAGGAGAATATAAAACTAAGGTTACCTTGGAACATATAGAAACCATTTTACCTCAAATAGTAAGTAATAAAGTTCATTATTTACATCTTTATTAACGACTATAAATAAATAAAATCATATTAATGATTGTACAATTTTTTAGATGTTAGATTTTCCTTAAATATCAGGTACCAGAATTATAAGAAATGCGATTTTTGAATTTGTAAATTTTTATAATGTAAGTAATAAATTTGTAGACATTCATGCTTTGTTTCTGTTAGGTTTGTTACCTTAAAGAATATTCTTTTATTTTTTTCATTATTTCATTAAAAAAAGTCTTATATAGTTTAATACGCATTTACTGTAATATAAAAATTGTTTTTTCGTACAAGAATACTTCTTAAGTAGCACCTTTTATCTGTATATTCATCAGGTTCATGAAACAGATAACAAATTTTTGTACCGATAAATCTTTAAGAATTTAAATTTGTACTCTAATTTTATATAAATATCTTCATAATTATTATTAAAAGGAGTTTTATATTGTACAATGCTGATATAAATCCTGTTATTTAAAAGTGCACAAAGTGGATTGATGCACATCTTTATTATGGACTATTATTGAAAATGCTAACTGTGAAACTACTAACAACAGCATTTTATTTTGGGTACATTTATGATAAAAAATTATTTTATTTTTTGGTTTTTAAATATGATAATAATAAGGCACGATAAATTTAAACAACTTATAGATTATAAGACAACAAAGTTATATCCCAGCTTGGATGGTAAAATGGTTTTAATTTAAGTTCCTAGAGGATAACCTAAAATGTAAATAATAAGAAGTAAAGCTTTACAATCTAATTTCCGTCTATTCCGGCTTTAATAAAACAATAGCATTTATCGTGATCCTTCTAGAGCAAATTAAAAATTTCTCAGGAAACTTTCATGCTTAATTTAATTTGGATTTGTAATTATGCAGTTATCATTTTCTGATAAGTTAAAATAATAAAATTGGTTATGAAATGTTGGCAGCTGTGAGTAATATTGGGTACATTTAAATAGCAGTAATTATCTTAATTGTCTAGACTTGAAAAATAAATCACTTTATTGTACCTATTTAGTAATATATATAACATGTTTCAACTATTACCTTATACGTTTTTATTCACAAATTGCCTTCTTGCATTCTTTAACACATCTTCATGCTATAAACTCTTCTGATCATAACCCATGTCTTGGTTCAAAGAACAATCCATAAGAACTTGCAATTACACCACATACAATCTTATTGGGAAACTGTCTTTTTTCTTCCATTACAAACGCCCTGCCAATTAAGTTTGATACTTGAGTTACATCAGTTTCTTATTGGAAGGTTATTCGTTATTTTTATTGCTTTCTACAGTCTCAATGTCTAGAAATACATGGTCGTTTTTAGTTTTTTTTTTGAATCGTACGCGTCTCCACTGGATACAAATATATATTTTTTTATAGTAAATTAGCTAAAGAATTACATAATTATCATTAAACCATTTTTGCTTAATGAGCACAAATGGGCATCAAAGTTTGTAGTCAGTTAAGTTTTCGATTCGATTATGTTATTATTTCTTATACTAAACCAATTCAAATATTTCCTTTACTATTATTTCCGTTATAAGGTTCTAGTTGTTGCTTGTGGTATTGTGGGCAAAATATCACCGTATCGTAAAATAAATGCATGATAATTCTCCTGATTGAATCCATCAATAACGCCATCAAAAACAAATAAATTTTCGGCGGTCCCATCAAAACTGTATCACCAGATTCGTCATCAGTATGACTTTTAATAACGACTCTTTTACTAGTACTTTCCAAAATTGCTTAAAGCTTTAAAGGGGACAACGAATTTTTAATTTGAACAGTTTTATTAGATATAGGTATTAACATTAATTTTGTACATATAATAAACTTTTTCGGGCTGCAGTTTCGCATTTGGAGCTTGTAAAATCAACAAAAAAAATTATTGTTTGGATTGACATGTTACAGAAATATTTTAAGATCTTGTCAAAGTGGTATGTTTCTGTTTTAAAACAAAGTATCGTTGATATGATTGAAGTTTTAATTTTTCCTCTTTTTAAGAGATGCTTTTAATATTATGTTCGAAGACGTGTGACGACACAAAAGTCGTCCAAAAGATGTAACCGAACTTCTTCTGGTGTGTTTCTCTCACTTTCGAGAACACCCGATGACATCAACAGTTTCACTTCCAGTGGAATTCAAAAAATTAGTTGCATAAATAGGCTTTATACAAAAAACTAGCCTTAACTTGCCTCGTGCGTTTTTTTAGGTTTTACTGTACTTTCTATGATTTCTAGATATTTTTAAAAGTTCCTGTTTTTCATGATTTTTCTGTAACTTTGAAAGAAGTTTAAACTCAAAACTATTTTAAAAAATGTTAAAAAAACTCTTTATTACATACTAGTACATGCAAGTAATGTACTTTCTTAAAAACGAAATTTTTGGTACCCTGATTATATTAAAATTACTGGTTCATATTTTGCGTTATAATCAACTGTTATTTTTTATAAGGCTGACTTCTTTCCCGCTTCATCCCAAATTGTAGTTCCATCGCAAGCACAAATTGTTTTTGGATTTTGAAAAAGTCCAGCTGACCTCGCAATTACACCACATGCGAGTTTCTGGGGAGTTTTTGATTCTTTGGCCACTACAAACGATCGTCCTATTAAATCTGCAACTCTGATAGTTTTGTTCTCGAATCTAAAAACTGACCGTTTGGACTCATTGCTGTCTATTGAACCGATATCTCCATACGGACAATCTGGTGGATAGTTTGGTTTGTTGAAAACTTCTCCGACATTCTCACATCCTGAAATATTTATTGATTATTTGTATAAACAGGTTTAACTGTGTTCCTTAAATTTAAAAAGGAGAATCTTTCTCCTATGGGAAAATATGGTTTCATTATAGTATGTAAGAATTTAAGCATTAGATAAAAGTTATTTTTAAAATTACTTAAATTATCTTAAGAATATAAATGTTTTAAAAAAATCTTTCTTCAAAATTTTATTGCAATTAGTTTACTACAAATGTTGGAAACAAGAACCGTGACCATTTGTTTCCTGTGCATATAACTTATAAATAAAAAAGATTAATTTAATTAATATTAACGCTCGCATTTTATTCAATTTCAAAGCAAAAACTGGAAATATAAAGTATAAATAATTTACCTGAAGATATATCACCGCATTCACAAATGTAAGCATGATATGAACCTTTACCCAATCCGTCGACAGTTCCATCAATGATACAAGTGTCTGCATTAGGTTGTATAAAACGTATAACTCCTTTAACATCCTTTTCACCTGCTTCTAAAATTGAGACTGCAGTTTGACCACCAGCATACCCTTTAACAGCTACTCGCTTTCCTGTTGTTTCCAGAATGTTCAGCAATTTTAATGTTGGTAAATTACTTTCTACAACCACTCGCTGCTCATCTAAACTTATTTTAACATCTTTAATTCCATCAACATTTGCTAAACTTTTTTTTACCGATTCAACACATGAGTTACAGGTCATTTGAACCGCAAATTCGATTGTTGTTGAAGCCATGATGATTTGTCGATAATACAATAACAATAAAACAGCAGCGAAGTTATTACATTCTAGCCTTGACCTTGTAAATTGAGATTAGTGAAAATGATTATCACATTTTCAAATATTTAATTTCATATCGATCATTACCAGTAAACTGACAGTAAAAAGTAACCTTACTTTCATACTTCTAAACCTTTGAATATAAAACTATAAAAATATGTTTTATATTCAAAGTTTCCAATTATCTGTGGTTTCCTACATTCAGTACATTCCAACAAAGTGTTGTAGTAATTTATGTTGTATTTTTGTAACCTTTCAAACCTTAAAAACATAAACAAACTGGCAACTGAGGCCTCAACAACGAAGAAGAGGTAAACAAACTGTTTGTGGCCTTGTTTATCAAGTCGTCTATTTAGCAAATAATCTGTGTAATAAGAGCAGTTTTCTTATTCCATATCTAGTTTAATGTCGAAAATTAAATAAATTAATATTAAATAATATTAATAAATAACTACAAAATACTATTACTGCCCTAGTGTGTGATTTTTAATTTCCATTTTAACTAACGTAATACCTTATGCGAAGTACACAACTGAAATCAAAATAGAAGAAGACCAGTAATTAAGAATTAAGGTTACATTTGTTGTTTAACATTCGGTATCGGTAAAAAGTGTTTAAGATTTTAATTTTAAAAATGGAACAAGATGAGGTAGAAGAAGGCGAGGTAAATTACAGTTACGTTTATTGTATTTTTAACAATCTAATTTTCTATATTTTTAGCTTTCTCATGATTCTACTGATGAATATACGCCTTTGGAACGGCCTCCTAATTACTCCACTACTCAACCCTTACCACGACTTCCAGTTCAAGTTGCTCCTCCTTCAGAAAGTGAAGAAGAAGTACTTTCCAACGATAACGATAGTGATAGTGATTCTGATGCTAGCGCTAAAAAAGTAAAAAAACCTAAAATTCGTTTAAAACCAAAACGTCAACAAAGAAGTTTACATGCTAAAAAATATAATATTTGGAGTAGTCGGCTACAAGAAGAAACACTAGCTGCGACATTAGTTAACTGTGATGTGGTCAATAAAGACAGAACAAGAAGTGTCGAATCATATGATTACACTCTCGCTCACAAATTTTATAATAATGAACTTAGTAACAGGTTTAGTAAGGTAGAAAGAAAGACTAATAAAAGAACAAATGATGATAGAAGTAATACACATTTAAAATTAAGACACAGATCTCCAAGTGCTAGTGATGAGAAAGAAATTAGAGGTAACCCTAGAGAGATTCCAGAGTTATCTGTGAATAAAGATAATGATAAGGTTGATATAGCCAGAGACATAGCTAATAAATTAAGTGAAGAAAAGGAGGATTTAATACGTAAGTTAAATATTTATTTATTATCGATATACATATAACAATTTTATAAATGTTATTTCAAATTAAAATTACCGAATTTTTTAGTGAAAGTGATTGAAGTTCTTGGAAAAGAGAGAGCTATACAAATATTTGAAGAAACGAAAAATGTGGAAGCAGAAGGTGGTATGTTGATTATGGTAAGTTCTTAAACATTTTGCAAAATTTTTAATGATAAATTTAAAGGGGCTGTTTGTTTCGGAGTTATACAGTTGGGCATATTTACCTGAAAATCAAAGGGTATGGATTATAGACGTTTCTCTTACCTTACAGTTGGGCACAGAGATATTTTTCTCTACCTGACTACTTATTTAAATTAGATAAATTAATTTAAGGAAAAGTTATGTGTTTAAATAATTTTTGTTGAAAAAAATATACACACAAATTTTAAAACATTTATTTATTTAATATTATATTTTTTAGGTCGATAGGTACTTATATTAAAATAAAAAAAATATAATATTTTAAATTAAATTTATAAATTTAACGGCGCATATTTATAAGCAGCAAATTTGACAAACTGTATTCTATTAATTTGTTTCATATTCGTCCATTTTTTTCTTGGGAATGTCTGTTTTTTTTAATAACTGACCGACATAATTTTGTGCTCTTGTTTGCAGAATTAATTTTAACATAAATCTGATTTAAAAAAAAGTGTTTACAAAATAAAAATATTCGGATGGCTTTTGTAAAATGAATTATAAACGATTCACATGCATTTGTGGTTTGTGCAACAGAAGCTGATGTGGTGGAAATGTAGAATCGTTATCAATGTATGTTTCTTATAAATAACCACAAAATTTTTGTAAGCGCTCATCCACTGGCATCTTACTCATTAAATTAAAAACAAAGCAATCGCTTACTTCGTCTGGGTTTAAATATTGCAGCCCGAAAAAATGTTTCAACGATTTACCTATTTCTGTATTATTTTTATATATAAATTACATGTAATCCATTTAAAACGAGTTATAACGAACTTCTTACCTTAATCCCCTAGACTTGAGTTTTGTGCCCAACTGTACGGTACCTTTTTCATTTACCTGGCGCTGTGCCCAACTCACCAACGCCCGTTTGTTTGGCGGATATAGCGTACGCAAAGTTCGAAAACGCAAACGTATCCCAATCATACGCGAATAATTGGAAAAAGGTAAGGGTGAAAAGTGCAGATAGTTTTAGGGTACGGGAACGAGCTTAATTTAGCGTACGCGAAAATAAGAGCTTGTTTATTAGCTTACTCGCAATCAAATGAACTTCATATGTAAATTAACTAGCGCAGTTTTCTGTTACACACATCACACTTACTTAACACTTGCTTAATTAAGTTTCTGAGTTTATGTATTTTTCACGTGACGAGGTTATAGCTCAAGAGCTACTACCAATTTTTGTATAGGTATTTGTGGCAAGCTGAAAAATTGGTGCCAGCTCTTGAGCTATAACCACGTCACAAACTCACAAACTTAATTAAGCACGTGTTAAGTTGTTATGTTCAGCAAAAAACTGTGCTACTGAATTCACACATGAAGATCATTTGATTTGGTGTACGCTAAATTAAGCTCGTTCGCGTACTCTAAAGCTTTCTCTAATTTTCGTCCAACCTTTTCCAATTATTCGCTTACGCATGGAATACGTCTGCGTACTCTAATAATTTTCCGAAATTCTCGTACGCTTCGAGGTTTCGCTTACGCTATATCCGCCTAACAACCAATCCCAAACTTAAAATATAAATGAATAAGGTAATATTTGTGGGTGGTACGTCACAACTCAATGTTTTTTACGAGGTTTTTTATTTATATTATTGTTTTGATAGTTATATGTATATCTTATAAGGGTCACCACAAATTTTATTGAGGAAATTATTGATCAAGTTTCTTTAGATTTAATTAGCAAATTATGTTGTATAAGGTGAAATTACCATAATAATAGATACTCTTTCAGCCTTTCATTTAGTTCACCTAATCTTTTATCTTTATTTTTAGAATAAAACCAGAAGAAGAACACCTGGTGGCGTTTATTTGTATTTGGTAAGGCATGATTACCATATTACTTTGGATCAGAGAAATAAAATTTTTGGTGAAGAACGAAAAAAATTTAAACAACAAGTTAAAAGTAAACAAAAAGAAAAATTACAACAGTTACATAGAAAAGTTGGTAAGTAATTATTTTTATATAAATATGAATATCTTTTATCCGTAATTACTTAGTAACACAAGTCGTGATTTCTACATATTTTTGTTGTTTATGTTAGTAAATGCATTTTATGATTTAAAAAAGTTTAATAATGATCACCAGATTACATTTAAATCTTAAAGATGGGACTATATAACAAAATTCTAGCAATATCTTTGAATCACTACATAACTCATTTTTTAATTTTAAGATGCAGCTAGACAAAAACTCTTGCCTGATCTTTTAACTCGAGCTGAACTTCTGGCTACTCAAAATCCAAATCGCAAATTAAAAGAATCTACAGAAACTGAAGATTGTGTGAATCCCCCTCCAACTCCTGAAACTGATGGTTGCGAAAATAGTAGAGATGGAATGGAAGGTTCACCGATGCCAGTTATTAATAAAAGTGATTCTTTAGAAAATTCCAGAGGAAAGTTAAATACATATGATGATGATTTTCTTGATCTGGGGTGCGGTGATGATATGGATTTATTTTAAGCAAACTTATTATATGCATGTCGAATAATGTATTTTTTAGGTTTCACTTTTATTTAATAAAAATTTGTTGATTTTTTAAACTTAATCAAAAAATTTGGTTTTTCTATACTAATATTATAAAGATTTGATTTGATTTGGTTTGATTTTTTGTTTGTTTGTTTGAAATGAATAGACTCCGAAACTACTGGACCGATTTCAAAAATTCTTTCACCGTTGGCAAGCTACACTATTCCCGAGTGACATAGGCTATGTTTCATTTAAAAAAAAAATAGGGATCCTTACTAAAATGCCATTAATGTAACCAAAAATGACCTTAAAATCCTTACATCGCGTGCGCTGAGAATACTATTGATTATAGAATAAAATAATCTACTACGATTTTGAAGAATGTATAAATATCTACAAAAAAATGCCGCGACAGCATATGTCTAACTGATGTAGTTACGTCACAATAACTAATTTTTAATTTTTTAAAAGTTTTTATCTTTGTATTATTCCTTATCAAAAAAACTTATTTCATAATCACGACAGATATCACAAATTTAGCATGTGCAATGGGACGAGGCTACTTATAAAGGAATTAAAGGACAATTAAGTTGTAGCAACCAATATAACTGAACCCCCAGCTGGTCAACTAGCTCATACACTGAGAATACCGATGATCCCAACTGATCTACCAAATCCATTTAAACCGCTTTAGTTTCCTATCAAAACATCTTTCGCTTTTACTAATAATAAGTCTCAAGGTCAAACCTTCCAAATAGTAGGGATCGGTTTTCCTCATTGCCAACCGCCTAAGGCGGGTCGGAGCACCTGAAAATCAATTTATTTTGCTGCCAGAAAATAAAACAACATGTAATATTGTTTACAGGAAAGCGTTGACCCAATAAATTTAATGGCTTTTGTTATTTTTCTTTAATCCCCGTGCAAAGCCGGGGCGGGCTGCTAGTGTTTAATATTTTGATAATTGTTTAATACCTGAGTCCTTTATTTTCACAGATATATGATTTTTTTATTTGGACTTTCAATAATTTGACCATACAAAGATTTAAAAACCAATATTTTGACAAAATAACAGATTTCAATTAAACAATAGAAGACGAAATCTAAATTTTTGTTGAATATCTACAAAACACAAATTAAAACAAAAGTAAATTTTGGCAAAATAAATCAATGTATTGAAAAAAGAAAGTATACTAAATTTAGAACCACCCTTTTGAATACATAACCAAGAGAGCGATTAGCACTTTTAACGAGCCAAACGCACTTGCTGCACAACGTGTGGTTTAAAAATAGTAATATTATACTGGATCTATAATATTGTGTCTAAAACAACAGTCAAATATGCGTCTTTGGTAGATTTGCCAAAGATACAATAAAAAAACGCCATGATCAAGGTAAAAAAAAATTTAAAGGCTTGCTTGTCTTGGCATAAACGGAGCTATGAGGATTGCAAAAGGAGCAATACAAGTTCTGTTAGACTTTCCTAAAGAGAAAGGCAACGATTGGCTTCTACAGGTTACACTTGTAGTAAATCAGGAAAAAAAAAACACGCATTTGAAGAAGACATCTGGGGGATGCAATGCGACTATATATGGTTCCTAAATAACTTTTCAGGTAGATATACATCAACCTAAGGAATGGAAAATTCAACTCAAGCTTCGGAATATGTACAGAGACTGAAGAGGGTTCAGAAGCAGAGATTTACAACAGCGACGGAAACGTAAAAAAATCTGTTCCTTGGGAAACACACACGTGTAGAAAATGAAATAAACAACAAGAAATAAGGATTGCGTACTTGAACAATAAAACTCTCTGTTCAAAAGACAATGAAATAATTCGTCAAATGAATTAACATAAAATAAACTTGTGCGCACTCTTTCCTAGGCAAAAAATGACAGAGGAACAAGAAAACTAAGTAATTACATGTTAGTATACTTAGCAGTTGTAAAAGATCATAGAGCAACATCAGGGATTGGAATATTAGTAAATGAACAAATATCACTTGCATAATATATAAGTGTAGGTACCTACTCTTTAGACCTTTGTACACCGGAAGAAATATTGCAAGAGCTGGACGAAATATAAAATGTAAACATATAATTTTTAAGAGATCTAATTGCTAGAATTGAATATGAAGTTTTGGAGCGAGTAAAACAAAATACACTGAAAATGTAACAAATAGAAATAGAAAAACACAAATACCTACATCTTCTACGATATTAAAAACTATAAATCAATAGTCGGTTACATTATCACCAACCCCTTGTTCCTGCTCCAAGAGTTCTGTCACCAGCCAATGTCGGAACTGACCACCAATTAATGCTAGGAGAACTACGAATAGCAAAGCCAATAAACAATGACAAATTCAATATAGAATTGCTTAGCCACGAAAGCACTAAACTGAGACCGATGTAAAAAACATTTTACTCTTAATAGAGCAGTTTGACACGTCTAACAGGATGGAATAAACTGAAGGACACCAATTGAAATTTTTTAAAAAAAGCATGTTATCGCAAACCAGCAGACCGATTAATAAACCCTGGTTCACTACAGAAATTTAAAACGAAAGAAAAGAAGGAAGTATATTTACAATACAGGAAATCTCCATTAGAGAACCGAAAAAGGTATATAGAAATGAGGATAAAGGTCAACAACAGGGCCTGAGAAATTAAAGAAGAATATAATGGTAGTAATTTAGTAACGAAAAAGAGGCGGACATGTATTGGACACGAGAACGCATTTGGAATTGTTATTGAGAGGCATAAAACGAATAAAACAATAAGGGTGATAAAAGAACAAACGTGGGAGAAATATATTAAAGGTATATACGCAGACATATAAAACCCAGTAGAAGCACAAAAAGAAATCCAAAAAGATCTTCCCGCAGGGAAAACATTCAAATAATAATAATGAGCAAGTTAAAAAAACAAAGAAATTTAAAAACAGGAAAATTTCTTACCAAGATACCTATTAATAATAAACGGAGGAACCGTCATCACAAAAGAATACAAGAAATTGTAAAAGTGCCATAACAAAAGGAACAAAACTACCGAGGAATAACTTTAATAAACACTTAAACTCATACCCAAGAACATTGCGGACGATTAACCTCAATAATATCAATAAGTGAAAATGAATAGGAATAAAAAAGAAACTGTTCTACTATTGATGCATTATTCATATTCAGACAATTATTGGTAAAAAAATTCTTAGAGTATCACATCTCCGGCTATCTCTGCTTTGTAGATCGATAGAGTATAGAGTGCAACTAAAATATATTTGAAAACAGTAATATATCGAAAGAATTTCCGGAACTTATTAACAGCCTATACAAAAACACAGCAACGCAGATACGAACTGATTTCAACCTAATACAACACCTCCAAACAACAAAATAGGTATTTGCCAAGGTGATAGTCTCAACCCCTCTATTAGGTATTTAACACAGTCATAAATGAATTAGTAAAAGTCATTACGACCACTGGACTACGTTGACCTACAAGGAATTTTACAATATTTCAATAAACAGGTAGAAAAACGTAACATGCAGGTTACAATAAACAAGACGGAATCGAGTGCATGACCATACCAAATAAATTTGACATATGGGACTGAAGCAAGAGCTGAATGATAACAACAAAGAGAATTCAAATAACAAACAAAAGCGCCAAAAGTGACATAATTAGATAGATAATAAAAAAAAAGAGAATGGAAATAGCAAGGGCAAGCAGAAAACGAAATAGACTTGAACTTACTTGTTATTTAACAATATTTCCATAATTTGTTTAATAACAAATACAATATAAATAGCATCACACACAATACTAGTTATTTCGGAAAACCGTTAAAATTTTGCCGTTAAGGTTATCCCATGACATGAGAATTTTATATAGCAAATTTCATGACCCTGTGACCTACCGTTCAAGAGTTACTTGGACGGAGGGACACATAAGCCGATCTTAGATTACCTCGATGATAATTAGAAATAAATTACTGTTGGTGTTAGGACGCTTCCAATCAATAACGTTCCGTTTTCTGCTTTGCGTTTTCTTTCTTTTTAGGCACCCAACGTAGTACGAAACGATACATCACATCGCAGAAGACCTGTAGGATGACCACCAAAACGATGACAATTTACTCTGCACGACTTGCTAGCGCATAGAAACCGGCATCCATTGTGGGCATCTAAGAGTATCGCCAACAGAGGACATTTAGTAATGTGATTAATTAGTAATAAGTAATGGTTTTGTAGTAAATCTAGTAGAATTGTTGAATTACATCGGTCAGGGCACTCGTCGGTATGTAAAAGGAGAAAATGTTTATAATGCAAATCATCTAAAATGTACCTAAAAGTCCATCACTAAAGAAAGTAATAATTCAGTTAAACTCTTAGGGTGCCTTGTCCATGAGAGTAAAAAGACGGAAAAAGGAAACAGAAAATGGAACTTATTTTTTTAATCAATATCGTGTTCGCTACTACTTATAAATTTTTTATTAAACAAATTATAAAAATATTGTTAAATAACAAGTTGTAACGATCAGTGATCGTTTTAGTTCAGAAATCCACCTGACTATTTGTAGAGATTTATGTCATTGTTTTGTGCCGCGATTATAAGTGGTAGACAAGAGTCTCTGATAACCGACGTTTCTTTTCGCTTCGATAGAAATTTTGCGTGCATTTTAATTTCTGTCGTCTTCCTGAAAAGTTCTCCTCCTGAAAATAAAAAAATGAAATCTAAAAATTTTTACATGGCTGAATAGGCAATTAAATGCTCTTTCAAACGAGGTATCACATGACCCCCCATGCCATTTAAAAAAATGGGGTGCTCTCACCCCTTGGGAAGGGGTTTGAAGTGGGGGGTGGTTTTTTAGCGTGATAAAGTGTCATATTAAATTTAAAAATTGACGTGTTTCAGGATTTTTCTTTTACACGCTTATTAACGGAGAAAATTAATGTATCCGTTACTTTTGGACCTCACTGGAACTGTCTGTAACGATTTCAAACTACTTACTTTTCAGAAAAGACAGAATTTATAATAATAAAAACTGACGAGCGTCCATGGGAATCCAAATGGTCATTTTTAATAAAATATAGTACATGTAAAAAATAACAATCAATTGTGGGAAAAAATTGGACAGAGAGTTAGTAATCTATTGAAAAATGATGTGCAAGACAATCATTGCCAAAATCGATGGAAAGTTATTGCAAGAAACTCCAAAATTTGTAGATAGTTAAAATACTACAGCAGGAAGAAGAATTTTTTTTGAATATCTTACAGAAATGAAATACATGATGGAATAAAAGAATTGTTTACCGAATTAGTTCTTTCTAATGAAACTATCCATTTATTATCTTTACTATCGTGCTCAATGGACA
This sequence comes from Altica lythri, assembly GCA_964028335.1. Classification (NCBI taxonomy): domain Eukaryota; kingdom Metazoa; phylum Arthropoda; class Insecta; order Coleoptera; family Chrysomelidae; genus Altica; species Altica lythri. Next base: position 43,347,999 of record OZ034804.1, on the reverse strand, counting down.
TTGGTCACAATGCCAAGGAAGGACAAAATTTAGAAGAAAACGAATAGAAACAGACAAACTGTTGATGACAGCAGTATTTTAAAGTCATTATTTAAATCTACATACAACCACCTTTGTATTGTCTTACAACACTTAGGTAAAGAGAAATTTTATACCCACGTAGATATTCAATTTTAACACAAAGTAACCAACAATTATTGCAACAGTATTTATCTGATTTGCTTAATACCATCAATTTGCTGATATACAATTTGCCATATGAACTCAACATTTCAATTGAATAAATTTCTATTTAATAAGAGGTTGGTGTTGTGGTTCTTTTTAATACAATTCGCCTTTACATTTCTATATAAACATAATGACGGGCCACCCATGTGCTGTAATAAACACCGCATTCACTTTAGATTCTGAGATGAAAGAAATGGCATTGACGGCGGGGTAAGAAAACATCGTAAAACTTAATGTTATAATTTAAATGTTTATTAAATATAAATCAAATATCAATTTATATTAACCTCAATATACCTACCAGAAAATCTGATTACTTCGCATGCGTGAGAGGAATTAAATTCGTGAAAAATTGTAAAAAGTCGTGAAAAAATGTAGAAGAAGTCGGTGAAGATAAAAAAATTTGGAATAAATCCTGATTGAATAAAAATATGAAATGAAATTGATAAGGGAATTGTCAACATTTAAAAAATAATCTGAAAATTGACAATAAAGTGAGGTTTAAAAGAAATAGTAAATAGTGCCAAAATTGAATTATAGAGATATTGGAAAAATTTTGGAATAAATCATGAATGAATAAAAATTTTAAATTGCTGATAAAAAAAGTAAAAAATCTCACAATTAAAATAAACTGAAATTTGATTTAAAGTAAAGTTTGAACGAAATTATAAATAATAGAAAAAAAAAATGTGCTGAATTGGAAAACATAGATATTAAATGAAAACTTGAAAGATCATAAAAAAATTGGCAACGTGATATAATTCTGGGAAAAATAAAAAAAAAAACAAACTAAAAAATATAAATAATCGTAAAAAATTATAAACAATCGGATAAAATTGGAAAAATTGTGAAAACTTAAAAAAAAGTGTTTACAAAGTTTTATTATTGAAGTAAAACTTCTTTAGCGACACTAGGAGTAAAAAAGTTATTCTAACGGACGTGACGTCATTCTAATAACAGAAACCGGAAACAAAACCTAATACTGACACGATTTTGCATGGGCGCCGGCAGCAGGGTGCAAGAGGGTACGCTTGCACCCCCCTGCTATGAAAGAAAATACCTGAATTTACCAGAAAATTATATATTTTTTTAATTTTTTTATTAAATTATTGTTTGAATAAAAACTAAAGGCGTCGCGGTGGCTGTCCAAATCATTCTACATTCTATATATATATTAGATCATAATAGTGTGTAGATGCAGATGCACCCCCTGAAAATAATCCTAGCGACGCTCATGCGATTTTGCCTCCTATATGAAATAAAATTAAATCTGTAATTGTATGAATTGACAGCTGATCATCTTGTCAATCGAAATACATTGTATAAACAGTTTTTTGTGTATAAAGTATTTGTATTAAATATGAATAAACAATGTGGATTTATTAATGAAGAAAGTGATGAAAAAATATTGATTGAAAATGAGTGAATAGGTAGGTACTCTATATGCATAAATTTTATTTTTGGTGTGTAATTACACTATTTATACCTAATTATTTATACCTATTATTTATACCTAGCTATTTTCGTTTTATAGACTTAAAGAGCTAAAAAGAAAAATAAATTGTGAACGTCAAAGGGGATATTATAAGCGCCAGAAAGATTTGAAGAAAAATGACAAAAATGAAAAAATTACGAGACAGCCACATTCATTATGATTTGATTAAGTAAATTTATATACATACATACATATTATGATAGTAAATAATTGTTTATACGGAATCTTTACGTTGAGTAAAGAAGCATGTTGCACGTTTTTGTTCATAAAATAATAATATTCAAAATATTTTAACACTTTCTTATACTTATTTTAGGTTTGGTTAGGTAGCCATAAAGGCCATAAAACCACTAGTCAAGATGGCTGACCTTTGACCACCAATAACAGATCCTTCGTAGACGTGAAGGAAACAAACTTAACTCAGGATTTTAAATTTTATGGAATATGCTATAAAATGCTACAAAATGAAATGGTTATCTAACTATCGAAGGCTCTTGTGTTGTGATGTATTACAATAAGGTAGATACAGCTACAAAATCACACATTCTAAACGTAATGTGTGTATATTTTTAATATTGTTTACCTATTATTGAAGCAAAACTTCTTTAGGCACGACTAGGGGTAGATTCTAACGGAAGATTCTGATGGAAGTAACTGTATAATTTCAGCTATGGGAGGAGTTTAAATTTCCGAAATTTATTTATGAAATTTTCAAACGGTTTCAAATACATTAATGGTATTTATAGACTAAAATCTATGTTTCACATTTTAGTTATCATAAACCTATTATTTCATATATAAAAAAAATAATGATAACTTTCAAATTCCTATTTCTAATGAATAATATAAATATAACATCTCATTTTTTTTGTAAAGTATATAGGCAATAAATATGATTGAATTGTAATTAAATATTTATTTTCCGATACGTACGTCAACAAGTTTTACTTCAATCGCGCGTAAAGGTTACACGCACACTCTTTTTTTCGATAGTATTTGGTTTTGCATAAAACAATATTTCTTTGGTGTCATTGAATTGAAGAAAAATCACTTTGGTGTCTTTTTAAATGGAACAAAATAAAAAAAGTAATTTAATGTTTTTTTTTTTAATAAAGTAATTTGTTTTCGAGATATTATTTATAAATCAAAAATTTTAAATTTTACAACTACAAAAAAAGTGGCTTGGATTATCTCGTGAATGATTAAAAAACTAAAACGAAGAAAGATAATGTAAAAAAGAGAATAATTAAACAATCTAAGAATAAAGTAGAGTTTGAAAAAAATTGTAAAAGAAATGAGCTTTATTGGAAAAAATTAAATAAAAGTGGGATAGAAAATATGAAAAATCCTAAAAAATGAAAAACTTCATCATATTAATGAATTCTTGTAAAAAATAAAAAAAACGTAAAGATTTATCAGTTATCGTATAAAATAGGGAGAATTTCAGAAAATTCTCTGTAGGAAATAAACAAGAAGTCGTAAAGGAAAATTCAATCTGAAAATACTTAGAAAGATAAAATAAATTCGTAAAAAAATCTAAACACTTAAAATTAAAACAAAATTGTAACAAGTTAGAACTAAAAAAAAATTAAACAAAAGATAATGTTAAAAATGGGAACAATTAAAAAAATCTAAATTCTAAAAATAAATCGTGAGAATTGTAGAAAATTTCTTACAAAAAAGAAACATGAAATCGTAAACGAAAATTCAATCTAGAAATACTTAGTAAGATGAAGTAAAATCGAAAAAAAAAACAAAAAATTGTGAAAAAATATCAGGTAGGTATTCCAAAGAGTCATTAAAAAAATGAAAAGTTATGAATGATAAAACAAAACAAAGATAATGTAATAAAATGGGACCAATTTAAAAGAAAACTAAAATTTAAAAATAAAATAGAGTTTGAAAGAAATTGTAAAGTAAACGAAATGAGCTTTATTGGAAAGTATCAAATATTAGAAGAATTGAAAACAAAAACATGAAATCTCATAAATAATGGAAAATTCCATCAAATTCCCGAAACATTGTAAAAAAAAGATAAAATCTTTAAAAATTACCAATTATCGGATAAAATCGTGAGAACGAGCTAAAGCTCTCGGGCTTTAATCAGATTATTAATTTCAAATTATGTCTCAACAAACTGATACTAAAATATTCTCGAAATCTAGATACCACAAAAACAGCCGACTATATTTAAGGTCTTGTTATATATTACCCTTGATAATTCCTCAGACTTATAGCCATTCTTTTAATTAGCGGTTTTGAATAACCGAAGAATTTAAATAACTTTCTCATTATTAGAATTTGATCAAAACTTTATTTAAAAAACCCTCTAGGTACCATTATAGTATGGTGGGGAGGTTAGAAATCACCCTGTATGTAAAAAAATACAAAAGTGAGTTAATGTTTATTAAATATCTTAAAAGCTATAAGTTGTTGTAAAATCGTCCTGGTGTCATTTTAAAATGAAATTAAACGAAATATCAAATAACAGATATGATAATAAGTTGATAATTAGTTAAAGTACAGATTTTAAATATTCCATCTCAAACATATTTTCCTAAAAGTTGAATTTTCATTAACACCCACTTTCCACCTGACGTAATTTATAATACTTTCTTTATAATGTCTGTGTAGGGTAAACAATATATTTATTGATAGGAACAATCCTGTGGAAATAACAACCATACTTTTACACATACACACAAATTTCTGTTTTATGTTGAAATAAAACCGAAGACCTCACGTAAAGTTGTAAGAAACTCCTACACGTTAAGTATTAAATGCTCGAGCCCATATTGCCCATATGGTCAAGTTGGTAAAGTAGCTACAGCTAGACGCCGCCTGTGGCGTCAGCCACCTTATAAGTATATGCCATATTACATCCCTCATTGAGACTTGTGCTTTTAAGTGGTAATTAATTTTTAAAAGCAACTATGTAATTGAGGCAGTGAATTATGTTTGTTTGAAACACGAAACTTGTTCATCCGGTTGGTTTAATCTTTGTTATATAATAGACAATAAGAAATAAGAATACATTATTATCTAGCACTGAGCAAATGTGTATATATAGATGGCTATAAAAGTTTGACGTAGAAAAAAGATCATCATCAAATAACTAGGTGCGATAAAAAAATGTATAAGAATGCGTAGGTCTGAAATATATTTGTGGTGTTTTAAGATTTGGTTTAAAGGAATTTACGTTTTTGAATACCCAACAGGGTATATAACCACTACAGAAACTATATACCAGAAGCAAAGCATTACTTCTTCAAAAAAAGAGGCTGAATCAAAAAATTATCAAGAAACTAGCCTCTTAGATTAAAGTTATTAAAGTTGTTCACAAAAAAACATCGAACGAGATATCATCAATCCGAAGAACAACAAGGCCTTAGGAAAAATAGATTAAATATAGACCGGACATTCACTATAAAGTTCACGAAAAAAGCCATAAAATTTAACAAAACGTTGTATATGTGCTTCATCGACTTTAATCAGGCGTTTGACAAATATCGCGTAACAGATATATGGTCTCTGGCAATTAAGATCTAAGACTACTGCAATAACATTTTTATTTTACAATTTGTTATAATTTTTCCTTTTCAATATACTCTCTATTCGTATCTCGACACCTCTCCAAGCCAACCTTCCAGTGCTTATACTCTCCATTCGCATCTCGACACCTCCCCAAGCCAACCTTCCAGTGCTGCTGGTCATCTTCCGACAGGCTGTTAAGTAGATGCTCCGATTGTTGTTTTACGTCGTCTATGGAATCGTGGCGGGTTTTCTTCAAGCAGGATTTGAATTTAGGAAACAGATATACAGTCGCATCGTGCTAAGTCTGGCGAATAGGGCGCGTGTTTCAAAACTGTTACCTGGTTTTTGACCAAAAAGTCTATGACAAAGAGCGCGTTCTAAGCCGTTGTCTTGATGTAGAATCTAGCAGTTCTCTTTCCATATTTCGGGCCTTTTTTGCGAATTTATTCTAAAGCCTCTATATTGATTGACTGCCTAATCTTGTGGTACCCATTCATGTGGACTACACCCCGTATATCAAAGAAAACAATCAACATCATCTTGAATTTGGACTTGCTTATCCTCGTTTTTTGGCTCTAGGAGAGTTTGAACTGTTCGAAGACACCCAGTGCATTGATTGCTTCTTGGTTTCAGGTCATATTGAAAAATCCAACTCCATCAGAAGAGTCCCTTTCGATTCATTCTTGGTATCAGAAACAAACATCCTTATGATGTATCTTCTGTTCCACAGTAAGGAGTTTGGAAAAAATCTGTTTGCTCAGTTTTTTTTCCAATATTTTTTATGCTACCCATGTTTGCACCCTCTTTGTTTAACAATTACAAAGGGACTGTGTGTTGCAGCTGCCTGCAATTTTTACCCAAGGTCAAGAGATGTAATTAGAACAAAACTCCGCCCTTTCATTTTTTCGCTATGCAGGTGTTTTTTAAAAAATTACCAGATCTGGTAATACAACTAAGTACTAAGACGACGAAAAGTGGAACATATGAACAATCATCAACGAATTAGATACTGTCACCTCTATATTCATTAAAAAATAGTCGAGGCCGATGAGAAATTTTCCAATTGCTTTAGGTATAGTCCAATACATAATAATCATGAACGAAATATCAAAGAGATTAAGGCATGGAAAGAGATTATAGAATCAGGGCTTAAGAAATTTAAATTATGTGCTATGTGGATGTAATCTCTGAATACGAAGATACGTTACAGATACATCTTTATACCTATGAACGAGAGGCTTTACGGATCAACATGCCTATCTTCAACCAAAAACACAATGTCTCACTATCTCCAGAAAATCTAGTTTACAACAAAAATATAGAGCAAGAGCAAGGAAAGAAAGTCACATACCTTAGGTGTCAAAATAATAAGCAACAGGAAACTAAGACAGTAAGTAGTACTCGATTTCAAACATTCGAGATATTTTGAATAAACAAACATCTAAGCACAGCCGGGAAAAGCAGAATCAGGAAACAACGTGAAAGAAGGGCCGAAAAGTCCCAAACCAACATGCTGTCAAGAACAACAGAGATGTAAACGCTAAAATTTATAAGACGCTAGACAAGAATCGAAAGAATCGATAAGAATCTTCTATGATTCTTCTTTACGATATTTTATTTTTTTCAATATCTCCTAATTTTTTCTATTTTAAAATATTTTTCAAAATTTTTTTTTCAAATTCAACTGATTTTCGGTTTACATGGTTTATTCAACTTCTTACAACTTTTCACGATATTTTTGTTTTCCATAATATTTTCCTTAGTTTAATAAATGTTTCATAATTCTTTTTACGGATATTTTTTTCCAGTAGATATCTTCTAATTTTTTCCATTTTATCATAGTTTTCAAAAGTTTTGACAATTTTTAATGTTTTTTTCTCAATTTTTTTACAGTTTTTTCGAAATTCCAACTTATATTTATGTTTTAAGAATTTCTGTTCAATTTCTTACTTTTTTTATTTTTCTTTGATAATTCCTATTTTACTTACAGTTTCGAATTCTTTACAATATTTAACGTTTTTTTAACAATAAATTAATAAAATACCCTTAAAATCCATCCATTATATTATTTTGAATATCTTTAACCAGGAGGTTAAAAACTATCAGTTTCATTGGTTTTCTGATCTATTACAGTTTTCCACAATATTTTCCTGTTTTGCTCGATTTCCCATGATTCTTCTTCACGATATTTTTTTCCATCATCTCCTAATTGTTTTCGGTTTATTATTTTTTTTTTAATCACAATTTTTTATTTTTTCCAAATTCTACAGTTTTTCACGTTTTTCGATTTTTGTGGTTGGTTAATTTTTTTTGGAGTTATTCAACTTTTTAACGATTTTTTATGTTTTTTTTTAATTTTTTGCAATTTGTCCCAAAATCTAACTTGCATGCATGTTATCAGAAATCTTCATAAATTTTTTACAGTTTTTTCAATTTTTCGCAGTTTATTCTTATTTAATAATTTTTTTTTTGTTCCAATATTTAACGATTTTTTTCCAACATAGAAATAAAGTAACTATAAATTTTCTTCATAAAATACACATTAAAATCCATCCATTATTTCTTCAACCAAAAGAAGCTTTGGAAGTCTCAGTTCCATTTGTTTTGTGATATATCTAGAAAAAGCCAACAGTTTTATTAAAATTCCAAAGACAGAAAAAATGTGCTTTGTGTTCGCCAATCAATCTATTTCTAAAAGAGATAAAAAATTCGTTCATCTTCATTTTTAGAGAATATCCACGAGTCCGTTTCTGTGTTCGGGGATTCGCGAATATTATAATCAGTGTCGAAGGTAGAAGAACTAATAAGATGAAGGTTTCGTGAATGGGCTACTACCATCACCATCCCACCTCGATTCAATCAGCTGCTCCGGTGTGTATACACATCAAGGTTGCTTCTGTGAGTAGTTATAGTAGTAGTAGTATTTTTATTTTCATCTATATTTAGGTACTTGACGGCTTTACAAACGGAGTTTAACGCTACTTTCTTTACAATACTAATTTTCATATCTTCCTTATTAGAAATGGGAAAAATCTCAACCCTCGTTTTTAAGTTATATCCGTTTTTGCTATGTTCGTTTTGTTTTTCGTTTTACTTATACGTTAAAACTTAAATAATTTTTATCTATTTTAAAAATGAATCTGGAACTGGACTAGGTCAAACAATAAACAAAGATACTGTTTAGATATCTTCCACTACTAACAAATTTATAATACCTAGCAATTAAAAGAAAGCGCGCTATAATTTCTTATAAAGAAATAGGTTTAAAAAAAACATATAACAAATAATGTCAATACTAATTACAAGTAATCAAGATAATCACCTTGGGTATTGTGTTTTATAACCTAAATAAGTATATAGACCAATCATGGGCCGTTTTTACGTGCAATTTTCTTAAAAATTTGGGTTTAGGTAGTTATAGAGTCAACATTTTAGTATTTATTTGCGTTATGATACTAAAATTTTGAGTTAGATTTCCACTTGTTTTATTAATTTTGCTCATTTATATTTAAATATATTTTATGACAATTCTACTCTAAATGACAGTTTCACTGCTGAAAAAATACTATAACAGTAAAAGTTTATAAATGTGATTAGTAAAAATTGGTTTATGTATAAATTGTGTATGTTGTTTTTTAATAACGTATAAATAATTTTTTCAAATAATATATCGTGGAGCCCTCGCCCATCTACCAAGCTAACATTATCCGCAGTTGTGGACCTTATCAAACAGCACTTTCACCAAAACTTTATACAGTGCTGGGATGAAACTAAGAACTGTAAAACTGGCTAGAGAGTTATTACCTCATCCTGGCGAGGTAACAGCAAAAAAAATTAAGACATTGACCAGACAAAATCTCCGAACAGCTGTGGGAATCTTGACAGGTCACTGCCAATTGCGACAACATCTCTTTAGGATGAAATTAACAGAATCGCCGCTTTGCAGAGGCTGCGAACAAGAAGAGGAATCAGTAGAACATATATTGTATGACTGCTCTGCTTTTTCTGAAATCAGAAGATCCGTGTTTTGTGAATACTGGCTTACACCAGCCGATGTCAGGGAGATCCCCCTCGGGAGCCTCATCACCTATTATAAATCTCTAGGCCTGTTGACAGCGTGAGGTGTGGATATCCCTACACAACGGGAGGATGCACAACCGGCCATATGTGGCCTCAGTGCTGGCTGTGCACTAGCTCACCCCTCCCCAAATTTCCAGATCCAGATCAAATATATCGTGGAAACTAATATATGTTATAAATTTTTGGTTTAATGATAATTCACAGTTAATATAAGTAATATATTACTTTGAGTACGTTTGTAGAATTTTAGTTTAGTTGACGGTATTATTTATTTTAAGAATGTTTTTTATCTTGTTACGCCAAAGAAGTATAACTTCTTATGTGTGTTTTTTCTCTTTAAAAATCTCATCAAAACCTATTTTGTTCCAAAGTAGAATTTTGTCAAGGGAGTAAAACTTACTCTTTCTAGGTTGTGATTTTTTTATTTTAATATATTTTAACGAGCAATTCTTCTATGGTGAAATTCACATATGTAACCTGAATCTCGAAAAAGGTTCCAAGGATTTTCATGAAATTTAGTATTTAGAGGATCTGGATCTGAAAAATTAGGTAGGGGGTGAGCAAGTGCTCTACCAGCACTGAGGCCACATGGCCCATTGTGCATTCTCCCTTGGTAGGGATATCCACACGTCAGGCTGTACTCAGGCCTAGAGATTTAAAATAGGTGATGAGGCTCCCTGACATCGGCTGGTGTAAGCCAGTACTCGTCCAACACGGATTTTCTGATTTTAGAAAAAGCAGAGCAGTATTCTACAGTTTCCTCTTCTTGTTCGCTTATGCATAGCGGCGATTCTGTTTATTTCATCCTTAAGAGATGTTGTCGCCATTGGCAGTAGCCTATTAATTTTCCCACAGCTGTTCGGGGATTTTTTCTGGTCAAAGCCTTAAGTTTTTTTTGCTGTTTCCTCGCCAGCATGAGATAATAACTCTCTGGCCAGTCTACAGTTCGTAGTTTCATCCCAGCACTGTATAAAGTTTTGGTGAGAGTGCTGTTTGACAGCGCACATTTTAGCTTGGTAGATGGGCGAGGGCTAACATATTTCTAGCCCGCAGTCCTCCATGCTAAATTGTTCGCAATGCGGTTGCCTCAACAGTTCCCAAGTCCTTTGATCTAGCTCAGAGTGACCACGTTATTCTGGCTGGCCTCAGTTAGAGATTGGTGACATTCTAGTACTAAACTTGAAGTGATACGTGGTCTATTCAAGGTCAGTAGTGCTTGTCGACAATCTGTGTAAATATTTGCATTTCTGCCTGTGATGTTTCTATTGATTAATTCTTTTGCAGATGTTGTTATGCCTGTGAGTTCTGACTGAACCACACTTGACAAGCCATCCATTTGTAGGTTCAAGGATCTAGAGTAAATTCCCCATCCCATACCTTGCTTCGTTTTTGATCCATACGTATAGGTCTTTAGAACGTTTACTACGTTGGGGTCCGTTGTCTTGTTTGTTAATATTTTGTAGACGAATCTCTGCCTTTACCGATTTTCTCAACAGACTGTCTCTATGGGTGCCTATCCCCACAGTAGGTTCGATACCAACCGTGCGAAAGCGTACCATGGTCATCAATGCTACCTCATTAACGAACATATCAAAGGGGTGAGTCCAAGTATTACTTTCTCCATTGCGCTGGTCGGTTTGCTAGTGTCCAGGGGATTTTGAGGGCAATAAATCGATCTAGCCAGGTTTCATTTTTAGAAAAATTAATTATATCTGGTTTTTTAGGCAATGAACTGAAAATATTATTTTTCGTGGCATATATTGGCGAATGGTAATACTACTATTATTATTTTTTTATAAGGAGCAATTAGCTGCTTTAATGACGCTCTAGCACTAATTTATAAAATATGTGTCTTTTTGAATCAAGTGTTTAATAAAAATGCCAAAAATGGTTTGAAAATAACGGTTATAAACAATCTTCCCGAAGCCGCGACTAGTCTCAAGAATACTTTATAAAACCAAAATAATCAGGTGTCTGCTTGTCGCACAGGTGCTGCTAAAATAAGATTCTTTACTATATACCAATGTTGCTATTAAAAAACTTTAAAATATCAAAACATTAAATCCCATTCATAAATCAATACTAGATGTTTTGTGTTAGGTACCTACTTCTTTTTACATCTTTATTATTTTCACGATGTAGATAATTTTGTGTTATCCCAGTAAGATCGAACTCATCAACAATAAACATTATTCTTTTGACAATCCTTTGGTATCACTTTTTCAGAGCTTGCTAATTTGATAAAAACTAGTAGGTACCTACGGAAGTTTTGTTGGTTTATAATTATCAGAACCACTTAATCTGGGTAATTGATATTTTTTTTAAATGAGAAAAATCTATCATACTACTATAAGAAGCCAAACATTAATACTTCAATTACTCCTCTAGGTACAGCTTAATAGATTGTTTGCTCAACTTCTATTTTCTTTCCTTATTTTATGTATATGGTTTTCTATGCTTTTCCTGTTCCTGCTTTCATTTTTTTGTCAATTTCGGTAATTGAACTAGGTTTTTAATTTTAACGCTATTGATAGTTTAACCAGGAAAAATCTAACACATGCAATGATCTGGATCTGGAAATTTGGGGAGGGGCGAGCTAGTGCTCAGCCAGCACTGAGGCCACATATGACACATTGTGCATCCTCCCGTATTTAGGGATATCCTCACATCAGGCTGTCACCAGGCCTATTGATTTAAAATAGGTGATGGGGCTCCCGAGGGGGATCTCCCTGACATCGGCTGGTGTAAGCCAGTACTCGCCCAATACGGATCTTCTGATTTCAGAAAAAGCAGAGCAGTTATACATAATGTGTTCTACTGTTTCCTCTTCTTCTTCGCAGCCTCTGCATAGCGGCGATACTGTTAATTTCATCCTAAAGAGATGTTGTCGCAATTGGCAGTGACCTGTCAAGATTTCCACAGCTGTTCGAAGATTTTGTCTGGTCAATGCCTTAAATTTTTTTGCTGTTTCCTCGCCAGGATGAGGTAATAACTCTCTGACCAGTCTACAGTTTCATCCCAGCACTGTATAAATTTTTGGTGCTGTTTGATAAGGTCCACGACTGCGGACAATGTTAGCTTGGTAGATGGGCAAGGGCTAACATATTTGTAGCCCGCAGCCCTCCTTGCTAAATTGTTCGCAATGCGGTTGCAATAGCAATCAATTATTTGGATAAGATACCTTGTTAATCAACATTTGGAAACTTAGCTACACTATAATATTTTCGTTGATTATAGTTATTCTGATGTAGTAAAAAGGAAAATTCTTCATATAGATGATTGCTGCATTGCTTTCTGGGTTTTTGGTCCAGTTCTGATTTGGCTCATTAGTTCTGTGTCTCCAAATTTTGTTAGCGATAATTGGGTTTCCTAGGCTTTCTGTCAATAAATCCATCATTTCGGCAACTTCTGGAAATTAAACCTAGGTTTTAAATTTCTGTTAATTTTTAAGAATTTTCGATTCCAACAATTTTTATTTGAGTTTTGGTATTGTTGCAGATTACCTAAATTTCAAAACTAAATCGGATATTGAAATTTTGAATTCTTACTTTCGTTTGCAGCATTATATATTCTTGTTTTTTACACGCTTTTATTAGCTTCACTTGTTTGTTTGTGGGTATGTAACTCACCATTGGACTAAAAGCTAGTGCCTTTTTACTGTTACTCACTTTCGGTGAGTTTGCTGGGAGTTTGTTGGCCAAGCGGGCTAAGGCGCGGGTCTCCGCTCAGTTCTACGGCCGGATTCACCAGTAGAGAGTTCTCGGCATATTTTTTTGTTTAATTATACTAAATAGAAAATAACCTCGAGAAGCTTAAACTGTAATATAGTTTTTGGCTATAATTTTTTAAAATTATAAAAAAAATGGCATAACCAAGCCCGCCCTTTTTTTACAATAATACCTACCAGTATTTTTTGTTCATTATTGTTTTAAGTTTATTTTAAAAATTATTTTTATCTTTTTAGTTCGATGTGCCTTAAAAGTGTGTTTTCTTAACTATATTTATTTACCTACAATTTTCTAATTTTCAAAACTCTTAATCTTATTTTATATTTTTTGAGATTATTGTGGCTGTAGTTACAAACAAAATGATATTAATTATAGTAAATACGTATAAGTTTATGTTAATTAGCACACTGAAGATGGCGCCACTATCTTCAATTACAGGTGGTCCTCTGGTGCCAGTCCGTCTCTGCTCGATCAGAGGGCTGCTGGGGCCCCGGGCTGATGCTAGCTGGGTGGTCCACGGTGTGGCCGGCATCGTGTGTGGCGCTCTGCCCCTTTCTCCCTACCCCTCCGGGCTCCCTTCCAGCCATCATCATCAGCCAGCCGGCTAGCAGTGCTGCAGAGGGCCGATTCTGTCTCTCCTTCTACTATCAGGGCCGGCTGCCCAACGACTAAACCAACTTAATTTTCTTACTGTGTTGTGTTGGTTTTAAAATAGTAAGACGAACAAACAGAACTAGAATCGAAAATCTGGGGTACCGATCATCGTTTCTACGGTAATCAGTTCCCCAGATTCCGAATTTTAGTCTTAGTAGAGATGATGACGCACGGGATCAGTTTGCGAGCTGCTTGTTGGTTACGTTTTGTTTATGTTTTTTAAGATTCATGTGCTTTAGTTTTAAAATGAAATGGATGCTAGTTAATGAATAATGACAATTTTTTATGGTTAATTTTAATTAAATATGTTAATTCTCTATCCTTTCAAAGAAGTGATCTAGATACAGTGAATACTAATTATTATAGTATCAATTACAACCATCGATAAATGTTTAAATTTTAAATTAATTGGTTGTTTTCTTTTGAGTCATTATTAGCAATTTAAATATGCGAATGAATGTAGATGCCAATGGCCTTATTTATAGACAGTTGACTAACTAATAATGATCTGACGGGTTTTTGAAGTTATACCTACTCCTTTTGGCGTGTTAGGATAAAGGATTGGGATAAATTTTTAGGATGCGTGCACACCGTCACGAATAACCGACACAATGAAATTAGCTATACCTGGATTTGCACTCCGTTGGCATTGACGTCATTTGAATTATATGCAAGTAGACCAATACGCGGTAGGAATGAAGCGTAGTTGCCAGGTTTAACTTAGAAAGACTTACCGCGTATTGATCTACTTGCATATACGTCAAATGACGTCACTGCCAACGCACTGCAAATCCAGGTATAGTCAAGATTTTTTTTAGCGTTTGTTATAATGAAATTTCGGATTCGATTACCAGTTATTTGTTTCATTTCGTTACTTATATTAACTGGATGTTTATTGGAATATACAGATTTTTTAAAGACAATTCTATTCTAAATCACAGTTTCGCTGCTGAATAACTGCAACAACAGTAAAAAGCCATAAATGTGAATAGTAAACACAAATAGTAATTATTGTTGAATGGAAGTGGCTTTTACTTGATGAATATCCATGTTATAACAGAACTTTCTTTTAATGTATCTTTTCTTGCTCTTTCAAGCCTGGTGATCCACTTTGTTTTAATGCAAATTATTTAGTATTATCCCGATTGTTTTTAAAGGTGAAAAGGAAGTACTTAAAATAAGAATAGATGGTTGAACATTGAAAGATAATCGCCACTTAGTAATAAATGACAGATGACGAATGGCAGCTACAGAAAAGATGACAACACTCACTGCAACACATCTCCCAATGTTAACATATCATTAGATTTTATTTTGAATTCGAAATGGGACCATTAATTAATTACGTAAGGGTCCCATGGGGAGAGGGGTTATAAAAATCTCTACACACGCTTACTTTTTAGAGGAGGGGGTGTCAAACCCATTCTTAAATAATAGTTTCCAAGTCGATATTTCATATTAGAAATCACGCTGGCTAGTCGTTTGGCAGGGATCAGATTTTATTTGCGTCTGTTTTACACAGAATGAATAGTGTAATTGGTATTCCAAAGAACAGATATTTATTAATAATACATGGTACGATTGCATAAATAGCCATAAAGACAAAAAATAAAAAGTAGTGGTAAAACAGTTATTCTAGTCTTCAGTTGACATTTGCAAAATCGCATTGATGGCTTCATTTGGAGACTGAAATCGCTTCCCTCTCATTGAACTTTTGATCTTTGGAAACATGAAGAAGTCGTTAGGACTTAGGTCGGGACTATACTATGGAGGCTCTAACAATTCAATGTTTTAAGCTCAAAAAACTTGTCTTTTGAGCAGTGTAAACATTTCAAACGTATATATACCAATCGAAAGTAACCGTTCTTCGATCTATTTGCAATTGTTGCCATATGAACAGATTGTGACACAAAAGTTTTCTTTGACCCACTTTGAGAACGGATAACTTTTGTTTTGATTACTCCTCATTGTGACATACCCACACAGCAGATTGGCGCTAATTTTCCGGTTTGTAAGAGTAAATCTAAAATTCATCGCCACTAACAATTCTATAAACGTTGTTTGAGCTTGTTCCGTTCCAATGTTTTTAGACGCGAACCGGTTTTTCTTCTATTATGAGTAAATAGGAATCCAACGGAAAACCAAGTTCCTAACCTCCAGATCATCATGTAGGATCTTTTGGATCGAGGTCTTTGAAATGCCCAAAGATGCTTCTATCTTCTGGTATGTTACACGGCTGTGATCCTTAATTAGGTGACGAACCGTATTAATGTTCATCATGTAGGATCTTTCGGATCGAGGTCTTTGAAATGCCCAAAGATGCTTCTATCTCCCGGTATGTTACGCGGCTGTCATCCTTAATTACGAACCACATTAATGTTTTGCTGTGTTACTGCTGTTTTGGATGGACTTAGCCTGGATTCGTTGCTGAGACTGGAGCGACCATGTTGAAATTTGCAATAGAAACGGGAATAGTTGACTGGTATGGTGCTTCATTCCCAAACACAAAAACCATCTCAGCGAGACATTGAAGGTAGGATAATTCGCTCCGAAAGCTGTAAAAAATTATTGATTGATAATGTTCTCAATTAAGATCCATTTTCGACTGACTTGCTAATTTCAAAAATTCATTGTATCTACGCGACTTGTTGTATCCCAATAAAACTCTGGATTTATGTCAAAAAAATATTGAGGTTAGATTTGTGTCTGAAGGTTCTATTGGTGGCTCCTTCTAAGCGGCTATATGCAAAACTTAAAGGACAACCCTCGTAATCTGTAGTTGACAGCAATAAAATAAAATAACCCTTAATAAATAAAAATCTTTGATTTAATACGTCAAACTAGGGTTTTTGGTGTAACTGATCCTTTTCTAACGTTTTATTATTTAAAAAAATATATTATGTAAAATGGGGGTCGGAGGAGAATCTTTGGAAAATCTTAGCACACTTACATGGGTCAAAAATTGGCAAAATCGTCCTGAAGTCATTAATAGAAATAGTTAAAAAAGAAGAATGACAGAAGGCAATAATAACAAAAAAAAAGAGTTAGGGTTAAAATGACAGAACGTTACATCAGTAAGAAATGACACTTGATGAATGACAGCTATAGAAATGATGACGAAACTCACTGGAACATATGGTCACAAACATCTCTTAATAGAAACGTATTATCAGAAAAAGTTGTTGAAGTGTAAAAAATGAAAGAAATTCGTTCCACAAAAACCGGTAGCCGAGAACTAATTAATCGAGTCGGACTTAAAACACAATTGAGTACGAATGTCCCGCAAAGCCAAAGGTACGAACACATTTTCGCGGCAGATAGTCGATTCTTTTGTTTACTACGAATAAGCGAGTCATCGTACTTCCGAGACTTCCGAGAGTAGTCGGGTTCCTTGCCTCGACCGGCTTTTGTTTTTTTCTGTTTTCGTTTTTTCATTTCATATATCAGATTGGTGGGACGTATGCAAACAGAATGATTTATGTTTTGTGTTGTTTTTCTCTCATTTTTATGTAGAATAACAGATAGAATCTAGTTCTTGCTAAAAATGTCATGTTATTACTGCTTGATCTCCAAGAAATGTTAACATAACATTTGTTATATTGTGTTAATATTATAATAAATTTAACATACAAGGAATCCCAACTTTTAACGTTTACTAGATATCATAAATTAATTTTTCAGGTTGGCATTTTTATGATTTTAAAGGAGTTTGTTTTATTTCTTGGAACTATTTTAATTAATTAATTTTTTTATCTACTTTTTTCTGTCCATTACAGGATCTGTGCTGACTTTATATACCTCACTAGTTGCACCATTTATTACTATGATAACAAACAGTGTTGCAAAGAAGATGTTTCTTAGAATGTCGTGTTCTGGATATTCTGTAGATAGATTTTTTTATTTAAGGATGTCCTCGTAGGTATAGACCTGAATACAAATGTACCAAGAACATCTATTCGGGTAGGAGAGTCAATGTATTAATTTGGGATTTAAAGGACTGTAAGTTAGGGCGAGTGGGGAAGACGTGGAAGGTAAGGAGTTCCACAATCTGGAGACCTTGGGGATGAAGGAACGGTCGAATCGATCCGTGCTCGATGTCTGGCACTGAACAGTATAAGGGTGCATGGAGTTGGCATGTCGCGTTGCTCTGGCTGGTCTGGCAAGTGGAGGCATTATAGAGCGGAGTTCTTCTGAGCAAAATCCGTTTATGTATCGGTAAAACAAGGAAAGACCAGACGCTGCTCTTCGGTGGGACAATGGGGCTAAGTTTTTGGTGTTATTGGTGTTGTTTATTAGTCGAACTGCTCTTCTCTGTATTGCGTCAAGAACTCTGAGCCTTGACGGAGTCGCCGATTCCCATACATGCGAGCAGAATTGAAGATTAAGTCTTATTTGGGCTTTGTAAAGACAAGCTAAGTTGGATGGAGAGAAATATTTCCGTGCTCTAAAAAGAAAGTCTAACTTCTTTCCTGCTGCAGTTGCTATGGATGCAATGTGTTCGTTCCAGAGTAAGTCCTGCGAGATACCAACCAGCGTAATGGATTCGCTTGCTACTAGTGTCTGATCGTTCATTGTGATGGATGAGGTATGTTTGCCTTTTGTTGGATAGGCAACACGTCTATGTCTTGGAAGTGTTAAAATGAACAAGATTTTTTCTTCTCCACTCGTCTACAATTCTCAAATCTATATATATAGATGGGTTGGTTGTTAGCATGTATCACTGGGACCTTTACAGATCTATTGTGAACACCCATTATCTCTGAAATAGGATTAGAGTACCTTGTCTAGCCCTGTTCTCCCAATAAGACTTAATAACTTGACAGTGGCTTCTCCACGTAACTTGCAGCTGCTCAGCTGCTGCTTTCTCTTCCCCCAATACTAGATTCCGCGTTCTTGCAAGGCCTTCACATTGGCATTGAAATGCGGTTTCTTCCTCCTCTTGGCAGTAGCTACAGATGTCTTTATCCGCTAAGTTCACCTGACTCATGTGTTTACTGATCCGACAATGTCCTGTTAAGAGACTGACAATCATTCTGACATCGTTTCGCCTTTATGATAACAGCTCTGCAGTAAATTTCGCTGAGTGTCCTTTTATGAAGACTTTGGCTTGTCGCCTGTCCGGTGATTTTTCCCAACACTCCTGGGCCTTCTCTAGCTTTCAATTCTAAATAGTTGCCTTTCTGTTTCAGCAACCCTGACGCTTTTGGTACATTTTTTTTACGTACAGAGAATAGGTACTTTGAATGATCCATGTATTAACGATTCAACGTTTATTTATATCTAGCAGGCTATCTTTTTATTTATTCACGTTGGTATTGGTTTTTGTCATGTTGGTGTTTGAAAGTTACCAAGTCATTGCAAGTCACAAACTGACAAGTTTGACAACAAATAGCATAAATATAATTGTCAATTGTATTTAAGAAATTAAATATGCCGAAAAAAAATTGTGTAGAGACAAAAAAAATGCATTCAGAGATTACAGCTATTACATGTTTAGGAAAGACCAGAGAATTTCAGAAGACGGATATTTACAAAAGATCTCTGAGGTTTTTAATGTAAGTACTATATGTGTTCTATACACGATTATTCCAATATTTTCATTAGCAAATAGTTCCAAACATTTTTAATTTCATTATTAGTTGTATATAAAGATAATTGTTAGCAAAAATACACTTTTACAGTTTTTACATTCAAATTACTTATTATTTATTAAATACACATAACCTAAAAACTCACTACTTTTCAATATTTTACAATGTTGCCAGATTATATAACATAATTAAAAATGTTTTGAGAATAAAATATTTTCTTTAATTAATAAAGTTTGGTAATTAAAATGTAATTTGATAGCAAATAGATGAATCAATGTTTATTCATTGATCCATTAAATTAAATTTTTATTATTTTTTTAATCTTTCGTGTTTTTTTAGGTTAGTGTTATATCTATACGAAACATCTTAAAAGAAGATTTAGCTAATGGCTAAGAAGCGGCGGATAAAAGGAAGAATGATAAAGCAGATACATTTGATAACTTCATTTTAAAAAAAAACTTGCAGCGGCAGATTTGGATGTACAATTCCAAAAACGAATATTTTACTTTAGACAAACTTTTGACTGATGTGAAACAAAACTTGGATTTTAGGGGTGAACGTACCACTTTATACACACTTATAAAATCAATGGGATATAAATTTAAAAAAGTGAACGGACGACAAATTTTAAGTGAGCAAAGACATATCAAAATCAGCAAAATCGCTTTCCTTCGGAAATTTATGGAACTAAAAAAGCGCAATGAATCAATCAGATTTGTGTACTTAGACGAAACGTGGATATACAAAAATGACACTCCAACGCGTCGTTGGGTACATGAATCTGATTTAAAAAGCAATCCATTGCATTTGAAATCTGAAGAAAAGCGATTTACAATTTTACACGCAGGAACAAATACTGGGTTTTTAGAGGGATGTGACTTGTTGTTAGACTCTTCAAATACTGACATTGACTATCACAAAACTATGAACGGTGACATTTTCAAAAACTGGATTATTAATCAACTCATTCCTGCTTTATCCAATTTTTCAGACAAATGTGTAGTGGTAATGGATAATGCTCCTTATCATTCTGTACAACTAAACAAACCACCTACATTTTCAGCAAAAAAAGAGATAATGCAGGGATGGTTGAGTAGCAATAACATCGCATTTGACAAAAAAATGACAAAAAAACAATTATACACTATTATTCAACCATACAAAAGTAACGATAAGACATATGTAGTAGATGAAAATATTAAAGCAACATGGACATGATGTACTTCGACTACCCCCATACCACTGTCAATATAATCCAATAGAGTTGGCATGGGGCTTTACAAAGACGTACTATAACTATATTCAGACAGGGATAGGGTTAAAAAAACTTGGACAGAAGCGTTAAGACAATGTACACCAGACATGTGGAAAATTTTTTGTAGACATACAGACGAACTTATTTTGGCAGATTGGACTACTTACATGGGAAACTGCTCACATGACAATATTCCTCCTTTAATTATTTCATTGGAGGAATCAGATTCTAACGATTCTGATTTTGGATTTGATAGTGACTCTGATATATCCAATGAAATAATGGAGGTGGATTAAAAATACATACCGAACAATAGTTTTAACCAAATCTGTAGCTTTAATTTTTGTTGTTTATATGTTTTTTTTTTAATTTTGTATGTTTCATTTTCTTTTGTACTTTGTTTATTTTACTATCAGTGTATCTGCTTTTCTGCTGAATAATTGCACTAAAACTATTAAACACATTTTAAATGGATTACCAATATTTGAAAGCATAGATATATAACGAAGCATACCATTTTCTGGGAATTTTTTTTTGTTTTACTTATCAAAATAGCTGAAACCAATTGGTATGTGATAATGCCGTACTACCTGGAAAGCTCCACGAAAAACTCTTCAATATATAGCTGCTGTAATACTTATCGACAAAATGAAATATTTTGTATTTTTCTCATTTATAGCTGGTCCAATTTAAATGTTTGTTGTAAAACTTATTTTATAATACCGTTATATAGAGATAGAAAATTTGTTCTAAATTGCAAATGAAGACTTTTTTCTAAATGTTTTTATTGTTTGCTTTCATTTAATTACTATTATTTTGTAAATGTATTCATTATATGTAAATATATATTTTTAAATTGATGATTTCCTTTTTTTGTGAAAGTACTAAGTTTTAATGATTTGATGGCGCTGAAATGGAGTACACAATTATTTTATTTATTGTCACTAACACTATGATTTTATTGAGGACGTGACAACAGCGCATTTACAACTGAGAATAAGATTAAATATACAGGGCGAAATTCATCACCCTAACAAGGCCTACTGTAATAAAAATAAGCTTTGAATGATGTATACACATTGACATAAACCTACGTATTTTTTTAAACAATAGTAAATGTTACATTGTATATAGTGAAGCAATGGTTACTTCGGATTCACACATCAAAATATAAGTACATGATTTTGTTTAACCCGAACGAATTGGTCTTTAATTTGATGTGTTAATATAGATGTATCTCTGAAAAGAATGACAAATGATTGACAAGTGACATGCAGTGACAGTGGATTCAATTTTACAGATAATAATACTCATGTCATTTTTTTGCTTTTTAAAATATTTCATTGTTTAATTTACAATTATTGTTTATATTTATAGAAAAGTATTGAAATTTTTCCCTATACCCTATAGCGTTTACTAGGATATCCTAGGCCCAAGTGTTGGTGCCACGCAGGGGCATACCTCCCTTGGAGTTCCTGTAACCGAAGAGGTAAGGGTGTAGTTTTTGTGTTTTTGTCGTTGGTGTAGGTTAGGTTAGAGAGGTGCCAAGGGTCAAGGTTTTGACACTTTCGCAGTATTCTTCGCTCTGTCACAGTATGCGATTTGTTTATTGGGGAGTGAGAGTAATAAATGGTACATCCTTATAATCGCCTAAAACTCCAGTGTATATTTTATACGTGGGGAGCAGAGTATTTGGATGGCATCTTCCAATTTGTCTACATAACGCACCCAGCAGAAAAGCATGTTTCCTCATTGGAGGGTGCGTTGGACTTCTGATTTTCAAATGAGGGTGCGAATAAAGCGAACTCTTAAATAGTTAATCTTGTCCATGACTACAAATCTTTCTCCCCAAAACGTCAGGTTAATGTCGCCGATAGATTGATTATGTCTACAGCTGTCAGAAGATGATTGTTTGTACGTTTTGGGGGTTGATGGATACCATCCATTTTCTGCATCAGTCCGAGAAGTGTATAAGTCTGGGTCATCATAGAGCTAAATATTTTGAAAATTTGGGACGTCGTGAGTATAAATAAGACTTAGTGCCATTAGTGCCTTACTTGCTCCGATCATTACTATGGTAACGGACAATATTGCA
Source organism: Altica lythri (assembly GCA_964028335.1). NCBI lineage: Eukaryota > Metazoa > Arthropoda > Insecta > Coleoptera > Chrysomelidae > Altica > Altica lythri. The sequence goes on along the minus strand of OZ034804.1, from coordinate 43,325,339 downwards.
CTAAATACTCTTCTTCATAAATGTTTAAAGATTATCTGATCTTGCTAGGTACTTTTTAGTAGATTTTGCAATTATCCACGTACATTCTGCAAAATTCTACATTGTACAAGAATGAAAACTCCGATTCTCTATGTCAAAATATTATTTGGTTCACCGCTTTCTCTGGTTATATAACTCTACTGAATACCTCAGATGCGATTGCCATAATTTTTATATAATTTTATGTCCAAAAATTGTACTGGTTTTCTCCATAAAGTCTATTTCTTTACTTTAATGAAATAAGTCACTAAAGTCCTATTGTTAAGTGTTCAGTTTTAGTGTTTTATTCTTAATCTTTGAATTCCAATTTCCAAGTAAAGTGAAGGTAGATAAAATGGTTGAAGAAAAATGACGGTTAAAATACTATAAAACTATAAATATAATACGATTCTGCTGTGTTGAATTGTTGGTGCAACTTGGTGCAACTTAATGAAATTAAACAAGAATTAATAGTTAACGAAAATGTAGTCATACGATGACACCATTCAGAACAGAATAAAGAAGGTTATAGGCACCTTAAATCAAGTACGATGGCAAAAGAACACAAGAAAAGGAGCATAAGTCTATAAAATATCACACAACAGTAATTCTGCAATACATCTAGCAGAAAGGAATAAATGAAGAACAGCAGCAAATACATAAATCGCATTCAGATTAGGAACCGGAATGTTATTAGGTAAATTGAGTAGACACCTACCTATTTTCCTGGTTGCTGCAATACTCAAATCCTTCTGATAACTCTGTGAAAGAAAAAGATTTGGACCTTCTCTGTATAACTAAAAACATGTTATATATACTGAACTGATTGTAACACCATTTGCGTTACCTCATAAGTTAATGTGAATTAAATAGCCTATCAAGTCATGTCGTTGCACAGTTGTTGAACTGAATCGAGGCGAGGCCATTTAAAATAAATCCTTTACAGGAAACCAGGCTATCAACAAGTCCTGAAGAAAAATACTGTCACACCTTAATAGTGACCAGATCACGTCTCGTTCTTTACGATTCAGATGCATACATAAAATATGTATATTTTTTCGTATTAGTTACGTAAATTCTTGCTGATGTATATGTATGTTCATGTTATGTAAGTTTTCTGTCAGGTTACGTCGATTTATTTGATTAAAATGAGAGTAAGGAAGTAGAAGTTGGTCTCTATAAACCAGGTTACTAATATGGTATAACAAATAAAGATAAAAACTGTTTCATGATTTCGTTATATTCCAATTTTTATCAAGTTTTTCTCTTCCACGAGATTAAAAAATTAAAATTTGCGTTTTTTTTGCTTCTGCACCAGATAAAATCCAGAAAGTCTCAACAGGAAGCGAGTAACGATAGAGTGATATAATGAAAGTATATGCCCCATTTTCTAAATGAGCGAAATGCGAACAAATAGTGTCACGCTTGGGAGGAAAAGAAAACGGTGTTCGCTAGAGGTTTGGGGAGAGGTAGCTCTACTAGAGGCACTTTCCATCCAGGTCATGGGTACCTAACCACTTGGTAGGTATCCTGTTGAGAGCAGTAACCAAATGGAAAATGAGATAAACAACCCGAAACAATCAACAAATATACTTACAAATAACCGAGTTATAGCAATGCATAATAAATCATACGAATTAAAAATAAGTAAATACCTTTATCTTACCTAATCGTTCTAACTAAACTATCTGTATGGTGGCATGTCACACTTACTCAAGAAAATATGCCAATTGTCATAACGGCCCAGAACTTAGAGACAACCCAAAGGGTGACTCTTAAGTTTAGTGTCTATTTGAGACAAAATAGTCTCGAGACTGCTCTCACAAATGTAAATGGGTGTGAGAGAACTCTCAGAGACAAGCTGTGACGTGTCACCGAGACTGCTCTTGTCACAAGTGGACATGATTATTTCTACAATCGAGATCTAATCTCCAGTCTTCTGTCTATGCCAGAAAAGCTGACGCTAGTCTCAGTTTGTTTAGTGGAATAGTAAATATTGAATTGCTAAAAAATGAGTGCAGGGGATATTGGATAAACGATGAAATTTCGCAATTAATTTCTCTTTATAAAGAAAATGAGTTTTTGTGGAATGTTAAATAGAAATCCAGAAAAAAATGAGTTTGTACGATGAGTTTGCAACAAAATTTAATTGTGATGCAAGCGTAGCCATTAAATTGCAACACTTAATCTTGCATTTTTCTTTACAAACTGGTGTTTTGCATAATCTAAAAGAAGATCAGCACTCACACTAAACCCTGCATAAAAAACTAAAAGAGATAGCAGAAATATACAGAAAAAGAAACTTCTAAGTATATAATAACAAAAGAGAAAAACGAAATCACATATAACGTCAATACGCGGAAGATAATATGGGAAAACTATATTAGTTCTCAGATGTTCTCAGATGAAAGAATTCTTAGCCAAACTACGGTCCCTCAACAAAAAATCAGAGGTAGAGGGGACAATCTGTACATTGAAAAACAACAAAACACCTGGTCCCGATGAGATACCGGCAGCGATCATAAAACTACTCGATGATAGAGGCATAGCTGTTCTTTAAAAACTCTTCAACAAAATATATGAAACCGGACAGTACCCTAATCAATGGCTAATATTAACCTTCATTTCTTTGCAAAAAAAATAATACAAGGAAATGCGTAGATCACAGGCTTATCAGCCTTATGAGCCACTCTTTACACCTATTTCTTAAAATTATACATCAGAAAATATTAAAAAAGTATGAACAAAACATCAGTGACCCACAATTCGGACAGTTCTTGATTGCTGACAGTATGTGCGACCTACAACATCTTGTCAACGTAGTAGGGGATCACAGTAAAAAAATGGGCTCAAAGATAAATGCCAATAAAATAAAATACATGATTGTTACTCGTCAACCAGACATGTTAAGAAACATGGGACTTACATCCGACGGATCACCAATTTAGCGGGTGAACCAATTTAAATACTTTGGAGTATGGCTCACTGAAAAATAGACATCTGACCTAAAAATAAGATGTTGTATAGAGAGCGCGTGCAGCACTTTTATGAAATTCAAACCCATCTTCACAAGTACCGACTTTGACAAGAGCCTAAAAGTGAGATTCATAAAATGCTACATTTGGTCGGTGTTACTGTATGGAGTGGAGAACTGAACATCGAAGACGACCACAATGAATAAAATAGAGGCTTTCGAAATGTGGGTATAACACAGGGTGCTGAAGATCCCTTGGACGACCCGAGTAACCAACGAGGATGTCTTGCAAAGAATAAAACAGGAATGTGAACTGTTACTAACGGTCAAAAAAATAAAACTGCACATCCAGGGCACATAATGCGAAATTCCAAGTATCAGCTCTTACAACTGATTATTGAGGGGAAGATAGAGGGAAAGAGGGGAATAGGATGGAAGAAGATGTCGTGGGTACGTAACATAAGGCTGTACACCGGCTTACTGCAAGAGACTGTACACAGATGAGACATGTGGTCGCAAACATTCATTAGTGAATATGCATAAGAAGAAGAAGAAACTGAACATTTCTGCAAGTTCTTCGTATGTTGTCCTTAGATTTACGTCTACAAGCTGTCGGAGATCCTGTTCATGACTTTTGGTCTCCCTTAGCGCGAATTATTGGTCAAACTGAGATCTCCCACAGAATTTGTTTTTAATCACTTCTATGCTGTTCTATCACTAATGGCATCATCTCCAAATGCAGTACATATTTTTTCGCGCCAGCGCTTCGATAGTTTGTACTCATACATTAAACAACTTCGAATTACTGTTTCATTCGTCGCCATTAATATTTTTTATGTTTATGAGAAAAAAAGGATTCATATTTAAGTAAAAGCAGGTAAGAAAGCTGCTTCTAGTTAGTATATGATCAAAGAGTATTATCTATAGCTTCTTTGTGACATCAACTGTATATAACTACTTCTTTTATTGGGGAACTTTTGCCACTAAAATAAAAAAAGAACATTGCACCAATAAGAAGTATATTAACATTTTTATCTTTGAAAACGACAACCTATCAGGATGTCAAAAGCTCAGAAGGAAAAAGTTTTTATAATTTTTGTTACGAAATTTCAGTTTTAAAAAAAAACGACCTTTGACAAATTTGACACATCCATCAAGATAAATAAGCAAGGGTTATTTTCCACATATTGGTTTATCATTTTATAATTTTGATTTTTGTGGCAAAAGTTCCGCAATAAAAGAAGTCAATATGACCAAAGAGGGTTTAAAATCATGGAAGAAGAAAGATTCAAAAAGAAGATTCCAAATTGATTAGTGTTAATCGAAGATGCAGTCTACAAAATGAAAACAATGATGAAAATGTTCAATATCCAGTATAAAAAAGGAATGTTGCCTGGTTACTAATCAATCTAGTACCTATACCGTAGTAGAAACAGCTTTACCATTTTATTTTTGAGTCATTTGGCTCCGATCTTTGTAAGATTTTTCAATTAGCTTTATTAAGTTTATTTTATTTTCATCTTGATCTTCATATTTATCATTTTTTATTAAATGCTTTTTTTTATTTTGTTTTTGATAACCAGTTTTATAATTATTTAGCGTGGAAATTTTTGTAGTTATTAGGGTTAATTATGCGTCTTTTCAGCATAGGTACAGTATTTTACAAAATACCGTTAACACAAACCATTACAGAATAAACAACATGCTATAATAACATGCTAAAAGTTGGTTCGTGTGGATATCGACATTAAGATTCGGAGAACCCTCAAAATTGAGTAATTATCAAATTGTTTAAATTGGCTGGATTCAACATGCCTACTTCCCGTAATAATTGAAAAAACTGGATCTTAACCATGGCTGTCTGTTGTTTAAAAAAGCAGAAGGATTTTTTAACATGACATTCTCTTAGCATTGCGTGTTCATTATTGACTCTCTTGACTTTATGTCTGTATTTTAAAGGCATGTTATAATTTTCTCTTTTTGTGGTTTTATCTCTACATGGTTGCTTTGCTCATTTTTGAAATTGGCTTCAGCACTTACCTGATATTCATAATAACAATTTATTTTTTGTTTTACTAAAAAGAATAAAATGTGTTTTTTTAGAGATGTGTAGAACTCTTTGACGAATCAATTCTCAATTAGGATGAATCAGTTTAGTAGGGTAGCAAGTACAACCGTTTTATTAGGAAAAAAATTTGGGAACAAATTCAAAAAGTTTTTTCGAACAATTTCTTTAATGCTTCCTATTTTAGTAGGACTTAACGAGAATCTCAACAAAGATCAAAACATTCAATAATTTCGCAGCATTTAAAGTTTATAAAAAAATGAGGGCAGTTGATTTACGTCTGGAATAGTCGGTGCACCAAGAAATAAATTTACAAAAAAAACACCTGTCTGTGTACATTATGTACCCATGTAAAAAGTTATATCGTCAACTAAACTCAAACATATATAAACATAAGAATGTAAAATTTAGTTTTATATACCTTCTATTTCACGGTTTGCAAAATATCACATTTAGGGTTAGCGTGTGCAGAAAGTTCTTGCTAGGTACTCTAAATACCAACAAAGCAAGCGGCATTGATGAAATACATGCTTTACTCTTAAAGGCTTGTGCTCCTGAACTAGCGCCAGTTTTCACTAAGCTCTTTCAACTATTATATGATACTGGCATTTTTCCAGAATCATGAAAAACTGCTCGAGTACAACCAGTACCCTGCCTTCTAACTACAGACCCATAGCCCTTCTATCTGTTATTAGCAAAACTATGGAGAAAAACGTCAATTACGAAATCCTAAACTACCTTGAGACACACAACCTTTTAAGTGACAGGCAATATGGTTTTAGCCAACAAAGGTTAACAGCCAATTTGCTAGCATACATAACTCATATCTGGAGTGATGACATCCACCGCCATGGGGAGACTTAAATAATATCATTAGACATCTCAAAAAAGGGAAAAATCATAAATTTTATATCTTGCGAGTTTTTTTCTTTTTTCTGTTTTTGAGTTACAACAAGGTTTCTATACTTTTTCCTCACGCTGTATGTATAAATCCACTGGTACTTTCTTACTTCTTAGATTAACATTGTTTTCGTTCATGATATAAATAAATAGTACATTCCGTCAACTAACCTCAAATTCTATTCTTTACTATGCACATTCATGGCCATATACCGTTGCTATATCTATTTCACGTCGAAACAGCCATTTAAAATGAAACTTGTATTTGTTAAAAAATGTTGAGTAAAAGTGTTTAAATTAATTATAAGAAAATAATTGAGTACTTTAGTTTTTATTGACCGTCCAAGGACTACAGTGAAAATTTTACTAAACGCAGTTTTAGTGTGTTATATACGAAGATAACTGTCGGTATATCAAATGTTGAAATCGGTGAGTTTAAATAGAAATTTATTATTGAAATTTTAGAAAGTATACAAACAAGAATATACCAAATTAGATTAAGGAGAAATTGTGTAAGTGCCTCAAATGTCATTTTAATTCAACGCTCAAAAATCGAATTGATGGCTAAGAATTTATTGCTTAGTTGTTATGGCTTTGCCGCGTAAATGTAAAGGCTACGGTTTCGAGTCCTGGTGGAAGCGTTATTTTTTTAAATTCTCCTTAATATAATTTATTATATTCTTTTTAGTATTTGTACTTTCAAAAATCCCCTGAAAGATATCAAGGTACAAGGTTCAAGATTATGGAGATTGGTAGATAAAAGGGGTAATTTATAGGATTATGGTAGGTAAGTGGACCCTGCTGTAGGACTTACGTCCTTTTCAGGGAAAGATATCTGAAATAATCGTTAACTAGAAATGTTTTTTGTTTTGGCTAATTTGTCAGTTTTTTAGAATCTTAGAAGTTTTTTGAAGAAAAAGATTTAGGCTAACTGTCGGATTTTCGTGACGGTGTGCGAGCGTGTCCTGAAAATTCAGACACATCGTATCCAAAACGCTCCAAAAGAAGTACAACTTCAAAAATAATTACAAATAGTCTGGACGCTAAAGGTTACAAAAACTTTTATATTACGATATAACTTTTTGTGTACGTTATTTTGACCGCATTCTCAACCACTTTTTAATAGAAAAAATAAGCAATACAAATTTAATAAAACAATAAGATAAGTAACAAATTAATTTATTTATATGTAATAATTTACAAATTACTCTAATTCAACCAATATTCAAAAACAATACAATTTGTAAATAAAATCTATACATTTCATACAACTTAATACTCATCAAAACAAAATTCTTTTAATTACGATCAAAAATATGATAAAATTTGATAAAAAATGCTTTATTGAGAATATCTTTTATCAGTCTTTTTTTTATTGTAATTACTTTCATGCAATGGCAATTCCAGAGGTAAATTCATAATAAACAACTGAATTTTATATAAAATATGTATTGTAATACAAATAGCTCTATGGAAAGTGGTATATGAAAGTTAAAATGGCCAGACAAAATATGTTTTTAATTAAAAAATTATAGAAACCGTTATACTGAATGTGAGTATTTCGACTTTAAACTTTTAGTCAAAATTTCAATGTATAATTTTAAGTAAAAATAAAATATTTTCCACAGCCTCTATGGTTCTTCTTCGTAAGTTTCTTTAATATAAACAATATCTCGGTATTTTTTATTTATAGTTTGATCAAATTTTACACATTTAATTAATTTGTACCATTACTCGTGTTTAATTCTGTATCTGAATTAATTTTCCAAAATCTAAATTATGGAATTCTTCAATAAAGTCTTAGATAAAACTCTCGGTAACAATGACATATTCATTAAATCAAATTTATATAAGTTGACATTGTTGACAGATAAAGTCGACTGTCAAAAGATTAACCTATGGGAGAACAGTTAACAAATGCCAACAAGTGACAAATGATAAGTATGACAGTACAGCAACCATTTTCGTTAGCGTCAGTAAAGTTCTTGAAAGTTAAAATTATATTGTGAAATTGTAATTTTATTAGTTTTGATATAGTTTTAGATAAGATTATTATTATTAATAATATTATAGTATAGACTGCTAATAATAAGTACTTATGGAAATTGTAGAGTGTGTTATATTGCTGCTGTTTTAATTAAGATATCATAAAGATAGTGCTGCTGCAGCGGATGAATTTTTAAATATGAGGCGTATAATCAGATACAGTCGACTTTCTGTCTAATATCAATTTTATTATATACAATTTCTACACAAACCAGAAGAGCTGGCGTGTATAAAGCCTTTTGTGGAATAATTTAAAGCTATATACAGCAGCAAGCCTTCTTTGGTTATATTATTTTTAAAATGTCAGGCTTTTTTTGGCTTCTTAACATTATTTAAACTAATCACTGGTAAATTTTGTTCCCGATATAATATTTCTTTATATAGAATTACTTTAATATAATATATTTACACTGCACATAATACATTTCTGCAGAATGGTATGATTCTATTAATTTACTATTGAATCTGATTCTAAGATGATCTCAACTTATCAAAATTATTGTTAAAACCAATATGTTGGTACCTACTTCTTGCAAATTGACACTTCTATAATATATAACAAAACAAACATGTGTTCGTAAGTTATAATCTGCTGTCAAACTATTACGAAAATAATAGTTTGAACAGTAAATAAATACTGTAGTTACCTTATTTAATAAAATTTTTAAATTAACTTCTGTGAATGAAGATTTAATGCTGTTTTTATATTCCCACTCACACAACTATGATAAAATTAATGGAAAGTTTATTAGCACCAATGGTATATTGACAATTGACATTTCTAAATGAAAACAAACGTACATGTGCGTTAATTTCTGTCAAATTTTTAATCTTTAGGTGTGATCTTCTCAACAGAAGCACCCTTTTTAAAATAAGATGCTGTGAGAGAGATGCGATTACTTAATAATTTTAATTTCTGAATTTTAAATAGGTACATTAATTATTGACAGTCCATGTCCATCCAAAAAATTTAGATTTCCTATGTAACAAGTTTCAATCATCTCTGGATATTTTTTTTTACTAAATAGGAACTTTAAGATTCTGAATCTCTCCAATCTTTTGGTAATGATTATGTACTTTCTTGGTTCTGATTGCTCATACTAAAACTATCGCGACAAATTCACTATCAACGATTCTATTGTTAAGGCAAGTTTATTATCATTGGCGTCTTTTAAAAACTTCGTCTGTATTCATAGCTTTAGTATCACAATTTTCAATAAATTAATACTTTAACAGCTAAAGAGGTAGGTTCAAAAGATAACTAAGTTCGGACTGAATACAGTCGTTAAGTTTCACGTTACTAAGGCTGCCACCATCGAAAATAATAATACCCAACTTATTATTAGGCTTTGTCCTTTGTTGGCAAAAATTACTGTTGGTATTTCTTTGTCTTCTTCTTTGTGAATTCGAGGAGTGTGCTCGTCTGGTTTGTAGGCGTGCGTTCGGTTGTGATGTCTGGAATGCTTATGGAAACATAGTTTATCCATGTTTCTCTGGATACCGTGACAATCGTAATCTTCAAAACCTGTAACAAAAGATATGGTTAAAGTTACTGTCACGACACCCCTTGCCTGAGCCCAGTAGGGTGCTAATAAAAGAGCAATAAAAGAGACCTTTTCGCCTACCCTCACCGCATGTGGTTGTATGAATTCACGATTTTACAATCTATTGTTTATATTTAACAAATATATGTGTTTAATTTTTTATAAATTAAAATAAATAAATATCAGAAACGTAAAGATATTTTTTTTCTGATTTCAACCATATATAATACTTACGGAAAATTTTGTAGTTTACAGTTATGTCAGCAAAATATTCTAAATTACACTGAGAAACAAACAAGAGATAATCTCATAATGTGGTACAAAAATACCCAATGATTATTAAATTTAAATCCAAAACAGCAAGGGATAATCTCATAATAATGTTTTGAAAATAATATATAAGTAATAGAATACCTTAATACTACAAAAATGCTTAATTATCAAATTTAAATCCAAAACAGCAGGGGATAATCTCATAATGAGGTGTTTAAAATAGATAAACTTTAACAATTCCAATAACAATCAGATTGAAAGAGATTTACACTAATTAAAATGCTATTGCATTACAAAACATCCTAATGTTTTTTTAATATCAATTTGTATTGTTGGGTAATAACAGAAAATATATAAAATGTTAGCCATTATTCACAAACAATTATTTGTGTCTTGTTTTACGCACGGTATACATCATCCTATTGATTGTTCGGTAGTGATAAAAAATATATGTGTTTGTGTATGATGGAATTCCTCCGCAGTTCTACAGCTTTTAAGAATCACATAAAGGAAGTCCTGGAACGTGAAACAAATCCATGTACTATCAACAAATTTACCAAACCCACTTCCTTTATGTGATTCTTAAAAGCTGTAGAACTGCGGAGGAATTCCATCATACACAAACACATATATTTTTTATCACTACCGAACAATCAATAGGATGATGTATACCGTACGTAAAACAAGACACAAATAATTGTTTGTGAATAATGGCTAACATTTTATATATTTTCTGTTATTACCCAACAATACAAATTGATATTAAAAAAACATTAGGATGTTTTGTAATGCAATAGCATTTTAATTAGTGTAAATCTCTTTCAATCTGATTGTTATTGGAATTGTTAAAATTTATCTATTTTAAACACCTCATTATGAGATTATCCCCTGCTGTTTTGGATTTAAATTTGATAATTAAGCATTTTTGTAGTATTAAGGTATTCTATTACTTATATATTATTTTCAAAACATTATTATGAGATTATCCCTTGCTGTTTTGGATTTAAATTTAATAATCATTGGGTATTTTTGTACCACATTATGAGATTATCTCTTGTTTGTTTCTCAGTGTAATTTAGAATATTTTGCTGACATAACTGTAAACTACAAAATTTTCCGTAAGTATTATATATGGTTGAAATCAGAAAAAAAATATCTTTACGTTTCTGATATTTATTTATTTTAATTTATAAAAAATTAAACACATATATTTGTTAAATATAAACAATAGATTGTAAAATCGTGAATTCATACAACCACATGCGGTGAGGGTAGGCGAAAAGGTCTCTTTTATTGCTCTTTTATTAGCACCCTACTGGGCTCAGGCAAGGGGTGTCGTGACAGTAACTTTAACCAAAGATATTGTATGAAATATAAGAAAGAATAAAAATCACAAAAAGCAAAAAAATAATGTGTATTAAGAAATTGACGTTTGCCAATTAATGACAGTAGATTTTAAATAAAGGACAATAATACTCTTATTTTTAGTGCATTAACCAGAAATGACACAAATGAAAAGCAATTGACGTTTAACAATAATTAGTGATGCGAATTCTAGAGTAAGAATGACAATAATCACGTTTCCAGATGCTAATCAGGAAGTGACAAGAAATTGATCTTTGATCATCATTGACTACAATAAAGCATTCGATAAAGTACGCCATGATCATCTAATAAAATTGCCGGTAAAAAAATCTTAAATAAATAAGACATCAGAACCATTTTCAATATATACTATAACCAAAAAACGAATATTCGAATAGATCAAAAGACAACGGATTAACAAGAGATTAAGAAGGGAAGTAAGATAGGGCTGTCTGCTCTCATCGATCTTATTTAGACAGAGCACTTTCAGAGCAAAATATAGGTATTATAATAAATGGCACCACAATAATAAACATTGTAAGATATGCCGATGACTCGGTTATCCTTGCAGAGACTTTGGAAGATTATCATTTACTAATTAAGAAAATAGAATGCACTTAACATTACCAAAATAAAAATAATGATAGTATCTAAATCATCACAAAACTTCCCTGATATAACCATTCATGATCAAATAATAGAACGTTTGAGAAGGTGTAACCGCCTGGGAAAAGTTAACAACGAATATAACGATAGCTCAGAAGAAATACGAATCAAAATGGAAAAAGCTTGAGTCACATTTATTAAAATGAAGAAGGTGCTACGCGGACGAGATTTAAGCCTAAGATCGATATCAAGAAGATAGAAGTATTTAAGATGTGGCTGTACCGCAGAACGTTGAGAATATCCTGGACAGAGAGAGTAACAAATGTGGAGGTTTTGCGAAGAAATTACTATTAAAAAGAGCAAACTGCAATATCTGGGACATTATTATGGGGGAAGATAAGTATAAAATCCATAGGATCCATAGGAAGAAGAAGAAGGCATTCATGGTTAAAGAACTTGAGAGAATAGTACAATTGCAACAACTGTCAATTATAAAGAGGTGCAATATCAAAGATACGCATAGTCTTGATGATAGCTAAGCTTCGGAACGAGGGCGGCACATAAAGAAGAAGATAATCAATGACACATGTCAAATATAATGATATGGTTTTCATGATAAAAAATTGACGTTTGATAATTAGTGTTTATCTCGTACTTACCATCACACTTGCATGTTTTCAATTTTGTCGACTTGTCTTGCCTTCTTAAGATGTTGATAGAGTTATTGCATCGTGCCGTACATTTCTTTCCATGAAACATAGCTTTGCAATACTCATTATAATATTCTAGTGCTTTTGCACATAAAGCATCTGCTAAGCAGATCCATTGGGCTATTCTACAAGGTACTATTGCAGAGTTCATGGAACGTAATACTGCTGGCCTGCATATATCGGTTCGTTGTTTTTGATCTTCGCAGTAATCGTCGCTGCATTCACACTGTAACAAAAATAGTACAAATTAAATATAATGATTTTGCTACTTTTAAAATTAACTTTATATTTGCCGTACACAATGAAATATTCGAATATTTTCATATGAAGAAAAATGACAAACCATAAATTGATGATTAACAGAACTAAATTTATTTAGGTTTACTGGCGTTTGTGTGCAAAAAAGAATTTTGGCGCCCCTTAAGGCATTTTGAATCATGTTTATTTATTTTTTTGAAGGTAGGTAGGTGCTTGTAATAAAGCAAAAAAGTGAACTTTAGAAGTCATATTTATATGTAGACTAAAATATCAAAATAAAACAGAATAAAAACACAACAAAATAAATTAAAATAAATTCTTGTTCACACCCATTTTAAAGCATTTACTTTACTAATGGGATATAGATGCGTTGTTTATAAATACTAGAAAATAGCACAACTAAAAATCACATCTTTTTTAGGAACAAATTGTAACGTTTGTAACGTTGGTTTTCTAGCATTCCATCCGGACTATAAATATTTTTATATTATCTATTCTTATCGCGTTGATACGAGAGGGGATTGCTACTTGGGAAGGACAGAATGGGTTTCGTCGTGAGTTTGTGATTTTATTTCGTTCACTTTATCGATGAATTTGAAGAAATTCAGAGCTTTTCCGACTATCTTTGCCCTTCTGTTCTGGTGAGTAATATTTTGCCTTGGTTTTAATTTAATTAATTAATAATGATCCAAAATGCGCTGAATATAATATCTTATGAATTTTTACTAACATTTAAATTTCCCAATACAATCGCTATTGTTCAAGGTCAGTTTTTGTGGTATTTTAATATTTATACATGAAAGGTAATTAATTTTTTCCCGAAATTTCGGAAGACTTGTAGCGATTGAGTTTGAAAATTATTACTTAAAAGTCGGAGTTTTGATTCCAATTTAATTAATAGGGTTATTGCCAACTAGAAGGACCAACAAAATTCCTATCAGAATTTACGCAGTTAGACGTCATTCAGTGAAGCCGACGCCATTTTGCTGTTCCGTTTCCACGTCGTTAGAAAAGCCGACAAAAAGTCCCTACAGGGCAATTCCATTTCGTTGCTGTTCCGATTCCTCGTCGTTAGGAAATTTGACAAAAAGTTCCTACAGGGAAATTCCATTCCGTTTCGCTGTTCCGTTTCCACGTCGTGTGAAAATCCGTCTAGAAGTCCCTAGGAAGGTACCCATCCTTCCTACTGCTCCGCTCCACTGGATCAAAACTCCGTCAGAAGCCATCGGAACCAAACCAAGATAAGAGAAATAATTAATGAAATATTTTTAATTAAATTACTAATCTCTTTTAAAGTAATAAACCATTTTAAACTGATCTTTCGAATTTTATTTGTGTGTCTGTACTTTGCGCCCTTTAATTAATGTTTGGAGAGAATCTAGTAGAACACAGAAGGAAGCCACGACCCACGGGAGCTAGCCTAGGGTACTTTTAAGGTTACAAAATAACAGAAATATTGCCTAATATCTAAAAAACTATATTTTTTGGGGTTGCGGTCCAAAGGCCTAATGATTAAAACACTATGGTAGGTATGCTCTTTTATTAATGGTCGACCTTTCGAAACTGATTAGTTTCTTTATCAAGACAACTAAAATATGAAAAAAAATATTACATAACATTGAACAAAATTTAATTTTTATTTGTACTTACTAATATTTCAGAATTGTAATAACAACCTTAAAAACTCGAAGGAAAATGAAAATTTTGTAAAAAAATTATTGTGGTGTCGTGGGACACCAGGTAGGAACGAAGTTCCTTCGGCTAATGTAGAATCGACACAAATTGAAATTATATAAAAATAAACGTGACTACTCACGAGTAAAATGTATCTATAATGTGGGTATTCGCCACGTGCTTGTCCATGAATTCATGAGTATATACTATGCATTGGCGGGGTAGAGTGGTAATAGAGAGAGAAGGGATGAGAGAACGAAAAGAAAGAGGGAGAAAGAGAAAGGTATTATACACTACTCGCTTGTGTATACGACTGTAGCGCCTGCGCACGTCTCATTTAACGGTTTTATTCCACGGACTTTTTCTTACGGTTTTACTATTACATTTTTTTCAGTTCGGTCGCGCAGCAAAATCCCTATCTCCTCCAAGCCTGCCGTAAGGAACTTCGTTCCAAAAATTTTTAAATAATTATGGTCAAAATTTGAAAGATGTTATAATAAGAAATGAGTTGTCACACTGAATTGTAAAGAGCTAAGTTAGAAGGAGTTTGACACACCAAAAATCGAAGAAAATCACAATAAAATGACTCAAAGAAGATGTGACAGAACAAAGATAGAAGATCTAGTTTAGCTCCCAATTTCGACTCAACGTAATATTAAAATTATACTATAATAATCATCATTTAAATGTTCAAAAAAATCAATTATTCAAGGATTATTGAACTGGTAAGTATGAGAAACAAAAAACTGAGTATTAATCAATTTGGTTTCATTTATAGCTTGATGTCAATGGACCATTCACAGTCGCAGCTTTTATTTTCTTTTAGAAGGTTTTTCTGTTGTCTCGCGTGCATTGCATGGGGTTGACGTGGTCGTTCGCTTTGTTCGAATTTGGCTTTAGTCCAAACACTTCATCAACTTTTATTTTGTTTCAAATTACCTGAAACGCGTAACATACCGGTTGATTGACAACACAGAAACTCGTTTGTCGCCAGTCGTCGTTGTTATTTTAACAATTTACAGTTTAAGAAACTATTACATGATTATGATAATAACGTTTATTTAAATTAAACAGACAATTAGTTTGACATATTTAATTACAGTTCTATAATTAAAACTTTAAATGTTGAACACTGACATTTGATTTAAATTTTTGAAAATGTAACTGCGAAGTAGGTATTCTAAATGTAAACACATGTAATGTCATGCTTTATGTTGAATCCAGTTTAATAATTATGAAGGGTAAAGCTGAGGAGCACCATCTCATATAAGAATTCAGCGGAAAAAGTGTCCGCTAGTAAACAACAAACTTAAGTTTGACCGAAATGACTCTAATATCAAATGAGTGTATGAATTTTTCGCACGATTACGATTTTTTCTTGTTTTTTTTCGATTGATTTTCAACATTTTATTACGATTTTTTTTGTAAATTTACAGGTTTTTACTTTTTTTTCGTTGTATTTTTATGCAATTGTTTCATTTTTAGTTTTTTTTTATTTTTTTTTTATTTTTTACGTTTTTCTTTTATTTACAATTTTGATACATTGTTCGGTTTTTTATTTTTTCTGTTTTTCTCATTCTTATTCATTTTACAATTTTATCTAAATTTCAATTTTTGCTAGTTTTTTAACTTTTTTTGTTTTTTAAATTTTTTGTACACATTTTTTCTAATTTACCCATTTTTTATTTTTGGAACTAAGTTCCTTACGGCAGGCTTGGATGAGATAGGAATTTTGCTGCAGGACCGAACTGAAAAAAATGTAATAGTAAAACCGTAACGAAAATACCGTAACAAAAAGTCCGTGGAATAATCTAGTAGGCAGGTTACCGCTAGCCTCCACACAACGCTAGCCTCTACTCAGTGTTCAGTATACGATAGACATAATGTTGACAGTTTTGATATAATTTTTAAGTGTCACCGAAACTTTCTTGAAAGTGTTTACAAAAAATATAATAGATATAATGAATCAGGCAAAAGATGATCTTCTGATTACAGAATCTCCTAACGAAAGGTAAGTTTAATAATATAAACATTGTAAACAATATAGAAATATCCAACGATGTCAACTTTTGTGATGTCCTATAAATTAATGAAAATCATTGGTTTTTAAATGTAAAATGTGTAAATTATGTTGTAATATTTTATTTAATTGGATTATCTACACCTGTTACTAATGTTAATCTCAAAATTTATAATAAATTATTATTATTAATATAATCAAAATTTATGCAGTAAATACATAAAAATAATTTGACTAGCATATGATAACTCTTCACGATTGGATATCGTTGGAGGATCGAATACGCGGGATGGTATTTTTTTTTTAGTTTTTTTTCCAGTGTTAAACAAAAAACTATAAATATTATTTTAACTTTAAATAAAATTAATTCAATTATCTTATTCCGATCATTATCATTATAAAAATTATATCTTTAGAGAATTTATCGACATATAAGCTGCCCAGACGAAAAATACAAATTATGAAAATATGTACAACCAAAAGAAATGTAATTATTAATCTATAACGTAGTATAATCCAAGGCTTGGAGAAGATAGGGATTTTGCTATGCGACCGAACTGAAAAAAATGTAAAACCGTAACAAAAAGTCCGTGGAATAAAACTGTTAAATGAGTCGTGCGCAGGCGCTACAGTAGTATACAAAAGCGAGTAGTGTCGATTCTACATTAGCCGAAGGAACTTAGTTCCTACCTGGTGTCCCACGACACCATTATAACTTGTTTTTTGCATTTTTGACGATTTTCATTTGTTTTATCATTTTAAATATTTTTCAGGATATTTAATAATATTTTATAGTTTTACACATTTTTCTTTTGGAAATTTCATCAATTATCCACAATTTTAAATTTACAACATTTTTTAATGATTTCTATCAATGTTTTAAAATTATCAAGAATTTATTATAAATTTTCACGTGTTTCAACATTTCTGTACGATTTTCGACATTTTTTTCACCAACCATTTTTTACAATTTTCATGAACATTTCACGATTTTCCACGTTTTTCAATATTTTCAATCCAAGTTTTGACGATTTTCAAGTATTTTTTAGTAACTTTTTAAGAATATTAACGACTTTCGTAATTTTCAACGTTTTTTTCACGATTTTCAGCAATCTTTTCGGATTTTTAATATTTTCTAGGATTTTTGTCGATTTTTCACGATTGTCAATTGTTTACAATTTCCAACATTTTTTAATAATTTTTGACAGTTTTTTGACCATTTTCATCAATTTTTCAAGATATTCAAGATTTTCTTACACTTCTTTACGTTTTTTAAGATTTCTGTAATCCTTGACATTTTTTCACCATTTTTAAGATTTTCACCAACTTTTCAAGTTGTCAACGTTTTTTTAAGATTTTCAACAAAATTTTTCACGAATTGTGACATTTTATCAATAGGAGTCCGCATAATAATAATTTTCATAGAAAATAGAGTAATTTTTAAATACTATCCATACAAAGTTGCAACCCTTTATTTGCACACTTAGTGGGTGAATTTTAATAAACCATGAAACACGTGTCCGGTGAAATATTTTTAAGTCTAAATTTTAATACTCAGAAAGAGTCTTATTTTTCAGTTGATTATAGCATTGTTTCTTCCTAAAAACACAGATCAAATAAAACCTAGCTAGATCGATTTATCGCTCCCGGAACTCCCTTAATAACAAATTTTCTGAAAATCGATGAAACCGTTATCGAGATTCAGATAACATATATATAAATGCTCCTTAAAATATATTAGATATACTTTTTGAAACTTTACATTTTTTATGGCGTTATTTGATCTGATTAAATTTTTAGTCAGATTGTATTATCAAGGCCACTGATTGTAATAAGGAGCCCAAAATTTATATTATATAATACATAACAATCTTGTTTTTATTTTTCCTAAAACTTCACAATGATTAGCATATATAACTACCGTGAAGGACAGTATGGTTAACTCGAACCATCTAGAGATTTTAAACTCATTAAGCAAGAATAATGACTTCCAAAAACAGACAGCCTCTAATTGGAATAAAAAATTAGCATAATCGGGTGCTTTATAATTATGTCCATGCGGTATGGTATTACAAGTACTTTCATTTAGGATGCTAGACAACCGAGTAACATGCATACAAAGTTGAATGCTAATTTCAGATTCATTAAAAATAAGTATGTATTTGTTAATTCCGTTGAATTGGTAACCGTACGTCGAATTATACAAATCATTTAAGAATTTCCACTGAATGATACTAAGTAATCATCTGTATAACCGAAATAAATTATCACAAAAAAAAGAAAGCATTCACATACACCCATACTCAAAAACTAGAAATATTTAAAAACTTTATTTATAAAATGGTTCTAAATTATTTCATGGAATAACTTGTGTAAGCCTGATACGTTCGAAGAGGTAAATGAATGAAGATATCAAAATGACTCATTTTATAAACAAAAATTCGAAAAGAGGTTGACCTTAAAGGCCATCCTTGCAACTTCCCGCTAGTTTTAACCGCAAAGCTATAGTAACGTGACGTATTTTGACGTTTTTGACTTTATTTGAAATGTTTAAAAAGCCATAACTTTTTAACGCCTTATTCGATTTTGATGTTCAAGATGGCACTCGACGCAGTTTTTTGATACCTAAAAACGTTACCGGGAGTGCAAAATCGGTTAGTCAAAAAATCTCTAAGTTATTGAAAAAAAAAAACACTTTTTTTGAAATTTTTCGACAACGATATCTCACGAACGAATTAACCGATTTTAATTTGCAAAACGGCATTCGACGTGGCTTTTTAAGCTTGAGAGCTGATTAGGTTATGAAATTGATTGATACAATAGCCAAAAAGATATGCCCAAAAAACATCATTTTTACCAATTGTTTTTTTCGGTTATTTTGAAATTTCTCGAAATCTACCGGCTCGAATCGGTTCAAACTTACAAGGAATCTAAGTTAGATGGAACTCTTTGGAATGCTTTTTATTTCATTCCGATCGGCCAAGCCGTTCAAAAGTTATAAGAGGTTTACATACATCCACACACACACACACACACACACATCCACACGTACATACAGACACCCTCGTAAAAATAGTCAGGGGAGGTTCCTAAGACCTCAAAACGTTGAGATCCGATGAAAACTCGATTTAATTTTTTTTAGCGGGAAGTTAAAAATGACAATAGAACAAAGAAAAAATATTTTAATAAGGAATGTGGCCTCCTCGTACATTTATGATGGCTCTATAACGTGTTTTTATACTGAGGATCAACTTATCCAGATGTTCTTGTGGAATCGCCATCCAGCACTGTTGAGGAGCTTTAAACAACTGATTGCGATCTTAAAATTGATTTTGGTTTTGAAATCTTGAAAAACTCTTCGCTTAGGCTACGGCCACATTAGCGGGATTTCAAGCTGCGTTTCGTTCACGCAGCGTAAACGCAGCGAGAATTCCCATCATTATAAAAATAATAGGCCACACTAGCAGTATTTTCACGCGCGTGAAAATCAGCTCATCCGTTGTCACACACGTCGGTTTTCAGTGTTAGCGTCTCGGGAAGCTGAGCGAATTCAAAAATGAACTAAAGTACTCTTAACGAAAATGGAACCAGTTCTATTCGTGAGCAGGAGACCCTGAAGACGCGTCTTTCTGGCGGGAATTCACGCCGTGTTTGGCCGGCCCAACTGACAACAGTATAGCCTATTTTTTTGGCGTGTTTTCACGTCAAAACGTAGCGTGAAATCCCGCTAATGTGGCCGTAGCCTTAAGCATATCCCACGCATGCTCAATAAGATTGAAATCGGGCGATTGCGCTGGCCAGGGCAATACAAAAGTGTTCTGTATGTGGAATAACATTGTCATGCATCAAGATAAAACCAGAACCAATGTTTTGCATGTATGGAACAACTACAGGTACTAAAACATTTGTAATAGTGCTCTGTTGATAAAAAACGACCCAATAGAACGAGCTTAGTTTTACTGCCAAGCGAAATTCATGCCCATACCATACTTATGCCTCCTCTGTAGCTGTGTACCTCTTATGTATGTCGCATTCGATTTCTTGCGTCAGGTTTTTGGTCAAAATTATGACTATCCAGTAGAGAGATACTTGATGTTACGTTAGATTAATGGAATGATGTGTGCTAAGCAATTAAATGTAAAAACGGGAATATAATAAAGTTGAACTTCTCTACTTATCTTTTTTCTACGGTTATTATACAAATGTATCATTTTTTGACAGTAATCTCTAAAGAAATGGGGTACGTTGTTATATCAAATAAAGAAATATCTCATTTCTTTATCTGATAACACAAAGTGTTCATTTCTTTATTGTTTTAACTTAATCAAGTATACTGTGACAATCATGTATTCATATATTTAAATAACAGTACAGGTTGACAGTAATAAAGTAGTGACAGGTACAACAGATAGTTTTTAATACATTATTTAAATTAGATTATTATTTAAGTAAAAATGTTAAGTAGTGATGAAAATGAATTAGAATTAACTCCTCCTGCAATAAGAGAAGCGGCAAACGAAGCTTGTCAGAATTTGATTCCCGAAATTTCAAAACATAAGTACCAGAATGCGTATGAAAGTTTTGTGGCCTGGCAAAAGAAAAAGGCAACAAATTCCGTTTCAGAAACTGTGCTTTTACCTTATTTTTCTGAATTAAAAAATAAATTTAAGGTCTGATAACTGTAAATTATGTAAATAATAGTTAATTTAACTTAAATAATATAACTTATATCGTTATGTTTTGTTTTGTATTTGATTTATTTTTGAATCATTGTATTATTTTGTGGTATAACTGTAGAAAAAGTATAGTGTTTGACTCGCAAGGAATAACTCATTTCCCACTCGTACGATTTGCAGCATTCGCCTGCGGCTCATGCTGCAAACATCGTACTCGTGGGATATGTGTATCATTCCTTGCTCGTAAAACAATATACTATTTTCATTGAGCATCTACCGATCCTAATATTTTATAGTCATCAGAACACTAGTACATATGTTTATTTTATCCTAAAAATAATAAGTGCTACTTACATTCATCAGTTCCTTTCCTTCTTCTGTAGATGTAAGAGCAGTGAGTGACATTTGGCAGATCTCAGGACAATGTTTCGGAAATTCATCTCCTTGAAGTACTGCTGAACATCCTACTAAATAATTTTGAAGAGCATTTCCACATCCGACTCTGTAAGCACATTTGAGCCGAGCTTGTTCACAAGGTATACCTGACGTCGTTCCCGATAACCACGCCAAAGAAACCATAATTAACCACATAACGTCTGTAAAAGAAGAAAAACTATTAATATAAAAAATTGCTATTTATTTCTAAATAAAAATAGGTGTTTAAGATGAAGTAACAAATAAGTTTAATGAACAAAAAAATATATAAAAGTTCCGAAAAAGCTAAAAATTGTTTTAATTATCACAATTTATAAAAAGAACTTTTATACTAGAAAGTTTTTTTAATGATTTATAGGTCACATTACTATGATATAAATTATTTTATAATTTCTTGAAATTGTGTAAAAATTTCTATGTACATGCCTAAACACACTTGAAACATGCATTGTCATCCAGTTCTTAGCTATCCTGAAAATTTCAGAGCTCTAGGTGGTCGGAAAATAGGTTTAAATTCGATTACAAAATTCCACCTGGAATTGAAAGTGAAAGACAAAGAGACAAAGAACACGACGAAAATAAAAAACTTTCTAAAAAGAAGGACACAGTATAAAATTATAAATTATTTTGTCATGTTTTTGGAACAATATGCGCCCAGGTGATGTTTTTATTTAGATATTCGGGATACAAACAGAGAATCCACTACAGTATCCACGACGTATTTAGTGTTTTGACTAAACCAGAGGGTCGTCTTCCTCAACGTCTCGTTTTCCCGCACAGCGCCATCTGTTAGGAAAAGTTCGAACTAGTTTACCAAATAAAAGTGAAAATTAATAGAAATTGTAAATAAATCTCAATACATCTGCCTAAAAACACTTAAATCATCGAGTTCTAAGCGACTCTGAAAGTTTCAGATCTGTACTTAGTCGGAAAGTAAGTTTCAAATCGATTGCAAAAATTTCAGAATTTTAAGAAGTATTAACGATCTCTCCCAAAAATGTAATTAAGGGAATCAAAGAAAGAAAAATAAAACATATTTCACAAAATGGAAATTTACACTCCTGTTTCTTTTTACTCTTGCAGATACCAATTTAATTAAAGACTATATTATAAAGTTTTGCAAGGCAATGTTAAAACAACACATTTTGACCCAACTAAAAAAATATGACACCAATAAATCTAGATTAATGTAAATAAATCACTAACACGAGTTTATCAGTATTACTGACCCATTTAGCAAAAATTGTAAAATTAAAGCAAAAATTATTAACATTGTACTTACTTATCTAATAATAAGAAAAAATTGTGGATAACTGTTGAATATTTTAAAAATTGAACGAATGATTATCAATATTAGTGACATTCATATACTTATATTCAATTGCAAATAACATTAAACGTATATCGCGAAATTTGATTACTTTGTTCATTTCTGATTAGAGCTTACTTATTAGTCTTTTGGAGGTATACGTGACCCATTGCATGTATATAACTTTTATTTCTCGTTTTATATCATATCGAATATGTTATTTCTATTTTATGATTTTGTAGATATAACCTTACTATATAATTGCTATAAATATTTTAACTCCTTATGTAATTAATTTAGTTATTTAGGTTTTACTCGATTTAATTATGTTTTAATTTACACCAAAAGATACAAATTTATTTAACCTTTAGCTTTGCAAAAAAAAATATTGGAGTAAAATACCGATTTTTCATATCTTAAAAGGATAGCATATACAGATCCGAAAATATAAAAGGTTAAAAAAGCGGTACTCTAAAATCAACAGTTTTAATAAATTTAAAAATTGCACAAACAACAAAATGACTTTAAGAAGAAACTAAAAAAAAAAAATGTTGAATTCCGGTAGCGCCTCTAAAACCTTTAGGCACAGATGCATTAGTAATTAGTCGGCTTTTTGAACGTATTGATTCAGCTCATGTGACTCATGTCTCATAAAACATTTTCTCCATGGCGGTAATGAGGTAACTGAATAAAAATATTACACAGGGCACAAAAAGGGTCTTGAAAATCTTTCTGTCACTAACATCATGCAAATATGTGTTTAAGTAGGAAGTAAGTAGGTATCACATGTGACGTACGATCACAAAAGCCAAATAATTACTAATGCATCTGTGGCCAAAATGTTTAGAGGCGTTATCGGTTATAGGTAAAGATTGCAGGTTTTTTATTTTTTTTAATGGCAGTTTCTTGTTGGTAGGTATACTGTCTAAATTTTAAAAATTTCAAAAAATATATTTCAAAATAATTAGTTTTAATTATGGTTTGCTTAAATTATTATTTTTTTCCCAGCGACAATTGTGATGAAACTAAAAAATCCTAAGAACCCAAAATATATAAATTTATTAAAAAAAGTAGCCGACTCAATTCCGGTAACGCCTCTAAAACCTTTAGGCACAGATGCATTAGTAACTAGTCGGCTTTTTGAACGTATTGATTCAGCTCATGTCTCATAAAACATTTCCTCCATGGCGTTAATGAGGTAACTGAATAAAAATATTACAAAGGGCACAAAAAGTGTCTTGAAAATCTTTCTGTCACTAACATCATGCAAATCTGTGCTTAAGTAGGAGTAAGTAGGTATCACATGTGACGTACGATTACAAAATCCAACTAATTACTAATGCATCTGGGTCCAAAATGTTTAGAGGCGTTATCGGTTATAGGTAAAGACGGCAGGTTTTTTATTTTTTTAATGGCAGTTTCTTGTTGGTATACTCTCTAAATTTTAAAAAATTCATAAGAGATATTTCAAAATAATTAGTTTTAATTATTGTTTGCTTAAATTATTATTTTTTTCCCAGCGACAATTGTGATGAAACTAAAAAATCCTAAGAACCCAAAATATATAAATTTATTAAAAAAAGTGGCTGACTCAATTCCGGTAACGCCTCTAAAACCTTTAGGCACAGATGCATTAGTAACTAGTCGGCTTTTTGAACGTATTGATTCAGCTCATGTCTCATAAAACATTTCCTCCATGGCGTTAATGAGGTAACTGAATAAAAATATTACACAGGGCACAAAAAGAGTCTTGAAAATCTTTCTGTCACTAACATCATGCAAATATGTGCTTAAGTAGGAGTAAGTAGGTATCACATGTGACGTACGATCACAAAAGCCAACTAATTACTAATGCATCTGTGGCCAAAATCTTTAGAGGCGTTATCGGTTATAGCTAAAGATTGCAGGTTTTTTATTTTTTTTAATGGCAGTTTCTTGTTGGTATACTGTCTAAATTTTAAAGATTTCAAAAAATATATTTCAAAATAATTAGTTTTAATTATTGTTTGCTTAAATTATTATTTTTTCCCAGCGACAATTGTGATGAAACTAAAAAATCCTAAGAACCTAAAATATATAAATTTATTAAAAAAAGTAGCTGACTCAATTCCGGTAACGCCTCTAAAACCTTTAGGCACAGATGCATTAGTAACTAGTCGGCTTTTTGAACGTATTGGTTCAGCTCATGTCTCATAAAACATTTCCTCCATGGCGTTAATGAGGTAACTGAATAAAAATATTACACAGGGCACAAAAAGTGTCTTGAAAATCTTTCTGTCACTAACATCATGCAAATATGTGCTTAAGTAGGAAGTAAGTAGGTATCACATGTGACGTACGATTACAAAAGCCAACTAATTACTAATGCATCTGTGGCCAAAATGTTTAGAGGCGTTATCGGTTATAGGTAAAGACGGCAGGTTTTTTATTTTTTTAATGGCAGTTTCTTGTTGGTATACTCTCTAAATTTTAAAAATTTCATAAGAGATATTTCAAAATAATAAGTTTTAATTATTGTTTGCTTAAATTATTATTTTTTTCCCAGCGACAATTGTGATGAAACTAAAAAATCCTAAGAACCCAAAATATATAAATTTATTAAAAAAAGTGGCTGACTCAATTCCGGTAACGCCTCTAAAACCTTTAGGCACAGATGCATTAGTAATTAGTCGGCTTTTTGAACGTATTGATTCAGCTCATGTCTCATAAAACATTTCCTCCATGGCGTTAATGAGGTAACTGAATAAAAATATTCCACAGGGCACAAAAAGGGTCTTGAAAATCTTTCTGTCACTAACATCATGCAAATATGTGTTTAAGTAGAAAGTAAGTAGGTATCACATGTGACGTACGATCACAAAAGCCAACTAATTACTAATGCATCTGTGGCCAAAATGTTTAGAGGCATTATCGGTTATAGGTAAAGATTGCAGGTTTTTTATTTTTTTAATGGCATTTTCTTGTTGGTATACTCTCTACGTTTTTTGATTATTATCCATGTTTTTTATTTCATTTTTTGCCGATTTTATCATTCTCGTTTCTTTCCAAGTTTTTGCTATTTATTATTTTCTTTCTATTTTGAATTTTTTCCTTTTTGTCGTTTTTTTTTGTTTTTCACACTTGTTAACTCCAATTCTGATAATATTTTCTGGGTTTATTTTTTTTGTTTGCTCTTTTTTTTTCGTTATTTTTTGTTTTTTGATTACTTTTTATTTTACTTTAGTTTCTCGATTGTAATCAGTTTTTTTTAACAAGTTTCATTTTTTTTTGGCTTTTCGATTCCTACTGGATTTTCTTTAAGATTTTCCACATTTTTCGTTTTGTTCTTTAATTTTTGCGATTTTTTTCTATTATTCAGAATATTCTATTTTTTCCTGTTTCTTTTTTATTTATTTTTTGTTTTTTGATAAATTTCTTAATAAACTACGATTTAAAAAAATGAGCAAAATTGTACCAAAACTCTAATAATCTAATAGGCAACAAACACACCTTACGAATAAATGTATTATATTAAAACTCTTCACCATATTTAGCTGTAAACTCGATTCTTACGGGAAGACACATAAAATTTTATATATTTTTGTAAAACACAGCAACTGCAACTAACTATTCAATATGTAAATTAATTGAAATCTTCGGATTTTATGGGTAGCATTTTAAAAGTTTATGGGAGTTCTCGAGAAAATTCAAAGCGTTAAAACTTTATTACTTGCTTTGAATACCCTAATAATTTAGAATATTGACAGGCTCATAAAAATTTCCTTTTTTAAAATCGCCTTTCATCTGCACCACGCTGATTTTGTAATTATACTCTTCCAGTTTCTACTCTTTTAAACACACAGCAAGAATCCAATTGGTTCTTAGAAGTTTAAGACCTTAATGATGGACAGATACTAAATGTCACAAAGTCTATTCTATAATTTTCATTTTATAAATAGTGCACGTTTAAAATTTCAGTCACTAATTGCACTTCTAACAAAGAAATTATTGCTATGAATGTTAATTGCTGAAAGTTATTTACCTATATTCTATGAATTATAAAATAAGATTTTTTTTTTAGGTCACTAACAGTAATTTTTTTAATTTCTATTGTGTAAAATTTCTAAAAAAGGTTATTTTGTCTTAAATAAAACCATCGGATAATACCATTGTTTGCTAATTTCCCAAAAAAAAAGTTGAATCAACATTAATTTTTATTTTTCATTAAAACATTTAACCTTAAAACTAGTTTACTTTTTAAGCAAAAATCAGTACAAAAAAAAGGATAATTAGACTGCCCTTCCTTTTCTGACTCGTAGACCAGTTGGTATGTGTTTTGGGTGGGGTAAATCGTATATGATCCATTTTTTGCTTTAATCGCTTCGAAATACCACTATGCGGATACTTGAAAATGTGGACAAAATTTTATGTTAAGCTATTTGTAAAAAAAGTAAGAAAAATTCTTGGCAGCAATGCATTTTGGAAAAATGTTATGATGACAAAAAAGTTTTGCAATTAAATTTCCTACAATTAATTGCAAATTGAAAAAAGCGTCGTTTTAGAACAATGTATGAGACCATTAAGATTCTAAAACTGAAACAAGTACGGTAACAGTGGACTGAAGTTGGTTCTTCAGCTCCAAAATAGGTGAAGTCAGAACCAGTTGGCAAAAAAGTTTATGGCATCAGTTTTTTGGGACGGAAAAGATTTTTTGTGTTGATTGGTTGTGTTGAAAAACGCAAAACAATTAACTCTGAGTATCTGGATCTGGAAATTTGGGGAGGGGCGAGCTAGTGCTTAGCCAGCACTGAGGCCACATATGACCCATTGTGCATCCTCCCGTATTGTAGGGATATCCTCACCTCAGGCTGTCACCAGGCCTAGTGATTTAAAATAGGTGATGAGGCTCCTGAGGGGGATCTCCCTGACATCGGCTGGTGTAAGCCAAGACGGATCTTCTGATTTCAGAAAAAGCAGAGCAGTCATACATAATGTGTTCTACTGTTTCCTCTTCTTGTTCGCAGCCTCTGCATAGTGGCGATTCTGTTAATTTCATCCTAAAGAGTTGTTGTCG
Organism: Altica lythri; assembly: GCA_964028335.1. NCBI lineage: Eukaryota > Metazoa > Arthropoda > Insecta > Coleoptera > Chrysomelidae > Altica > Altica lythri. The sequence continues at coordinate 43,297,413 of OZ034804.1, read as the reverse complement.
CAATTGGCAGTGACCTGTCAAGATTCCCACAGCTGTTCGGAGATTTTGTCTGGTCAATGCCTTAAATTTTTTTGCTGTTTCCTCTCCAGGATGAGGTAATAACTCTCTGGCCAGTCTACAGTTCGTAGTTTCATCCCAGCACTGTATAAATTTTTGGTGAGAGTGCTGTTTGATAAGGTCCACGACTGCGGATAATGTTAGCTTGGTAGATGGGCGAGGGCTAACATATTTGTAGCCCGCAGCCCTCCTTGCTAAATTGTTCGCAATGCGATTGCCTTTAGAGTTCCCATGTCCTTTGATCCAGCTGAGAGTGACCACTTTATTCTGGCTGGCCTCAGTTAAAGATTGGTAACATTCTAGTACTAAACTTAACTCTGAGTATAATTGCAACCTTTTTGGATCAGTTGTATAACAAAATTCGTGATAAAAGTCCCCGTTGACAAAAGAAAACAATCATTGTTCACCAAGACAATGCATGGTTTCACACAAGCTTGTTGACGATGGCTAAATTGAATGAAATAAAAAATAAATCGCTTGAACATCCACCCTATTCACTAGATTTGGCTCCCTCAAACTGTTACCTCTTCAGAAACTTGAAAAAAATTATTCGCGGAAAGCGTTTTTGTCAAATGAAGAAGCTATTATAGCCATGGAACAATATTTACATCACAGAGATGATATAAAATTAATGGATGATTATTGGAATAAGGGGGTGTTCAAGCTTAGCGAGATTATATTAAATAAAAAACAATATTATTAAAAAATACACATTTTTTTGCTTTTAAAGATTTTCAACCAATCAATAACAAATACATATTCAGAATTTGTATTTAATTTACTGTTATTTTTTATATAGTATCTGTGATTTTCATTTCTAATTTGTTTAAGCGAATATCGTTTATGTATTAAGCTTTGTTTACTTTGATAAGATAACGTTTATATAATAAAAAATTTGAAAGATATGGTGTTTCTCTTATTTGTTTTTTATTTAATATACTAGCTTTTTGCCACTTCACTTTTATGATAACAGAAAAATTTTAAAAACCAATCAGTTTTTATTCGAACTCTCAACACAATGTTTTAAATTATGATTTAGAGGCTTTTGTTATTGACATTTGTAATTTCTTTTTCCATTATACTGGTAGTTAACTTTAGTAAATTTTCTCACTTATTCTTGGATGTCATGTCACCTTATTTGTGAGACGGACTTTTTTTAATGTCTAATTTTACGACCGGAAACATAAATACTCTAGGCATATGCAAGCATGCCTTTCTTTTACAGATAAACTTTCACGAAATGCTTGTAAAAATAACACAACTCAGTGCTTTCTAAATTTTTGGATAAAACTATTTGGATCTTCATTAAAAGAATCAACGCTTGCATTATATAATAATTATAATATTTGAAAATTCCCGTTGCTATAATAACGAATAATCTATTAAGAGGACCTCAAAAATAATAATGTTTCTTAGACTACAAAACTAAATATTTTTCTACACCTTCTAAAAATCAGATCAAGATGAATTTTACCTGCCCCTGCGAACTAAGCGTCTAAAATCAATAATGGGTTTTCTCATTTTCTCTTTTTTTTTTCAGTTTTTTTTTGATATTTTTTAATTGTTTTCTTTTTTTGTCGATTTTATAATTCATTATTTTCCAGGTTTTTAGTATTTTTTTGTTTATATTGTATTTTTTGGTTTTGTTTTGTTTTTTCAACTTTTTACAATTTTTTTGTCCTGTTGCTTACCATATTTAATTCCATTGTTGTCTTATATTTGTTATCTTGTTTTCAGGTTGTTACTTTTTCTGTTGTATTTTGTAAATTTTGTCGATTTTTTCAGTTGTTTTTTTTTATTTTCCACATTATTCATTTATTTCCAATTTTCTCGGTTTTTGTTTATTTGTCGTTCTTTTTTCTATTTTTTCCATTATTAAATAACTGATTTCTTACTAGTTTTTTTTATCTATTTGTAACCATATTTTTATTTTATTTTTCTCAATTTTTATTTTTTCCCCGTTTGATCACTGTTTAAGATTTCCTATATTTTTCTTTTTTTCTTCTTAGTTTTGCGTTTTTATTTTTGATATATTTTTCGTTCTTTTTCTGTTTCTTTTGTATTCATTTTTTTTCGTTTTTCGATTCTCTTTTTATGCTTCCTCTTTTTCTTCGATAAACCCACTTTCTTCGATTTTTTAAACTGGTTTCTTTTCATTTTTACGATTTTTAGCATTTATTTTATTTATCTATGGTTGCCCAATTTTTTCATTTTTTAAAGACATTTTCTTCTTAAATTTATATACTTATTACTGTATTCCGGACAAAAACAGCTAATCTTTTTAACTGTGGTATTTAGAAACCGAAATATAACGCCATCTACTGGGTCTGTCTACATTCTATATGTTTATCGGTGGTATAGATTTGTATCGTCAAATTAACTCATCCCGCCATCTATTAGGAATCCGTAGAAAGAAATAATAAAAGACATTTTAGGGTAAAACTAAATTGTGGTTTTTAATAATTTCCTTATTATTTATATTTAAACGGTTTAAGCCATCCCTGAAATTTTACAAATATATCAATTAGCCAAATCGGTCCAGCCATTCTCGAGTTTTAGCGAGACACACGAATAGAATTTCATTTTTTTATACATCATAAATGTCTTTTATTTTAATTCCGTTAAGAAACTTGTCATTAAGGTAAAGTTTTTCTGAATTATATCGTGTGGTATATTTTTCCACTCTATGAAATTAGTAGATTTATATCTACTATTCAGCTGGTTCGCAAGTCACGACTTCGGGAAAATTTCACTACAGTTTTTCGTTTTGGGCCCCCCTGACCTCAAAAATACCTTCCGCTCAAAAGTTTATATATATATATATATATATATATATATATATATATATATGTATATATATATGTATGTATAGTTCCGATATAACGAAATCTGTGGACACGATAGCGGTCTTAACGGATCGAAATGAAATTTGGTACAAAAATCAATCGTCCAAAAATCTCGGTCGAGTTCGTTAATGGGCCAAATCGGTAAGGCCGTTTGGGCGTGACATTAAATCAAAATGGAAAAAAATTCGTAACTTTTTTACTTCACCCTGTACAAAAAAATGTTAGAGGACTTTTTTGTTTGTCTTAAAGAGACCTACAACTTTTATCTAAAACATTTTTTTCTAAAACGTATACTTTTAATATATTCAATTAATATAAATCTACTGATGCGCCTGGCTTACCAAGGGCCATTTTTTTAATTAAGCTAAATATATTTTTATATTTTTAAAAAAGGAATTTTTGTAAAAGTAAGGAAATCTATAAATCGGGATATACGAATTCCTAACCGCGGTCATAAAATTTGGGGATTAGTAAGTAATTCGGTAATCCTATGTCCGAATTTCTAACTCAACATCTTTTACCTGATCTTGGCGACTACTTTAGATTTCTTAATCGGATTGTATTTATAAATATATTTATTTTAACTATTTTTTATATATTTTTACATGTATGTATGTACATGTTTTATCAAGTTAACGAAAATAAATATATATTTACAATTTTGAAATTTTTTTAATTTTATTAATCACACAAAATTAGAAAAAAAATTACTTCAAACAGTTTATCTTCTCCTATACAGTTTATCCTCACTAAAAACATTCACTTCAAGATTTTAACGCGCGATACTTTTACGAATCAAATCTAATCTTATAAAAAAATAATGTAAAATTTTCCAAAACACATTTCGTTTTTAAAATTTTGAAGACTATTTTAGATTTATTAAATTCAGAATTAAATAATATTTGTATGCAGTTAGGAATTCGGACATAGGATTAACGGAGAGGGTCTGAGACCGGTAGCTCAGCAGGGGGTCGATCGTAATGATCTGACCATAGTTAGGAATTCGGTACTACCCCTATAAATAAGTACTCTTTTAATAAATTCATAAAGAAAGGTATAAAATGGTTTTTAATAAATTTTAATAATCTAATTACTATAACTTCAACAGTGTTATTTTCTCAATATAATTGTTTGTAGATCCTTCAATCTTTACAATACTCAAATAAATAGCAAATAAGATTGATCATTTCTATTATGACTCTTTGGTTTTATAACACTCAAGAACGGCCATCAAGAACTATAATGCTAAAATCTTTACCACAAAAGAATAATTAACATAATAACAGATAGTCTGCTAGGCAGGAAATTGACAAACAAAAAAAAACTATACATTAGATGTCATGAAATAACCGAAACATCTTTGGAATTAAGTTGTAAAATCTTCTAAGAACATATGCACCTGACAGAAAGATTGAACGACTTGAACCGAATGTAATTTTTACCTGCGCTCCCTTAACAATAAAACCAAAATCATGGCCTAGCAGAAGAAACAGATGGATCGTAAATTAGAAAGTTAGTTCTTATAGTCATATATATAGAAGCCTGTCACGGACAATTTCGATTTTTTATGGCTACCAGATTTTTAACCAAATGGTACCATAGACATATGACATTGAGCAGTGGTGACTCTTTAACCGTAGAAATAAAGAGGCACTATTATAAATTACCCTAAAAATTTATGTATTATTTCCATTAAAAAAATTGAAGTCGACTGCATTTTCCATGGTCAGTGACAGTAATTTTCATTTTTAGCTAGAATCTAGTAATTCGAACATGCCATCCTTACCTTCGCGGTAACTCTTAACCATTTCAGTCACAGATGCCTTAGTAATTAGTCGGCGCTTTAATCGTCTTGATTTAACTCATGTCATATGTGACACTTACTCACTTCTTTCTCTAGCACATGTACGCATAAAGTTAATGAGAATAAAAAGCACCGACTAATTACTAAGCCATCTATGGCTATTTTTTTTATTCAAGGATGTCCTCGTAGGTTTTTGGTAATACTGTCGTTTATTAGTCGATGTGCTCTTCTCTGTATTGCGTCAAGAACTCTGAGCCTTGAGGGAGCCGCTTATCTTCATGCGAGCAGTATTCAAGATTGGGTCTTATTTGGGCTGTAAATAGTAGCTAAGTTGGATGGAAAGAAATATTTCCGTGCTCAAAAAAGAAAGCCTAACTTCTTTCCTGCTGCAGTTGTTATGAATACAATATGTTCGTTTCAGAGTAATTCCTAGGAGATCGTTATACCAATCAGCCTAATGGAGTCGCTTGCTACTAGTGTCTGATCGTTCATTGGTATGGATGAGTCGTATGCTTGCTTCTTGTTGGATAGGCAACATGTCTTTGTCTTGGAAGCGTTGGAAGCGTCTGCAATTCTCTCTTGATTGAGAGAAGCCGTTAAGGATTTTCTGTCCTCTTCCATCATATCTAGGGATATGAAACGGTTGTGCGCTTTGCTACAGTGTAGGTTGCTATCATCTGCAAAACCGTGTATCGAGTTATTAGTGGCTTCTAGTAGATCATTAATGTGTAATAGGAATAGAGTAGGAGTTAGAGTCGATCCTTGGAGAACTCCAGCGTTGATCTTGTAGAGGTTGGATATCCATCGGCAAAAGTTTGGCAAGAGTTGGTATGAAGGCAGTTTGTTCAAGAGAGCTGCATACCACATGCGTTTGAGATGTCTAATGATACTATTTAAGTCTCCTTATGGCGGTGAATGGCATCACTACATACATGAGTTACATATGCTAGCAGATCGGCTGAAGACCTTTGTTGGCGAAAACCATATTGCCTGTCACTTAAAAGGTTGTGTGTCTTAAGATAGTTCAGGATCTTGTGATTGACGTATTTCTTCATAGTTTAGGCTAATAACACATAGAAGAGGTATGGGTCTGTAGTTAGAAGGCAGGGTATTGAAGCCTTTCTTGGGATTCTGGAAAAATACCAGTATCATATGATAGTTGAAATAGCTTAGTGAAAACTGTCGCTATAAGTTCAGGAGTACAAGCCTTTAAGAGTAGGCTAAGCAGGTATTTCACCAAGGCCGCTTGCTTTGTGGTATTTAGAGTAGCAAGAACTTAACCCTAAATGAGATATTTTTCATTGTGTGGGGAGCCCGTTGAATAAAAGGTAGCTTCATGTTGTATGCGCGAGAACATGATCGTTTGTGTGTTAAGCCTCTTTGCAGATTGATTTCTTGATTTTACTAATGAAAAAAAGTCGCAAAAGTCTCAATATACAATTTTTATGTAATTCTTAATTTGTTACGAATAAATATGCTTTAAAAAGTGTTTATAACCAATATCAAAATATTTACAAATGTTCGGTAGGTGATAATTGGTCTATTAATTTTAAATATAATTAAATTTTCTATTTGCAAATTATCAAGAATATAAAATAATATATACAATAATTTATTTAGACTATTTCATGTATAAGTTTAAACCAATAAACAGAGATTTTGTGAATTAAAAATGAATTATTAATTTAATTAAAAAACTGTTTTTGGTACTGATAGCCTAATATAAATTCTGTCAAAATAATCAAGTTTTATCAATATTCTACTTAATAGTTTTTTATATAAAGCCAGAATGAATATGTTACCTAAGAATAAAGCAGATTTAATCTGAATGGTGTGAGGTCACAAGACAACATAGGTGGTCGAATATTTCTTTTGATAAATCTCTTATATGCATCCAGCAGACATTTTTTTATTGAAATTTCTCTCGTGCTTAAAAATATAGATATTTCTCTGGTCATAAACAATTTCTTTGAGTTATTTTTGGTTTTGAAGCACCGCATTATTGAAATTTTTATTCATATACATAAGTTCATCAGTGTGAAAAGATACAGTCAAATAAATAAAACACTTTACTTAGAATACAACACAATGTACCTCAAAAAATAATCCCACATAAACCAAATAAAATAAAATAGGACAACTAGTATTTAGAAGAGTTTTTTTTTACTTTTTAGGCAGGTTTTTATTTTCGTCGTGTTTTTTGTCGTTCTCTTTGTCATTCCGGGTGGAATTTTGTAATCGAATTTAAACCTATTCCCGATCACCTAGAGCACTAAAATTTTCAGGATAGCTAAGAACTGGATGACAATGCATGATTCAAGTGTGGTTAGGCATATACATAGAGATTTTGACACAATTTCAAAAAATTCTAAATTTTATATGGGAAAAAAGAAAGTTATTTATTTTCGTCTTATTCTTTCTCTCTTTTTCATTTCGGGTGGAATTTTGTAATCGAATTTAAACCTCTTTCCCGACCAACTAGAGCTCTAAAATTTTTAGGATAGCTAAGAACTGGATGACAATGCATGATTCAAGTGTGGTTAGGCATATACATAGAAATTTTGACAAAATTTTGAGTTGATATGAGTTTTAAATCAATTACAAAATTCCCACATAATATACAAATTCAAGTAACTAAATATTTTATATAATAGTAATGTGATCTATAAATTAGTAAAAAAAAACTTTCTACTACTTATAAAAATTCTTTTTATAAATTGTGATTATTCTACTGATATTGAGATATATCTTGACTAGCTATATACATTATTTAAAAACAACTGTTAAAAATATTACAAAATATTTAATCTGTTTCTGCTTATAAAAGTTTTAAATTGCAAAAGCACTATTTCATCATTTTTCAAAAACCTCGATGCAGACATGAAATACAGAATTCATGGCTTTAATTATATATCATTAAAACTAGATTAAACTGCTCGAGAATACCGATATTGAAAGGCAGTTATTTGCAAATTAGATGCATCTAGGTTTCTTCTTATTCTTATTGGCGTGTGCTTATAAACTGTATCCATATAATTTATTGATACAGATCAAAAAGTAGAACAAACTATTACGAAAATAGTTGAACTTTAAGTAGGAATAAATGTAATCGATTGCATAAATATAAAGACTTTTAATATCATTTATTCAATGAAATAAATAAAAATATTAAAATAAGGCTTTTTACGTGGGCTTTAGCGACTTGTCGAAAGCAGTAAATTGAAAAAAATTGTCCCATTTCTTGTTTCATTAAAAAGCTATAGTGTCTACCATAGAATATAATAATAATGATGATAGTGTAGGTATAAATAATTTTTCTCAAATGTATAATAAATAGTATATTAATATTTTTTACTAATTTTTATATTTTACAGTATATTATTTTATTCAAAATATATTTATTAATAGTATTTATTTAAAATTTATCATTATTGCTTTATTTTATTTATTTAGTTTCCGGCTTAGGTACTCCTTTGTCAAAGACAGCATAGAAAGCTTATGTTTCATAAAAGAGAGGTAGGTAAGTTGTGTTTTACACAACAAGAGTTTAATTTTTACGATCGTGTGTAGAACGCTTTATGACTGAAGTAAAATAATTGGTTATCTATGTTTACTCTAGTCAACATCTTCAAAAACGTGAAAAATTAAAATAAAGGTCCTAAAAACATGAGCGATAGCTCATTGGATTGGGAATCACCTCTAGAAAAATGTTTTTGAAGGAAAAGTGTGCAGGCAAAAAATTGCAATTGTTATTAACAAATTAAGATGAAAAAAAAACAGTTATTTATGTTTTTGTTAATAACTCGAAAAATATTAATATTTAAGCAATTTTGAAAAAAGCTCGTTAAAGAGGAGGAAATTTCCGAAAAAAAAAGTCCGTCCTCCCGAAACTCTATCTCCATTATTTATAATTTTAATTTAACGTTAAAAATAGGGCTCCGCACGGCTTTTACGGCATGCGCGTGCTACCGCTAAACGGTGTTTATCAGATAAAATATTTTTTTTATGACATAAAATGTTATTTTAAAAATTTGAAAATATTCTAGTATTTTCCTAACACTTGAAAGAATCTAAATCAGTTGGGAAAAAAATTTTATCACTGTTTTTCAAAAAGTTATTCAATTGTTAACTAACAATTTTTTTCCCAATCTCTGTTGACATAAACAATGGGATAAAAGGTATAAATAATTGGCCTAAAAAGTTGAAACTTCGTGGAGCCCTTTTCATATGTAAACTTTACAAGATCCTGCGATAAAGGTTCATAAGAGTTTATTAATTTGTTAATAATACTTTCTAATATCATACGTCACGTTAACTGTAACGCCTACTTAACTTGCCAATTAAAAAAATGATATATCTTTTAAACTATTGGAGATATGATAAAGGATATTCAGGTGTTTTTTATAGAAAATAAATTTCTCTTTCAAATAATTCTAAGACCAAGTTCGTATTTATTGTTTATTAGATACTACATGCATTTATTTAGAAAAATTCTGTATTTTTTTTTTACTTTTTCGCAATATTTTGCAATAGTTATGAAAAATCATAATTAACAAATTAATAAACTCTTATGGACATTTCTCACAGAATCTTGTAAAGTATACATATGAAAAGGGCTCCACGAAGTTTCAACTTTTTAGGCCAATTATTTATACCTTTTATCCCATCGTTTATGTCAACAGAGATTGGGAAAAAAATTGTTAGTTAACAATTGAATAACTTTTTGAAAAACAGTGATAAAATGTTTTTTCCAACTGATTTAGATTCTTTTAAGTGTTAGGAAAATACTAGAATTTTTTCAAATTTTTGAAATAACATTTTATGTCATAAAAAAATATTTTACTGATAAACACCGTTTAGCGGTAGCGCGCGCATGCCGTAAAAGCCGCGCGGAGCCCTATTTTCGACGTTAAATTAAAATTATAAATAATGGAGATAGAGTTTCGGGAGGACGGACTTTTTTTTGGAAATTTCCTCCTCTTTAACGAGCTTTTTTCAAAATTGCTTAAATATTAATATTTTTCGAGTTATTAACAAAAACATAAATATCTGTTTTTTTTCATCTTATTTTGTGAATAACAATTGCAATTTTTTGCCTGCACACTTTTCCTTCAAAAACATTTTTCTAGAGGTGATTCCAAATCCCATGAGCTATCGCTCATATTTTTAGAACCTTTATTTTAATTTTTCACGTTTTTGAAGATATTGACTAGAGTATTATGTAGGACTAATAAAATAATGTTTTAGATTTCAGGTTGGGGTTTTTATTTTCCGTATGTTCGTCTTGATTTTTCAACATTTGTCCAATATCGATTACTGTGACTCTAAATAACATAATTCGAATAGTTAGAAAATCGGTTGCGGATATTTCTTAATCCGTGATGAGCTTGTGGTTGCTAATACGCTAATTAGGTAAGGACACTTACAAATTTGTAGATAATATTTTGCCACAGTATGCAGTACCTATTAACAAATGTCACGAGCACTAGAATGTAACCCATTACTGTTAGTATACAAGTGCCAAGAAAAATTCAATTTTTTAGCAGAAGATAACAATATCAATTTGTGTGCCAACAGATGGAGCATTGCAAGGCATGGACTAGGCTGATAATGTAATATTCTACGTTCAAGAGACAGTTCTAGAGGTACGTCTGGAGCTGGATGAAAACCTGAATCTGTACACAACACAACCATCACTGGGAACATATATGACAAAATGTATATTGAAATATTGAACAGATTTCTGCTGAAGCACTGCGTAAAACAAATAGAAATCAGCTAGATGAAGCAGCAGTTCTCAACCCATAGATGTGAATGTGAACCCACTCAGCTTAAAAATGAGTTATATTATGTAACCAAATTGAAAAATTATTAAATTAAACAATTTTGCGATGCCCAAAAACCTAGGCAAAAAGTGTTCACTTTTTATAATACCTATTATTGAATTCTTGCTTTGTACATACAACCTATTCATTAAAATATATTATTATTATTCAATAGATTACAGTGGTTAAAAACGCATTTCAGCTAGAAAGTTTGTCATCCTTCAAGATTATGTTGAATTGTGTAAAAAATACATATCACTTCAATGCCCAGGTTTGGAAAATTCAAAATTTTTTTGTATTTGTCAAACCGGAAAATTTTGGTTTTGGTGGTTTCAATAAAATAAGCACATTGCCAAAAACGGTTGCTACATAATTAAATTTAATTAATCTTAATAAATACACAAATGAATAAAAATAATGGAGATAAATTTCTGAATACAATTTGGCGATAATTGCACAAATTGTTCCATTACTGTTAATATATACCAAAAATAAAACATTTCTGTATTTATTACATTTCATTTTTAAGAGGTGTTGTACTTTAAATGAATAAAGACTTTTTTTGCAAAAACAGTAGACATATAGAAAAAAAAATCGTGAACAATCGTTACGACTAAATACTTCATCTAAATACCTTTCTAATGATGTGCCTCATATGGTATATTCTCCATTTAAAAATAAAGGGTTGAGCAAGTGGAAGGGAGGGGTTGACAATTGACACTGTCAATTTGACAGATGCATGTATCGTATAGACCAAAAATCGACTTGTTTTCACATTTTCTTCAAATCTAATAAATACAGCCAATATCAAGGTGGACTGTTTTCTGTAGCTCACACTGTAAATGCTGCAATGTCAACAACGGAAGATATAGTAAAACCAATAGTGTAAGCTACTAAAGACTACACGGGAGAAACAATGAACGTCAAAAAATTGTTAATAAGAGAAAAACATCTTTTTATGGTTTTAAAGTTTGTATTTCTTTTGTTTTATGTTCTTTTGTACAAATATTAAAACAAGTTATTACTATATAAACATATTCTTTATGGTTACTTAAAAACTATTTTTTAGCTTTATGTATTAGTAACTTTTGCTAAAAGTCTGAAAATTGTTAACTATACTCTTTAGCATAAACAACATCATTAACATTCCTTGTTTTTGCATCTCATTATTATTACAAGTCAATTATTATTGCAACATAAATTTTGTCTTTCTGAGCTCTCAGTTTAAACTTCTTCTTTCGATCAGCTAAAATGCTTGCTTTTCTTTACTAAAGTCATGACTTTTTTTCTATTTCCAATGTTATTTCTAAAGTTTTCTTTATGGAAATTAATTTAGCTTTAATCTTAACACAATTGCTGCATTATTTGATTGTGGATATCCAAAAGACACATTGCTTTTTTAATATTTAAGTTTTATAGTAATGTTCATTACTACTCGACATTGTATCGCTTCTTTAATATATACCTACATATAATAAAGCTGTAACTGATCGCTGTTTATAATAATGCAAATTATATTTAAGAATACATACTGGGGTGCCTTAATATAAGCAAGAGAACACAAAACAATAGTTTTTTTCTACGGTTATTATACAAATGTATCATTTTTTGACAGTAATCTCTAAAGAAATGGGGTACGTTGTTATATCAAATAAAGAAATATCTCATTTCTTTATCTGATAACACAAAGTCTTCATTTCTTTATTGTTTTAACTTAATCAAGTATACTGTGACAATCATGGTTTCATATATTTGACTAACAGTGCAGGTTGACAGTAATAAAGTAGTGACAGGTACAACAGATAGTTTTTAATACATTATTTAAATTAGATTGTTATTTAAGTAAAAATGTTAAGTAGTGATGAAAATGAATTAAAATTAACTCCTCCTGAAATAAGAGAAGCGGCAAACGAAGCTTGTCAGAATTTGATTCCTGAAATTTCAAAACATAAATACCAGAATGCGTATGAAAGTTTCGTGACCTGGCAAAAGAAAAAGGCAACAAACTCCGTTTCAGAAACTGTGCTTTTAGCTTATTTTTCTGAATTAACAAATAAATTTAAGGTATGATAACTGCAAATATTGTAAATAATAGTTAATTTTACTTAAATAATATAACTTATATCGTTATGTTTTGTTTTGTATTTGATTTATTTTTAAATTAGTGTATTATTTTGTGGTATAACCGTAGAAAAAGTATAGTGTTTGACTCGCAAGGAATAACTCATTTCCCACTCATACGATTTGCAGCATTCGCCTGCGGCTCATGCTGCAAACATCGTACTCGTGGGAAAAGAGTATCATTCCTTGCTCGTTAAACAATATACCTACTATTTCATTTCGTCTGTTTGTCTGTAAGGCGGTATGTTTGTTGTCGCTAATCTCAGAAACAGCTTTACCATTGTAGATGCAGTTTTCAGGCATATATTGTGTTGGATTTCACTTACCATTTAGTGTTGGTTTTTTATTAAAATCGGTTAAAAATAAAGAAGTTACATCAATTTATTTCATTCACATACTATGTACCAAGTAAAATAGAATTCAGATCTATATTATCAATCATATTAAATAGAGATCAGCTTAATCTGGAAGCTAGTTTTAATCAAAGGATGTAGGTAAGTCCATTATGATAGTATATGCGATGTCCGTAATTTCAGGCAATAATCAAGGGTGATATAGCAAGACCTTGATTATAGTCGGCTATTTTTGTGGTATCTAGATTTCGAGAATATTTTAGTATCAATTATGTCAAAACAAATTGTAAAATTTTTGAGAAATTTAGCAACAACAAAAATAGCAGACTATTAATCAAGGTTTAGAAAGATTATTTCCTGAGCCGTTGTTTAACTGACAAATATTTGACATTTATATTTGACGTGACTATTTCTTTAGAGAAATAGTCGCTGATATTGTTCTAGTGTAATAGTCGCTGATATTTGATTCTGATTGGTTCAATTTCAAAAAATTATGACATTCTAATAGTTAATTTGAATCGAAGGAAATAATCAAGGGTAATATAACAAGACCTTGATTATAGTCGGCTATTTTTGTGGTATCTAGATTTCGAGAATATTTTAGTATCAATTTGTTGAGACATAATTTGACATTAAAAATCTGATTAAAGCCAGAGAGCTTTAGCTCGAGGGCTTTAATCTTTGACTATTAATCAAGGTCATGTTATATTTAGGAAGATTATTTCCTGAGAAGACAAATTTTTGACATTTATATTTGACGTGACTATTTCTCTAGTGCAATAATCAAGGGTAATATAACAAGACCTTGATTATAGTCGGTTATTTTTGTGGTATCTAGGTTTCGAGAATATTTTAGTATCAATTTGTTGAGAAATAATTTGACATTAATAATCTGATTAAAGCACGAGAGCCTTAGCTCGAGGGCTTTAATCTTTGATTATTAATGTCAAATTATGTTAAAACAAATTGTAAAATTTTCGAGAAATTAAGCAACAACAAAAATAGCAGACTATTAATCAAGGTTGTATTATATTTAGGAAGATTATTTCCTGAGCCCTTGTTAAACTGACAAATATTTGACATTTATATTTTACGTGACTATTTCTCTAGAGAAATAGTCGCTGATATTGTTCTAGTGCAATAGTCGCTGATATTTGATTCTGATTGGTTCAATTTCAAAATATTATGACATTCTATTGGTTAATTTGAACCGAAGGAAATAATCAAGGTTAATATAACAAGACCTTGATTATAGTCGGCTATTTTTGTGGTATATAGATTTCGAGAAAATTTTAGTATCAATTTGTTGAGACATAATTTGACATTAATAATCTGATTATCTGATTAAAGCACGAGAGCTTTAGCTCGAGGGCTTTAAACTTTGATTATAAATGTCAAATTATGTCGAAACAAATTGTAAAATTTTCAAGAAATTTAGCAACAACAAAAATAGCAGACTATTAATCAAGATCGTGTTATATTTAGGAAGATTATTTCCTGAGAATTAATAATACCGTTGTTAAACTGACAAATATTTGACATTTATATTTGACGTGATTATTTCTCTAGAGAAATAGTCGCTGATATTTGATTCTGATTGGTCCAATTTCAAAAAATTATGCCATTCTATTGGTTAATTTGAATGGAAGGAAATAATCGCTGATATTGTTATACTGCAATAGTCGCTGATATTTGATTCTGATTGGTCCGATTTCAAAAAATTATGACATTCTATTGGTTAATTTTAATCGAAGGAAATAAATAATCTTAAATAAATTTAGACGCAAAAAAAGCGGGTAAAAACTAGTTAAAGATATTAATAAACAAATATTCTTTAATGCGATAAAAAAATTTGCAATAAAGACTTTACGGTTAGATTAGAAAAATCCGCAATCCGTACAATCGTCAAAGGAAAGACGACGGTTTTGACTTTTTTATAACAGTTAAAAAATGAGCGTCATCAGACTAATATGATTTAACCCAATTCTGATTAAAAAAAATAATACATAAATAAGTCGAAAGACGGTAATAAAAATTCAGTTTAACAGAAAAAGTGACATTTATGATATTGAAATAAATCATACATTAATCTAAAAAGATGATTTTTAAATCTATACTTATAATAAATCTGTAGAGAGGTCAATTCTGTATATGAAATATATTTCCAAAATAACTATCAGGGGGTGATAAGAGATCGATACTGATACCAAAAATGCAATTAGTAAAATTTTTGTCTGTCTGTCTGTATAACCGCTATAGAAACAAAAACTACTCGACGGATTTTAACGAAACTTGGTACAATTATTTTTTATACTCCTGTGCTGGTTATAGTATACTTTTCATAACGCTACAATTAATAGGAGCAGAGCAGTGAAGGGAAATGTTGGGAAAACGGGAGAAGTTACTCCATTTTTTAAGCTTCCGTCGCGTGTGCAACAGTAATGGTTAAAGCTAAACAGAAATCATCTTATTTTTATAATTTATCTAGAGGTTAACTGTGAACGGATTTTACAATATTTCACCCACAAGAGGAGTTGCGGGGGCGTGAAAAAAAATTTTTAAATCTATAAGTCCTACAGGTTTAAAACTTTGCAAGATAGTTATTTTTATAATTTGGGGGGTCAACTGTCAACGGATTTTACAAAATTTCACCCACACGGTGGGTTGCGGGGGCGTGAAAAATAAAAAAATTAAAATTAAAATCTATGGGTCCTACAGGTTTGAAACTTTGCAAAATAGTTATTTTTATAATTTTGAGGTCAATTGTGAACGGATTTTACGAAACTCCACCCATAAGGGATGATGCGGGGGCGTGAAAAATAATAAAATTTAAAATCTATAAGTCCTACAGGTTTGACACTTTGCAAAATAGTTATTTTTATAATTTTGAGGTCAATTGTGATCGGATTTTACGAAATTCCACCCACATGGGGGGTTGCGGGGACGTGAAAAATAATCTATACACATAATAAATCTGTAGAATTGAAAATTCTGTACATTAAAGATATTTAAAAAATAATTAGCGGGGAGTGTTACTACACCGATATAGAACCCACAAATGTGGTTAGATTTTTTTTGTCTGTCTGTCTGTATGTTTGTGCGCACAGCACATTAAAACTACTGATCCGATTCGAATGCGGTTTTCACAGATATATTTGTCTTTTTTCAACTAAACATCTGGTATATACAAATTTCTCCCCCCACCCCTTTAACGAATTCGGGGGAGAAATTTTTATATAACAATCAACACGCCACGCGAACTTCGTCGCGGGTACAGCTAGTATAAAAATAATACTATTGTTTTTCCAGTCGACTCTTATTGTAATAGAAAGATATCGATAATCAATTATATAATTTTTGATGAACAAATACTAAATTCATCTGGATCTCTATAATCTTATTTGCTCCTGTTTATAGGATCATCGAGAGACATGCGGGTATATTTTTTAAATTTAAGATAATATCTTAGTTATGATTAATTGGGTAATAATTTTAATAGTATAAAAAAGTAAATATGCAAGGTATATAGTTTTATCTTAGTTAAAGATAATAAATCTCGGTATGTACCTTTTGCAAGGTTAGCTTATAAATATTTTATGACCGTTCATTCAAGTCTGAGGTCATACGATTACAAAACTGGACTATCGAATTACGTGGTTTACACAGAATATAAACGGCGCCAGTTTGGTTTAATTACAGGATTATGATTGTATTTAAGTTAAACCAAAACAATTTCTAGAAATTTATAATTTATATTCCTCAAATAAGATTTTCGGATACAGTAATAAAGGATTTACAAATTTTATCAAAGCGTTACTGATTACTTATTCAGTAATTATAGTACAGAAGCAATCTTTTAGTTCTGTTTTACTAATAAATAAATAAATTATAAAATATTTACAAAAATTAGTATTTAATAAAAAATAAGTGTAGCATTTGGTGAGTATCGACACAAACCGATGCAATTTTTGTTTATGCTTAAATCCCGTTTCAATCTGATTAGCTTGAAAACGAACGTATCTAGTATCTAAGCTCAGTGTACGGCCACAACGGAGCGCCAACCATTGCTCCGACCATCGACCATAGCATCGCACCATAGCTCATAGCTCACACAAAAAAATAAACACATAATATTAGATCAATGTGGTTACGTCGGAGCACCGACCATGGCTCCGCGCATAGGTTGGAGCTAAGGTCAGATAGTTGGTGCCAGGGTAAAAACTGAGCTTAGGAATTTTTTGACCCTCGACCATGGAATCGTTTAAAATATAATCAAAAGTTTCTTTTTTATTCTCACGTAGTCAAAAAAACGAACCGGATCTTTTCTTAAATCTTGATATAGGTGATGAAATTCTCCATACAACATACGTTTGTGGTTTAAGGGATGCAATTTCATCTTTTGAGATCCTTTATATAGGTACCACTTTTTAGCAGTTGAATCCAAAATAATATCTTCCTCGTCCGAATAAGAGGATGTCGAAAAATCCATGTTTATAGAAAATCGTTCACGCTTTAACAGGCGCAAAAGTGCGGTGTTCCAAGCGTCGATGTGACCACGGGTGCGCGTGGGTCAGAGCAAAGGTCCAGGGTATTATGCCATGGTTTAGGGTCGATGGTCCCCGTTGTGTCCATACCCTTACAGGTTAAAATGAATTTTATCCTTGGTTTACTCTAATTCGTTCGTATTTAGACTATCCAGGGTTGAACGGGGTTTAAGAAAAAAAAAACACTTGGGAAGTGACTAGTTGTTATAGCGCGTTATAATGTGTGCGTTAATGATTTTTTGGGTATGTTTATTAATGAAACATTAATATTTTCTATCCATACTAATATTGGAAATGTGAAAGTGTGTTTATGTGTTTGTATGTTTGTCTGTGTTTCCGGTCAAAACTGAGCACCGGATTAGTGTGATTTTTCATGTGGAGATAGTTAAAGGGCTTGAAAGTGACATAGGTTACTTTTTGTCTCTTGCTATTCCCTACCCCTAGAATAGAGGGTGAGCATTATGCATTAGGCAATACCTGTATTTTTTTTTATTTTTTTTCGTGGGTTTTGAGTATTAATTAATTAACTCTGGTTACTAAATATATAAGATAGTTTTAATATACTAAACAACACAAGTTTTTTAAAATTAAAATAATAAAAATTCGTATATTTATAGGACCGCATTCAGGATTATTAATATATTCATGCCCCGTAGGTATAAAACATGTTTGTAAATTATTAATTATAATTTTTGATATTTCCGCGTTCATTATATGCTAGAAATTTACACCTGCTTCCACACGTAGTAATTACAAACTGTACAAATTCTGTACATGTTTATATAAAATTTATTCCAAATAAATGAACACAATTGTTATATTTAAAAACTGATTTTAACTTATTACCTTCGCGTACATGCTGTTTTGATAAGAAATCATTGAATGATACTTTGGGTAATACACTCAAATTTTTTAAGTGAATTTCTTTTATTTGAGATTGTTATATATAGTTAAGCTTCTCCATATTCTCTACAGTATTTTTGTACCTCCGTTAATTTGTTTTGAATTATTAAAATCTAGGTTTCGTAAATTTGTATCTCCTTTGCAAAAACTTAAGTGGCACCTTGATTAAATTATCATCCCACCCTTCAGCTTTTTACGGACGGTTACACTTCTTAAGAATCCACGACCCGCTCTCCTCCAAAGACCTGAGTGTCCCTTCACACTTTGTTTTCCAAAGTTTCCGCTTAAATTCGCCGAGTAATTTAACAAGAAGGTTACAAGCTAAGAAATATTACAGACTTCCTTACTGGCTATGTGCCTTATTAACGGAGAACGAGCAAGCAGAGTTATACGATAGGGTTATGGCGAATCAAGTAATAAGTATGCCGCAGGATAGTCTCCAGATATAACTTTACGAGTAGAAATACTGAAACGGGACTCATGGAACAATGGCCCTTCAATCCAAGGGGAGTCAATCTGGTATACCGATGGCTCAAAGACTGAGAAAGGCACAGGGTCGGGTATATATGGTAGAAGACACAGAATAAAAGTCTAACTAAGCCTAGGTGCGTAAGCCACAGTGCTTCAGGCTGAAGTAATGGCCATACAACACTGTGCAACGGAGATCGTAAGTCAGGGTATAATGAGTAAAACCGTAGTCGTATACTCGAACAGCCTTTTCAGCTCTAAAGGCGATAGTCTCGGCACAAATAAGCTCACAGCTTATGTGGGACTGCATTAGGGCCCTGATATATGCCGCAAGTCGAAATTCTCTGACACTAATGGTTTCGAGACAATCAGAAGGCCCGTGCGGGAGCTGATATCCCAATGATTGGCCCAGAACCATTCGGCGGAGTTGCTGATACCTTCAGAAAGGCAGCCATTGAGAAATGGAGGATAGAGAAGGTCCAGGAGTGGTGGGAAAAATCACCGGGCAACTGACAAGCCACAAGAACACTCGGCGAAATTTACTGCATAGCTGCTATCACAAAAGCGAAAAGATATCGAAATAATTGTCAGTCTCTTGACAGGACATTGTCGGCTCAGAAAACACATGAGTCAGCTGAACTTAGCAAATCAAGACATCGGTCGATACTGCCAAGAGGAGGAAGAAAGAAACCGCATTTCATGACCTATGCCAATGTGAAGGTCTTGCAAGGACGCGTTATCTGGTATTGGTAGATGAGGAACCGGCCGCTCCAAGTTATGTGGAGAGGGTACTGTCAAGGCTAATAAGTCTCATTAAGAGGACAAGGTGCTCTAATCCTGTTCTATAGATAATGACTGTTTACAATAGATCTGCAAAGGTCGTAGTGATTCAGGCTAAGAGCGAACCCAATAAATATCTATATCTATCTACCGATATAGAAACATCTGTAGATCAAGAGACTGTTTAAAGCTACGGTTTCTAAGAACAATGCGCGGCGTACGGCCGACAGTATGTTGAGCAGAGCTCACGTGCGCCTTAATTGAACATCAGGTGTCTTAAGCATACGGTTTGTAAGAGTCTGTCTAGTTGAACGGATGAGTTTAACAAAGCAGTGTGAGTTTGGCGTGTGTGCTGAGATCAATTTGGTTGGGTTTGGACGCAGTCGTCGACATAAGCTGAAGCAAATTATATCGAAGTGGTGGCTTGTGAAGAGTGATCATTATGAGCCAAAAATTTCTGCTTTTATGAAGTTTAGAACAATCTCAAACAATTCCCTAGAAAGTCTACTATTCTCGAAATTTTATTTCGTTTCCAAAAACTCGTCTTTCCACTGTAACTGCATACGCTCCTTCGGATTTGCGATAGGAAAATAAATCATCAACTTTTTTATTGGGCTCTTTCATTGTTAGCAACAATAAGTCTTCTTCATCGTTCTCAATTTCTTCGATCAAAAACGCAACTTTAGCATTGTTCATTCTGTGCTATCCGTTTACTTCAACAGAATATTAAAAACTGAGAATTCATAAAAACCGACCCGCGCAAAGCGGACTGTGAGTCAAGCTGAGCTTATTCTGCTTAAGCCGTAAGACGCGCGACGCGCACACTTCTTAAAAACCGTAGCTTAATGGGGACCAAAGCTGTTATTTAAAAATAAATATCGTTTTTAATACAATTTTTAATTTTAAAATTAATTAAAATTATAGGGATATATTAAGAACAACTGGAAAACAGTGTAACACTATCATTTCAAAATTTTAAATTAGTGTTTTAAGAACCAAAAAGAGTCCATATTTGCAGTTACAAAATAATTGAAAATAAATACAAAATACAATTATAGATTCTAGAGACTAAAAATTTTGCATAAAAAAAACTCTGCGCACACATAAACACCTTATGGGCAGGTAAACACCTTGTGGACAGGTAAACAAACACCTTGTGGACAGGTAAACACCTCGCAGACAGGTAAAAAACTTCGCGACGCGGTAAATTTTTCCTCGGATTGCATAAAATTTGATAATAATTTGAAGTTTTTGAATTTACTGGTTGCTATTAAAAAACTACAAAATCCCATCGTAACTCATTACATAAATAAACAAACATTACAATCCGTTAAGTATAAGTTCAACCACTATTCTTTATATGTTTTTAAAAGATATCTCTTAATGAAACTATTATCATTAATTAATTTAATTAAAAACTTTTTTTTTATATACAAACCAATTAAAAATGTGATATTTCTATCTCTCAATCATATAAACTTTTAATAGTGTCACATACAATATTAATATATAATTTTTTATCAAAATAAGTTCAGAGCAAGTGTTAATGAAATCAGTTAATGTACGATTTATATTAATATTTTCGATTTGAAATTGACCTTGTTACTTGACCTTTTTGGTTCTGTATTGGTGGCAGATTTGTTATTATACTTTTAGAAATCAATTATTACAATATAAATAGACAGTTAAGCGTGTAACGTTCCTTAGTTTAAAATAGGCTCATTCCATATAAGAATCGCTTGTTTCCGTTGAATTTCATCAATAAAATCATTTTAATTGGTTATTAATAGTACGAGAGCTTTTATTAAAGTTTTCAATAATGAATAAAGTTTGATAGAAGCTATTAACTTTGTTCATGGAATAAATTTTCGATAAGTCTGTGATAATTCTAGGTGGCAATGTTTCTTAATTAATATATACATAAAGCACAAAAAGCTAACCACGGATTAAAAAATCTTCACGAAGCTTTTGTTTTTGGTGTAAATTTTCCAAACCTGTCACAAAAGTCCTTAACTAATATATGTAGATTCAGAGACTAGCCTGTGTATGCATTTCTGGAGCAATGGAAACATGCCTCACTGCTGCAATGGAAATAATCTTAAATCTCACGCCAATACTCATTCAAGTAGAATGTGTAAGGAAGAAAACAATACATAGAATGGTTAAAGAACGTACAATCAAGAAAAAACCTCGATTACTTTAATTTGATCAAACTTGAAAAAAGGAGCAGACACCACATATTTTGGAACAGAACCATCTTGTGGGCTCAACAGTCTTAGAAAAACTGAGGAAGAAAGTGGATAGAGAAAAATCCAAGTACTGGGACGATCTAAACTAAAAGGACTAAAAGAACCGAAAACTCTTGGGAAACTATAATCAGAAGAGATCTTTCAGCTGTTTAAACCTGATTAAAAACAACCTTAGTTTTATAACGGGAATATTAACCGGGTAATGTCGATTTAGAGGAGACATGAAGAAACTAGCATTGGTAGATAAAGCAAAGTGTAGATTTTGTGAGGAAGAGGAAGAAACAGCAGAACACATACTCTCAGAATGCATTGCATTACGTAATTCTACGGTCAGATACCAAGGATCATATGAAAATAGAAGAGAAAGATTTATCTAACTTGAAGCTCAACGATTTCCTAAACTTTCTAACAAAAATAGGACTAAAGAAGCCTTATGAAACATTAGACTTATTGCAAGAAAAGGGGGACAATAGATCGCAGGTGTCATTAATTGAAAAATCTTAGCAAATGCTTTTCAGACTATTCAGTACAGTAAACTACAAAACCACAGAAAACGGCAAACGTCTTTGTATCTTAATCTTATATCTACTGGTAAGTTAGACGACTCAGCAACTTGCCACAACCACAACCTTGCCTTTTTAAGCCACAAATCAGTAACTTAGTTCGCAATGTAAATCACTGACTTATCTCCGGAAATTTCGCATACTCTGATTTTAATAGTTTGCGGTAAGAGAAATTCCAAGTCCAACGTTCGTGGAGCACATTTGACAAACGGGTGTAAAGGCGAGAATGCGTCCAACTTATCAACACTCAAGATCACAGACCAGTTTTTCCGTACATGCGCAAATAAAATAAAGTTTTAGATTTAAGTTTAGAAAGTTAAATGTGCTCTGCACAGAATTTTTTGTTACTGGTCGCACCTGAAGTTGCCGGCAGTAATTTATAACAAAAACAAAAAAATTGAATAGTTTTTTCAAACAATCATGTTTAAAATTTATTTAATAGAATTGTCGGAAAAGTTTTAAAAGTTTAGTGTTTGTATCTAAAATAGCGACTCGCCCCAGCTTCACACGGGTCACGGATACAGAGCTGATGATACAAATATACCTACTACAGAATATCTGTAATCTGTACATACAACGTTCACAGCTTTTTTGTCGCCGCAACGGTAATGAAATATTCATTTAAACTACTTGTTGTAAGGGGCCATATTGATGTTGTATATTACACGTACAATGTATTTAAGTTACTTAATCGGATGAGAGCTAATCTGATCACTACGAGGACAAACCTCTCAAAGATTCAGAGACTAGCCTGTGCATGTATCACTGGAGCAATGAGAACATGTCCCACTGCTGCAATGGAAGTAATACTAAATCTCTCGCCACTGCATATTCAAGTAGAAAATGCTAGGAAGAAAACAATATATAGAATGATCAAAGAAGGAATAATCAAGGAAAAACCTCGATCACTTCAACTTGATCAAACTTGGGAAATGCCCCAAGATGACATGCCAAAGAAATTTAACTTTGTAAGGAAATTTACCACTAAACTGGGAAGCAAATCTGAATGGGACGAAAACACCATATTGGGGCTAAGCCAAAACGCCATAAAATGGTACACGGACGGCTCCAAGACAGATAAAGGAACAGGAGCAGGGGTGTTTGGACCTAGAACCAAATACTCAGAAAGCTTGGGTACATACCCAAGCATCTTTCAAGCGGAAATTCGTGCCATCGAAAGATGTATAGAATTTAACATTGAAAGGAACTATCGTAGACAGAAGATTGTAATCATGTCAGATAGTCAAGCAGCCATCAAAGCTCTGAACTCAGATACAATCAATTCAAAGATGGTCTGGGAATGCCTAGGCAAATTAAATGAACTAGGACAGAATAACACTGTTACCCTCCTATGGGTTCCAGGACACGTAGGAATAGAAGGAAATGAAACAGCAGACAAGCTGGCAAAAAAAGGAGCTGAAACCCCATACCTGGGACCAGAACCATCCTGTGGGATCAGCAGTAGTACAATCTTAGAAAAACTAAAGAAGAAAATGGATAGCGAAAAATCCAAGTACTGGAATGATCTAGAAGGACTAAGACAATCGAAGACGCTCCTGGGAAACTATAACCAGAAGAGATCTCACAGCTGTCTTAACCTGAGTAAGAAAAACCTCCGAATTATAACAGGAATACTAACCGGTCACTGTCGATTAAGAGGACATATGAAGAAACTAGGATTAGTAGATGAAGCAAACTGCAGATTCTGTGAGGTAGAGGATGAAACCTCAATACATATACTTTCAGAATGCATGGCATTAAGTAATTCTAGGGTCAAATACCTAGGGTCATACGAAATAGAAAGGGAAGAACTACCTAATTTAAAACCCAACGATATCCTTAACTTTCTACGGAAGATAGGACTAGAAGAGCTGCTATAAGTCTGAGGAATCATCAGAAATATAGCAAGAAAAGGGGGACACAATAGATCTTATAGGTCGCAGGTGTATCTGTCACCCCTAACACCATACATACATACTTAATCGGATAAGAATTAATGCTATATTGCTTAAAAGTGCTTAGCTTTTAGACGATTTTTAAAGTTGGCGACCTGTATTGATTAATTGCACTAAAGTAGGATTTTGGTTCAATGGCACTAATTTTAGAATAAGAAAAACATTACGAAGTATTGTGTGAAAAAATAAGAAATATCTATTTATTTTATTTATTAATAAACTGTCAGTATTTGTTGTGTTGCGATGCATAAACGAATGTTTTAATAAATATTATCAATTATGGTTGATATAAATGAGAAATTTTTAAGAGAATTATTAAAATAACGTTTGTACAAATAGTGGAGAGAAAAATCCAGAATGGGTTGCGTATAATATTCGAATATTTATTTGTACGCGATGTTCGGAAGTTCATCGAAGTTCATATAATTAAAATAAAACATTTAAAATTGCATCAATGAGAGCACTACCCTAATTCGCTTCAAATAACATTTCTAAAAGGCAGAACGACTCGAAACATTTATGTGTATTATGACGAATCCGAAACGATCACGAACTGGTAGAGATATACATGGCAATCCGGTGCGCGAAATTGTACCGTTTACAAGTCGCTTATCCATCAGCGAGCGAATGCGATTTGGTTATTTGTTATTTGTCCGAAGATTTCGCGCTGTGGTATACCTTACCTATATAGCGACGAATGATGTGTAGACGGTAACTGTTAAAAGAACTATTTTGGACTATTTTGTAAAGAGCCAAACATATGTTCAAGTCTGGCGTATTATTGTAAATGGGATGAGCTTTAGAAAGGCAAGAAGTGTCAGAAGAAGCTTAATAAAAAATGCCGTAAACGAATTTCGACGTATGTTGTACAGTTGTGAAGGGCATGAGATCTAGACTGCCATAAAACCTTAATATAACTATTATTTTCAATTAAGTAAATTAATAGAATCTACCTGAATCTGTTTTTTTTAATTTATATAAAATTCTATATTAAAGAGGCCTATAAATCTATCACATTTAAAATATTCTTGAATCCGCGAATGAAAATCATAAAAATAGAATTTTACATATTTTTATTACAGTATAGTAATAAAGTTGATTTGTTTTTTTAAATGTCCCTTAAAATCTTCGATCTAATTGAGTTAATTTTGTCTTAAATATGTCTTATCATGCTATATTACAATAAATTTACAAATCTCATTCGAGTTTATTAAATAATAATTAATGTTTAACATGATGTCAAATTTTGTCCAATTTATTGAAAACTCTGTACAACCTTTTTATAACCTCAACGTCCTCACGCTAGCATAATTGTCGTCGTTTGAAATCTAAATTTAAGTTAACTCAGATTCTCTGCTTTAAGGAAATGCCATATGCAAACGTTACAAAGCAAAGACTTATCTAGATGCAACTAATTGATAAAAAAATAAAGATTAAACTAATTTAGCGGTGTGAAGTTAACAGTCAAGGTTATAAGTCAAAAAACCCGAATCTTCCCGACGGTCCAGTGGCGCGGTAGATATACGAAAATCAAAAATAATAATATTTCTTAATTTGTTCCTAATGAATCTGTGATTAAGCAAACGAACACGATAGAAATGAAGTGTCTGTTCTCATTTCAACCCGAAAACCTCAACAGTTAATGCATTTACATCATTTATACGTGAAATATTAAATATACATACAATATTGAATTCCCAGAAACGGCTAATAATTAATTAGGGCGGGTTCCCCTTAATCAATTTTCACGAAAATTTTCACACTTATGTGGAATTTAATAAAGAATCGAATGGTGATAGTGCCATTTCTTGATCAATTATTTCAGGGGGTAAAAATGGGGAATGTTCGTTGAAGTGTCGGATTCCCATAAACGGCTGATAACTAATTAGGACGGGTTCCCCTTAATCGATTTTCACGAAAATTTTCACACTTATGTGGAATTTAATAAAGAATCGAATGGTGATAGTGCTATTTCTTGATCAATTATTCCAGGGGGTAAAAATGGGGAATGTTCGTTGAAGTGTCGGATTCCCATAAACGGCTGATAACTAATTAGGACGGGTTCCCCTTAATCGATTTTCACGAAAATTTTCACACTTATGTGGAATTTAATAAAGAATCGAATGGTGATAGTGCTATTTCTTGATCAATTATTCCAGAGGGTAAAAATGGGGAATGTTCGTTGAAGTGTCGGATTCCCAGAAACGGCTGATAACTAATTAGGACGGGTTCCCCTTAATCGATTTTCACGAAAATTTTCACACTTATGTGGAATTTAATAAAGAATCGAATGGTGATAGTGCCATTTCTTAATCAATTATTCCAGGGGGTAAAAATGGG
The DNA here is from genome assembly GCA_964028335.1 of Altica lythri. Taxonomy (NCBI): domain Eukaryota; kingdom Metazoa; phylum Arthropoda; class Insecta; order Coleoptera; family Chrysomelidae; genus Altica; species Altica lythri. Next base: position 43,270,605 of record OZ034804.1, on the reverse strand, counting down.
GAATGTTCGTTGAAGTGTAGAATTCCCAGAAACGGCTGATAATTAATTAGGGCGGGTTCCCCTTAATCGATTTTCACGAAAATTTTCACACTTATGTGGAATTTAATAAAGAATCGAATTGTGATAGTGCCATTTCTTGATCAATTATTCCAGGGGGTAAAAATGGGGAATGTTCGTTGAAGTGTCGGATTCCCATAAACGGCTGATAATTAATTAGGACAGGTTCTTCTTAATCGCTTACCACGAAAATTTTCACACTTATGTGAAATTTAATAAAGAATCGAATGGTGATAGTGCCATTTCTTGATCAATTATTCCAGGGGGTAAAAATGGGGAATGTTCGTTGAAGTGTCGAATTGCCAGAAACGGCTGATAACTAATTAGGACGGGTTCCCCTTAATCGATTTTCACGAAAATTTTCACAGTTATGTGGAATTTAATAAAGAATCGAATGGTGCTAGTGCCATTTCTTGATCAATTATTCCATGGGGTAAAAATGGGGAATGTTCGTTGAAGTGTAGAATTCCCAGAAACGGCTGATAATTAATTAGGGCGGGTTCCCCTTAATCGATTTTCACGAAAATTTTCACACTTATGTGGAATTTAATAAAGAATCGAATGGTGATAGTGCCATTTCTTGATCAATTATTCCAGGGAGTAAAAATGGGGAATGTTCGTTGAAGTGTAGAATTCCCAGAAACGGCTGATAATTAATTAGGGCGGGTTCCCCTTAATCGATTTTCACGAAAATTTTCACACTTATGTGGAATTTAATAAAGAATCGAATGGTGATAGTGCCATTTCTTGATCAATTATTCCAGGGGGTAAAAATGGGGAATGTTCGTTGAAGTGTCGGATTCCCATAAACGGCTGATAATTAATTAGGACAGGTTCCCCTTAATCGATTACCACGAAAATTTTCACACTCATGTGAAATTTAATGAAGAATCGAATGGTGATAGTGCCATTTCTTGATCAATTATTCCATGGGGTAAAAATGGGGACTGTTCGTTGAAGTGTAGAATTCCCAGAAACGGCTGATAATTAATTAGGGCGGGTTCCCCTTAATCGATTTTCACGAAAATTTTCACACTTATGTGGAATTTAATAAAGAATCGAATGGTGATAGTGCCATTTCTTGATCAATTATTCCAGGGGGTAAAAATGGGGAATGTTCGTTGAAGTGTCGGATTGCCAGAAACGGCTGATAACTAATTAGGACGGGTTCCCCTTAATCGATTTTCACGAAAATTTTCACACTTATGTGGAATTTAATAAAGAATCGAATGGTGATAGTGCCATTTTTTGATCAATTATTCCAGGGGGTAAAAATGGGGAATGTTCGTTGAAGTGTAGAATTCCCAGAAACGGCTGATAATTAATTAGGGCGGGTTCCCCTTAATCGATTTTCACGAAAATTTTCACACTTATGTGGAATTTAATAAAGAATCGAATGGTGATAGTGCCATTTCTTGATCAATTATTCCAGGGGGTAAAAATGGGGAATGTTCGTTGAAGTGTCGGATTCCCATAAACGGCTGATAATTAATTAGGACAGGTTCCCCTTAATCGATTACCACGAAAATTTTCACACTCATGTGAAATTTAATGAAGAATCGAATGGTGATAGTGCCATTTCTTGATCAATTATTCCATGGGGTAAAAATGGGGAATGTTCGTTGAAGTGTAGAATTCCCAGAAACGGCTGATAATTAATTAGGGCGGGTTCCCCTTAATCGATTTTCACGAAAATTTTCACACTTATGTGGAATTTAATAAAGAATCGAATGGTGATAGTGCCATTTCTTGATCAATTATTCCAGGGGGTAAAAATGGGGAATGTTCGTTGAAGTGTCGGATTCCCATAAACGGCTAATAACTAATTAGGACGGGTTCCCCTTAATCCATTTTCACGAAAATTTTCACACTTATGTGGAATTTAATAAAGAATCAAATGGTGATAGTGCCATTTCTTGATCAATTAGTCCAGGGGGTAAAAATGGGGAATGTTCGTTGAAGTGTCGGATTCCCATAAACGGCTAATAACTAATTAGGACGGGTTCCCCTTAATCGATTTTCACGAAAATTTTCACACTTATGTGGAATTTAATAAAGAATCGAATGGTGATAATGCCATTTCTTGATCAATTATTCCAGGGGGTAAAAATGGGGAATGTTCGTTGAAGTGTGCATTTCGGTCGATCGTTACAGATCACAGCTTTGCTAGCATGCATGCGATCGTACAAGCGTGTAATCGCTTGGATCTATTGGAATATTTGAAAATCACGTACGACGTAGCGCTAGGAAAAGCTGATCGTCTATCGAAATCAAACCGAAATTATACGAGAGGGGGACAAAAAATATTATTTTTAGTAGAAAAAAATTAATAATTTTTTTCATGGAATTTTTTGGAATATCTCACATACAATATCAGTACTGAGGTACTTAATAGTACTACATTTTCAGAAAGTTTAATTAAACTCGTATGTTTCATTTTTCATTTCTTCCTTGATCTTCACATCTTGTATAGTTTAAATAATGTTAATGTGAAAAGACAACCACGCCTTCTAACCTCAACAAAGGAAGCGACTTTCGAATCTTGGCTTAACATAAACAAATGCCGACGGCGCGCTGTTTATCAAACGAAACTTCAAAGAGGAAAATTGCAAAATGCGACAACAGTCAAATACCGCCAATAGTCTTCTTCCCCATTACAGTACACAGTGATTGATTTTTATTGATTTTTTATATTAGATATATTATATATTACGGTGGCTTGATAGTACTTAATATAGTAAGAATTTCTCGTTTAAATATATAAGATAATAACTACGCCACCTTACGGTGACGTCATATTATTTGATTTAGAAAGGTATTTTTTTTAGACTTTATTTTTTTCGCATTTTTTCTGTTTTTAATTTTCCACTTTCTTTTAGTTTTTCGTTTATTTATTTATTTATTTATTTATTTATTTATGAATCGAAATTCAACACTATCTATTGGGTTTTCTTACAATTCAGTAATTGTTATGGACAATGCGTCGTATCATTTCCGCATATTAAACAAAATACCTAATAACACAAAAAAAGAATGAAATTTTAAGACTTATGGCAATCAAAAATATCGATGTTCCTAAAAAGGTTCCAGTAAAGAAGGAATTAATAAGAATGATCAAAAGTCAGAATTTTAAAAATGAATACGTCATTGACACCATTTGCAGCAGACATGGTCATACCCTTTTGCGTTTACCTCCTTACTACTGTATTTTTAATCCAATCAAAATGGTTTGGAGTACTGAAAGAAACGTTTACGAAAATATAATCAGTCACCAACCTTAAGCGCAGTTGTTCTTGATAATATTCGAGAGGTAATTAGTGGCATTAATAGCGATGTATGGAAAAATTTCGAAACACATGTTATAAAAATAGAAAAGGAATATCCTGTTTTACCGCCAATAGCACCATTAGTAATTCAACCTGGAAACGATTTTACCTCAGAAGACTCTGACAATTCTTGTTAGTCATTCCAACCAATTTCCTTTACAGCTATCGTGATGTATCTTGAAAACTTGTTTTCAAAAACAAACTAATTTTATATTCTTACTAACATACCCAACCCTTTCCTTTCCAGGCAAGGAAGGCTCATACCTCCTCGTGGTCCTTGCTGGACAGACAATCTTTTAAGATTGTCTGACAAAATGAGTATTATTTGTAGACAATTGTTATAAAATTATTATGAGTTATGTACTATTTGAATAATGAGTCAAATTTTCTCATTAATAACTAAAATTAACAAGTTTTAATTTGAAAGAATTACTTTGTTATTTGACAATTTTCAAATTGATACAAAATTTACAAATATATAAAAACCGTTTTTCTTTTGAAATTTAAAACAAAAATTAATAAAAATTTACGAACCCTTTTTATTTAATTCCACGCCAATGGTCGGCAATGCCATCAAAGGCATTTAAAAACCGCCAAAGAGCAAAAAATTTCACATTTAGATTGGAAAGAGTATACACAGCATCTCTCAAGAATTATACAGAATGTCTAATGATCAAAGGTGTCGAACGTCCCGCATTTTTACCCCCTAGAATAATTGATCAAGAAATGGCTTTATCACCATTCGATTCTTTATTAAATTTCACATAAGTGTGAAAATTTTCGTGAAAATCGATTAAGGGGAACCTGTCCTAATTAATTATCAGCCGTTTATGGGAATTCTACACTTCAACGAATATTCCCCATTTTTACCCCCTGGAATAATTGATCAAGAAATGGTACTATCACCATTCGATTCTTAATTAAATTCCACATAAGTGTGAAAATTTTCGTAAAAATCGATTAAGGGGAACCCGTCCTAATTAATTATTAGCCGTTTATGGGAATCCGACACTTCAACGAACATTCCCCATTTTTACCCCCTGGAATAATTGATCAAGAAATGGCACTATCACCATTCGATTCTTTATTAAATTTCACATAAGTGTGAAAATTTTCGTGAAAATCGATTAAGGAGAACCTGTCCTTATTAATTATCAGCCGTTTATGGGAATCCGACACTTGAACGAACATTCCCCATTTTTACCCCCTGGAATAATTGATCAAGAAATGGCACTATCACCATTCGATTCTTTATTAAATTCCACATAAGTGTGAAAATTTTCGTGAAAATCGATTAAGGGGAACCTGTCCTAATTAATTATCAGCCGTTTATGGGAATCCGACACTTCAACGAACATTCCCCATTTTTACCCCCTGGAATAATTGATCAAGAAATTCTTTATTAAATTCCACATAAGTGTGAAAATTTTTGTGAAAATCGATTAAGGGGAACCTGTCCTAATTAATTATCAGCCGTTTATGGGAATCCGACACTTCAACGAACATTCCCCATTTTTACCCCCTGGAATAATTGATCAAGAAATGGCACTATCACCATTCGATTCTTTATTAAATTCCACATAAGTGTGAAAATTTTCGTGAAAATCGATTAAGGGGAACCTGTCCTAATTAATTATCAGCCGTTTATGGGAATCCGACACTTCAACGAACATTCCCCATTTTTACCCCCTGGAATAATTGATCAAGAAATGGCACTATCACCATTCGATTCTTTATTAAATTCCACATAAGTGTGAAAATTTTCGTGAAAATCGATTAAGGGGAACCCGCCCTAATTAATTATCAGCCGTTTCTGGGAATTCTACACTTCAACGAACATTCCCCATTTTTACCCCATGGAATAATTGATCAAGAAATGGCACTATCACCATTCGATTCTTCATTAAATTTCACATGAGTGTGAAAATTTTCGTGGTAATCGATTAAGGGGAACCTGTCCTAATTAATTATCAGCCGTTTATGGGAATCCGACACTTCAACGAACATTCCCCATTTTTACCCCCTGGAATAATTGTTTAAGAAATGGCACTATCACCATTCGATTCTTTATTAAATTTCACATAAGTGTGAAAATTTTCGTAAAAATCTATTAAGGGGAACCTGTCCTAATTAATTATCAGCCGTTTATGGGAATCCGACACTTCAACGAACATTCCCCATTTTTACCCCCTGGAATAATTGATCAAGAAATGGCACTATCACCATTCGATTTTGTATTAAATCCCACGTAAGTGTGAAAATTTTTTGTGAAAATCGATTAAGGGGAACCCGTCGTAATTAATTATTAGCCGTTTCTGGGAATTCAATATTGTATGTATATTTAATATTTCAGGTATAAATGGTATAAATGCATTAAGTGTTGAGGTTTTCGGGTTGAAATGAGAACAGACACTTCATTTCTATCGGGATCGTTTGCTTAATCACAGATTCATTAGGAACAATTAAGAAATATTATTATTTTTGATTTTCGTATATCTACCGCGCCACTGGACCGTCGGGAAGATTCGGGTTTTTTGACTTATAACCTTGACTGCTAACTTCACACCGCTAACTAATTTAACTAAGATTTTAAATTAGAAATTCGGGAAATTAAATGGTTATATACTTAATCTTTAATTCGTTTCTTCTTTAGGAGTGATGTAGGATCATCCTAAAGTAGCTTTAATTAAATAAAAACTGGTGAATATCAATCTGAACTGGCCTAATCTGATCTTTAGAGGTTTCCAAGAATTTGACCCAAAATTGGATAATAAAACTACCTACCCTATAGTGGTCTCTTAGTTTAGGAAATCAAAGAAGATCTAGGAAATCAAATTAGATCTTAGAGATTTTACTGACTGAAGTAGATCTAGGAGATTGAAGGAACTCTACAAAAATCTACGAAACTTCTCAAACACATCTTTATATCAGGAAGGCTTTTTACAAGAGTCACTCAAACAATTCATCGAAAAACAAGTTTAAAAAAGACCACGCCACATTCATTTACCTATAAAACTGCTTGGATTGTTGGAAATAATATTCAAGCGCAATATCTTAATTATTTCAAATTGTTAAAAAGATTTCGGTAATAAATAAAACTGGCCGAAAAAAGGTATTTTCACATAGATGAACTTAGTGGTTCTAATAGCTAGTTACATTTTCAAAAATAAAGAATGTTAAATTTAACAAATATAGCTTTACTTACATTTTAAATGAATTGATATGATTTTAAAATAAAAGTTTGCTAAATAGCGCAGAAAGTGTACGGTAAGAAGTATAATTCATTCAAAAATTTTGATTGAATTGGCTGTTACTTGATGGGTTTCCATAACTAAATATTAAATAAAAACACAAATGTTTTCACGATATCCACAATACATTACTTTGTATTATAATATGTGACGTGTTTCGCTATGATATAGGTAGCTTTTGTGTTTTTATTTAATATTTAATTCAAAAATATTACATGTGTATCACACAAATCTTTTATATTCAGTTTTTACTGCTATAAAAATCAACCAAAACATCTGAAATTTCTTTCCTAGGATCAAAGTATCAAAGATATTGGAAAATTTAAAGATTGGTCAAAAGTCTTAAAATTTGTCTTAACACCTTTGTGTATTAATATTATTACATATTTAAAAATTACTAGAAAATGTCGAATAAATCTAAAACTATTACATGTTCATCACCATCTTTCAAAATTACTATCGCACTCAATCTAATGCTATCAAAACGTCCTAAAAAATTTTACTGTGGTTGTTTAGCTTCAAAGATATTGGAAGATCCAAAAAGTGCAAAAAAACTCAAAACTTTTATGAAATTCGTGATAACACAACAACACAACTAAATATTAACATTATCGAAGATTTGGAACCTTTTGGAAATTAAATATTTGTTAAATAAAGAGAAAAACTTACTGCAAGAAGTAAAATAAATCCAAAACTGTTACATATTCATTACCACACAATTGTTTCTCAAAATTACGATCGCACTCAATCCTCTACTATGATAAATCCACCAAAACATCCTTTAAAGCAAACAGTCTTACAAACAAAAACACCAACAACCGGTCGAAAACTAGCCAAGAACGCTGTTGAAGGCCAGGCCAACACCGAAAACTAGAAAGCTCTCAATGCCCGACTAGACTAGGAAACGAAACAAACAAAATAATACTCTCGATGTATACACCTCTCCCGTCCGTTCAAAGAGCGCACCAAACGCGATCTGAAAGACTGAAAACTTTAGATTGGGATTCTGAATTCTGAACTGTGAGCTGTGAGCTTTCCTCTTCTCTCGCTCTCTTTCTTTTTCTCTCATAAGAATCTTCGGTCTTTATTCAAAGAGAAAATTAAGTTGTGAAGGAACGAACTGACAGGCCGCTGGTACCTGAAATATGTCATGGGCGGAGATTATGAGTTTTTCAATATTTGTCAAAGGGATTTCTTGTTGTAGGGATATAACGAGTTTGTAGAAAGTGGTTGTTAGATTGTTGAATTTTTATACATATTTTTTAAGTACCTATTTCTTTTAATGAATGCATTTATGTTTTAGGTTTTTCCGCATTTACACAGAAAATTGGTGGTTTGATTTTTTTTTATATTTTTAAAAGGTTTAAAAATTTAAAATGTTGTATTTTTGTGTTTCTTTTTTATATTTTTCAAATATACTTTATTCCAAAATGTTTGTGTCCGTTGTTTTTGTAAGGATTGCAATTAATTTAATATTCACGATTTTTTTTTAGGTTTCTGATGTATTTTCTTGTTTGTTGGAAGTTTTTGTTTTTAGTTTTAAATTTTTTATGGTTCTAGTTTTTTTTAATTTTTGAAAAATTTCCGAATTTTTGTATTTTTTTTTTACATTTTTGAATTACTTGTATTTTTTTTAAAATACTTAAATACGGGGATTTTTCGATAACTATCCGATTTTTGCTTTTTGTTATAATTTAATAAAATTAATTTATGTAATAATTTTTGAAAATTTCTCCGAATTTTTGTCAATGTTTTAGATTTTTCAATTCCTTCTTGTATTATTTTTTAATATTTTTAATATGAGTATCTTTCGATGTTTATCCGATTTTTGATTTTTGTAATTATTAAAAAAAATAATAATTTATTTTAACCTATGAAATTTAATAATTTTTGAAAATTTATGAATATTTGTTAATTTTTTTCATTTTTGAATTACTTCTTGTATTGTTTATTATTTTTAAATATAGTTATTTATCCGATTTATCCGATTTTTGATTTTGGTTATTATTAAAAAAATAATTTATTTAAATCTTTGAAATTTAATAATTTTTGAAAATTTCCGAATTTTTATTAATTTTTTACATTTTTGAATTACTTGTATTTTGGGTTTCTTTTTATGACTAATCGATTTTTATTTTTTCTTATTATTAAAAAAATAATTTATTTAAATCTTCGAAAATATTTCCAAATTTTCTCAATTTTTGAATTACTTCTTGTATTGTCTTGTAATATTTTCAAAAACGATGATTTTTCGATGTCTATCTGATTTTTGTTTTGTTATTTTAATCTTTGAAATTTAATAATTTTTGAAAATTTCCGAATATTTATCAATTATTTACATTTTTGAATTAGGTACTTCTTGTGTAGTTCTTATTATTTTCAAATATGGGGATTTTTCGATGACTATTCTAATTTTGATTTTTGTTATTATTAAATAAATAATTTATTAAAATCTTTGAAATTTAATAATTTTTGAAAATTTTTTTCAAACTTATGACAAATTTTTACATTTTTGATTTACTTCTTGTATTTTTTTTATTACTTTCAAATCTGGTAATTTTTTGATGTTTATCCGATTTTTTATTTTTATTATTATTAAAAAAAAACTAATTTATTTTAATCTTTGAAATTTAATAATTTTTGAAAATTTCCGAATTTTTGTCAATTATTTACATTTTTGAATTACTCTATGTTTTTTTTTTTCAAATATGGGGATTTTTCGATGACTATACGATTTTGATTTTTGGTATCATCAAAAAATAATATATTTATATTTTAGAAATTTAATAATTTTTGAAAATTTTTATTTTACTTAGATTTTTAAATTATTTCTTGTAGTGTCTTTTAATATTTTTAAATAAGAGGATTTTTCGATGTCTATTCGATTTTTGATTTTTGTTATTATTAAAAAAATAATTTATTTAAATCTATCAATGTAATAATATTTGAAAATTTCAGAATATTTGTCAATTTTTTACATTTTTGAATTACTTCTTGTATTTTTTTAATATTTTCATATATGGGGATTTTTGGATGACTCTCCTATATTGATTTTTGTTGTTATCAAACAAACAATTTACTTCTATCTTTGAAATTTAATAATTTTTGAAAATTTCCAAATTTTTTTGAATTTTTTAGATTTTCGAATTGTTTTTTGTATTTTTTTATTATTTTTAAATATAAGGATTTATGATGTCTATCCGATTTTTGATTTTTGTTATTATAAAAAAATAATTTATTTTAATCTTTGAAATTTAATAATTTTTGAAAATTTCCAAATTTTTCTCAATTTTTTAGATTTTTAACTTGTATTTTTTAATTAATGAAACTCTTATAAAATTATTTATAAATTTGCTTCCAATTTTTTTAAAATAAAGATTTTTTGCTTTTTAGTGCATTTTTCTTTTTTGAAGACCGTCCAATTTTTTTGTTCAACGTTTTTATTTTATCCTTTTTACTTGCTACTTGGCTTTGGCAAATTCATTAAGTATTATCTTCAAAACCTTCCGAATACCGTGCAAGAGGTTGGGGGTTCAATCCCCAACAATCCCAACTTGTACCAATGTGTCTTTTCAGACCAAGAAACACCACGCACCTACGGTGAAGGAAAACATCGTGATGAAATGTGGGCTTAATTGTCTGAAATCACCAACCCACAGTTAGCAAGGAGGGTTATTAAATGCTCATTCCTTCTTCTTGTGAAATGCAATAACAACAGATGGTGCTATCCAACCTGCTACAAATGAAGAAGTTTGTGAGAGTGGGGCCCACAACCGATACTAACACTATCCAAACACTCCTATCCACTCCCTGAAAAGGAGATATGTCCTACAACAGGATCCTCAAATCCAGAACTCTTATAAACTTTCTTTCATCTACCCATCAACCTCTTGTCTTGTCTGTCTGTCTGTCTTGTGAGAAGAAGCCTTTGTCCATACAGTGGGACAGTAATGGGCTGATTATTATGTTTGTATGTTGTACACCATTATTAACATATTAACTTAACTTAACTTGATTTTTGAGGTGTTCCCTGCAATATCCGCCACATTAACGACCAGACCAAATTTCTATGGGACCAAACGAACACTCTACTCTTTTGTATGTAAAAAGATTTTTTTTAAATCGAATTAAAAATACCGGAGATATGCCATAACATACATAAAAAAAAACGACGGGTTGCACTCCGGGAGTGCCAGCAGAAGTGAAAACTTGATTATTAACGTTGTACATGTTTGATATTTCTCCTCCTTCGAATCCTTTTTCTTTAAATCTTTTTTACGCTGACGCCATGCCTTTTGGTGTTCTCGATTCCGTTCTTTTTTTTCTCTGAAAAACGAAGATTATTTATTTAACATCATATTTCATTTATTTTCATTCGAAATTATTTTTTTGATAAACCTACACCGCACATGTGCTTATTGTGATGTTATGAAAATATAGGTTAATGCTATAAAGTATAAACAGTAAACATATTACAAATATTACATCTATAATATGTAAGTACATAATTTCGTTAAGCAGTACGATAGACTAGATCGAAACCTAAGCTTAATAATAAAATTATATTAATTAAAAATTAAAACTTATTAAATTTTCATCTAGTATATTTATAAAATACTCACTCATTTTCTTTCGCTATTTCTTCGTTACTTTTATCATTAATTTGTTTAATATCCATATTTTAAATACTTAAAGAACACTAAACAAAGACGTTTGAATTTTGAATTATTAGCTGTCATCTGTCACTATTTATAGGTGCGCGTGGCATAGGGATATTTACACATCGATATATCGAATTTATTCGATGTTTTCCATACGATATGTCGGATTAATTCGATGTTTTGACTTTTGACAAATATTTATTGTATCCGATATATCGATATTTTTATTCATAGTAACATCGAATCCCACCAAAAACATTTTCATGTAAAATGTTGCCAAGACGAGCCCATATGACTCGCACTGTCAAAAAGTTATCAGATCTCATGTAGAGCCAAGCTTCTAACACTACACGCCCTAACTCTACAAGGCCTAACTTCACAAACTCTACACCTTAGTCAAAATATGTGGCTTGGCCATTTCGCTACATTCACATCGGCGTAAGGTGAAAAATCAATTCACTGTTCATTACTTTTGTGTTATACAATAGTTCTTGTAGTAACGAACGGCCAAGCCACATATTTTGACTAAGGTGTAGAGTTTGTGAAGTTAGGCCTTGTAGAGTTAGGGCGTGTAGTGTTAGAAGCTTGGCTCTACATGAGATCTGATAACTTTTTGACAGTGCGAGTCATATGGGCTCGTCTTGGCAACATTTTACATGAAAATGTTTTTGGTGGGATTTCATTTCTTTTTGTAAGTTGTTTGTAACAAATTTTTTTTTTATTTATGTCTAAGACAATCGACAATCAACAAAACAAGACAATCGACGCGCTCGCTGTCAAGGACAATTTTTTTTATTTTTAGCTACTGTGTGGACATAATAGGCAGGAGACGTTCGCACACTTCTATTCATTCATATTTATATGATCTGATCTGAAGTATATGTCTCTCAATATATGTCCGATATGTCTCAATATATGTCGATTAATTTTTTTTTTTTTAACAAGGAGTACCTATACATATATATATATATATATATATATATATATATATATATATATATATATATATATATATATATATATATATATATATATATCTGGGGGCACCAAGTTTTAGATTAGATTATTAGATTAGACCTCTAGCGTCATCAAAATTTAATTTAAAATTACAGGTTTCATACAAACTCCCATCCCCTAGTTTAGGGGGTTGGGGGATGAAAGTTACAAGTTTTATAATTTTTTTGTTATTTGTGTGCTAATACTAGCTTACATACAAAATTTCAGCTTCCTAGGACATTAGGAAATACCTTAATAATTTTGATGATCATCAGTGAGTCAGTGACGAAATCAGCGTTTTTTAGATATAAATAAAATCTGAAGTATAAAAGCTAATGTAATTAAAACTTAATATGTTCAATAAGTCCGCTATTGACAATATATCCCGAAAATTTTGTTGAGCTAGCATAATCCAAACCCAAGTTATGAGGGTTCAAAAAAACGACGAAGCGCTTCGAGAAAAGGTAGGTAGTGCCCGTGCGCTTTGCTTGGCTCGTCTTGGCGGGGGCACTACCGTGCCCCCAGATATTCGCTTTTTTGTCGAATCTATTTAAAACCTATATAATTTTTTCACAACTTGATAATTTCATAATTTTATTTATTAATAAGTTTATTAAGACTAAGGCACTATAAACATAGGTACTATCGAAAGCCATGTTTTGACCAATGTCAACTACAAAACCAGAGATAATAATAGAACAGATGTGTTGATGCATAATATAAAGTTGGCAACAAGTTCCAACATCAGTGCACCATGTTTAAAACTATTCACTATACTTCTACACACTTTTTATGCTTAAAGTACCTTAAAAAATTATATTAAAATAACACTACTAGTACTTACTAAGGCACTATACGGTTATAACTACTTTTCCGCTTTTCGCGCTACCAGCTGGTTTAGTTCCTATTTTCACCACTACAAAATATGATTGCACGTCTCTTTAATTTGTTTATTTGTCATCTTACGTTTTTTCGATCAGGGTCACGTGTCCTGACGCGAATTTAAGATTTTTTACCCATTACAGAAAAAATGCTCAACGCGGCTAAAGAAGTTTTCACTTCAAAAATACGGTCGAATTGAAAACCGGTTAAAAATTATTTAATAAATAATTATTTTAACTTTTATTATATCTTAGTATATGTTAGGTATTCAACCAATGTGAAAAAAAAACTTTGAAATGTAACGGTTCATAAGTTGTTTAAATTTAAATTTATCAACAGTCGTGAGATCATTTTCTACACGCAAACATTGTTATTTTAGACATTTACAACAATCTTGTGTTCATTGAACTAGAACTATTAAAATTTCGGTTGAAGTAGAAGTTCCTATTTCCGTATAAAATATAAACCTCTATTGTGCTTTTTATTAGTAAAAAAATATATAAGAAACCGCCAGAATTTCAAAAGAAGTAAATATTTATACGAGATTTAAGAGATTGTGGGTTAATTTATAACCTTAGTGACAATTATGTCATACAATGGGATTAGATATTAGATATTTAATCAACGCAATAAAACAATAAAGAAAAAAAAATACTTGTGTCGCGTTGTATACACATACTGACTTGATTTCAACATATAATCCTGATGTTAGATGAAGCTTCAAGTTATATTTACACCTTGCTATCAACATTGATCTCTTCTAGACCCTAAAGTTTTCGTTTCTGGCCAAAAAAGTTGAGCAATAAGGAACTAAGACGTTTAAGGTTTTTTATTTCACAAATCGTTCATATAGTCTGGAACTGGAAATTTGCAGGGCGGCGAGCAAGTGCTCTGTTGGCACTAAGGCCACATATGGCCCTTTGTGCATCCCCTCGGGTGAAGGAACATCCACACCTCAGGCTGTCATCAGGTCTAGAGATTTAAAATGAGTTTTTCCCTGACATCGGTTGCTGTAAGCCAGTAGGTACTCACCCAATTTTTATGTTCTGGTTTCAGAAAAAGCAGAGTGGTCATGCAGTATAAGCTCTACTGTTTCCTTTTCTTGTTCGCAACCTCGGCTTAGGGGCGATTCTGCTAATTTCGTCCTAAAGACATGTTGGCAGTGACCTGTTAAGATTCCCACAGCTGTTCGGAGATTTTGTCTGGTGAATTCCTGCCTTAAACTTTCTTGTTGTTTCGTCCCCAGGATTAGGTAATAACTCTCTGGCCAGTTCGTTGTTTCATCACAGCACTGTATAAAGTTCTGGTTAGAGAGTTTACTTTGATAAAGTCCACGACAGCGGACATTATTACTTTGGTAGATGGGCGAGGATCACATTTTTGTAGCCCCTATACTTCCTTACTAAATTGTCTGCAATGCGGTTGCCTTTATAGTTCCCATGTCCTTTGATCCAGTTCAGAGTGACCACGTTATTCTGACTGGCCTCAGTTAGAGATTGGTGACATTCTAGTGTAATACTTGGTCTATTCAAGTTCAGTAGTGCTTTTCGGCAGTACGTATAAATATTTACATTCTTGTCTGTGATCTTCCTATTGATTAATACTTTGGAACTGATTATGACTGTGAGTTCTGACTAAACTACACTTGGCAAGCCATCCGTAGCCCATTTTATTTTTAGGCTAAGAGATATACGGTATATTCCACATCCCACACTTTGCTGCGTTTTTAATTCATCCGTTCACTACGTTGGGGTCTACTGTCTTATCTGTTGATATTTTGTAGAGTTTGTCAAAGACAAATCTTGATATACGCCCGTAAGAGTAGTATCGCCAGTAGCGATTCTCCCCACAGACTTCGATACCATGGTCATCAAATCAATGCTACCTCGGTATGGTCTCCTTTGGCTCCTGTTACGAGAAGGCATGCTTATATTTGGATTTGGTTTAATTTTCTAGTAGTTGTTTTTTGGCCACCACACCACAGCACCATATGTTAGCATAGGTTTTATAATTGCCGTGTAGATAGACATGCTGACCTTGTGGGATAATACCTTTATACTATCCTATAGTTCGACGGCATTGCTCATAAGATATATATGTATTTTTAACTATGCTTTCTTTGTGTAAGTTCCAAGTTAGCTTGCTTTTAAGGATAACACCTAAGTATTTTACCTCTGTAGAAAAGCTTAATTTAACGTTGAGAAAGCTAGGTGCTTTTAAACCCCTAGGTTTCTTTGCCTTCACGAAGAGAACCATTTCTGTGTCTTTTTGGAGTTAATCGACAGCGATTGGTCTTTACACCTTGTCTTTCTGAAATCCGTGTATGTAATCCATATTTTCCTTCATTTAATTGTGTGCGCTATTACACTTGAACGGAAGATCATACGGTCTTGAAATTTGGTATTTAGAATCCTTATATCATAAAGAAAAACCCTATTAATTTTGACTTAGATTAGAAAACTCCAGCGGTAAAATTTTAACAGTTTTCCGAAACCCAAATATATAATGCATATGTATAAATTCGATGGAACTTTCTTATTTCTTACATTGGTTTTGTTTGTCAAAGTGTGTGCATAAATATATAGTACTCACACTTTAGACATTTAGACATAGTACTGAACACTAATGCGGAAACCATAAACAAATAGAAGAGGTACTTTTATTATCCTAACCAATCTGGTGACTAACTTCATACAGCGTCGTTCCTAATAATAGAAAAAATGAGGGCTGTAAAAAATATGCAAAATTTATTTATCTTTTGCCACCATAAATTTCAGCTTGAGTAAATTATCAATAAAATAATAGTCTAAAAGTAGAGTACGTAGGTATCTAAAAATATTTGTGAGATCCCGAATCAGTATTTTGTAAAATAGTAACAAAACTACCTCAATTCCATGTTAGACACAAAACAGATACAAACTTTATTATACGCAATTTTTGCACCTGGACAAATAATACAATTCCAAATACAGTCATCATACTAGCAAATGATACCTACTATATAAAAGCAAGATGTATTGTGCACATCTAATGCAACAATTAAGAAAAAGACTTTTTGTATTTTGGCAGATGTTAGCGTGACCACCATTGAATTGAAGGCAAATGTAAAATACAAAAGAAGGATCATCTATCATTAGTAAACTTTGAGAACCATTTGGCAGTTTAAGTGTCCATCCATCCGTGATAAGCTTGAAAGCTCGAGGTATTATGTAGATAATAAGAATATCTTTTTCTATTTGATATGTTGCAAAGTAAATAGAGGACAGGTACCAGAATGCAGGTACATATTTGGATAGTACCCACAAAATGTAATAAATCAATCTAATAATTCGAAAATCTACAATTTTTATGACAAAATTTTTTCGCGACAAATTGTCCAGGAGTTGGATTATTCAGGCAATAAACTGTTCTGCGTCGCAAGTTGCAATGGACGAAGCGAAACAGGCGTTGGGAATTGGTGAAAGGTTGTATACATTCAATATACGAATAAACGTCAACTATACTAAATTTTATCGATAATATTCTTAGTATTTTAAACCTCAATAGCCCTTGTTTATTAAACAGTCCCCATAAATCACATAAATTTTTCAGTCCTTCGCGATTGTTTGTAGAAATTTGAGATGCATTACTTGTTCGACCTCCAGTTAGGATGTTGGAAATGCTCTGTACGTGGCCCCGGTCTTGCATGACAAGTTTGTTTTTCAATTTGATCTCTTTTACATCGACCTTGATTTGGATGGTGCGTTTGCGTTTCTCCGAAAGAGAATATTAATTTTGCATGCTTGTCAAGAGTTCAGCTTGTTAACGGCTCAATTTGAAGTGAAACCGCGAACTAATTAAATATGCTTTATATTAAGATGGTAATCTCTGAACGTCGGTATTTGTTACTGCACACTCTTTTGATTACGATTTGCAGAATATAAGGAGTGCTTTTAAAATTCTTAAGAATAGTTTATTTGCATTGGTAGGTATTTAATAAGGTGTCCGTTGATTTGCTTAATTGTGTACGAATTTATTTACCAATTATATATATATATATATATATATATATATATATATATATATATTGAGATGATATAAGTTACTATGCTATATCAATTAAGTACATATAAAGAAAATTAATAAAAATAGAGAAAAGGAAAACATTTTCTTATTCCAAGGCAGAGTGCAAATGTAGTAAATTTGGTATAATTTATAATCGTCTTCTTCACAATACCTAAAAAAGAAAAATAAAACAAAATAAGAAATTAAAATATACAAGTACATATAAGAGATATTCATTTCAAAGAATCAAAATAATATAATTTAATCTATAACATATAAAATTCTAATGATCATGTATTAAATAGATAATAAGAGTAAATATTGAAAAAGTTTATAAATTTTACGATACATTGGTAATTAAAACCGATTTTAAATAAATTAAGATAAAATGAAATAAGAAAATTAAATGTTAGAATATAAATGTAAAACTTTACATAAATTTTATTATAAAATATTAGAAATCATAGAAAAAATATATAAAAATTTTACTTACTTTCAAAATATACAATGTTTGTTTTCAAGCCATATTGTGATTTGTTATTAGTTTAATTTCCAAATGAAAAGTTCTGAAAATAGAAAGATATTAGATTATATTGTAGATAAGATATTATAAAGTTAACAATTCATTAAAAGTATAGCAAATTTTAAAAGAATGATTATTGTATTAAATGTAAATAATGAATTAAGTATTAGATTTTTAGTAATTTGATTTGACAAATAATTAGTAGGCGAAAGATATTATAAAATTAACAACTCATCAAAAGTTTAGCAAATTTTAAAAGAATGGCTATTGTATTAAATGTAAATAAGGAATTAAGTATTAGATTTTTAGTAATTTTATTTGATCAATAATTTAGTAGGCGAATAGAGCATAATAATGTATTGGAGAAGTTTGTTTGGAGATTCAGTTGTTAAATTGTTGATTTCTGAATCGCTCTCTTGTTTTCGAGCTTTTGAAGGGATAACATGTAATAAATTTTGCTCCGTTAAAATTTCGATTTTTTTTTTTTAAATACTTATAAAAGAAAGTATAAAAGTAGTCAAAAGTGTTAACAAAACCGCAAGACAACTCCTGATAGCAGCTGGTAAGATTTAAAGTTCATATATATGGAGAAATGAATGTTAGAAATGGTATGCTGAGCAGTTCATTTATATAAATGCTTCCTGAGTTAATTTAACCAAAGTATAACTAGTTTCTAATAAGAAAGAGAGTATTAGTTTACTCACCAATTGATGCAAGAGCTGATTATTTCCTGATGAGAAGCAATTTTATTCGTCTAAATCTATAAAGTGTCCGTATATCATTGATGTCCTGGGAAGTGGTGGATTCCAATTGGAAAAGATAGCCTGTGCCTTAGTTGTCCAGAGAGAATACAAAAGCTTCAGAACACGGTATCAATTTCCAATTTTTTTTTAAATAAAGAACATTCCTGTGTTTGATTTTTATGTAATTGATGATCATTTAATTTCACTTGTACACTGTTTCACTGTTTAAATAAGTTATTTTTCATTCTTAATTAAGTTTAATTTGATTTATTGGTTACAAAATTCAGAACTTTTCATAACACTTGATTTAACGATGTTGGATTTTTGAAAGTAATGTGTCAATGCGCACAAAACAATAAGAAAAAGTAAGGTTAAGGTTAAAATAGAATTAACGTTCAGAAAACATAATTTGGTATATAATTGTTGAATTTTATAATCGTTTTGTTGAGATTTTCAATATTAGTTAAATTTGAATCCATTTATTATTTGAGATTTTTGAACTCTGACCCTAAAAAAGAGAATAGATAGGAGCATATGTTAAAGTAATAATCGTTAAAATAAAAGAAATTAATTTGAATCTTACCTTCTTCTATATTAAAATAAAAAAAAATTCCAAGGTAAGAAGTACTTTATAACATGGTAACTTATAGAATACTATAATAATACTATAATAATAATAGAACAAGAGTTATCATATGTTATAATATATATATATATATATATATATATATATAAACAAAAGGGGAAAATTATTGGACATGTACGCAAAAAGGATCAATAAGGCCACGAGTAGGAATGGTAACCGCAGACATGCATGTTTCTGGCTCATTAGCCGTCATCAGTGCGGCATAACCAAGTAGGGTATTGCACTTGGCTAGCAAAAGTGTTGGGTACTTGGGAGCAAAGGATGTTGGGGAAACATGTGTAAAGAAACATAAAAACACAAAAACAACGAAAGCTCACACAGGAGTCCTATCGCCATTTTGTGCTTTCGGCCAGCTGTGCCAATGGGTTTTCGGCTAGCAACCAGCGTCGCAACGTTGGCGAAACGGACTCATTGTGTTTGAGTCGTTCTAAGCCCAGGATATGAAATAAACAAAGTGCCAAGAAAATGCGTATTAATATAAACAAAAGGGGAAAATTATTGGGCATGTACGCAAAAAGGATCAATAAGGCCACGAGTAGGAATGGTAACCGCAGACATGCATGTTTCTGGCTCATTAGCCGTCATCAGTGCGGCATAACCAAGTAGGGTATTGCACTTGGCTAGCAAAAGTGTTGGGTACTTGGGAGCAAAGGATGTTGGGGAAACATGTGTAAAGAAACATAAAAACACAAAAACAACGAAAGCTCACACAGGAGTCCTATCGCCATTTTGTGCTTTCGGCCAGCTGTGCCAATGGGTTTTCGGCTAGCAACCAGCGTCGCAACGTTGGCGAAACGGACTCATTGTGTTTGAGTCGTTCTAAGCCCAGGATATGAAATAAACAAAGTGCCAAGAAAATGCGTATTAATATAAACAAAAGGGGAAAATTATTGGGCATGTACGCAAAAAGGATCAATAAGGCCACGAGTAGGAATGGTAACCGCAGACATGCATGTTTCTGGCTCATTAGCCGTCATCAGTGCGGCATAACCAAGTAGGGTATTGCACTTGGCTAGCAAAAGTGTTGGGTACTTGGGAGCAAAGGATGTTGGGGAAACATGTGTAAAGAAACATAAAAACACAAAAACAACGAAAGCTCACACAGGAGTCCTATCGCCATTTTGTGCTTTCGGCCAGCTGTGCCAATGGGTTTTCGGCTAGCAACCAGCGTCGCAACGTTGGCGAAACGGACTCATTGTGTTTGAGTCGTTCTAAGCCCAGGATATGAAATAAACAAAGTGCCAAGAAAATGCGTATTAATATAAACAAAAGGGGAAAATTATTGGGCATGTACGCAAAAAGGATCAATAAGGCCACGAGTAGGAATGGTAACCGCAGACATGCATGTTTCTGGCTCATTAGCCGTCATCAGTGAGCTTTCGTTGTTTTTGTGTTTTTATGTTTCTTTACACATGTTTCCCCAACATCCTTTGCTCCCAAGTACCCAACACTTTTGCTAGCCAAGTGCAATACCCTACTTGGTTATGCCGCACTGATGACGGCTAATGAGCCAGAAACATGCATGTCTGCGGTTACCATTCCTACTCGTGGCCTTATTGATCCTTTTTGCGTACATGCCCAATAATTTTCCCCTTTTGTTTATATTAATACGCATTTTCTTGGCACTTTGTTTATTATATATATATATATATATATATATATATATATATATATATATATATATATATATATATATATATATATATATATATATATAAAACGGGTAGTCTATTGCTGACTAGTTAAGGCAAAACTTTAACGTATTGGGGATCGCAGCAAAGGTATAAAGAAAACTCTTTAAATGATGTTCCAAGCTTTCGGAAATTTATTACTTATTTCCATCATCAGGGAAACTACAAAAGTAGGGTGGATATCAGATGGATTATAGTAAAAGCTTAAAAATTATAGAAACTTACATCACTTGTTGAGGTTGAACCTTATGATATTATGACAAACATCTTTCAGCATGGAAAACTTAATTAAATGAGACAATAACAACAGCTTGATATTAAAGCTGGTAAAAAACACATTAAAACTAGTTATAGAAGTTAAAACTTAATAAAAATTTTTTACATGATTGCACATTATAACATATTAATTGATTTTTAGAAAATCGATCTTCACATTGACACGTTGTTAGACATAAAATTTGAGGTTATGTCAGACTTTCATCGATGTTGACAGTGGCCTTTACCTTTACGGGTAACACGTTAAAAACAACGAAATTACTAAACAATTTTAAGATTCATTGTGTGGTTACTATATTAATTAACTTGTCTTTACAGTTTATAATTTGTTATTATGCGTTACTTGGCTTTATACAGAAAATGTGAGTAATTATTTTAAGTAATAGCAGTAAATTTAATCATTGATTTTGTCTAGAAGTGTTGACTACTTTCACTTAACAATCACATCAGTATTATACGCAGAAATTAATAATTCATTTTTTAAAAAAACAAATGTATAAAAGCAATAGAGCCTTATATTTACTTAGAATTTATCAATTACGTCTGAAACACTTTTCAGTGCTATGTGTGTTCTTTTTTTAGTAAATATGAGTATAATTCACTCAGATGCTCGATGTCAGTTCTTTTATTCATACAGTTTGGTTCTTGATAAATTCTTATCATTTCTAGGAAAGCTCTTTTCTTTCTGTTGGGTTCGATGTCTAGGATTTTGAAAGTCTTGAAGTCCATTGTATGGTTGCTGTTGTTAACATGCTCAGCAAGTGCACATCTTTCAGGGTGGAGTCTAGCATCACTTTTGTGAGATGTGATTCTGTTTTTTATTTTTCTTGATGTTTCTCCAATGTAACATTTTTCACAGTCATTGCAAGGAATCTTGTAAACAACATTTCTCAAATCATAAGATGGTGTTTTGTCTTTAATTTTACTGTAGATGGAATTTATACTAAGAACGGTCTTGCTGGCTATTTTTATGTTTGTAATTGGGCTGAGAATCTTTGACAATTTTGGGGTGAGCTCCTTGATGTAGGGTAGTGTAGCGTAACCAACATTTGCTGTTACCATCTCATTATTCGTAGTACTACTTCCTGGGTGGTTGTCGTTGAAAAGAATCTTGTTTACGAGTGTTTGTGGATATGAGTTAGATAGAAACAACGATTTAAGTATTTTCAGGTTCTTTGTGTGAAATTTGGAATCCGAGATTTTAAGAATTCTGTCTTTCATTTGTCTTAAAAGGTTGACTTTCATCATGTATTTGTGGTAAGAATGGAAATTGATGTATCTCCCTGATTGACAAGGTTTTCTGTACCAATCAATGCTGATGGTGTTATCCGGATTTCTAATTACCTTTGTGTCAAGGAAAGGAACAGACTGCATATCATCTTCGGTTTCAATAGTGAATTGTATGTGTTGATCATATCCATTTAACTTAGAGAGAATCTCTTCGGTGCCTTGTGATGGTAAGGCGATTATGATATCGTCAACATATTTCTTCAAAAATAGTGGTTTGAAGGACAACGATGGTAAAACTGTATCCAGGATGTAATCTGTTACGTAAGCAGCCAGTATTGGAGAGAGGCTGGCCCCCATTGGAGTACCAAAGGTTTGTTGAAAAAACTTGTCATTAAAACTGAAATATGTGTTCTTATATATAAATGTTATGATTTCTGTTAAAGATTCTAGTTTCAATTTACAATGGTTTCTTATTGTTCCCCACTTTCTCTTAACGGCTGTTATGGCTATTTCCAAATGTACATTTGTAAACAGAGAGACAACATCCAGACTGGCTATTATGTGATCTGCTGGGAGTTGTAAGTTGTTGAAAAGCTCTTTGACCTGGAATGCATCTTTGATATAGTGTGGATTGTTAAAATCATATGCGTTAGTTAATATTTCAGTTATATAAGCAGACAGTGGTCCTGTGGGTGAATCAATGGAAGCAACAATAGGTCTGACAGCCAACTGTGGTTTGTGGATCTTAGGTAACGTGTAGAATTTGGGTGTAATACTGTTGTATGTGGTTAATTTTCTCTTTGTGTTGTCATCAATTTCTTTTGCCCCGTGTAGTTTCTTTACCAATGCGTTGCACTTATTTTGGATGTTGTTAGTGGGGTCTCTGTTGAGTTCCACATAGCATGTGCTGTCATTGATTAAGTTGTTGCTAAGCTGGTTGTACTGCTCCTTCTTCATCAATACTGTTACATTTCCTTTGTCTGATCTTGTCAGGATTAATTCTGGGTTATCCTTCAGAAATTTTCTGCATTTTTGATACATTTGTTGTTGTATGGAATTACCATGCCTAGAGTTATGTATGTAGTTCGTAATGACGTTAGTGACCCTTGCCGTGGTTGTATTTCTTAGTGAAATGTCTTCAATATTCGCTGTGATGAAATATATATATATATATATATGTTATGATGTAGTGTTTCACGGATGGTAGAATGAACAGTAGTGGTGTTCCGGGTTTCAATCCGTTGGTTGTTTGTGTCTTCACGACGTTTCGCCAACATCTCAGCTGGCATTTTCAAGTGATGCTTCCTTTGCGGCTGCTAAAGTTTAGCAGCCGCAAAGGAAGCATCACTTGAAAATGCCAGCTGAGATGTTGGCGAAACGTCGTGAAGACACAAACAACCAACGGATTGAAACCCGGAACACCACTACTGTTCATATATATATACTCTTTGACACTCTTATACTAAAATGATAATAGTATTATACGTTACAAGGTCGGTAGGTGACTTATTACAGTACGAGTTAGTTTACGGACGAGGCGACGTAGGAGCCGAGTCTGGAAATAAAAACGAGTACTGTACTAACACCTAACGACCATGTATCCTATTATATTTTATTTCATCCTGTTTTTATAAATAATACATTCATAAAAATTTTAAAAATAGTTCGTAACATGACTGTCAGTTACTGTCAAATATTTTAAAATTTTTGTATTAACTGTTAATTCGTCTTTAAATCAAAATAAAATAAAAAGTAAGTAATTAATTATTTTATTTTTATTTTATAGTCACTAATGTCAAAAATTAAAAGTAATTGTCTTCCCTTAAGCAATCAGAGCAGAGTATCTCGTTCTATGCTGTCAGTATATTCCAGATACATAGCCTGGATTTGTGCCTGATTATAATTCCTAACCTTAGGACACAGGATGCTGCGACATAGAAATAAAAATTGATCAGTCTATACAAGGGCAAAACTAAACTGTAAACACGTGTTAAAGTTAAGAGGAAGAGAGGAAGACCGGAAATAAAATGGATGAGTAAAATAAATGAGAACCTGAAGGAGAAAAAAATGTTTAAGAGAGGATACATTAAAAAGGTGCAGGTAGAAACAAATGTAATGAAAGATTAATGCCGCTCCTACTACGCTTAAGATAAGGTTGACAGATAGAAGAAGAGTATTTTCTTTCAATTTTGGTTAAAAAATTGATTTCTTCTCGTATATACTTTCACCGAAAGTATGGGCATGTAGGACGATACAGAGAAAATGCCTGCATTAGCTCTTTATGTCGAACATTGGGTATGAATTTGAAACCAAATATAAAGAAAAATTGTATTCCTTATTTAAACCAAAAGTTGATCATTCCTTTGGCTGATTGCACTCCTTGGCTTTGCATCGTTAAACAACTTATTCTTCGGGAGAAATGATTCACTTTGGTCACTAATAAATATATTTGTCCACGACTGTTCTACAAAACGTTCATTATAGTAGTGCTTCATAAAGAATAATAGTACCTATTATTCACTAGTGACTAGTGAATAATGGTTCATTATTCACTGCATGACGTCACAACAGAACGTAAGTCCAAACTTTATAAGAGAATAACTTATATTAGACAAATTTTATATTTTCATTTGACATTTTAATCCGTATTTATATGTCAATGGTGTAAACAAACAAAACACATGTATAAAGAATCGACCTACCTAAGCTACACTGCTACACACTTTAATCTTTAAATTTAGATCGTAGTTAGTGTAAGTCATATACATTTGAAACTTCAATTACATTAATTATAGCGTAAATTTAGAATTTTAAAGTTGTGTTTATAGCAATTGTGTCGTGGACAAAGTATAGTATTCTATTCGTGTATAATGGCTATTATACGCTCGTTGAATAATATACTATAGATCTAGAGTATTGTATTAATTTATACTCGTTATATAATTTTAATAGATTGTGAACAATACGTAAGTCTTAAATCGAATTGTTATGTAACTGAAAAACAACTAAGTTTTAAGCTCTTTTCTTGGTATAGAGGTTCAAAAACACCATCAATTCTACGGAAGTTAAAATAGAAAATTAATAGCTATTTT
Source organism: Altica lythri (assembly GCA_964028335.1). Classification (NCBI taxonomy): domain Eukaryota; kingdom Metazoa; phylum Arthropoda; class Insecta; order Coleoptera; family Chrysomelidae; genus Altica; species Altica lythri. The sequence goes on along the minus strand of OZ034804.1, from coordinate 43,245,187 downwards.
CTCTGCGTCATTGCAGTGGATATAAAATTAGAAACAATTGTTTTATTATAACGTTTATAGTGCGATAATATTAGCAAATCTTTTGGTAATTGAAATAACGGTATAATTCATTGCCAATATTTGTTTTATTGACATCAAATCTTTAGAAACTTTATATAAAATAATCGTTTTATATTTCATATCATGGACAAAATTAAAGCACCACCTCGTTTTTTTTCCTAAAATTGTAATAATTATCATAATTAAGGTTGCTAAATAGTTGTTTGTGTTAAAATTATAAATGTCATTTAACTTGTGTTGAAAGTTTATTTGCTAGAAGTAGTGGTTGTTTCAAAAGTAGTAGCAGAGATTTATCAGTAGAAGACTTGGTAAAGGCATCAACTTTATTGGCAGAAGGATACTCTGTGCGTTATGTTACTAATTTGTTTAGGAAGAAATCATTTTACTACAATTCGTATGGCTAAACGCTTCAACCAGACAGAATCTTCTATAATAGACCTGGACAAGGACGCAAAAGGTCTATAGATATACCTACTGGTACAATGGTACGAAATGAGTTGGCTATTGCTTGCAATGTACTGGTATCGTCTCGAACTGTGAGAAGACGTTTAAATGAAGCTGGAGGGAACAGTAGAAGACTGGAAAAAACCAAAGATTACAAAGTTTCAAGACTACTTTTCGCTTGTAACCATCAAAATTGGACGGTTTACGATTGGAAAAGAGTTTTGTTTTTAAATAAAACTACGATTAACTTTTAATCTTCGGATGGACGTGAGCATGTTTGGCGATGGCCTGGAGAGAGATTTGCGAACTGCAACCTTGTTCCCAAAATCCCATTTGGTGCAGGCACTGTGATGTTCTAGGGAAGAATCTGTTTTAATGGCCACAGAGTTGGTTCCTATCTGTATATGAATGCGCATTATTATCTTGAAAACATCGTTCCTGAACATGTTATGCCGTTTGCTTCCTTCGTAATGCCGGATTGTGTAATTTGGCTTAGATTTGTTGAGATGTATGTGATTCCTGCCTAATAGACTTTTTGACTGTATGTAATGAGTGTCATGAATGTTTCGATGAATTTTTTGGCTGCCCTTTATTTTGATTTTGCAAGAACCTCATCAAGGTGGCAAGATGAGGTAGTCATTACCCCATCTTTCTTCACCTCTTAGTAAGCTATACTGTTTACCTTATTCTACGTTAGTTTAATAAATTATCAATCACATTCATACTTTACCAACCAGCATTACGTAACAAACCATAGTCAAGGTCTAAACCTCAATTAATATGTTAATCACTTTGCTATAAGACAGAGAACAAAAACATTTGACTTTGATCTTTCATTTGTTGAGTTGGTGTTAATTATACAGTTGCTTCATGTGTTCTTTATCTACCTCGTATACAATCTCCAAATAGCTTACTTAACATCTACAGCTAGTTTAGACTCAGCAAAGGCTTTCTTAACATCTTCGGCAATTGTTTCTGCTTCGTGTTAGTATCTCCAAATGTTCTTATCTTGCTGTTAAAACAAGAACTCATTGATGGTATAAAGAAACCACTGTAAAATTTCTAATGGTATTTAATAGTAATAATTCCTATATATATCTTATATTTTTATATAACTTCATAGTCACATAATAGTAATTAATATTCATTTTTTTAACACTTAAATAATTATCACTTCATTATCAAAACTTGAGAATATAATGATGAGGATAGGGTTTCAATATGTGGGTACGATTTCGATTGTTATTAGGATAGACATTTAAACGCGTTCTTTTAAACGTTACAAAACGAGAACCAATATCTTGATATGTTACCAAATGTTGCCATAAAAGGACGAGACAATATAATGGGTTCTAAATCTATCTCATGCATACATTGGCACCATATGGCTCGTTGCTTGATGGATTTTTAAAATTATGCATCTTGACAGGAACTCACCAATATAGATATAGTTTCTTTTAGGAGTGTATATCAACCTGTTTATATAGCTATTAGAAATGGAATAGGAAAAACTACAATAATAAAGTAAGAAACAAATTTAATAAAAATATTTAATTAGAAAAAATTTTAATCGCACATCCAGTGGTACATCTGCTCTGAAGATGAAAGATTCGATAATCAACTCTTGCGGTTAATATTTACTGTTATTCCTTTTTTGTATAAAAATCTTTGTAATATTACTAGTTATCTTAAGTTTATTGCCAAAGAATAATTTTTTGCCGTTGTTACAGAAAAGAGAATTGGTAGCGCTTTTTTTAACTTTTTTCAATTTTTTAATCACTCGGATAGCTATAGGGTAAGTCCGGGGGAGATGGTTTTACGGTAGAAATGGGCAGTTTAATTATTTTCGGTACTAACAGCTAGATGGCACTAGTTTACGTTTAATAATCCATTCAAGGCCATTAACAGCAAATGCAAAAGTTAAGTGAAAATAAAATAAAAAAGTAAGTAAAAACCTCTTTATTTGTTTTCAAAAGAGTAAAAATTTTTCAATGGGTCCTCATTTTACTTCATAGTGAAAAAAAATCAATGGAAACTTGTAGTTTTTATGTTTTATCATGTTTAGTATGAGTGATTTATTGCATTCTTACTTTAAAATTGTAAGATGCAGAGTCATTCACTTTAATTCCGATATGGATATCTCTCCCGATCAAATAAGGAGAGTTGACAATACGCGATACGGTAAAGATGGCTTTATTAAAAAATTTACTTTATATTTTCAATTCAATCTTTTACTATTACATTGCAGATGCCAAATGTCTACGAGAGAAAAACAGTTACAGAGCGCGGTAATTGGGCAGAAAAATCATTTATTAAGACTCTTATTAATTCTGTTAGGAATGGGGAAATGAATATCTACTATGGTTTTATATTAGCCAGAAAGCTAAAGGCTGTTCGAAAAATTTTAGAGGATTAAAAAGAACCAATACTCTGCAGTTCAGATATTACAAAACCCAACTTATTAAGAACTAGTTGTACTCGCAACGTCGTTCACGTGGTGTGTGATTGTTGTATAAAAATTTCTTACCCCACCCCATTTAAGGAATGGGAGAGAAATTTTTATACACTAGATGTTAAGTTGAAAGAAGGCAAATACATCTGTGAAAACCGCATTTGAATCGGATCAGTAGTTTTCATGTGATGCGCGCACAAACATACAGACAGACAGACAGACAGACAAAAAAATCTAACCACATTTTTGGGTTCTATTTCGATGTACCCGCAACGTCGTTCGCGTTGCGTGTTGGTATAAAAATTTCTTTCCTCACCCCGTTAAAGGGGTGCGGGGAGAAAGTTTTATACACCAGATGTTAAGTTGAAAGAAGACAAATACGTCTTTGAAAACCGCATTCGAATAGGATCAGTAGTTTTCATGTGATGCGCGCACAAACATATACATTTCTACAGTTTTATTATATGTATATAGATATAGATTGGTTACAATGCGTCATTAGTTTCGTTTGGTTACATGAAAACTGTACCGAATTTGAAAACATATGCTCGACATGTTTCCAAAGATGAGAAGACAATAAACAAAGAAAACTAAAAATAGAGTAGAGTAAACTACTCGCCTGCATCTTCTTACTACCATAGCTATGTGTCCCGGACACCTCGGGTAAGATGGAAAAACTAGAGTGTTAGTTATGTTCCTATTTTTTATTTGATCAAAATTGTTAATTACTGTGTGTTCTTTTATACTAAAAGGATTAAAAACTGGTCAATCAAATACCAGTAGAATATACACTCCTAAAAATACCAATTGACTCATTTTTTTTTCTGATTAGTACACTATAACCAATTTACATTTGCACATTTCTTATGATATTGTCTTTAATTTTATACTGATTTTGTTTAGAATAAAACGGAACCTGGTAAGTTTTAATCATAGTTTTATTACAAAGATTCAAAATCCAATATGTCTTCCATAAGCCTAAGGATGCTTTTTTAGATAAATTCAAACTAACCGCGTGGTTGGTTTCATATACACACTCATGAAATTTTGTTCGCTCATGCCTATTAATTCGAAACAGATGTCCAGACTTCTTTTAAGTGAATATGAACGATGATAGATTTAATTTCATATGCACTTTGGCAGTTTCTATGTTGCATAGAAACGTTTCTACTGAAGAACAGACCCATGTTTTTATAAAGCCAGACTTCACAGAATCCGTCAAAAATAACAAATTACTTTAAAAACTAGTTCTATAATAATTTGAAATGCCATTCACTGATTGAGTTCTTAAAATAATACCTTTTATTTTTGTATTCTTTACCATAAATTGTATCTTAAGACTGATAGAAAAAACCGAGAAACACAAAAATTAGATTATGGGAACTGATAGACCATAAAGATGTGAAAACAAGCAGAGACAAATAATAATTAAAAATTTGATGGAAACACAAAAACAAAGGTCAACAGGGGTATAAAAAAACGTGAAAAATGATATTTACATTTAAATAGTGAAAACAGTTGTAAGGAAAATTTCACTTTAGATAACATGTTACTCTGGAACAATTATGAAAACCAAATAATGCACAAAACTACAAGAACCCTCATGGTGTGCAGAAACATTGCTTTGAAAAATTGGGGCTGTAACTTAAAGACATTGCAATGGATGTACACTGCAATACTGAGACCAATTATCACCTATGAGGCAGTAGCTTGCGGCACGAGAGCTAATCTGATCACTACGAGGACAAACCTCTCAAAGATTCAGAGAATAGCCTGTATATGTATCACCGGAGCAATGAGAACCTGCCCCACTGCTGCAATGGAAGCAAATGCTAGAAAGAAAACAATATATAGAATGGTTGAAGAAGGAATAATCAAAGAAAGACCCCGATCACTTCAATTTGATCAAACTTGGGAAATACCCCAAGATGACATGCCAAAGAAATTTAACTTAATGGGACAAAAACAAAATATTGGGGCTAAGCCAAAACGCTATAAAATGGTATACGGATGGCTCCAAGACAGGTAAATGAACAGGAGCAGGGGTTTTTAGACCTAGAACCAAATATTTAGAAAGCCTGGGTGCGCAACCAAGCATCTTTCAAGCGGAAATCCCTGCCATCAAAAGATGTATAGAATTTAATATTAAAAGGAACTATCGTAGACAGAAGATTGTAATCATGTCAGATAGTGAAGCTCTGAACTCACATACAATCAGTTCAAAGATGGTCTGGGAATGCCTAGGCAAATTAAATGAACTAGGACAGAAGGACAGAATAACACTGTTACCCTCCTGTGTGTTCCAGGACAACATTGCAAAAGAAAAAGCTGAAACCTTATACCTGAGACCAAAACCAACCTGTGGAATCAGCAGTAGTACAATCTTAGAAAAACTAAGAAAAAAAATGGATAGCGAAAAATCCAAGTACTGGAATGATCTAGAAGGACTAAGACAATCGAAGAGGCTCCTGGGAAACTACAACCAGAAGAGATCTCTCAGCTGTCTTAACCTTAGTAAGAAGAACCTCCGTATTATAACAGGGATACTAACCGGGTACTTCCGATTAAGAAGACACATGAAGATACTAGTATTGGTAATGAACAATTTTTACTTGATGAAAGTGGATATCTCAAATATTAAAAAGGACAATTTTTACTTAATTTAGTACTACGACGTCACCGTAAGGTGACGCAAGTTGATATCTAATATGTATATTTAATCGAAAAATTACAAAATACAACTAAAAAATAGTAAAAACTAAGGAGAAAATGTGATAACAACGCCAAATTAAAAAAAAACATTAAAAACAAAAAAAATATTAATTAAAAACGGAAAATGTTAAAAAGATTTGTGTTAGGCGGTACGAAGTTCACCAGTTCAGCTAGTAGTGTTATAAAATACTAAATTTTTACAATAGTTGTTTACCCCGGCTTATTGTTTTTTATAATTCACGTTCACAAAGTTTCTATTTCGACACTAAAAACAGTATCGAAATAGATTCATTGTAACACTGTTTTTGGTAACTTTTTGTTTTACACAATTGGTTGCACTGCACTGATTATCAACGAAAGATGAAAGAGTTCAGGTAGTAAATCAAGAATTATGTTGTATTAATTACATTATCAGCGATATTGCGAAATTCAGAATATTTTATTTAAACATTCAAATTTAAAATCATTAAAACTGTCAAGTGTCAAAAGTGTCAAGATCGCCAACATAAATAAATATTTCGAAAAACTCTCATTTTATTTATTTTTTTATACTTTTAAAAGTTCATTCTAAAAAATAGTATGTAAAACTCGAATTACAATGTCGGTTTGTAGTACTCGTTCTTTGCGAAACTCACCGCTTCGCGGTTCGTTTCACAAACTTCACTCGTACTACGAAACCTGTCATTGTAACACTTGTATTACAATATACTATTGTATCTCAGTTGAGATCCAGAATTTACTTTCTTCATATTGTAAAACTGTTCTGCCTTCTTATAATTTGATCTATTGTCTGAAAAATAGAAATTATAAAACATTAAATAAACTCATAGAAAGTTAACCACCGACATAAAGATTGCTAAATATAAATTATTATATTTGAAAACATATAGAAGATGTAAACAAGACTTTAGAAGCTATAAAGTCGTTTATAAAAACAATGGAAATTTTTGCAACGATATAAGAAGCTGCATGTTGCTAGCACGGAAAGTTTTTAGTATCGATGAAAGACGTAAAATTTAAAATTTTTCAATGAAAGCAGAAAAAAATAAAAATCCTATTTCAGCAGATATCAGCACAAAGATATTGTTACTAAATATTCAGGTCGAAAGACCAATATAAAAACTATCATAACAATAAAAAATTATCGGATAAACCTATAAATAAACATTAAAAAACTGGATGACAAGAGGGCTAATTTTGGATATTGATAATTGATAACCCGATCAAGATCACAAGGAAATATAGATAATAAGCAAAATCATCTTGAGGTTGGGTAGCTTTCAATGGCATATGACAAAAGCAAAATAAATAAAAAGATAAACATGTAGGGAAAATAGAGGAATCTTTTGAAATAAATTAAAAGAAGCAAAACAAGAAGATTTAACAAATATTGTAAACCTCTGAAATTTAAAAAAAGTAAATAAGTTTGGATATTTTTAATAACATTTACGAGAAACAAAGCAGGTTGATAAAAAAAAATGTTTGTTGTCAAATATTGAGTCACCAAAATACACAGAATGTTACCAAAGACGATAAGACGGATTCCACACATATTTTTTAAACGCAGAAATAGCAGCTAAAAACCATAAAAACTAGAAAAGCAACAAATGTTTAATGGTAATATTTTAGGAAGATAAAAAAACGGAAGAAACATGACAAAACAATCAGAAGATTGTTGAACATTAAGACGTATTTTCTAAGGAATTTACTGTACAAATTTGGTTGTTAGGCCTTACACAAGAACTATGTTGAAAAAATGGATTTTTTGTTGGATTTGGCCGTGAAAACAATGAAATGGAAAAGAAAACAAGCTAGGACACTGTGTTTCCAGCGAATCATTAGCAATAAAATAGCAGTTTAATTTGGTTTGTTTGTTGTTTAGGTACTAATCGATTTATTCATTTTTCACATTTGTTGGGGGTAAGATTTACGTTAGGGGATGTTATTGTAATTTTTGGGGTTGGTCAATATACCATTCAAGAGCAGTAATTAGCAATAACATATATACCAACTTTGTGAACCTCTAAGTGCAGCTATGGCTATGATGTCAAGCTAGCACAATCATGGTTTCTCGGAAAGAGTTGGAGCAATAAATGTTATTTTTCGTAGATCTTCAGCAATAAAATAGCAATTTAATCTTGAGTTACTTGTTGTTTCGTTGCTAATCTATTTCTACATTTTGCGCATTGTATTTCACGTTACGATATGTTATGGTAATTTTTGTTCGATATACTATGCAAGAACAATAAATTAACAATAAAATATGCCACCTTTAAGAACCTCTTCACCTCGTGATCCTTTTGGTTCCTGAAATACAGCTATGGCTATGCTAGCTTTACTATTAAGCTAGCATAATAATAGTTTCTGAGAAAGAGTTGAAGCAATTTTTTTTGTGTAATAAATTAGCAATAAAATATTCCACTTTTACAAACCTCCTAGTCATTTTAGTTCCGGAGATACAGCTATGGCTTTGTTAGTTAGGCTGTCAAGCTAGCATAATTATAATTTTTCGGTAAGGGTTGCAGCAATAAATTTTGTAGATCTACAGCAATAAAAATGGCAATTAAATCATGTTTGATTGTTGTTTGGTTGCCAGTGGCTTTCTCCATTTGCATTTTTTGGGAAGTAATATTAACTTTATAGGATGTTGGGGCAGTTTTTTTGGTTAGTCAATATATAATTCAAAAGCAATAAAATACCCTTACAAACCTCTTAGTCTTTTTGATTCCCGAGATACAGCTATGGCGATGAGACTGTCAAACTAGCTTAACCATTGTTTCTCGGAAAGAGTTAGAGCAATACTTTTTTCCGTAATAAATATGCAATAAATTTGCAATAAAATGTGGTTGTGGTTGCAATTGAGCCCTATGAAATGGATATTCTAGCTTGACATACCTAAAACTGTCGTAATCTAAGGAAGTAATTTTACACCCATTCGGACTGAAATAAAACCATCTTAATTTATATATTTTATCTTTCAAGCTATGGTACACCCTGTATATAGTTAACTCATAAAAATTTTAAAAGTCTCTAATGAGCTATGACAAGAAATAAATAAACTAGCGCCAAGTTAAAAAAAGTCAACTGTCTTTTACCATTCTTAGCTATATCTGAATCGAGAAAAGTAAACACCAATAAAACAAATAATAATAGAGGAAGTACTAAAACGTACGCAAAGCAAATACACATGTTTACGCATTTAACACCTGAATAGCGGGCAAATAAATTACCTACGGTATACGTTCAAGTATTTCAACAAATTGGACAATAAATGAAGAGTTGTGGGAAACACCTGTAAGCGTCTACCGATATGATTGGAAATGAATCATTTGTCACGGTTTGTCACATTTGCACTATAAGGCACTTACTGAACAAGCCGATACGAAAGAGACACCAGACGGGTTTCATATAATGTTGGATTAATGAGTTTTATTTATGGTAAAAACTAGTTTAAAAGAGATAATGCCGTTTCAATGAGAAATTGTAATTCCCTTAGTTTTTTCATAGATTAAGTTCTTTGAGACAGAGAAGATTAAAGTGGAAGACTTAGATCTTCTTATAAGCAGTTTGATTGTATTCAAATAAAAAAAATACTTGAAGAAACTTAATTTTAATGACAATTGTTGGGAATAGGTTATTTTTCCTTTAAGAGTTTTCATATTGACATTCACGGTGTCTTTGTACCTACTCTCTTACCAAGTCGAAACCCCACATGTAGTTTATTTCAAATTAATTCAAGCAGTTAATTCTAATGCCAATATTTAAATTTAAGAACACTCATCTAATACTTGCTATTTTATACGACAGCTGATACCATTATTCCTTTTAATAGCTCTTCTATTTTGAGATTTAAACATATCAAACTTGGATGAAGGATAATCACAAAAAACTTAAATATATTTTATTTTATCTTAGACCGCCATTAACTTAACAATTTTATCTTTAAGTTTATGAATTTATTCAATTTTGTGATAATTATACTTTTCATCCAACTTTTGAAACTAGAAAATGTTTTAATTATCGCTCAATATTATCGTGACGGTTGGGGTGTCAATCTTAAATAAGCACAATTTACAAAAAGAACTTTTTATAATAGAAAGTTTTTTACTGATTTATAGGTCATATTTTGTGTCATCTCAACAATGCACAGGATCCCTGATTTTGCAAAAATATTAAGTCATACAACGCTGTGATTGATCAAAGAGAAGATTGTTTCTTTGTTAACAAAATCAAGGGTAGTTGTATCTAAAAACTTTCTAAAACAGTTTATTTTATTACCAGTTAAAATAATAATTACTGTTTTCACATGTAAGAACAAAAAAAAAAAGAAAAAAAAACTTCTCTGTCGCGTAATCGATCCCATTATGATAACATAACAGAACTGTCACAAGTGGATTGATCCGCCGCCTAACCAACTACGCTACGAACGATTTATTTAATAACTTTCAAAATAATATTATGTATACACAACTTAGATCATGTTTAATATCAATTCGGTATAAATTTCGAAATCTATGTATATGCCTAAACACACTTGAAACATGCATTGTCATCCAGTTCTTAGCTATCCTGAAAATTTCAGAGCTCTAGGTAGTCGGGAAATAGGTTTAAATTCGATTACAAATTCCACGGAATGACACAGAGACACAGAACACGGCGAAAATATAAAAAACTTTCTAAAAAAGGCAATAAAAACTGACGTTATTTCAATTTTTGTTCCACGTTTATCTGATTTTTTTTTTGTTAATATTTTACTAATATCTATCCAGCAAATGGTAGTGGTGCCTCCTCTGGAACTTCGTCGCTTGGCCCAGGTGACCTTACTGTACACTGTTACCTAAAACACCTTATTTACTCACACATATGTTTAAAAGTCTATTATCCGCTTAGTGTGTACGTTTGTAACCTGATCAGGCTCTAAGAAGACCTATGCCAGATATTTATGTTATTAAAATAATATGCTTCACCGTTTTATTTATCTGTAAACTCACAGAATCTGCATGGTCCACTGTCCAATTTGCCCATATTATAGAGATGAAACACTGTCGTGGGAGAATTCCTGCAATTAGTCTGAGTTAAGTCTTCTCAAGACCTATCCCAGATATTTATGTCAATATAAATAATATGCTCAGTCGTTTCATCTGCAAATTCACAGAATCTGCATGTTTCACTGACCAATTTGCCCATTTTACAGAGATGAAACAATATGCTGTAAGAATTCCTGTTATTACTCTGAGTTGAGGTTTCTAACGACCTGTCTCAGATATTTATGTCGCTACAGATAATATGTTCTGTCGTTTTATCTACAGAATCTGCATCTTTCACTGACCACTTTGCTCATATTACAGAGATGAAACAGTGTCCTGTGAGAATTCCTGCGATTACTATTAGTTGAGGTTTCAGAAGACCTCTTTTAGATATTTATGTCGTTACAGATAATATGTTCAGCCGTTTAATCTGCAGAATCTGGATGTTTGTATCTCTAATTTGCACATTTTACAGAGATGACACAGTTCGTGTCAGAATTACTGCGATTACTGTGAGTTGAGGTTTCTGAAGACCTATCCCAGATATTTATGTCAATACAAATAACATGCTCATCCGTTTCATTTGCAAAATTAAAGAATCTACATGTTCTACTGTCCAATTTGCCCATATTATAGAGATGAAACACTGTCGTGGAAGAATTCCTGCAATTACTCTGAGTTAAGGTTTCTGAAGACCTATCCCAGATATTTATGTCAATATAAATGCTCCGCTATTTTATCTGCAAACTGCATGGTCCGCTGTACAATTTGCCCATTTTACAGAGATAAAACAATGTCCTGTAAGAATGTCTGCTATTACATACTCTGAGTTGAGGTTTGTGAAGACCTGTCTAAGATATTTATGTCGTTACGGATAATATGTTCAGCCGTTTCATCTGCAGAATTTGCATGTTCTTCTGTCTACTTAGCCGGCCCTCATAATAGAGATAAAACAGTGTTCTGTGAGAATTCCTGTGATTACTCTTAGCTCTAGGTGTAATTTAGAGTAGCTTAGTAAAGGTTGTATTAACCTTTTTGCTTGTTTTCGACATGGATTAATTTTCCAGTTGGCTTCCTTTCCAATTAAAAACTTCGTCCATAATGCGGCATCGGAGGCAATTAATGATCTCGCTGAATTGATGCGTTTTTTAATGCATCTTTGAGATGACAGTCTATTGCAAATAGTTCCGCTTAAAAGATAGTATTTTCCAGCGCTACGGAGAGCCTAACATTAAAAAAATGTGGTTTAAGCTGGATTTATAAACTTGACGTTGCTGTTGCCGTTCGCTGCAGTTTGCAGTTGCCGTTACCGTTCAAAGTTAAAAACAAGGTATTTCTAACTCGTATTTATAAAGTCCGTAGTCGTTGACGTTCCCAAGTTGGATTCCGTTCCGCTGACGTTCGGTGTCGTTCGAAGATGACCAAGTTATATCTTTTGCTGTTGCCGTTGGGGTAAGGCACTATAGATATAGGTATTATCATCAGCCATTTTTTGTCAAATGTCACTCAGTTCACGTGCTAGACCATAGACAAATTAAACAGACGTGTAATCGTATTTTATAGCGGTGAAAATGGAAACTAAACGAGCTGGTAGCAGAAGAGCGAAAAAGTACTTATAACGGTATAATGACAAAGTAAGTACTATAAGTGGTTTTAGTTTAAAATAAATTTCAGGTACTTAAAGCATAAAAAGGGTATAGAAGTTAAGTTTTAAAGTGCGCTGATGTCGGAACTTGTTGCCAACTTTATAATAGGCATCAACACATCTATTCTATTATCTCTGGTTGACATTGGACTAAACATGGCTGATGATAATACCTATGTTTATAGTGCCTTAGTTGGGGTGCAGTTCGGCAAATCTCGTTATTTTAAAAATAGACAACTGTCAACTATTTTAATTTCGTAGGAATGGCAGTGTTGGTATTTGTTACTTGTTACTTTTATTATTCGTTGTTTGGGATTGGTTCGTTTTTTTTATTTATAGTGTTTTACGCTATTATTATTATTATCATTATTAATACACTGTCAAATATATAAATGTCCAAATAACTTCAAAACTAACTAAATAAATGTCTGTAACAAATGTCCAATAACTTAACATATAACAAATAAACCAAAAACAAACAAAACTCAGTAAAGTCAGTTGTCATGTTGTCAAACTGCAAACGTAACGTCAACTGCAAACGGCAACGGGAACAGCAACGGCGACGTCAAGTTTATAAATCCAGCTTTACTGCTTAAAGTAATATCACTGTAGGCAGCAGAAGTATTCTTTAAAACTTCCTTTGAATAGGTCTTTGCACTCCAGTTTGCTGTGTTAGAGCACTGCAGAGTCTTGAAGGCACACTGTTGTTTGTTTTTGTATATATATGAAAGGAAGTGTTCCGATAAGACTGGGACTGATTATAAAAGTACTTGAATTTCTTGGTGAAGTGAAATGAAACACATATAAAACTTATAAAAGCATTGTAATCAACAATTGGTCGAATGTAGATTGTTTGTGAATATTGTTCTGGATTTTCAATTGTAAGTTGAGTATGTCGGTGTAGCAGTGGCGACGCATAGTGGTATATCTTTTGAAAAACTCTTTTACATCCAATTCCTTAAAACGTGGAATTTCTTGAATTACCTATTTGTTTCTCAATATATAAATAACATTGCTAAAACAGTTAATATCATATCCCAACAAATTGTACTTCTAAGAAAAGTTTTGATCTGTTTTAATGTACAGATGCAACGTTCGGCTTGTAGCACTAGAAATGTCTCTGGAGAAACTTATTTTCAGTTAATAATTTAAGAAAATAGACTGCTCCGGATACTTTTTTTAAATCTGATCTTACACAAAGTCGTTTTTCCCAACTTTCAAACAAAATTGTCTCGAGCCAAACAGATTCACATACCTTCCTATTTCGTAGATTGTCAGAAATAATACTTTTTGGCAGGTTCAAAAAAATAGGAGCACTGTTGGGAAAAGTGTATCGAGGTAAAAACAAATCGAAATTTTGACCAAAAATTGTGTTTTTTATCAATGTCTTTTATAACTTTCACAAGACATTGTAAGATCACACTGAAGACAATTTGATGCAAAACTAATTAGTGTGTTGAATTATCTGGAATAATTTTTTTTTTTACTTGTGATTTATATATATTAAAGGTAATTCTCATCTAATCAGCGAACCTTTACTATGATGCAAATTTGATCTTTTCAAAATAAATCATACAAAACTTATCTCAATTCATAAAAAAAACAAAATTAACAAATACCGTTTTTGGGGTAATTTGGCTGCTTGTACATTAGATAAGAGATAACTCTACAAGGTTTATAAACAATAATCAATAGATTTGGATAATTGATTTAAAAAAAATGGCTATTGTCACAATTCCGTGTAGTAGCCTTTATTTTGTTATGAAAGCAACGCCAATGTTGTCGGTTTCTGCTCACAAGCAGAACATAGTGTTTGCTCTTACACTTCTTGTTTGAAAAAGGCGGAGCCAGTGCTTTGTACAATGCAGATGAAGTTATTTTCTTTGTTGGCTGAATAAATTACACATGTTCAATTTAAATATGTATCCTTATCTTGTGTATACAGTGTATAACGTGCGATTTTCGACGAGATCGTGACTAGCTGCATGAAATTAAAATGAAAAAAATACATTGAAATACGGCTTTATATAACCTCAAACGGGAAAGAAAACATGCATCCCGTGATGAAATTGGAGATAACACCTTCTGCCAGGAAAAGTTATTTTATTTGAGAATGCTCGTCGAGAAGATTTACAGCTTAGTTATGTGTATAAATTATCATCGTTATTTGTATTTATGGTACTGTCTTCTCGAGAATACGTCTTTTATCTGAAGATATATTATACACCTTAGCAATTTATACTTATTTAAGATAATGTTTTAACGGTAAAAATAACTATACTCTAACGATAAGTTAAAAAATGTGTAAATCAGTAAAGAAAGCAATCAAAAATAGAGACTAGCAACATAGTATGAACAATCTTAACAGAAGTAATACATCAAATGGTATCCATAAGCTAACAACAAAATGGCATATCTGCATTTTTGTGGTTATTATATTAATTTATATAAATATACGAGGATTGTAAATAAGGTAATTAGTCTATTGTCGTATCTGCAGGTTTGTTAATTTTAATAATTAGTCTTGTAACATGTTTGAGACCAGCCACCCGGTGGGTTAACATTTAGAAGGGTGATCTTTTTAGTTTTGCATATAGCCATAAAGACAAAAAATATATAGACTTAAAGTACTTTATTGCTTTTCAAAATATTCCTACCAAGATCGGTACACTTTTACATAAGTTCAAACCAATGGGTAAACAGTTATTCCAGTATTCACTTGACACCTGAAAAATCGCTGATTTAAAAGCATCGGTGCCTTCTTCTGGCGACTGGAATCGCTGCAGACGCATTAATTTCTTCATCTTTGGGAACGTGAAGAAGTCGTTGGGACTTAGATCGGGACTAACAATTCGATTTTTTAAAGCTTCAAAAACCCGATGGTTTTTTGATCAGTGGAAGCACTTGCATTGTCCTAATGTAGGATGATTTGCCGTTGTGTGTTGCTTATTCGGAGTTTCACGATAAATTCTGGTAAAAAAACGTTTATATACCAATCGAAAGTAACTGTTCTTTGATCTTCTGAAGCAATTGTTGCCATGTAACCCAAATTTTGACAATTTTCTTTGACACACTTCGAGAACGGATCACTTTTGTTCGTTTTTCCTCATCGTAAAACAACCATACAGCGGATTGGCGATTATTTTTCAGTTCGTAAAAGAAAATCCAAGATTTAACAATAATAACATTCCTTGAATCGTTCCAATGTTTTTCAACACCAATTGACGCGCTCCGCTTTTTGCTCTTCTGTGAGCAAATGAGGGATCCAACGGGAAACCAACTTCGTAACACCCAGTTCTTCATGTAGGATATTTTGTATCGAGGTCTTTAAAATGTCCAAAGATGCCTCCCGGTATGTTACATGGTGGTTATCCTTAATTAGCTGACGAACCGCATCATTGTTTTGCAGTGTGACTGCTGTTTTTGGTGGACCTAGCCTAAATTCGTCCCTGAGACTGAAAGGCCACGTTGAAATTCGCAAAACCAGTGGCAAATTGGTAAGTAGTATGGTGCTTCATCCCCAAACACAGAAACCATTGCAGCGAATCTAAATCTTCTCCACAAATTGTAAAAAAATATTGTTCGAAAATGTTTTCGGCTAAGATCCATTTTTCATCCAACTAGCTAATTTAAAAATTCACTGTACACGACTTGATGTGTCGCGATGAAACTATGAATTTATGTCAACAAAAGATTGAGGTTAGATTTCTTTCTGTAGGATCTATTAGTGGCGTCTTCTAGACGTCTATATGCAAAACTACATAGACAACCCTCGTAATGCATCTTCATTGAAAAATCGAATTGGTTGTTTGACCTCCGAGATTAATTGGATAAACTTGTTTTTTAAAGTAAACACTTTAAAAATAAGTGACATTACTTTTGAGCAACTTTAAAACGTCTACGGAAACACTTTTTATAAACCCTAGGTTTTTTGGTCGAAGGTATTTTCAGAAGGGACGTAGTCAATTATAGATCAACCACGCCTCTCTACATCCTTAAAAAGCGGTGAAAATGTAGATAGAATAAAGGCTGAAAATATTTCAAAAAAATTGGTCGCAGGAACAAAAGGACATTTAATAAAGATTGTATGTGTGTACTTATGTACGCACGTAAGAAGTTGTACTTAATTAAAAAATAAAATGTTATACTAAAATCGACTTTTATGTTCCCTACATCTTTACTCTTCATATTTACGGCCTTTTGCTGAAGTTGTATCTATTGAGCGGCAAAACTGTCATTTCATTGTGTCGTTTTTTTGTGACGGTGTTCGCGTGCATCGTTAATATAACATCACGGCAATGTGCCTTTCACATAACCATTACAGTTAAAATATCTCTGATTTCTTAGCTTCCTTGTTTGTCTGACTTGAATCCTATTGATTTCTTTGTATTCCCAAAATTAAATCTTGACATTAAGAGATGTCATTTTGTAAATTATTTTCAACTCGGAATTTTCTAATCTACAGATGCGCTCATTTTTAACTTCCCGCTAAAAAAATTAAAAATTTTTTTTAAAATCGGGAAGTTATTGGTTTCACTCCGTTTTTCGAAAATCGAGTTTTCATCGGATCTCAACGTTTTGAGGTCTTAGGAACCTCCCCTGACTATTTTTACGAGGGTGTCTGTATGTACGTGTGGATGTACGTGTGGATGTGTGTGTGTGTGTGTGTGTGTGTGTGTGTGTGTGTGTGTGTGTGTGTGTGTGTGTGTGTGTGTGTGTGTGTGTGTGTGTGTGTGTGTGTGTGTGTGTGTGTGTGTGTGTGTGTGTGTGTGTGTGTGTGTGTGTGTGTGTGTGTGTGTGTGTGTGTGTGTGTGTGTGTGTGTGTGTGTGTGTGTGTGTGTGTGTGTGTGTGTGTGTGTGTGTGTGTGTGTGTGTGTGTGTGTGTGTGTGTGTGTGTGTGTGTGTGTGTGTGTGTGTGTGTGTGTGTGTGTGTGTGTGTGTGTGTGTGTGTGTGTGTGTGTGTGTGTGTGTGTGTGTGTGTGTGTGTGTGTGTGTGTGTGTGTGTGTGTGTGTGTGTGTGTGTGTGTGTGTGTGTGTGTGTGTGTGTGTGTGTGTGTGTGTGTGTGTGTGTGTGTGTGTGTGTGTGTGTGTGTGTGTGTGTGTGTGTGTGTGTGTGTGTGTGTGTGTGTGTGTGTGTGTGTGTGTGTGTGTGTGTGTGTGTGTGTGTGTGTGTGTGTGTGTGTGTGTGTGTGTGTGTGTGTGTGTGTGTGTGTGTGTGTGTGTGTGTGTGTGTGTGTGTGTGTGTGTGTGTGTGTGTGTGTGTGTGTGTGTGTGTGTGTGTGTGTGTGTGTGTGTGTGTGTGTGTGTGTGTGTGTGTGTGTGTGTGTGTGTGTGTGTGTGTGTGTGTGTGTGTGTGTGTGTGTGTGTGTGTGTGTGTGTGTGTGTGTGTGTGTGTGTGTGTGTGTGTGTGTGTGTGTGTGTGTGTGTGTGTGTGTGTGTGTGTGTGTGTGTGTGTGTGTGTGTGTGTGTGTGTGTGTGTGTGTGTGTGTGTGCGTGTGCGTGTGCGTGTGCGTGTGCGTGTGCGTGTGCGTGTGCGTGTGCGTGTGCGTGTGCGTGTGCGTGTGCGTGTGCGTGTGCGTGTGCGTGTGCGTGTGCGTGTGCGTGTGCGTGTGTGTGTGTGTGTGTGTGTGTGCGTGTGCGTGTGCGTGTGTGTGTGTGTGTGTGCGCGTGCGTGTGTGTGTGCGTGCGTGTGTGTGTGTGTGTGTGTGTGTGTGTGTGTGTGTGTGTGTGTGTGTGTGTGTGTGTGTGTGTGTGTGTGTGTGTGTGTGTGTGTGTGTGTGTGTGTGTGTGTGTGTGTGTGTGTGTGTGTGTGTGTGTGTGTGTGTGTTAAAATTTTTTTTAAAATCGGGAAGTTATTGGTTTCACCCCATGGAGTTTTCATCGGATCTCAACGTTTTGAGGTCTTAGGAACTTCCCCTGACTATTTTTACGAGGGTGTCTGTATGTCTGTATGTACGTGTGGATGTGTGTGTGTGTGTGTGTGGATGTATGTAAACCTCTTATAACTTTTGAACGGCTTGACCGATCGGAATGAAAAGCATTCCAAAGATTTCCATCTAACTTAGATTCCCTGTAAGTTTGAACCGATTCGAGCCGGTAGATTTCGAGAAATTTCAAAATAACCGAAAAAAACAATTGGTAAAAATAATGTTTTTTGGGCATATCTTTTTGGCTATTGCATCGATCAATTTCATAACCTAATCAGCTCTCACGCTTAAAAAGCTACGTCAAATGCCGTTTTGCAAATTAAAATCGGTTGATTCGTTCGTGAGATATCGTTGTCGAAAATTTTCAAAAAAAGTGTTGTTTTTTTCAATAACTTAGAGATTTTGCACTCCCGGTAACGTTTTTAGGTCTCAAAAAACTGCGTCAAATGCCATCTTGAACATCAAAATCGATTAAGGCGTTAAAAAGTAATGGCGTTTTAAAAATTTCCAAAAAAGTCAAAAACGTCAAAATACGTCACGTTACTATAATAGCTTTGCGGTTAAAACTAGCAGGAAGTTGCAAGGATGGCCTTTAAGGTCAACCTCTTTTCGAATTTTTTTTTCTTAAAAAAATCTTTTGCACAACTCTAACAAAAAGTTATCTACCACACTGCATCTTTCTCTCTTTCCTGTAATTGTCGATTACGTCACGATTAAATCGGATGCGGCGTGGAAGATCAAAGGCACCGCATTCGTTTATTGAGACATATTTCTTGAGCTAAAAAGTTGAAAATTACCAAGTACAGCGGGGCTCCAGGCAGCGAGCGGCGCAACCAAAGCAGAAAGACCAGTCGGTGAGAGTACAAAGGCGAGATAATGGATAATAAGGTGCATAATCATTGGTTTAATTAGTAGTACTGGGTACAACTCGCTGTAGTACTTAAGAAAAATTACATAAAACATAGTAGTACACACTTAACATTAGTTTATAGAAGTCTATTGTATGGTATTGTCTTACTCATGGTGATTGATCATAAAATCATTTAAAATAATTTCTTATTGGATTATTATTTAAGCCATTATGGAGAAAAGTAAAGTCGGCACTTAAGTTTTCAGGTAAGAGTAGTAAAAATCGCTATTTTAATAAAAATTGGTTTATTCTCTTTTAAAATACTCTGCATGAAGATCAATATACTATTACATGCTATTGGACCAATATTTGCATCACTTTCTCCACTCCACTTAATTAATTCTTCAAGCTTCACCAGAAATCGTTGAACTCGCGTTTGATTTTTGATCTGCCTAAATAAGAAGAAATTATTTATAGAAAACTCAGAAGTGTACGCGGAGGATCAATTTGATATATTGAATGCTTAAAAAATCACTTGTGTAAAAAAATCACTGATGATGAAAAGCCTCATCTTTTGCTTTCGGTTTTAAGTGATTTTGCAATTTTTTAATACATTCTTAAACATTCTGCTCTCTTTACAAAAAAAAAGTGTGAGGTGTCAAGGGACACCCGGATGGAACGAAGTTCCTTTCGATTAATTAGTGAAGGAATTAGTAATTTGTAAACACAACAGAGTGTTTATACATACATAAGCATTTATTATTGTCTGTATAAAATCTTTACTTACCTAACGGAACTTGTGCAGATACACTGTCAGGATACATTATTGTTATTATTTTCTATTATTTTAATATTTATTATCTACAAAAAACGTGTATAAACTTAACAAAGTCGCGACACTACACTGTTCAAAGCAAAATAGATTATCACCATTTTCACCTGAATATCTTTTCTTTTAACAAAAGTGTCCATTTATACAATACCAGAGCTTTAGATAACACATCTTTTTAGAATTACTTTTTATAATTTAAAACAGGAATTAACAATTCAATACAAAATTTTAAAATTAAAATATTTGACAGTAACTGACAGTTAAGGTAATTTGACGTAGGTACATAACTAGTCAAGTTACGAACTATTTTTAAAATGTTTATGAATTTATTAATTTATAAAAACAGGATGAAATAAAATATAATACTATTATAGGTACTTATTTTTTTTCTACAGTATTTTCTTTTTAATGTACATTTTCTTTTAATTTAAAATAGTGTCTTTTTAATTGTAATATATCTATCTATGAGAGAGAGAGAGAGAGAGAGAGAGAGAGTTATTTATTTTTTGGTCTGTGAGAGAGAGACATGCGTGTGTCGTGTCATCGTGTCGTGACAACTTTTGGTATGAATTTTTTTTGGCTAGCTCCTAGCGTCAGTCGTAACTGTTCGTAATGCCCGAAAGGGAACTTCGTTCCAATAAGTATAAGATAATTTTATAAGTCCTCTTCTTGGGTTATCTTTTATAAAATTAAAATCCTTGCCTTTTGATTTTAAAAGCTATAGAGACATGCAGCTTCGATCAGAAATCTTTGAACTCACGATTATTTTTTGATCTGTGTGAATAAGAAGAAATTATTCCATGACAACTCAGAAAGGTACGCAAGTAATCCATCAATTTGATGTATTGAGTGCTGATAAAATCACTTGTGTGAGTCGATATGTACCATTCAGAATTGACTGTTCTATGTGATATTTGTTACATGGCGGTGACATCTCCAGGCGAAAAAACAGGAGACCATTTGCTTGAAATTACTTTTGTTGGTTTTGACTCGTCTTGAAAGTCTTATATTTTCTAACTAAAATTCTGTGTTATTGAATCTTGTAATAGCTTAAAGACGTTCATAACCCACTTACATATCTATAAATAACCTGAAAACTGGTTTTTAGACATGTTATGCAACATATTTTATGTTTTTAGACCCTTAGTTATATCGTAATTGGCCGCCTATTCATAAAATCCCGTAATATAGTAATTTACCATCGTAATTACTTGACAGTATGATTAACGTTGCAGGAAAAGGAAAAAATGAGTAAAGAAAAAGACATCAACAGCGCCTGAGCACATACCTACTTTTATAAACAATCATTACCGAGACATTTGTAATTATCGTTTACCGGTTGTTTCTACGCAATCATGTTTGTGACCATTTTCTTGGCAAATTAGCCTCTGGAATTTCTGCGTTCTCTTATGTATGTTACAAATTCATTAAAATAAAATGTCTCTGCTTCCATCTTAAACGGAACTAAAAATGGATGTAGTTATATATTATTAAGATCGTTTTTATTTTGCTATTATCCAAGAGAAAGATGATATAAAAATTTCAGAAACAGTGCATCAGACCAATTACACAGAAACTGTTAAAATATATATAAATATATTTATATGGAGTTCCTCTTGGGGATATCTTACCATCAATAAAATTCTCCGGGTTTTGGATTCTGCACATAAGGAACTATGCTGCTGTTCAATAATTCAATCATTTTGCTTCTTCATTTCCTTCTTCATTAACTCATTCTCCTTCTTTTGCTTAATCCAAATTTTCCTTACTTATTGCTTTTAACATTTCCATAATCAGATCTACCCTTGGCTTATCCCATTACTCATTCCTTTACCATACCTGACTATTGTCCCCTTGCTCTGACATTATATTTCAAGGGTCAATTCTGGGTTCCCTACTATTCGTCACGTACATTAATGATCTGGATAAATATATGAAAAGAAAAACTATTTTGTTTGCGGATGACACAACCTTCACCAACTTTGTCAACAACCTTGGGATCTTTTATAAACGGAGCGGGTTAACGAATCTATAGCTCAAAAATGGTTTGAAACTGAATAGTGATAAAATTCAACAGTTGCCCTTTTCAAGTAACACCGCAAGATCAAACACACACAGTGGTAGACTTCTCGGTGTTACGATTGATAGAAACTTAACCAGAGAATCATGTAAACCACTATTTGTAAAATTGAATATAATACCATCATTAGACTATGCGACAGCCACAACTAACCTACTTGAACTGCCAATTATATTCGATTAAATCGTTTCAGGCTTACAAAATCTCAGAAGAATTCATTCAATTTGAATTTCTATAACATTCTTGCTGATGATTATAAGGCTCTTAGCATTAACAAGTTCAAAAACAAAATAAAATCACTACTGTTAAAGCAATGCTTTTACTCTGTACAAGAATATCTTGACTATATCGGGGAACATAATTAGCAAGGAATTTTTAAGTCAACTATTATATTCTGTGTAAATACATAAGATATCAACTGCGCCACCTTATGGTGGCCTCAGTTCTTAATTAAGTAAGAATTGCTCGTTTAAATAATTGAGATATCAACTGCGTCTTTTCATTAGTGACTGAAGAGACAAACCTGTACTTTACTGATGAGCTCTAACAGAAGCGAAACATAGTGTCTACAGTTTAATCTTGCCCTTGTATAGACTGATTAATATTTATATCTATGTTGCAGGATTCTGTGCTTAGAGTTATGAATTCTAACCAGGCACAAATCTAGGTTGTGTCTTTGGAATATATTAACAGCTTGGCACAAGATACGTCTTATCATATGTATATATATATATATATATATATATAGAAATTTCCACTTAGATATATATGTATAGAAGATGCAACAAAAAAAAAGTTGTTTGCGATGGATAAGTCGTTATATTCTGACTTACAATTTTTTTACTTTTCCTATTATATTCTTTGTTATTTACCACTTTGAAGAAGAACTTTGAAAAAGTGTAAATATGTACCTACTTATATTAAAATTCTGTAACTCCAAAATAACGTAACACAATATCTTATCTAATTAAAGGTTTTGTTAACACTATATAATATTTACATTGTTAAATAATTAAGCTATTCAGAAGAGATGCTCATTCTTAAAGAGCAAATAAATACGAATGGTCAATATTTGTAGAGACAGGTAGCAGAGGCTTAAAAGTAAACAAAACTGTCAGGATCGTTTATCACCAACTGCATTGAACTGAAGATGTTTAACTAAACTTGCTACTCACTTTACTAAGCAAATAGCTCGCTTATTATCACGTGATTGTAATAAGGTAAAGGTTTATGTAATCAGATTATGATTGTCAAAGACACTTATAAGTTTAATCCAACTTCTGAGTTCTAAAGATTTTATAGTAAAATGTTTTATTTAACCTAGTCAGTTGTGGTTAAAATATTTTAGGTCACAAATTACTTTATCATATTTTGTCGTAATGTTTTAGAATCCCTGTTCTATTTTGTTGTTAATATATATGAGTAATAAGAGCACATAAAGGTAAAGTTGAGACTTTTGGTTTCGGGTTAACTAAAAATGGATATCAATTTCTACTACATCTTAGGTGGACGAGGTAAAATAATGGCTACTGTTATTAATGTAAATTAACATTTATTTCACCCAAGAATTGCAGTAACAAAAATGGTATTTTATTCCGTTTCATATGAAACGTATACGAAAACTGGTATATTTATTTCCTTTTTTAAAGACAATAAATTTCTCCGTACAATATAAAAAATTATCACTTAGAGATAAGAACCGTAAAAAAAAAACAAAAATATATTTTAATACATCGCACTCTCCCCTCTCTAATAAAAAATATGTAATAAAACATTCTCAGCAGAAAGGTCAGAAAAAGAATGAACTCTACTTGTCATATGCAAATCTTTCCGGGACCTTAATATTTCTTTTAGGCCTTCTACCGATTTCATTTGAAATTTCTGGGTCTGACATAATAGTAGAAGTACTCTGTTCAACTGGGCTGGAAAGCACTACTGTAGGCTCTACTTGTGGGTTTTCACTTTCATTTGGGGGCTGCAAAGATTCTACATTTTTACAATCATTAGTAGAAATAGGCAAACTACATATATTAGTTTCTAGTATTTGATTTACATGTCGCTTCCAAGTGAGACCAATTTCGGGAATAAAAACTATGTATGTACGTTTACCCAATATTTTTTTAATTAAGCCAGGTATCCATGTTACTTTATTAGGCACTCTGTAGTCCTTAACCAAGACATTGTCATTAATTTTAAAAACCTTTCTGTCCTTCCCCCCTGAGTTTTTAATTTGTTTTTCTTGTTTTCGTTCAATTTCATCTTTAATAATTTCTATCGGAGGTTTTAAAAAATCAAATTTTGTGCGAATATCTCTACCAAAAAGTAATGTCGACGGTGAAACACCGGTCGTAGATTGTGGGGTAGTTCGATATTCGAACAAAAATTTATTTAAAGAATAATTTATGTCAATGTTTTTATTGCCGATGCCTAAAGCATTTTTGAACGAATTTTTAATCGTTTTTACAGTAACTTCCGCAGCTCCATTCGACTGTGGACTAAATGGTGAAGATGTGATATGCTTAATTTGAAATTTTTTTAAAAATTTTTGCATTTCTATGCTAGTAAAATTTTTAGCGTTATCAGACATTAAATAACGCGGTATACCAAACGTGAAAATGTGGAGTGAAGAGCTTTAATAGTAAAACTTGAAGTAATGTCTTTAGTAGGAAATACTTCTATCCACTTAGAATGTGCGTCCAGTATCACCAAAAAGTAATTACCAAGGAAAGGACCAAAATAATCGATATGAATCCTAAAAAATGGTTCTTCAGGCCATTTCCATGGAATGATCGTGCTTTTTGGTGCTCTAGCCTTATGCACAGAACAGTCCCTACAAGTTTTTGCAAGCTTTTCTATATCATTATTTATGTTAGGCCAATAAAAATGCGCCCTGGCTATACTTTTCATTTTCACTACACCTTGGTGTGAAGAATGCAATTGCACTAAAATGCGCTTTTTTAATGACTCAGGAATGATAATCCTATGATTCCACAGTAAAATATTATTTTCGATTGTAAGTTCATTTCTTATTGGATAAAATTTACAAAAATCCCTATGTTTCTTTGCGCTATTAGGCCAACCAAATTTAACAAACTGAATTACTTTTTTTTAAATCGAATCAAACTGTATACTTTGTTTTACTAAATCAAAATTGACAGCAGAGATTTCGTTTTCAGAAAAATAATTGCAATAATTAATATCAACAGATTTCCACTCAGTTTCATTATCGTCAATGGGTAATCTGGAAAGAAAATCGGCTGCATTATTTTCTGATTTTACATATTCAGTTTTGTACCGATAATTAGATAAAATAACGGCCCAACGGCGCAATCTATTTGCTGAGAACTGAGGAATACCCTTTTTGGGATTAAATATTGCTATAAGAGGTTTGTTATCCGTAACCAAGGTAAAATCACGATTGTATAAATATTGGTTAAACTTACAAAGTCCAAAAATTATGCTTAAACCCTCCCGTTCAATTTGACTATAATTCTTTTCAGCATCAGTCAATGTACGGCTGGCATATGCAATCGGTTTTTCTTCTTTATTAGGATAAACGTGACTTAACACACAACCAACCCCATACGGACTTGCATCGGTTGTCAATTTTAATTCGAGATTAGGATCATAATGGACTAGTACTTTTGCAGAAATTAAAAGCTCCTTTATTTTATTAAAAGCTTCATCACAGTCCGAATTCCAAATAAATTGAACATCTTTTTTTAATAAACTGTACAAAGGACTTAAAACTGTTGCCAAATTTGGCACAAATTTACCGTAGTAGTTAATCATACCGAGCACAGATTTTAGTTGCGTTACATTTTCAGGAACAGGTGCTTTTTTTATTGAAAGTATTTTGTCTTGTGAAGTATGCAACCCTTCCTTATTTATAATATAACCCAAATACCGTACTTCCGATTGATTAAAGCTACACTTATCTACGCGGACCTTGAAACCGGCATCTTGTAAACGAGCTAAAACTTTTTCAAGGCGTGAATTATGTTGGTTAATATCTTTTCCCGTTACTAAAATATCATCGAGAAAAACCACCGAGCCCTCAATATCTTGTAACAAAGATTCCATAATTTTTTGAAACTTGGCGCAGGCACAAGCCACACCATAAGGTAATCTTTGATATTGAAATAGTCCCCTATGTGTGGAAATTTTAACCAACTCCTTTGATTTGTCATCTAAGCAAATTTGTGCGTATGCTTGCGATAAATCTAATTTAGAGAAAATAGAGCCTCCTTGTAACTGAGAAAATAAATCTTCTATCCTAGGAAGAGAAAACTGGTCTATTTCGATATAAGGATTTATCGTTATTTTAAAATCGCCACAAATGCGAACAGAATTATCTCCCTTTAATACTGGAACAATTGGAGTAGCCCAAGGAGAGTAATTCACAGGTTTTAAAATATTGTTTTCAATCAATCTATTTAATTCGGCATCAACCTTATCTCTTAAACCGTAGGGCAATGGTCTAGCTCAAAAAAACTTTGGAGAAACTGATTCGTCCTTTAATTTTATCGAAATAGTTCCTTTATTAAATTTTCCCAAACCAGGCTCAAAAACTTTACTATATTTTTGAATAATCTGATCCAATTTGCAATAATTATCAGTATAATTTATAGGCGAAAAACCCATTTTAAATAAATTCATAAAATCGCGCCCTAGAATTGGTACTGCACCGTTCTTAACGACATACATTTTGATATTATGAGCAAAATTATTATAAAATACTTTTAAATCGCAGGTTCCTACTGGCTTTGCCCTTTCCCCGTTGTAAAAATGTAAAATTTTATTTGTTGGAATAAGAGGATATTTTGAAAAATAGATTTGATAAAAAATCTGTGAAATAGCTGAGATACTGGCTCCACAATCCAGTTGAAAAGAATACTTTTTATTGTCAATTAAAATATCAATAAAATAAGGTTCATTGTCACTCACCGAACAGCTGAAGATCGAAAATATTTCATCATCATTTTCTACTTCTAAAAAATTTTGGTATTTTTTTGACTGACCTGTATTATTCCTATTTCCATATTTTTTATTAGAGCACACTGGGGCTAAATGCCCCTTTTGATGGCATATATTACACGTATAATCGCGATACCGGCACTGATTACTAGTATGATTGCCTCTTCCACAGATACCGCATTTTTGATTACTCGCTCCGGCACTCGTACCAGCACTAGCTTGACCCGCACTTGTTGACGGTCGAAAATGATCACTTTTAGACCAAACCCTTTGATGCGCTATACGATGAACATCTTGCTCCACTTTTATTGAAGGTTGTTCCAACACTGTGTTTTGCATAGCTGCCATTTTCGAAGATGCAATTCTGATAACGTCCGAAAACTTTGAGTTTTTGTCTTCTTCATATAACCTATCTTTCACAGGGCTATTTCCAAAACCAACAACATAACGATCCCTCAACAACATATCCAACATTGTTGACTCAAATT
Source organism: Altica lythri (assembly GCA_964028335.1). Classification (NCBI taxonomy): domain Eukaryota; kingdom Metazoa; phylum Arthropoda; class Insecta; order Coleoptera; family Chrysomelidae; genus Altica; species Altica lythri. Next base: position 43,217,693 of record OZ034804.1, on the reverse strand, counting down.
CGCAATTCACAGCCAAACTTCGCACTCTCGCGGCCCATTCTGCAGCACTTTCATGGGGTAGTTTCACTGCGTTGTAGAACTTATCACGAAAAGAAAACATTGACGCGGTGTGCTTAAAATGTGTACCCATCAAAGTCTTAATCTGTTCGTAGGTTATTTCTTCAGGTTTCTTTGGTATTGACAGGTTAAAAACTAATTTGTAGGCCTCCTCACTGAAAGAATTTAGCAATATGGCCCTCATTTTATCCTTATCAGTAATTTCATTCGCTTTAAAGTAGTTTTCTAATCTGCATATAAAAATACTCCAATCACTATTTTGAGGATCGAACTCACGAATGTGTCCCAAATTTGTGGTTGCCATGATGTAAAAACTTGTCTAACACTTAACGGTTTACTATTTTTACTAATTTTCGGTTATTTTGAACCACTTTTTACTTTTTAAGTCACTTTAAACTTTTTAGTTACACTCTTAAATTATTTTTATCTCGTCGCCAATTTACTACATCTTAGGTGGACGAGGTAAAATAATGGCTACTGTTATTAATGTAAATTAACATTTATTTCACCCAAGAATTGCAGTAACAAAAATGGTATTTTATTCCGTTTCATATGAAACGTATACGAAAACTGGTATATTTATTTCCTTTTTTAAAGACAATAAATTTCTCCGTACAATATAAAAAATTATCACTTAGAGATAAGAACCGTAAAAAAAAACAAAAATATATTTTAATACATCGCAATTTCGATTAGCAGTATCCGCTATGTCCTAGTATACAAAACTTAAGCAGAGCAGTGCAAGAAAGTCGGAATTATTTTGTAGTATTGATTGATGATTTGTCCTAGTATGCGAAAGTTAAAAGAGCTGAGCAGAGCAGCACTAAAAAGATAGCGATTAATTTGTAGCATTGATTAAAATTTGATTATTCACATCCTGGATCTCTCACTATGCAAAATTTAAAAGAGCAGAGAGACCAGATCAAATAAGATTGAGATTTATTTATAGTACTGATTACTAGCACTACCTACTTCTTAGCATACAAAAGTTAAATGAGCAGAACAGATAGAGATTTGTTTGTAACACCGACTAATATGTGATGATAATTTATATTCTCTATCTCCCAGTATGCAATACACAGCAGAGTAGTGCAAAAAGGATGGAGACAAATTTCTAGTGTTGACTGACATAATCTCTATTACCTAGTATGCAAAACTTAAAGAGTAAAGCAGAGTATACAAGTGTAAAAATAGTTATTTGTGACACAAGGACGGAAAATGACATTTTGCAAGAGCAAGTAAACTTGTGTAGCCGGGGTGCGTAGCAACGAGGCGAAACAATACGAGCACTTGCAAAATATTTTCCCGACGTGTTACACACACTATTTTTGGTCCGACTAAATTTTAATATTTTCAAAAGTTCTGTTATGTTCAACAGTTGACCGTTTGTCCTACCTGGAGTTAGACCAGTGACTAGAAGACGACAGACTGTCAACTGGTATTGGTATGACGTGATGTTAATATTATAATTATATTTATAGTTGTATAATAACTTGTTTGATACTGAATGTTACTAGTGTTATTAGTGTTTTAATTAACATATGTTGCAAACACAACAAGTTCAAAAACTTTTTACCTGTGCTTTTTACTTTGTGACATACAAGATTACATGTTTATTGACATCTATTGCAGGATTAAAAAAATTAGTAATAAGGAATGATTTTCTGATAATCGATTTCAAGTTCCTTAATTTTTATACATAGATGGGATAAGCATATTGAATACGTGATTGGTAAAACAAAATATCTGATATTTATTTTCTACAAGCTTGCTCAGTTCATACAACCTAAGACTTTAAATATGATATACCATGCTATCTTCCACAGCATTGCATCTTATGGTATTATTGCATGGGGAGGTGCTTATAGTAACTGCCTTAATTAATTACAAGGAATACAATCAAAAATCCTAAAAATAATTAACAGAAATTGTTTAAAACATATAAATTCTCCACTAAATCTAAAGCAACAGTTTTCATTAGATGCAATCATGTACCACTACCAGGACTTGAGAACACAATATATTAACTCTCGAAGTATCACCAGAAATAAAAGCATTATGCTTCCCATACTACATAAAAGAGTCAGTGACAAAAATAGTTTAATTGTAGCAATCAAAATTTTCAATCGATTACCTAACGATCTAAAAAATTTGAGCTGTTCCAGAGAGGTTAGAAAGAAAAAATTAAAAAAATGGATTAAAGAAAATGCACCGATAGGCTGATTAATTGAATTTAATATCTAATTAATATATCTAAATACTACATTTCATTTGTATTGTTCCTTTGACTTTTTGTTGTTTACAGATTTATTGTTGTTTTTTTTTAATTTGGAATATTTTATTTTATATTTTCAATTTGTTTTAAATTATGTATTGGTATTTTTTTGTAGATATAAGTTACTTAAACTACCAGTTAGCATATAGGGATGGTCTCCCTCTGCGATTTCTCTTTTCGAATTTGTACTATATTGTATTTTCTTTTTTTTGTATTTGTACTTACTGGTAAATAAATAAATAAATAAATAAATAAATACTGTGCTAATAAGCAGCACAGTAAAAATTGTTATATTGAAAATATTAACATGAATATCTAATAATTTTATATAAAGATAGCAGAGACAATGAACTATTTTCATAATCGAATGATAAGTAGTTCTAAATTGACATAAATGTCAAATTTTATAATACAAGTTGTGAGAGAAATTAAATGTAAATTAGAATCCTGCTTATGTTTGGAAAAAGTTATAGGTAAGTTTAGTATATTATTCGCTGTTTTTAAATAAATTTAATTAAAATTTGTATTATTCATTATGTATTTTTGATGACAAAATTTAAACTCATAGCGCCATCTCTTTAGATAATCTAAAAGCTACTTTGCCGGCCTAGGCCGGAAAATGCCATTTTCCGGACGATTTTGAAGTAACTAATAGTATTGTTTCTGGACGGAGGACCAAAAAGATTATTTGTTAGTACTCAGATCTGATTTATAGCATCGTGTTTGTCTCTGTAAATATAACTTAAGAAATACAGGTGCAAAACAGTAGCAGGTTAATTTATGGGAGATATTATTAGCACACTTTTTGTCCCAGTATACATAAATTAAAAAGCAGATCGCAGAACTTACAAGAATAGAGCAGAATAGTACAAAAAAAGAAATTATTTTGTAGTACTGATTAGTAGCACTCTCTACATAGCATGCAAAAGGTAAAAAGTGGGCACAACAATGCAAAAGATAAAGATTAATTAGTAGAACTAACTGACAATTGATTATTAACACCTTCAATCTTTTAGTAAACAAAACTTAAAGAGCAGAGCACATTAGAGCAGTTCAAAAAATTACTGACATCTGATTTGTATGTTCTTGTTCTATGGAGGGTAGAAGGAAGTGAAACCGTCTAAATGTATTAAAAAGTGTCCCTCGGAAGGAAAAAAATTAAGCTGGCGCTATAGTACAAAGTAGAAAGATTTTAAAAATAGAGCCATTAATTCTTAGCCGGTATTTTAGGAGTACTGTAGGTCATATTTACTAAATTACATTTGACTACGTACATAGTTGATAAGTATTTTAAATACTGCATATTTAACCCCTCCATACGTAGTACAGATAACTTAAAACATCCAGATAAGAGGAAAACAGTGCAACACAGAAGCAGATTGATTTATAAAACATATTAGTGGCACTTTTTATATCCGAGTATGCAATAGTTAACAGAAAAGAGCAGTAAAATATATAAAGATTAATTTGTAGCACTGACTGATATTTATCTCCAAAACTTAGAAAACAGAGCAAAGCAGAGAAATGCAAAAAAGTTTAATTTGTAGTACTGACATCTAATTAGTAACATATTCTAAGTCCCAGTATCTAGAACTTAAAATATCAGAGCAGAGCCGTGTAAAACTCAAGTTAACCAGAGTACATATTGACAGCACTCTGCACATTCCAGTATGCAATAGTAAACAGATCAGAGCAATGCAAAAAAGATGAAGATTAATGTTTAGTACTTTTATCGCACTTTTATGTCCCAGTATCACACATTCTACCTAAGCGAAACTTAAAGGAGCACAGCAAAGCAATGTAAAAAATTGGAGATGAATTTGTAGTTCTGACATCTAATTAGTAGCACCTTCTATGTCTCAGTATGTATTACTTAGAAAATCATAAAAAGCAATTGAAAACAGAAGCAGTTTTATTTCTAGAATAGCTCTCTCTATGTCCCAGTATGCAATGGTTAACAAAGCTGAGCAGTGCAAAAAAGATTCATTTGTACTAACAACATCTGATTAGTAGTACCTACACTCTACGTGGCAGTATGCAAAGGTTGGTTAAAAACAAAAGAATTTGTATTTTTTAATCGAATTCATTTTTTTTATACAATATAAACTCTTTCAGCTTGAACACACTTATTCCAATGATCCTTCAGTAATTTTATACCATCTCTGTAATGATTTTCCGGATGGTCTGCAAAATATTGTTCCACGACTGCATTAGCTTCTTCATTCGATAAAAAACGCTTCCCACGAAGGAGTTGCTTCAAGTTTTCGAAAAGAAATAGTCGGAGGGAGCCAAATCTGGTGAATATAGTGGATGTTCAAGCAATTCGTAGAAACTTTAAGTGGTTCAATTTAGTCATCGTCAACAAACTTGTGTGAACACTTGTATTATTTTGATAAAAAATGATTATTCTCTTCTCTCTTCAATAAACCGTGCCTTTTTTTAAGGTTTGTTTTATCCAACTGTTCCAGAAGGTTCCAATGGTACTTAGAGTTAATTGTTTTACATTTTTTAAGATAATCAATCAAAAAAACCTTTTTGGCATCCCTTAAAAATTGATGCTGTTACCTTTATTGCCGATCGTTCTGACTTCACCTGTTTTGAAGGTGAGGATTCAGTTTCAGTCCACTGTAAACCTTCTTGTGTCTGTTAGGGATCATGATAATAGATTCAAGTAATAATGAAATATTCATTTATCTGAAGTGCCTGAGTTGTGAGCAATTTCACGCTTATTTAAACTTGGATCTTTACAATCAATATCAAAGATTTCTGTAGTTTTTGCGCGTTTTGATGGCCATAATGCGTGGTTCACCTTCAGCACTTATACGACGACGTTTAAACTCTAAAACCCATCGATGCTCAGTTGGAAATGAAGAAGCAGATTCCTGTCACTATTTTTGTATGAATTTTTGTTGCTGATAAACCTTTCAAAACAGCGAATTTTATCACTGCACGATATTCAGTTTTTTTATTGTAATAAAATACACTTAGGTACACGTCAACTTCAAATGGCTTATAAACAAAGAAGGAATTGTCTTGTCTGAATTTCTAATGGAAAATCATTTGATACCTCAGGAACAACATGGTTTCTCAAAAGGAAAATCTTTAGTCACTAATCTTCTTTCTTGTGTATCAGACTGTACTGAAGCTTTTTAGACAGAGGAAAACCAGTAGATGTGGTGTATTTGGATTTCAGCAAAGCATTTGATAAGGTACCAAAAAGTCGTCTGCTTCTTAAGCTTGAACACTTGGGTATTAGGGGTGCTCTACTTTTATGAATCAGTGCATTTCTCAGTGACCGTACATTTCACGTAAAGATTAATAACTCTTTAAGTGTACAAAAAGAAGTTTTAAGTGGTGTACCACTGGGATCCGTGCTCGGACCAATTCTCCTTAATATATATACTTCCGACATCCGATCAGCGGTTAAAATGGACTTCTCCATGTATGCAGACGACACTAAAATTTATGGTGAAGTGGAGTATCATAATGACATTCAAACCGATCTTGATCGCATTTTTTCGTGGAGTGTAAAATGGATGTTACCCCTGAACACTTCTAAATGTATCGTTCTCCATCTAGGTAAAAATAATCCTAGGACTGATTATATTCTTAATGATGAGTTGCTCCATCATACAAACAGGCATTCAGATCTCGGAGTTGTCATTAATTCGGATCTTTCGTGGTCTGAACAAACCTTATAACAAGTAAATAAAGCTAATAAAATTATATAGCTACGTACTCTCCAAGGTATTCTCGCAGTGTGATATCCGAACGTGTGCGACACTGTTTAAGAGTTATGTGCGACCTATCCTCGAGTTTGCAAATCCAGTATGGTCACCGCATCTGGTTCGTGACATTAATTTGCTCGAAAATGTGCAACGAAAGTTCACACGATTACCTTTTAATTTCCGTCAGCGCCCGTCCTACGAAGAACGTCTTCACATGATGCATCTGATACCTTTAACACAACGTAGGCAACGAGGTGACTTGATCCAGACTTTCAAGGCCCTGAATAGTATTGACTCTCCTGTAAGTCATATTTTTAAACGGAATGATGATGCGCGCTTGAGAGGACATTACCTTAAACTCCGTAGGGAAAATTTCAGGACTACTTGCCGCCAGTATTTTCTTCCTAATCGTGTGTTTTACGAATGGAACGCTTTGACTGATGAAATTTTTTCTGCTACTAATGTAGATCGTTTTAAAATTTTGTTAGATAGTATTTAGTTCACTATTTGCTAGTAATAATTTTGTTATCTTGCATGTAAAGAGTTTTATAGGAACTTAGTTCCTCAACTCTTATCTTGTATAATAATAATAATAATAATAATAATAATAATAATAATAATAATAATAATAATGTAAAAAAGTTGAAGATTAATTTCGATTACTGACATTTGATCAGTAGCAACCTCCCAGTATGCGAAAAAGAAAATCGTAAAAAAATCTATTCAACATGGAAAATAGTAACAAAATACAATATGTAAATGATATTATTAATAATTACCATTCTGTATAAAATAGTAATTCCTAAGGCTAGAAAGATGTTGTTTTTTATTTTTGACAGTTAATTAAGAAAACATCTTAGAATCTACGTTAAAAGACGGGATGTCAAAAAGGCCGGATATAAAAATAATTGAAGACATTTTTTATGATCTTCATCTTAAACTAATGAACGCTCCGGTCTTATGAGGTTATAATGACCATTGTATAACGGACGACTTAATCAAAAATAGTGACTGGTTTAAAATGGGATGGGATAGAAGAATTTTGGTTGGCATTGGATAATTTAACTAAATTATTATTATTAACCACAAGTTCTTAGATTATAATTTTTAATATAAGTCTGGGGTGGTCTAAAAATATAAATTATCAATTTATCAAACATATTAAATTGCCCATTTTGTGAATACTGCCCTAGATCACTTTATTCTCCAATTTCTTTCTTAAATAAAATGCGTTGTATGGAAACAAACACATAAAAATATAAAAAAAATATGTTTACAAATTGGAATTATCAAAAAAAAGTTTACTTAGTGAAGAATTTTTTTACCAAAAACGAGCTTTCTTCGCCTTAAAATGTTAAAATTTGACCATTTTTTCCAAAAAAATATGTTATTAACAATGTTTCTTTTTAAAAATAACATTTTTTTGGTGATATACGGGGGTTGTCTATTTAGTTTTGCATAAAGCAGCTTAGAAGGCGCCACAAATAGAATTTAATCTAATAATTTAATCTAAATAACCTGGCATGGTCTCTCCTGTGGAGCCCCATGTTTGAGCACTGCTTCCTATGGAAATATTGTGACCAGGTTTGGCACCAAGAGTCGATGCGTGCAGGACTCTAGTTTGTTCAGCTGAAAATCAACGTCACGCTGATCTTCAGATAGACCAAAATCCAGGTGTCCGAAATTCCTTGAGTTATTGTTGCCACAGAGCAGTTCCCTTTATAAGAGACTTGAGTCCTGTGACTAGCTCCTCAAGGCCTCACACTCCAATAGAGTGTGAGTTGCCGTCTCATCGTCCATGGCGCACAGTCGGCACGAGGTGGGTTCCTGTGTCAGAATCCTCATCCTCCGAAGGTGTAGTCTGAATGGTCCATGCCCAGTGAGCAGGCCCACTTGTACTCTTATCTGACTCCTACCAAGATTCAGTATGTCAGACATTAGTTTTTTGGAGTAGCCTTTAAGCGTCAGTTTCGAGTGCCTCAGCCTTACAGTGTTACTCCAGTGTTTGGTTGACTCTTCCCAGACCCAGTTCCTGACTTTGGTCCTTACCCAGGCTCTAGGCAGTCCCAATACCGGTTCTGGACCAGTGAATCTTGTATCCGCTCCCTTCTTGGCAAGAAGGTCCGCGGTTTCATTACCTTCAAAACCTTTATGCCCTGGGCCACAAATAGAAACTTCAGACACAAATCTAACCTAATTCTTTTGTGGACATAAATCCAGAGTTTCATTGTGATACAATAAGTTGCTGAAATTAGCAAATCGGTCGAAAAATGGATCGTTTCTGAGCAATAATTGTTTACAATTTTTGAAGAGAATTATCCCAACAGCTATGTCTCGCTGAAATGGTTTTTTTGTTTGGGGATTAAACACCACACGAGTCAACTATTTCCTGCTGGTTTTACGAATTTAAACGTAGTCGCTCCAGTCTCTGCGTCAAATCCAAGCTAGGTCCATCCAGAACAGCAGTCACACAGAAAAACATTGAATCAGTTCGTCAGCTAATTAATGATGATGGCAAAACAGTACGGGAGATAGAGACGTCTTTGGGCATTTCAAAGACATCGATCCAAAAAAAAATCCTATATGAAGAGCTGGGTGTTACGAAGTTGGATCTCTTATTTGCTCATAGAACAGCATAAAGCGGTTCGTGTCAATTGATGTCGAAAAACATTGGAACGGTTTAACAAAAGAAGCTCAAAAACGTTTATAAAATTGTTAGTAGCGATGAATCTTGGATTCACTTCTACGAACCGAAAAATACACACCAAATCGCTGAAAAAATCAACCAAACTGATCCGTTCTCGAAGTGTATCAAAGAAAATGATCGCAACTTTTGTGTAGAAACCTGGTCATGTGGCAACAATTGTCTTAAGAGAGTGAAGAACGGTTACTTCCGATTGGTATATAAGTATACGTTTGTTTACCAGAAGTTACCGCGAAACTCCGACAAAGCAACACTCAACGGTGAATCATCCTACATCAGGACAATGCAAGTGCCTATACTGCCCAAAAGACAATCGAGTTTTTGGAGCTTCAAAACATCGAATTGTTAGTCCCGACCTAAGTCCCAACGACATCTTCAGGTTCCCAAAGATGAAGAATTCGATGCGAGGGTAGCGAATAACCGAATAACTGTTTTACCAATTGATATGCAAAAGTGTATAGATCTTAGTGGGACATATTTTGAAGAGTAATAAAGTATTTTAAGCCTATATATCTTATATCTTTATGGCAATATGCTAATCTAAAAAGACAACCTTCGTATTTAAATATATTTTTCGTTTACAAACAAAATATGTTTCTCCGATAACAAACTTTGTCATTTAATCACAGTTTTTTAGTTTTTTTTTCTCTAAACCGAACTTTTTGTATCAAACATTAATATGTTTCATTTGGCAACGAACTCAAAAATAAAATATACCATTTGCTATAAATATAGAGATAAACAAGTATTAAGATTCTAATCTTAATCCTTATTACATATTCCGGATGTTCTTAAGGTTTAATAATAATTTCTTAAAGGAAAAAAATGTGAAAACGCTGCCTTGATTGAATTTTGATTACATCCTGTAAAAAGAAATATTGCAATCCAGTATCACAATAAAAATTGTAATTGTTATTTATTTTTTTATGATTTATGTTTGATACATGTAGAAAAATAGGGCAAAGAATTAGCAGGAAACTTTGTTTGCTACTGCAATCATGTCATATTGGAGAACTGTATTTGTGCTTACAAAAAATGCATACTTAAAATGCATTTTAAATAGAATTCGTTATTTATTGGCAAAATGAGTTTACTTTTGTTACTGGCTTTTAAAACGAATATAAAATCGAAATTAATCTCCAGAGTACGTGGTGCTCAGTATCCCTGCTGTTTACTTCGTCTCCTGGAGTTTTTGGTAATATCGTTATACAATTAGTGAAAACTCTATACTCAGGAGTTTTTTGGGCTAGCTAAAAACAATATTTTAATGGTCTTGAATGTACTTTATACGCAGGGCAGCTGGTTTTAAGGCGAATCCTTTTTTTGCATTATAAATATACATTAATTAAAAAACTACTATTTAAAAGATAAATAGATAGATGATTAAATTTCATTATTTTCTTCTTCATTCTCTTTATCTACCCATTTCAATGAATTGATTTGTCAGTATTAGCACTAGGTACTCAGGAGATTACTTTCGATCTCATATTCGTTTTCAGTGGGTCCAAAAACCACCGAGTATTGAGTTTTGACTAATTGTATAAAGCTATTACCAAAAACTTCAGGAGACGACGTAAACAGTAGGTATCCTGGGTACCAGATACTTCGGAGATCACTTCTGATTTTATATTGGTTTTTAGAGAGCCCAAAAATCGAAAAGTAACAAAATTGAACTCATTTTCGCCAATAAATAACGAGTTCTGTTAGAGATGCGTTTTAAGAATGCATTTTTTGTATGTACAAATGTAATTTTCCAATACTAAATGATCGCATAAGGTCACATAGTTTTCTGACGCTCTCATGAATTGAATGCAAAAAGAACCATTAATAATCCGTCTTGTCGTTTAAATTTCGAAGGTTTGTGTTTTATCGCCGCGACTATAGTCGGTGGTAGCGATCTATGATCAGAAAAAAATCGATTTCGGCCAGGTGACAGCAGGAGTTTCCAAACTATGAACCAATTTATTTTTGGGCTATTTTCCTAAAAAGTGTGATAGAAACTCAAAATTAACTGTTGGTGTATATTGTTCTCTACATAAAACTATAGTTACCTGGAAATACTAATCGCTAAATAAATTATTCATACTTATAAATAATTAAATATCATGATCGATAGTGCAGAAATGAATATCAATGAGTGCACGTGCTGTTTACTTGGGAATAATGAGACACGATCTGAATCGAAGTAGAAAGAAACACGATTAAATTATACCTTTAGTTTCACCTACACAAGAGGAGTTTGTGATAGTTATCTCCAGTTACAGATTCACCGTTAAGTTAATTTATGATAGAATAATTGATCTAGCAATAGTAGAAGAATCCACGGCAAACTATACCGGCTTTTAGGGAAAGTAAATGTCATTTTTTTCGATAATAAAACTCTTTGTTTTATATGAAAGTGAAATTGAAAATAGTTATAGCTTAACTATACCGTGACAATAACTTAAAGAAGGTAGTAGGAAAGCTGGTAGACATTTTAGAGTAGGTATTTTGGGCAAGCTGAAAACTTCGTCTTCTTGCGTCTTCTTTTTCCCGATCTGTGGGTCTGTTAAGTTTAAACTTATCGTTAAAGCATCTCTTGTAAGATTCCGCCATTTCTCCATCTCATTGGTGATGGATTTCCAATCTGTTTTCCTGTATTCTTTGAAGATAATTGTGGTACTTTCTTCTCGTCTTTCCCGTCTTAGTCCATCTGCATCCACATTGTTCTCTTATATCTAAGAGAAAGAGGTTTCCTTTTTTTCTTATTTTTAGATCTGGTCATTGAAATGTGTGTTAGTATATTTTTTATTTGTAATTTCTTGACTAGGTGAATTTTGGAATCCACAACTTGATAGAATAACACATTCAGATGATTTACTTTCATAAGAAATATAAGATAATTATACAAATAGAGTTGATTAAAAATTAATACAAGCAAAAATTTTTAGTTTATGATTTGGCATACAAGGTCTGGCTATTAACGAGACTGCGCGTCTAGAGGGCGCCCTAGAAGGGTGGCGGAAAAAGAGTAGTGCGTTGGGTATCTAGGAGTATTCTTTATGCACATACCAAACCACGTTTTCGTCACTATTATAGTATTTGTGCAGTAGCGGTTTTAAATGAACGTGTTTTTTTTCTGGTGCTGAAAACACAAAAACAGGGGCAACGTATCAGTCTTAAATTTCTCGTTAAATTGAAAAAAACTCCGATTTAATTCTATCTCGTGTGCGTGTTTTTGAGTGGAACCAGCGCTTCAGGAATGTCCAAGAGAACACTGAAGATGACCAGCGCCCTGTCACTGTTTTAATTCCAGAAACAGGGACCAAAATTAACCAAATTGTGCGTGCAGATCGTCGAATAAGCATAAGGATGATTGCCGAGGTTGCGAACGCTAATAAAGAAACAATTTTACTCAAGGAATTACACATGACAAAAGTCTGTGCAAAGTTGGACTTCTGACCAAAAGCTTCTGTGTCAACAGATCTGCTCAAATTACCTTGTAGGGTTAAAAGAAGATCCCGGACTGATGAATAAGATTATTACTTGCGACGAAACGTGGATTTTTCAATACGATGTTGAAACAAAGTGACAATCGATTCATTGGAAGACGCCTCAAACGACTGAAAGAACCGAACCGAGTTGTGAAAGAACAACTCGTGGATTTTGCACCAGGACAACGCATCTGCCCATAACACCCTATCTGTAAAGCAGTATTTGGCCAATAAACGCATGCTCAACCCGTTCTAGCGTCCGGGCTATAACTACAAATCAAATTGATAATTCGAACCACAACCATTAACCTAGCGTGTGGGACAAACAAATTCCGACGGTGGCGCTTCAGTCGCCGATCAGCTGATATCCGAAACGCGTAAACCTTTTCTCGTTTGCCATTTACGTAGTAAATATTTGCGGATTAATTTTGTTTTTTGGTGATTTTGTTTTGATTTTCTAATAACTTTTGTGTGAAATAATTGTAACATAGTCTATATGTAAGTATCTAATTAAGTTTGTAACTAGATTTTAACTTTTTACCTTTTTTTCAGATTTGTTTATAAGTTCTCTGATTTAAGATTTTTTTTAGTTTTTGGGTACATTTTGTTTGATAACTTAGTACATATAATTATTTAATTAAATTTTATATTAGTGTTAAAGAGTTCTATAATTTAGATATAATATTTGTAATTTGTAAATGTAAGTACATAGCTACATACTTGAATGTGTGTGTGAGTTTTTTTCTCTAATTTTCTGAAATTTTCAAATATTTAAATGCAACTCCTGACAGCCGTTGTATTGTTGAGGGTGAACAAGTTTTACATGCGGAGCATTTAATTTTATGTGGCAAGAAATCCTTTTCGAAAGAATCCATTCATCTGGTAGGTCTTTGTCTACAAACACCTTAAAAGGACAGCCTCACCAGATTGAGGGTATTTTAAAGCTTGGCGAAAATGTGACCATTGGAGGGATGAAATGTTCGTGTAAAGCAGGATTGTCTGGAACTTGCAAGCACGTTTCTGCATTACTGCTGAATTGCACTAGGTTGTATTTATTAAATAACTGAAGAGGCGCGCTATCATGCCCAAGCAATTATTACTGATATTGATAACAATATTTATTATTTAGTTCTTTTTTGTGCGTTTTTTTTTTTGTTCCAGGATGGAGTTGAGTAACTTGGAGGTGTTATCATCAACCGATGTGGAATGCCATTGGAAAAAGGCTAAATCAGATGCCAAAGATTTATATACACCAAAACCGATTTGTGAGTTCCCCTGCTTGGCAAGTTCTTCTAATAAATTAAAACGGGTTAGAGATTTATCCAATGATGAGATGAAAGATTGTTTAAAAATTATAATGGAAGCTGGACCTGATACTAATTTAAATAGACATTAGTGAGTATTAATTTAATTTGAGTTTATTACTCTAATCACTAATTTTTTAGTTTGAGAAGAAGAAAACAAATATTTTTAGGTGCATCAACATCAAGTTCCACAGTTTCATTGGAAATAAATAATATTTTTGCTTATTTTGAAAACTCTGAATTTTTACATAATCTCTCAGGAGAAATACTTGTAGAAAAAAAAAAGTTTAAATGATTGTTGTAGGGAAAAATGGAATGAAATTAAAAATTATGATGGCTTAAAAAGTTTATTTTTAGCCCAAGATTCCAAAGAGTGGCATGAAATTAGAAGATTTCGGATTACCCATCAACAAAACATTTTTCCACGCTTTATGGAAATCAACTTTTTCAACTACACCTATTTTGTAATATATACTGTTTTTTTTTGAAAGAAAATAATTAAAATGTAGGTCTGGGTTTTTAAATTTTCTTGAAGTGCAACCATAAACAATACAGTTTGTGTTATTTTTCTTTGGCATTTTAACTAAGAAATCACTACACACTTTGTAACTAATAACCACAGAAAAGAGCAGATAAACTAAATAAACTAAAAACAATATCTTAATAATAAAGATAATGGCAATAAAATAACCGAAAAGCTTTCGTTAAAACACACGTACCCAAACAAAACCAGTTATACAGTATACGATATAGGTACGCGTTAGGTATAATCATAGAGATATAATACGGTTACGCGTTTCGGGTATAGTTGAAATTATTGCCGCTAGTGTCGCATACAATTTTGGTTTGCTCAATTCTTATTTTATAAAAAAATAGTGTTTATCTTTGTTATAAATTAGATCTGTACGTTTAAAATATATAAATACTAGCGGCCGCCCGCGACTTCATTCGCGTGGACTTTAGTATTTTGCCACCGAGTTTCATACAAATTTGCAACCCCTATTTTAAATCCTTAGGGATGGAATTTAAAAAAGTAATTTCTTAGTACACCACTACGTAATAAAACAAATTTATTCTCGAATTTTTAAGACTCTACGCGTCTATCGACAGAGTCATGTCGGCCAGCAGCAGTGTGCTACCGTCTCACCGCTCCACACACCCCGCTCAGTAAAGCGCGAGTGGTATTAGACTATTATTATTTTAAAACTTTAAAAACTTGCATGCTATATGCATGCAAAATCTCAGCCTGATCGGTTTAAAATTGACAAAGTTTCATACAAACTTTCATCCCTATTTTATCCTTTAGGGGTGGAGTTTTTCAAAATCCTTTCTTAGGAGATGCCTAGTCATAGTAGCTATATGAATGCAAAATCTCAGCCCGATCGGTTTAAAACTGACACAGTTTTATACCAGCTTTCATCCCTTATTTTATCCCCTTATGGGTGGAATTTATCAAAATCCATTCTTAAGGGATGCCTACGTCATAGTAGCTACATTCATGCAAAATCTCAGCCCGATCGGTTTAAAATTGACAAAGTTTCATACAAACTTTCATCCCCTATTTTATCCCCTTAGGGGTGGAAATGATCAAAATTCTTTCTTAAGGGATGCCTACGCCAAAGTAGCTATATGCGTGCAAAACTTCAGCCCGATCGGTTTGAAATTGACAAAGTTTCATAAAAACTTTTATCCCCTATTTTATACCCTTAGGGGTGGAATTAATCAAAATTCTTTTTTAGGGGATGCCTACGTCATGTAGCTATATGCATGCAAAATGTCAGCCTGATCGGTTTAAAATTGACAAAGTTTCATACAAACGTTTATCCCCTATTTTATCCTCTTAGGGGTGGAATTTATCAAAATCCTTTGTTATTGGATGCCTACGTCATAGTAGCTATATGCATGCAAAATCTCAGCCCGATCGGTTTAAAATTGACAAAGTTTCATACAAACTTTTATCCCCTTAGGGGTGAAATTAATTAAAATTATTTTTTAGGAGATGCCTACGTCATAGTAGCTAAATGCATGCAAAATCTCAGCCTGATCGGTTTAAAATTGACAAAGTTTCATACAAACTTTCATCCCCTATTTTATGCCCTTGGGGGTGGAATTTATCAAAATCCTTTCTTAGCGGGTGCCTACGTCGTAATATTTACCTGCATGCCAAATTTCAGCCCCTTCCGTCCAGCGGTTTGAGCTGTGCGTTGATAGATCATACAAATTTTCATCCCCTTATTTATCCCGTTGGGGGTGGAATTAATTAAAATCCTTTCTTAGCGGATGCCTACGTTATAACATCTAACTGCATGCCAAGTTCCAGCCCCATCCGTCCAGCGGTTTGGGCTCTGCGTTGATAGATCACTATATCAGTCAGTCAGTCAGTCAACTTTGAGTTTTATATATGTAGATAGATTTATAGGAATCAATACGTCAAAATGTCCTTCGTTGAAATGTCCGTTAAAACGCATTCTTTTTTTTTCTTGTATTGACTCTCCAAATCTGGCAATAAGTCTGCTACTTTGAAACAGTTGGAATTCAAATGGAAATATTTCTCCAGCTACTTTCAGTTTGCAAGTTGTGCCATAAGTATACAACCTACCCATATCGGCTACATAAAGGCGTTTTGTATCGGAAGGGTTCCCGGATCGGTCCATAGTAAAACACCTAAATCTTTGCCAATCGTTGGACACGTGGCTTACTATATTAGCTCTAACTTGAGCAGCCATTGAAATATTTCCATAAAGCAAATAAGACAGAGATGAAAATAAACACGCTCCATCGCCAGGTATCTCTTTCACACTACATCGGATTGCTAATCCTTCAACTGAGACTGTTACAATTTCTCCATCCATTTTTCAAACAAACGTAAGTTTACTTAACAAAAAATACAAACTTCTTTAAGTAAGTAATCGATATGACACTTTGATATGAACGTCAGTATACTCAATGAAAAATAAACAAATCTAAGCTAGCACCTAATTGGCATGAAATTTTGAAATAAACACAATTTTAATCAACGAAGAAAAAAACAAATATTACTAACTAATTTAGAACGAAACTTGTACACCTCCACAACCTCTAAAGAAAACATTTTAATTTTCAAGTCCCTTATTTCAAAAACATAGGACTTTCATACAAACTTCCAACCCCCGTTTTACCCCCTTTGGGGAAGAGTTTCGTAAAATCCTTTCTTAGCGGACGTCTAGAACCTATAAGGAACCTACCTGCCAAATTTCAAGTTTGTATGTCTTATAGTTTCTGAGATACGGTGATGAGTGAACTTTCGCTTTTATATAATATATAGATTAAATTATATTAAACGATTTGTTACTGTTTTAAAGTAAATGATGTAAATGTAACTAATTTGGATTTTTAAATAGATATTAAATTTTATATTATGTGAATATATATTATAGTCAAACCTATAAAAATTCTACCATACACATAAAACTATAAAAAAAACAATGAAACCTACAAACTCCTTCCTTAATGGTGTGAATATGGCTGTTACTATTGTTAAAACTTTTATGACAAAACATTAATTTTTTTTAACCATAAGAATAAATTTTAGTATCCGTGTTTTCTGTTTTACGACTGTTTTAATAGCTATTCTAAGCTCATCTTTAAGAAAAGAATAGAATTTAGTGATTTATTATTACTATTAAATAAGTTTAACTTTAAAAAATATTTTCATTAGGAAACGTATCTATAATATACAATTTTTATCTATTGATTAAAGTGACTTGAAGTATACTCGAAAATAGCCTTGCTTATTTTATTAAAGTTGAAAAGTTTGTCTAAGACGAGCATGATGGTTACACGAGAGTGTGTAGTGTAGCTACCCGTATTCCATACAAGTCATATCTTTATTTTCACGTTTACTTAGAACTGAAGAGACTATTAATTGCTTGTGGTATCTGTTTATGGATCACCATTTGAGAAAGTAGCATTTTTCCGGCCTAGTCTGTGAAGTAGGTATGTACTTCCCAGTCTAGACCGGGAAGAATCACATCGTTGTTGTCATTGTGAATATGTGGATATATCTGGATAGGTATGACTTAAATAAATGCAGTTGAACAATACCATAGCAACGAAACAATTACATTTTTCTGAAATCAGGGCTACCGCGTGTGAATTCGCCGCAAGAGGCGCTAGTGTAGCGTGCCTTAATGTAGCTGGAGGTCCCGCGTCAGTGTTTATGGGTGGGATGCACGGTATTATTATTTTTTTAAAATTAAACTTTGTAGTTATTACGAGGTATAACAATATTTAATTTAAAACGTTGTTTTAATTATGGAAAATACGAGTTACGAGTCAATGAATGTCACTGCTTTAAAAGTAAAACTGCGAACAAGAGGTGCAAAGTTAAGCGGGCTGAAAGAACAGTACTGAGCAACACTGCGGCATTTTCGTCTAAATATCAATGGATTAATATTTATTTGTAAACGTGACGACGTATAAGTGTCAGCTACAAATTTATTCTATGGACGGACCTACAACGCCAGAGGCACCAACTGGTGAGCAAAAAAACGGTAGCCCTCATTATATTAGTTAATATTTTGATTGTCGAAAGCACAGGTCAAAAGTTTGTATATTTTTTGGTTGTAATTGTTGCAATAAACTCAGTAGCGGTAGTGAGTTTGAAAATGTGCCTTACGAAATTTTCAGTGCAGTAGCTGCTGCTACTGCAAAGTTATTACCTGCAAAATCAAAGTCCAGGTACGAAAACGCTTATAATTTGTTCACGAAATGGATGGATGTAAAGAAATGCAAAACTATTACAGAAGATATAATTTTGGCTTATTTGGCGGTAAAATGTGAAACAATCAAATCCTCTACCCTATGGAGCCTGTACTCTATGTTAAAGAGTACCATTTAAGTGAAGAAAAATGTAAAAATAGCCACTTTCCTAAAGGTAATCGCATTTCTTAAAAAGAAGAATGTTGGTTATAAAGCAAACAAATCAGCAGTCTTCAGCAGTGAGCAAATTAACAAATTTATTAGGGAAGCAGATAATAAAACATATTGTGATGGTTATTCTTGTTAGCTCCAGCTTTCGGGTATGGGTTCCTTATCTTTGTTGATTGATGATTCAATTCAAACCAATTTTATTTAAATTCAACATTTTATTTTAACTTTAATTTTTAATACAAATGACAAATCTTTTTTTTTTTTTTTTAATTATCATTAAGCAAATTTAAAATATCAATAATCCATACCCGAAAAGCTAACAAGATTAACCATCACAAAATTGTTGAACCAACGTGGGGCCCACTACAAGCACCTAGAACTTCAAAATTCGAGACACCCACTACAAGCACCTAGAACTTCAAAATTCGAGACGCCCACTACAAGCACCTAGAACTTCAAAATTCGAAACGCCCACTACAAGCATCTAGAACTTCAAAATTTGAGACACCCACTACAAGCATCTAGAACTTAAAAATTCGAGACACCCACTACAAGCACCTAGAACTTCAAAATTCGAGACACCATCAAGACACCAAGAACGAGAAAACCCCGAAAAACAAGAAAGATTAAGAGGGAAGATAAGGAATCCATACCCGAAAGCTGGAGCAAACAAGAATAACCATCACAATATTTAATGTTAAATGTAATTTTAACAAAATATTACTATTTACACAATTTGTTTATATTTAAATATTAGATCAAATGCTCACATTGTCCGACAAATTTATTGCTGCGTTTTTGCGGTCCTACAGTTTAAATATTACGTTTATTTCTAGCTCGAAAAAGCAGCAGTTTTAAATTTAGATAATTTTAAACTTTGTTGGACTCGTCAATAGGAAGCTATACACAAAGTTTCAAGTATGTATTAATCATTTCAAAAAAAGTGTTCTGCGTGGTGGACTAACTCTTGTTTGTATACTTTACAAAAACTCCAATGAGAGAAATCTCAAATAATCGTTTACTAAAGTCAATTGTTTTTAAGCAGAACCGTAACTTCTAAGAATATCTCAACAAATTCTTTGCAAGAATTATTTTTTTTATTATAATTATTTTGCCACTATACAACTGCTTAGAACTGCCAAGACTTACTGAAAATGACATAGGTACGCCACATATTTTTTAATATTACTTAATTATGTGTTAATTTTGAAGAGAAGTTTATTGCATTTTATACATCTTAGGATTAAGCTATAATTTTCTAATAATAAAATTCAGCTATTTCAAATCTATTTTATAAAGTAGTTATCTCACTATCTTGTCGTAAATAAATCATAAAAAATAAGTTATATATAAGCGGCTACATCACCTTTAATTCAGCGTTATTGTCGGCTTTTAACAAAGCCCAAAATTACAATACCTTTACATCTCTCAACACCCTTGATGCATTCATGTCAGGTTGATTCTATATTTCTAAGTTTCCTGAATATTACTTGTACTTCTTCAAAGGTTCTTTCAGTGGTAAATGCCGACAACATCCGATTATAGCAGCCGCTATTTGAGATTTTAGAAAATTATGTCATCTGATATATCTATAGTGAAAACGACGAAAGGTGCTTTTGTGTTGTTTGGAGTTGTTTTGTCTGTTTAAAGGATTTTGGTTGTTACTATTTCCGTTAGTTTTTTTTTGTTGTGTGGGTAAATATTCGTTAATCTGTTTGTTTAAAGTGTTTGAAGCAAGGTACAGATTTAAGTATTTTACAAAGACAAATATTGACCAGTTATATTACTGTTGTTAAATACCACATAAAATAAGTTTGAACTCTTTGGTGTATTTTTGTTTTAATAGAAACTAAAATAACCATAAAATTTCAATATACCGCTATTATTTCGACAATTTATTCGCAAGTAAACTCATAAATTTCCTCAATATACACGTGCATTGGTTGCAAACATTAACCAAAGTTAATAAACCTATTAAAAGTGATAATAATCACATTATTTCTGTTGTTCAGAGTAACCGCTTATATCAAAGAATATGTCATTAATTCCAAAATGTATTTGTTAAACTTTTTCAAAAATAAATTCTAACTTTCTTATAGTTTATTACGCTGAAAAATAAAATTTAAAAAACTAAGGTATAAGAAGAACACCACTGATTTCTACAGAGTTACTAGACCAATATACCTATCTAGTTTTCATTGCAAATAAATAAATGGTATTTTGAGCTGCTCCAGAAATAAGGATAACGTATGTCCTAAAAGTTTTTGCACAAAATATTTATTCTTTTTTTAATGAAAAAATTTTTTTAAACACTAACTAGTTATTACAAATAGCAAATTACAATAACATAATTAAACTATAATATCCAATTATGTGGAGTGGTCTATTCTGCTTTATCATAAGCATGATGATGTCATGGATGGAGTTCAGATTTATTTCTCTCAGTTTTTCATAAATTCGTTATTTTCACTGATCTTCAGTCTTCCCAACCTCCTTGATAAGCCTTCCTAGATAAAAAGACCAAAAATCCTGATTTGTCCAAGCCTAAGGCAATTTGGAGGATTCTCGTTTTTGGGGAAAAAAGTTTGTCGTTTTGTCAAAGTCAGTTTTGGGTATCTCTTGAGTAAGGACTTGATGCCAGGCCTGTAAAAACATTATATCGAATGTTCGTGGACAAACTAAAGCACGTAGAAAAGGCCGTTATTAATAGAAGTCTGATTATTAGAAGTTTTATCCCTTACCCTGCCACAGAAGGTTGCGAGACATCTCTGTTAGAGATATAGCGCACCAGACAAGGATTTTATATGCATATTTCGCTTTACGTTTATATCTAACTTTATCAGGCCATTCTTCTACGTTGTTCGTAAAATTTCAGAATTACTTAGAGTGAAATACTTTTCGTCAATTAAAATAATAATTTTTCATTGGCAAAGTGTAACCGCCTTGGTTGACAACAGCATCTTGGTATACTTATCAAGGAGTTGCACTTGAGAGTATTTGTTGGACTAACGTCTCTTCAAATATTTGAAACCATTACTCTTTAATTCCAACGAGTTTTCGGTAATATCGTTATAAAATAAGTCAAATAAGTCAAAACGAATATAGCATTGGAAGTGATCTCCGGAATACCTGATGCCCAGGATACTTACTGTTTACATCGTGTCCTGGAGTTTTCGGTAATATCGTTAAACAATTAATCAAAACTCAATATTCGAGGGTTTTGGGTTTACCAAAAACAAATATGAAATTAAAAGTGATCTCCGGAGTACCTGGTGCACAGGCTTCCACCTCTCCAGGTGTTTTCGGTAAATTCATTAAACAGTTAGTCAAAACTTTTTGTGCTCAGAGTATCTAGTGCTCAGCACAGCAACCTTTACGTCATCTCCTAGAGTTTCATATATCGAAAACAAAACACTTTTTTTTAAATTTAGTGCAAAAACATTCGGATTATAAGTTTTAACTAATTGTACCAATATTACCAAAAGTTCCAGGAGACAAGGTAAACAGTAAGTATCGTGGGAACCAGATACTCTGTAGATCACTTTTAATATCATATTTGTTTTTAGCAATCCAAAGAACCTCCAAGCATAAAATTTTGACTAATTGTATAACGATATTACCGAAAACAGTAGACAGAAGGTACTCCCGAGATCACTTTTAATGTCAATCCGTTTTCAGCTACCCCAACAATCTCCGAATAACAAAATTGAATTCATTTCCGCCAATAAATAACGAGTTATGTTTGAAATGCACTTTAAGGATGCGTTTTTTGTATGCACAAATGCTGTGTATCAATATTACATGATCGCACAAGGTTTCCTGATACTCTTACGAACCGAATGCAAAAATAATCATCAAAATCCGTCTTAACGTAGGAGGTCGGAGGTCGATTTTACAGCTTTATTACCTCGACTAGTGGAAATCTATGACCGTACGGCCTTTTACTATATAGCACATAAGATATTAGTTCGTATTTATTACCATATAAAATAAATGTATCTGTTCAGAATTCACATATACATCGGTATTAATATTCTAGTTGTATAAAATAAACAAATTAAAGCCGGATTTGGAATATCTTACAATTATTTCTTTCTTTCTATTATAAAACCATTAAATTCAGTCAGTATTAGGTGTATCAGCAGAAGTTTTGACTTTGATGATATTTAAGAGGACAAATGGTTTCTTGGCACTAAAATATCTAATGTGTTTTCTTTATATAATTCTTTCTTTAATCTCTGTTTAGGAAAAATGGTGGTGATATTCAAATATTCAGTAAAATGCTCCTAATCGTTGGTTAGATTAAAGTGACACATCTTAAAAATATGCCTTTATAGAATGGTATCACAGGAATGCTTTCAAGGTAACATAAGTCTAATTAAGATGTCACCCAAACTCGACGGATATTTGTATTCTTTTATTTTTGTTTAGGTTTCCTGTAACATCTTGTCATAGATTATGCCATAACATTGTTTAGAAAAAATACCTTAAAGTAGTTTTGTTAAAAAATATTTCATTAATAATATTTACTCTACAATTACTAAATAAAAACTGCCATCCCTAGAAAACAGATTTAGGTTCTGTTTAAGTCGCATTATGTCTATTCTTTGACCTATAGTTTCAAGTTTCTATCACAGATCTTTAATTTTTTGAAAATTGCAAGTGTCTTGAAAAGTAAGCGGTTTTGCGAATATTTATTAGTAAAAAAGTAGCCAAGTGCGAGTCGGACCCGCACATAAAAGATTCCGTAGCACCAAGTAACAATATAAAAGTTCTTGTAGTTCTTGTATATACAGCGCAGCCAAGGCTAATGTAAAAATATATGAAGACACTCCTGACGTTCCCACTACGAGAAGCGTTCGCCAAGGAGACGCAATTTCCCCAAAACTCTTCACAGTAACATTAGACAAAGGTCTGTCTATAGATGGAGAATACCTTAGCCATCTAAGATTTGCTAATGACATAGTCCTCATAGCTAACGATCCTGCCGAATTGCAAGAACTAATAAACGATCTGAACACAGCCAGTACGAATCGGATTAAAGATAACGAGCTGGTAGACTACGAAAAAATAAAAATAGATAATACAGCCTTAGAAACTGTAGACTAATACATATAACTGGGGCAACTAATACATAAATCTGGTTCACTACTCCCATCAGAAATTAACAGAATGATCAAGCTAACCTGGAGAGCATTCGGACGAAACTCCATCATATTTAAGTCCAGAATGCCATTACATCTAAAGAAAAAAACGTTTGATCAATCTGTACTACCTGTGAAACTTGGAAACTCAAAACTGATATAACAAACAAACTGCAAGTTGCACAAAGATCCATGGAAAGAAGTATGCTAGGATTAGCAAGGAGAGACCGCAAAAGAATAACATGGATTAGGCAGAAAACTCAGACAGACGCAATACAAAGAATTAAATTTCTGAAATGGCAATGGGCAGTACACAGATGGACAGATAACACATGGACCACAAGAAACGATGTGGTATCCAAGAGCTATCAAGAGACCGAGAAAACGCCCAAACTTAAGATGGGATCATGACATAAGGAAACAAACAGGTCCAGAACAGCTAAGGGTAGAGTAACATGGGAACAATTAGAATATATAAGGGAGGCTACACCATAATTAGGAATGGTAGAATAAGCTAAAAAAAATTCGAAAAGAGGTTGACCTTAAAGGCCATCCTTGCAACTTCCCGCTAGTTTTAACCGCAAAGCTATATAGTAACGTGACGTATTTTGACGTTTTTGACTTTTTTTGAAATGTTTAAAAAGCCATAACTTTTTAACGCGTTATTCGATTTTGATGTTCAAGATGGCATTCGGCGCAGTTTTTTGAGACCTAAAAATGTTACTAGGAGTGAAAAATCGATTAGTCGAAAAACCTCTAAGTTATTAAAAAAAATACACTTTTTTTGAAATTTTTCGACAACGATATCTCACGAACGAATAAACCGATTTTGATTTGCAAAACGGCATTCGACGTAGTTTTTTAAGCTTAAGAGCTGATTAGGTTATGAAATTGATCGATGTAATAGTCAAAAAGATATGCCCAAAAAACATCATTTTTACCAATTGTTTTTTTCGGTTTTTTTGAAATTTCTCGAAATCTACCAGTTCGAATCGGTTCAAACTAACAGGGAATCTAAGTTAGATAGAACTCTTTGGAACACTTGTTATTTCATTCCGATCGGTCAAGCCGTTTAAAAGTTATAAGAGGTTTACATACATCCACACACACACACACACACATCCACACGTACATACAGACATACAGACACCCTCGTAAAAATAGTCAGGGGAGGTTCCTAAGACCTCAAAACGTTGAGATCCGATGAAAACTCGATTTTCGAAAAACGGGGTGAAACCAATAATTTCCCGATTTTAAAAAAAATTTAATTTTTTTTAGCGGGAAGTTAAAAATGGATGTATGTATGTATTCAACATCAAACTAATAGTGGAATCGGCTTCTACATTCTATATAGCATCAAAAAAAATTAACGAAATATCTTTATAAAAAAAAATTCTTTCCAAAGGGTCCAAAAATATATTTCAGAATAAAATTTTTTTTTTTTCTGTATAGAATCAAGTAAAGAAACTTACGTATTAAGAAAGCTTTTTTCAACGTTTGCAAGGATTCAAAATTATTTTCAAAATTCAAGAAAAATAAAAATATATGCAGAGCGTTCAAATTTTATATTCAGTACACCATTAAAAAAATCTTAATCTATACTTCTATACTAATATTATAAAGAGGAAAAGTTTGTTTGTGTGTTTGTTTGTTTGTTTGTTTGTTTGAAATGAATAGGCTCCGAAACTACTGGACCGATTTCAAAAATTCTTTCACCGTTGGCAAGCTACACTATTCCCGAGTGACATAGGCTATGTTTCATTTTTTTAAAAATTAGGGATCCTTACTAAAATGCCATTAATGTAACCAAAAATGACCTTAAAATCCTTACATCGCGTGCGCTGAGAATACTATTGATTATAGAATAAAAAAATGTACTACGATTTTGAAGAATATATAAATATCTCTAAAAAATGCCGCGACAGCATATGTCTAACTGTTATAGTTACGTCACAATAACTAATTTTTAATTTTTTAAAAGTTTTTATCTTGGTATTAATCCTTATCAAAATAACTTATTTCATAATCACGACAGGTATCACGAATTTAGCATGTGCAATGGGACGAGGCTACTTATAACGGAATTAAAGGACAATTTAGTTGTAGCAACCATTATAACTGAACCACCAGCTGGTCAACTAGCTCATACACTGAGGATACTGATGATCCCAACTGATCTACCAAATCCATTTAAACCGCTTCAATTTCCTATCAAAACATCTTTCGCTTTTACTAATAATAAGTCTCAAGGTCAAACCTACCAATTAGTAGGGATCGGTTTTCCTCATGGCCAACCGCGTAAGGCGGGTCGGAGCACCTGAAAATCAATTTATTTTGCTGCCAGAAAATAAAACAACATGTAATATTGTTTACAGGGAAGCGTTGACCCAATAAATTTAATGGCTTTTGTTATTTTTCTTTAATCCCCGTGCAAAGCCGGGGCGGGCTGCTAGTAATAATATAAGTAAGTACATGTACATTTAGTACATATTTCCTTTTAAAAGTTGCTGTTCAAAATAAAACAACTATAAAAAGTAAATTTATTTTCATTTGCCTGTGAATCTAATATCTAAATCGAAAATAACATCTAATCTAAAAAAAAATGAATAGAAATTTTAATGAGTCTTTTGTGGGATTTAAAAATCCATCAGATTATTATAATATTCTAAATATGGAAATCTACAGATAAGCTATTACTTATAGGTAATAACATAAACTACAAGAGACGAGATTTTTAAATTAAGTATGTATTCCTATTATGTAATTCCCTAGGACCAACTGAGTAGGTAGTGGAGGTTATTTACGGTCTTAGAATTTGAAACTTAATTCTTTGAAAGAAAAAAATAAATTTAAAGTTCCTATAGAGCCGGTCAGAAAGAAGGAAGATTGTCCGTTACGTTAACAATCTAGATCTAAAGCTAAATACAAAATACAATCAGAGTTTTGTACAACTGTAGGTGGTGGGAACGAGGGTTAACGACCATAAAAACTGACATATACGTCTTTATTGTGAGATTGAGACTGGTTCTAGAGTCCCTGTAGAGTGTTAGAATAATACCCAATAACCATTGGCGTTCAATGATTTTCAAAATAACGTATTTCCATAAAAGTATTTAATCAGTTACAGTACTGTGCGAATTAATGTGAACACAGGTGGAAAATTAAGAAAATCAACATTTGTTTCTTATAGAGTATAGACGAACAAAATAGAATAATAAGTACAATAAACATTGTTTTAATATGAAATATGGCCTCTCTTCGCTTTAATAACTTTTTGAAGACGTTCTGCCATCGAGTCAACAAGTTATTTTTATAGTTTTCTGTGATTTGCAGATCCCGAAACTATATCTCGGTTACAGTCTCTTTGAATTATTCTTTTGTTGTGTAATATATTTTGCGCAGTCTGGCTTTCACAATCGCCTGCAGATTTTCAATTGAGATCCGCTGAGTTCCCTGGCTATTCAATGCAGGGTATATTCTTATCCTTGAAATATTTGGTCATCATGTTGGAGATGTGGCAAGAAGCCGAATCTTGTTAATGAATTGGTTGTTCATTGGCATCCAATTTCTTAACTCTTCTTTTAATCTCTTTTCCAACAGGTTTTTGTATTTTTAAGGATTTATTATGCCTTCGATTGGAACGAGGGATCCGGAACCTTTATAAGAAAAGCAGCCACAACATGTCTTCTTCAGAGGATGTTTAACTTTTTTATCAATGTTAGCCAAGTTTTTCATTGTCACTTTTTCTGAATAAACAATACAGTTATTCTTGTAGCAAAAAGTGGCTCTCATCTAAGAACTTCTCCAATCTTCAGCAGTCTTATATTTTTTCGCTCAATCATACTGTTTTTTCAACATTCTAGCTGTCGATAGCTGTTTCTTTTAAGGTCTTACAGCTTTTCTTTCACCTTCCAAAAGTCGTTTTTGCATCGTTGAGTCATAAGAGTATTAAATTTTTCTGAAGGTTTTAACTTGTTTTTCTAGGGTTAAATTTACTCTCCTCATTAAAATTCTTCATCCCTTGCAGGTGTTTTTCAGAATAAAATAAAGTGCTCGTTCAATGACTCACTATAATACAAAATAAAAACAAAATGAAAAGCATCTGCAACCTGATTATTTCTCTGATTATAAATGAACAAAAACCAAAATTTATTGAGTAAATAAATACCAGATGAAAACAAAAACGTATACTAAAACAGAACCCAAAAGGAATATAGGAAAAGGATCCTCTGGAAACACTGTAGAAAGTAGGAGAAATGGACTTACTCACTAGATCTGGTAAACGTTAATAAATGTATGAAAATGCTAAGAAATAGACAAAATCCCAAAGAACATTACTAAAAATTTTTAAAATTCATACAAACAGTACTGGAAAAGCCCAAAAGACAATTCTCGAAATTCACAAACAAGTCTAAAAAGAGTAAAATAAAACATGTAAATTGCATAGCAATAGTATTAAAAACTTTTTAAAAGTTCCAAATAAGCACAATTTACAAAAAGAACTTTTTATACTAGAAAGTTTTTTACTGATTTATAGGTCATATTTTGTGTCATCTCAACAATGCACAGCATCCCTGATTTTGCAAAAATATTAAGTCATACAACGCTGTGATTGATCATAGAGAAGATTGTTTCCTTGTTAACAAAATCAAGGGTAGTTGTATCTAAAAACTTTCTAAAACAGTTTATTTTATTACCAGTTAAAATAATAATTACTGTTTTCACATGTAAGAACAAAAAAAAAAAAGAAAAAAAACTTCTCTGTCGCGTAATCGATCCCATTATGATAACATAACAGAACTGTCACAAGTGGACTGATCCGCCGCCTAACCAACTACGCTACGAACGATTTATTTAATAACTTTCAAAATAATATTATCTATACACAACTTAGATCATGTTTAATATCAATTCGGTATAAATTTCGAAATCTATGTATATGCCTAAACACACTTGAAACATGCATTGTCATCCAGTTCTTAGCTATCCTGAAAATTTCAGGGCTCTAGGTAGTCGGGAAATAGGTTTAAATTCGATTACAAATTCCACGGAATGACACAGAGACACAGAACACGGCGAAAATATAAAAAACTTTCTAAAAATAGTACTAAAAGCTCAAAATGCAGTCCCGAAATTTTACACTACATCGTCTCTAAAACTTTTAAAAACAGTCTTAAGAACAGTCCAACCAAAATCTCTAAAATTCCCACACAACTATCACCAAAAACGTCATCAAAAGGTCGCATTTCAGATTATACAAACACCAGTCAGAAAAAAAAACACAAACAAAGAGGTCTATTCGTTTCAAGAAAGTAAACTAATTATTGTGAGACATCTCTCATGGGATTTTTGAAATTTAGGAATTCAACAAACAAGAAATGACATTAAGGAGAAATCGAAAATATGTTACATCCGGCAGGACTCGAACTCTACCTATAGCCAGTAGCGCCTGTAACTAAGGCACTATAGATATAGTTATTATCATCAGCCATTTTTTTTCCAATGTCACTCAAATCACGTGTTAAACCATAGACAAATTAAAGGGACGTGCACTCGTATTTTGTAGTGGTGAAAATGGGAACTAAACAAGGTGGTAGCGCAAAAAGCAAAAAAGTACTTAAAACGGTATAGTGACAGAGTAAGTGCTAGTGGTTTTAGTTTAAAATAAATTTAAGATACTTTAAGCATAAAAAGGGTGTAGAAATAAAGTTTTAAACATGGTGCGCTGATGTCAGAACTTGCTGCCAACTTTATATTAGGCATCAACACATCTGTTCTATTATCTCTGGTTTTGTGGTTGACATTGGACAAAACATGGCTGATGATAATACCTATGTTTAGTGCCTTACTGTAACCACTACAGTTTATTATTAAAAATCCATGATTTCGGTCTCTTAACCGCATAAAAAAATAAGATAGCGGGCAAAAAAGTGATGTCACAATTGTCGATTTAACAAATAGGGAAGGATGGATGAATTGCGGAGGTTTAAGGGAAATAATGTAAATAACCACAATGTATTGATTACCTCTTTAGAATTTATACTTAGATTTAATTTATCTCTCTTTTTGTGGAGTAGGATGTTTTGAGCATTTTGCCATGTTTTTGGAATGGATCCATTGTAAAGACATTTGTTTAATAACATTTTTATGGCTTCTATTGTTGTCACACTCCCATTTTTAATATTTCGATTGCTATTTTGCCTTCGCCAGGAGAACGACCGTTCTAAAGTTGACACAGTTCGTGTCTGTGCTCTCAAATATCTTTTCTTATTACTCTTTTAATGCTTGTTGAATGCGTTGTAGTGGGAGTCATTATTCTTCATATTTCTCCTGCTACTCATAAGGTCCTGTGTCTTTTTTTGAATACTACTTGTTTTTCCTGTTGCTTTTGAGCAAATATGTCTGATTCCTTCTTAAATGCTTTTTGTAATAACTTGTTTTAATTTATCTATGTTCGTTTCAATCATTTATTTCTTTGTATCTTTAGGTTGACTCTGATTTTGACCTTAATAGCCTATGGTCGCTTCCCGTATCGAATTTGTTCATGACTGAAACTGCAGTAACTATATGTTTTTTGTTTGCTTTTAGGTACCTATAATAGTTATTTATGTATCAAGGGCCTAAAACAGACGTTTATGGACCGCAACGTGTAAATAAGAGCCCGAGCCGCAGGCGAGGGCTATTAACACGTAAGGTCCATAAACGCTGTTTTACGCCCGAAATACATACAAACTTTTATGCACGATCGATTAAATAATCATTTATAAAAAAAAATTGCACTGTCAATTGAAAAAATCAACTGTCAAATGGCAACTGTCAATTGATAAAAGTCTACTGTCAAATGGCAAATATCAACTGTCAAATGCCCACTGTCAAATGTCAACTGTCAAATGTCAACTGTGACATGTCAACTGTCAAATGTCAACTGAGACAAGTCAACTGTCAAATGCCAACTGTCAAATGTCAACTGTCAAATGGCAACTATCAAATGTCAACTGCCAACTGTCAAATATCAAACGTCAACTGTCAAGTTCTAACTGTCAAATGTCAAATCTCCACTGTCACATGTAAAATATTATCTGTCAGCTGTCAAATGTTAAGTGTCAATGCCAACGATTGTTTTAATAATAAAACTTATAAAGGATATTTTTTATTTTTATTTTTTGTGAACAATTTAATATAAATGCCATTTCAACTTGCATGAATTTTATACCTCGAACCTCGATATTATTAACAACTTACCCTGTATAACCATTCACCTAATAATTTGTATTCATTCGTTATTTAAAATAAATAATTTGATTGAAAGTAATATGCACAGAGGCTAGATATAATATTTTAAAACAATAATCTATATACCTATGTTGTCGTTACCCTAACAACAAAGTCAAAATAGGTGGTGGCCATTTTTATTTAGACTCATTGTCAGTTTAGATGATTGCAAGTATTTCAATATTTAAGACAAAAAAATTACTTTACCGCCCGCCATTTACACTTTATCGCCCGGCGGGCGGTAAAGTAGTCCACGGGCGCTAAAGTAGCACTTTACGCCCGCTAAATGTATGTAATAATCTGTACTTTACCGCCCGGTCGTGCATAATAGTTATTTATGTATCAAGGGCCTAAAACAGACGTTTATGGACCGCAACGTGTAAATAAGAGCCCGAGCCGCAGGCGAGGGCTATTAACACGTAAGGTCCATAAACGCTGTTTTACGCCCGAAACACATACAAACTTTTATGCACGATCGATTAAATAATCATTTATAAAAAAAAATTGCACTGTCAATTGAAAAAATCAACTGTCAAATGGCAACTGTCAATTGATAAAAGTCTACTGTCAAATGGCAAATATCAACTGTCAAATGCCCACTGTCAAATGTCAACTGTCAAATGTCAACTGTGACATGTCAACTGTCAAATGTCAACTGAGACAAGTCAACTGTCAAATGCCAACTGTCAAATGTCAACTGTCAAATGGCAACTATCAAATGTCAACTGCCAACTGTCAAATATCAAACGTCAACTGTCAAGTTCTAACTGTCAAATGTCAAATCTCCACTGTCACATGTAAAATATTATCTGTCAGCTGTCAAATGTTAAGTGTCAATGCCAACGATTGTTTTAATAATAAAACTTATAAAGGATATTTTTTATTTTTATTTTTTGTGAACAATTTAATATAAATGCCATTTCAACTTGCATGAATTTTATACCTCGAACCTCGATATTATTAACAACTTACCCTGTATAACCATTCACCTAATAATTTGTATTCATTCGTTATTTAAAATAAATAATTTGATTGAAAGTAATATGCACAGAGGCTAGATATAATATTTTAAAACAATAATCTATATACCTATGTTGTCGTTACCCTAACAACAAAGTCAAAATAGGTGGTGGCCATTTTTATTTAGACTCATTGTCAGTTTAGATGATTGCAAGTATTTCAATATTTAAGACAAAAAAATTACTTTACCGCCCGCCATTTACACTTTATCGCCCGGCGGGCGGTAAAGTAGTCCACGGGCGCTAAAGTAGCACTTTACGCCCGCTAAATGTATGTAATAATCTGTACTTTACCGCCCGGTCGTGCATAATAGTTATTTATGTATCAAGGGCCTAAAACAGACGTTTATGGACCGCAACGTGTAAATAAGAGCCCGAGCCGCAGGCGAGGGCTATTAACACGTAAGGTCCATAAACGCTGTTTTACGCCCGAAATACATACAAACTTTTATGCACGATCGATTAAATAATCATTTATAAAAAAAAATTGCACTGTCAATTGAAAAAATCAACTGTCAAATGGCAACTGTCAATTGATAAAAGTCTACTGTCAAATGGCAAATATCAACTGTCAAATGCCCACTGTCAAATGTCAACTGTCAAATGTCAACTGTGACATGTCAACTGTCAAATGTCAACTGAGACAAGTCAACTGTCAAATGCCAACTGTCAAATGTCAACTGTCAAATGGCAACTATCAAATGTCAACTGCCAACTGTCAAATATCAAACGTCAACTGTCAAGTTCTAACTGTCAAATGTCAAATCTCCACTGTCACATGTAAAATATTATCTGTCAGCTGTCAAATGTTAAGTGTCAATGCCAACGATTGTTTTAATAATAAAACTTATAAAGGATATTTTTTATTTTTATTTTTTGTGAACAATTTAATATAAATGCCATTTCAACTTGCATGAATTTTATACCTCGAACCTCGATATTATTAACAACTTACCCTGTATAACCATTCACCTAATAATTTGTATTCATTCGTTATTTAAAATAAATAATTTGATTGAAAGTAATATGCACAGAGGCTAGATATAATATTTTAAAACAATAATCTATATACCTATGTTGTCGTTACCCTAACAACAAAGTCAAAATAGGTGGTGGCCATTTTTATTTAGACTCATTGTCAGTTTAGATGATTGCAAGTATTTCAATATTTAAGACAAAAAAATTACTTTACCGCCCGCCATTTACACTTTATCGCCCGGCGGGCGGTAAAGTAGTCCACGGGCGCTAAAGTAGCACTTTACGCCCGCTAAATGTATGTAATAATCTGTACTTTACCGCCCGGTCGTGCATAATAGTTATTTATGTATCAAGGGCCTAAAACAGACGTTTATGGACCGCAACGTGTAAATAAGAGCCCGAGCCGCAGGCGAGGGCTATTAACACGTAAGGTCCATAAACGCTGTTTTACGCCCGAAATACATACAAACTTTTATGCACGATCGATTAAATAATCATTTATAAAAAAAAATTGCACTGTCAATTGAAAAAATCAACTGTCAAATGGCAACTGTCAATTGATAAAAGTCTACTGTCAAATGGCAAATATCAACTGTCAAATGCCCACTGTCAAATGTCAACTGTCAAATGTCAACTGTGACATGTCAACTGTCAAATGTCAACTGAGACAAGTCAACTGTCAAATGCCAACTGTCAAATGTCAACTGTCAAATGGCAACTATCAAATGTCAACTGCCAACTGTCAAATATCAAACGTCAACTGTCAAGTTCTAACTGTCAAATGTCAAATCTCCACTGTCACATGTAAAATATTATCTGTCAGCTGTCAAATGTTAAGTGTCAATGCCAACGATTGTTTTAATAATAAAACTTATAAAGGATATTTTTTATTTTTATTTTTTGTGAACAATTTAATATAAATGCCATTTCAACTTGCATGAATTTTATACCTCGAACCTCGATATTATTAACAACTTACCCTGTATAACCATTCACCTAATAATTTGTATTCATTCGTTATTTAAAATAAATAATTTGATTGAAAGTAATATGCACAGAGGCTAGATATAATATTTTAAAACAATAATCTATATACCTATGTTGTCGTTACCCTAACAACAAAGTCAAAATAGGTGGTGGCCATTTTTATTTAGACTCATTGTCAGTTTAGATGATTGCAAGTATTTCAATATTTAAGACAAAAAAATTACTTTACCGCCCGCCATTTACACTTTATCGCCCGGCGGGCGGTAAAGTAGTCCACGGGCGCTAAAGTAGCACTTTACGCCCGCTAAATGTATGTAATAATCTGTACTTTACCGCCCGGTCGTGCATAAAATATATTTCATTTTTGGTTATTTAATTTGGGCTTTTCCATGTCCATCTAGTTTTATCTGGCTTCTTGAAAAATGTATTCATGCAATATAGGTTTTCAGTTTGCAGAAAGTTGATTATGGTTTCACCCCTGTCATTAGGAATGCCTAGCCTGAATTTGCCTTTGTTTAGTATGGTGTCTATGTTTGCATCTCCGACTTTAGAGTTGAGAATAATTGGTCGCGCACAAAATGTGGCGCATATTTAATTTAATTTGTCAGCTGTCATTATTGCTAGGGTAAAAGGAAGGAGAACCGTATGGGAGACAAGTTGAAAAAGTGTCCACCTGTAAACAGCAAATAGTAATTCGAAAATTCACCGAAATGGCGCTCGTGTAGATAATGAAAATTATATGAATTTAACGGTTTTAAATAGAGTGTAGTGTGCTGGTTTAAAAAATTTAATTGTTTTCGTGACTTGTGTGTAGTTGAGAATTATGAAGTATTTAAAATATCAACTATGTAGGTACGTAGTCAAATGTAATAGACCTTTTTTTATCTTTTTACGTACTGCGGCACCACCTCAATTTATTCCCTTTTGATAAACACTTTTTAATACATTCAGATGGTTCTCATTCCTTCTACTCTCCATTGCTACATATAAATAATTCAAAAAAATAAAACATTCAATCAGATCATCAATTATATTATTTAAATTAAATAAATTCTTATAATTTCGTTGAAATTATACTGAAGTATCCATAACTTGCTTTTCAATTATTTTTTCTATTTCCCCTGCGAATGTATAATTAAATTTTAATGAATATTGCACTCAATAAACCTGATTTTATGTAGGTACTTGTATTCGATTTGTAATTAAAATAATTGATATAAAAAATTAAATCTTTCGTTTTATCTATCCTATATTCATTTGCTATGCTACGCTTCAGTATAGAAAGTAATAAAATGTAATTAACGCTGGTTTTGTAGAATTGATTTGTTGTTTGATAGCTTTACTAATTAGTTGTTCATGCAGTTGTTTAAATTAAAGAACGACGAGAAATGACTAACAACAATTTATTATCTTATTTAATTAATGTTTAGGTATAACCTAGATTTTAGTATGTAAAATTTGAGTATGTGTTTTGTTTCGAGAACTAAAAGTGAAAAGTAGTTTTAGATAACTTTGGGCATACCAACTTAACATCTTGTATTACTTAGAATGGTTATTGAATCGTTTCAATATTAGGAACATAACTTCTTAGAGGATCTGTTAAATGTATTTTATTTACATAACCAACTAAAATTAAATAATTATTTACAAATTATAAAATATAAAAAAAGAAGGTTGCGTCGATTCGTCATGAAGGCGATGCTGTCGGCGAACGGTGAAACTTTGTGGATATTCAAACATTCAAAGTGCAGTCCAAACTGGTCCACGACTTGTAGAATACGCTGACTGATAGTAATACCTACTACTTTTATATAATATATTTTAACGAGCAAAATCTCTTAAAGGGCTCCAACGATTTTTATGAAATTTGATACTTAGGGGGTAACGAGGACAATAAATTGATCTAGAAACTGAAAAATATGACTTTTTCTGACTAATGGTATATAACAATCGCACTAATATTTTTTTTATTGAATAGTAACATCAACACTAGTGTAAAGCTTCTGAGTTAAGGCTAAGGAATTCAATTGTTCACTCATAATATTGGTAAGTTATGTGTCTTTTTAAATGTAGTGTTTATTAAAAATGCACAAATAATGTTAGAAAAAAATGCGTATAAACAATCTAATTTCAAGAACTCCTCTCAAGAACAGAAAATCGTCACCAAACACAAACACGTCAATTCAAACTTTGCGCAGTCAATATTTTCAGAAACAACAATGATCAAGTTTTCGCTTGTGCCACACGTGCTGCTAAAGTAAGATTTTGACAAAACTTTTGTAGATATGAAAAAAACAACTAAACAGGCATGAAGACATGAAGAAAACTCAGAACTCAAGACACTTCTAGATATAAAGAAATAACCTATACAGATACCTACCAAAAAATTAGAATAGTATATTCTGTAACAAGGTTAGGCTACGGCCACATTAGCAGGATTTTACGCTGCGTTTTGACGTGAAAACACGCCAAAAAAATAGGCTATACTGTTGTTAGTTGGGCCAGCCAAACACGGCGTGAATTCCCGCCCGAAAGACGCGTCTTCAAGGTCTCCCGGTCATGAATAGGACTGGTTCCATTTTCGAGCGTCTTTTCAAGCTGTCTTGGGTTGACACACGGGTTTGATTTCACGCGGCGGGATTTTCGTTAAGAATACTTTTGTTCATTTTTGTAATCGCTCAGCTTCCCGACACGCGACGACTGAAAACCGACGTGTGTGTCAAGGGATGAGCTGCTTTTCACGCGCGTGAAAAAGATGCTAGTGTGGCCTATTATTTTTATAATGGCGGGAATTCACGCTGCGTGAACGAAACGCAGCTTGAAATCCCGCTAATGTGGCCGTAGCCTTATTAGAATGAAAATTTGATACGAGTGGAGAATTCCGAACGCGAGCGTAGCGAGCGAGATGTGCCACGAGTAATCGAATTTTCATTCTAACCGTGTAACAGACTGTATTTTCTTCACGACCATGTAATAAGTCTGTTTATTTAAATTGAAATATGTAGCAAAACAATTAGAACGTCGCACTGACAAACTGAGTGACAGTTTTAAAATTCGCAGGGCAATCTTTGTTATTTTTGTATGTATATGTAAATTTCTTTTTGTTTACGTCCTCGATTCTGGATTTTCTTCTTGTTTTAATTTTTATGTTTAATCATGGTGAAAGTGCATCTATTTATTGTCATTGAATTTGGTCCTTTTAACTTTTGTGAATTTTATATTTTCTGGTAATTCCTTGAAACCATTGAACTGTATATACTAAGACTATTCAGTATTACAAATGAGAGTAGTGTTACGCTACTGATAGGAATACCAGTTTTTCTTATCCATAATAGATCTGTGTTGTTACTTTAATTCATTTAAAATCTACCGTAAGCAGAATGTGTTCATGATAATGAAGAACACAGCTTGAAAAACATCAACATTTACATTTTAATGGAACTACATGAAAAGTTGTTTAAAAATATCTTAAGGTATTGATTTTCTATAAAATAAATGAAGTATTAAAGGGTTTTGTAGATATTTCGAAATATTAACCATGTTCCATATACCTAGTGTTCTTGAATGTCTTGAAAATTACTTGGAATCACCACTGTAATTAGATCTATATATCCTGGTAAAACCAACGATTTTCACGATATTTAGTATTGATTGGGTTTCGCAAGCGATAAATTGGTCTAGAAACTCAAAACTATAACTTTTTTTGACTACTTCTGAGTAATATTACTACTTTAGTAGATGGCGTTTGAGGTTAGACCTACAAATTCAATATGTCGCTTTCTAAATTAAGGGTTTTTTAAAAATGCCCAAACTATGTTTGATAAAAATGCTTATAAATAATCTAATTTCACGAAGCCGCCACTCGTCTCAACAACACCTTGAAGAAAATTGTCATTAAACACAACAGGTCAGGTATTGTCAACCTTCACGCAGTTAAATTCATTTTAAGAAAACTATCATAAAAATAATCAGATTTTGCTAGTCCCACACGTGCTGCTAGAGTAAGATACTTGCAAAACTTGACTAACATTATATGAGCAGAAATTAGATGTTTGACAAGCAAAGCTCGCGGAATTTTTTATTTCTTCATTTACTGCTCTGTGTATTATCGAAAAGTTTAACAAATTTGGAATCGATGTGGGTGAAGTTCTTCAATAGTCTTAAGTCTTAATTATTAAATCGACATGTTGTAATGTTGCAGTCGAATCACATAGGGGAGATTAAAGTATTTTGCATAGTAACAGTGTGCAAAAACTTATAAAATAATGACTTGAAATTATTGATTTCAGAAAAGAATTAACCTTTGACGATGTTTTAGTATCCATGTCAACATTTAGTTCGTCTAGTGTATCAACTATAGCTTTATAGATTTCCTTAAATTTTAACAACCAATTCTGATTTTCAATCCAACGGGTTTCACACATTGCTAAGTTTCTTCTGTTGTTCCTCGGAAAAGTTCTTCCCGATATTTTCTTTTCAGCACTTGGTACGTTTTGCTTAGTACTTGATAAAATTTCAGACAGAATTTGTAATTCCAACAGCATTTCAAATAGGCTGAACGTGGCAAGAATGACATAGAGCTAAATTTAATGAATGTAAGCTGCAATGAACGTATAACAGTATAACGCATCTGGAATTCTGGATGTGATTGACCAATTACTGCTTCCACAACTTTAAAACTCCTTACATCGAAGAAGCAGCATCGTTTCCTTATGGTAGTTTTCACCCAAAGAGTTTAATTCAGATAAAATTGTATTAGCTAAATATTTTTCTTTTGTTTTTTCAACACATACAAAAGTTAAAAAATCTTCACTTTTTTGGCTTGCATATCTCACACAATTGGACATCTGTTCTTGTCGTGAAACACCAGTAGTTTCGTCAACTCTAAATTTTTGTGTAAAAATGAACTATAAAGAGATATCGTTATTTTCTAGAAATATTGATTTATTCGTTGCCGATGTAGAGATAAGAGTTCTTGATTATTTAGAATAATATTTTTAACTAGGTGTACCCGCGACGTCGTTCGCGTGGCTTGTTAATTGTGGTATAAAAAAAGACAAATACATCTGTGAAAACCGCATTCGAATCGGATCAGCAGTTTTCATGTGATGCGCGCACAAACATATGGATAGACAGACAGACGTACAAAAAAAATAACCACATTTTTGGGTTCTATATCGATGTACCCGCGACGTCATTCGTGTGATGTATAAATTTTTATACACCAGATGTTAAGTTAAACGAAGACAAATACATATGTGAAACCCGCATTCGAATCGGATCAGTAGTTTTCATGTGATGCGCGCACAACATATAGATAGACAGACAGACGTAGGTGCAACAAAAAATCATTGGGTTCTATATCGATGTACCCGCGACGTCGTTAGTGCGACGTATAGATTGTTGTATAAAAATTTCTCCCCACACACCGTAAAAGTGGTTATCCCAACATTTCCCTTTACTGCTCTGCTCCTTTTGATTGTAGCGTGATGTAAAGTATCCTATAACCAGCTCAGGAGTATGAAAAATAATTGTACCAAGTTTCGTTAAAATCGGTCGAGTAGTTTTTGTTTCTATAACGGTTATACAGACAGACAGACAGACAAAAATTTTACTGATTTCATTTTTGGCAGCAGTATCGATCCCTAATCACCCCCTGATAGTTATTTTGGAAATATATTTCATGTACAGAATTGACCTCTCTACAGATTTATTATAAGTATAGATATAGATTAAAAACAAACACATGTGTGTGTACTTATCTCCCCAAATCAAGAAGCTATATACTTCTCTGGCGTAAAAAGATATAAATGTGTCTTAAAATAGGTAACACCTACATTCGTAGCTCAAACTTTACAAACGAACTCAAAGTAACATATAACTACTACTTTTATCACGTAATCACTAATTATCATTAAATCAATAAATTGCTTATAAATATCAGTCACTACGATATATAAAACATTTATTCGCGAATTATACTGAAATTGATTTTTTGGTCCTCTGTCCAGAAACAATACTATTAATTACTTCAAAATCGTCCGGAAAATGACATTTTCCGGCCTAGGCCGGCAAAGTAGCTTTTAGATTATCTAAAGAGATGGCGCTATGAGTCATCAAAAATACATAATGAATAATACAAATTTTAATTAAATTTATTTAAAAACAGCGTATAATATACTAAACTAATAACTTTTTCTAAAGGTAGGCAGGATTCTAATTTACATTTAATTTCTCTCACAACTTTTATTTTAAATTTTACATTTATGTCAATTTACAACTACTTATCATTCGATTATGAAAATACATATCTCGATTTTATTTTTGCTCATTGAACTAAAATAGTTCATTGTCTCTGCTATTTTTATATAAAATTATTAGATATTAATGTTAATATTTTCAATATAACAATTTTTACTGTGCTGCTTATTAGCACAGTATTCGTATGTATAAAAATTAAGGATCTTGAAATCGATTATAAGAAAATCATTCCTTATTACTAATTCTTTTAATCGTGCACTAGATGTCAATAAACATCTAATCTTGTATGTCAGAAAGTAAAAAGTTTTTGAACTTTTGAAAATATTAAAAATTAGTCAGACCAAAAAATAGTGTGTGTTACACGCCCGGAAAATGTTTTGCAAGTGCTCGTATTGTTTACTCGCTCTTGCAAAATGTCATTTTCCGTCCTTGTGTCACAAATAACTATTTATTAACCTCAATTTTTTTACTATTCCCTTTTACTGTTGTTGTTAGGTTAATAAAAATAAAAATTAAACTATCAATATAAATGTTAAAAAAATGAGCAACGTTAATAAAATATGTAATCATCTAATTCAAAATTTTAGTATCACAATCGCTAAAAAAACTAGCTAATTTCATGATGTCGGTTTTTCGTGACGGTGTGCGCCCAATGTCTTGTGACGGTGTGTGTGCGCACGGTAAAAATTTACTCTCATCATGTTTTCCTAACACACCGAAAGAAATATAACTTCAATAAACTGACTGTATACTGAGCTTGAGTTTAACTTGGGAAGTTTGGTGCCTAGCGCTTTCCCTTAAATGAGAGAACCTGCAGTTCTAATACTCAGATTAAAATTAGAATAAAGATCTGGAGCTGGATAATAATAATAATAAATCCATTTATTGACACCATGCAATACATATAAAATTATCATAAAGAAAATGTAATGATGTACATATAACTACTTAATAACAAAATAACAAAAAAACAAAATAATAGCCAATTAAAGATTGTCACATACGATAAGAGGGCAGTTTTGCCCTAGATATTAATTTATTAGTTTATATTTTAGAGTATTGTTTTGTATTACATTTTACCAGGTCAAAGTCATTGCGTTAGATCTCAACACGTGTTTAAATTTTTATTCTCACGTAGAATATGAATTGGCTATAAAAGCAAGTTGTTGAGGTCGGACACGGGGAGTTCGGAGTCTTAGGTTGTCTGTAAGGGTAACCCTTCGGGGTGTCCCTAAAACAGACCCTTAGGTCTGGCCGTTGTGACTCTTGACTTATTTTCGTGAGTAAGTGTGACATGCCACCATGTAGTTAATTTGGTAAGATTAGTTAAGATTCGTATTTAGTTATTCGTTATTCACATTTTTATCATTTATTGTTATTGCTTATTTATTCGTTAATATATTTGTTGTTTGTTTCCTGTTGTTTATCTTATCTTCCCCTTGGTTAGTTTTCTGCCTTCAGCAGGATACCTAACCAGGGGGTAGATAAACACGACCTGGGTGGGAAGTGCCTTCAGTTAGCTACTCCTCATCACAAAACATTATGGCACATTCCTTAAAACCCCCCAGACGTGACAAGATAATATTTAATATTAATAATAATACGAATATGTATATACATAATACATACATATTTAATTGGGTATAATTTAAATTTTAAATTCATTTTTTAAACTGATCTTGACGTTACAGTTTCAAATGCAATATAGAGTGTTTTAAAATACCATTACTTTAATGTTACGCTAATGCTTGTATGACCAATCTACAAGCGAGAAATTACAATTTAGATCGAATTGTTTAGTTGTTAAAAAAACGAAATGATTACGGTTACGAAGCACTTGCCGAGACCAAAGAAATAAAAAATTGGTACGCCTGAATAAAAATACCTTTCGGTCAATCGGGGATTGAATTAATGTTGCCTGAATTGGATTTTTTTAATCTTGTTCTCGGACTTCCTGTTTATAGCTCTTCTAAGAAGATTTTAATGGCTTCCAGTCTTAACCGCGACGGGGTGTATGTCGATATAATAAGATAGTTTTTTAATTGTTTTTTTATAATATTTAATCAAACCACATAAATCAATTCTTTCTCTTGTTTAATCAATTTGTTTTGATACGGGTAAACAGGTATTTGATCATTTTAGAAGTAATACAGAAACCAGCCTTGAAATAGAAACAATTTAAAAATATTAATATTTGTTTAATTTTTTTTTAACATAATGCAATGACAGTAGGTTTTAGTCAGCTTTACAAACAATTAAAAAACTTCGGTGTACCTACTTGTAAATGAAAATGAATTAAGTACAAGAACGCTCTTTAATTTTCTTCGTTTTTAGGTTTTTCATACTATTATAATTAAATAAAATTTTTTACAATTCAGAAAAATGGAATTTGATGCAGAAGTGGCAAGAATGGTGCGGTTTGCGTATCCAAATGCAGCGAAAGATTTCCTGGAGAGCCTGGCGGCCCAAACCTTTACCGATGGTCTTCGAGATGCCGAGTTGCAACGTAAAATCGTTGGTGCTCTGCTTTTCATAAGTTCTGCTTTAATTTAATTAATATATTTGATTGTTATGCACTCTTTCCATAAAGAATAAGATTTTGTAAACGATTTTCATAAAAAACACATTCTATTCTAGAGTCAGCAAAGAAGTGCTTAATTACGACGAATAAAACGTTGTACCTAGATACATTTTGGTACCTATATCTATGTAATATGGAGAACAATCTTAATCCCAATAGAAGATAAAACTACAGCTTAATATAACATTAAGTTTTTTTAAAGAAAACATTATTTTTGATTAAGTTTAAGTTTTCTTCGATGTTATTTTACCCCCAACCTTCTTACTTATCATTAAAGCAATGTACAAATCCCACATTCCTATTATTCAAATTTTCCTTTGCCCTTTTCGAAACAAGTCACGTTCAAACGTGTAGTACCACTATACTTTCTTCTTCTTCTTCTTTTACTTTTTTTTCCAATACGATCGAAGTGCAAGAACTCGTGTTCGGTGCTGTACTCCCTCGTATTCAAATGAGAGCCGCCAGAATAAAAAACGGAAACACCTCACGTCCCGCCATAACCGGCACTTACGACCCAAGATAATGTCTTATTTATAAGTCGAAGATGGCCGTTGAACAGAAAATAAAGTACGGCCAGAAGAGGCGCGCTAACTCGATGCCGAACCACTATATTATAGATGGATCGAAGTAGGTACCAGTGACGGGGTGCTACAAAGGTTCCTATTTAAGGCTATTTCCTCTACAAGAATTTATATATACTTAAAGCAGTTTAACATAACAATTAATCTTTATAGTACTTATTTTCAAGTACCTTTTGACACCATATTGATTTGAATGGGTAAATATGATACAAAAGAACATTTGGTGTTAGTTTAACTACAACCCAAACTGAAATATTAAAAATAACTTTTATTTTATACTGTGTTGTAATAGGCTATTTCCCGGACTCGTTTAAGACTGGACATAACTCATACAGGTAGGTAATTTACAATAAAACATTACAATTTCATTTGTAATTCAACACAGTAAGAAATAAAACATTGTACGTTACACAGCCTGGAGCTCCCATTACGGTACTCGTTTAGAAATTCCAGCCTCGGCTCCTTTGTCTCCTTGTCTCTAAACATCTGTCTCGTACCGTAATTAATCAGCTCTCGGCTTTGTAATATAAAGTACTATAACTGTCTCATTTGTCTTTTAATCGACGTACGTTGTTTGAGTATTAAACTTTTTTGGAAAAGTTTATACAAGCTTTAATGATAACCTATGATTGTCATTTGACTTAACTACAATTTTTTTAGTATGATTCCGCACTGACTTAAATTAACGTAAAAAAGAGGTTTTAGCTTAAATAACAAAATGAGTACTAAAAATGGTGGCTATTGAGTAATTCAAAAGTGTACTTTACCAGCTATGAAACATGCAACTGAAACTATGAAGAATCAGTTCAATTTGACAAACAAGAAATCTAACAATTCCGAAGATTTCATGTTTCTTATTTTTTTTTCTATTTTATTAGATTAAAATTAGTAAACACTTGTGTTTCTTGTACTTCCTTACTTTCCAAATTATTTCGTTTCCATTCCCAGTCCCAGTAACGAATCTCCATTTACACAGCAAAACATTGATGTGGTTCGTCAACTAATTAAGGATGTCCGCCGTGTAATATTTCAAAAACCTCGATCCAAATATCCTAGATAAAGAACTGGGTGTTACGAAGTTAGTTTCCTGTTAGATCCCTCATTTGCTCAGAGAAGAACGAAAAGCGGTTGCCGTCAATTGGTGTCTAAAAAAATTGGAACGGTTTAACAAAAGACGCTTAAAAAACGTTGTTACCGGCGATGAATCTTGGATTTACTCCTACAAACCGGTAAGTACCTAAACATCTATCCTCTATGTGGGTGTTTTACGATTGGGAAAATCCAACAAAAGTGATCCGTTCTCGAAGTGTGTCAAAGAAAATGGTCGCAAATTTTGTGTAAAAAAACTTGTGGTTACTTCCGATAAACGTTTATTTACCAGAAGTTATCGTGAAACTCCGACAAACAACGGCGAATGATCCTACATCAGTACAATGGAAGTGCTCATCCTGCCCAAAAACATTTTGTACTTTTAAACCTGATGTTACCTCATTGTACCTTTTTGTCTTTGTGTTTATTTTTTATATTTATGCTGTTCCTATTCAAAACATAAACAAAAGTAACTTTTCCCTAGACAACAGACCTTCTTAAAAAATATTCTAATCAAAAGTTAAATCCTATGTTTCTATCACGTTTCTATCGTCTTTCCATAAGATATCAATCAATTTTCAATATCCCAAATTCTTAAATGGTTCTTTTTCTTTAAATCGTTTCTCACT
Source organism: Altica lythri (assembly GCA_964028335.1). Classification (NCBI taxonomy): domain Eukaryota; kingdom Metazoa; phylum Arthropoda; class Insecta; order Coleoptera; family Chrysomelidae; genus Altica; species Altica lythri. The sequence goes on along the minus strand of OZ034804.1, from coordinate 43,172,700 downwards.
AAACTTACTTTTTTACTACATCTGGTGTTTGCTTTGTCAAATAGCATGATTTTTCTTGTGGTTTATATTTCGGTATTAATTTTTTATATTGTGTTTTCATGATATGTACTTAATCTGATTATATTTTTAAATCACACAATGAACCACTATACATACACAAAAAAACTGTTCACTTGGGTGGTAATACTCTGTAGAGGGTTATTAAAACGAAAACAATAGCAACCCTTGTTTTATCACCAAATGTAAACACCTGCATAGTGTAAATGAGATCAAATTTCTATTATATCTTGCATGGTGGTACAATTCTATTTAGATATATACACTGTCCTTTGTTCTTTTTCAGTCCCTCATCAGGTGTCTACAAAGTGTGTTTCTTGTCAATGTCATCTTATTGTTCACTATAGTTGCTTTTGAAAAATAAAATGTGTTGGGATTGTGAGATATCTACATGACGTCTGTCTACTAATTTATTCTTCTATTGTTGAGGTTTTAAAAATGACAATACAATTGACAAACTTTTAATCAGAAGCAGATTTAATGGAAGACAAAGGTTTGAAAACAGAATTGCACAGAAGCAGATATTTCTTTATGTTAACATATGTTCAAAACGTCGGTATAATAAAGTTTATAGGTAGGATTTCAATATATTAAGATAATTTTATATTCATTTTCTTAAGTATATATATACATAGCTCTACAGGCCTGAAAGGCCCAAGGCTTTAATTGTCATTTCTCTCCATTTCTTCTTATTTTGGCACATGCGTTTCCAGTTTTGTACACCTAAGGTTCTCAAATCCGCCTCCACTTCGCTCTTCCATCTTTCCTTTGGTGTTCCTTTCCTCTTTTTTCCTCTTATGCTTCTGCACAAGATCATTTTTGGAATCCTATTTTCTGCCATCCTTTCGACGTGTCCTGACCACTTCAATCTTTGTGCTCTAGCATATCCTGTGATACTTGGTTCCTTGTACATATCAGCAAGCTCTTGGTTTGTTCTTCTTTTCCATACCCCATTGCTCCTTTTTCCTCCAAAAATTTTCCTTAGTACCTTTCTTTCCCATATTTCTAGGGAACTTATATCTTCTTTCCTTAATATCCACGTTTCACAAGCAAATGTAACTGTTGGTCTTATTACCGTTTTGTACAATCTAATTTTTAGCTTATTAGTTATTAACTTACTTTTTAGGAGATGGTTTAGACCATACAAACATCTATTTCCCTTCCCCAGTCTTGCTTTGATTTCTTCCTTTGTGTCCGGTTTTCTTTTGAATGATGCTCCCAAATAGACAAATTGGCCGACCTCTTCAAAATTATATACTTTACCTCCATCCATTTTTACTTTTATGTTCACTCCTGCCATAAAGACGTCATCTGTCCATCTCATATATTTAGTTTTTTCTTGATTTATTAGTAGACCCTTTTCCTTCGCTTTCTTTTCAAGTGCTTTTAATACCTGTATTAATTCGCTTTTGCTTCTAGCAACAATTGCAATGTCATCTGCGAATGCCAAAAATTGGTGCTTTCTATTGTACAGTAAACCATTCCTATTCAAATTTGCTTCCCTGATTAAATTTTCTAGTACATAGTTAAATAAAACTGTTGACAACGGGCCCCCTTGCCGCAGCCCGGTTTTTACCTTAAACTTTTCGGAATATTTTCTTTTTCCTTTTACTCTATTTTCCGTGTCAACTTTACTAGCTTTATAATTTTTTCATCCACTCCTAATTCTCCTAGTGCTTGGTATACTGCCGATCTTCTAATTATATCATATGCAGTTTTAAAATCTATAAATAATACATATGTCTCTTTTTGATGTTGGTAGCTCTCAGCCTGGATCTCTCTAAGTGTAAAAATTTGGTCCATTACTCCTCTTCCTGCCCTAAACCCACATTGGTATTCTCCTATTCTTTCATCCATTTTCGCTGAAAGTCTACTCTTTATATAGGTCGCTAACACCTTATATACAACATTCAATAAGTCTATTCCTCTATAGTTCTTGCAATTTGTTTTATCGCCTTTTTTAAACATTGGGCTTATTAACGCCTCATTTCATTCACGCGGCATTCTTTCGGTTTCCCAAATTTCCCCTATCAAACTGTATATTTTTTCAATCAAGTTGTTCCCTCCAAATTTTAGAATCTCGCCTGTGATTTCATCTATACCAGCACTTTTATTGGATTTTAAGCTGCCTAGAACCTTTTTTATATCCTCTAGGTCTGGTTTTTCCTCTAACCCCATTTGCTGTTGCTCAAAATTGCTTACTTCGTGATTGTTGTCATCCCATTCCTTTTCATTCAGCAGTTCCTCGAAGTAGTCTTTCCATCTTGCTAACGTTGTCCATCCTTACCCCTTATAAACACTGGTTTTGCTTCGTAGCCGTTTTTTTGTCTTTTTACACCTTGATATAAATTTCTTATCTCCCTATTTTTATGTAATTCTTCTATTTCACAAAGCTTTCTTTATACTTCCTTTTCTTCTCCCTAAGCAGTTTCTTGCAAACTCTCCGCTGTTCCATGTACTTTTGTTGATTTATTTTTGTCGCTTGGCTTATCGCTACCAATCGCAATTTACTTCTTTCATTTATTTCCTTTTCACATTCTTCATCGAACCAATCTTTTTTGCTTTTTCTCAATTTTTGCTTGCATTCTGCCACACATTTTTTCATTTTCTCCTTTATTAAATGCCATTTTGCATCCACACTGTCTAATTCTTCTATATTCGCTCTCTCTAGCTCTTCATTTAATATTCTCTTACATCTGTCTTTCTCTTCCTGACTAGCTAATTGATTATCATTTATAACAGTTTTTGAAAACATTTTCTTAAGTGGTTACTTAAAATGATAAGAGTACATTTTAAGGATGCACGCGCAAACCGCAACGTAAATCACGTGATGAAAACCTGACTATGAAATTAGTTAAACAATATTTTAGTTTTTTTCTTCATAAACTTCGAAAGGAAATACTAAAACAAGAAAAATTAAGAATATAATTTAAAACAAAACTAACAAGTTATACAAGAAACAAACAAAATTTTTATTAAAACTCATAGGTTTCTACATTTGATGTACTGAGGGATATCTCAAAATATTCTTTGTAATAAACATACATTAACGACTTGTAGGAAATTTTTCACTGTAGTCCTGCTTAGGCGGAAAATTCTTATATTTAAATCAAAGACTTAAAACAATGATATTTCGACATTTCTTAGCAAAAACAACGATTCCCTTTAACTAATAATTATAAACTGTTAATCTTGTCAAACTTACGAAGTAAAAGAAGTGGCCTTTTACTACCTTCACTTTTTTAAATTTACCACCATTTTTTGAAATCCACCAATTTCTACTTATTTTTTTGTATCAATCTAAAGATTTATTTAGGTAGGTAACGCTGCTGGTGAGCGACATCAATGCAGAACAGACTGAAATGCAGACCGGGAGCTTCGGCGGCATGGAACTTATTTTTGCGAGAGTGATCACACTAGTCTTGTCTATATACGGTGGCTATGCCTCTTCCAAATATAATGCATTACAAATCGATTTGACACCTTGTTTATAAACGTTTTAGCCCGTGTAAGAATGACTTCAAAGGTTTTGTAAAGAATTCTACTCTTGATCTAATTTTATCAGCAACTTTAGCTTTTCTAATGATATATTATACTCTTTAATGAAAAGTATTAAGTATTTTAAAACGTTATACTTGTAATAAAATAGATATTTTTTGTTATTCACGAAAGAATTCGATAGTAAATAAAATAAAATCCACTAAAACAAGCCAATACGAACCAGTTTCGATTAATTAAAAACTGTATGTTGCGACTGTACCTACACAAGAAACCCGAAAGCTATTCCGACTAGATGGTAGATTACCTCAGCTCAAATGAAGTGCTCCATCATTATCTTTCTCTTCTCTTATAATTGTCGAACATAACAAAAGCATTTTCAGCTGATGTAGACACAGCACGCAATAGTCCATAATTATTGTAACAGAGTCGGTTTCAGAAACGTGGGTCTTCGAAAATTTCAACAAGTTTAAAAATCTTCAAACAAATGTTATTCACAGAAAATTGACAACTGATGTAGAGAAAAAAAATGATCAAATTTTTTTTGGTAGAGAATTGGTGATAACAAGAACTCTTTATATAATAATAGTGTTAACATTAGTATAATATCAATAAGTTTCACTTTTACGTACAGATCGGGACATAACGCACATTTTCACTTGCGTAAAAATTTTCGTACAGTATCGATACTCCAGTACAGTTCATTCTTCATTTAATCAAGAGCCTCTTATCACACTATCTCATGTAATATGCAATAATTAATATTGAGCGAAATACATGTGTATAAGAAACGCTCATATTTAAATATACATATACACGAGAATGTTTTGGTATTTAATTAGCCTAGTGAAGGGGTTAAGTGGTAGGCACATTTGCTTAATGCTTAAGGTGATATACTCCAACATTTTGGCGTGAAACCTAGAAAGAGCAACGATACTCAAACAAACCCAGTACAGAGAATAAATGTAAAAATTTTGTCAGGTATAAATTAACCCCGACATTTAAAACAGATACTGATTCACCGAACTGTACTCGGAAGTTAATAGTTAAGGGCGCTTTAAATCAACGAATAGAATATTTTAAATCTGTATTGCGTTTTTCTCAAAAATTTCAAAATATTTTGATATGAAATTGTAGGCAAAAAAAAGACGCATACTTTTATTTTGAATAAATGATAACTTAAAGAAAATTATGATGGTTTATAGAGAAAAAAAATAATTTTTGTAATAAACACATGCGTCTACCACGTAAAATGAAACGAACTATTCATGACTAAAATTTCATATCAAAATATTTTGAAATTTTTGAGAAAAACGCAATACAGATTTAAAATATTCTATTCTTTGATTTAAAACGCCCTCTACTATGAACCTCCCAGTACAGTTCGGTGAATCAGTATCTGTTTTAAATGTCGGGGTTAATTTATACCTGACATAATTTTTACATTTATTCTCTGTACTGGGTTTGTTTGAGTATCGTTGCTCTTTCTAGGTTTCGCGCCAAAATGTTGGAGTATATCACCTTAAGAGGGAAATATTCCGTGGAAAATTATATTGCAAGATTCAAACGATGTAAATTTCCATTAAAGATTAGGACTGATTGACAAGGCCAGTTTTTGTATTAACTCCTGTGATTATTGATGCAGTTTATGACATTATGTTATTACACAATCAAATTGGATTAACACGATTATCTAAGGCACTGAATATACAGTGAGGTCCAAAAGTAACGGATACATTAATTTTCTCCGTTAATAAGCGTGTAAAAGAAAAATCCTGAAACACGTCAATTTTTAAATTTAAAATGACACTTTATCACGCTAAAAAACCACCCCCCACTTTAAACCCCTTCCCAAGGGGTGGGAGCACCCCATTTTTTTAAAAGGCATGGGGGGTCATGTGATACCTCGTTTGAAAGAGCATTTACTTGCCTATTTAGCCATGTAAAAATTTTTAGATTTCATTTTTTTATTTTCAAGAAAATTCGATTTACAATTTTGGAATGTGTTACTTAAAATGTATTGAAACGTGTCGTATTGATATACCAAGCATGCCTACTAGATTATTTTATTATTAGGAAATTTAACTGTAACTACCTATTACAGTATTAAATATTGAATTTTCTTGAAAACAAAAAATTTAAATCTAAAAATTTTTACATTGCTGAATAGGCAATTAAATGCTCTTTTAAACGAGGTATCACATGACCCCCCATGCCATTTAAAAAAATGGGGTGCTCTCACCCCTTGGGAAGGGGTTTGAAATGGGGGGTGGTTTTTTAGCGTCATAAAGTGTCATTTTAAATTTAAAAATTGACGTGTTTCAGGATTTTTCTTTTAGACGCTTATTAACGGAAAAAATAAATGTATCCGTTACTTTTGGACCTCACTGTACATATATAGTTTAGGTCAATTTGGACATGAGAAACGTTTATACAAAATGTATCTTCAAATGTCTGGATGTTGGCTAGAAGCTCAAGGGTAACAGCACCGCGTTTGATCTGTGCTTGGTTTTCCAAGACCTCAAAATTTATTGTTTAAAAATTCGTTGGAAGGTTGATTTAGATTTTCTGGGATTTCAAATTGTATATTACAGAATATTCACCTAAAGCGGATAATTTACTTGTGTTTGTATAAAAATTTAATATTTTTGTTATTGAGTAACTGTCTTCATTTTCTTTACTTGATTGAGCCCTTTCTCTATTATCACTAATGTTGTGTAATGCTGAAATTATGCACCTTCTCCCGATTTTGACACTGACTTGTGTAGATCAATCTGCTCATTGGTAACATACTTGTTCAAGGAAACTTTAAGTTTACTGCTTCAGGTGTTCTTTTCGTATAATCTTCTCCTTAGTTTTTCCTCCTCCCCTTTAAAATTTTTCTGTAAGTGTATTCTACCTAAAGCACGAGAATATAAATATTAGGTATCAAAATAATAATAAAACTAATAATTTTAACTAATGTCTAAAGAAAATTTACTTCTCAATTACTGCAATAGGGATGTTGACTAATTTCCGGATCTGCTTTTATGTTATAGATAAACTCTTAATAACCACGAAAAAAATATTTTAATAATAAAAATGGTTTTATTTTAAAGAAAAAAGTGATAAATTAGAATAGATTTAAAATTTCCCGCTAAAACGCCCAAAACTGTCATGTGACTTTGATTACGTCACGAACCGATAAACAATGCTCGCGATCAGTCAAACTCTAAGGAACTTGATAACTTGAAAGTTTTCTTGAGAAATAATTATTTTTAGGATTTAATACTAGTTAATAATAAATACAAAGTGTGTGTGTATGTAGATGTACATGTAAAAAATGAAGATTTTAATATTCAAACAGCCCACAGTATTTCTTACCACATAAATGAAGCTATAAATATACCTGTTTTTAAAATTTTTAAAGTTAACGAACGACATAAGTTCTATTTATTTAATTTTAGTAAAAAATATGACGGATTAATTGGGATTGATTTATTAAAACAATTAAAAGCAACTGTAAATTTAGAGAAAAAACTCCTTATTCAGAAATAGGTACCAATAATATACGAATTAGAAGAATTAACACAACTAAAAAAGAAACTTAAAGTAAAAAATTATTCTATTAATATTCTCGCTAGGATATCCCAAATTGTAAAATTACCCGTTGACATAGAAAGCGGAACAGGACTTGTAAATTATATTAATTTTGGCAATCAAATAGAATCACCCTGTGCAGTTGTAAACGTGAATAATTTTTTTTGCAACAACCACCATTACTAATTCAACAGAAGAACCAATAAAAATTAATATTAATAAACCTTTTAAAATTGAAAAATTAGATATCGCAGATATAAATTTTATTAAAAAAATGGAAACCGATTCTGAATTAAACGAATACACCGATAATATTTTAAAATCTAATCTAAAAAATATACAAGTTGAACATTGTAATTACGAAGAAAACAGGCAATAAAAAGTTTATGTTAAGTTCCGCTGCAAAAAATCTTTATTTGTAGCAAAGAAATTCGCCACCATCAAACAATCGATTCTCGGCAAGTTAGAACTTTTTCCGTTGATAAATCCAGTCTCCATAATGTAAACACAATTCGGTTTATGATAATAAGTCAGTTACCAATACTAATAGCGAGTAATTAGCGAGAGAAATCAAAGAAATAACTCGTTCACACAGTGAGACAGTGACACCAAGCGACGCTAAGTTGTTTATCAGTTCATGACGTCATGCGCTGTGATTGGCGTTCACAGTCACGTGATAATGTGTATTAAATAAAGTTTTTTGATTTAATTTTAATTAATAAAATATTAATAATTACGTTTAATAAATATGATTTTAGGTATTTAAATATTACCATTAATCATTTAAATTTAACTTTACATGGATTTACAACTACTGTCAACATGCCTATTATTGAAAAGCCTAACAAATGACACTGGACTCAACATGGCAGATGATTTTGTTTGCTGTCCCATTCACCTCTCTACTTATTTTGCAAATTTATTAATTACCTACCTAGGTATCTCATGCCCCAGGCTTTGTTTGCATTTTCTTTTATTTTTATGATCCTTGAGGATCGTTACATTTAAAGTAAATCACAATGACTTCATCAAGAAGAAACAAATTATGAAAATTGCTACATAACTAGAGTTTGCTTGAAAAGATTTGAAAGCGACACCTATTAACCAGTAGAGAAATCAAAGTTTATACGATATTTAAATATTTCATCTTCCATGGGAATACCTATACAAAAAAAAAATCTATTTTGATTTCTCAATTCATTCTTTGTTTACAAGCCATTTGGGGTTGACGCGTCAGTGTATCTTGTTACAATGGAAAAAACAGAATGTCGAGCAATGATAAAATTCTTTCTTTTGGAATGTTTATTACAACAGAAATCCACAATAAGGGAGGAAGGCATTTCAAGTGAACGAGTACTCCATATTTTACACGGAGAATTTCACATGAAAAATCTGTTCGAAAAGTTCGTGCCGCATTCGTTATTATTTTGACAAAAACAGAATCAAAAACAAATTTGTGTAATTTGGAGCATTTTAAACGAAACAAAACCGTTTTTGTGCATCGTTTTATAATTATAAATGAGACTTGGATCTACCATTGTGATCCTAAACTAAAACAAGAACGTTTACACTGGACTGAGACTGGTTCTTCAGCTCCAAAACAGATGAAGTCAGAAAAAAGGTTATTGCATCAGTTTTTTGGGATGCAATAGGAGTTTTGTTAATTGATTATCTTAAAAAAGGTAAAACTCTGAATATTATTGCAAACGTTTGGATCAGTTGGATAAAAAAAATTGTGAAAAAAGACTCGGTTTAAAGAAGAAAACAATCATTTTTCATCAAGACAATGCATGTGTTTCCACAAGTTTGTTGATAATGGCTAAATTGAACGAATTGCTTAAATTTTCATCGAATTCATCAAATTTGGCTCCCTTCGACTGTTACCTCTTTTCGTCGATTGAAGAAGCTATTGCAGCCGTGGAACAATATTCTGCAGAGCTTTCGAAAAATCATTACAGATGTGGTACAAAATTACGGGAGGATCATTGGAATAAGTGTGTTCAGGCTAAGCGAGATTATATTGAATAAAAAACCAATTTAATTTTATGTACATATTTTTTCATTTTTGTTTTTAAAACTTTTTAACCAACCTGTACCTCTTCCAGGTACCTACAGTTTACTACTTTACAACGTGTAAGTACCTACGTCAACCATATGCCTTATTAACTTCAAAAAATATCCAGGCTGGATGCATTTAAAATAATATTAAAATTTTGGTAAAGACGTAATATTATAGCATCTTTTGTCATACCATGTGGTTCCTATTGTTGTTTAAATGCATAACAAAGTTTTTGTATTTAATTTTATCTAAACCAGTACTGGTTTAAAGCTATCTCATTCATCGACGTGCTCTATCTTCTTCTTATTCTTAGTAAAAGCGGCTATAACATAACAAAAAGTTGATGGCTCTATCTAGATCTCTCTCGGTAATTGCTGACAGGTATATTATTGGGGTTGTTTGGTTGGCAACGCGTACCAGGGGAACCTGTAATTTTATCACCATTACGTGTGAGTGTGCACAGATTTCGAGATTAGGTGTGACCCATGAGGTAGGGGAGCGGGAGGCGTTTCCTGTTCGTGTAACTCGTTTTAAACTTATAAAAACACCAAATTATTAGCTGGTACGTGAAGATTTACGACATTCATAAATTTTACTTGATTGTACAAAATTAAGATGGAGCCTGTTGATTAAAATTGGTTCTCAGGAAGAAGCGAAGATCGTCTTTAGAATTCTTGGTCAATTATGATAGTGCTGCTCGTAATTTTGATTTTTGATATCTACTAATTACATTTTTCTAATAAATGTCATTTCCTAATAAGAGCATCAGTTTGGTATTTTATTGATTTACCGTTATTTTTATTTATATTTGATAGGTAAGTCTTGATTAACAATGAATTCATATTTAAAACCATTTTTATTAACCAACTTTATAAAACGAGATCTATAGGTTTGTAGATGAATATCTTACGAGTTATCGCAAGATAATTGAATTGAATTCCTAATAGATGGCGGTGTCAGCTAATTTAAACTATCAATTGCGTTGTTTTTCGATTCAATTAAAAAGATTACTTGGATTTGTCTTCCCCCATGAATATCGTAATAAATATTAAAATATGATCAAAAAAAAAATTGGGAAAATAAGAAAAAATTGAGAAAAATAAAAATCGTATAAATAGAAAGAAACCGTTTGAAAAAAATTGGATAACAATATAAAAAGAGTGATTCAATAAAAAAAATGAAGCAGCATGAAAAAATAAAAAAAAAGACAGAATTAAAAAAAGATATTAAAAAAAGAAAAAAGAAACAGAAAACAATAGAATATATTAAAAAATAGAAAAAATCGCAAAAATAAAAGAGAAAAAATGCACAATAAAAAAATTGGAAAAAAATGATAAAAAGAAAAAAAAAATAATTAAGAAATAGGTAAAAAGCTGATAAGAGTAAAACTAAATTAAAATGAAAAATAATAGAAGAAAAACAACAAATTTAAAAAACAACGAAAACAATTAATGGTAAAAACTTTGAAAGACAGAAACATAAAAAAATTAGAAAAAATTGTAAAGATTAAAGCATCCTTGGTCAGCTAGACTATTTTTCTATAATCTTGTCTGTAATCACTATATAGTCACCGTATATAAGCAATGATAGTAGGATCACCCTCGCAAAAACTTGTTCCATTCCGCTGAAGCTCTCGGTCCGCATTTTGGTCTGCATAGTTATCGCCCACCAGCACCGTTGCCCACCTTAAGTAGATTGATATAAAAAAAAGTAGAAAATTATAAAGATATAGCGGTAGATTACTTCCTGAATGGGTAGATTTACCGGTAAATCGATAGTGTTGACATCGCTGCTTACCACAAATCTGCACAAAAAACGTCGGGAAACTGTAGAGAAAAGAACTTTAAAGGCAGCGGGCAGAGTGATCCCACTATGCTTGTCTATATACAGTGCTAAAGATTTTGAATTACTACATCGTTATATAGGTACTTAAAAATTTTATGACTGATTAGATGTGCAATCAGGTGAAACAATTTTACAATAAAAAAATGGAAAAATTGTATTGAACAAAAATTTAAAAAATATATATATAAAGTGAGAAATGATGACTCAAATAGGAAGTGCAAAGCTTTGAAGTTATCACATTGAGAGAATAATGCACATGTACACGACAGTACCTAGTATACGTAAACGTATTGTTATGTAGAATATTAGTGGGTATGCTCCCGGGAGGATGGAGGATAAATACTGGGGGAAATGTAAATAGAAATTTCAAATTTGTTTATTGAGTTCCTTAATTTTTATAATAGGTTCAATCGAGCAATGAACACGATCGTAATGAAATTCTTATAAAAGAAATAATTCCCTTCACAACTATTCTTGGCGCTCATGTTTTGAATATATTTTTTTTCTGTTTATGCTTGATTCGATACAATCTTGCTTCGCCTCGAGCTTAGTCGTCCTTAACGACTTAATTTTCGAATGTTGGAAGAATTGAATTACCGTTACAGTATTTTCGAAATTTTTATGGGGAAATCGTGGCTTATGAACTTTTGATTTGTTAACAGATTGACAATCTGGGTGTTCCAGCTGATAGTCAATGAGTAATCAAACAAATTTAAATAAAGGTTAGACAGGTTTTTCGTCAATCAAAGATTATTTGTATACTCTCAATAAGTAGAATTTAATTGTTATACATACCTACTTAGGTTTAAAATTGTACAAAACAAAACAATTTTAGTAATTTTAAACTTTTATTAAATTTTTAATCTATCTATCTATCTATCTTCTATCTTCTTCTTCTATCTAAATATATAAAAATGAATGTTTGTCTGTATGTACTCAATGAACTCAAAAACTACTGGACCGATTATTATGAAAATTGGTATGTATATGTATTTTTCCACGGAGAAGGTTTGTATGATATGCTCATTGATGCCACTCGCCACCAGGTGGCGCTGTAGACTAGCAACTTCTGTCCCGTTCAACCGATTGTCATGAAAATTGGTATGTATATGTATTTTTCCACGGAAAAGGTTTATATGATATGCTCATTGATGCCACTCGCCACCAGGTGGCGCTGCAGAGTAGCAACTTCTGTCCCGTTCAACCGATTGTCATGAAAATTGGTATGTATTGTAACGTTTCGTTGAGCTGGCCCACAGACTATTTATTTTTATTAATTTCATTGTTGTATTGCGTCGTCGCGTACGGATATTCTGGTTTCTGGTAGGAGTAATAAGCTTCAACGTGAAATAAATTTCAGAATTCGATCATTTTTCATTTGGAAATTTAAATCAAAAGTTCATTTTTCGTACAATTCTTCCGCTTCGATTTGGTGAGTTTTAATTATTTTAATTTTTATTCATTTTAATTTTCATGATAGTAATTATCCAAGATTTGGTGGATGTTTTAAATTGTTATTATTTTAGTTTTACTAACGTTTAAATATTTGTTTTCAATCGCTGTCAAGTCAGTTTTTTGTAGTTTATTTTATAAATACTTATCAATTCGACAAACAAATAATTTTTTCTCAACTTGAAGAGACTTGAGCGATTGTGATCAATATTTAATTAAAGGACGGAGTCTGATATTAGATTTTTATTAACTAGGGCTATTGCCACCTTAAGAAGGGACCTACCTGGACCGTACCTATTATACCAGGGTGAAGAAATTCATGCCACGTGGCGAAAAGGCCAGATCAGTAGAATATCGTAAAGTCCTGGAGATTATCCGAAAGAGGAAAACAGTTTGACCATTCCACCGGAATTTAACATCCGATATCCGGAAGAAACATCCATTTCACCCACCAAGACTCCGCTTGCAAGATCCCCCACTCAATAAGATAAGAGATAAAATTATTTCTTTTTTACTAAAGTTAATAACTAATAGAAGTTATAATTAAATACTTAAAACTGATTTTTTGCATTTTTATTTGTTTGTCTGTACATTGGCGCGCTTTTATGTCAGTTAGGAAAGGGTTGATAAAACTCCAGAAAAAGAAACCTACGAACCCTTTTGAGCTAGCCAAGGGTAATTATTTGGGTTACAAATTTGGTGCCCAACGTGCAAAATAGTTCCTTAGAGATTATCTTATTAAATCTTTGATTATCTTTGTCTCTAGGGGATTATTCTTGTTACAGTATATGTATTTTTCCACGGAGAAGGTTTGTATGATATGCTCATTGATGCCACTCGCCACCAGGTGGCGCTGCAGACTAGCAACTTCTGTCCCGTTCAACTTCTGTCCCGTTCAACCTATTGTCAGGAAAATCAGTATGATGATGTATTTTTAACGGGTAAGATGAATATGATATTCGTATTAATGGAAGTTACCACCAGATGGCGCTTCCATGTATCAAATTCAATACTGATTAATAGATATCTACACGAATTCGTATAAATATAAGTTCGAAAAATATATTTTTGGTGCGATAAGTAAAACAAAACTATGTATAAACTTTCTTTCCTTCTTTATCTCTTTTTCTCTTTTATTTTTCTTAAATTTATTTTAGTTGCTGGCGTAGCAACGCGCGCCGGGTAGGTACAGCTAGTTACCTATAAATCTAATTTTGAACATTTAGGACTCTTCATTTTAGTGCATTTTTTTAAATAATTTTAAAATATTTCTGTAATGATAAATAAAATTGCTTATAATTTATTAAAAATTTTGTATTAATATCTCTTCTAAATTCAAAGATACAATAATATTATATCAAAATCTATTATTACTGAGTTTATATTCATAGATTCTTATGCTGAATAACTTGCATTCAATTTCATTGCTTCATAAGAAAAGTTACAAAACTTACCGTTTTGTTGCAGTAGGTATTTCTCTCATCTTCGATAGCCTATGGACTATTAAATCTAACCGTACGAAGCGGTAGATAAGTGGCTTAGATAATAACTAATAAGCCTTATTAGCCCAGTTAGTATATTTGTTTTTTCGTAATAACAAAAAGAGTAGAACCAAAAAATAGGTATAGTTAACATTGGGCAAGAATTGAATCTACGCAACAAGAAGATTATAATGTTTTTAAAAATCTTTTTAACAACTGTTTATCTTTAATTTACAGCATTCTCTCCCAAATTCAGAACAATTTCCACGAATCTTTTCTATATCTATTTTGATTTAACATTCTTTATGTATGAAAATGTACTAAAATTATCTCTTACCTACATAATTCTACTTTTAAATCAAAGATTTTTCCTGGTCTAATGTGGATACTATCCATTGAACCTTCTCCTTCAAAACCTTTTTTTTTTTGTAAGAGGGTTGGAAATCTTCCAACGATCTTCCCGGTTGGAAAGGAAGCCCGGCCGTGTCGGATTTACCCGCCTAGGCGAGTACCCATCAACTAAAACGATTCCACCACACCGGTAAGCAAGACAAGAAACCGCCATGGTGTAGGCATCATCGTCGATCCAATTATCTGCCCTTCAATAAATTTAATTTCCTTCATCTACACTCATCCGCTCTTGCCTATATCTCTGCGTCTTCTTTTATTCTAATCACCATTTTTTCATACCTTTGCACACAGTTCCATACTTCCCTATTTCTTACCATTGGCTCTTGGCTCTAGGAACTCTCGTACCGAGTTGTCGTTCCATCCAAACTCCATCAGCATTCTCTTTTACCTGCCCATCTTACACACTCAAACATTGTATGTTGTATGGTGTCCAAAGCCTCAAAATGCAGAAATGTGCAGATACAACCGGAAACAGCCATGTCAAGTCAGTACCTGCGTCAGGGCATAATCCGTAGTATTCATAAGTTCATATGTCCGGAATGAGTGACTTTGTCCACTGAACCATATCTTTCGTCTTCTCCCATTCTGCTTGCCACATCTTAGTAGATGTGACCGTCTCCTCGTTCCTCAAATTTTCCTCGATGTCGTTACTTCATTTGCCAGGGTGTGTGTCGGTACGCAGTCTGCAACCACCCACATTGCGACAGCAGACACTGTACGGTATGTACACGACACCCTCAGCAGACTAACCCTGTCAATCCTGTTGAGAATCCGTGTGTAGGAAGTGATTTCCACCACACCACTTTAGACCGGAGCTGCATAGAGTAAAGTGCCCTCCTTCTTTCAGGTTTGGGCCCCAATATTCACGGCATTATACCACCGAGCTCGCCGCTCCGTTCCTTGGCAGTGGTTGTCACTTTTCTCAAATGTTCTCCCTAACTCCGATTTTCATAAAAAATCACCTCTTATTCTTGCTTCCGTGGTCCTTTCCGGATAACCGCATCGGTATCATCTACTGCCAGATTAAAACAGTTTTCATTCATCTAGTCCCCAATGAGACAACATGCATGATTGGTACTGAATATGAGCACGTGTCTATCATCTGCCGTTACTACATACGGTCATCGGCAAATGCGACCGGGGTGATGACCCCCTCCTCGCACTGCACTTGAATGACCTCGAACTCTAATCTATTTGTTTTTTTTTATAATATACTTCTTTAATGATTTTATTGATATTCCGCTAACAAATTAATCTGATTAAGGAGAAAAGAGGATTAAATAATGAGTATGTTTTTAGGATAGTATAGTCCCCAGGCATAACTTTGCGAGAAACTTTCGAGTAAAATCTGGAAATAGCCCCTCAATTCAAGGGGAGTCAATCTTGTATACCGGTGGTTTGAAGATTGAAAAAGGCACCGAGTCGGGTATATATAGTAGGGAACACAGGATACAATTACATTTAAGTCTATGTGCGTATGCTACAGTGTTTCAGACTGAAGTAATGACTATACTGTGCAACAGAAATCATAAGTCACTGTATATCGGGTAAAACCGTAGTCATATACTCGGACAACAAAGCAGCTCTAAACGCGATAGTCTCGGCATAAATATGCTTACAGCTTACATTCTGACACATGCTGCAAGTCGGAATTCTCTGACACGAGCATGGGTACCAGGATACTCAGTATTTAGAGGCAATGAAAAGGCTAAGGAATTGGTTTGAGCGTGAGCTAATATCCCAATAAATGGCCCAGAACCATTTGGAGGGGTTACTGACACGTTCCGGAAGGCAACGATTAAGAAATGGAGGCTAAAGAAGACTCAGGAGTGGTGGGAGAAATTACCGGACAAGCGACAAGCCAAGTGTTCATAAAAGGACACTCGGCGAAATTTACTGCAGAACTGAAATCACAAAAGCGAAACGATTGTCAGTCTCTTGAAAGGACATTGTTGGTTTAGAAAACACCTGAGTAAGCTAAAATTCGTAAATAACGACATCTTTCGATACTGCAAAGAGGAGGAGGAAACCGTATTTTATGTCCTATGTCAATGTGAATGCCTTGCAAAGACGCGGTATCTGGTAATGATAGAGGTACGTGGAGAGGCCACTGTCAAGGTATCAAGTCTCATTAAGGGCTAGACAAGATGTTCTAATCCTTCCTAAGAGGTGATGGAAGTTCACAATAGGTAACGGTCGCAGTGATACAGGCTAACAGCCAATCCAATGAATATCTATCTATCTATCTACCTAGGATCATCTTTTAACTTAAGTGACTCGTGTTTTTAATCTTCTCTTATCTGCAAATTATCCACTTATCTTTTTTTAAATTCCTTCTTTATTAATAACTGTATTTGAATCTTTTGTAATCTATATTTATTGTCTTCTCCATAAAAATATTAGTTTTATTAGAGATTTTTTTTTGTTTAAAGAAAGAAAATCATTCTTACTGTTTTTATGATTCCTCGTAAGTTTAATTTATAGATAATTATTATATAAAAAAATATCACAATGAAGATACGAATTTCAAAGAACCCATTTTTTAAAAATAAGTATTTAATTGGTGCCTGTAAGGTCTGAATAACAAAAAAGGTTCTAGTAGTTAAGAAATAACGTGTACAGGTGCAACTAAAGCAGGTTATGAATGTTTTCCGGTTATTACTTACCTGTAAAGTTTCATATGACAGCATTCTTGATTGGCTGCCCACTTAAAGTTAGAGAGCCATCAT
Source organism: Altica lythri (assembly GCA_964028335.1). Lineage (NCBI taxonomy): Eukaryota > Metazoa > Arthropoda > Insecta > Coleoptera > Chrysomelidae > Altica > Altica lythri. Next base: position 43,155,589 of record OZ034804.1, on the reverse strand, counting down.
TTTTTCTTTTTTTATGGTGGCTGTTAACATATGCTAATAACATTTGATTTATTGCAACAAAACAATAAATAAAGCAAGCGCGTTCTTCGTTTAAAGCTGTAAGTATTTCATAAGAACCCATTAAATAGTATAAGTATTTATGAGTACATACTGTATTTACCCACGACCATTTTACTAAAGCATTTTATAAAGAAAAACAAACCAATTTTCAGTTGGTAGATATGTTGGGAATGTTCGTAAATCTAAGAAATTTACTTTAATAGTTTATACAACAAGGTGGTTCAATATTTAAATATATTTATTTACTTCTACAAAAACAAAATTGTATTGAGAGATGGCTGAAAATAATTTAGTTTTCTAAAATTTTTGTTTCCCAATACAAAAAATGACTTTCCCGGTACAAAAAAATGACTTCAAGTTTTATGTTTCAAATGTTAATTTGATAAATCATCTTTCTCTTTTCAAAGTCATATAAGGATGAATTGAGTATTATTCGTTCTAAGTTCTAAGTTTGTGCAGACCGAATAATCATAACAGCTACCTAATCTGAAACGTTAAAGCTCAGGGCCGTAACAGGATCTATATTATACAAGCACGTATCGATTGTTTGTAAACACAATAAAAGACTCATATGTTTCAAAGTTTTCAATTTACTTATTATTTAGAATAATATAAACTTATTATAGTACAAATTAAAAAAGGTATAAATCATGATGATAATTACATTCTAGTATCAATATATAAATTAACAATAACATATGAAAAAGAATAAAGTTAAACCTGTAAAGATCAATACCAAATCATATAATACAATGTAAGCGATAACACAGTTAAACTTTTATTAGGATAAGAAAGGTCAGTCCGCACGAACTTGTAACGAATAATGAGTGTGGTGGCTGAAATAATTAAAGGTGCTCTCGGCTGTAGGTAGAGATCGCAGGTTTGAGTTCTGTGGATGTAATTTTTTTTAACGATTTATCTTTAATGTAAATTTTATTTTGATGCGTTTCTTGAATTAAAAGATATTTTATGGATTTTTTTTTTGACTAATTCTTTAATTTTTTCTATAATAATAGTTAATGAGCGGCCTGTTTTCGTCTATTATGTAATTAGCTTAAGTCGTGTGAGCATATAATCTTCATCTTAAGATATTTTCTAATATTTATCTGTAAATAATAACTATTCAAACATATTGATTTATTTTTATCTAAGTGGCAAACGGTTCTCTAAATAATAGAAGAAAATAACTACTCAAGTTGATGTTTCGAGATCGTTCTGTTGTAAAAAAAATAACGATCCAAAAGGTCATCCACCTAATCCGCCTCTCAACACTCGTTGATTAAGCAATAATACATTCCCAATCAGGAGAAAAACATGAAGAAAAAGAAGAACAAAAAGGGACAGAGGTACTTCTTCGGCACTGATTACCTCCTCAGGCGCCAAATGATCGATGACCGACTCTGTCTGTTCTGTGAGTCGATGGTATGGGCGCTGACTGTTAAAACCGTACCTACTCGGCGTAAATGACCAAGAATCATCTTTATACAGAGTGTTTTATAAAAATAATTTTATATGTATTTTTTTAAAATTAATAAATATCCAAATTAACCACGTTTCAAACAAATTTTAATTAAGTAGGTTTAAGTAATAAATAATAAAAAGAAGTAATTACAAGAACTTATATCCTTTCATTTTAAATCTTCTTCTTTCTCGAAACTCCTTATGCCCCTTAGGGGCGTCGGAGGTTTTATTCATCTTCTATCCATCTCTTCCATTTCTTGCGGTCCTTTGCTAACTCTTTCATTTGTTGATGTGTTTTTCCTTTTTCCTGTCCAATTTCTATAATCTGATCGATCCATCTCTTCCTTGGCCTCCCTTTCCTTCTTTTACCATATCTTTTCGATTCCATCACCTGCTTTGGTAGTCTTCCCTGGTCCATTCTGTTAATGTGTCCATACCATTTTAATTTTCTTTTTTGTATCTTGGTTATTATCGATTCCTGTTTCAGTCTTTGTCTAATATCTTCATTTCTTACTCTGTCCAATTTCGTTTTTCCTGCTATTTTTCTTAGCTGCTTCATCTCCGCTGCGTTTATTGTACTGTCTATTTTTGCATTGTTTACCCATGTCTCACTTGCATATATTAAAGTTGGCACAGAGATTGCGTTGTATACCTTCAGTTTTATTTCTTTATCTATTTCTTCCTTTCCAAATATTGTTTTATTTAGTGCATAGTAGATCTTATTTGCTTTTTTCGCTCTGTATGAGATTTCTTGATCTATCTTTCCATCCTCTGATATTATTACTCCAAGGTATTCAAACGTCGAGACTTTTTCTATTATTTCGTTTTTGCACCTAAATATCGCTTGGTTTATTTCTTCGTTTTTCTTATGGGTTACTATCATGGTCTTCGTTTTCTTTACATTTACCTCCATTTTCAAATTTTCTATTTCCTCCACCCATATATTGATTAGTTTTTGCATTTTCTCCTTATTGTCTGCTATTATTACTAAGTCATCTGCATATAGTAATCCCTCCATTCTCACTGGTACTAAATTCCTGTACCCTATTATTGACTGTAATTGCCTTGACCTTCTTTTAGCGCTCTTCATTACTCTATCCATGACTAATATAAACAAAACTGGGCTGAGGCTGTCCCCTTGTTTTATTCCTCTCCTTAGGTTTATTATTGGCGATCTTTTTCCATTTATTTGTACTTTAGCAAGTACGTTTCTATACGTACTTTTTACCACTCTTACTATCTTTTGCGGGATTTGCAGATCTTCCATTACTGACCATATTACTTCTCTATTTATAGAATCAAAAGCAGCTTTAATATCTATAAACGTAATATATAAGTCTTCTCCTATTTCGTTTTTCCTTTCAATTATATTCCTCAGTATGTATATATTATCTGTTGTTCCTCTTTCCTTCCTAAAAGCCGCTTGTTCTTCTTCTAGTTTTCCTTCCAGTTCTTTCCTGAGCTTCCTTTCTATTATCCCGGTGTAGACTTTATATGCCACTGATGATAAGCATATAGCCCTATAGTTATCACATTCCGCTTCATCTCCTTTCTTGTGTATTGGTATCAATAAATTTTCTTCCCAGTCTTCCGGTATCTTTTCTGTTCTCCATGCTTCCCTCATTATTTCCAGCAGCCAAAGCTTGCCTCGTTCTCCCACTCTGTCTGTTCTGTGAGTCGATGGTATGGGCGCTGATTGTTAAAACCGTACTCGGCGTAAATGACCAAGAATCATCTTTATACAGAGTGTTTTATAAAAATAATTTTATATGTATTTTTTTAAAATTAATAAATATCCAAATTAACCACGTTTCAAACAAATTTTAATTAAGTAGGTTTAAGTAATAAATAATAAAAAGAAGTAATTACAAGAACTTATATCCTTTCATTTTAAATAAATAATAAAAAGAAGTAATTACAAGAACTTATATCCTTTCATTTTAACAAAAACCAATTAATATTAAGTTGCTTTTGGAAACAAACAAGTATTTACTGTCAGTTGATATGTATTTGTTTTAAGGTTTTTGCTTTAAGATGTCGTATAAATTAGTAATAAGAGAAAATATCTGCAAGTTGGTTGGGTAGGTAAGCTGAAATCTGTCGTATATTCCAGAATAAAAACATATCACCCAGAACCATTTATAGAACAATCCTGGAAGGCAAACAGGGAATTCTATGTCAAAATCCACCAAAAAGTCGAAGACCACGTCCATTTACTGCGCAGAGTTCAGAGAGATTGGTACGAAGAACAAAAACGGGGAAATTATCTGTGACGTATTAATAAAAAGTCTCTATTCACCGGAATTTTCTGGAAAATTTATTTATTTATTTATACGGAAAAAATCCCTTTACAACAGAAATATAAACATAACAAATATAGTACATAAAAGTGCAACCAATATAAAAGAACAAGAAATAAAAAAAATAAATTAAAATAAGAAACAACGCAATAATACTCACAAGAAACAGAAACAATGGTATTGTAACGAGCGAGAACCCCTTAGTACGCCTCTGTCGCCCTCCAGGTAAACAACGCGCTAATTCTCGAACAGAACGATCGAGAGACTTCCTTCACTATGCAGACTTTCTAGAAATTGTTACCGAAGGACGTTCTGGAAGCTGTGGACTGGTATATAAGCGGTGAGCCATACCCACGAAAAAAAAGTTAAGTTAACAGCGACAGTCTAAATATTCGAGCAATCTACGAAGTGAAAATAAATAGTGAATATAAATCGAAGTTAATTGTTGTACATAAATTAGTGTGTTATAGTTAGTTTAGTTATTTAGTTATAATTCGTTTAGTTTGTAGTGTGTAAATAAATTAGACATTTTCGTTCAGCAGTGATTTTATTTTGAACCCCTAGAACGCAACAATTGGTGTCAGAAGTGGGATCAATTAAACTGCTGTGTTAATTTAAATTGTGGACTTTATTATTGAACATTTTGCATGCCAGTAACGAGATCACAGACGAAGAAAATGGATCAGGCGACAATGGAATTTTTCAAGCAAGCCCTTGAACAAATGACCCAGAAAATGGAGAATAAAATAGAAGAAAACACCCAGAAAATGGAGAATAAAATGGAAGAAAATACTAGAAAGATAATGGAAGTAAACACCCAGAAAATGGAGAATAAAATGGAAGAAAATACTAGAAAGATAATGGATGAGAATACCCAGAAAATGGAGAAAAAAATGGAAGAAAATACTAAAAAGATAATGGATGAGAATACCCAGAAAATGGAAGAAAACACTAAGAAAATGGAAGATAATTTGGGAGATAAATAAACATTAATTGAAAATGAGTTGAAGAATAATTACTCCAAACTGGAAAATGAGATTGGAAGCGTAAAAGACGAAATTGGAAGTGTAAAAGACGAGATGGGCAACGTGAACGATAAAATTGGAAAATTTGAAGATAGGGTTGGAAACATTGAAGGCAGATTGGTTAATATGGAGGAAGAAATGCAGGTAAAATTGGAAGAACAGATGAAAACCATGGAAGAGCGATTGAGTAAGAACTTCAGCAAATATTGTTCGGTTAAGCTGGGAGAACGGGGTGAGCCAGGCAGAACAAAGATCAAACCTCCAACTTTTGATGGCAAAACACCCTGGAGCACATACCAGAAACAATTTGAAGCAGCAGCCAACGCCAACTGCTGGGACGATGAAGAGAAAGCAACTGCCTTAATTGTTGCATTAAGAGGAGACGCACTGAATATCCTTCAGACCATTCCTGTAAGTCAACAAGGTGATTATAAGACTCTGACAAGTAGACTGCAAATGAGATATGGTGATGCACATCTCCAACAAGTGTATCACGCACAAATCAAGAGTCGCCATCAGAAGAGTGCAGAAACCTTGCAGGAATTCGAAGCAGACATAGCAAGGTTGGTGAGGCTGGCCTATCCTTCAGCACCGGACAGCTTCCTAGAACAACTTGCTGTCCAGACCTTCGTCGATGGGTTGAGAGACACGGAGACTCAGCAGACGTTGCGGTTGGCCCGACCCAAAACTCTAGATGACGCCCTGGCCCATGCCCTAGAATTTGAAGCTGCTAAACAAGCTTCTCACAGAGGGCAGAGCAAAGTGAGACAGCTTGATGATTCACCAGTCTGCGACGATAGAATTGAGGAAGTAATTCGCCGAGTTCTCCAGGAGAAACGTAATGGTGGACCAAGATGCTGGAACTGCGGCGAAAGAGGACACATTCGGCGTAACTGCAAGAAGCCGGTTAAACCACAACGCCAAGAACAGGAAAACTAAAGCGGGTTGGCAAGAAGGGGCATAAACCGACCCGCCACGACAATGCCCCTGAGGTTATTATTCAGGCCATCTCTTCAAGTATTTATGTCGACGGTAAAATTAATGGGAGGTCCGTAAAAATGTTAGTCGACACTGGCGCAACCCGAACTATAGTTAAGCCGAGTGTAGTCGAAGGAAATGGAAAAACCTTACCAGCGATGGTTCGTTTACGGACTGCAACTGGAGAAGACGTGCCAACACATGGAAAGAAGAGGATCGTCATCAACATTGGGGACAGGTCTCTCGAACATGAGGTGCTGGTGGCAGATATCATGGAGGAAGTCATCTTGGGAATGGATGTCATTAAGGGTTATGGCTTCCAGATGGATATGAGAAACGATGTTCTGAGGATCGGAAGTCTGGAAATTCCATTCCTGGGATGTGAAGATATCACGACTCAAGTCTTACTCAGCGAAGATGTTCACCTACGTGGACAGGCGGAAACCATAGTGAAGGGGTATTTAGATAGAGACCTTCGAGATAGCTGTATAAGACTCATCGAACCAGCCAGTGAGAGTAACCTCGGGAAAGGACTGTTAGTCGGAAAAACCTTGGTGAGAGGCGGAAACGAAGTTCCTGTGAGAATGTTGAACACCAACATGTACCCTGTGATCTTAAAGAAAGGTACGATCCTGGGAGAAAGCTGTTCCGTGCTTTGTGTGACAGGAAGCGTTCAGGATGTGAAGAACCCGCTACCAAGAAGCGAGAAGAGTTCGAAGAAATTATTTGAGACATTGGCTTCTTCCTGCACAAAACTTGCACCAGAACATATTAGCAAGGTGAAGAAACTAATTCATGAATACAGTGACGTTTTTGCTATGGACAACACTCAGATGGGTAGGACGAATGTTGTGAAGCATTCTATCAATACCGGAAGTTCAGATCCCATACGCCAACAACCGCGAAGGCTTCCCATAGCAAAGAGAGAAGAAGCAGAAAATATAATCAAGGACATGCACGAACAAGGAATAATAGAGCAATCTGATAGTCCTTGGTCATCACCTGTGGTTTTGGTGAAGAAGAAAGATGGCAGCACCAGATTTTGTGTCGACTATCGTCGTTTGAACGACGTCACCAAGAAGGATTGCTACCCCATTCCAAGGATTGACGACACTTTGGACACGCTTTCTGGCTCGAAATGGTTCTCCACGCTGGATTTGAAGAGTGGATATTGGCAGGTGGAATTGGATCCCAAAGATAAAGAGAAAACAGCTTTTACTATTTGGACAGGATTGTGGCAGTTCACAGTAATGCCATTTGGTCTTTGTAACGCACCTGCAACTTTCGAGCGATTAATGGAAACCATTCTTCGAGGATTGTCATGGAAGACGTGCCTAGTTTATTTGGACGATGTCATAGTATTTGGCCGGACATTCGACGAACACCTGGAGAATCTAAGAGACGTCCTTAAAAGGCTACGCACTGCAAATTTAAAACTCAGTCCAAAGAAATGCCACCTCTTCAGGAAAGAAGTGAAATATCTAGGACATGTAGTATCTGCAGATGGCATCAGTGCTGACCCAGATGAAGTCAAGGTTGTACGAGAATGGCCAGTACCACGGGACAAGCACCAAGTAAGGAGTTTTCTTGGCTTGTGCACGTACTACAGGAAGTTCGTCTTTGGATTTGCTGACATCGCGAAGCCTCTAACAAGACTGACGGAAGATGGAAGGGACTTCAAATGGGATACCGAATGCGAGGATGCTTTCAATCGACTAAAGCAAGCACTAACAACAGCTCCTATATTAAGTTATCCTCAGACCAGTGGAAGGTTTATATTGGACACGGACGCAAGCAACACGGCCATAGGAGGCATATTATCCCAAATTCAGAATGGCCAAGAGAAAGTTATAGGATATTTGAGCAAGGTCCTGTCGAAGCCTGAGCGTAACTATTGTGTTACGAGGAGAGAACTTCTCGCTGCAGTCAAGTCCATGGAACATTTTTAAAAATACTTGTACGGTCGCGAATTCCCTCTAAGAACAGATCATGCTGCTCTGAAGTGGCTTCTAAAATTCAAGAACCCAGAAGGTCAGGTTGCGAGATGGATAGAAAGGCTGCAGGAATATCATTTTTCTGTGGAACACCGGGCCGGAAAGTCACATGGCAACGCTGACGCATTATCTAGAAGACCTTGTCCTTCCGACTGCAAACACTGCAGCAAAGCAGAAGAGAAGGAATTCTGTTTAAGAACCACCGTCGTGGATCTAGATTGGCTGCCAGAATCCCTGAAACGAGACCAAGAAGCACCGAACTAAAGATGTTGCTTGACTGGAAAGCAAAAGGACAGAGACCAAGATGGGAAGAAGTGAGTCACCTGAATCCTAGGGTCAAGTCCTACTGGGCGCAGTGGGACTCCATCATTTTAGAGGATGGATTGTTGAAGAGGTCCGTCGAGAATGACGAGGGTACTGCAGCTAGGACTCAGCTGATAATTCCCCGGAGTCGGACGACAGAAGTATTGGAGAAACTTCATAATGGAACCTCCGGTGGACACTTCGGCATCAAGAAAACGTTGGAAAAGATCAGAGAACGTTTTTACTGGGTCAACTGCAAAGAAGACGTCAAGAACTGGTGCCGAAAATGTAGACTTTGTGCTTCAACGAATGGCTCAAGAGGAAAACGACGAGCGCCAATGAATCAGTATAACGTAGGCAGTCCTATGGAAAGAGTTGCTATAGACATCGCAGGCCCATTCCCAGAGACCGACGATGGGAACAAGTACATATTGGTGGCGTCGGATTACTTTACCAAATGGGTTGAAGCACATGCCATCCCAAACCAAGAGGCCTCGACAGTGGCAGACGTGCTGATAAAAGAGATGTTTAGTCGGTTTGGAGTGCCACTGGAGGTACATTCTGATCAGGGACGAAATTTCGAGTCTGGCCTATTCCAGAGCATTTGTGAAATACTCGGAGTCAAGAAGACCAGGACAACGCCTCTTCACCCACAGTCAGATGGCCTAGTCGAAAGAATGAATAAAACTGTGGGAAAATATTTGGCTAAAGTGGTCTCTGACCATCAAAGAGACTGGGACCGGTACCTTCATCTGTTCACCATGGCCTATAGATCAGCCGTGCAAGAGTCTACTAGAGAGACACCAGCTTGTGTCATGTTCGGCCGGGAAATAAGATTACCCTGTGACCTAGAGTTTGGATGTAAGCCCGGAACAGAGATAGCTGGTGGGGACTACGTGAGCACATTGAGGGGCAGGCTACACTACATTCATGAGAAGGTCCGACAAAACATACAAGTAGCTAGTGACCGAATGAAGACCCGCTATGACAGCAAAGCTACAGAAGGTGGTTTCAACGCTGGAGATTTGGTCTGGCTGTACAACCCCCAGAAGAAGAGAGGATTATCACCTAAGCTACAGAAGAGTTGGGAGGGTCCATACAGAGTGGTAAAAAGGATCAATGATGTAGTGTACCGTATACAAAAACTACCAAGGGGCAAGAGGCGCGTGGTCCATGTAAATCGGTTGGCGAAATACGAGGCGGACTACGACGAACAAGACGAGATCCATCTGAGAAGGACGACCAGCCCAGAGCATGTTGAGATGAGTTTCGACCAGTTCATGGAGAACTATGGTGGAACTGGGAAGGCACGATTCGGAGTTACCACCGAGCAGCAGCAGGACCTCTTCTCTGTGCCTGGAGATTATTCCCTAGCCCATTGTGTCGCCGAAGATCTGCGTATGTCCAGGGGAATAGCATTAGTCTCCAGGAAGAAGTTTGGCCGTGTATCTGAGCTCTCCAGACAACAGCCCCATCCCGGAAAAATTCTAAGTCTCACTGACGGTCATCGTCACCTCTTCTACATGGTGACTAAGAGGTTTTCCGATCACAAGCCTAGCTATAGAAGTATGTGGAATACCTTGCTGAACCTAAGAAACGAACTCACCAGGTTGGAAGTGAAGAAGCTGGCTGTGCCTAAGTTGGGTTGTGGTCTAGACCAACTGAACTGGAGAGTCGTCCGGAACATGCTCGAGGTGCTTTTCCATAAGACAGGAATAGAGATACTCGTGTGCATTTTCAACCCGAGCGGAAACACAATGAAGGAGAAGACTGTGGATTGCTATTTCGAAAAGCAAGGGAGCTGCAAAAAGGGAGATGCCTGTAGGTTCAGACATACCAAATAAGGTGTTCGGGGACCGAACGTCTTAAGGAGGGGGCAGTGTAACGAGCGAGAACCCCTTAGTACGCCTCTGTCGCCCTCCAGGTAAACAACGCGCTAATTCTCGAACAGAACGATCGAGAGACTTCCTTCACTATGCAGACTTTCTAGAAATTGTTACCGAAGGACGTTCTGGAAGCTGTGGACTGGTATATAAGCGGAGAGCCACGACCCACGAAAAAAAGTTAAGTTAACAGCGACAGTCTAAATATTCGAGCAATCTACGAAGTGAAAATAAATAGTGAATATAAATCGAAGTTAATTGTTGTACATAAATTAGTGTGTTATAGTTAGTTTAGTTATTTAGTTATAATTCGTTTAGTTTGTAGTGTGTAAATAAATTAGACATTTTCGTTCAGCAGTGATTTTATTTTGAACCCCTAGAACGCAACAGTATACAGCGTTGTATATATGTATGCATTCTATTTAACAAGTCCAGGGCGTAATTGACTCAAACGTTTTTTTAAATTGGGAAACAGAAGTATTTAAAATATCACAATAAAGGTTATTGCTATTAAACAAACGCATACATCTTGATATAGGAAAAAAGAAGCCATAATTAGATCTGTAAAGAGGCATCCTGAAAAAGACAACACTAAGCGTCATGCTTAAAGGCACATAAATAAGCAATGAGGAAACCAACTCAATACAATTTATTGTACCAGACACAAAAACTTAAAATGGTTTAATAATCATAATTACCCAGTTCATACCCCATATTAAAAGCACAATTCTTAAAACACGATTTTGTATAGATTCCAACCTACTGATATGAACTGTGTAATGTGGACACCAAACTACAGAGGTATTTTTAAGCGTAGATCTTACATATGCTAAATATAGGTTTTCAATGCTTCTACGCTTAGTTCTTTTGAATTCCTAGTGATGAAACGAAGTAATTGCAGTGATTTCAGATCCCCACGGAGTCTCCTTTCTTGGAGACTGCATAATACCAAGATTTAAAATTTAGAGACGTAAGTACTTCAAGCGCATGAGTTTCTTTTGCAAAGTAAGGTTTCCAAATTGATGCAGCATAGTCAAAAATGGGACGGATGTAAGTTTTGTAAATAGTTGCTAACAATGACTTTAGGTCATTCGAAATTGCAACAGTAAATCTTTCTATTGGGAAGAACTAGCAATATTTACACCCTTGATATAGTAGCTCATAGGTATGTGGGTTATTGTGTCCCAGATAAGAAATGTTACAATTTTGTACATTGAGTTCTAGAAGCCAAGTAGCACACCATTCTTCAATTCTATTCGGATCGTTAATCAGTTTTTCCTAATATAGTAAAGGATTAGAAAAGAGCTTGGTGTCATCTGCAAATAGTGATACCGTGGGCACAAACACTGACATCATGATATATGAGTTGGAGAACAGGGGACCGATAACAGAACCCTACGGTACACCACTAGTTACCAGAAATTCACACAATAATTAATTTTTTAAAAGGTACGAATCCAGGACAGCAACGGATCTCTCACACCAAAATGCTCCATTTTATAAAGTAGATGTTCAAGTGGGACTTTATCAAAAGACTTCTTAAAAGCAAGGTAAATTATATCAACAGGATTTCTCTTATCTATTTTGGACGTACACATATCGGTACCTTGTAGAATCTTTGAGACTCTAGACCGACCACAGAGGAAACCATGTTGCTGTACCCGCATTTACAGGCTAAACAAGTTAGACTAATTTATTCATAGTTACCTGGATTTAACCTGTCGATAGACACCAAGCACTCTCGAATTAATGTGACCATTATTTTTTGGAGAAGAGGGACTAAATTGGAGCTCCAGCTTTGTAAATAAAGTGGATTTATGTTGTCAGGCCGGATGCACTATCATCTATAATTTTACTTATCGCCGAAACAATTGAGTCTCGTAAAAACTTAACATTAGATATATTATTTCTAGTTTAAAATTAATAAAAAAGAATATCGATTTTTTTGGTGTAGAAATTTGCAGAATCTAAGGCAAATAGATCAGCAACACGTTTAGGATCAGTAACAATATCATTGTTCTGCCCACGGACGGAAAACGCAGTCATTTTTGAATCTAGTGAGTGTTTGAAATATTTAAAAAATTGCTTATTACTCTTACTGTCAACAAGTTTCTGCTCATAATCTATTTTGGCTTGTTTAATTTGAGTGAAGAGTAAATTTGAACAGTGAAGATAATCAAAGTTCAGTTTGTATGATCTATATTTATGCCAGAGTTGCCTTTTTCTGTTTATTTCTTACCTTATTTTAAAATTAATCCACGGTTTACAACTCTAGGTTTTATTAGTTTCAGGAACAAATTGAAGAGGGTGGTTAATTGGTCATTGATATTGGTGTAAGGAAATAAGGAATATAATTTGCTGAACGAGGGTTCTTTTTCTTTTTGCTAGGGTGAACAAGTTGAAAATTGAGTTGTAATTATTAAAGTAATATAAACTAGTTCGCATTTTTCTTATTGGTACATTGGTACATTTATACTTCAATCCTTTACAACTTATAGTACATTTTTAGAATTAAGATTTTCTTTACTGATCCTTCTCGTTCGCATCTTCAACTAAAATTTTCTTATTTTAACTTCTGCAAAAATTCTATAGAATATTAAATAAGAGAATAGTAGCTTGCAATTTAACAACCTGATAATTAAGGAGAATTTTTGTCCAGTAAAACCGCAATTTTTTACCATTTTAATACAAGTACATTTACAATGACTTAACTTAAATTTTGGTGACTCTGAGGCAAGACATTCCTTCAGGTGGATATGAAATTTATTTGTTTCAATAAGGACATAGATGTCCTTGATAAAACTTTAGATTTATAACAAAATTTTTGTGTTTTGTAAACATTCATATTTACCTTTAAGAAAGAAAAAGTTTAAATGGTGTCGTGAGACACCAGGTAGGAACTAAGTTCCTCCGGCTAATGTAGAATCAACACATAACACTACTCGCTTCTCGCTTGTGTATACGACTGTAGCGCCTGAGCACGTCTCATTTAACGGTCAATATATCAAAATCAGTGAAATCTTGGCGTTAAGAAAGAAGCTTCTTAAAAATTCAAGATGAGCTTTAAAGAGTAATGTATACATTTATTTTTTCTCACCTTTACTAACTACTTTCAACTATCAAGATTTTTAAAAATTGTATCTTATATTACCTACCTACTTTAACAAAAAAAGGTAAATGTTAAGAGATATATACAAAAAAAAAATGCATCGGCCGGGAATCGAACCCAGCTCATTTAACGGTTTTTCGTTACGGTTTTTTACTATTACATGATCTCATCCAAGCCTGCCGTAAGGAACTTAGTTCCAATTATATTATATTCTTTTAAAAACTATAGATGACTTCTATATTTTTAAACCTGGAAAGAAAAGAAAAAAATTGGTATATTTTTTTTTATTGTCTACAGTTACTAAATGAATAGTATACATATACATTAACAATCATAATTATACATTTTTGGTCTAAATCACTTTTTTTCGGCTAATGTTATAAAAGGCCAAGATACATTTTACAAATCTATAAAACATGTTCATCCAATATATTTGAACTATATTTTATGCTCTTAAACTAAATTTTAATCTCAAATTGTAAGGAGGTTCTAATTTTATAATGAAATATAGATAGGTCTGCACATAAAATTAACTGATATGTCTTGTGTATGATAATCCAATTAAAAAAATGAACTAATTTCGTCTCTAATTAGAATAAAATGTTCTTTTCTGAGGTAAATAAGGATCCTGTTATTCTATAACACATTAGAAGTTTTACAATGGTTTTTGTTTAATATAATTTTGGAAAGTAAACTCAACCAGGACTTTCCACGATGTTCTTATCAAACATTTTAGAAATCTTAGAAGATTATGGCCATATTATTTACCATTTTCTTGGAAGGTCGTTTAGTTCCTTTATGAACTTCATTTCTTTGGAGGTGCATATCCTTTTCACTTTTTGCATAAAATACAAAGTACCTTCGAACCACATCTTTTATTGTTCTCATCAGATTCATCACAGAGAACATACAAAATTTGCACATGATCTGCAAATATGCTCACCAGTACAAGCATTATGACATACATTTTCTCAGTTTTAACTTGGCGAGAAAATCGATCAATTTGATTTGTTGTAGCATGTAAATTGTTCGAGCAGCATCGTTCGAATTCTGATTGAATGTTTGGCACCTGATCACTTCTTACTGAGACAGCTTGATCAACAACACTTCTGCTAACTTTTTCGTGACTCTAGTAATTTGAGTCAAACTGTATGTTTTGCTTGATAGTATGCATAGCTGCATCAACATGATTGTTTCGACTGATAGATTGTTGCACCAACAAATTTTGTAATTGTTCTTCTTAGTCAATATTAATAAGAATAATAAGAATTAAAAAAGGTATATCCGAACTACTTAAGCCAAATTTAGGATCACTGCCTAAGAATGCTTTATAGGGAACTTCCATTTATGCGATAAAACGAAGTATTTTTTTTTATTATTGCACACGATAACACCCTAGAGCCAAATTTGTCGAGTTTTTGTTCAACATCCATAATCTTAACATATTTTTAACGTCTTGACTACTTCTTTCAACACTCCCTTGTGTTTGTGGTTTCTAGGGGCTCCCATGCATTATCTTAGACTTAAGGACAAGACTATTGTCGGATTGTAATATATAAAGAGCTCCAAAAAACACAAACGTTTTTAATAATTCTGTGACTACTTCCTCTGCGCTTTTAGTTTTGAGTGGTTTTGAAATCCAACAATACTCAGTAATTTGTCAAATGTTTGTGTGTTCATTCTATAATGGCCAAAGAATTTTTTGGGATATTATCAAAGATCATTGTATTTTATATGTAAGAATACTTTTATAAGCCTTCCAGCTGTGATAGGATGAATCCAATATTGGTGTATTCTTTTTTTTCCTATACTTCTAATGAAGTAACCAGTAACCAAACCAGGTAAGCAACTCATTGAAAATCTTTGTTTAGAATGAGTAAATCTATGTATGTATTTCTGCCGTTCGCGTAGATATTTCTTTGTGAAATAAATGGCTGTGCGCGCTGGTTCTTAGGAATAGCTTTTTTTCTAATATGTGACAAAATAATACAGAGTGGGTACTTCAATCTTACTTCTTTTTCCATCCGAAGCCTAGCTCCTATACTCCATTTATAATACCTTCATGGTTGTACATATTTCTATTACACATATAATATTTCTAATGAAATATGATAGTTGAAATACTAGAATGAACGATTTTATAAAAAGGGATCTCTTTTACCAGAATTAAAAAAGAATTCAACATTATGACGAAACAGTTACAAAAATAAAATTTAGAGAGTACGATATTAACTAAAATACAGTGTTATAGTTTATAATTAAACAGTTTTGTTCTACTTGTAGAAGTAAGTTTATAATTAACATAAAAAACAGCTTATTTGGCAATACTTAAATGAAAAATAGGAATTTTAATATTTGCTTAATGATTCTACATGTAATCCTATTGGCAAAAGTTACATAATTTAAAATGAATAAAATATCTAATGTGTTTGTACTATTACTAATATAAACTTATTTTCAAATGTATCATTTACGCATTACACACAAAAATTATAACAAATTTGATGTGCAATTTATTGCCTATAAAGTATATTGAAATTAAAATAAAAGCTGTAATGTTTGGCAGAAGCATTTTTCGTATTGTTTTAGTATTACGTAAATATTTGTTGTTATTTTATATGTATATTTATTGTTTAGGAGGAACAAGATTAAATTTCCAAACTCGGTTTGGTCCTATTTCGACCACATACAAGGCAGAACCATTTGGACATACTGCTATATCATGAGGATTTCCAAAACCCTGTAAAAATAAAAAATCATTATTTGTTACGCTACTACGTATTCTTGAGTGCTCAAAACTTAAATCCGCCATATTGAATCCAGTGTCAAGTAATGTCAAGGATTGTCAGGTGTCAATATTCTGTCTTGTCAATTGTCATTAGATCTCTTATTTATTTCGTATACTTTCACAGAAACAGATGACAGATGGATAGACACCGGAACTCGAACTCTTCTAAAGCAACTGGATAAAGAACAAATATAAATAATATCTGAAATATTTAAGCTTATAATTTAATAAACGGTGTCAAACTAAATAATCTGCGATGTACAGACAATGCAATAGTGTTTTTCAACACCCAAAAATGCTTGCAAAAGTTGATGAACAAAATTACTGAAACAAATAGAAGATATGGACTTGACACAAACACCAACAAAACCAAGCTAATGATTATCAGCAAGCAAAAATATCACGGGAGCAAATCTGTATGTGAACTAAATGAGAATTAAACGTTAGTAAATAATTATTTTTAGATATCCGTCATGGGATTTTTGAAGCTTTGAAATTTTAGAAATTATAAAAACAAAAATATATTAAATGACATTAAGGAGAAATTGAAAAAAATGTCGCATCCAGCATGACTCGAACCCGCAACCTTGGCCTATATGCGGCAACGCTCTAACAACTATACCATGAATGCTTAGTAATTATTTTGGTTGCTAAATTCAACTCATGTCACATGCGACACTTACTCACACAAAGCAGTAGGGTTAACAAAAACAAATTATTTTTATCGGAGTTCCGGTCTATACTAAATTGGCTCAAGGTTAAAGAATACTCTTTTATAATCGAAGCTTTCGAAAATTTATTGTTTTCCATGAAAAAGAAATAAATATTTCGGGTCATTTTAGATCAGTCGATGATAGCTATAGGTAAGTTCAGTAACCAGATTAATGGGCTCGATCTTCATTACGCAATCGATACAACAAAAAAAAATGGAAAAAGCAAGAAAAAATCGTAGTAAATGAAAAAGAAATAAAAATATGAAAAACAAAAACAAAAAAACGGGAACATCCGAAAAAACACTCGAACAATTAAAACATAATAGTGAAAAACTGGAAGCAAACGTGAAAATAAGATAAAATTGAAAAAGAAAAACAAAAGAATGGAAATATCGAAAAAAAAAATAAAACAAATCAAAGCAGTACGAAGTTCACCGGGCTAGCTAGTAGGTATTAAATAAGTATTTAATTAATGTGTTACAATGGAGAACTCGCATTTAGAGATGTGACAAAAGCTAGATACCTACATAATAACAGTGTGACTAAATCTAGTAAATATTATTGGTTACTCACAACATCAGGTGCCCAATGATCAATAACTGACTCAGTTACTGGATCAATTGTCAATCCTTGGACTGAAAGTTGCATCGAAGTAGGACCATTCACAGCATAAATAAGTTTGCCTGAAATCAATCAGTAAATAAATATATTATATATTAGTAATTATAAATAAATTTGATACAGCTTAGTTCGCTTGTATTCTAGGACAAATTTGATCCTTTAAATATTTTTTTTTTGTATACCTACGGAGTTTTCCAAGGGTTTAGGTTTTTAAATTTGTTATTATGCTAGTTGATAGGGATTAGCGAATCAAAAGAAATTTAACCTAGGAGCTGCTCAACATTATTTTTAGTGATGGGAAGAAACGGAAATTTTTAATAATCGATTACTAACGGTTTGAGTACTTTGCGAAATCGAAGTTTCGCAGAAAGAAGCACGGACAAAATTGCAAAGACTCGCTGAATCTAAATCTTTTTTCGACAGAAACAATTAGGCCTTCACAACAAAAATTGATAACTGAGAACTTATGCAAGCGTTAAGTAAGTAATTTAGACAAAAAAAAACTTCCAGATACCTGGATTATTCAAAGTCACCCCTATGTTTTTTTTTTTACTTATTTCCCTGGACTAATATTGTGAATTATTTATTATCTGTTATAGACCACAAACTTATGCAACCAACATAACATAAAACTAGTGTTTAGTTTCCTTGTAGTAAGTAATTTTCAAACCTACACTCATCGCCTCCGTGGCGCAATTGGCTAGCGCGTTCGGCTGTTAACCGAAAGGTTGGTGGTTCGAGCCCACCCGGGGGCGCATTTTTTTTTAACTTAAAGATTTAATTCTTTTGGTTATTAATTATACGTTGTTGTTAATTGTTATTATTAGATTTTTTACTACGTGTATGTACCAAAAAATTTAATGAAATATACAACATGCAAGGTCAATTTTATTTGTTTTAACTTTCAAATATTGGTGTTGATTTCATTTCGCCTGTTCTGTTTCCTGAGTCCACCAATTAAAAGTGGATAAATTGGTCTCTATTATTTACTCATCTTAATCTCCTTGTTTATATAGATAAAAAAGCTGCATAGGTAATCAAATGAAAAATCGCGTAATCAAAGAAGCTAGTGGTCATCAAGCGACAGTCAGTTGTTTGTAGAGGAATTTCTCCTATTTTTTTTTTCTTTTTTTTTTTCACTTACTCCGGTTTCCATACTTTTCTTACTTTAATCTCGTCGTACTCAAAGATATAAAAAGGAAATCGCATGATCAAATAAATGTTAGTGGTCATCAAGCACCAATCAATAGTAAGTTGAGTGGTTTCTCTGAGTTTCTCACTCTGTCTTTACAGTTGCACAAGTCCCTATACCTTACTTAACTTTATATCGTTGTTCTTGGAGGTAAAAAGAATCGCATAATTAAATGAAACCTGGTGGCCATCAAGTGCCAATCAGAAATGTGTAGAGCGATTTCTCTGTTTCTCTTTCTCTGTCTTTCCACTTACACAAGTCCCTATACCTTACTTACCTCGTTGTCCTTAAAGCGTCAGTCAGTTGTGTGTGGAGGAATTTCTCCTAGTCTCTATTTCTTATTTTTTCACTTACACCGGTTTCTTACTCTAATCTCGTCGTACTCAAAGATATAAAAAAGGAATCGCATGATCAAATAAATGTTAGTGGCATCAAACACCAATCAAAAGTGAGTTAAGTGGTTTTTCTGAGCTTCTTTCTCCATCTGTACAGTTGCACTATTCCCTTATACCGTACTTAACTTAATCTCGTAATTAAATGAACGCTGGTGGTCATCAAGCATCAATCAAAAATGTTTCTCTCTTTTTGTCTTTCTACTTACGCAAGTCCCTATACCTTGCTTATCTCAATAGGTTGCTCTTAGAGATAAAAAATATCGCATAATCAAATGAACGCTGGTGGTCATCAAGAGTCAATCAGAAATGTGTAGAGGGGTTTTTCTGTTCCTCTGTCTCTGTTTTTCCATTTACCCAAACCTTGCTTATCTCAATCTTGTTGCTCTCAAAGATAGAGGAAAATCCGCATGATCAAAGATGCTAGTGGTTATCAAGCGCCAGTCAGAAGTGTGTAGCAGAATTCCTCTTTTCTTTAACTATATCTTTCACTTACACAGGTTTGTGTATTTTCTTCACTTTAATCTCGTCGTCCTCAAAGATATAAAAATGGAATCAGATAATCAAATAAATGCTAGTGGTTATCAAGCACCAGTGAAAAGTTTGTTGAATGGTTTCTCCGTTTCTCTTTACTTCCTTTTCACTGATCCTATAGGTTTATTACATTTATCTCGTTGTACTTATAAAATAAACAAAGAAATGAAGAATCAAATGAATGCTATTGGTCATCAAGCAAGAGTCAGAAGTGTTTAGATGAGTTTCTCCTATTTTCTTTTTTTATCTTGTCACTTACACAGGTTTTCTTACTTTACTAATCTTAATATCATCCGACTCAAAGATAGAGGAAGAGAATCGGATGATCACATAAACGTTAACGGTCATTAAGAGCCAATTAGAAGTAAGTAAGTACCTTAATTATCCATTTAAAAAACTCTATACACACCTTTAGCAGCAACACCAAACACTCTTCCCATATCAGGTTGAGTAATTGTAAGAGCAGGTTCCCTATTTCCTTGTGTCATGTATAAACCTGCTCTTGGACAAACTACCCTCATGTTTTCTCGGTCAGCCACGCAGATCCTATCCAGAGGTTCTATAAGTGCTAAGCCATGTGGCACTTGAAGAGAAAGAGCCTCTAAAAAAGAACACAGCATAGTATATCCATTTAAAGAATTAAAATGTATTAATTTAAAAATTCGGCTTGCATATTTGTGTTGATCACAAAGAAAATACAAAACAAAATAATAATTTTTTAAATTTCAAGATCTTGAGAAAACAAATTTCAAATTTTTTTAAAAATTGAAAACAAAACACTATACCTCGAGGCACAACTGTTTGACAGTGACGTCATTTTGACGTAAATGGCAGTGGAACCAATGCGAGGTTCGTATGAATGCTAGTTGCCATGTTTAACTTAGAAAGACTTATTATCTTTGTCTTATTAACGCGCAATAGAAAGGTTCTTTTAAGAAAAATGTCAAGCACAAGCGCACTTAAAAATGTTGTCCAGTGTTGACATTTTTCTTAAATAACAAAAATCTTGGTTAGGTGATTGATATCATTTCTTAAATTTTTATCAATAATTGGTTGTAAGTACTTTGGTAATACCTGGAGCAGTAGGGAATATCCTCATCAAAGTTCCAGCAGCATTATATTTCAGTATTCTGGTGTTACAATAGCCATCAGCAATAAAAATTTCTCCTGTGGTAGCAATCGCTACGGATGTTGGTTTACAAAAATGTTTCTTGTCGGATCCAGGTTCAAATCTTATACCAAAAGTTAAAGCTGGCTGCAATTCTCCTGGTTTGAACTAAAAAAATTACAAGAGCAAAGTGTTACTTTTTCTACTCTTGTTTTTAATAAGATTTTCGGGTTCAAAAATATTACATTTAACTTGTATAACTTTGATAGAATATATTTATCTATAAAATAATTTATTCAAAAAAGGTTTTGCGACAGTCAAATCGTCACAAAAATTACTTCCTCTGGTCTGACTTTTGCTGCCTCCACTTTTAAGTAAGCCCTCTAACACATCTTATCTCTCCTCTCCCGAATTTAAATTAGTATACAGAATACGCCAATTATGATTATTATCAAGTGATTTAGCAAAATTTTTTAGTTCATGACATTTGTTGCACACTTAACACCTTTGAAACAGATTATGTTACACCAAACTATCAAGCATATACAGTAGAACCTCGATAAGTTAAACAACTAATATTTGTATTCTTTCTCACTTAGGCATTAAAACCTCTATTACTCGAAATCTCAACCCTCTATTAGTTGAAAGAATTAGTGAGTCCCTGCAAGCCATTTTGGTACATATTTTCATCCATAACTCGAAAAATTAAATAATCTTTATCTCGAACAGAGCAATGTTTTATTATACAACCTTCACAACTCGATTATTTGAAGTTTCTAACTTCTATAGTTCGAAGAAAATTAAGTTCCTTATTTAAGAATGCTAACTATGTTTGTCCTGCAAAAATGGACGTATTGCAGAATTTCCGGGCTTGGAGGAGTGTTTACTTAGATGGTTTGAGCAGTATCGGAACCAATATATCTAAGTGGACTGCTGTTACAAGAAAAAGTCGAAATACGCTCTAAATGGAGGGCTCGAAAATTCAAAATAAGACACGAACTTGTTTGTAAAAATATTTGTGGGAAAAATGCAAGTGGCAAAATTTGTTACATGTTGACGAACCTGACAATATCTTTAATGCTGACGAAACGAGGCTGTTTTTTAAATCTTTTTCTAATTAGTTATAAGACTCTAATTTTATAAATGAGGTGGGAAGCATATTACGGAACATTTGACTATTCTGCAAGGAGCACAGAAAATCTCCTACCTTTGCGGATCGACAAATCTAAAAAACTTGTTGTTTTTCAAGATGTATATCACTACCTTTACAATCTGATGACATAGAAGACTAGAATAATACCTACGATATGCGCACCATGAGTTTTCATCAAAGAGGCAAGAACCGCATTGAAAACTATATAATTTTATATAGCAACCAGCAACCCCGAATAACCAAAATTTTCTGTTCTTTATACCTTAGAGAAAAAACGACCAAATTATCTAAAGCAAAAAATGTTGATTTATAATAAATCAAAATATGTTTGTCACCTCTCTAGCTCAAAATTCTTCAAGTCCAAATCCTCCATAAAATCTATAACTCGAATTTTTTGGTATATCCCTTGATATTCAAATTATAGGGGTCCTACAAGTCTACAAGTGACACCCTTATATGCTGTTGTTCCAAGACTCGTGTGCGAGAAACAAAAAAACTAGTGTGGCAGTCAGTGGGACTGCCGACAGAAGCTATACTTCTATGCACGCGCATGGATTCATAAATTTTTATGCGAATGATTTAGCAAACTAATTATATGATATTCGTGGTAAGCGAACCCAAAAACCTTCTAGTACCGTGTGAAGTTGTGCACACTCTTTTTGTATCGAATTTGCATAAAATTCGTGGAGACGAGGTCCGTCTTATGCACCAGGTGTTTCGAAGATCATCGCCATTATTATAAGCGTATTTGATAAATATAGTAACTTCATCATTTTGTTTTTTTTTCTGTTTTTTCTTTGCCGATGAACCAAGAACTTGGTATTGTTTCCAAACATTATAATCTACATTTTCTTCGATAAACTTTTCTTGGGCGACAAGCAAACAACTATTCTACTTTAGTAGAATCTGGTTTCTGGCAATGAAATAACCGAATCATTATGTGAACCAAATATTTAGTCTTCCATTTTTTCGTTGCTCATTCTAGTATTGAAATGTAAGAGACCGATATGAGTAAAGTATCGAATACTATTTTACTCGGTATTAAAACAAAAATATCGATACCAATGTTCTACTAGCAGTATTACAACATACCTAATCAGTATCGTATCGGTGGCGCGGAAGGTTGTATTTATCAGTATTTGCTGGAAATTTAAAACTATGAAATTATGTACTTACTTTAAATGCTTGATGCAAAGCTACATCAGTTACCCAAAGATTATCATGTCTATCAACTGTTAAACCATGGGGCATATAAAAAATATCTTGACCCCATTTTCCCAAAACTTTTCCTGTTAGAGGATCTAATGTCAGTACGGTATGTTCCTTGATTGGTCCCAAATGTGAGAATTGATAGTGGTGGGTTTCATTGAAGGTACTAAAATTAAAAGAGTACGTTTTAGGTGTAAAATATTAATAATATTAACAATATTGTGTTTTAAAATAAAAAATATAAGGTTTGTAGTTATACTTTTAAATACAAAATTGTTAATTTTCACTCAAAATCACATAAATCAATTGAATATCTCTAACAGTTTTTAATATAATTCAAATATTAAAACAGATTAAAAGATAAAACTCATTTTTTTACAAATCATCAAAATTTTGGTCTCAATTGTTTTTTTTTCTTTTGCGTGTTAGGGAACAATAATGAGAAAAAATGTTAACGTTGCGCGAGCATACCGCCAGAAAAAACCCAGTGGGCACCGTCGCGAAACACCGATGTCACGAAAAACCAGTTCCATAAAATTAGTCAGTCAACATTTTTGTTTTATCTGGATCTGAATCTGAAAATTTGGGAAGGGCGAGCAGGTGCCCTGCCAGCACTGAGGTCACATAGGTCCCATTGTGCATACTCCCGTGTGTAGTGATATCCACACCCCAAGCTGTCGTCAGGCCTAGATATTTAAAATAGGTGATGAGGCTCCCGAGGGGGATCTCCCTGACATCGGCTGGTGTAAGCCAGTATTCGCAAAACACGGATCTTCTGATTTTAGAAAAAGCAGAGCAGTCATACATTATATGCTTTTCCTACTGTTTACTCTTCTTGTTTGCAACCTCTGCATAGGGGTGATTAAACTAATTTCATCCTAAAGAGACGTTGTCGGAATTGGCAGTGACCTGTTCAGATTACCACAGCTGTTCGGAGATTTTGTCTGGTCAATGCTTTTAATTTTCTTGCTGTTTCCTCGTCAGGATGAGGTAATAACTCTCCGGCAAGTCTACAGTTTTGGTGAGAGTGCTGTTTGATAAGGTCCATGACAGCGGACATTGTTAGATTGGTAGATGGGCAAGGGCTAACATATTTATAGCCCGCAGCCCTCATTGCAAAATTGTCCGCAGTGCGGTTACCTTTAGAGTTCCCATGTCCTTTGATCCAGCTCACAGTCACCACGTTATTCTGGCTGGCCTCAGTTAGAGTTTGGTGACATTCTAGTACTTAACTTGCCTTTGTGATACTGAAATTTCGAATTGGATTATCACTTGTTACATTAATTTTGCTCATTATTTACATTAACATTTAAATATTAATTTAATATTTATTTTTATTTTATTAATGCAATTCTACTCTGAATGAAAATTTTGCCGCTAAAAAAATACAACAACAGAATTGAGGTTAAGAAATCGATTTTACTATAATATTTGTAACAAAATACAAAAATACAATGCTTTACTTATGGCGAACTAAACATAATCTGAGCAAATTTGATTCGCACATTGAAGAAATAAATGTGTGTGTCGAGATTTCCTTTGAAGCTTCAGAGGACATGTGTGGCAACTTCTTTTTTTGTATTCTTTTCCATTGACTTCTTGAAGGTCAGGTACAGGCATATCCTTTTCCAGCACACCAGTCAAAACTCAAAGGTAACTCTCGTGGCAGCCTTTCCTTCAGCGCTCGTCGTCTCATTTGAGGTACCTGTAAACTGCGAACTACTTCTTTCTTTTATATGTAAAAAATTTGCACACTACATTAAATAAATTTTCATAAATTTTATTTTATTATTGACCTATATGAAAAATGCATGTTTTTAGTTAATTTTGTTGATAGGAATTAATTTTATTTATGTATTAAAACAATTTAAGTTTTGACAAACAAGCCATATCTAGCAAGGACGCATAAATAATTAAGAAACACATGATTTAAAAATATGAAAACTAAAATAAATAAACAATATAATAATTGTATTAAATTTTCATAAACTTTGTGTTAATATAACTACCATAAACAAGAAAATGAAATTTAGGAATAATCGAACATACGGCAATACTCGAACTTGTAAGCTTTACCTTGTAACGTTTGCAACGTTATTTTTTGGCCTGGCCTACGTACTATTTATTTTTATAATTTCTCGGCTATTTTGGATTCGCCGCGTGGCCGGTTCCGGTGTTGAGAAGGGGAATGTGGGTTCGAAATGTCTTATTTTAATTCTTTTCATTTTGTGCTTCTAAAGTAATCAGTTCTTTTAATACATTCTCCCTTCGGCCGATTGCCAAATTTTGAAGGGTCCTAAGAAAGGACAGAAAACAAGGAACCAATTTTTTTTTGGTAAAGAAGCTTTTGGCCTAGCCGAATTTTTAATTTGCTGCCGTATCCTGGCTGTGACCGCACAAAGGCCTTTTTCTCCGAAGAATCTTCTGAAGACTTGTATTTGAAAACATCTTGCCATCGGCATCTTTAACCAGGAGCTAAAGGGGACCGAATTTTTCCGTCATCCACGACCTTTTTCGAGGAAGAATCCAAAAAGATAAGAATTTAGTTTTTCACTATTCATTTTTTTTTACTTATAGTTCATGAAAATTTTCATTAAGAATTTTGAATAAACAATTTTAAACTGATTTATTCTCTTTTATTTGTATGTCTGTATTTGGCGCCCTTATTTATTTGTTTGGGGAGAGTTAAAAAAAGAAAGCCAGAAGGAAGCCACGAACCCTGGAGCTAGCAAGGGTATTATTACGCTACAACCTACAGCCGCTAACTCCTCTGAGCATCTTAGCCTCAGATGTAGTAGTAGTTAGTCGGCTTTTTGATTATCGTGATAACACTCATATCACAACTGACACTTAATCAAATCTTCCTTAAACACATGTATGTACGGGATAAGGAAGAGAATATTTGTTAAATTTACAATAAGAACATCCAACTGTGCATTGTCTTATATTTTTATTCAGTTAGAACAATATATTTTTGGTAAATTAATTATTTTAAAATATCCCTCATAGAGTTTTCAAAATTAAGAAATTATACAAACAAGAAAATGATATTAAGGAAAAACCGAAAAAAAATGTCTCACTTGGTGTAACGATAAACAATAAATTCGCAAGACTATTGTTTCCATGCCTATATCGGTGAGAATCACGTTACGTGAGCGGTGTTACAGTAAAATTTTCGACTCTTTCTAGTTGTGATTCGTAATTCTTGGCCAGTACGAATTAGTACGTCAAACAAAAATTTTTTTTATTGGTATACCTCTTCGAAATACAATTAAGTTAATTTTAATAATGTTTCTTTTGATTACTTTATTTAGTGTAAGTGTGATATTTTATTAATTCTAATCCAAATCAAGTGATTTCATTTTAGCCAAATATAATTTTTTTTATTATCATCAAAATCAGGGCCGGTTGTTACACGTGCTACTTGATTCGTTAAGGGATTAATTTTTAAATTTTTATTTCTATTAAGGGTTCATCCAAATTTATTTGAAGAGGTCCAACTGTTTAGCTATAACTATATTGGAAAAGTTCTAGTCATTTTGTGGAGAAATAGGGGTAGAATATTAATCCCGAATTTTGTCCCAACTTTTGAAACTTGGTAGGAAAATCATCCCTGTATAATCGACACCACAACATCTGAATCAATCCAAGGGTTTCCGAAGATTAATGATATAAGAGAATAATTATTTTTTATTAACCTAATTAATCCTCATTTACATAATATTCAGTTTTCAATATATTTATTTATTAATTATGTTGGAAATTATGAAATTTGTAATAAAGTATTTAAAACGGGTGTTTGCGTATAATTTGTTTTATTTGTACTTTAGGGACTGTTAATACTCTTAAAAAGCAACCCACGGCTTATTGAGCTACCTAAGGTATTAAAACCCTTTAGGACGTTTTACAATTAAACCGGCAGGACTCAAACCTGCAATCTTTACCTATTGCCGATAACGCTATTCATTACTACAGTCACAGAGCAATATTGTTTTCAAATTCAAGGAATCTTTCAAATAATTAATATTGTATAATCTGAGTTTTATACTTACTATTGATCCCAAATTCTGTCACCTCGGTGGAATATAACAGGCTGTAAAGCAGCATTGACGGACACTGCTGAAACCTGGCCTAATTTCAAAGGTTCCACAGGCCAATTTTTTACAACTACTGGAACATCGGGTTTGTTCACTGTATCTGCAGGTGTAGGTAGTTGATCAGGTAGCGGAGCATCCTTAAAATTAAAAAGAAAGTATACTAATGGCCAATAATTAAAATTATAACAATAATAATAACAAAACGAATGAACGTCTGTTATTATTTTCTAAATTATTTTTACGGTTTGGTAAAGGCCTACTTGCAACTTAAGACCTAATAATAATAATTGATATTACTTTATCAATAACTACAACGTCAACCGAAGGTGGCGCAGTTAATATACAATATATTTAATCAATATATTACAGAAACTAACGAAAAAAATAGTAAAATCTTGGAAACTAACGGGAAAATATGATGAAAACAAGAAAACAAAACAAGTTAAAATGGTGTCGTGGGACACCAGGTAGGAACTAAGTTCCTTTGGATAATGTAGAATGGACACATAACATTATTTGCTTGTGTATACGACTGTAAATCCTGCGCACGTCTCATTTAACGGTCAATATATCAAAATCAGTGAAATCTTGGCGTTAAGAAAGAAGCTTCTTTAAAATTCAAGATGAGCTTTAAAGAGTAATGTATACATTTATTTTTTCTCACCTTTCCTAGCAACTTTCAACTATCAATATTTTTAAAAATTATATCTCATATTACTTTAACAAAAAAAGGGAAAAGTTAAGAGATATATACAAAAAAAAAAAATTGCATCGGCCGGGAATCGAACCCGGGCCGCCCACGTGGCAGGCAAGCATTCTACCAATGAACCACCGATGCTACGTATAATAACTTCCAGAATGCGTTTGATGCACGTCTCATTTAACGGTTTTCCGTTACGGTTTTACTATTACATTATTTTCAGTTCAGTCACGCAGCAAAAAGGAAAAAAATGAAAAATGAGAAAAAGACGTCTGTAAAAATTCAGTATGGTAAAATTTCTAACAAAAGTACCTTTATTTTTATAAAGTTTTTTAGTCTCGTTGGTGTTCTTGGTTTCTTTGTCTTTCTCTTTGTTATTCCGGGTGGAATTGTATAATTGAAATTAAACCTATTTTCCGACCACCTAGAGCTCTACATTTTTTGTGATAGCTAAGAACTGGATGATAATGGATGTTTTAAGTATCTATTTAGACATATACATAGAGATTTTGACACAATTTCAAGAAATTCCAAATTTTATAGAGGAAAATAAACAGTTGTATTATTTTCGTCGTGTTCTTTGCTCTTTGCCTTTCTCTTTGTCATTCCGGGTGGAATTTTGTAATCGAATTTAAACCTATTTGCCGATTACCTGGTGCTCTGAAATCTTCAGGTAGCTAAGAACTTGGTGACAATGTATGTTTCAAGTGTGTTTAGGCATACACATAGAGATTTTGACACAATTTCGGGTTGATTTCAGTTTTAAGAAATTCCTATTAAAATTTCTTTTTATATATTGTTATTAAAAACTCTTATTTTTTTAATTAGATTCCCCAACATCGATTGAACATCTGTTTATTATTTTTATTATGAACCAAATTGCAAAATCATTACCATTTTTTATACTTGGTAATAAAAAAACGCAAAAGAAACTATCATAAACATGCTAACAAGAATATCCGTCATAAAGCACACTTAATGTATAATTTATCGTCAACATAAAAATTTTACACGATTTTATTTTCCAACTAATATTAGACCCCACTTGAATTCTGGATGAACTGTTTCAAGTGTTTACTCTAATAATTCATAATGCGCTTTATGCCATATGGCTCGGGTATTTGTTACAGATTTATAATAGAGATTGCTTGTTATGAAGTGTTTGGTTTCGGGATAATCTGGATAAATTGCTGAAGTGATATTTTATATTTTATCGCAGAAACGTTTAAGTGGATGAAAAACGAGGCCTTTGAGCAATTTCGTTCTCACATTTAAATCCCAGACGTGAAATAAGGTCACGGATTCCTATTTTCTTTGTTGGGAAATTGATTTAGTCGTTTTTACAATGCTATGGTTATAAAATACAGAAGTACGTTTTTTAATAGTATAAAAGTAAAAAAATTGTTATACAGTTCACGGGGTATTGTAGAAATTTTTGATAAAAATACTAATTTGTTGCATATCTACTATTTTAATTACATATTTTCAGATAAGTATAAAGGAAATGTTTTTTTAAAAATATATATTAAACACCTATGTATGCGATAATAATGTATATTGTACTTATTTAATACCAAGTGAATATAAATTACTAAAATATAGCAGATATAACTGATGACGCAGATATTAGATTAAATTATCTGGTACAACAATGGAGTGAAAATTGTATAAATAAAATTAATTATTATATTAAAAAGAAACTCCGATAAAAACAAAGCAAAACGCTGAACTAGATTAAATACTGTTTAAAAAATATTTGCCACGATTTACAAAATGAAAGTAACACCTCGTAAATTTGACATAGAAGAAAGATACAAACTAATAGTCGACAACAAGACAATTCAACAAGTGAGTAAAGATATCAAACGAAACAAATCTATTTGAAACAAGACGAACACAAGTCATAAAAGATTTAGCGGTCCCTTGAGAACTATCAAAATATACCAAATGAGAATTTACAAAGCTGGCAAAGACAGATACTAACGTATTTCACAAAACCAGAACTAAAACATGGAAAACGAATAGAATAATGAGAACCCACGAAGTGAACCATAGGTACAGGGTATTAATCTCAGGTATAAAATAAGAAGCCAAGATGTCAGAGAGGAATAAGGAGTACAGGATGTAATGAGATATGTAGAAAACGCAAGTAATATTGTAAGACAATATGGAAAAATTGACCAGTGGGCGAAGTTGCACAAACCAAACCCGCGAAGAGCTACCACTCCAGCCTAGAAATAATATGAAAGCTGGAGCAGAGACAGAAATAGCTTCGAAGAAGGATTAACGTAACGAATTACACAAAACTAGGAAATGAACTAACAAGGATATTATCCTCAGGTATATTTTTAAAGTTGGCTAAGTTGCAGAGACCAAACATGCGAATAGCTACCAACTCACCCTAGAGATGATGTAAGTGCTGAAACTCAGACTTACATAAAGAGCTTCGATGGAGGATAAACGTTACGGATTAAACAGGACTGGGAAAATAATAATAACATTGGCACATTGGCAGATATGAACAATCACGAGTATTAGCCCCAGGTGTATTTTAAGAAGTCAGGATATCAGAGAGGAATAAGGAATACAGAATGTAATAAGATGTGTTAGAACACAGAAGTAATGTGGGATCATATGAAAAAAATGTCAAATACTGAACCATCACGGGTATTATCCTAAACTATAGAATAAAAAGCCAACACATCAGAGAGGTACAAGGAGTACAAGGACTACTGTATGCAATGAGATGTGCTAAAAGAAGCAAGTAATGTTGTGACATTACATGGAAAAGTTGGCAGTTGGACCAAATCGCAGAAACCTAACACTCGAAGAGCGACCAACCAACCCTAGAGATTGTGTGAGTGCTGGAGCTTAGACTTACATGACAAACACAGAAGAAGAATATACGTAACGGGTTAGATAGGATTTGGAAAAGAATAATAAAAACGACAGAAATAATCCGTCTTGAGTATTTTCTTAAGGTTTAGAATAACAAGCCAGAATATTAAAATGGAATAAGGAATACAGGATGTAATGAGGTATGTTAGAACAGGTATGTAACGTTTGGGTGTTCACATAAAAAAATTGGCAAGTGTGCCAAGTTGCAGAAACCACACATGCAAAGATCTGGCACCCTATCGTAGAGATAGTATGAGAGCTGGAGATTACTCTTACAGGAAGAGCCTCGAATGAGGATAAACAAGGAATAAATTTTGCTGGGTTCTATTAATACAAGGAATTAAAATAAAAAGAAAAAAAAAACTTCCTACAGCCAAATCACAGTTTAATATAAAAAAATATAAAAGCGAATAAGAGAGACAAGAAAAAGCAGGAGGACTGCTGGCGATTTTTTTTTTATTTTGAACATTTTAAAATCTACAAACGTTGTTAAAATTCTGTGTTATCTACTTTTGTCTAGAATCCAATGCAAATTGAAATTTTGATAACTTGGAAAATATCCTATATTGAAATAACTAAAAATAATAATTAATCTGAATAAAATCTATTAATAAAACTTACCACCATAAAAATAATATTTCAACACCGAAATACACAAAGAAAACAGCTGATGGTACCGTTACAAAAAATAATGAACCAAACAACTTATTAGAAACAAGTACCTGCCACATACTCTCACCTTCGTATTATTAAAATAATCTCTAATTTACATTACACTTACTTTTTTAGTATTCACAGGAGATTTTACACTTACTACCAATATAATAACTAGCAGGAAAACCGCTAAAGTACATCCTGCTATAATAAAATTACGAGAATTTTTCATAGTATTCCGGTACCATATTTTAACAATCCGGGCTCGCTTACTTAACTGTTGGTTCAACGCGTTAAGCTCCGTTGCAATGTAACGGTTCCTTTCGTTGGTACCACTTGGTAATATGAGATTAAATAATCAGTTGGTAGTGAAAATATAAATATAATATATAGACATAGTTCAAAACTGTTTAACGCGATATATTGCAACGTTCAAATAAATTTCGCTGCTGGTTGTCTCATAATTTATATTCGATTCATGACATTTTATTTTGTTTTTCTACTAGTTACTACTCACAATTCACGCACATACAATTTGTAGCTTTCAAACTAGAATAGAAAACAAACACAATTAATTAATAGCTTTTTTCGCGTAATATTATTTTAGTCGTTCGCGGTAAAAGACCCCCATTGATAAAAATTAACAGTTCGTGGAATGTATTGGATTGGTCACTGAATTGTCGGAAACCAATCAGCCTAATTCGTGGCTTCTTATATGTGTTATTAGTGTAAACATGTGAAAAGTGCATTTTCATTTCATTCACAGCTTTGTACTAACTACTGTACTAAACATATAATAAAATAAAAAATAACAGGATAGGCTCAGCTAACTTAACCCACATTAAAAAAAGTATTAGGTCACAAGGACGTTTATCGCGGGTTTCGTATATATTTAAAGGGGTCCACGTGTTTTTTTATGTACTGAGTCTATTTTCAATCGACTTAAAAAAAGGAGATTCTCTGTATGATCTGTAATTATAAATGTATGTTAGTATCTCGCAAATGGCTGATAAAACGATTTCCCAGGACTACCATAGCAACTGTAGCCGGAAAGAAGTTAGGCTTTCTTTTTAGAGCATAGAAATATTTCTCTCCATCCAACTTAGCTACTCTTTAGAAAGAATACGTCCTCATCTTAAATACTGCTCGCATGTATGCAGATTGGCGGCTCCGTCAAGGCTCAGACTTCTTGATGCAATGCAGAGAAGAGCAGTTCGACTAATAAACGACACCAGTGTCACCAAAAACCTAGCACCATTGTCCCACCGAAGAACAGTGTCTGATCTTTCCCTGTTTTACCGACACTTAAACGGATTTTGTTTGGAAGAACTCCGCTCCATAATGCCCCCACTTGCCAGACAAGCCAGTGCCAGACACCAAGAAAGGATCCATTCGATCGTTTTTTCATCCCCAGGGTCTCCAGATTGTGGAACTCCTTGCCTTCACACGTCTTTCCCACCCGTCCTAACTTTCAGTCCTGTAAATCCCAAACGAATAAATTGTCTCTCTTCTGTCCCAATAGATGTTCTCGGTACATTTGTATTTAGGTGTATACCTACGAGGGCATACTCAAATAAAAAAAAATGGCTGAACCGATTTTGATGCGGTTTTCAAAAAACTATGTATTACACTTAGGAGAAGGTTTTAATATTTTAACTTCAAAAAAAAGATCTGTATTCAACCAGTATGTATACAACCGCCTTTATCTATCTATTTATATAAACGTCCCCACTGACTGAGGTATAGACGCACGCACAGCCCTAACCGCTGATAGTAAAAACGTGAAATTTGAAAAGATGTTTATTTTCATAATGTGAAAACCTACCAAGAACAGATTTAAAAAAAAATAACCTTGAAGTGGTGATATAGGGATTGAAAATTTGTATGGAAAATCTCTAAATCGGCACCGACTGTGGTAGAGACGCACTCACAGCCGTAACTGCTGTTGGTAGAAACGTAAAATTTGAAATGTGAATACCTGCTAACAAGGGATTTAAAAAAAATTTACCCTGAAGCGGTGATACAGGGAATGAAAGTTTGTATGTAAAAATCTTTAAATCGGCACTTTTAAAAATATGTCATAGAACACGACCGTGTTTCATGATTTATTAAAATTCACTTCCTAAGGTTGCAAATAGGGTTGAAACTTTGTATGAATAATATTCAAAAATGACTCCGTTTTCTATGAGAATTATTATTTAGACTACTATCCTACTAATGAAATGTTAAAAATCGTGAAAAATTTTGTTGAAAATCTTGAAAATCGTTAAAAATTGTTGAAAATCGTAAAAAATTGCTAAAAATTTTTGAAAATGGGGAAAAATGTTGAAGAATATAAAGAACTTCTAAAAAAATAACCTAAATAATTGTAAAAAACTCCTATTAATCTTAAAAAATTGATAAAAAAATGAAATGGTTAAAAATTATAAGAATTGGTTAATAATTTTGAAAAATTGTTTAAAATAGTTAAACAAATGTCAAAAGACATCTTGAAAAACGTAGAAAATTGTAAGAAATTTAAAAAAATTGATGAAACTGGTTAAAAAACTGTAAAAATCATTAAAAAAATGTTAATAATTATGAAAAATAGTTACAAATCCTAAAAAAACATGTAAAACCGAAAAACATAATTAAATATCCTAGAAAATGTTAAAAAATATTGAAAATCGAGAAAGATTGTCAAAAATGTAAAAAAAATTAAAGAAGTGGGTAAATTAAAAAACTGCAAGACGAAGGTTTTGATGAAATCGAAGACTTCAAGTTCACAGAACTAGACAGCATGATTAGAATAATTGTTTTTTTAACCTCTTCGATTTGGTTTATTTACAGGAACATTTTTATTTTTTTTTACATAAAAATATAACTCTCATACAAAATTTATTAGAAATTTTATTTATATTTTTGATTACATTTTACGAAAAAAGTTATTTAAGCAAAAAAAAATATTTTGAAAATAATTTGTTCACATAAATATTGTTTAAACAATAATGTAGATTCAAACTAAATAAAAAAAAAAGAGTGTGCGTGTAACCTTGTTGACGTACGTATCGGAACATAAATATTTAATTACAATTCAATCATATTTATTGTCCATATACTTTACAAAAAATGAGATGTTATATTTATATTATTCATTAGAAATAGGATTTGAAAGTTATCATTATTTTTTATACATGAAATAATAGGTTTATGATAACTAAAATGTGAAACATAGATTTTACTCTCTAAATACCATTAATGTATTTGAAACCGTTTGAAAATTTTGAAAATTTCATAAATAAATTTTGAAAATTTTAGCTCCTCCCATAGCTGAAATTACACCTTTACTTCCATCAGAATCTGCCGTTAGAATCTAACGTTAGAGTTACCCCTAGTCGCGCCTAAAGAAGTTTTGCTTCAATAATAGGTAAACAATATTAAAAATATACACACATTACGTTTAGAATGTGTGATTTTGTAGCTGTATCTACCTTATTGTAATACAACACAACACAAGAGCCTTCGATAGTTAGATAACCATTTCATTTTGTAGCATTTTATAGCATATTCCATAAAATTTTAAATCCTGAGTTGAGTTTGTTTTCTTCAGTTCTACGAAGGATCTGTTATTGCTGGTAAAAGATCAGCCATCCTGACTAGTGGTTTTATGGCTACCTAACCAAACCTAAAATAAGTATAAGCAAGTGTTAAAACATTTCGAATATTATTATTTTGTGAACAAAAACGTGCAACATGCTTCTTTACTTAACGTAAAGCTTCCCTATAAATAATTATTTACTATCATGATATGTATGTATGTATATAAACTTACTTAATCAAATCATAATGAATTCGCTGTCTCGTCTTTTTTTCATTTTCATTTTTCTTCAAATCTTTCTGGCGCTTATAATATGCCCTTTGACGTTCACAATTTCTTTTTCTTTTTAGCTCTTTAAGTCTATAAAACGAAAATAGCTAGGTATAAATAATAGGTATAAATAATTAGGTAAAAATAGTGTAATTACACACCAAAAATAAAATTTATGCATATAAAGTACCTACTCACCCATTTTAATTCAATATTTTTTCATCACTTTCTTCATTAATAAATCCACTTTGTTTATTCATATTTAAAACAAACACTTTATACACAAATTTAAACTATTTACCACCAATGTATTTTGGTTGACAAGATGACAAGCTGTCAATTTATACAATTACAGATTTAATTTTATTTAATATAGGCAGAATCGGGTTAGGTATTTTAAATCAGGTTTTGTTTCCGGTACGCGGTACATTAGAATGACGTCACGTCCGTTAGAATTACAAAGTTACTCCTAGTGCCGCTAAAGAAGTTTTACTTCAATAAAAAC
Organism: Altica lythri; assembly: GCA_964028335.1. Taxonomy (NCBI): domain Eukaryota; kingdom Metazoa; phylum Arthropoda; class Insecta; order Coleoptera; family Chrysomelidae; genus Altica; species Altica lythri. The sequence continues at coordinate 43,120,065 of OZ034804.1, read as the reverse complement.
TTTTTTTATTAAGGAAGTGCTGTAATTTGAGTATAAAAAATTGGTTCTTTTTTTTATAAATAAATTTATTTATATATAACAAAATTGATGTATTATTTTAATTTGATAAAAGGATATTTAAGCTTCTTTATTCGAGTTACATTGGTTTAAAAAAAATTATAAAAATCGCTTCAGTAGAAGCTTAAGTTAATCAAGATTATACCGAGAAAGATCTCTAAAAAACAAAGGTGCTCATTCAAGAAGTATTCTCCTATTGTTTATAGTTTTCTTGTAAATGTCGGTCAACTTTGAAAAAATCATAAGAGATAATATAATGTTCTTTTTTTAAATGAGCGTCTTTCCAAATACAGTTGAGTCCGTGGTTCTTTACCCGTGCGTCATCATTTAAAGCATACTAAGTAAGTCGGAAATTGCAACTTAATAACATGCGGTAGCTGTTTTGTCTTTAGTTTCATGCGTGGAAGACAATGACGCTAGATTAAAAGTATGTGTTTTATCTCGCCAGGTATTAGTGACGCACGGGTAAAGAACCACGGACTCAACTGTACTTATTTAATACCTTTTAAAAAATATGCAGATTTAATATTTGCGGAGTTATTGTAATTGTTTATAAGCAAAAAATTGCTTATAATTTTAAACAATTATTGTGGCAGTCAAAATTAATCGATTTGAATTCAGCCGACGGCATTAGAAAGCTGCATTGCTCTTTTATTCGTAATTTTTTTAACAATCTAAATTATTTATTTTTATTATTACATTTTAAAAATGTATTCTTTTTTTAAAATCTGGATTGCAAAATTATTATGCGAAATCTATTGGATAGATTTTAATGATTTTTTTTGTTGTTTCATCATATCTTTAAGTTATTTTTGGCAGAATGTAAAGGTCCTAAATGGATTCTAAATGGTTGAAAAAATAAATTTATAGTTTAAAAGTCATAAGAAAAAAAAAAGAAAGAGACTGTGTTTTTTACTTTATTTTTTTTTTTTTGAGTATTTATAAATGTTGCGTAACTTTTCCACAAGTAAAATAGTTCTATTATTGTTGTAAAGGTTGTTTTTATAATTTTGACAAGTAAAGTGACATTTTTCAAAACTGCTGTCAGTTTTGAAAGTCATTACTTTTCATAACTAGTTTTGAAAAGTAAAACTTTACGTAACTAGTTTTGAAAACTTCATTTCAAAACAAGTTACGAAAAATATAAAGCAAATTTAAACAACTAAGAACTATTTTATACGAACTTTATTAAAGAAATATTTAGAAGCAGACAGTTTTAAACAAAAAATTAAATAAGTATACTTAATATTTAGATCAGAAACTTACCTTTTAATTATATCTGTATTAAATAGAATTGTCATTAGAAAGGTGTCAATGCAAAATAAACACGAGAACTAGATGTATTGTTTTTAATTATTATTAGATAATGATGATTTTTTTTTAAAATGGAATTTCGTCAAAATTATAAAAAATCTTGTACGGAACTCGTTATAAAACGCCATTTTGTTTAACTCGTGTTCATTTGCAGCACTCGCTACGCTCTTGCTGCAACATCACACTCGTTAAACAAAATTGGACTTTTCATAACTCGTTACGTAAATAACTATTTCAACCAATTTTAACAAAAATTAGCGGGTTTCCTCTCAACAGCCAAATCTCGTCGTTTTTTACAGATCCTGGTCTAATATTGAAGGGTAAAGGACAACTTTCAAAGGCAACATTAAAAAAAGCGAATGAGGTTAGCTCATCTTTGCAACTTTCCGCTAATTTCAGACACCAAAAATGTATATTTTCTGTTGTTTTTAGTTCCTCGAGCTCAAGAATGGTATGGAACGAGAGACAAGAAAAAACTATAGGTTGTATATAAACCACTCTCATGGTATTTAAAAAAAATAACTTGCAAGCTATATAATAGGTACTGTGCGAATTAATGTAAACGCAGCATAATTGTTCCAATATTTATTTTGTTGGAGTTAGCATCACGTTTAATTCAATGGTGAAGACATTTCCTCGCAGATTCTAAGTTTCTCTCTGATTCTGTCAACAATGAGACATAACCAAGTTACAGACGCGTTGAATTTCGTTTTTATTTTAAATTACAGTGTATCTGAGAAGTCATTGAATCAGGACTTGATTTCATCCTGATTTTTAAAGATAGATATCTCTCCAAAATTACTTACTAAAATTGTTACTTTGAATGAACATACATCTATGACTCAAAACTCAAAGGTATTGCAAAGGTATGTAATATGAGCTTGAGAGCTGTTAACAACATTGTAAAGCAGAAAAAGAAAACTGGGACGATTGTCTTCAGAAAGATTTAGCATGCGCTGAAGTTATGATTAATGACAATGGTGTAAAGACGACATTTAAAGATGGAAGAAAAGTAGTAAGATTTTAGAAGAAACAGCTATTAACTGTTAGGATGATGATAATCGGTATAGTTGAGCGAAACAATATAAGAGCTGGACTGCTGATGAAAAGTGTTGTTCTCAGATGACATTCACTTTTAGGTACAAGAACAATGGTTTCGTTTGGTCAGAAAAAGTGCCAATGAAAAACTTAAAGGAAAGGAGAATAAAAGGAGAGCTAACAGAAGTGGATGCCAATGATCAACCAAGATTTTAACAAGATTTGGCTCCTTGTCACGTCTCCAAGATGATGACCAAATATTTTAAGGACAAGGATATACCAAGCCTTGAATGGTCAGGAAACTTAATTTAAAAGTATTTGGACGATTGTGAAAGCTAGACTACGCAAAATGGATTGCACAACACAAAAAATTGATAGAGGCTGTAATCCAGATATGGTTTCGGAATTAACAAATCACAGAAAACTGTAAGAAAATTGTTGACTTGATGCCAAAACGTCTTTAAGAAGTTATTACAGCGAAGGGAGGACATATTTCATATTAAAACAATGGTTATTGTATTGGTTATTTTATTTTGTTCATCTATAAGAAGTAAATGTTGATTTTCTGAATCTTATACTTGTGTTCACATTAATTCCCACAGTCAGTACTGTATTAAATGAAATTATGCTTCTTATAGAACGTTCTAGAGATCGTTATGGACGGTAAAAAAGACTTAGACTATTTACATATACTTACGTGAAAAATCTTGACAAAATTATAATAGTTATGGCTCCCTACAGTGCTACCTCGTACCAATCGAAGGCATGATGAATTCTCAAAAATAGAAGGACTTGTTGAAAAGGAGATTAAAAGGAGAGCTAACAGAAGTGAACCAAATTTTTAACAAGATTCGGCTCCTTGTCACGTCTTTAAGATGATGACGAAATTTTTCAAGGACAATGATATACCATGCCTTGGATGGCCACGAAACTCATTGGATATAAATCAAAAGTCTGTGGGCGATTGTGAAAGCTAGACTGTGCAAAACCACAGCACATGAAAAATTGATAGAGGCTGTAATCCAGATATGGTTTCGGAATTAGCAAATCACAGAAAACTGTAAAAAACTTGTGGACTCGATGCCAAAACGTCTTTAAGAAATTATTACAGCGAAGGGAGGACATATTTCATGTTAGAACAATGGTTATTGTATTGGTTATTCTATTTTGTTTATCCATAAGAAATAAATGTTGATTTTCTGAATTTTATACCTGTGTTCACATTAATTCCCACAGTCAGTACTGTATTAAATGAAATTACGCTTCTTATAGAACGTTCTAGAGATCGTTATGGACGGTAAAAAAGACTTAGACTATTTACATATACTTACGTGAAAAATCTTGAAAAAATTATAATAGTTATGGCTCCCTACAGTGCTACCTCGTACCAATCGAAGGCATGATGAATTCTCAAAAATAGAAGGACTTGTTGAAAAGGAGATTAAAAGGAGAGCTAACAGAAGTGGATGTCAATGATCAACCAAATTTTCAACAAGATTCGGCTCCTTGTCAGGTCTCCAAGATGATGACAAAATTTTTTCAAGGACAATGATATACCATGCCTTGGATGGCCACCGAAACTCATCGGATATAAATCAAAAGTCTGGGGGCGATTGTGAAAGCTAGACGGTGGTGCAAAATGGATTACACAGCACAAGAAAAATTGATAGAGGCTGTAATCCAGATATGGTTTCAGAATTTGCAAATCACAGAAAACTGTAAAAAACTTGTGGACTCGATGCCAAAACGTTTTTAAGAAGTTATTACAGCGAAGGGAGGACATATTTCATATTAAAACAATATTTATTGTATTGGTTATCCTATTTTGTTCGTCTATAAGAAATTTCTAAATTTTATACCTGTGTCACATTAATTCGCACAGTCAGTACTGTAATAAATGAAGTTATGCTTCTTATAGAACGTTCTAGGGATCGTAATGGACGGTAAAATAAGACTTAGACTATTTACGTTTACTTATGTGAAAAATCTTGACAAGATTATAATAGTTATGGCTCCCCACAGTATCAACTAGTTTTTTTAACAATTTAGAAGTTTGAAGAAGAAAAAATCTTCCAATTTATTAAAAAAGTAATTAACGGATAACTCGGTGTGTTGTGTGTTACTTTTGAACTTTCTCTTAAATTATTAATATTTATTATTAAAAACAATATAAATATAATAAACGACAATTACTTATATTTTAGATATAATAATATATGTCTGAATGTTTGATTATAAACAAATTAATGGTTTTCGAATAATAAATTACATACCATGGACTTTATTAATATTTTATCTGACTTGTTCCGTATTCAATTCGGTTATTAAAAAAAAATAATTTATTACGTTTATGCTAAATTTATTAATATATCCAACATGAGTACGAGCTAAAATTAGTTATAACAAGGTATTTGTATTAGTTATAAATATAACAAATAATCTAAAAAATTATTCCTAAAAATTATATTTTTGCATTTAATATATATGTACAGAGTGTTAAAATGAAATCCCATATATCAGGGGTAATTTTATGTCGATTTAACCCAAATTATCCTAATAATAAAAATGCTTCCTAATAGGCGAAGAAATAAGGTACTAAAATGGCATAAACCTAGTTTTTAAAGCAAGACGGATCGTGGTGAAACTTTGTGCGTTCGATACGGGAAAGCTATAGGGAACTTTTTGACCCCACGGAATGAAAATTGCATTTTTGCAGTTGAAAAGTGAATTTTCCAAAGTGCATCTCAAAGTATTAAAAAAAGTTCACAATTCGTGTAAACTTGTTATTTCGGCGTCTTCAAGATTACCTACTGCAAATATATATCAGACACTCGCGGTTCTGACATTTTCTTTAAAATAAAAATCTAAGAAATTATTGGAATTTGTTTTATTTAATTCCGTAGAAAATACGACAGACTACGACAGCGAGATAGAAGAAGAAACAAATGAAAATGCTCAGTAGATGAAACGTTTAAAAAATTATTTTTGTAAATCCATTTTTGGTAATAAATTAATTTGTTTAATAAAAAAACCTCAAAACTTCCGGAATAACCAGTGTAAACAAATTTTATAACGAATTTCAATAAAACTTCAGGAGTAGACGTACATACCGGACCCCAGGTACCTTGCAAAGCATCGCTGATGCAAGATTTCTTTTCAGCGACTTGAAAAATTGAATTCATTTCCGTACATTTTTAACCTGTAAAAATGCAATGGGGTAAAAAAGTTTCCTGAAGCTCTCCAATATCGACCGCACAAAGTTTCATACTTTCATCTTACTTAAAAAAAAACGGTAGGGTAGGGCTTTATTACCTCGACTATAAAGGAACCAGTGCTATTTAAAGATGACGTTCTCAAGGCAATTTATTTCAAATATCTTAAGAAAACTGCTAACAGAAAAATGTACAGTCAAAAAAAAATTCTGATCGTATAGTTAAACACTTCATATTTCCAATATTATGTTACAAAATATTGCTTATTGATCAAAATCTAAAAATATTAATTGCAAAAATATATATCGTGTTTACATAATATCAACTAAAAACTGTATAAAGTATAGGGTTAATCAGTGCCACCAACGTGTGCAGTATCAAATATTTTGAATAGCGTATAGATTGGCAAGGAGCCTCTTTAATAGAGAAAGATCAAAGAAAAAGAGTGATATAAAAACTAGCATTAAACAGAGAAACTTCAAGAAGAGGTCACGTATTGTTGACCCCTTGCCAAATCATAAAAAGTTAAAGACGAAAATTCCCAGAAGTAACCTGGCATATATACTGCCATGAATAAAAGAATATTTTTAATATTTATAATAATTTTGTTAAAATAAAAGAATATTTATTAAATACAATATAATTTACCAAAAAATTAACTGAAATACATTTCCTAAAAACTCTGTTTATGTAGCCAACAATCTCAAAAGAATAGTGCAGGATATAATTTAACCTATACTGCAACCATGCGACAGTACTATAGACTACATTGACTACAATAAAATACTCATTACTGAATATTATTATTATTATTAATGTTAATATAAAATAACAAATTTAATATGTAAACTTATGTGACTAAATAATAAAATAATCCGCCAAACACAATGTGAAACGTCAGTATGATACTAAAACATTAGCTCAAACTGTTTTTTGTATATCTATTTCTTTTCATTGTGCTGAATGTTTAAACGGTATTCAAAGGACTTATAGTTATGAGTAATAACATGTGGTAAATATTTCATCTTTTTGCCGACGAATATACCTATATGTGTTTGTGTCATTCTCTAACTCACGCCATTACATACGTAACGTAATGTAATGATTTAAGCCCATACAAATTTCCAACACCAGACGCGCGAATAGAAGTATAACGTTTTTTTAACACCTTTTAATATTGTCCAAAATAAAATTACTTTAAAGCAAATATTATAGTTTTTGACAAACCTGGTATATGCACTGCAATAATTTGATAACCCTTGCATAACTTTTTTCCTAAATTAATATGAATAAAAAATCGTGTGATTCCAACTTAGTATAGCTATATAATATAAATTTTAATTTTGAAATTTAACCTTAAATGTTGTAAATAAAAAATACGTTTATTGATGTATTGTTAAATGAAATTTAAGAAAAGCTCTTAATTATTCGTAAAATGTATAAAATTGATTTGAAATTATGTTCATTAAGATAAAAATGGATTTAATATAGTCCAAAACAAAAATTCTTTTAAGTAAACATCATATTTGGACAAACCTTAAATTTTCACAGCAAAATTTCGATAACAACTAAGTAATTGCGTTTTAGGTTTTAACCCTTGCAATACTTTTTATTTAGAGTAACATTTTTCCTAAATTAATATTAAAAAAAAGTTCATATGATTCCAACTTTTGTATAACTGTAAACACAATTTAATTTAAATTTAAATTTTTTAACTTCAATTTAATTAAAACATACAATTATTGATGTACTGTTAAATGAATATTAAGAAAAGCTCTGCAGCAATTATTCGAAAAATATATAAAATTGATTTAATATAATGTTCATTAAGGTAAAAATGCAATAAATGGTTTTCGCTCATTGTTTTTTATTATTTTTACTACGTATTTATGGAACTAAATACATTTTTTGATTGGCCCTTAAAAACTATTTTCTTTGACTACACTAATTATCCAAACTTATGATATCAATATCAGTGAAGGTAAATAAATAAACAATAAACACCCTTACGAAACCGGTAGAAAAGAAAAATTACCTGTAAATATCCCTGATTGAGTCTCAGCAACTGTCTGACTTCATCATAAAATGCGTTTCGGCTCCTTTGATTATCAACATCGGCATTAAAGGGCAAACCCGACACAAGAACCAGCAGGAACAGGAGCCCGAAAACGGCGGCAACGTTTGAGGTGACCATGGCCGACTGACAGATCGATTCGATGGAGGACGCAGTGAAATCGCTGAGCGGAGAAAATTGTTACCTCCAGCAGAACGCAGGGCACGTTGGTTGGAGTTCCAGGGATCTTGACAGGTTGTTCGCTAGGTTGGTAAGTCTAGAGGGTTAAATTGGAACTGGAAAGGGGAGATGTGGAGGTAGAATAACGTAGGAAGGTACATAAATGGTTATTTTTAGATATAATAATGTTTGTTACAAAAGCTAAATATAGATTGAGCTTATATAAAATATTTTAAATTTGGATCAAATAATGAGTCAACAATATAAAGTTCATTTTATGAAAAAAAATCCAATAAATAAAATTATACAGTCAAAACTTACTATAAATATGGACATCTTTTGAAAAATTAATATAGCTATTTTTGTATTAGAAGGTAGTGCTCCTTTGCCTCCAAATATAATGTAGCAAACAGCTTTCTGCTCGATTTATAAACAAGATTTTTTCTACGATCACATGTAATTACCAAAAAAATTTTTTTAATAATTTATTTTATTAAGTGTTTTTGTGATAGCTAGAAGTGAAACGGTAACGTTTATTAACAGATTTAATATTTTAATTTTTTAGCGTTTTTATTTTAATTTAATTATTTTAATTTTTTTTAAATATCAGATAGTAACATAAAATATTCAGTGGTCTAAGTTTTATTTTAATAAACTAAACTTTTTAATAATTAGCAATCGGAAAAATAACAATTTTCTGCTTTAGAGCGGAAAGTGACAGATAGTGACAAACGCAAACTTTCTATTAGAGACTTCGATATGGATGTTGAAAAATATATTAGTACTAGCAGCCGCCCGCGACTTCATCCGCGTGGGCTTTAGTTTTTTGCCACCGAGTTTCATACAAATTTGCAACCCCTATTTTAAATCCTTAGAGATGGAATTTAAAAAAGTAATTTTTTAGTACACCACTACGTAATAAAACAAATTTATTCTCGAATTTTCAAGACTTTACGCGTCTATCGACAATATCATGTCGGCCAGCAGCAGCGTGCTACCGTCTCACCGCTCCACACACCCCGCTCAGTAAAGCGCGAGTGGTATTAGACTATTATTATTTTAAAACTTTAAAAACTTGCATGCTATATGCATGCAAAATCTCAGCCGGATCGGTTTGAAATTGACAAAGTTTCATACAAACTTTCATCCCTATTTTATCCCTTAGGGGCGGAGTTTATCAAATTCCTTTCTTAAGGGATGCCTACGTCATAGTAGCTACATTCATGCAAAATCTCAGCCCGATCGGTTTAAAATTGATAAAGTTTCATACAAACTTTCATCCCCTATTTTATCCCCTTAGGGGTGGAATTAATTAAAATCCTTTCTTAGGGGATGCCTTCGTCATAGTAACTATATGCATGCAAAGTTTCAGCCCGAACGGTTTAAAATTGACAAAGTTTCATACCAACTTTCATCCCCTATTTTATGTCCTTGAGGGTGGAATTAATCAAAATCCTTTTTTAGCGGATGCCTACGTCATAACATCTACCTGCATGCCAAATTTCAGCCTCATCCGTCCAGCGGTTTGAGCTGTGTGTTGATAGATCATACAAATTTTCATCCCCTATTTTATCCCGTTGGGGGTGGAATTTATCAAAATCCTTTCTTAGCGGATGCCTACGTTATAATATCTACCTGCATGCCAAATTTCAGCCCCATCCGTCCAGCGGTTTGGGCTCTGCGTTGATAGATCACTATATCAGTCAGTCAGTCACCTTTGAGTTTTATATATATACTAGCGGCCGCCCGCGACTTCATCCGCGTGGACTTTAGTTTTTTGCCACCGAGTTTCATACAAATTTGCAACCCCTATTTTAAATCCTTAGCGATGGAATTTAAAAAAGTAATTTCTTAGTACACCACTACGTAATAAAACAAATTTATTTTTGAATTTTCAAGACTCTGCGCGTCTATCGACAATGACATGTCGGCCAGCAGCAACGTGCTACCGTCTCACCTCTCCACACACCCCGCTCAGTAAAGCGCGATTGGTATTAGACTATTATTATTTTAAAACTTTAAAAACTTGCATGTTATATGCATGCAAAATCTTAGCCCGATCGGTTTGAAATTGACAAAGTTTCATACAAACTTTCATCCCTATTTTATCCCTTAGGGGTGGAGTTTATCAAAATCCTTTCTTAGGGGATGCTTAAGTCATAGTAGCTATATGCATGCAAAATCTCAGCCGGATCGGTTTAAAACTGACATAGTTTCATATCAACTTTCATCCCCTATTTTATCCCCTTATGGGTGGAATTTATCAAAATCATTTCTTAAGGGATGCCTACGTCATAGTAGCTACATTCATGCAAAATCTCAGCCCGATCGGTTTAAAATTGACAAAGTTTCCTACAAACTTTCATTCCCTTTTATATCCCCTTAGGGGTGGAAATTATTAAAATTCTTTCTTAAGGGATGCCTACGTCATAGTAGCTATATTGATGCAAAATCTCAGCCCGATCGGTTTAAAATTGACAAAGTTTCATACAAACTTTCATCCCCTATTTTATCCCCTTGGAGATGGAATTAATCAAAATCCTTTCTTAAGGGATGCCTACGTTGTAGTAACTATCTGCATGCAAAATCTTAGCCCGATTGGTTACAAATTGACAGAGTTTCATAAAAACTTTCATCCCCTATTTTATCCCCTTAGGGGTGGAATTAATCAAAATGCTTTCTTAGGGGATGCCTTCGTCATAGTAACTATATGCATGCAAAGTTTTAGCCCGAACGGTTTAAAATTGACAAAGTTTCATACAAACATTCATCCCCTATTTTATGCCCTTGGGGGGTGGAATTAATCAAAATCATTTCTTAGCGGATGCCTACGTCATAACATCTACCTGCATGCCAAATTTCAGCCCCATCGGTCCAGCAGTTTAAGCAGTGCGTTGATAGATCATATAAACTTTCATCCCCTATTTTATCCCGTTGGGGGTGGAATTAATCAAAATCCTTTCTTAGCGCATGCCTACGTTATAACATCTACCTGCATGCCAAATTTCAGCCCCATCCGTCCAGCAGTTTGAGCTGTGCGTTGATAGATCATACAAACTTTCATCCCCTATTTTATCCCGTTGGGGGTGGAATTAATCAAAATCCTTTCTTAGCGGATGCCTACGTTATAACATCTACCTGCATGCCAAATTTCAGCCCCATCCCTCCAGCGGTTTAAGCTCTGCGTTGATAGATCACTATATCAGTCAATCAGTCAGTCAGTCAGTCACCTTTGAGTTTTATATATATAGATACATATAGAGATGTCATTATTATAATTATCTAAATGACGTCTTTAAATTCAAAATTTATCTACGGGACAATGGCCCCCCAATCCAAGGGGGGTCAATCTGGTATACCGATGGCCTAAAGACTGAGAAAGGCACAGGGTCGGGTATATATAGTAGAGGACACAGGCTAAAAGTCCAACTAAGTATAGGTGCGTATGCCACAGTGGTTTAGGCTGAAATAATGGCCATAAAACACTGTGCAATGGAGATCGTAAGTTAGGGTATAACGTGTAGAACCGTAGTCATACACTCGGACAGCAGTTTTAAAGGCGATAGTCTCGGCACAAATAAGCTCACAGCTGGTGTGAGACTGCGTTAGGTCCTTGACACATGCCGCAAGTCAAAATTCTCTGACACTGACCTTGATACCAGGACACTCAGGAATTCGAGGCAATGAGAAGGCTCATGGATTGGCCCGTGCGGGAATTGATATCCCGTTGATTGACCCGGAACCATTCGAAGGAGTTGCTGACACATTCAGAAAGGCAGCCACTGAGAAATGAAGGCTAGAAAAGGCCTAGGAGTGGTGGGAAAAATCACCGGACAAGCGACAAGCCAGAGTCTTCATAAAGGGACACTCGGCGAAGTTTACTGCAGAGCTGATATCACAAAGGCGAAACGATGTCAGAATGATTGCCAATCTCTTAACAGGGCATTGTAGGCTCAGAAAACACATGAAAACGTGAAAACACACTGTGCAGATGAAGACATCTGTCGATACTGCCAAGAGGAGGAGGAAACCGCATTTCATGTCCTATGCCAATGTGAAAGCCTTGCAAGGGCGCGGTATCTTATACTGGGAGAGGAGAAACCGGCTGATCCAAGTTATGCGGAGATGCCACTGTCAAGGCTAATAAATCTCATTAAGAGGGCAGGGCTGGACAAGGTGCTCTAATTCTATTCTAGAGATATTGGGTGTTTTACAATAGATCTGCAAAGGTCGCAGTAATACAGGCAACAGCTTACCCAATAAACGTCTATCTATCTATCTACAGTATAATAAAATTGATATTATTTTATTATATTTACATAATGTCATAGTTTGAAATTTAAGAGTATGGTATTTAATGTTTTGTTTATACAACAAGATTATGCCATCAAGGAAACCCTCTCGTAGAATAAGTGTCTAAATGAGAAAAACTATTTGTTGTTTGTATTAAAAGAAGTGGTCCTAAATATAAGATAAGTTTAAAAAAGATGATAAAGAAAAACAAGACCATCGCTTAAGAGTAGATATATAAATATATCTTAAAAATAAGTTATTAAGTAAGTCGTGGTAAAGAGTTCTGTGAATAAAGATTTTCGTTTCTCTAGCGGGTTAAATAAAATAAAGTGAAATTAAATGACTGATATTAATTCGTTTTAATACTCCAGCCCCCATAAATTCTAAAAGTGTAAAAGCTAACTTCTAATAGTGATCGTAGAAAATAGCTATTTGTGCATTAAAATAAGAAAAATTACATTGCCGCTTTAGATAAAAGTGTTCGCGTCACGCGTTAGCGAAGCGCGGCAATTTATCAAAAGCGGCAAAGAGCGTTCTGCTCGAATTATACACATAATTTTAACGATTACAGGAAATTACAAGAAAATATGATTTTTAATAATTTTTTATAGCAATTGTATTTGGTGTTGGTACGAAAACTAGAAACTGCTCCATAACAGAACTACTTTGCATTAATAGCCCGTTCTCTAAACCAACTTCAGAAAATAATTGACGTCTACTCGGATGCTTATCAAGCTCTTAGTCTTAAAGTGAATTCATCTAAAACTAAGATTATGTCAGTAGATCAGGTTGTTAGCGATGCACAATTTTTTTTGCAAATGCAACAACTAGAAAATGTGAACTCATTTAAGTATCTTGGCAGCATTCTAAATACCTAAGCAAATATTGACAAACAGAGTCAGCGCTTCATCAAAGTCTTTCTGGAGGTTATACCGTAGAGTTTTCGATAACCACGATCTAACACTTAAAAAAAGATGTTTTATTTGTTTTCCTTATTTTTTTAATATTTATAAATGTTACGCATTTTTTCCAGCACGAGGATAGTTCAATTATTACTGTATAAGTTCTTTTCAACAAAAAATAGGTTTCCCTTTCAACAACCAAATATAATCGTTTTTTTACAAATCTATAGCAAAATATTCTTTCTCGTAACCTTATTCCAAGTCTAGTTTTGGTGTCAGCGTTAGCGGATCGTATCTTTTGCACCTGTCACTATTAGTCGCATCCTCTCTTCTCCATGTTTTCTCTTTCAGGTATTCATTTGTTTTATCCGTTCACCTCAGCTACAGTTTTTCTTTTTTTCCTCTCATCCCTATTCCCACATTTATATACTCTTTTGCTCATATTATTCACATCTCAACCTATTTTCCTGTAGTTTTTGCCCCACTTTCATTGTAACTCTTACTCTCTCAATTTTTATTCTATTTCTCCTCGTTAATTCACACATTCAATGCAACATCTTCATCTCCGCCGCTTTTTAATTTTTTTTCCTCATTTGTTTTTGATTAGTTTTTTGATCTATACATCACACAACTGTTTTTTACACTCTATCTATCATTTTTGCAATCACATTCGTGTAACACAAAACACCACTCATTTTGCTCGAGTTCATCCATTCACACCTAATTCTATGATTTAATTTACTTTTTAACCCTCCAGTTTTTTCTATCACAGACCCTAAATATTTGCAGTTCTGGGAGCTGGCAGCACTTGGTCAAATAGATTGACTTTAAGTCCATTCGTTTCGTCCGTTCTCAGATACTTAGTCTTACTTAGACCTACTTACTTGGTCATAATCTTTCTCTATAAAGACAGCATGGATATCACGCTGCCTTTTACATCACTCTATTATTCTCGTACCAAAAACAGCATCAATCATAAATTCAAATTGGTCTTTACTTATATGTACTTATATGTCTCTTGTCTCGGCCTCTTCTCAATTATTCTCTCCTAAATTATTGTAGTATGCGACACCATTTTAATGCCTGTCCTTCATAGATTGGCAGTCAGTCGGTGTTTTACAAGAACGTTCTATACTTCTGCTGGTATAAGAAGAAAAAAAAAAAAGACAAGTAAGTAAGTGAAGGAACTTATACAGACGACGAATAACGTATTTTTACTTATAGAAACTTGTTTTCAAACACAATATCTACCAAATACAGTGAAAGACAGTATACCTAAGATTCAATGAAGGAATAAATGAAATGGTATTTGTTGAATTTCAAATTTTGAGTGTTACAAACTGACATATTCTTCGTATCAAACATACTCAAAGTACATGAAGTAAACTTTACATTTTAGTCCTTGAGCGGTGGCTAATTAAAATACTTAAATAGTTCTTATGTTTAAATTAAATACCTCAAACAACGTTATTTTAACAATTGTTAACAAAAACTAGATTAATTTTCATTAATAATTGGAACCTCTTTTTTCCTCAAGGTGTTAAATGCTCGATTTGAGAGGTTAACATATGCGAACGGCACTCAGGGGGTAGAAGGGGAGCGAGCGTGGATTCGATCAAGCTAAATGATTAATTTTAAAAAGATAAAAAGGAATATACTTAATAGAATAATAAAAGATTAAAGAAGTTAAAAAGGGATAAAAGAGAGAAAATGAAAGAAAAGTAAGAGAACGGAAAATGGGCACCACTTATGTTTTTTATCCTGAGGATGGGGAAATATAAGAAACCGAGATGGAATAAGAAAGATATAAGAGATACATGATAAGATAAGGTAAAATTGGATAACCCGGCAGATGTTCTTGCTAAAATTTAAATTACACACTTTTATTTAAGATACTAAAAAGAAAAATTATACTTACACTTTCCTTTTACTTATCCTTATGGTTATAAATCAAATCGGTAAGATAAAGATATATTTATAAAACAAAATCTATTACTTTAATAAAATAAGATATATTTAAGAAACTGAATCTATTACTTTAATTAAATATAGATTAGAGAAACTGAAAGTATTGATGAGAGTAGCAGGCTCTAGCTAGGAAAAAAAATCTAAAGGTAACAATAACAGTATTTATTATCAACTGTAATGGTAAAAGAGACACACAATAAAAATAAAATAAAAAAATATAAGATACATCTCGGTACGGTATAGTAAACACATTTTACTAAACACGTTTCTGTTTAGTTCAAAAACATAATTATTCATACATAGAAAATAATAGCTAAGTACATTGTCTTATCATTTTCGTGTACTCTGATAAGCGAAAAGTGAGAGGTAAAATTTAGATGAAATAGTTATAAAAAATATCACCTTTTGCTTTGATTTTAACTCGAGTTAAGGAGTAGGTACTGATATTGGGTGGTATAAATCTTAATTAAATAAGTGCGAGAAAAAAATAAAAAAATAAAAAAAATATAAGTAAAACAGTTTACCGATAGCAGATACAAAAAAAATATAAGTAATAAAAAATTACAGGTAAGCAATACACAAAAAAATCACATCCCGGTTACTTTCATTACGGCACTGTGCACTATACTTATGGATAAGACGGTAAATACAAATAAGATAAAATGTTCCATAGAAATAAATGGTACTCTGATAGCTCGATACAGGTATAAAAAAATTGTTAAAAACTTACATTATCTTCTAAATGTTTCTGATATACATTTCTAGCATATGGCTTCATTCTCTCGATAATTGGTCTTAACGGTAAGATATAATCTAGACCCATTTTTGTTTGGATTTATAGATATTTAGAGAAAAACCATAGACTCATTCTCCGTAGCTGGGGGTTCGAAGAGAAAACGGTACAGTAACAATGGCGGACTTCTGCCGTCGTTGTTCCACTATATACCAAGGAAACTTAAAGAAAACACTGTCTGGAGATCTTTATGTGAATCTTCGGTACGATAAACGGTAACAGAAACACTTTGTAGCTAGTAATTTTTAAGATAAAATAAGGAAATTTGCCGGGAATTTGAAACTAGTGTCTGGCAAAGTTGTTAATCGCGTTGAGACTTAAACTAGAATGAATAAAAGTCGTTTGTACTAGGGTGACGCTGTGTCTTTCCCGCCTAACCACCTGATCTTAAACTCGGGACCTCATTGGTCAGTTAGGAAAAATCAATAAATTTGCTTAGAAACAGCCGTTAAATGTCAGTTCTCGAAAATTCCATGTAATATCTTAAGTATACAGGATCGGCCTAAGTAAAAGGAACTGATTAAAATGAAATTTTATTAATAGGGTCTTTTAAACACGCTACATAATTACAAACGGTCATTCTTTTCAAACTGACTAAATAAAAGACTGTCCTTTGACTATCTAAACATGAGATTAAATTTTATGATTGATATTTTTAGGTCAAAGAAGTATAACTTCTTACGTGCGTACATAAGGACCGACACGTGTGTTGTAAGATTTCTCTATAGCAGTACAGTTTTTCTGTTAGCAAACTTGTATTTTTTTATAAAAAAAGAGTACAGGATCATTAAAAAATCATATTTATTATTGCTTGATTGATATATTTTCTTTCAAAAATATTATCAGTTTATATTAATAAGCGTATATAGTTTTTCCAATGAATAAATTTTAAAATTATTGTTTTCGCAGAACGTATTACAACATTAGAACACGAATAATTCCTTTAAATTTAACATAAATAAATAGTTTTCGGTATCTACCTACATTAAAAAGAAAATATAAATTACATATACAGCGAAAATTATTTATTTACAGTAATATTTTGGATTTAGGTTTGGATTTCCGTTGTTTCTCTCCATCCAGGTTGTTGCCAAATGTAGCCAGTTGTTGTCATTGTGCAGAAAGCGTTATAGTACTTTCCAAGAGCTCTACAGTATGACCATTCTGGACATTTACATCGGAATTGACTACGAAACTCTTCTTTGCATATTTCATTCCACCAGCATATTCTCTGTAATATTGAAAAAATAAAAAATAAAACTGAAAACAATTAATCGAAAGTGCTATAAGTAGTATAGAATCGGAAAACTTCTAACAATAACAAATATAATAAATCATTAATATGATCTTAGATACAAAAATTATAACTGACACATGATAAATTAAGAAGTAGAGGAAATCAAAAAATGTGTTCGAAAATTAACTGGTAAACTATTATTTGAGATAGCTCTTATGGGATTTTTGAAATTTAGAAAGTAAATAAACAAAGATGTATTAAATAACATGAATGAGGAAGGACTTGAACCTCCATCCTTTACATCTACGCGGTAACCACTAAGCTACAGATTATTATTTAGACCGGATCTATGGATTTTTACCTAACTATTATTTTCAGATATACCTTTTGGAATTGTTAAAATTTAGAGAGTACCTATACAAACAAGAATATATTAAATGACATTATTGGCAAAGTGGCTAAGTAGCACTTTCTGCTCTTAATACACGAATAGGTATTGTATTGGCAGAACCAAGTAAAAAAGAGGTATATTTTTAAAAAGCAACAATGAGCCGAGGATAGCAGCGAAAGGTATCATCAGTTCAAAAAAAAATAATTGTTTACTATTTTATTGAAGAAATTTGCAAACTAATTAAATTTGTGATTTAGATTGCCAACTCTATTCTTTACCATCTCTATATATTGATATGGATTTTTTTTTCGAGGCACACGTTCCCTCAGTAAAATTTTGGGAACGTGATGTGCCATTTGTAAATTGGTTGTCTAGATTAAATGTAAGATTTGATTTTGTTTGATTGTTATGAAAATTATTATTAACTAAGTGTACCCACGACAACGTTCGCGTGGCGTGTTGATTGTTGTATATATGGGTGGAAGGAGAAATTTTTATACACCAGATGTTAAGTTGAAAGAAGACAAATACATCTGTGAAAACCGCATTCGAATTGGATCAGTAGTGTTCATGTGATGCTCGCACAAACATATAATTAGACAGACAGACGTACAAAAAAAATCTAACCACATTTTTGGGTTCTATATCGATGTAGTAGGACCCCCCCGGTAATTATTGTTTAAATATCTTTAATGTACAGAATTTACATTTCTACAGTTTTATTATAGTATAGATTAGATTGTCATTGAATTTGAAAATAGTTGTCATTAATAAAAAGTTATTGAAATAATACAAGGAAATGTTATTTTACCCACGACTCATAAGTAAATTGCCAATTTTTTAAGTTATATCTCAATGGCAGTTTCAAATTATTGAGGAATTGTGTTATAGTTTCATTTACTCCACTAGTTGAGTAAGTAGGTACATGTAAACCTGTACGGTATGTTGGTTGCCTACAGTATATCTACATTAAATTAAACTATCATTTGACATTTCTCAGACAGAACTGTCTTATACCAAAATTTAAATTTTATGTTTGTTATTTTTAGTTTTATAAAAACCATTTGGTAAGTCTTGGGTAAAGCATAGTACTTCACTCGAGGAACTAACTGCTTATTTAGCTCGTTTCTTCAGCCCCTTCGCTCGCAAGCTCGCTCATTGGCCAAACACACTCGCTGTAATATGCAATTTACTCCACTCGTAAAGTAATAAGTATACTATTAACAGTAAATACACACACATAGGTAGGTACACACGTCTTTTTGATTTTTTAATAAATTTGGAATGTTTATATTTGGTGACCACTGCAAGGCCCTCAAGATAACTACGGTAAAATAAAAATAGAAAACCTTTTTAATCAATAATAACAATAAAAAACACTTGCCTATATCTCAAAGACAAAAGTTATGAGTTACAAAACATTTTTTATGTATTTTTTTCACCAGTATAGGTATTTACATTAATAATAGAACAAAATTTAGAAAAAAAAAGAGCTACGAACAAATTCAAACAGCATAATGATTAATAAAAAAGAAAATCTAAGAAAACACTGATGAAAACACTGATCATATCTCGAAAACAAAAACATCATACATAGATAGAAAAATACATAAAAAACTCTTTTATAAAGCACTACAATAGGTTAACAGGTTACTCACCTCTGTTAAATATCCTTTAATAGAACTATCAGTGCTTCTTTTCTCAATAACCCTTGCGTCTATAACCTCAGATACATATACAATAAAACATATCTGCAAATGAAAATGTAACAAAAACAGATTCATTGATTGATTTAAGAAATATTCACCTGTAGCAATATTTTGAACATTTTCTGTGGTAGGAAACACTGTATTAGATCTGCCTCTCCTAACATCAGCGGAAGTTTAAGTGA
The DNA here is from genome assembly GCA_964028335.1 of Altica lythri. NCBI lineage: Eukaryota > Metazoa > Arthropoda > Insecta > Coleoptera > Chrysomelidae > Altica > Altica lythri. The sequence goes on along the minus strand of OZ034804.1, from coordinate 43,100,736 downwards.
CTTCCTTATTCAATGTAATAATGATAGAAAAAGCGAAAGGACTTAAAAAAACAATCAAGATTAAAAAGATTTTATACATAGTTGTATTGCTTATTTAATGGTTTCACTATAAAATTTCATTTTTCTATAGAAGTATATCGTCAATATTCTGTGTTATTGATAGTTTTGCATCGATTTTGGTCAAAAACTGATTTTTATATTTAAACAGTATTTTGTTATTCAAATAATTTATATACTGTTTTTAATGTGAACGCTTCAATATGCTTGTTAAACATTTTTGGTAAAGGAAAAGCTTATGTAGTTATTCGCGGCAGCAATTATACCTGATTGTATGTATATATGTGCGTTGGACGCTTTATGGATGGCTAAAATTTTGTGTGACAAGAAATGGAAGGAGAGTACATATCAAGATACATAAAAGCAAGGCGACTAGAATGGGAGGCTACATAATGAGAAGAACACCTACAGAAATGATAAAAAGAATCACGAACTAGACACCGCTAGGACCAAGAAGAAGAAAACCCAGGTTAAGGTGGCTAAACCACATAGAAGAAGACGTAAGACTAATGAAAATAAAAGACTAAAAGACGAAATGCAGAAACAGAAAAAATTGGAAAAAGATTATCAACGCTGCGAAAACACATGGAGACCTATAAAGAAATAGACCAAAGAGGAATAATCTACCTGGAAAATCGGATTACGATATGCCTTGGCATAGGATACTTTCTTAAATACTCTCTAAGCATATATCTGACGTTAATGAGAGAAACATTATATCCAACTTTTAGTGATTTGTTTTGTTTAAGTGTCAAAAGCAAAGATTCTTAGTAATCTAATGATTTTAAGGCATCTAAAAAACGCCGACTAACTATTTAGGCATCTGTGGTGGAATGGTTAAAGGCGCTAACGGCTAGAGGTAAAGGTAGCAGGTTGAAATCCTACCAGATTTGACTTCGTTTTTTTCTTAATGTTATTTCTTGTTTGTCTTAGATTTAAATTTCAAAAATAAATGTTAATATCGCAGCAACATTTCAAAATTCAATATTAGAATTATCTGCTATATTTTACGTGGTTCTCTTTATCGTTAAGAATAAATCTTAAATTTAAAAAATATCTCTTGCTTTCATTAATACTGCTTCGCTTCCATAGATATTTACTAATTTCCATATATTTTGTATTTCTACTCAATTCTGAGCTGTGCAAAACTATTTCTCTACAATTATATTCATCCGCTGCTGGAAATATAACCAGGATTTACAAATATTGATCCCCTTTTATACGGTTACATTCCTATGCCATCTATTTTCAAAGAGTAGAATTATACTTCGCAAAAGTTTCCTAGAGTTAAACCAAGAATACATTTTTTATAATATCAAATATGTGATCAAAAACTGTCAAGATTTTGATTAAATGAAAAAATACCAGTTTTAAATAATGATTAACGCCTATACTGCTGTACCAGAAATTTTAAAACAGATACATAATAATAGTTCTAGAGGACATCTGAGTATCACGAAACCGCTGCAAAGGGTCCGAAATAGATTTTACTATGTAAAATGGAACAACCATAATAAAGATTGGTGTCGTAAATGCACCACATGTGCTGCCAGTAATGGTCCGCATCGAAAGCCGAAGGCGGAAATGCAGCAATACCTGGTCGAAAGTTCTTTTGAAAGAATCGCAGTAGATGTATTCGGGTCATTTCCACAAAGCGATGTAGGAAATAAGTAAAACTTTGTTGTAATTGACTACTTTACTAAATGGTTTGAAGCCTACGCAGTTCCCAATCAGGAAGCCACCAATTTAGCAGGTATATTAGTTGAAGAATTCGTAAGCAGTTTCGTGGTACCACTAGAATTACATTCAGACTAAGGCTAAGCACATAGTGGAACGGCGAGCAGAGAGTTGAGGAGAACAGAGAGGAATGCGGTGATACAGAGTCGCGGTAATAAGAGAGATGCACTAACATAGTGGCGCGTTTAAAATCGAGACATGGATTTATTACTATTAGAAAATTCTTCCCTGAAAATTTGGTATTTATTAAGAAAAAAAAAGAAAAGAAGTTGCAATGTACACGAAATAAATAAAACTAGACATGTACATGGTGAATTTCATCATTTGTATGTACAACTACGCCAGCATCCAGAAAAGTTTCGTTCTTATTTTCGTATGGCTATTACAACGTTCGATTATATTTTGGAAAAAATTCAACATAAATTAATAAAAAATTGGACTAACTTTAATTGTAATCCTATTAACCCAACAGAACGTCTTGCAGTGACTTTAAGGTAAGAAAACAATTTTTTGTTTAATTAATTATGTTGTTTATTTAGAACTAAAAATACTATATATGTAACTTAAAAAACAAATAGGTACAAATATTATGTATCTGTAACTAAAATTATTACATATTTTGTAAAGATTCTTCGGAAAAATTGCTTAAATAGGATCTCGCTGATGCAGGATTCGAGTACTCTTGCATAGTAGGTTGTAACTGTATCAACTGGGATCCATTTGTTTCATAGATATGCATGTTTCCAGTTCTTTGGCTTACATAATCTTGGTTTGTCCCATAAACAAAGTTATAAACTAGTTGTTGCATTTTCATTCTCAACAACATTTTTCTCTGTGGGGCAAGTGTGCGTATATGCGGTAGAAGACTTTGAAAAAAACTGTCGTCTTCATCAGGTGACTGTTTATGGTGTTTTTCTAAAATTTGTAATTTTTCCTCTTCTAATCTAATAAGAGCAGCGCCAACGTCTGAATCAGTTTGCTGTTTCCTTTTGAATTTCTTAGCGGCTGGTGTGGAAGTGGAAGCATTCAGTTCACTACTATTGTTTTGTAAAGAGGTATTCACCAATGGTGATTTGTCGACATTAATGGAATCGTCCAAAGTTTGGTTATTTGATTCAGATAATTGGGAGTTTATATCTTCATCCAGAATATTTTCATGCTCTGCATTGGGCAAATTTCCGCTACCTGGTCGAGCAGTAAACTGATCTTTTAAAAAATAAAGACTGTCAAAATATGGCCAAGATGACTTCCAATTGCATGCCCCATCTCCTGATCGTTTCACTGGCATTTTTTTCAATTCTTTTCGAAATGAATCTCGTAAATTCTTCCATTTTGTCCTCACAATATTTCCTGAAATCACAAAAAAGGCAATATATTAGCATTAACATATATGTTTTTTTAGGTATTTGGCAACAGGATCATCTTTTAAAACTCTTAGTTTTACTTTTCGAATGGGTGCGACTACTGTGTCATTAATTGTGCGAGAAACAGTAAAAGCTATCTGGGACACATTTCAACCTGTTCATATGAAAATTCCCACAGAAAATGATTTTAAAAATATTGCAAAAGAATTTTACCAAAAATGGAACTTTCCTAATTGTTTGGGGGCCATTGACGGTAAACACATTCGTGTAAAATGTCCCCCTCAATCTGGAACTATGTACTATAATTACAAAAACTTTTTTTCCATAGTCCTTCAAGCTGTTGCTGACGCTAATTATAAATTTATAACAATTGATGTTGGAGGATATGGCAAGCAGATTGATGGGGGAACATTCCGATCTTCATCCCTATTTCACTTAATAGAAAGCAAACGTCTAAATATTCCTGAAGATGATGCCTTACCATTATCTACAATTACTGTGCCTTATGTTTTAATCGGAGATGAAGCTTACCCTCTATTAAATAATCTAATGAAACCTTTCAATAGAAAGAATTTGGATACTGAGAAAGAATATTTTAACATGCGTCTTTCACGAGCAAGACGAGTGGTCGAATGTGCTTTTGGGATAATAAATGCCAAGTTTCGTATTCTTTGGAAACCCATAGAAACGTCTCCTAATTTAGCAGATAATATTATTGCTTGTATATGCATTTTACACAATATAATAATTGATATGGAAGGAATTACCATTGAAGATGAACAAATTTTGCCCCAATGTGAAAAAGTTGCTATTGTGCGAGAAAATAACAGGCCAACTGCAACTGCCAGTTTCATTAGAGACACCTACAAAAATTATGTATGTCGAAATAAAATATAAAAATACTTACTTGTTGATTTCATTTCATCGGCTACAGCATCCCACAATTTATCTAAAATAAATCGATTGTGATGCTGAGTATCTTTTTGATCCCATAGTGGATTTTTAATAAAAACACTACTAATTAACGCTTCAACATCCATTTCACCATATAATTATAGCAATGAGGAGAGCGGAGAAAACAAACTTGCTTGAACGCGCCGCTATCCTCTGTTATAACAGCGATGCTACATCGCCGCGCCCCTCTCCAGTATGTTGTACTCTATTGGATATTATTAATTTGTTTTCGACGCTCTCCTCTTTGCTTTTCTCGCCGCTTTCCTCGTCGCTCTACTATGTGTTCAGCCGCCTATAATAAGGGAGAAATTTTTAAAGCAAGCTGTTCCAAGAAAAAATGCCAACGATTAGGCATCCACAAAACGAGAACCACATCGATGCACCCTCAGTCTGATGGAATAGGGAAACGAATAAATCAAAATATAACCAACCATCTGTCAAAAATAGTGTCAGAGTGCCAGAGGGATTGGGATAAACATATTCCACTATTTCTTATGGCAATTCGATCGGTCATTAACGAATCAACAGGCCAAACGCCTGCGAAGGTCCTGTTCGGTAGAGAAATGCGGCTACCATGTGACTTGGTGTTTGGTTGTAAACCTGGTAAGGAAGTGGTCCATGAAGAATATGTCGCCGATCTTCAGAATCGAATGGAGGATATACACAACTTGGTGCGTGGGAAACTTCAATTATCTAGTGATGGGATGAAGAGGTACTATGACACGCGGAAAAGAGTTACCAAGTTGGAGATTTAGTCTGGCTCTATAACTCCCGACGGCGTTTAGGCGTTTGTCCCAAATTACAGAAGAGCTGGGTAGGTCCATACACAGAAAGAGATTAAAAATGTAATTTTTCGAATCGTGAAAATCCCCAGAGGAAAACCCGTCATGGTCCATCATGATCGGTTGGCACCTTACCAGGGAAACCACAGTGGAAATGTGCAACAGCTCCAAGAAGATGGGTTGGTTGGCTCAAGCAGTGTGCGGGATCCCGATATAGAAAATAACATTCCAGGAGGAATGAATCTAAGGAGGGGCAGTGTAGCGAGATAACCAAATAAGAAAAGGACCTTAACTTAAAAGACTGTTTTTATGTTATTCCAGAAATCTCTAGCAATAGTGACTAGACTAATTCATGTTTCTAGCAAATTCTCATTGTTCATTTGTTGGGGAAATTCAAATAGTTCAAATCGATCGAATAGTACATTGTTATTGCAAAAGTGTTTGGACATATTCCAGCAGAGTTCTGTGTATATTGTTACAATTTTGATGAATAAATTGTGTTAGTCCCTATAAGTGTTTCAATATGTAATAGTATGGATTGCGTTATGTACTTAATCTATCTATACTTATAATAAATTTGTAGAGAGGTCAATTCTGTACATGAAATATATTTCCAAAATAACTATCAGGGGGTGATTAGGGATCGATAATGATGCCAAAAATGAAATCAGTAAAATTTTTGTCTGTCTGTCTGTCTGTCTGTCTGTATAACCGCTATAGAAACAAAAACTACTCGACGGATTTTAACGAAACTTGGTACAATTATTTTTCATACTCATGAGCTGGTTATAGGAGACTTTACATCACGCTGCAATTAATAGGAGCAGAGCAGTGAAGGGAAATGTTGGGAAAACCACTTTTACGGTGTGGGGGGAGAAATTTTTATACAACAATCTATACGTCACGCGAACGACGTCGCGGGTACATCGATATAGAACCCAAAAATGTGGTTAGATTTTTTGTTGTATGTCTATCTGTCTATCTATATGTTTGTGCGCGCATCACATGAAAACTACTGATCCGATTCGAATCAATAGCCACAGCTGTGCCCTATGAGATTTATTGTATCCCTCTTTTCTTGCTATAATTATGAAATTTTCTCAGACTTATAGCAGCTCTTCTATCTTTCTTAGAAAGTTTAGGCTTCAAGTAAGGTAAATCCTTTTCTTCTATTTCATATGATCTTATGTATCTGACCCTAGAGTTATAGACTTATAGCAGCTCTTCTATCTTTCTTAGAAAGTTTAGGCTTTAAGTTAGGTAAATCCTTTTCTTCTATTTCATATGATCTTATGTATCTGACCCTTGAGTTACATAAGGCAATGCATTCTCGAAGTAAATGTATTGAGGTTTCGTCTTCTTCCTTTTAAAATGCCATAAACACTTCACCAAAACTTGTCTGTTTTATTAAAGCTAGAACACGCGATCACTGCTGGGGTGAAAAAAATTTGAACGGATACGAGATTTTATTGCAAGGGCAACTTTTTAATACAAACATTCAGGTATTATACTTTTCTTTACGCCTTATAATAATGTTAAATTTACGGTAAAATTTAAAGGTAATAGTTTATTGAAAACACTATAGATTTAATAATCGAAATCACAACTCATTTTTAAGACAAATCAATATACATTTACACTGAATGTTTAATTTTTCTTGTTCCAATTTTCTTGATAATATACGTATATACCTATCTATTCCATTCTAGGGTACCTATAATTTATTAAAACCACCGATTTGTGTGGGTACAATAAACAGAATACATTATTTATAAAAGTCAGTCGATTCGTTTCAAAAATAACGACACCGTATAAACGAGCAATTCTTACCTGAGTAAGTATCATGACGCCACCATAAGGTGGCGCAGTTAATATTTAATATATTTAAATCAGCAGTTCTTATTTAATAAAGTACTATGACGCCACCGTGTGGTGGGGCAGTTATATCTCAAATATTTAAACGAGCAATTCTTTCTAAAGAAAGTCTATGACGCCACCATAAGGTGACGCAGATAATATCACATATATTTGAAAAAGCAATTTAGTCGCGTCAAAGTAGGTTTTTACTTCTAACTTTGGTCGGAAAGGTCCGATCAAGCTCATTTTTTCCTTCCCCCCCCCCAAATTCGACCCAAGTTGGGGGGTTTTCAAGATGGTATATACATGATGAGACTGCCCTCCCAACTCGGCCAAATGTTCCACTCGGGGGTTTTGAAGTCCCCTCGATCCATTTTTTTGGTCAGGTCGCCTTTTCGACCTTCCCAGGGGCGTCTAGAAGTTCCTCCAAGGGTCCAAAATATAAGATATTTACAGAAATGTGCTCGGCCTGCCACACTGGGCTAGAGGGATTCCGAAGGGCGGGGTTCTCATTTCTGTCAAAAATTAAGGCTTTTTAACCCATAAATAAAAAGGGGCCCATGGGGTCTCAAAATTAAGATTACGCGGGATTGAATTTCAGTGTACATAATTGGTACAATTAAGTATTATAAGGCTACCAACCATTTATTTGAGCAGCTTGCGATTCTATGACCCATCCAGGGGTGACAAAAGGGGTGCCGGGGCCCAAAAAATGTGATTTGATTGGATTCGATACAAACGTGAAAAGTTGATATAATCTGTCCAGCGAACAGTCTCCTCAGCCTTTCTGAATCTATATCACTCTCTTCCGGATCCAGGTATGGACGGGAGGCGTTCCAAGGGGGCTCAAATTAAAATTTTCGTAAAATTCCCTTATCTCATACAAACTTGATATGTTGAGGGTTTATAGGGGTGTACTTTTGGGTTGCCCTGGCATGCGACTATGCACCCAGGGATTTACAAACAAGGGTGCTTGAGGGTGTGAAACTCGCATGTTCATCTAGCACTCGATTCGATTTGATTTCATCAGCTTTAAATTGAACTAATTTGTATAATAAATTGTTAATTAATCAGTTATACATAAATTGAACTGTAGTTTTATAATAAATTGTAATTTCGCGATGCCCTGGCATGGAACCATCCCTACAGGGAGTAAGGGTGCTGACGAGAGGACAACAATAAATGGTTGGTAGCCTTATAATACTTGATCGTACCAATTCTGTACACTGAAATTCAATCGCGTGTAATCATAATTTTGAGATCCCATGGCCCATGGGCCCCTTTTTATATGGCCCTAATGGGTTAAAAAGCCTTAATTTTTGACAGAAATGAAAACCCCGCCCTTCGGAATCCCCCTAACCCAGTATGGCAGGCCGAGCACATTTCTGTAAAAATCTTATATTTTGGACCTTTGGAGGCCGTTCTAGACGCCCCTGGGAAGGTGGAAAAGGAGACCTGACTGAAGAAATGGATGAAGGGGAATTCAAAACCCCCGAGTGAAACATTTGGCCGGGTTGGGAGGGCAGTCTCATCATGTATATACCATCTTGAAACCCCCCAACTTGGGTCGAATTTGTAGGGGGAAGGGGGGCCGAGCGGCATCCAGATTTTATACAACTTTGAATCTAAGATCTCAATGAACATTTAAAAAAAAATGAGCTCGATCGGACCTTTCCGACCAAAGTTTTAAGTTTTTGGGTTTTTAGCCTTACTTTGACGCGACTAATTCTTATTTAAATTATTACTATGACGCTACCGCATACATTTAAATGATGCCACCCTAAGGTGGTGCAGTTGTAATCCTATAAATTTATAGCAGCACTTCTTACGTAATCAAATACTATGTCGCCACCATAATGTGGCGCTGTTACTATCTTACTTAACTAAATACTATGACGCCACCTATCGAGGTCCACAACATCTTATTCAATTTGGCGTTAAGTAGGCTTGGACGTTATACCTTTAAAATTAACAAAAAATCAATTTTACAATAAATTAAGTTTTTTTAATTTAAGCTTTATTCTTTATTGTTGCAATAACAATTGGATTAATTTAAATGTATTACGTCTCAAACTAAAGATCCTTTAAAATACTTTTATAATTTATACAAAAAATGCTTATTACAATGCTTACTTTAGGTAAAAAATTTAAAAAATACAAAAAATACGTATTTTTCACCTATGAAAGCTCATTATTAAATAATAACCAAAAATTTTCTGTTGAATGAACTGGGGGATTGCTCTTCATGTTTCTCTTTATAATGCAGGCCAGATTAAATTAACTCCTGAATTAAAAACTACTATTTTCCCAACAGCCTGGGCTAATAAAGCTCTTGAATCTTTGCGTCTGAATAAGCCAGGTATGTTACATATAGATGAATTGTTGTATGAAAATGATCATCAGATATTGCGACTTATTCCTTATCATTGTCAATACCATCAGATTAAATTGGTTTGGGAAATTGCTAAAGAATATTACGATTACCACATTGGAGAAAACGGATAAAGGGATAAAAAAGTTTTGAAAGTTTGGAACGATGATCTAGGTCGAGTAACAGTTACAGTTCGGATGACATATGCGTAAAGATTACAGAAATTGACTATATTATTATATTCCTAAAAAATTGAACTTCTTTTATTGGAGCCAATCTGGGTTTTGATTCTTATCGATTTATTAGAATATTTAAAATTATAAAAATCATCAAAGTCTCTTTTCTATCATGTCATATTCTCTTTGAATCGATTCGCCTGGAAGCTAATAATCAAAATTCACCCAACTTGAAACAAATTCAGGCAACGATATTTTATTTATGATTGATATTGATAAATGTCCAAGTAAAATTTATGATTTAACTACACCTTTTTTAAAATAAATACTGTCTGTAAAGTTTATAAAGTTAAACAAAAAAAAAATGACACTGAAATTAATACCTGCAGGAACATACGTCTATAAAATATTCATAGATCTAACTATATAACCGATTAGTGCTTATTGAAGGTTGTAAACACTATCAATGAAATATTAAAGTAATAATTGTACCAATCAATTTTTCTCTTCAGAACTCAATCTAAAATTATTTAATTGGTATATCAGGAAGTTTAAAAAGTTTATATTGGATATAAATAAAATAACTGTGGCATAATTTATTTATAAACATTTATTTTAAAACGAGCTGTGGCCCAAATAAATGCTCTTAATAAAATTAGGGATTAAAAATTAATTATCACTAATCACTTCTAGAAAGTCCCAAAACAATATTTTTTCTAGTAGCATAAGAGCTATAAGTGTAATATCAAGGTTTAAAAGCAATTTTCCAAAAACGGTATATTTATAGTAAATAGGGAGAGGTCCCCGAGTATCGGACACTTAAGGAAGAATAAATATTTCCTGCTGGTATTGCGAGTTTCTAAGTGGTCGTTCCAGTCTGACTGACGAATCCAGGCTAGGTCCATCCGAAACAGCATTCACAAAGCAAAACATTAATGCAGTTCGTCAGCTAATTAAGGATGACCGCCGTGTAACATACTCGGAGACAGAGGCATCTTTGAGCATTTCACAGACATCGATCCAAAAGGTCCTGCATGAAGAACTGAGTGTTACGAAGTTAGTTTCACTCGTTTGCTTACAGAAGAACAAAAGGCGGTTGGTGTTAATTGGTGTCGAAACGTTTATAGTATTGTTAGTGGCGATGAATTTGGATTTACTCCTACGAACCGGAAAGTAACCGCCAACCCATTGTGTGGGTGTTTTACGATGAGGAAAAACCAACAAAAGGAATAGGTTCTCGAAGTGTGTCAAAGAAAATGGTTGCAACTTTTGTGTCAAAATTTGGTCATGTGTCAATCATTGCTTTGGAAGATCGAAAAAGGGTTACTTCGATTGATATATAAACATTTATTTACCAGAAGTTATCGCGAAACTTCGACAAAGCAACACACAACGACGAATCATCCTACATCAGGACAATGTAAGTGCTAACACTGCCCAAAAGAGTTTTTAAAGCTTCAAAACCATCGACGGTACAGTTCCGACCTAAGTCCCAATGGCTTCTTCACGTTCTCCAAAGGTCAAGAATTCAATGCGTGGGCAGCAATTCCAGTCGCCAGAAGAAGCCATCGATGCCTTTAAAACAGTGATTTTGCAGGTCTAAACTGAAGACTGGAATAACTGTTTTACCAATTGATTTGAACGTATGCAAGTGTATCAATCTTCGTGAGACATATCTGGGTATATATGGTTTGACCCAAGTCTTAAATTTTGTTAATTTTTAATTCTTAAAATCTTATAAAGTGATAGATTATTCGAAAATTGTAAATCTGCAACATCACAAATAATATTGAATGATTGTAGCTTAATAAATTTCCCTTTTAAGGGATTACTACCCTTAACTAGCTCAATAGATTTCGTTGTTTCTTTTCCGAGTTTTATCAATTTTTCCCAAACAAAAATTATAGGGCGCCAGAGTACAAAACAAAGCAAACAACACTCAAACACCAATTTTAAATGATTTATTTAATTAATCATTCAACAATAAAATTAACTGTTATTCGAAAATTAATTAAATCTCTTATCTTTTGTTTTCTTCGAAGGATTTTCAAAAACGAATTTTTCCTTAAGACGGACTGAATATTCTTCGTTTTTATTATCAAATAAAGTTTCTTCCAGGGATGGAATTGATTAGGCTTCGGTAAATTCAAAGTCTGATAACTTCCCACAAAATGACTGTCGGCTCGACACGTCTTCAATTTAAATTTATAACTTCTCCAGATGTGGCATAAACCCTAATAATGAAATCAACAATCAAAACTCCATCCCTTAATAAATTACAATCAAGTAGAATCACTATCTGGTTTCTCCATATTATTGAGAAATAATTAATTTAAATACACGTGTATTATTTAAGCAATGATCAAATAAAAAACTGATGTTTAATGATAGCGAGTCTACTTGAAATAAGGTGTTAGTAATATTTAAAAAACAATATTCACCACAATTTGGATAATTAACACAAATAAAATTAACTGAAACAATAGAATTACTTACTTTTATACTAAGGAGTTAATCGTACGGAAACAGATATTAAAATGAACGCAAAATATCTATCGAAGCGAAAAGAAAACTTCGGTTATCGGAGACTCTTGCTTCCCACGTATAATCGCTGCGCAAAACAATAAAAAATGGCCCTTGGTAAGCCAGGCGCATCAGTAGATTTATATTAATTAAATATATTAAAAGTATACGTTTTAGAAAAAAATGTTTTAGATAAAAGTTGTTGTCTCTTTAAGACAAACAAAAAAGTCCCCTAATATTTTTTTGTACAGGGTGAAGTAAAAAAGTTACGAATTTTTTTCCATTTTGATTTGATGTCACGCCCAAACGGCCTTACCGATTTGGCCCATTAACGAACTCGACCGAGATTTTGGGACGATTGATTTTTGTACCAAATTTCATTTCGATCCGTTAAGAAATGCGACCGTTATCGTGTCCACAGATTTCGTTATATCGGAACTATACATACATACATACATATATATATATATAAACTTTTGAACGGAAGGTGTTTTTGAGGTCAGGGGGGCCCAAAACGAAAAACTGTAGTGAAATTTTCCCGAAGTCGTGACCTGCGAACCAGCTGAATAGTAGATATAAATCTACTAAAATAGATCTCTACAAAAAGTCAGGTGGGTTTCTGAACTAAAACGATCACTAGATCGTTACTTTCCCGGCTGCAAGTAGAACAAACTCAACAACTTTCCCGGCTGCAAGAGGAGCTATCGCAACGAATGACGAACCAGCAAGAAGAGATGTCCCAGCTATCACAAAGGATGTCTACTCTACCAGAAGAGTTATCCAGTTCATTTTCCCAGCAAATATCGCACCTGCGCTCCGAAGTGTGCACTCTTCGGGACAAGCAAAATCAGCAAGTGGTCAACTTGAGTCAGCAAATGGCTAACATGCGAGACGAGCAAAATCAGCAAGTGGCCAACCTTCGAGAAAAGAACATTCTAGAATGAACGAACCCGAAACATAAATCGAACTTAAATAGTAAGCACTAGAAAGAGACAGAACATTCTAGAACAAATAACCTAAGAATAGTCTTTCACGTATAGGTCCCTTTCCTAATTGGTTATTCCGTTAAAATACATAGATTGTTGTATGTGACCCAATTTCACTATGGAACCTCTTTAACTTTAGTACAAATTAAAGAAAAGATAAGTATTTTAATAATCATAAATATATTTTATTTCATTTTTATTTTTTATATACATATTTCTCAATAATTTCCTATTTGATCTGTGGTTCTTTTATTTGTTGTTTTTTATATTCAGTTATTTGTAAATGTTCCACTATTGATCTTATAGCTAAAATCCTTGAATTTTTCATATATATCTATAAATGTTTAATATAAATATTTTTACTGACGATACCACTGCATTAAGGCCATCAGTCCAAACCCACTCAAAATACAAATACTTCTATAAATCCTATAAGTACGCCTCTCTTTTTCTCTATTAAGCACTTCAAAAAATGTTATATACACAATTGTACCTGCACACAAACCTTCTAAAATTACCACAGCTGTTGATGTAGCTCTTGTTTCAACGGATTTATTTAAAGTTATCAGAATACCAATTACCACTCCAATAGGACTGGAAACTGCTAATCCCAAAGAATTTAATATTATACATTTAGTTGTAACTTTAGCTAATAGCATCTCTAAGCTAATACAAAAAAGAATTGAAGCCGAATGGATACAAACAGCTATAAATAAATACCAAATATCAGCTGTTATTTTTTGTAAACCTATAGCTAGTCCTTCAAATATTGAATGGAATGATAAAGCTAAAACTATCAAAACTCCTCTCATTATTTGTTGCTGAGATTTAATCTCTATCTCGAACTCATCCTTTTTTAATTCTTGTTCACTTATTTCATCATCTTTTTCAGCTGCTTCTGCTTCTTTACTTAGTTCTATATTTTTCTTATTC